>JBCFYV010000003.1:39178119-40545766 GCA_039000515.1 Timema cristinae | reverse complement strand
AAGAGCGAAACCTATTATTAACTTGGAACATGATAATGAGTAATTTAATTTGACTGACAAATTACTTTACATAGTAAACATAAATAAATCTTTCTAAAATTAAAATAGAAAATTAAAAAATTAGATCTTGATGTGCGTGGCCACAACCTACTTAATATACAACGACACTACACGACGCCACTCTGACATACTCAACTATTTCTTATGGACAAAGTAAAAACTAGTCAGAACGCTGCTTTATAAATGTGTGTAGGAGAGAAAGAGATACCTGAAAGTATCCTTCTCTCTTACACAAAGCTGTGCTCACAACAGCTCGAAAATTTTAGCTGCTGACGTCTATCTAGTTATATTACAGAGATCATTGGTTTTAAAGTTGAAATATAGCACTACTCTACCACCAGGGCCACACTGTAGTCTATTGTGGAAGCCTATAACATAACAGGAACATCTTCAGCAGTGGATTAAGGATTTTCGTGAGGGCAATAGGGGTTGCTCTCACGGGATCGGGTCGGGGAAGGTTTCCCTCAAGAAATGTTGACAGAAAAATACATAAAAATTTGAGAGTATATCTTAAAGTAATTTTTCATTGTAATGCTGGACTTGAGAATAATCCTCAAATGGAGTCTATAACTCAATAATTACGATTATTATTATTATTATTATTTATCTCTAAAAATCGAAATTTTACCGCTAAACATATTAACACATTATGTGTATGGTATTACTATTATTTAAAGGCCTTAGTGTGGTGTTAGGGGGAGGTAGGAACTCAAAGGAGTGCAACTTAAATTGGGGTAGTTTCATTAAAGACTATTTTTAACCATTTTAATACTTAATGCGCTTTTGTCTTAAGTATTTATAGACTAATAATAACGGTATATTAATCATTTAATATTACCAATGACAATTTTAGAAAAATGAAATTTAGTTAGTATAGGATAATATTACGTGACAATAAAACTAGTAGTGACTTCAACACTGATTTAATTGGTTTAATTTTTTAAGGAGGGTGCGCATACTTTACCCTAGATTCATATTATTAGTGAATTGAACAGCATTAAATCCGTGTAAGTATAAAATAGCGGGACTCGAAATCATTGATAACAATTTATTGCTACCATTTTGATTTTTAATCATAGCAGATTTTGGAAACAAAATTATAGACAGCAATTATTATAGTGTACATATATCCGGATTTAAAAAGGAAAGTAAATAGCACATTTTGAAAATAAAAGTCCAGATTAATTTTCTGTTTAGCTAAATAGTAACCTTCGAAATAAAAACTTGAATCTCAAATATGAATTTACACATTAAATATTGGTAGTTTATGGAACTAAATAAAATGGATCCACATCTAGATTTAGGGTCCTAATAATTACATAAAATTATATATTGTAGCTTGAACTTTTTTTTTTTTTACCAAAAAAATTGTTTTAGAAATGGCCTACTCTGGTAAATGTTAATAAAATGAAAGTTTGCTCCCATAAATATTACATTTTATATCTACTGATTTTTGTTTTTTCTTGGTAGAATTTTAGTGAATCCCTGCTTTCATGTACCGTAAGGGGATTTTTAAATTTAATGGGGTAAAACAGTTGGCAGCGTTCAAAATAAATGGACGATCCTCAGTGCTTTCTACTTTGTACTCTTTACTAAAATTTTTCTCTTACAGCATGTTTAAAATTTGATTGAAGAGATTTTGATGGTTTATTATTTTTATAAGTGTATAATTAGTCATTTGAGGTAGGAATTTGTTTGTTATAATAGTACAATGTGTGTATTTACTATGCTATCGTACATTTTAGAAAACATAAAATATTTGAAATACAAAATAATAAGACTTGCAAATTGATGTACTAAATTTTTTTTATGTAATCAGTTTACAAAATCGGCGAAAATTTACTACCAATTATGAAATACTTTTTTAAATAATAAATTCACGTTACTTAAAGATATATTTATAAACTGTTATAAATAGTTATAAATACTGTACATCGTGCATGTGGTCACTACCATTCAGTTAAACACTTATGTAAATACTAACATTTTGTGCTTCAGAAACACATGAGTTTGACTGTTCAAGTTTATATTTAGGCCTATATTAATCTCATACCGTCAACATTATTAATATTCTAATTTCATCACTAATATATTTCACTTAACTTACCTATATTTTATTATGTAAATCTAATCTTCATTCTAAACATGTCGAGTTAAATTCAACAGTCCATCTTCAAACAACTTTGACATCAAGGAGCAAGGTTACATGTATCAATATATGACTTTGAAATCCCATCGTTTCACATTAAATTAAGAAACTCTAGGCCAATCCTAATAATAAACAAATTTATATTTCATTATTAGCTATTCTTTATTTTATTCCTTCACTTTTACATTTAAATAATTTTGTATTATCATAACGTTTTATCATTATTTATTGTTGGTAAAGTTTGAGATTTAAATTTAGGCCTACATGTAACATTCAATATGCCATAGCTTCTGCTTTTGACATGCATTAATGATACACTTTAACGAGTGCGACTTGTACCAATAAGGTAACATCTATTTCCTATATAACCTAATTCATCATTTAGTGTTTAGTTAAAATGTCTTCATAAATTCATATAATCTCTTTTTTTACATATTAGGCTATGTTTATCATTTTTATTTTAAAATCTTCTTAAAATTTAATCACTTGTCAATTTTTACTGCACATTTAATCTTTTGTTTATTCAAATTTCTACCGGTACTGTTATTGTATGCTAAAATTGTTTTTTATTCTGAAACTTTCTATGCCTGGGTCATTTCAAATTGGGGTACAAATAGGAAATCCAAAAATAAAAATAATAAAATTTCAGGAAAATTATATTTTATTGACTGATTACACAAAATTTATTAAAGAAGTAATAATTTCAGCAGAGCTTTATTTTACAATTTTATCACGTTTTTTTAGTTCTAACAAAGTTCACTTCATTAATGGTGTTTCAAATGCATAAAATATGTTATAATCTCTAAAATACAAATAAAATATGTATTTTTACTAAGCATACCATGTTTTTTAACAATAATATAAAAAATAAAAATTTTCTAATTCATTGTAATTATGATTTTTTAAGTGAAGAATCATACAAAATGCATGTGTTATTGATGTTAATTTTTCCAAAATCCAAAGAAAATTAAGTTTTACATTTCTAATTTTTTATTTATGTTTTTAATAGCTCAAATGTTAATAACAGATAATATTTTTTTTTACTAAGATGGTTAATGAGAAATAAGTGCATTTAATGTCGTTAGTGAAGTGACGCTGGTGTTAGCAAAGTGATGTTCGAGAAAACAGCATTTATATTGAAAATGTCACTTTACCAACTTTAGCTACATGACTATCATCAGTTTCATCACATAACTGACGTTAGTGAGATGATGACACGATTTTCTTCACTAAGAAACATTAGCAAAGTGATAACACCATTCTCGTTACCAAGCAACCCTTAGCGAAGGGAGCGTTAGCGAAGTGATGTTTTTGGTAGACTTTGAGTTTCATAACCATAATATAAGTATTAAAGCCGCAAACAAACATTGAGGTTAGTTTCTGCCTTAATTTATATTCAACTGAACTGATATTGGTTTAGTTATTTCAAAGCATTAACCCAACAGGTAGTAAGACGTGGTGCTAAATATTTATTTATTTAGTTATTTAAAAAACTCCAAATGATATTAACTTTAGTGGATTGATTTAAAATTAACATACTCTTACAGGACAACAACACACTAGGCTACTGCTCATGGGGAACAGCAGTTTTAATGCCAAATTCAAAATATCGTGTTTGTCCAATGTGTTACATGGAAACAAACATTGATCAAAATATCAAAATTTGTGATAATTTTTTGAAATGGATTCTTCAAATGAAAAATAAATGTATAACAAGAATATTTTAAAGTGGTTATATATTTTTTACTTTTTTCTTTATTTTTGTATAGAAATTCAAACTTCGAAATATATAAGAACATTTGACCCTTTAAGTCTTTGGAGCCAAAACCAGCTGTATTTGCTCCCTTTTTTTCACCCCAAACTTTAGTAGACCTATTATATTTAACATTACCTTGATGGAATATTGGTGCTTGATTGGGTGATAACATCGTACAAAGTTTTACTTACATTTTACTGTCTAATACTGTAAGGTTCCACTTTACAGCATTGCGTTCCATTAATACGGAAGGTTTTAAATCATCATTTCGTGCATGTTGAATGGCCTTTGGCCTTCATTTTATGTCAGTAATTCAGTCTATTTACATATTGATGGGCACTATCGAATGATTTTAACTATCATTTACAAAATAATCACTCAATATTTTTCGATTGTTTTCATTCAACTAGTTCTGTATAATTGTTGATGCCTAGCCTTATTGCAACCTTTTTATATGAGTTGTAAACATGTTATTAGGATTTTATATGCATTTGAAAGTTAAAGGGGCTATGTTCCTCTTTACAGCAGGGTCCTGGCACCTAACCCACAGCATGAACAGGACTTTACTGTAACCGTTTTTCACCATCTAAGTTACTATTATTCATTTGATGTGTTGAACCTGCATAGTCATGTCAGCAATTACAAATATATTTTCTATAATAAAAAAGTTAGTGCCTCAGTATTAATGTTGTTAAAACTGGAAATAATAATTAAAATGTTTTTCCAAAGCTGGGTTCAAAAATAGTTTCTGTGTGCATTTAGATTGATATTTAGGCAAAGAATTAAACATTTGATAAATCTAAAAAATTTGATTTATTTAAACTTTTTTTTTTCCTGAAAATCCTAGTGTTTTGCACATTTCCAATTCTTGCATCAGACCCTTCAATTGTTTCGGCTTGACAATTATGAAGCTGTTGTGTTTTTATCCAATAAAGACATTTTTTATAACATACCTATCCATATTGCAGAAAATCTATAGCCGAAGTATTTCTTAAATTCGTGTACAACATTAAAGAAGATGCAATTTTCAGTAAATTAATTTTGACCATAACAACTTTATTAGGTAAGAATTATAGCAAATAATACTATATAGAATTATGTTTTAATTATTGGAGTGATAATTTTTTTCAAAGCATGTATCTATATTATTTTGATTTTTTTTAGGAGGCCAATATATTTGTTGGTTGCTGTTGAATGTTAGTTAAAACGTTTGACAATGAGCCATACTACGGAAGTGGTGGTGACCAGCGATGCATCAGGGCAGCTTTGGAGTGGCTGTATTTGGGACCCCCACACGGGGAACACTCTCATGACGTACAAAGCGGTGGTGTTGCAGCCCCTCACTGCCTCTCCCTTCTAGGTAGTGACTACTTGCTCACCGCAGACACTACAAAACCCCTGCTTCGAGTGTGGGCCCTCAACAGCCATGAGCCAGTACAACAGGTTAGTTGACAAAGTGGTTCGATAACACATGACAACAACCTTTGAAGGAACAGAAAGTGTTATGGAAGACAAATTAATTATTAGCCTTGACTTTAAAATGATAATAATGTCCCCTTGTTTAAAATGCTTGTATAATAGTTATAGCTACTTTGACACACCCCTATTTATCGATTTTCTAACTTGTTCACTCCTCAAATGTTTTATATTTTTGAAAGAAAGCTACATCTGTCCTTTATTTACTTTTAAATATATTTCTCCTGGATGTGCATTAAGATTAATAAAGCTCACAAAACCATTGACTTAATCACTAATAAAATTATTTTACCATAGTCTATGTACTGGTACAGGATTAGGGAAATGTTACTTCACTACTCGAGTTAATATTGATAAGAAAACCAAAAAATTGTATGCCTACCATTGACCTGCTTTGGTGGTCGAATTGTCCAAGGCTTCACTCTCTCAATAGAATGGACAGCCAATAACGAGGAAATCAAGTTTTGAATCCCGCTCCTGTGTACCAAGGGTGGTTTTCCTCAATGGTTTCCCCACTCTACCTCCATGCAAATGTTGGTACATTTCCACTAAATTCTACCTTTCCTGACCCTAACTAGTTAGCGTAGCTAGTACATATGTGTATAACCTGAACAAGTAATAAGACACAATCTAAAGAAACAAAAACACGTTTTAAACATCTTGATTCCACAGCTCCATGCTCCCCAGTGATTCCAGATATCAAAAGTCTTTCATTCGCTATTTTATAGTCAAGCCAAATATACGAAACTTGCTGAATGACTCTAGCTATGAATTCATGTCATTGGTCAATTTGCAAAATATGAGGTGCACCAAAGTCTAAAAATATCTTCCTGGCAATGCCATTGAAATTTTAGAAGCACGATTTTTATTGTAAGGGCAAATAACACAAAATTTTGCTATGTGGTCTTGGTAGTTCACTAATCATTTGTAATCTCTACAGGGAGTTAATTGGAAATCAATCAAATCGGCTTGTCTTCAAATATTAAAATCCTTTGTGGTGATTGGTCGGTCATACTACGATATTTCGGTGTTGCTGAGATTTCTTCAAATTGTACATTTTAGAGCAGCAATACAAAATTCTCATAAGCTGGTCTTGGGATGAACAATTTATTTTTCATTGCAAACAACATTTTGTCTTTGGCTTCTTGGCCTGTGCTGTGGTGATATTGAAAGAAAATCAAAATATTTCTCAGGAAGTACTACAACAGATTCATCATTAGTCTTTCCCTTTTTTTAAATTAAACTACACAAACCTTCATGGTATATATTTTCTAGTCAGTGCATACTGCTTGTTTCTTTTCTTCTTGTCTGGATTTCTTGAATTTAAAATTTTACAAACAGCTGTATTTATGGTCAAAATGGTCCGGGGCTGTTTATTCACATTGTAGGGTGACCAGCGAACCTATAAACCTTGAAAACCTGGAGAAAACTGGGAATTTGTAAGGCCCTAAAGAAGCCGGGGGGGGGGGGGGGGAACCTTGTATTTGCATCAAAAACCAGGAACTTTTATTATATTAATTCAATAATTATTCATTTTTATTAATATTTTATATGATGGCAAAAAGTATTTCTCAACTAAGCCAGAGAGGCCTAGATACCTCTACAATATAGTTAGCTAAACCTCAACACCAAAAGTGTTGTTCCACTCCTAAAATATCACACAAATACTTCTTACTTTTCTTTTATATGTGGTAGCATATTCTTTATATAAAGAGAACAGGGTGTATCAGCGAGTTGAGGCTGAAAAGCAGACAGAAAGAGAATTGTTGAAGAGGCGTAAACAACTAGAAATTAAAGCATTAGAGGCTAAAAGAGCTAAATGTTTAGCTGAAGCAGCTAAAATAATTGGTGATATCAATAATTCAATTGCAAATTTGAATACATAAATTTTGAAGTCCTTTTAAGTTTTAATCCAATATTTTATTTTTAGTTAGTTAAAAAAAAACATTTTTCACTATTAGAAAAAAAAACAATAAAATTGTATATTGCATGCATTAAAAAAATTCATAGAAAAATCAAAAGAAGAACATATCAATAATAAGAAAATGTATAATAAATAGATACAGATGTGGACCAAATTCAAGACAAAATACAAGTGACCATAGTTAATCACTTAAAGTGGCCCGAGTGCTGACCATCAATAGTTTAGTTCAGTTCTCAATGAAAACATGTCAACAGTGACTTGGTTGACTATGTAACAATAAAATATGACTATCTACCAACGTAAAAATGAAGATATCCACAAGTTTAACAACCTTTATGTTTGGTATTTCATAGAATGACCCGTAAGATCTAATCATTGAATAAAAAATTACTATATGGGCCTATTTTCTCTTTTATTATTTCTTACACTAGCTTACAAAATTATGTGTTCAAGTTTACTTTGTGTTAATAAACAAGACATTTAACCAACAGTGATTAAAATTTCAACATTACTATTCACCAATTAACAGGAGAATGTGTGGCATTTAGCCAAGACAAAAACCTTGAATTTGAATTGAATTGGATTGTGTTGTTACTCTTGTTACTCTATGATTTCATTTTCTCATTAAATTTAATTTCAAAATAAGGTTTTAATTTTTAAGAGCCGCATACATTTTTGTTTTCAACAGTTTTAGTTTATGTATCAATCTTTATTTTTCAATTAAAACACCCACATACAATGAAAACGAATGAAAATGTTTAAATTCTATGTTTAATGTCAAAACAAAAGAAGCAGCGCACGGTACTATACACACACAATGGAAGAGTCTTGTCTTATGTAAGGAAGGGGGGCTACTTCTTTGACCTTGCTCATGTTTCGCTCCAATCATTTTCAATATGACTGCAGCTGAACAGTCATATTGCAATAAGCTTGGAATCATTTAGGCTGATTAAGCTAACAAGTGTTCATTTTATTAATAGGCTAGAGTCGTTAAGGCTCATTGCAATAAGCCTTGAAAAGTATTAGGCTTAAAAGCAAATACAAAATTATTTTTTAATTATTAGCCTGGCTAATTGCAAAATTGTTGCGCCCTTTCCAATAAGCCAAACTTTATAATTTGCCTAGTACACCATAAACATTCGTGGAATTAAAAGATTAAAGAAGTTTTCATTGTATAAATATATTCACTTTCATGCGACTAGACTTATACATCCATCTTATGTTATATCTGTTACACTTTCATGCGACTAGGCTTATACATCCATCTTATGTTATATCTGTTAATTTTTGTCCTCCTTTAACTCTTTTCCTTGCCCTCTCTGTCATATTTTCACAGTTTCATTTTTTTATTATTGTTTATTTTTTCCTCTTTTCTTTTTAAGAAATGTGTTTAACATTTTTCACTTGCAGCTAAAGAGTTCCAATAAAAATAAATTGAGGTGAATTGATTGTGAAGCTAGGACCGGTTTTTGTTAAGCTTTAAATACTGCTTTGTCTGTTGGCAAGAGTGTAAAGTTTAAGCTGTGTTTCTCTAAGTGGAAGCCATATTTTGTTTTTCCTTTGTTTGTCTCTATCACTTTTTCTGTAGAATACTTTTGTTTGATATCTCTCAGCAATGTTCTTTGTTAAGTGTTTTCAGTACACAGTATGTCTAAAACACAAGGTTGTACATTATGATTAGCATTTTATAATACATTTATGCACACTTCAAACCCAAATAGGGAAATATTTCCAATCCGAACTGCCACTACACAGATTTGTTTTTAATCGTGGGATGTGAATTAATTTTGTTTTAACTGAAATGTTTGTATTTATCCATAAAGGTTAACAAACAAATCATTTTTATTTAGATGTAAATGAAACTATCTTAATGGAATTAATTTTAATAATTAGTACCTTTATTCTAAATATCTTTCAGATAGGATCACACACATTAAATATCAAACTCAGAGCCAAACCATAAGCCATAACTATCTCCTTGCCTTACCTTATTCAATTTACATGGGATAGCTGAGAGATAGGTATAGCAAGGAGATAACTATAGTTTTATCATTACTGCTATTAGTCTGGTTTGCCTGTGCCTGAGAGATCAGGATTTTAATACTGATCAAGTGCACTTAAGATGGTTCCTACTAAAGGATTTCCCACATGGCCTTGGAGCAATTACACTACATGGGTACATTTTCTCAGAATTTTCCTTTCTTCTTTCTTACTTTATTTGCATAATTTAATGTGTATAGCCCGGAGGCAGTATATACAAAGAGACGGTGCAAAATATTATTCTAAATTTATTTATTTTATTAAATTTACTCAGGCATTCATGATTAAATCTTGTTAACCTCTGTCCAATTTTACCATGTACTTTCCTTTCGGGAATTTAAACCTTATTTTTTTCTTTCTAGGGTATTCGTCTGGTAGTTCCAGGTCGCGTCTCTGCCCTGGCTACGAGTCCCGACGGTTTGTATCTCGTGGCTGCTGTTGATTGTAAATTGTACATATGGCAAATCAACTCAGGGGACCTCTTAAGTGTTGCCGCCAGACACTTCCTGAGAATCACGTCATCAAGTTTACAGATGATGGCTGCTTATTTGCATCTGCAGGCGAGGATAGTATGGTGATGGTTTGGTCTCTTCAAGCGTTAATCTCGCAACATGATGCCAACGTGTCACTACAGCAAGAACCCCTCTACACATATTCTGATCACGCTCTTGCTGTTCATGATATCTATATCGGGCCAGGAGGTATGAGGTCTAGGATGTATACAGTTTCTGCGGACCGAACTTGCAAGGTCTATGATCTTTCCTCGGGTACACTCCTTTTGTCGATGGCATTTGATTCTCGGTTATCTTCTGTTGCTGTGGATCCAACAGAAACAGAGGTGTTTGTGGGAACTATTCAAGGTGATATATATCAGTTTTCTTTACGGCAACCCCCACGGGACATTGAGAATTTTATGTTAGAAACTCCACCTGCTAAATCTTTTGTTGGTCATAAAAAAACTGTTGCGTGCCTGTCCGTCTCCCAAGATGGTCTCATTCTACTATCTGGCTCAGAAGATGGCATAGTGATGTTGTGGCACATCCCTAGCAGGCAGTCGACAAAGACCCTTGTTCATAAAGGTCCAGTTACCAATGCTTTCTTCCACTTGGCACCCAAACATATATTTACCAATGAGTTAAAGCCCAAGATATTCTTGCACAGTTTGAAAAGGTCAATAGAAGATAATTCAGAAAGTTTTTTTGAAGTATTAACAACAACAAAACATTTACTTTCTGATGATGATAGTGAGAATGATAACGATAACGATGATGGATGGAAAAATCCTAATAAAGAATCAATCCCAGACCCTGAGATTGAATTAAAGAAAGAGATTGCACACTTAAAAAATGTTAATGAGCAACTTTATAAGTATGCCGCTGCAAAGATTTTGCAACCATTTGCAGATATTAACATCCAAGATAATATAAAGACTGGTGTTTTACCAACTGTGGCCAATATCCCCACTGAACCTCGTAAAAAGAAGAAACAAGACAGAAACAAAGGGAAGAAAACAAAGAAAACAAAAAGAGTATAGATTCACATTGACATTGATTTGTGTTAAATTTTGCTGCTTTGCTCCTAACATTTTTCAGCAACATAATTGGTGACTTTTACATGTTGTATTGTTAAAGCATTAATAATCCTAAAACTCTGGATTTGGTTTACTTTATAGCTTAATTTTTAAGCATTTTATAAAAAAAATTACATTCTAATTTAAAAAAACTTAATTTTGGGTTAAAAATGTTATATTAACACAGAAAATACTTTTTTTAAATGTTGATTAATTATGTATAGTATCACTGGAGTTTATTGATTTACATAATCAAGAACTAAGTTGAAAGACTGAAGTTATTGAATAAAAATATAAAGATATTTGCTTCATTATTATTTCTTGTGAATCTTGAAAAAAAAGTTTTTTTTTTTTAGAATTATTCATCATAGTGATTTGATTATAAGTTTTGAAAAGTTGCAAAAACACTTAAAAATTAGACCTACTTGAAGTTATAAAAAAAAACATTGTAGTTAATACCCAATATTTTTAGTACAAGGAACATCTGGAAAGTAAGAGTAGACCTACTCAAATTTTCTATTTAAAAAAAATGTATTTAAAACAAAATTACAGGATTTTGTTGGTAAATATGTCAATTATTTATCCATGTAGTCGCCTTCCCATTCTATGCAGGTTGTGAGGCATGGCACGAGCTATTTGATGCCTCCTCAAAGAATTCTTCCGCCATCGCCTTTCAGTTCAGGACCTCTTGTTTCACCTAGTCAGTTGAAAATGGTTTTCCACCCATGTGAGTCTTTAGGGAGGTGAAAAGATGAAAGTCTGAAGGCGCCAAGTCTGGGGAGTATGCGGGTGGTTCAAAATGTCCCAACCAAATGAGTCCAAAAGCGCCTTGGTGGCATTGGCCATGTACAGGTGGGCGTTGTCGTGCAACACGCGCACTCCTTTCGTCAACATACCCCTTCGTTTATTTTGAACTACTCTCTTGAGGTTTTTTAGGGTCTCACAGTATCGTGCTGCATTAATTGTTTCCCCCTCAGACAGAAATTTGATCAAAATGATCCCTTTTTGGTCCCAAAACAGTGGCCATGATTTTTTTTTGCCCGAAATTGAAGTTTTGAATTTTTTGGCAGATGGGGAACTGGTGTAACTCCAATGTGATGAATATATTTTTGTCTCAGGTTTCTTTTTCAGTCACAATCAAGCTCAGAAAATCTTCACCTTCCAATTATTATTATTATTATTATTAGCACCGCGTCTTACTACCCATTCGGGTTATACGCACTTACGCTAATGTGTAATGGTAGGGTGATTGTGAGATGAAATGGAGGACCTACAGTTTAACGTAGAATCTGAACCACGGTGGAGGCCTGTCATTCCCCACATTCACAAGATGTATTGTCAGAGGTGAAGGAAGGGTTTGGTAATCAGATAAATCTTTGCCGGGACCGAGGATTGAACCCCGGCCGTACCTTCCAATTCAAATCGCTCAAGGAACTCGCGAGCACTAGTGACCCAATTCACTTTGTGCTGCTCGGTCAGTTGTTTTGGGACCCAACTTGCGCACAATTTTCAAAATCCCAGCGTTTCTGTAATTTTTTCGTGTAAAAGAGATCTGGATTGTGGAATTATCGCAGAAATTTCATCCACTGTCAATCAGCGGTCTTAAACAGTTTTCTTTATTTTTGTGCATCAACTCATCGGTCATAATGAAAGGTCTTCCACACCTCTTATCGTCCTGAACATTCTTTCTACCTTCATTAAACTCACGACACCACTTAAACACGTTCATTCTGTACATAACACCTTCGCCATAAACAGTTATGATCCATGAAAAAATTTCATTCAGTGTTTTTCCTTCAGCAAGAAGTAACCTGATGACAGCGCGTACCTCTCACTTGGCAGGATTTCTTATCGATATATTTCACACAAATGGACACTACAAGGCGAGTTTCCATACTAACAAGGCCCGCCTATGCTCATTGTGTTTAGAAGACACCCCACTACCACTCAGTGTTGCGAACCTTGGGAAAAAAAAATTCACAGCACGAGAGGGCAACCAGTACTCTTTTCTGAACATGCCCCGTATTTTTTATGTTTTATCTTTTAAGCTATACCTACTACTAATAAGGGTCTGCGAAGATTGGATAATATCAATATTGATTTGAATATTATACTATTTGATTCAATAACTTGAAAAAAATCAAAAAGGTTTTAGGTCGTTGCAAATCCTATAATATGTTAGTATATTTTTAATAACAATTTCTGTGAGGTAAAGTAAATGCTTATTAATATTAACTATTACCATATTGACTATAAAATAAGGCACACTTTTTTATACCAAAATTATGCCAAAACCTTCACAGAGCCTATAATCTTTTCTTTGGCTAACACATAACAAATGTGTTAACTTTGAAGAATGAAGATATATATATTTAAATAGTTTATAATCACCACAACACTTTACTGTGTAAATATGTTGAAGAACTGAGGACTTAGGTCCAAAAATAATCTAATCTGTTTTTTTAACATCACAACCTTAGCAAATTTAACTAGGATATTAATCGATTTGATAATTATTCGAATTTTGTGAATAATATATGCTTCATTTCGCCAAGTGTCACTTTTTCATTGACAGGTTTTGTAGTGGCTACATTTTAACCAGGGATGGAACGCTTGACTCCTCTAATCCTTCAAATAATATATTATATAGTAGGCCTATTAGAAAAATTCATAATTCTTAAAAATTACTACGAATACAATTATTATGAAGATCAACTTTTCTTAAATTAAATTAAAAATATTTTCACACTAACCAAAACTATATATTTATAAAAATTCGAGTATTCAAATTTTGATATAAGATTTGAAAGAAAATATAATATTCAGATTTTAGAAGTTTAATTTTTTTATATATATGTTTTTGATGTGGTTAAATGTTGTAGACAAATGTGTGAAAAAGATCAACATTCAGATTTCTAAGAACAAAGGAGCATGTATGACTCAGTGTATGGATGTTGTTGGAGCAATAGGAGTATGCAAGGATAGGGTAGTTTGGACAAAGTGAGGATGGATTAATTATTGATGTGTTGTTTTTCAAGGTATAAGCACAGTTTCTTGCCTACCCTGTGGTTAGGTATACATGTATGTTTTTTACTGTCGCAAAGGCAGATTACTCTACAACCTTGACTAAAACCTCATTGTTGAGGCTAATAAACTAACTTATAGAAAGGACATAGCTACATGGCTGTCACAATAGCTGTTTTTTTATTAATCTTATCTTCAAGAAGTATTCTCTAAATCTTATATAGTGTTATTGTGTATGTATATTGTGCAGCCTGACAAAATGATATGTTTTTTAATATATATAAATATACTTTGCTACAAAACTAAGCAAACTTGAAAACTTAAATGATGTAATCCCAATGAGCATAACCTTGTTTTCATTTCTTGTGCACTACTTTGCCAACTATAACCCCGTTGTAAAAATACTTAGCTTGTATTGGTTTTTTGGTTTGGGGCCACTGGTTACTCTACTTAAAACTAGCTTTTTCATGCATTTTCGCTCGCATTAATGATAATTTTTAAAAAAGTGTTCATTCAAACAATGATGTTTCTAATTCAGAGTTTTTAATTTCCTGCATGGAGAAGAAATCAAACAAAGTACTAGTTAGAGATTACCATGACGAAAACTTTGGAGTTGAGGCTTTCACTCAGCCTCCCCCCCCTCTCCCCCCATAGAGTAGTGTCTCCGCACATAACTCTAAAAACCCTTATTTGGTTTCCCAAAATACTTTTCTCCCGTGGACAGCTATATTGTATTGTGTTCCCCTGAACAGCAACCTATAACTTCTTGCTTCTGATGGTAACACCACCGTCATTTACAAAGAGGCTTTGCCTTATATTTTGTTCCTTTATTTCCTTTAATTAATGAAAGTATTCTGTGTGACTAATCTTAAAACCAAAATAATTACTTTGCATTGAAGTTTAAATGCTTGTGAGTAGACTGGTATTGACCTTGATCCTTTGGAATTTATTTTCACGTGGGTTTGGCAGTATTAGTGATACGTTATTAAAATGGCAATGCTGATCCAAAATCCTGCCAAATCCTAATTTTGTTCAGTGATATTTTTTCTAAACGGAGAAGGTAAAGCACACAACAGAAATTCATAAACTAATTTCTCTGTTTTATGGTGACAGTAGGAATCAATAATGTGACAAAGTGGTGCCATGAATTCTTCAGGAGTGGTAGGCCATCAAAGTGACTTAGATTATGATTCATAAAGCCACGACAGAGAAATTAGGCTACAAAAATGTTTTCACCTGCTACATACCCGAAATGTTGCTACATTTTCTCAGGTGATAACACACATAGGAAGGAAATGAGTTTTTGGATTTTATTGTGACTGTGGATAAAACTTGGTTTTATCATTCACTGCCTGAATTGAAGCAGCAATCATTGTCATGGCCTCATATTACCCTAAAACCGAAAAATTCAAAAAGTTTATTTATGCAAAAAATAAATCATGACTACAGTTTTCCGGCACTTGACAGAAGAGGTATTTTCCTGGTTGACTTCATGTCTTCTGGCACAACAATTAATGCTGATGCATATTGAGAGACCTTGTGATGACTTTGATGGGGGAAATTGACAGATATCTGCCTGTTCCAAGATAAAGCTCAGGCTCACACCTCGCATGTCATCACTGAGATGCTTGACTGCCATATTTATTTATTAAATCTACATATGAATTAGGTTGAATCTGAATTCACACTTAACTTTCAATCTCTCATCCGAATTTGAATATTAGAAAAAATTATGAACAAAGAGGAAATATAAATATAATAGAAAAATATAAGATACAAAAAATAATTATATGTTAACATTCATACATTTGGTTAAGGGCTAAATTATTGGTCTGGAGCCTATTTGTTTAGTTTGGAACATTGAAAAAACAAAATTATTTGATGGTTTGTATCTTGAATAGCCTTAAAGGTTTGAAAGGTTTGAGGGTCCTATTTATAATATTAACGTAATGTAAGTAATAGTGAAGGAAACCAACTTTAAAGAACGGGTTAGGTTAGGCCTTT
The DNA here is from genome assembly GCA_039000515.1 of Timema cristinae. Classification (NCBI taxonomy): domain Eukaryota; kingdom Metazoa; phylum Arthropoda; class Insecta; order Phasmatodea; family Timematidae; genus Timema; species Timema cristinae. The sequence goes on along the minus strand of JBCFYV010000003.1, from coordinate 40,529,763 downwards.
ATAAAACAAACATCTCTTCATTTTTATTTACACTTTAATTAAGTTCACAGTCTCATTGTAAGTGGGAAGAGAAAGGGAATAAATTAAGAGAGAAGTTTATTTATTTTCTATCATATCCTAACCTAAATCCAGATGTTTATAGGAAGCCCACTTTCGATCACAAACATTGAGTGTCACTTTAATTCCATATTGTATTGCATGGCATCCTAGAATCACATTTCTTTTTCAACCAATGCTCAGAAGACTATACGATGGGATTAATTGGTCTTTTAGTTAAAAAGTTTATATAAAAATGTATCAAAAGCTTCCAATAATATTTCTATATAGATTACTAAATAATGTATCTTTACATTACTAATTAAATGGACAGAATGTAAAATCAATTGTAATATTTTTATTTCCATTTTCCAATTTTTAAGAATAGACTTCCTATTGAAATAAAACCTTGTATTCCTTCTCTATCACTTACATTATATTTGACTTCTTTTTTTCTTATATTTTTAAATCATCAGGCTATTATTCGTTTTTATAGATTTATTTTCAGGTATTAAACAAAATTTAATCTTTTTATATAGGCCCTACAAACAGCACAATAATTTTTTTAGTAGGCTGTTGTGAAAAGTATTTTTGGTGCTTCATGAAATTCTCACCAAAAATTACCACATACTTGATTAGTTACATAAAGCTGGGATCAAGTTGATAGCAAATTTTGTTATTGGCGCAATTCTACTTAAAATATAGCTTTTTCATGTGTTCATGCACACTATAAGATACAAAATTTACATTCCCAAAAGTTTATGATATTACAAAATACTCTTTGTATATTCCAAACTTTCTTTGTTAACAGGAGCAGTATCTAAACATTAGTTACTGAGGGGGGGCAGGGGAGGGGACTATTAATTTATACAATTTAGAGACATTTATGTTTCTAATGAAATAAGAATTTATCAAACTATTTGTTGTTGAATGGACATAAACACTTGTGTGTTTCCATTTTAATACCCTTGGCTATGAAAGGGAAGTTTATGTCAATCATTTTTTATTGTTTCTCACAAAAATGTAATATGAAAGAAGCTATTAATACTAGGAACCATACATGTTATAAACGACAAATCATATTTATTTATCTGAGTTATTTAACATTCACTTTCAGAACTGACTGATAAATCACATAAGAATTTATTTAAGCAAGAGTGAAAGGCCATACCAATTTTGTCGGGAAAGTTGTTTTCATATACCTTCCAGTGTTCTTTTACATGCCACAATCGACATGGGACAGAGGGATCTACTTCCACTCAGAAGGAAGTTGTGCTATGGATTTTTATCGTTCAAGAAAAATCCATTGACCTTGGCTGGGTCACCCTGAGGCGAGCACCTTACCCCAAGACCACCTGGCCAACCAAAATCATATCTTTCCTACTTTCATACTGTGCTAAGATTTTTTTTTTTAACCTATTCAGTATTAAACCAAAGAGATTCAAGAATTGAATGAACCTCATCTATAAACAAAACTCCCCAACAATTGTGGCTATGCCTTTTTCTATTTTTAAAGCACTGTATGGAGAAAAAAAAAGTGAACATAATTTTTTGTGCTTGAATACATTGTACATTTAATGTTGGTTAGTATCTTAAAAAATGCCCGCTTAAGCGATCGAATTGTCTAACTCTTAAAGTATCATTCTCGTGATAGATTGGCCTGCCAATGATGGGGAAATCTGGGTTGAAGCCCTGTCAGGGTCTACTGAGGGTGGTTTTTCCTAAATGGTTTCCCTACTCTTCTTCCTCATCCCTATCCCATTTGAGTAATTATCATAAATGCGTATAACCTGAACAGTTAGTAAGACGAGGTGATAAAAAAAAGAAACCTTAATATGAAACTTGTTTATTTCAGATTTTAATTTTTGAGCAAACCTTATATATTGTGTGAAACATGGCTAAAATCCAGAACTCGAGAGCTAAGGTCTATGAGACAAGAGTTCCTGCGACAGAGGAGGCGACTGAGCATGTTGAGTCTGAAGGTGATAGACTCATCAAACAGCTAGTTCAAAAACAGCTGGATACTCGACTGGATCTAAAAGAGTAAGTTCCATGAGAGTAAGAAACTAATAAAACTAGAAACTAAACTTTTAAAATATTCAAAATTGCACTAATATAGTATTAATATTATAAACTTCATTGATAGCATTATTGTGATGTATACTATTGGCATTTATAAGTATGTGTGAATATAAGCCTTTCCATTTTGTATTGAATTCATATTGAATATTTTAAAACTAAATTGGTTGAATCAAATACGAACTAAACATTCCATAATGAAAATGTTTTGAATTTGAATTGAATATTTTATATTAAAATTAAATCCATATATTATATTCTTTAGCAAAATGTTATCAATAAATTCAAAATCAAATTTAATATAATTATTATATAATATATATATATACACATACCACACATTAAATTGATTCCAATAAAATTATAAGATCAGTAAATCATGTTAAATAATGACTAAGTCATAAATATTATGTAATTTTAAAGTCTATTGGCCAAGTCTACTCCCTTAAAAGATTAATTAGCTGTATTTAAATAATTGCTTTTTCATTCAAATTTTTAATCAAATCACTCTGAATCTGGATCTATTTGGATTTGAAATTTAAAATCTTATACGAATCTTAAAATATTAAGATTTGGGATTTTGAATTCAGTATGAATTCTAACAAGATTTTGATTCAAAATTTAGTACCTTCACACAGGCTTAAAAATTTACAAAATGTAGAATGGTTTAAATCTTCTAAAAGTAAGGTAAACACCATCATATTGTCTATTAGTAACCTTAGTTATCTAATTTAAGGGAATGTTAAGTAAATGAAACAAAATCCACCTGGAGATAGGATGAAAGACTCGATTGTTGATCAAAACCATCCCTAAATGCACTAATTTGGGAAACAAAATATTGGACTTCTTACTTGGTGGTACTTATTCAACTAGCAGTTGTCAGCAATTTATGGCTCATCGGCTGATTTTATCTGGCCCACAGACGATATTTCAAACAAACATTTGTGTTCATAAAAATAGACTAATACATTTTTATTGGAGAAATATAAAATTGAAGTTTTCTTCTCGATATTTTTTTTCAAACCAGCCCACATTTTTCCTAACCCATACAGCTTGTGTTGATATAAAGGTTGCCAAGCTCTGTTTTAAGCATCAAGTTTACACATGATTAAATTGCCGGTGACAGTAAATATAATGTTTGAATTGCAATGGAGGAGATTTCCAATGTATGGCCTTATTACTGTGGTTTCCCAATCCTTGTTTCATGCAAATACTGGCGCATTTCCTATAATTTACTCTCTCAACCCTTACCCATTAAAGTAAATCATTAATAACCTTGGGGATGAATGTTCTGGGGGGGAAAAAACATCAACCTTAAAACTCTTCTTTCACGTTTTACTCAATTAAAATTTAGTACTACAGTAGCCTCATGGCTTCTTTGGTGCTGACTGACAGCTGACTTTTGACAGTCAACATTTAGGTATATACCTAAATTTTGACTGTCAGCAGTGACAGCTGCTAAACACATGTTTTTGCAGATCATATGGTTCGGTGTAGGGATACATAATTTGGTCTGGTAACTTTTCAAAGCCGTCATTTATCAATTGTGAGCTGTCAGTCAGCACTAAAGAATCTATGGGGCTACTGTATATTTGTTTATTTATTCTATGGATCTTGATAATGTGACTATTAAATCTCTACCCACTTGTATCGCAATTAGGGGTATGGGATTACTCAAAAATGGAAAATATAACTGGGTTTTATTAGTGGTTCAAACTTTATACTCATTATTTTTCCAAATCTCAGATAATTTGAGTACCTGAAACATTTAATGTCTAAAAAGTTTTTACTTTATTTAACTTGATTCAATACTTAGATTTTATTCCATATATTTTTGTTATGTTTGATAAAACAAATATAGCTTGTATAGATATATTAATTTTATTTATCGCTTTTCACTTTTTTTAGATATATTTTGTTGTATATGGAAAAAGGTACAGGAAAGGTGGATAGAAACACATAAAAGGACACAAACATATTATTATGGCTTTTACACTGATGGGAATAAACCAGTTCATACTTTATATTGCTACCACAGGACTAATAGGTTATGACCGCCTTTTGAATAAATTTGATTATTACCGACTAATATATTTTATGTATTCACATCCAATGTCTGATCCATGTATTTGTCCTCTATTCTTAACACTTGTTCCTATCTAAGTGTCCTGTAATTATTTATAACTCTCCTCTTTGTGTGTTTTTTTATCCTTTTCTTGATAATAGAATGAAACCTATGTTTAGGGATTGGGCAATAGAGATTGGTTTTCTTCAAAAGACATAAATTTCCTCTTAGTCCAGTGGTAGCAATGTAAAATGTGAATTGCGTTAATTGTTGAATTTATACCGCGGTATTGGGTTTATTCCCTCTTTTTTGGACCTCTCCTATATATAATTAAATTTAGTTTAGAAACAAGATTTGTGTGATCACAACTTTTTTTCATCAAAAAAATTATCATCATTAAATTTTATATTTTTGTGTTGATGGTTTTGCATGCATATATATTACAAAAATATAACTTGAATTATTTTTAAGGTAAATATTACTTTACATGACTTGAACTGAAATAAAATTCACATTTTTTAATCATAGTCAATTCAAACATGAAAAATGGCTACTTACACACCCCTAATCAGAGAGCCAGACAGAGACAAGGAAATAGTACCACACACATTCAAAGTTGTACAGCGCTGCTGAGACCAGTGACATGTGAGTAAGAATAGAAATATCCACACACATTCAAAGTTGTACAGCCGCTACTGAGACCAGTGACATGTGAGGTAGAGGAATAAGGAAAGGCAGAGCCCATCTTGGGTGATAAAGCTATCCAAGGCACTGAAGGCTGAGGAATCTGTACTGACCTGACGAATTTTGTGAAGTTGGATGACACTTTACAAACACAATGAATGCATGCACTGAAAAGTAACGGCAATTAGTACAACACTCGGAGAGAAAACAAATGGATAAGGGACTTCTTTCATTAATTCATTAAGAATATAATGTATATAATGTATATAGAGGGAAAAGGATTTTTTGTATTATATGTGATTTATATTAACCGTGATTCCTCTCCCCTTGACTACCCTCCGAAAAATCGAGAGTCTACTTTAGTTTTAAAGTGTAATTTCAAGTTATTTATTTTATGAAGCCATAGATTTATACTACACGCTTTCCCTTTTTAATAAAGGTGTGTTATGATTTTGTTTTGTTTTTTCTTATTTTACTAGGCAGTTGAAACAAAGCAAGCAATTTGAGCGGGTGGAAGAGTTTGTACCTCTTGGTAAATACACTTCTGGTCAGACCACTCTTCAGCAGTTTGAAGATTGCACTAAGAAAGCATCCCACAATGCAGATCTTAAGTCATGTGGGCTATCAGAGTATGACATAGCGCTTTTACAAGATCACGAGAATCTTGGCTCTATGGAGAAATACAGGAAGATAGAAGTCTCAGAGCTTAAAAAACGACTTCATGATATCTATACTAAGATTGAGGCTAGAGAAAAAAATCTAGCACATAATCTTATTCAAAGGTAAAGTACAAGAGTCTTAATCAAAACATATCACATTTTGATAACATAATTTGATAATAGGTTTGATTGCAACAACCTGTGTCTTTAGCTGAGTGGCCAAAATTCAATCATAGACCATTCTGAAAGAAACATCTTTGTGTATTTTATTCTTTGTTAAAATCATAAATTTTCTGTTCATATTTTAGCATCATTCTAAATTGATTAGTTTGTATTGGTTCCCTTATTAAAGTCTAAATTAAATAATATATCTTCTATTTCTATAATAAAAAGAGGTTTTCCTCAAAGAGTTATTCTTACATCTGTAATTTTCACACATTTTAATGATCAATTATTCATCAATGACTACTTGATGCACTTTAAATCACAAATTTGAAGAAATTAACATGCTCCAACTTTCTTCATATACCGATGTATATCGGTATAGTTATTTCTGCTCTGCTGTGTTGATTGTCGCAGAGTGTTGCTTCAAGAAGTCAAGTCCTAATATCTCTGTGCACTGTGAATTATAACTATTCACCACCTGGATTCAAACTGGGTACACTTCTCTGCTGCCCATATTTTATTCTGTGTTTTTTCACCGAGGTTTGGTACAATTCGGCCTGATAACATTGAAATCCTATATTGCAGCAGGGAGTTGCCGTACACTCACAAACCAATACAACACATTAAGGTGTATTGCGCTCCGGTGTCCAAAAGAAGCTTACGTTGGTACCTTCATTGTTTATAGATACATGTTACAGACATAGATGGAACACACCTTACTGCGGACCAGGGTTCGTGACCAACCCAACACCTTTCATGTTTAGTTGTGATGTGCCATCCCAGGTCTTTTCTACTTATGTCTGTATTTTAGCATACTTGATGTTTTTGTATACCACAGCTAAAAACACACTTTTGGGTTTCTAACTATCTCAGAGTCCTTATACACATCCTGGCTACACTCTTGTAGCCTGAGCATTTAAAACACTATATTTCCTTTTTAGTGGTGAACACTCCTCTTAGGCAATTATCTTCTCCATCCTGTGGTCTCCTATCAGCATCGGCCAAGTCCATGGTCCTCTTGTTCGCCTTTCTTCAGCTTAGCCATCTATGTCAGCCATTCTGACTCACCTGTTAGGCCATTTAAGCATGAATTCAAAGCTCGTTGATCTGCTTCTAACTTCATTACTCCATTACTTACAGTGTTGTCATCTAGTTCAGACATATTAGCATTTGTTTTGTTTATGCAATCAGCAAACTCTCTCGCGTTTTCACTTGCACAGAGTTTGATCCTGGCCAATTATTCGCAATCAAACATGCTTGTGTTTCTCCTCTTAAGACAACTAATTAGTTCCTGAATCAGCTCTATGAAGTAGGACTTCGCTACAAGTCGTACTGGTCAACACATAGTCTAGTCACTCTAGTGCTTCACCTGTTAACTTTGTTACTATAAGATATTTGGCGTTGTGCCATTTTTATACTATTGTTGCTTGTTCTATCTTGGTGAAAAATACTATAATATTATCCCCAGCCTGTCCATGGAATAGAGGAAGTTTTGGAATTAGGGAAAAGTTCCTAATATTTTCAGGAGGAAAGATGTCTACAATATACTAACATTCTCAACATGGTTGGCCCTGAGCTATTTGTTACCTGCCTTAAGTTTGCCCACTTGCGTGATTAGTTGATCCAACGGTGACATAGGTCAGTCTTGACCTCGTGAACTTGTATTTAAGTAATAATGAATATTGTATTAATACTATCTTATAGATGACCAATCCTTGTCTTGGATGCACAGTGCATGGCAGTGGTGATGAGGGCTGGTGCTCTGGTGCCACCCAGTTATGCGACACTCTATGCACTCATTTATTTTTACTTGAAACTGTCCTTATTCCTCTGTAACCATGTCCTATGTTCTGTTTAGTGATATTCATGTCCTAAACTGAGTTAGTTTATATTATACATATAGAACCAAAATCACCACACCGAAACAATGACTATAATCCCACCTCTTGACACCAATATAAAGGTTACCATCTTGTGACACCAATAGGTGATGGATTGGGGAGCTAGGCGGTGGACCAGTCACTAGTTGAAGTGTATTATAGTAAAGGTTGGAAGTTACACTTATAAGACAGATGGATGATTACGGATCTGGAAGGGGCAGGGAGGTGTGGTGAGCCATTAGGGTCCTACTAGACCTACAAGCATCCTGCTCATCCATCACATTTGAACTACGCATATTCTTACTAGTCCACATCACCACTGCTGGTAGTACAATTGTCTCTTAAAATGGGCTTCGAGGCAGGCCCAGCTGGTCACAAACCACGGGACATCACTTACTTTGCTGCCTCTATCACTCAACCACTACCAGCGGATTCCTCTTTTCTTCCCCATACCATCTTTGCTTCAGGTCCACTCTTATGATTCTCTCAATCACCTGAACCAATCAGGGAGCTGGACACCCGCCTAAGAGGAGTTTTTATATAATGCTTAGTTAGCGATTATCAGTTTAATTTAATGTTTTCAGTGTCTTCCTCAGGACCCCACCGAATCATTCTGGTTTGCCATTAATATGATCTATCAACACCATGTTACTAGCTTACTGCACTTCCAATACCATGTTACAAAAGTGACATACTACATAAATTATGAGTGTTAGTATTTAATAATAAGTTAAGACCCTTATGTAAGAATACAAATTTGTTTTGTTTGCATCCTCCAGAGCTAATGTTAAAATTGACACTTGTTTTCTAGAGAAATATTTAAGACACTTCATTTGTTCAGATATAATTTGTTTTGTCACCACTGGTAATGTGAGCAAACAGAAACAGGTATATGACTCTATTAAACCAGGAGCAAGTATACTAAACATCTTTAGTTTTCGCTCTCATGTTGCCCTGCCAACTTGCCCCATTCAATCAAATGTAATTGATTTTGTCACCAGTGGTGGTGTGAGCAGGCACCAACAGGAGCTAGGACTCTCTGTTAAACCAAGCAGCGAAGAGACTAAACTTCTTCAGTTTGCATTGTCATGTCGCCCGGCTAGTCAAGATCTGAGGCCAGCGAATCATCCTATTCATCACCTTAAGGAGATGGAGCAGGAACTATTTGGACATCTTGAACTCAACAAGAGAAAAGGAAAGAGAAGAAATAAGGTGAGAATATATTGTGGAGAATTTAATTAAATTTGATTAGCTATCAGTTATAAACTTTTAAAAGGATTATGAGTAAGTTGTTAAGATATTACTTCAAATGTTCAAACATTACATGGTCATCTCTGAGAGACTTTGTTTCAAGTCCCAGGGGAGTGTGAATTTCATAATTTACAAGGGGCGCTAAATTAATTTTTCACCCATATATTTTGTGTTGCAAATATTTATCAAAAATCAATTTGTACTCAGTTTACTTTATTGTTGCTCTTCCACCCTTTGATATAGATCACCCTTTGATAATAGATTTCTAAACATTTTGCTAGATATGGTTATAATTATAGTTTAAAAAGGTGTTTTATAGTGAAGCACACAGAAACAGTAGTGGATATACATAAATGTAAAACACATGCTTAACCATATCGTTGACAGAAGTATAATCATGCCCTGAGTATCACATGTAAGGTCATTAGAAAGAAGTAACCCTAGGCCTGTTTGGGATCCTGAATTTTGGGAAAAAATTCATGATACGTTCCTGAAACTCGGACAGGAAAAATTATTTCCCTGATTTTCCTGGACAAATTAATATTAAAATTATTATAATTACTAGCACCGCGTCTTACTACCCGTTTTATTTATACGCATTAACGCTAATGTGTAATGGTAGAGTGATTGTGAAATGAAATGGAAGGGAACTACAATTTAATGTTGAATTCGAACCATGGCGGAGGTCTGGCGTTCCTCACATTCACAAGTTTGATTAATACACGTCTTGTCAGAGGTGAAGGAAGGATTTGACAATCAGATAACCTTTGCCGGGACTAATATTAAAAGTTTACAATTAAGTATTGTCTATGTGACATTTGTAGTTTATGCTCATTAACAATATTAATTTATTTAAGTTAAATTAACCATATCTTTCTTTAAGTAGACGGTTAGTTACCCAAAATTTCAGCAGTTTTTATTTTACAACTACTGAAGTTACCAAGTCCCACGACTCAGCACTATTAAATAACAACCACAAAAGGTTACTTGATGGTAATATTTATCCCTGAATAGATTTTAAAAAAGGAAAATTTAGGTTTGTCAAAAAAAAAGTTACTTTTATTTTAAATATCAAATTATGTACGAAATACACCTTAACCACACTTATTTTGTATCTAGACACATCTCTTATGTTTATGTTATTATTTGGAATGGCGTTCATTTGCTTTAGTTTCCTAGATTAAACATTGAAAAGGAGATAGAAGGGCAAGGCCTACATACCAACCAAAAAAATTGTAGACCTCAAAGTTTACAATTAAAAACGCAACAAAGAAACACATAATTATTAAATGTTCAAGGTACATCATCTTCGTTTCTTGAGCAGAAGACAGTAAAATACACACTGTACTATGGCAGCAGTAGTAGTGATCATTCTCAAACCATAATAGAATCATTGTTCTTCTCTTAGTTAAAGGACAGTGTACTCCAAAAGCTACTGCAATACGCAATTATTATTTAAAAGTTTTTATAAATAATGTGCAGAGACCTTGATCTTTTATCCCCAGAAATGTTTATTAAATCAAGCCAAAATATTTTTTTAGTAAAACTTAAATAAAGTGTTTAAATTTATCTGGTATTTATAACAAATTGGTTTGATTATTTTCTTATGCTCGCTGATTTTTTTTTATTATATCACATTGCGGTGTGTGTTTTTTTTTAATTAAATCTTCTAATCTTATTTTCAAAGAGTTCACTTGTCACTCACCCTTCTAAGCTGACTCTTTATTCTATATTTTTAATTTTTTAAAGGTTCTTGTCTTAAACACTCAATATGTTTTTTTAAATTAATTTCCATGCTGTCTTTTCAACTTTTACCTCTTATTTCATCTTATTATCTTTTCATTTTTTAATTAATCATTTTGTATACTGCTTTTATTTGCGTTCCTTTGAATAATTATTACTTCTAAGCTTGTTTCACTTCTCTTTCTACAGGTAATTTCCTTTCTTCCATGCTGCACACACTGATGCCGGATCACGATCAACTTAACGTAACTTAATGTAACGAAATCAACTTATGATCGTCATTAACTTAATGTAACAACTCGAGCCAAACATAAGTATTCTCGAATATGATCTGTGGTTTGTACTATTTGTAAAGTGATGATCTGTGAATATTTACAGTTTTTAATCAATATAATAAATATATATTATTAAACTTCTTTGATAAATTTAGTTCCCTATTTTAGTTTAATTATTTTGTTTCAATGTCTGATCACTAGAACTTATGCTAAAGAGTAAACATTGGTCATAATACCAACAAATTAATTACTAAATAGCCCTTTTCACATCACTTGCATAATGATTGGCTGGCTAGATCATGTGATACCCTTCAAGTAACGTAAAGTAAAGTAAAAGACCTCCCAAGACATCTCTTACGTTAAGTCATCTGCAAGTCAACGTTAAGTTAAGTACATCGTAATTGCTTCCATTTAAACACACAATGATGTCCTTTACGTTAAGTTACGTTAAGTTAACGTTAAGCTGATCATGATCTCGGCATGAACCATGGCTTTAACTCACAATCTATCATTTTTACAATGTGGAGCTCTACAATTAAGGCTAGAATTTTATTAAAACATTGGTCCTAATTATGAATGCACTTATTTTTTTTTTTAAACAATTGGTGTTCTTGTCATGAGTACCTTCACCTGTTTATTTTGATACCCTACATATAAATATTAAGAAAATTAACCCACTTATCACTATCTGGAAATGAACCCACTACTCCAGGACTTCCATCCTTTAGTCACACAAAAATAAAACCACCAACACACACCTCACATCATTTGTTCTATTATAGCTGTTGGATTTGCTGTCCACTATAGTGGTATCGTTTAAGGTGGTTTGCATTGTATATATGCCCAGCACTCTATTGGAACCTAGTTTGTACAACCTAGGCATTCACCACCTTAATGGCTCCTACGTGATCTGGACCCTTACCTAGAAGGAAACTCTTGAATATTTCTTATATTAAGACTTAGAATTTCGAATCAAATACAAATCTTAGCTAAACTCGGATGCTGACTCAAATTTTTGAAGCTTTGCACAGACATAAAATTTCCCATCCTTATATTTTGTTTAACTAAATATGATGGACTATGTGACAAGAATGCAGAAGAGAAGTTTACATCACATTCTCATGCAAACATTTAAAATTCTTTTCTGTACAGACTTACAACTAGATGGCCCACTCGATGTTGCTGAATTGGCTAATTATTCTTAACTAGCAATCCCGCACGCTGCTGCCCGTAACCCACTGTGGTATAAGAATAATATAAGCGCACTCCCCTCTTTCCCCCATGGTGCCTAATTTCATTTTGAAACGTTATGTTATCTCTGAAACATAATTCTAAACCCGGTTAAAAATATTTTCTTAAAAAATTTATTAAAAATAACCTAATTAAAAAGCTAATTAAAAATTTAAAAATTCAGCCTCAACGTGCCGTAGATTTGACTGGGCCTCGCACACAAACAAACACACACACAGACACACTTCCTATTATTATTATAGATTGAAACATGTGGTTACCATAGTTATAGTATCCCCAACCTTAAATAATTTTTGGGAACCCAATATTTTTTTATAATTTATATATTTTATTACTCATATTAGGAATAAAATTAATATTTAAATTTGGAAACAAGTCTTTTACTTTTACATAAGATAGAAGATATTTTTTATTTTTATATAATTTTGTATTTACCTATTTCATTTTAGACTCGAAGTATTGCCAACACAACTGACGATGCCCCGTCTGATATTCCACAGCCAACTAAATGCAATACACCACTGAAGACAAAGTTTCATCTCTGTGGGATGTGAAATGCTTGCAGAAAATTAAAACGGAAGGACATGCCAAACCTTCCCATGTATATTCCTGCAAGCCAGAAACTTTATACACTATAAAATGCAATAAAATTGTTCCCTTGCCGAAAGTGCCGTCATTTATTCCGAAAGTAGATGTGAGACCTTCAGATGAGGGAAGCTGTGGTGGAAAACCTTTATTTGCACCAACGTTAAAGATTTGGATGTCAAACTATACTGCCTGATGATATACAAAATAACAGGATAAGTTTGGAAGAAATTAAGAAACTGCCAAGGTTCGCCAATTATGAACCTGGAACTCCATCCAAGGTGAGGGTCAAGTAATCACTATCATATGATACTTTTAAAACACTACAATGAATTTTAAAAATATTTTGATATTATTTTATCATATTAAGTAAAGTTTCGTAAAAACACGTCTCATGATGTACATTTCAAGAGTGAAAAACGTTCATGTTTAAATAATTACTTATAATATACTGATTGATTTTCTTTTTCTATTACATTTCCTTAAGTTGTTCTTTTGGTTAAATGTTCCTTTTATAAAGGAATGGGATCTTTTAATCCTCAAACCCCTAATTATGTAAGGATATTAAAATTCTAGTTTAAGAAAAATTTTATTTGTTGATTTTGAGAAAATAGCATATTAGAGATTTGAAAAAATATATTTTTTAATTTTAATTTTGAGTTTGAAATGGTAAAATAGTTGTAAAATGAGTATCTATGTCTTAACTCAACATAATTATGATAAAAAAAACACTTGAAACCAAAACCCAGGTCACTATTTAAACATTAAATGAATATATTAGAATAAAATATAACATTTTTTCTTTATTTGAAAACTTAATACTCAATTACCCACTTCATTGGTTGCATGGCTTAAGGCATCACTTGCGCAATAAACTAGCCTCTGCCTGTTGATGACAGAGAGATCGGGGTTTAATACTGGTTGACGTGTTGAGGGAAGTTTTCCTAAATGGCTTTCCACTTCCCCTCCATGCAAAAAATATTTGTACACTTCCTCTAATTCCCAAACCCCATCATTAATACAATAGCGTAATTATTACTTATGTTATAACCTGAATAGGTAGTAAGATGTGATGCTGGGTGCTAAAAAATCATTGTAGTCAGTTAAACCTTTATTAATCGTGTTTTATGAGATTAAACTTTCCTTCACCTCTGACAATACATGTATTAATCAAAACTTGTGAATGTGTGGAATGCCAAGTAAACATTAAAATTTAGAAAGACCACTTTAAGAAAGTGGAATTATAGATCAATTTATATAACACTACACAATTAGAGGGCTATCATTACTTACTTGCTTACAGGCATTAGGAATTGTAAGTTCATTGACACATCTACAAAAGTACACCACCTATCCATATCATGGGCTTGTTCTTTCTAGTCCACCTCATTACATACAGCCTTTCTCTTTCAGGTCCATTCTAATGTTATCCTCCCATCTGAGTCTAGGTCTTCCCTTCCCATTGGGTTTGCCAATTAGTACCCTGAACATGGTTCTAGATCAGGGGTCTCCAAACTATGGTCCGCGGCCACATCCGGCCCGCCACAAGAGTTATCAAAAAACTGATTAATTCTTTCCCTTTTTATTTCTAAATGCATTGCTATCCCAGAGTAAATATGAGTTTCTGTTTATTGGATATATGTATGCCCCGCTGACTTTCTTTGTAATTTTTACATTTCTCTTTCGTTCTGAATAATATCATGCTGATTTCCTGAAAAGATCAAATAAATGTTATTTATTCATTTATAAAAAAAAGTTTTACTCTGGCCCATGAAAATGTGTAAAATATATTATGTGGCCCAGATATCAAAAAGTTCGGAGACCCCTGTTCTAGACTGTCCAATTCCCGTTGAATGTTCTGCTCACTGTAATTTAGGAGACATCACAATGTTGTGATGATTACAGGGTATGTAACTCATCCTATGTAACACCCTCCACTCCCCAGTACCCTCATACCTTTTTGGACCAAATATCTTTCCAAGCACCTTGTTTTCAAATACATTAGAACATTTTCATCATGTAAGGTAAGAGACCATGTTTCACATACATAAATAACAACCAGTAAAATTATTGTATTAATGTATATTCTAGTTGTACATTCCTTGACAGCAGGCGAGATGTCAACAACTTACTGACTGAGTAATAGCATGCATTTCCCGACACTATTATTTTCCTAATTTCCAATACCATATTGTTATTACTAGTTAAAATTGTTCCTAAATGAGGGTTATCCTTGGTTAAAAATTATTTAATCAAACTATGAACCATAGAAGTAAATAATTTTCGGGATACAAATTAAGTGTAAAAAATATTTTTTGGAAACAATTCAAATTTCATACCTTTCAGATAAGGAGTCATATTTGCTCAGCACACTTAATTTTAGAAATAGAATAATGTTCTTTTTCCTAATTTGTTTAGTATATTTAACACTCGGACAGAGGCAATACCATAGTCCAGTTTGGCTTGCCAAGACATAGGTCAGATTCAAATCCTCCTATTGGTGTACTGGACTGGTTTATTGTAAATTGTTTCTCACACTCTCTGCTCAAATGTGGATACACTTCTTCTAAACTCTACCTTCTTCATTCCTAGACATAATTCATTTTTATAAATTTGTAAATAGCTTGGGTGAGAAGTGGGACAATGTGAATGGAAAATCTATGGTTAAACCCTTTTGAAATTTATCCTTGCAATTATATACTTTTACTAATGGATTCTTTTTTTTTTTCTGAAATTTTGCAATTTTGTTGGAACTGTAATTCACATTTGTAAATGCACTATTCTAGGTTTTATACATAAAAAATCTTTCCGGGAGTGTAAAAGAAGTAGACCTAGTCTCACTTTTTGCTCACTTAGAGTCCGTGGACGACACTAAACTTACCTACAGACTTATGTCTGGAAAAATGAAAGGCCAAGCATTTGTCACATTCCAAAGTGAGTAAAACAGAACTAAAACAATGTATTTGTTTATATCGTTTTACTTATTTAAATAACTAAATTATTTTAAGTTTTAACTGACAATATTAATTGATGGCTTACATTGAAAGCATGAATTCCTTAAGGTTTCCAAAATTTACTATAGCTGAAGTGGCCGAGATCATTTGATATAAATATCGATAAAAAATGGTTAAGGTAACCAAATTGCAATCACAAGTTTATTTAGTTGATAAGAAAATGAGTAAAACTTAATGTTTAGTAATCCTTTAAATTCCTTGAAAAATGTTTTTTGGAAGTCTTTATCACACCATCTTAATTTTGACACTGCTTACAATAGATTTGATTACCCGTAGCTCAGGCAGGTTTCAAGTCTCCACCAGGTGCACTGAAGGTTGTTTTCCCATACCTTCTTTGAACTAGTGCTGGTGCACTTCTTACAACTGCTGACCTCATAACCACCCTTTGGATTAAGTTGTTAAGTAAGCCTTGTGTTTAAAAAATATGTATTAGTTCTTATTACATATACACAGATGCATAAATAGTAAAAATGTGCATCAAGAAGATATGTCAATAAATATTAACTACCAGTACTAATCACAAATAAGTGTTTATTTGAAATTTGTATCATGTATTTTGAATATTTTTTTAATATTATGTTAATGTGTGTGTGGGAAATTGTTTTCAGGTATTGAAAAAGCAACCGAAGCCTTGAGGATACTCAACGGATTTGTTTTGAAAGGAAAGCCAATGATTATTCATTATGGAAGAATTTAACTTAT
Source organism: Timema cristinae (assembly GCA_039000515.1). Classification (NCBI taxonomy): domain Eukaryota; kingdom Metazoa; phylum Arthropoda; class Insecta; order Phasmatodea; family Timematidae; genus Timema; species Timema cristinae. The sequence continues at coordinate 40,513,374 of JBCFYV010000003.1, read as the reverse complement.
ATTTATAATTCATGCAAATATCCAACATTAATTTAAAATGGAGAGAACTGGCTTAATTTTTTTTTCCTCATGAAGGCAATCAAGCAAAATTATATAGAGAAAAAAAACCGGTTCCTAAATTATTATTTTTTTCAGTAATAATCTAATATATTTCTTCAGTGTGAAATGAGACAAATGTGAAGACATTTTAAAAAATGAAACTCTCCTTAAAGATTCCAAGCTAATTCATTATTTTTTGGAAGCCTCATTGAATAAAATGTAAATGTTGATTTATTATAACAATTTAGGATATTGGCAAATTTATATTTTAATCTTAAAATATATGAGCAAATACTATATTTTAATGTCCATAAATACACTATGTTTACCAGCTAATTTTACAAATATATTTATATATTTGTAACCACTACGTTCATCAATCAAACATTTTAAGAATATTTTTAAAATGGTGATGTTTGTGATTACTCTTGTACAGTACTGTTAAAGATTATTATTTTGTATTCACACACATTTAATTTTGATCATCATGTTTGATATACATTTTTGCAATAAAGTATTGTGTTTATTGTTCTTTGCTAGTACCTCTTGCCATGTGTTAATCTCTTAGAGAATAAACCATAATTTTTCCTTAGTAAAAACCCACTTCGGTGGTTGCATGGTTTAAGGCCGATATGGGCAACCCTACCGCTAATTGTTGAAAATAGTTGAATTGGCCAATGTTAGCAAAGGTTAATGTCGAGTACATAAAATTAACGTCCGAGATGAACATACAATCTACAAATACACTTAGTGGGCTAATTAACACAAAAAGAGTTAGCGTGAGCACAAAACGACGTGTTCGGTTTGTTGAAGGAAAAAAAAAGAACAAATGTTAAAGTGAAAGCTATGTGAGAGGCTAACACTTGATGCTTGCGCTACTGCAAGCGCCTTTTGTGATTGATGCATTGGTTGGATCGTGCATCTTAGTCAGTGTCTCCAACTCTTCCCCTCAAGACAACAACTGAAAACTCATCCGATGCCCTGATCAGTCTCAGGAGATCGACACAGTGCCCATGCTTTGATTTCGTCCAAGCCTTGGTTAATACATCGGCTGGCATCTCCTCTGATGCCACGTGTCCCGGTACCAGTTGACCCGACTCAACATCCTCTCGTACAAAATGGTGATGAATGTCAATGTGTTTGGTTCGTGCATGAAAGACAGGATTGGTTGCCAGCCTCTGCGCCTCAACATTGTCATTGAGCAGTTTAAGTGGTCCAAATTCCTCCTTTCCAAGCTCGAGTAGGAAAGGCTGAAGGTGCACGGCTTCCTTGGCTGTTTCACTCAGGGCCATGTATTCGGCCTCCGTGGTAGATAACGTGACAGCCTGTTGCTTCCTCGAATCCCAGGAAATGGTGCCTCCATTCATGACGAAAACATATCCTGTGAAGGAACGCCGGTTGTCAAGTGATCCTCCCCAGTCAGCATCTACGTAGCCCGTCAATGAGCTTTCCCCACGCTTGCATGAGATTCCCTGGTCAGCAGTGCCCTTGAGGTACTTTGTTGCGCCCCAATGAGTACCATTGAAACAGTTGTTAAATTGACTTAACACACTTGCTGCATGAGCTATGTTCGGGCGTGTAGGCACTGACAAATACAATAAGCAACTAACTAGTTCTCGTTATGGGGGTCTCTCACCATCTGAAATTGCCCATGCCTCACCCTTTGCCAGCTTCGTCCCGACGTCTAGTAGGGTTGAAACAGGCTTGCAATCCCGACATACCAAACCGTTGAAGGATGTCTTTTATGTACGTCCTTTGCCTTACAAATATCCCATCGCCGTTTCTGGTGAAATCCATCCCCAAACAATACTTCAGATCACCCAGATTCTTCATCTAAATCATCTTTCCAAGTCTGTCCCCGAAACGGGTGGTTTCTTCGGGGTCACGACATATTATCAGAATGTCGTCGACGTAGATAATGGTAATCATGATATTTTCGTTCCAATGCCTTATATAAACACACGGGTCTCCATTGGTGGGTTTCGCGTCCATGGTGCGCTACTCTTCATCTAGAAGTTTGTTCCAGGCACGACCAGCTTGTTTTAGGCCGTACAGAGCCTTCTTTACGTAGCAGACCCTGTTACCTGTTGCTAACTTGTCTAGTGTGGCCCTCGCCCTGCTGACGGTCTAATCCTTGTGTCCTTTATTGCTCACTATGTGCTCTAGGACTACTTCAAAACGATCTGGCACCTCCATGAATACCTCCTCATCCAGTTTCCATTTAAATAGACTGTTTCCACATCATACTGGCTTATGTGCATATTGTTTTGGGCTGCAAATGCAACAATCAACCGTATTGATATAGGCGTGCAACTGGCGCATACGTCTCGTGGAAATCCCTGCCGTACTGTTGAGCATATCCCTTCGCCACTATCCTGGCTTTGCGCTTCTCCAGAACGCCGTTTGTCCCCATACTTATTTCGTAGCACAAAACGGCTGCCGATCACCTTTGATGCTTTTGACCTGTCCACCGGATCCCACATGGTCTTTGCGAGAATTGACTCCACTTCATTGGCCATGGCCAACATCCATTCAGTTGAATCCTTACTTGTCATTGCTCGATTAACTGAAACTTCACTCAGAAAAACGAAGTCGTCCTTGATGAAATGACTCGCCATTGCATAGACTCTGAGGAGGGGGGGGGGTCTTCCGCAGTATCCTTGACCTTCCTGGACCTCTTCTTACAGCGTTCAATGGTTCATCTGGGAGGAAACTTTGAAAACCCTCAGCGTCCTCGTACTCATCATAGCGTGCCTCTGGTAGTGGCTCTTCGATCGGATGATGCGATTCTTGACCATTAGAGAGGTTTATCATGACGTGTTGATCTTCATTTTCCGTGGCGTTGAAATCAACTGATGAATCTGACGAATTTGGGGACTTGTCCTGCGGCAGGAAGTCCTCCCAACTATTCAATGACTGGATCGTAGTCCTGTCAATGAAAATCGCCTCTTTGAATACCTCGATCTTCCTCTGCTCTGGTAGCCATACCCTGTACGCCTTTGGCTCTGAGCTATAACCCACGAAAATGCCTTTCTTTGATCGTACTTCCAGCTTCCTCTTGCCCGGCGTTCTGTCCATGACGAAGACTTCGCTCCCAAAAATTCTAAAGCTGGACACGTCCGGTGGCTTCCCGAACCAAACCTCGTACAGGGTTCTTCCCTTTAGTTTACTTGTTGGTGACCTATTGCGTATGAAGTTTGCGGTGTTGCGGTGCGCCCAAAAAGTCGGTGGCAGTCCGGACTGAATTAGAAGGCAACGTGTCATCTCAATCAGTTTCCTGTTTCCCATCTCAGCAACTCCATTTTGTTGTGGGTTGTAAGGTGCGGTCAAACGCCTCAAGATGCCGTGTTTTTGGAGCAGTTCGTCAAACTGTTTGTTGACATATTCGCGTCTGTTATCCGACTGTAAGCACTTAATCGCCTTTCCCTGTTGGGTGCTCATGAGTGCCCTGAAACTATCAAACTCGTCCATAACTTGGTTCTTTTGCTCAATGAATCTCACCTCACACCATCCTGAAGAATCGTCTATGAAAGTAGCAAAGTAGAGCTTCTTTCCGTGTGAAGTGACTCGCATTGGACCACAAATATCAGAAATATGAGCTCGCCCATTACTGACACCCTCTCTGAAACCCTTGGAAATGGAGCGCGACACATCTTCCCCTGGAGACAAACGCTGCATTGAAAATCTTTGTTGATGTCCTCGACGTTGATTCCTCGTATCGATCCCATCTTGATAGCCTCACGTAGCGATTTAACATTAAGATGTCCCATACGATAATGCCAATCCTCAATGGAATTCTTCCTTGGAGTAATAGCGGCGTCATCCAGGACTGAGATTTTCCTGCATTTCTGGTCGGTCAACGCTGGGAAATAATATAGTCCGTTTCGCGATAAGCAGCACGTTGTAATCTTGATCGATGATCTCAGCCTTTGTCTCATTAAAAATCACTTTGTGGCCTTTGTCGGTAACTTTCCCGTGTGACGTTGTCACAGACATAATGCAAACATGGACGATCTGGCTCACCTGATCTGGTCCCCTTTGACTGGGCTGGATCTCGACTTCATGAAACACGCGCACTCAACTCCACTCAACATCACGCGGCTTACTGACCGCCCGTGGCTCGAGGCCCGATTAGAGCAAGACTCGGACAATTGAACATCAAGATGCGCTAACCCGTATGCGCCGACGGTTGTGTTCGAGTGAAACAAGACTCATCCACCGGCGCGTGATTTGAAATTATCACGAGAATAATCGAGAATTCTGTCGAAGCAACGTACACCCCTCTCCCTTCGTCCCAGTGTGATTCCCGCCGTTTGTGAACACGTGATTGACTTTGTACAGTATATAACGGCTGGACTGTGTAGTGATGTCACTCATTTCTCTGCACTCGATTAGGTGAGACACTTGTCTTAGATTTAGACGTAGGTCGTTGTTCGACGTTTTCTAAATTATGTTTGGGTTAAATTGTTCAAAATTTAAGTTTCAACTTTAAATATAAATCATGATTACTAATAGCTATATTTCTCTGAGACTGCAGGATTTGCCTGTCAGCCATTATGGTTTATGCGCTAGCTTTTTTCTTTGTACTTAACGTTGTGTCCGCCTCACGGACGGGTTGGAACTTTAGCATGGCGCCATCTTGGGGCGCTAATGGAACTTTAGCATGTCGCCATCTTGGGCGCTAATTATTTCTGTTTAACGTGTAACTTATTTTAAAATAGTTGTTCTGCTTGCTAAAAGTTAAAGGTTTGTTACGATTGTGATTCCTTTTAAATTGTTACTCAACTCGGGGGGCGCGAGCCCGTGCACCCAGCACATTGGTCATTACAATAATAATAATTAGATTGAACTAATTTGATTGGGATCTATTGTAACAGGTTAGGTTTAGGTAAATCATTTTCTCTGTCGCGCCTTACAATGGCAGTCTATTATAAAACTTCATACTTATGTCAATATAGTGTCGGCATCGCCAGGTCGTGTAGACCTATACATATTACTTGTATTTAACTTTCCTGCTAGGTTAGTCGCCTTCTGCGAGGGTCAATTTAATTATGACTACGTTGGTATTAATCATTCTGTTTTCTCTTAACGACTTGGGGTCTTGCCCCTTTATTTATTGTTTACTTCGGCCCTTATCGGCCAGTCACTCGACTTTCCTAGAGTGCCTCGCTCTTGTATGTCTGCTAGTTGTTTGTAGAATAAAATAAACTCTCTTGTAACTTACCTACCTTTTATTTATTGTAATTTGAACCTATCAAATCATATGAAGGGGGGGGTTACACCCGACCGAAATGAGGTTAGCACGTAGATCCGGTACATACAATGTGTCTTTTAATTCGATCACCTTTTTACTACCGCTCACGTTCGTCCCGATTGACACGGTACCAATTCCATCGATGTCCATGCAGGTTCCGTTAGCGAGATTTAGCTTTCCGTGATCGAAGTTCTGACTGATCTGTGCAAACGACTCAATACTCCCACACATGTGAGACGTGCATCCACTGTCGAAACACCAGCTAACACGATCCGCATTATTTCCGATTTGAAATGCACTTTTATTGGACATGTCCGTCGCGGTTAGGCACACGCTTTCAAAGTTTTTCGCAGATTGTTGGTTCGACTTCCTTGTCTTCTGACAGTTTTTAGCCCGGTGTCCGATATAATTGCACTTAAAACACTTCATTATCGAGTCTTTTTTCGCACCTTAGTCTTTGTCCAATTTCTCCCATCCGTGCTTTTCTCGTCTATTACTTCCGGCCGACTTTCCCGCTGCGTACATCGCGTATTGCTCTGAGTTCTGGCTCGTTTCCTTACGCGCGTCGAATTCCTCCCTAACTTTGATTCTAAGCATCTCCAAAGGCGGTAATGCGTCACGTGACGACATGGCGCAACGAAAGTTTTCGTAGCTCTCCGGTAGGCTGCGCAAAAACATGACTGCCAACAGCTCTTTATTAATGTCAACTTCAAGTTCTGCCAACCTATCCACCGTGTCGAAGAAACACCGAGTGTTCATGCATGTCGCCGCCATCTTGTAATTTCAAGGACATCAAGTTATTCAACAAAGCACCCTTCCGTGCCACCCCTTTGGACTGGTATATTCCTTCTAATTTTTCCCAAATTGCTCGTGAGGTTTCGCAACCACTAGTCTGTTTTATTTCCGACGGGTTCATGGCGAGCACTATGTCAGATTGTGCCTTCAGGTCGGCTTCTCTCCACCGTCGTTCGGCTTCAATCGTCGCTGGCTCGGCTACAACCGCTTCTGGCTTCACGTTTGTTCCTCTCATATAGCCCCATGCATCATTCTTTATGAGAACTGCACGCATCTGTAGCTTGCATGTTTCGTAATTATCTTTATTTAAAACTTCAAACTTTACGCCGGTTGCGTTCATCTTCGCAGTGTACTAACGAGTTTTTCGAGACTCATTATGGCGCAGTGTCCGTTAGAGCTACGTGCTCGCGATCTTCGATTGGCCACACGAAAATTATCGTGACGAGTACTGGGCCCATAACCTGTTAGCAAAGGTTAATGTCGAGTACACAAAATTAACGTCCGAGACGAACATACAATCTACAAATACATTTAATGGGCTAATTAACACAAAAAGGGTTAGCATGACCACAAAACGACGCGGTCGGTTTGTTGAAGGAAAAAAAAGAACAACTGTTAAAGTCTAAGTTATGTGATTGGCCAACTCTTGATTCTCGCGCTACTGCAGCGCCTTTCGTGATTGGTACTGTAGTTGGATCGTGCATCTTAGTGTCTCCAACAGCAAACACAGTCGAATAAGCATTTTTTCGACGATGTTTGCTGGTTGTAACTTTTAACTAAAGGATTGTCATATTTCACATTAAATTATCTTGCATTTCAATCTGAGCAATTTTCGTTTGCTTGTGTGGCAGTGGTAATCGAGTAGTCAAAGTGTACCTACATGTTTTGAATATACCTGTTCAAACAGTGTGTTTTGTTGTAAATGTTCAGTTGCGCAGCCTGATTTTTCACTTTTTACATGATGTGGTGAATTTCACCTCTCACTCACCACAATGTGACTAAATTAAAAAATGTTGCCCACCTCTGGCCTAAGGCGTCACTCCGCAATAGACTAGATTTCCATTAATGGGGATATCAGGGTATGAATCAATTTCTGATGTATTGAGGATTGCGAGACCAAACCATCAAATAGTTTCAATAAAAAATTTTAATATGTGAAGCATAAATATAGTGAACACCTAAGATGTTTTCAAATTCTTAGGCTAAATTTAAAATCCTGGCTCACAACGTGAAATTAACAAGATGTTCCTTTGCGCACATTAAGAGTGACCATACAGGTGACCTGGTGGTCTAGGGTAAGGTGTCAGACTTCTATGCTGGCGGCGGGGTTCAATCTAGGTCCGGCAAAGATTTATCTGATTACCAAACCCTTCCTCCACCTCTGACAAGACATCTTGTGAATGTGGGGAATGCCAGGCCTCCACCGTGGTTCGGATTCCACGTTAAATGTAGGTCTTCATTTCATCTCACTATCACCTACCATTACACATTAGCGTAAGTGCGTATAACCCGAATGGGTAGTAAGACGTGGTGCTATAATAATAAGAGTGACCATACAACCATAATTGGTGTGTTAGTATACTTGACAGTATATTTGTATTCATTTCCAAGTTCAACTGAAATGTTTCTAAGGTTAAACTACTATTTTTCTCGGTTTCAAAATGACTTTAGCTTATGAGATTAAAATAGTGTAATCATTCACGCTAAGATTGCTGCCTTTCTTGATTCTAAAATTTTTAGCTTATGAGACAGAGCCATAATGTATTCATCCAAGGTAAGATATACTTTTCAAAGTACATATTTGTAAACATTAAACTCATTTGCAACAAAATGTGTCCAATTTTAGCACTTTTGCGGAAATAAATATCTTTGCATTGATAATTAGCTATCTAAGATGTTTCATCTATAACTTATTAAAACTTATAAACCCCGTGATCTCTGACTCGGTTTCCCGCCCCTACCAGTGAATAAGGGCCGTAAAAATAGTCAATATTCTGGTGTTAACTGCTCCCCAATTATACCTGATTTGTTTGTTATTCCTTTACTTGGAAATTAGTCAACTCCCGAGAATAGACTATAAATACAGCCCTTAGGAGCATATTTATCACTTGGTATACAAATAACAAGCAGCTCAGGTCAAATGTGGAAGTGATTGACATACGAATATTGACAACATATACGGCCTAAATGTTTAGGGATGTAAGATACAGGTATAGGGCACTCTAGGCTAGATCCTTGGGAAAGCTTAGTGTTTGTGAAGAGTGGTTGTTATAATGTACAGGTAATATATTTATAGGTATTAAAAAATATATTTTCTCACAGTGTATCTTGATACCCATACAGCCTATCTGATTTTAATTACACTTATAATGTAAGGATGTAGAATTTTAAAGGAAATGCACCTGCATTCATTGCAAGGGAAAGAAGATAATTATTTTGAAAACATACCACCTTCCTGTTGGCGGAAAATTGGGTTAGAGGAGCATGACGTTTAGTTGGCTTGCCCACCGGTGCAGATGGTATTAATGTTTAGTGGGGAGCAATGGAAAAAAATTTGGGTTTGTGCTAGACTTCTTGACGCTGTATGTAGAACTCTGGACTTATCTCAAACTCTAAGCACGTTGTTTTTTTTTCCATTCACTGGGATATCTCACTCAACCATTCTTCATGTGAATGTGAACGTATTTACATAAAATTCTTAATATTATTTCCTTAGATCTTAGATTTGCCATTGGCATCCAGTGTAGGGTCGGTAAAGCGCAAAGTATATGTGAAAATTACAGGAGTTGGACTAATTCAATGTGGTTCTACAAATCATTTTGTTAATATTTAAAGAAATATTTAATATGCCTATAAACATTAAGGGTATAACCCAAACAAGTAGTAAGAGGTGGTGCAAAAAATACCTGTGTTAATTATTAAATGGTCTGAGGTGTCACTTTGGTAAAAAAAAAAAAAAAAAGTTGGGCTGCCAATGACTGGATTGGGATGCTAATCTCTGTTGTGTGTACATAGTGTGGTTTTCCCTAAATGGTTTTCCAATCATCTTATATTCAAATGCGAGTACACTTCCTTTAAATTAAACCATTCTCATCCCTAACACATAAGTGTAATTAGTAAGTATGGACATATTACATTAACGGGTAGTGAGACGCGGGGACAAAGAAAAAGAATTTGTCATGTTCATTTCAGTCAAATTACCACAGGAATAACGTTAACTGGCAGTTTAGTAAAGCTTCTAAATCAACGTTAATGTACCTGTAAGCCAAATCATGAGTTCAAAAATGACCACTTTTGATAGACAGTATCAATTTTGTTCATTTGTATTATGACTTAGTTAACTGTTGTTAATTGTGAATGTAAATAAATATAAAGAGGAATAGAAAATAAATATTTATGACCTTTTTAAATGGTAATCCTCTGGTGGGATGACTATACCCTGATTTTGGTTGTAAGAACAGTAGAGAAAATCAAAACATATTTATTTGCAGCCAACATTGATAACATTTTCTTATATTATTTGTTTTATTTGATAGGTATTAATAATATCTATATAAAGTAACATTTGCAGATGGCATGACTTTATTTATGAATATATTATCTATGTTTTAGTAACTTTAGTAACTAACTTCTACTGTTCTTCCTACCAAAATCATACCATATGTTGCTTCTATTCCAGCTATCAAACATCCTCATGTAATATACAGAAAGGGAGGGTCAGAATAAGGTTTGTAAAACACCTAACTATGGGTATAAAAATATTTATAAAACCTTCTAAAATGTCCATCCTATAATGGAGTGGTGTCATGTTTATGCCTGGCAGATTGAAGGATCCCTCCGTACAACCATAACAGTCTCAAAATGAGGCACGGAGAAGGTATATAAATGGAATTTGAAAGGCAGGTAGCGGTACAACTCCACATAATCATATCTTAAAATACAAAATTTGAAAGTTGAAGTTGGTTAAATGGGAGTGATTCAAACTTTTAAAACTAATAGAAACAACTACTTACAAAGGTGATATGAACTTAACCTGGCAGATAGGGTAAGGTACCACCCCAAATAACCAAAAAGTTTGATAATCAACTCAAATTTTAAAATTGGACTCAAGGAAATAGGAGTTGATGGTGGAATATTAACAGAAAAACACAATTTTAGGTGAGGTAAGAATTTAAAATTGGTCAGGAATGTAGTGGGAGTGCTCCAAATATCTAAAAATTTCCTAAATATTTCAAGTTTATAAGTGGGTGCAGGTTAAATTGGAAGTTTTTAAAATTTCCAAAACTTATCTAAAATACTACTTATCATTGTGGTAGAAGATGGAAATTTATCTGACAGATAATAAGAGCTACTCCAAACTCACTTTTTGTTAAATGAAATAGGGGGCTCAACATTTTTTAGACTAAAAAAAAACTTTTTGGTATTGTATGAAGTTTGACAATTTAATGGCAGGTACTAATATGTCTATGCAATAGAATTATCTGAGAGCATGTGTGTCCATTTGAAGGGTGACCATACGGCCTAGAAGTTGTAATGATACTGTTTTGGACCCCTCTCATATATTTAAAAAGTCATGGATTAAGGTATTTTTCTTCAATAAACTGTATGTTAATAGATTACACCATAAGTCCATAAAGCTTATTTTTTCTTTCACTAATCAACTCCGTAGTGTTTACCATAAAAGCAAGTGACGCTAGCTGCCTCTACCCAATAGGAAATCAGCCTTCACAACACCTATCGCCAGGACTCTTTCTATTAGTTGGTTTTGACAGTGGTGACAAGGGGTCCAAGAGGCAAGGGGAAGGTAGTATATAAGCCGCGTATGAATCCATTACAGTTGACAGCAATACACAAGAACTTAGTAATAAAACAGAGCTCGGTAATATAACAGTAACACAAAATATTAACAGTGCCGGTAGCACAAATCTACAGAACGTTGTAATAAATCAGTGTCATGATCTAGATAAATCGTGTGCAAATTTAAAGGTCTTACTTATTTTATTAGTGTAAGAAATATCACTATAATTGGCGCTTGATCACAGGGCTATAAATACCAATTATTTCATCAAATACTGAGAACATAATTTTAATTGGCACTCGATCACGGGTCTATAAATGCCAATATTAAACCGTATCATTTTAATCGGCACTCATCGCGGACGCGTATCAACATAAAGTTTTCAAAAATTCTCCAAATTGGGAATGGAAAATTAATGGAGCTGGACTATGAGATGGATATTCCATCACATCTAGTAATGACTGTTTACTATCTTGAGTTACATGAACTTATTTTTAAAATATACAAAGACATGACAAATTTAAAGGAAAATAGTTGACATAGAATTTGATTAAAGTGAAGAGAAAACTTACCTTTCTATAGATTGGATGATGGAATAAAAAATTGTGTTAACTACTTTGTTGTATTCTTTTAAATTTATTAAATCATGGAGGAATGACTCATTATAAATTACATTTAAAAATTGGTAATATCATAATATGTCTTAGCAATTTGATTTCACCCAAACTCTGCAATGACACTCGGTTGCTATTGAAAGCCATAATCTAAGTTAACAAATTGAAGAGTTTGTGTGTCTGTCTGTCATGAGCGTTGCGCGATATCTACCACACGCAGAGGTCTAAAATTGAAATATTAGAATCCCCTATACACAAACATATACCCCTCAAAGTGAGAATATTGAAATTTTATTAGAATTGTTTTAATTACCTAATTAAAAAACGAGAAAATTTGTTTAACGTCACGAGAAAACTTTACTACTAGATCTAATACCATTTTAATGTAGTTTGGTGGCCATACTATATACCATATAATAGAAATAACAGTGCTACTTTATAGAGTCTCTGTTCGAAGAAGGGGTACACCAGCGGGGGGGCGGGGGAGGTCCGATCTAGAAAACCGAGATTAATGGCTGGAGGGTTCTTTTGCTGACCAAATGACACCTTCTATTCACAATAGTTGGCACTGTCTTCACCAACAAACGTCGGCCACTCAGTCGGTAAGGTTCGATTGAGCACTGATGCCATAATTTTATATATATATATATTATATATATATAGAGAGAGAGAGAGAGATATTTAAAGCCTTCGGAAAGGTGTCCATCTTATAATGAGGATACTTAGATTACTCTATGTCACGTCCATAGGACCGTTGCTCATGTTTACAGCTAATCGAGGCAAGATGGCAAGGTGGTTGAAGTCGGAACATCTGGCCGCACAGATGGTATGGGGGAGTAGGGCTCTATCTGAATAGTAAATGGTGCGGTATAAAGTCCTAACCTGTACGTATACACGCTCTGTGGCTTTCGGGTCTACCTCTGCCTTGCTAATCCAGACGGATGAGATACTTCGTCTTAACGGACAGAAACTTTTATTCCCCCTTGAAAGATAGGAACGTGACAGCGACGTATAAACAGATGCGAGACTAAAAATAACACGAATTAAAATGTTTCAACCTGCTTTTTTTTAAACTTTTATTTTAAGAATTGAGTGGAAGGAAACGGATTTAGGCTATGTACTTATTTTATAGTTTTTATAACTAAAATAGTTTTGGTCAAAAAATATATCGTTTCAGTAGGTAGGCCTGCGTTTAGTTTAATTATCTACATGATATTACTTGAAAATGTGTAATAATCATCTTGGAATTTGATCACAGGCTTTTTCTTTACTAAAGAAAAAGTTGTTTTTTTATTCAAATGCCATTATTACCCATGACAAATTTTCAGAAATTGTTGAGAATACGATATGTTGAATACTAAACAAACCGTATCTACCTAAGCAATGTTTTATTTATATTGACTAAAAATATTTTTGCTATAAAACTGCATCAATACTGAAGTTAGGCATTGATGACATTCATAAATTCATAAATATTTAAGTTGTTCATTACTTCATAATATGGCTCAGCCCAAAAATGGGGGTGAATGGCTATCAACAAATTTCTCTGGAATCAAAAAGCTTACATTTTAATTTTTAAACTTTGAAAAATTTGTTTAAACAGTTATGAATATCTCATTTTCAGCGAAGTTATGTGTGAAGTGTCGTTTTTCTGAGGCTAGAAACATTTTCATAGAAAAGGCCTTTAAATGCCGCACTACACACGCCGATTTCCTCAAGTGCTTCTTCGTGGGGAAATGGCTAGAGGTCGGTACCTACTAAACGTAGACTCTTTCTTAAAGCCTCGAAACAGACTCCATATCTATAGTCCATGTTCCTGGTCCATAGGAAATTATACTCGCGTTTACAGTCTCAATATCCGTAATCACGTGACCGTTTCAACCCATTAGATGGTACAAAACTTCATCCAATCAAATCATTCGAAAGAAAATCGTCTAGAGCAAGGAGCGAGCGTCAAGCAGTCAGCTGATCATAATATAAGAATTAAAGAAACCAAAAATAACTTTGTTGAGAAAACTTTCACTATATACTAAAATGTACGTTAAGTACAATCACAAGAAATATATTTATAGCTCTATTTTAACTATCAAACTTAAAATAAATGTTTGCAATAACCTTAAAATGCAAAATGGGTGTACTAATTTTTTGGATTAAAACAAAACAAGCACTTTTAATATTTCTAATAATAGGGGTGTTGACCCTACAAAAACAAAGCCAATATTTCTGAGAAAACATTTTCCTAGAAGCCGCTCTTCCCGAAGTGTTTAGATTTGTAGAAAAATGTTTCTGAAATAGCTCCAAGTATAGCCATATTTTCATTGCCATTCGTTCTTTTGTTTCAATGCGCATGCACATATTTACCGGCTGTGATTGGTAGTCCGTATAAACTGGTCCGTAGAAATTTAAGGTTGGGCAACTTCTACGGAATAAGGACTTACGGAAAAGAACTATGTGGCCAAAGCAACCTGATATTGTGACATCGATTTCTTACGGACCATGGACCTACGAATGCGGAGCCTGTGTTGGGGCCTTTACCCATCATTTTATCAAATCGTAGGTCTATTGTTGGGTGAAGTCTTACTGCCTGGCTGGTTATCAACAAGATGTCTGATAGTATTAATAAGGAATAGGGTGACCTGGTGGTCTAGTGGTAAGGTGTTGGACTTCTGTGCTGGGGTCCGGGGTTCAATCCTCGGTCCCTTTACAGATTTATCTGATTGCCAAACTCTTCCTTCACCCCTGACAAGACATCTTGTGAATGTGGGGAATACCAGGCCTCCACCGTGGTTCAGATTCCACGTTAAACTGTATGTCTTCCATTTCATCTCACAATCACTATACCACTACACGTTATCATAAGTGCATATACCGAACCGGTAGTAAGACGCGGTGCTAATAATTATAATTAATAAGGAATAAAACACGGCGTAGTTCTATAAAGGTCAGTTACTAAAAAAACAAAACTTATCGTCGTAGCAACGATGGCTGTAGTTTTAGACAACATTGATAAGAACCTGCTGTAAAACAAGTGAAATTGGCGCATGTGCAATGGAGTAAGTTTACATGAAAAAACCCAAGCTGCTATTAGATGCATCAATTTCTCCTTAACCGCCTCCGTAGTGTAGTGTTCAGTGCACCTGGCTACGAGCTTAGGGGCCCAGGTTCGATTCCCGGCTAGTATCATGTGTGTTTTACCTTAAAGGGGAATTATCACAACGGGTATCAGAGTTTGGATAGTTAGGCTTGAGTTAGGTTAAAACTCAAACATGATCCAAAACTTCATAATAACTATCATCTCATTGCGGGTACGACGTGTAAACAATATCCTATGGTGTACCCTAAGTACAGATCTGTGCCACCAGAGCAACTAATAGTCTACACACAAAGACCCGCCTCAGTGGCGTAGTTGGCTAACGCGCTTGTCGTGTTGGCTCGACTGCTGAGGACGGGGAGATCGAGGTTCGAATCTCGGTCGGGTGAACTGGGGTGGTTTTTCCTAAATGGTTTTCCACTCTCCCTTCACACAAATGCGGGTTCACTTCCTCTAATTCAACCCTCCCAATTCCTAATCTATTAGCGTATAACCCGAACGGGTAGTAAGACGCGGTGCTAAATATTATTATTATTATTATTACACACAAAGCCTTAGTAAGGGTGGGGTATGTGGTAGGTTGGGGGTTCAATTGATAATATCTATCAAAAGAGAAAGCTGCAGATCACAAGAATTTTAGTATGACTACATTGAAGTAGATCTAGTAACTTCTCTAGCTATCAGATGTAGACCTAGTGACTTTAGTAACTTTTCTAGATATCAGATAACCTTTATATGCAAATTGGTTCGTGGCTCCCTTCAGACGGATAGTGTAATTTTTTATAGGATCATAAAAAAATTAAAAGATAAGCTAATACAAGATTTGTTTTATTGGTTTTGAAACTTTAGAAATGGTTTAACCTTTATAAAAACTGTTGTGTGAGTATATTTCTTCCCTTCAAGCAGGCAATGTCCAAGGATATTCAAGAAAATTGATTAATGTTTAGCATTCTATTAGTTTTTTTTTTGTAGAATCCAATAATTTTGTAATCTTTCAGTTAGTAACATTCTATACTATTTCATAACAAATAAAATACCTAAGAATGGTCTTTTGTTTGATTTTAAAAAAAATATTTGAAAACATTGCTCCATATTACCCGACTTGAAATAAACTCGATGTTTTCATCTAAACTTTATTCGAACTTAACTCAAAGTAAAAATTGTCTACTCGCAAACCTCTAGTATTAGCTATATTCTTTATTATATCGCTACTCAATTTCTAGGCTAATAGTTTTTTGTAGTCTTTAAAAATGTCTAACTCTTACAACCCAAATTAAGTTTAAAACATAACCCGCTTTGGTGGCTGCATAGTCTAAAACACTACTCTCGTCTTATACTATACTACTATACTGCCGATGACGGGGAGATTGAGGTTCAAATCTCGGTCGGGTGTACTGATGGTGGTTTTCCACTCTCCCTCCACGCATATGCGGGTACACTTCTTTTAAATATATCCTTCCTAATCCCTTAAACCATTAGTATAATTAGTAAATAAGCATATAACCCGAACGGGTAATAAAATGCGGTGCTAAGAGAATTCAAGAGAGATTCAATAATAATAGTAAAAAAGACCTGATCATTTAATGTTATGACACTTTCCCCTGAGCTTATCTGACAGTTCAAACGTTTTATGATGTTTGTAAAAATCTGCAGCTTAAAACCTATTTTAGAGCCTTCAACCACTTTTTTTTATGAAATTGGTAGGTCATTAATAAGAGCGTAAAATTATATTATGTTAATATCTTAAATAAACTAGGTGATTTGGTGGTCTAGGGGTAAGGTGTCAGACTTCTGTGCTGGCGGCCGGGGTTCAATCCTCGGTCCCGGCACAGATTTATCTGATTTCCAAACCCTTCCTTCAAATCTGACAAAACATCTCGTGAATATGGGGAATGCCAGGCCTCCACCGTGGTTCGGATTCCACATTAAACTGTAGGTCCTCCATTTCATCTCAAAATCACCCTACCATTACACATAAGCGTAAGTGCGTATAACCTGAACGTATAGTAAGACGCGGCTGTTAATAATAAAATAATAATAATAATAATTAGACTAACTATAGCTATGAATGTAAATATGGGCAGCCCAAGACACTTGAAATAAATAAAAAATAAAATATTTGAACCATTTTTAGCTATTAGCTAATTCCGAAAGAATAGATCCCAAATAAAGCTATATATGGAAAACATCTTTAAAACTCTCAATTTAATCTACGACTGTAATTTTTTTTTTTATCTAAGCTTTTGTTTTAGTTCGTTTGACAAAAGGGTCATTAACGACTTAAATATATGGGGTAGCAAAGAGGAGGATGTTATAGAAGAAATGCACCCACACTAGAGTGAAGGGAGAAAGAGAATATCCCGGTGAATTTCCCATATGGAATAGCATAAATCCCAAACTCCCAGCCAAGTGCTGTGCGGGTGTAACGGTCAATGTTATTAGTGACAAAATAACTTTTATTACGTTTGAACTTTTTGACAAATTGTTTGGTAATTATTTAATTTTTAAAAATAATCAAGGTTGCGATTGATTTGCCGCAACTCTCCCCTTTTGTCTAGCCTGTGCCAAATTGTTTACAATTATTTTGTACTTTTTTTAGGCATCATCTATCATAAGCAGTTGAGCAATATTAATATAGCACGCACATAAAAGTAAAGAGAACTTGACCCTTTCGTGTAGCCTGGATGTGTTGTAGGGCGGGATGAAATAATACTGGAGCTTAAAACAAATAAGAATATATTTCCCCACGATATGTAAATTTAGTTGGGTAAATTTAATTTATTTATAGTACAAGGATCGAAGATAAATTCATAGGTTGAAGTGTTACAAAAAAACAACTGCTGGGGCCAAAAATTTTTTTCCTGGCTTGCTAAATATTTACACTTTACCTACCAATAAAAAAAATTGATTTAACTCTGATAGATAACATCATAATAATCCTTTGCTAGAGATAAAGAACCATAACAGTGATTAAGGACTATAATCAAAGAGAAAAAAGACAAAGAATTTTTTTTTAATGATGTAGAGTTAACTTTGATCACCTCTTCATATTAATAAAATGCACTAATTCTTGGAAATCATAATTTTATGGATAGATGACGATCAGGCTTTTTACCTTTGAAGAATATAATTTCATTTTATTTGGTTAGCCAACATAAGGTTGTAACCCGCGCCCTTTTAAAAAAAACTAGTCTACAAAATTAAGCATTGATCAAGATGTAAGGGCTCACGACTCGCATGGCATTTGGTTTGCTGTTGACGGAGATCTCAAGCCGGTTGAATTGGGGGTGTTATCATAAATCGCTAATTTTGGTTTCAATCCTCGGTAAACGAGAAATTTCCGCGCAGATTTTCAGCTCTAATACAATATTTAATTCTACGATGCTTTATTTCAAAATATGGCTCGCGCTAAAATACAGTAGAAAGATTCCAGCACGACTCTTTTTCTTTTAAAAAAACACCTATAGTTTGTGTTTTAATAATTGAAAATAAGTGTGAAAATGAGACATTAACTTATTTTCAACTACTTTTTAAGTATATTTGTAGAGCTGTGAGACTAGACTTGATGAAAATTAGCTTTCTTCTGATAAATCCAGTAATTTTTTAAGAGGCTCACAACATACAATTTTAACATATTTAAGAACTAGCAGTGAGCTTTTCTTTTACCTTTAGATAAGAAGTATCGTAGTTTTATTTCTACTCTTTCTTATTGACATTACAGAGGGTGGTTGTAGGTGAAGGGTGGAAGGGAGTATTCACTTAGACAGAATAAAGAAGTAGTTCCAGAAAAAAGACATGCACTATTGTATTTTAATCCGTGTGGCCTGATAGCGATTGATACATTCTCGCTAACCAAGGTGGCCACCTTTTTTAATGCAAGTAAATTTCCCCTAAATAACCTTACTCAACTCACCCCCTATATTATTCCATTAATATCATTGTGTGGAACATATTAATAATCAAAACACATAATTTAAAGAAGCCTCCTACTGGAAGGTTGAAAGGCAAGCTTTCAGAAGTCACGTCCTGTAGTAGTTTATTTTAAATATGTTTTATGCGATAAGTGACTAAAATGGTAACATTAAAACCATAAATGTGGAGTTCTATAAAATTAATAAGACTCAAGATATATATGAAAAGGTAAAATTATCTCATTTACAATGTCGTTATAAACAAACTGTCACAATTTAGAAACTAAGGTAAGGGCAGAAATAAAACTATCCTTCTCTAAATAAATGTAGTCTTTTTTTACTATCTCAAATAAAGAAAGTATTGTAATAGTTAATATTTCCTATCTTAAGGTTATGATAAATGTTGATTATTTATGTACCCCTGAACCCAAAAAGTTTTGGGTCTTTTAAAAATATTTATCCCTCTCTTTGTATCCGGGGCTGAATCCGAAACGGTCTCATGGATTTTGTTCAAACTTTATTAGTTAGATTCTTATATGTCCATGAATCTAAACAAATTAATCTGAGTATAGTACTAAGATTAAGGGTAGTTTATTGATACCTGATTTTGTTTAGTGGTTTTAACAATAACTTGTTAAATTACTCTATAAGTGTTTTTCATAGATACTTGATACTCTATACTCGTTTTTGAAAATAAATTGTAGATTTTAAATGGCTTTAATTTGAGAATGTTTTAAAAGATGGTCAAAACCATTTGATCAAAATTTATATTTGAAGAGTGTTTCACATGATTATAAAAAGAAATGAGAAAAATTGATTAAGTTATCTTACTGATAGCCAAATTTTGAAAATTGTCACAAACTACAATATAATATATGAGAAAGTATGTAGGCCCTTTACCCCAAATTTATTATGACTGTACATAATTGGCAGAAAAAGTTACTATATCTACTTTCACGTATTCATAATAAGTCCATTCATAGGATCTGCAGGTGTCACTATTGATAGTATATTATTAGTACTAATAATATAATAAAATGTTATTATTGTTACAGCCAAAAATATGTTTGTGTTGGTTTTCTTGTGGTCATGGCAGAAAATTCTAAATTATTTGGATGATTCTACTTGTGAGTTTTAGGAGTCATATCTATAATATTATTAAGAAATATTTCTGGGTGATTTCAAGTAGGAGGCGTCCTTTTTGAGGACTGATTACAATGCTGAGACTATAAATATCTGAGAAATAGTACCAATTTAAATGCAACTTAAATACTCAGGTATGTTTCTTGGAGTCAACCCCGTCTCTTCTATACCTGTATTATGTATTACTCTACCGTTTGGGGAGGGATAGTGTTGGTATAGAAAAATAACATTTATTCATTATTAATACTGGTACGCATATGTTGGTAGTTCTGTTTATAGTATGTTCTTGCCTGATATGTATTTAGTATTTTAGTACATATTAATATCTCGTTTAATAAACTACTTTTCAATCCGGTAATGTTTGATGTTCATAGAGTAAACGTTATAAAAACCTTCGGTGGCACGTTTTCAGATAGCAGGATTTAAACATAATTTATAAAATATCTCAAAAGGGTAGTACTTTCAGAGACAATATATACTTGGGCACCGAAGATGTATATATATATATATATATATATATATATAATTTTTTTAAATTTATATATAAATTATATATAATATAATATATAATTAGTAAAACCTTTTCCCTTCGTGACAGAGTTTCTTAATAAATGTATTGCTTCATTTAGAATGTAAAGAGTTTATAACAACGATATTTTACTTTTTGCTTGTTCCAACGAAGACAACTTAATAGAGCGCTACTTCTAAACCATACTATCAATCACTTTAAATACGTCTAAATAATATATCAAATCTTACTTAAAAACAATACTGCTAGCACCCGATGACTCACCAATGCATCATCTGTAGGCGTTAAACACAAAGTAATTGGGGTTGATGTTAGATGCACAGAGGTTGATGAAAGAATGAAAATGAAGACATAGGTATGGGTTAAGGGTTGAGGGGTGAGAAGGTCGGTGAAAAAATTAGCGAATGGTAGGAGTAAGTAGGGAAAGAGTGGAGGGTAAGAGCGGAGGATGAGGAAGGGGAAAGGGGGGGGGGGGCATAGGCTCATCACCGGTGGGCTGGGACGCAGGCTCAACTTGATCCCTCTCCCTTTCGAACCAAGAGTCAACTCGGAGGGATATATAACGAAGACACCCCTTTCCTGGTCTCCTGGTGGACGTTAAATCTTGCTTCAAGAGCAACAATCGAATTCTTCGACAACGGAGAATGAACAGATTCATGTCTTACCACGCCGTCGTATGTTTCGTCCTGCTTTCTGTTACAGCAAGGGGAGGGAATGGTGAGTACTTACTTGTCCAGGGGTCTTGAGGTGGGGTGGACGGAAAACTGACTTAAAATAAGTATTTTCGAAGTTTTTTTTGACCCAATATACTCTTTGACAAAATAAAAATATATATTGCTTCACTAAGAGTGTCCTGTTGATCTAGGGGTAAGGTGTCTTACTTTTGTGCTAGGGTCCAGGATTCAATCCTAGGTCCCGGCACAGATTTATTTGGTTACCAAACCCTTCCTTCACCTCAGACAAGACGTGTATTAATCACAACTTATGAATGCGTGGAATGCCAGGCCTCCACCGTGGTTCGTATTCCAAGTTAAACTGTAGGTCCTCCATTTCATCTCACAATCACCCTACCATTACACATTGGCGTAAGTGCGTACAACCCGAACGGGTAGTAAAACGTGGTGCTAATAATGATGATGATAATAATAATAAAATATATTGCTTCATTAGATAAGTTAAGTTTAATTTTCTACACTTAGAACTGATGAGATTCTTAAGTGGTAAAGTGCCATTTGACGACAAACTTTTCAAATGAGGAGGAAAAGCTATGTTCGAATTCCGTGATGCCCATGACAGATATTCAAGAATTGTTTAGATTACTACGTGTAAAAAATTAAACTAAATGTTTTTACTGAAGCAATATTGTATTTATTTGGGTCTTAAAGTTGTTTGCTATACGAACTGTAAAAATACTACTAATCTTAATTGATGGGGTCCACCTACCCGAAAGGGTCCGCTTACTGGAACATTGAGATGTGTTGAAGACTTTAAGAAAGCCCGCATTATCTAAGAAGTAATTTTTTCTTTGGAAATATGACTTGTGCCAAAATGGGTGTTAAAGTTACTAACATAATATGATTAAAGCCCCTTACATTATTAGTTCTATGTTGTTTTAAAATACATTATTAAAAAGTTAAATCAGCTTATTTTCAACGAAGTTTTACGAAAAATCACTCAGTTCTTAGATCAAAGTAAACTTTTAGAAATATATGTATATTACGTGAAACATATTTTTGATCACAACAGAAAATTCTTAGCCGATTGAGGATGGTTTTAGTGGTGTAAATCATCAGAACTGCTTTCACCATAAGCAATTCTACCGTGTGGGGGCTACGTGCTTTCAAGCAGGTGGTGGCCTCAAATAAAATAAAAATATTACATTCACTCATATCTTGTAATTCTTAAAAATAGTTAAATATTTAAATTGAGTCCAACCTCAAGCTCTATGATTTTTTTTAAGTTTGATTACAAATTAAAAAAATAACCGTAAATTGTATTTGATATTTCTTACATATTATTATTATTATTATTATTTTATTATTATTATTATTATTATTATTATTATTATTAGCACCGCGTCTTACTACCCGTTCGGATAATACGCACTTACGCTAATTTATAATGGTAGGGTGATTGTGATATGAAATGGAGGACATACAGTTTAACGTGGAATCCGAACCACGGTTGAGGCCTTGCATTCCACACCATATTTTTATTCATCAATATAATGTAAAAAAGTTTTAGGTGCATTTATCATGTATCACAATAAATCAAATTTTAGTTATTATATTTAACATTATTGACTATCAAATTATAATTTAGATTAATAAAAAATATAAAAATCACATAATGTGCTTCGACAACACTATTAACGTAACATTGCGTTGTCAGTAACAACTTGTAAACCGTCTCGAATGCATTCTAGGAAATGTACAACTCTTTTACAATAATTAAGGTGACGATTTGAAACAGATGATGGTGTAAAATAACTTAAAATAAACGTAAAAAAAAAGTTTCTGGTTCTTGTACAAAACCAACTTAATTCTAACATATGTCCTTTGTTTAAATTTGAACGCGTTCAGTCAAAGTTTGCCAGAAAGGGAGATAGTTCAAATGAACGCAATCTTTCCAAGCACTGTACGAAGTCAACAAACTAGAAATTTTATTTTAAAGACCGAAATGGTGGTAGGGATATCAGGATTAAGTTTTTATAGTTTTAATTACTTATAAATTTAGGGCTGTTAGTAATAGGAAGAATCAGATAACAGAAGATTGTCGTATAATTTTCTACAAGTAACAAAACAATGATTACTGAAAACCGTATTACACAATTAGAAGCACTCCATCATCGGTGGACATGCCGACTAAATGTCGAACTCGTATAGTCTGATTTGCCCATGTATGGAGAGGTCGGGACTTAAATCCTGTCAAGATGCATTGAGGATAGTTTTTCCTAAATGTGTTCTCACTTTACCTCCACGCCAATTAATTTACTCTCGATTCTACCCTGCTCTTTCTTACTCCATTAGTGTCATTAACTTCTGATAGCCCACTTCGGGGGTCGCATGGTCTAAGGGTCACTCTATTAGTAGACCGACTGTCGATGACGTTAAAATTGGGGTTCAAGTCCCGGTCGGGTGTATTGAGAGTAGGTTTTCCCTAGATCAATTTCCACTCTCCCTTCACACAAATGCGGTTACACTTTCTTAAATTCAACCTTTCTTGTCCTTATATATATAATCGAGGAGGATTAATACCTAATTGTTTTAAACTATTTTTAGAATGTTAGAGATTTAATAACTTTAGCAACTAACTTCTACTGTTCTTTCTACCAAAATCATACTATAGTAAGACGCGGCGCTAAATATTATTATTATTCTGGTATTATAAATTCCCTCTCCTGATGTGTAGCATAGAGCCACAACAACGCTTTGCTACTCAGGCTATTCCTAGTTGTAGTTTCTGTTCTGTGATAGGTTAGTTTCAAGTGGAGCGGGTTATCAACCCACCCTTATACAGTC
Organism: Timema cristinae; assembly: GCA_039000515.1. NCBI lineage: Eukaryota > Metazoa > Arthropoda > Insecta > Phasmatodea > Timematidae > Timema > Timema cristinae. Next base: position 40,489,679 of record JBCFYV010000003.1, on the reverse strand, counting down.
TAATTTTCATAGGAAGCCTGTTATTTTAAAAGTGAAAACTCATTATAGCGGGTAAACAATTTTCTTTAAAATTGTATTTACATTTTAGTTCGTTTTATTAGTGATTTAAAGATAAATTGGACAGTTTTCTTTCTATCAGAAAGTATTATAAAAGCATTTCATAACATTTTAGATAAACTTTATAATTAATAAATCAACTAAGACATGTTTTTATAATTCCAAATTTGAGTGATTTTAAATAAATGCTGATGGTCTAAAGTGGGCTTTTTATAAACAACAGTTTTTAGTTAATAAATAAACTTAAAAGGTGACGGAGGCCCATTTCACCAACGACAAAGCTTTCGGCCACGCCAGGAAGCAAACCCTGGACCCTTAGTTCAGCAGAGAGCTACACTAATAACTGAACCAAGGAATCTATAGCTAACCTTAATGAGATGCACACTAAGGGGGGTGGTTAGTTCTGGTGAAGGGATGCCAGAAATATTACGTTACCCCTTGAAAAGGTAGATGTAACCACGAGGTGAGAATTCAAAAAGTCGTTGCGAAGAAGTGGCCACTTGGGGAACAACTTTGACTACGGAATAATGTAATAAAGTAGAAACTTCAAACGAACATGACACCACCTGCCTTCCCTGTCGAGTGATAAGAGATAGTAGGTTCTTTTTGAGAATACAAATTGGGACGACAATTTATAGATTACTATGAACATTGCATCGTTTGGTAGGATTAAAGAGTTCAGAAACTTAGAATCTAAGCGATAACAATATTAGAGTGTAAATTAGGTAAAGAATACAGTCTGGATATGCATTATATTACTCGGTCAGTAAGTTTATCAACTTGACTGTTATCATGAAATTTAAAAACATTGTATATACAAAAAAATAGTTTTACTTTAGCAGTTACTCTCGGTGGCGTAGTTGGCTAACCCGCTTGTCGTGTTGAGCTCAACTGCTGAGGACGGGGAGATCGAGGTTCGAATCTCGGTTGGGTGAACTGAGGTTTATTTTTCCTAAATGGTTTTCCACTCTCCTTCCACGAAAATGCGGGTTCACTTCCTCTAATTAAACCTTCCCAGTTACTAATCCATTAGCGTAATTAGTACTTAAAGCGAGTAATCCGAACGGGTAGTAAGACGCGGTGCTAAATAATAAAAAATAAAATACTTTACCAGTTATTCTTTATAGATGTGAAACGTTGCCTCTTAACATGACGAGAACAAAAAATTTGGATATTTGAAATCAAAGTATTTGGAAAAATATTTGGCCAAAAAAAGAGATTAATTTAATGTAAAGATAAGGAGGTTACGTAATGAGGAGTTACATACCGTGTACTCATCATCACACATTGTTATGGTAGTCAAATCTCGCGTGTTAATATGAGCAGGAATCCAGCTCGAGTGTAAGAAATTAGAACCACATTCACGATATTGACTGGCAAACCTATTGAGAAAACCTAGACGCAGATGGGAGGATTACATTAGAATGGACCTGAAAGAGATAGGTTGTAGTGAGTTGGACTGGATAGAATTAGCTTACGAGTGGCATTCCTAATTGACGTAATTTTCAAGTGCGGCAGTGAACATTTCAAGTTCTTACTTAATGCCATAGTATGTTTTATTGATATGTTCGTGTTATTTAACAATATAGATAAACGAATTCTTTAAAATGTATTGAAATGTATGAAATTATTTAACTAGCCTACGTAAAGTTGTATACAAACGTCAACATGTCAAATTACTTATAAATACTTGTCTCTAGCTATTAGGATACGCATTATTGCCAGAATTTAATTCTAATCATTTTAGAAACGTTAATTAAAACATGTGTATTTAGTTAATATAAATGTTAAAAAATCATTATTTTATTTAGTGAATCAGTGACACCCTGCATCGGTGGTAACATGGTTTAACAAGTCTGTTGGACTGATTTGCTGCTAATAAGAAGATCAATGTTCAATTCCCGGCCAACTGTACTGCGAGCGTTTTTCCTTAATGTATTCCTATTTTAACTTCCCGAAAATTCTGGTTCATTTTTTCTAAAATACTACCTTCCTCATCCCTATATCGTTAGCATATTTATACTACTATAAAGCCACATGACTGACTCACTCACTGACTTTAATGTTTACCCACTTCCAGATGAGCTAGAAACTTTAAATTTGACCAACTTATAGCTTATAGCCTGTAATCGACGGGAAAATTTCAAATAGTTAAAAACTTTAATTTTTAATTCCCGAAAAACATCAAAGTGGTGGAGCAACTTTAATGTCGGTGAGGACCTTTCTTTGGAGGTTCCTTGTGGCTAAACGGTAAGACCTATCATGGAATTACATTAGTATACACTATACATCCACTTGCAAAAAAAAAAAAACTCACCGGGGGCGTTTGGGGACGTAGCCACATCTTACTACCTGTGCAGGTTATACGTATGTATGATAATTACTCGAATGGAGAGAGGGATAAGTAAGGAAGCATTTTAGAGGTAATTTACCCATATTTGTATGGAAGGAGAGTGGGAAAACATTCAGGGAAAACCACTCTAAGTAGACCCGACCGGGATTTGAAGTTGGGTCTCTCCAACATCAACAGGCCGGTTCAACACGAGAGTGACGCCTTAGACCGATCGGCCACTGAAATTGATAGCAAAATATAGTTAATGCTCTTTTAAAATCCGTACTATAAATTATAGCCATATTTAAAGGGAACCTCATTGGGAGTCTTGCGGTTTAAGGTGTCAAGTTTTAAACAAACCTTATTGCCCATGATGGGAAGATTGAGTTTTTAATATCAGTCGGGTATATGGAGAGAGGGGGTAATGTGAGGGCGGTAACACTATATTATTAACTATCATATAAATAAAATATAATATAATTTAGTGTTATCATAGTGTTATAGGAGATTTTAAAGAATAGGTCTTGTAGGTGAATATTAAAATAATATTAATATTAAATTATTTGGCTAGTGGCATACCGGTAGAAAAAAAATTAGTAAAATTTTATAAAACAATAATTTAGATTTTTATAAGTATATGTGGACACTGCCAGCCACCCTAAGAACACCCCAAACCCCTCCAACCCACCCCCCATTTTTGAGAGATATAACCATCTATCCGACCAGGTAGGGGAAGGGAGGAACTAAGCCCTACTGACTCCTGCCCTTTTTTTTAGCACATGTCTACTCCTACTAATTTTAGAGTAAATTATAATGTTAATAATGACTATACATTGGTTTCTCGACAGGTGAGGAAAGCAATGGTAACATCGGGTTGAAGAGCAAACGCTCGCCAGCTGGACTAATTCCTTTCCCAAGGGTCGGGCGTTCAGGCTCCGGCCTCTCTTGGTCTCTGGAATCACCAGGTAAAAAAAAAATCATTTTTAATACGACTGTATGAAACCCTCACATGTCTGTAAAATAACGATACATCACGTTTGAGACGATCGAGATCTATCGCCTACCATGGAGTTGGTAACTTCAATCTTGTTCCTCTAATGTTTGGGTTAACTGACTACCAGTTGACAAAGAAGAATTGGTACAGGCCAATTTTCTCAACCCGTACATTATCTGAAAAATATAAAAATTATTAAATCTTTTTCACTTATTAATACATCAGATAATATTAACGGCAGCTATCCCTCTCGATATAGATATTATCCATAGCTTTAAAATAATACCAAATCATAAATCGTTGGTCATAGAGTAGATAGAACCTTATCAACGCTCCCCGTAAAAAACATATGTATTTTCTAATAGTTTCTTTCTACCAAAATCCAACTAAAGTTTGGACTCTGGTGTATTTAAACTACGCTTGATGGCTGGGCCACAATTTACCGCTCTCAGAAAGATAACAGTTCATTGCGGGGACTCAGTTTACTCAAGTTCTTTGACCATTGGTGTCTCTCCGCCAATGGTATCCAACTTGTGATAGGCGTACCTTTAGAGGTACGAGGAGGTTATGCAAACATAATTTAGTAATGACGACTTTTTTTCCCCTCAAAATTAGTCTCATTCTAATCTAAGCAAAAATCTGTTTCTTTGAAACTACTCCAGGATTATCTTACTAGTCATATGTTTTATATATTTTTTATCCGAATATTAATTAATGTATTCTAATACATATTAAGTTTTTTTTTGCAAGTTTTAAATACATTTTACCTAAAAGTATTTAGGAGGTACTTGATGGGTGACCTGAATATCGCTGAGGCAAGGGGGTAGTGTGTAAAATGTTGACAAGGTTATATAAATGCGATGGCGGAGGTAAGAAATACAGAAGTGTTAATAAAATAAACTGAAGAAAGAAAGCTTTGGAGAAGATACAGCAAAAAAGGAGTTAAAATGTAAGGCATGATATGATTGTTTGAAGAAGATAAGAAATAATAATTAAAGAAGATGTGGAAGGGATAAATTCAAGAGGTAGAGAGACCAAAACTGAAGTACATGAACTATATAGCAAACTACGTTGGCAGAAGAAGGTACAAAAAATTTAGAATTTTGGCCCAGGATAGGCTAAATTGGAGAGCTGCTGCAAACCAATCGAAAGATTGATGACCTAATGTAATGAGTATAATTTACCATATTTTATCTTTCCCAAAAGACATATTGAATTTTATATGTAGACTAATAATTTTGTCTAAAGACTTGTCTGCGCATTTAACAACTATCGATCAAGTACACACATCTTGCATCTTTAACATTTTGCCGACCAAGAGCTTATAACACTTCTGAAGTCTTTAAAATTTCAGCACACGTGAATTCACTTCTCTCCAGCCTAGCAATTTTCAACCAACAGACTAAAGCCACTTGGCATTTTCTTACTTATTTCTTGTAGACTGTTTTTTCAGCAGTGTTGACCCTATATAACTCTCTTTTTTATATTCATCCTCCAATCAAGGACGGAATAAACGTCAAAACCGAAAGAGGGAGGAGCCATTATTAAACACAGGTGTTCAAGAAACTGACTCACACGCGGAAATGATAACTGCGCTGATATTCAACAAGTACAAATACAATAAATATGGCCCAATCTTACAAGATGAATACACTTTGAAATAAGAAATTGGAGTCTTAATTACGTTAATGGCTAATTTTATATTTGATAGTATTACAAAATTAAATGATTTTTTTAGTAAAATATTAATAAACCGTCATAAATAGATTCAAAATGTAAATGGATTAAATATTAACATTCCAAGTACGAATATTCTGATATGGTGGATAAGGAAATAGTGGTATATAAAAATGAACGATTTTACCTTCTCTAATACCAAATTACGCACATGTTTACATGATAGTTACTTGTTTTACTAATATTCACCATGATAGTTGTGCACATGGTAATAGTTACGTGGTTAAGGTTTCAGTGTTTAATTACGTACGGAAACATCTACCTTTGTTGCCAGTCATAAGAAAAGGGAAACAGATTAAGTCTAACTAATAATTCACAGTGCAACAGATTATGAGTTTTCAAACCTGAAGATTGTGTTCATGCGCTTCCCGTCCATCGAAATTTATACATGCACTCAGCCCTTCGGCTGGTTAGTGTTGTCCTCACCATCTGGTGGAAAGCACATGTACTAGGGAAGTTTAGAAAGTGCTGTGGTTGCCCATTAGCTTACGCACTGAAAATCTAAGAACGAGCAAGAAAGAACCTACCAATTTTTGCTGGAAAAGGGTTTTCACATACCTTTGAGGGATCTTTTACATGTCACAATTGACATGGGACAGATGGTTCTACTTCCCCTCCGAAGGAAGCTGCGCTACGTAATTTTGTCACTGAAGAAACATTTGTCAATCTCGGCTGGGTTTGAACCCACCAAGATGGGGTCCTGAGCCAAGCACTTTACCCCAAGACCACTGTGGTTGACCCTTAGTAGAACTTGAGGATTGGACTCTGAGGGCATTAGCGTCGTTAAAGTAGGAGACGGGGGGACATGCCATTTCCAATTATCTACTCAAATATTGCATTCATAGTAGGTACCGTCAAAGAAACCGTGAATTGTTTTATTCAGAAAGATATTATTAGCACCGCGTTTTACAACCCGTTTGGGTTATACGCATTTATACGCTAATGTGTAATGGTAGGGCGATTGTGAGATTAAATGGAGGACCTACAGTTTATCATGGAATCCGAACCACGGTGTAGGCCTGTCATTCAACACATTCACAAGTTGTGATTAATAAACGTCTTGTCAGAGGTGAAGGAAGGGTTTGGTAATCAGATAAATCTGTGCCGTGACCGAGGATTGAACCCCGGATCCCAGAACAGAAGTCCGACTCCTTGACCCTAGACCACCAGGTCACCCTCAGAAAAATAAAAATTCTTGTTTGAAACCATGCATAAATAATTTGGCTATCGTAGCTTATCTAAATTATTTTTATAATTAATTGCGTTATCATAATATTCATGCATGTAATAATTTTTATTTTATAATTTAAAATGAAAAGACCTTTGTTCTTATCTCATTCTCCCACGTCCCCACAGGCCTCACCAAATAGTTAACTTCTATGAGTAGGGTGTGTTGACAGCTTACCTAAAAGCTGCCGACGCTTTTTTCCTTGTCACCCGCCTTGGTGGCGTAGTTGGCTAACGCGCTAGTCGTATTGAGCTCGACTGCTGAGGACGGGGATATCGAGGTTCAAATCTCGGTCGGGTGAACTGGGGGTGGTTTTTCCTAAATGGTTTTTCCACTATCCTTCCACGCAAATGCGGGTTCATTTCTCTAATTCAACCTTCCAATTCTAAATCCATTAACGTAATTAGTACTTAAAGCGTATAACCCGAACGGGTGGTAAGACGTGGTGCTAAATAATAATAATATAATGTTCCTTGTCCGCAGAGCTACAAGAAGTGAAACGACAAGGTCTGATCCCCTTCCCGCGGGTAGGACGCGGAGGCGGCTATATCCTCTTCTCCCCCTCTTTGAGGGGAAGTACCGGCATGGACAAGAGAGACAGCAGCGGAGATAAGGGTGGCATGTGGTTCGGGCCCCGGCTAGGTCGCAGAGACAAGAGGAGTGTGGACCTGGCGGACGCACCTTGGGCCCTTGTTGCTCTCAGAGGTGAGATACACATTCATTCATTCGTTCAACATTCTTCTTATTCTTTCCTTGTGGTAATTATGTTAATCATTACTTTTAATCACCAGCGACTCGAACCATCAAACAATGTAAAAGTAGGAAGAGCGTCAGTTAAGGTCCTTATTTTTGCAGAATTTAAAATAAAACTATTTTGCGGGGAAGAAGTAAAAAATAACTTGTACAGTGAACCGCACATACTTTCTCCCTCTTTTATCTTAAAATACACATTTAATAAAAAAAACTCGTAAGATTTGTGAAAATAAATATTAGGTATATATATTATTGTAGAAACATTATACCAAAGATCATAAATGAAATAATATACAATGTTACTTACTCTGAGGCTTTAGGCACTAAGAAAAATTGAGAAAAGATAAACATATTTGTGCACCTAAACGCATGAGAATCAGAATCAAATTTAAACCATCATGGGATTGATCATGATGCAAACAAGAACTTTACAATGATGCACCGATGCAATTCAATCATAAAAATGAAACTTATCCCGCTTACACACAGTGTTAAAACCAAATTTAAAATAGCTGTTTTAATGATTTATTCTTCGTCAGATATACCCAATTTTCGAAGACACGAGGGCTACTACACACCTCACCTTGATCAAGATCTAAACGAAAACGACGAGGAGAGTTTGATCGACGAAGACGTCGAAGAAGAGACAGGATCGCGTCGATCTGAAAGTGGCCGACTATCCCGTTCCACCCCCTCGCGGCATCAGGCTCCTTCCTCCTCCTAAGAGAACCCACACCCCAATCACTCCTCCACCACCCCCCCTCCCCCGCTTCCACGCGTTGAAATATCCTTGTTATAGACAGTGTTGATGATGTGTCTAACGAAAACCTGTTTGTTCACTTGTTCTCAGTTGTGGCTTTCAATAAAATATTGATGAACGATTGATTGTTGTGTTTTCATGGAGCTTACCAAAATATTACTTGTGGAATGTGTACGTTTATTTATGACACTTTTAAAGTTTGTCAGTGACCTATTTTTTTAGTTCAAAAAGTTCAATGATGTGTGAGATCACTTAGACTTACGTCAACTTGTCTGAGGGACTTTTATTTCTCAAACCGTTCAAGGAAGAATCATATAGAGCATTTTGAGAATTAATGTAGTCAGTGTCACGCCTCATGGGAACGTGGTAAGGGGTGAAAGAGGGACAAGTGGGAATTTGTTTATTCTTAATTCGCCTTTTCACTTTTTTTTTTTCAATCTTCCACCCTTATATCAATTGAAGGGTAAATTTTGTAGATGAGTAATACTGTTTTTCAACCTGTCGTAGGGATACTTAAATCTATCTCTCATTACAATTAGATAGTTCAGAACAAAATAAACCAGCCTCAGTGGCGTAGCTAGCTAACGCGTTAGTCGTGTTGAGCTCGACTGCTGAGGACGGGGAGATCGAGGTTCGAACCTCGGTCGGGTGAACTGGGGGTGGTTTTTCCTAAATGTTTTTCCAACTCTCCCTTCACGCAAATGCGGGTTCACTTCTTCTAATTCAACCTTTCCAATTCCTAATACATTAGCGTAATTAGTTCTTAAAGCGTATAACTTGAACGGGTAGTAAGACGCGGTGCTAAATAATAATCTTACACTTAAAACACATAAAAACACTTTCAGCAAGGTGTTATATTTGGTTTCTCTTTGGTCATTGACCTCCAGTAGAGGTTGGTATTCTTATGTTAACTAACATAAACTTTATTCAAGTGAGAACAAGATTTATGCAGGTAGGGGCAACGGTGATTGGTGAAGTAGGAATCGAAACACTTTAGAGAATAAATACGTGGTGAAATCGCACGATTTTCATGAAACGGAAAAATCAAAGCTGTATAGATAAGGCGTAAACCGGATGGTTATGATCCTTACCCACGGCCAAAAAATCGAACATTGAGAACGAGTCAAATATACAACTTACATTTTACGACCAGGTTTACGAAGTGTAAAAGCTATACCATAATAAACATTAAAACTGTACATGAACTTCCCAATTTGTAAAAAGGTACATATAAAATAAATCATATAAATTAAATGTACCTCAAGATTAATTACTGGATCCACCACTGCAGTATGGTAAACGATTTTTTTAAATATCACTACATCTATTTTCCAGCTGTGTAAAATATTAAAATCTGTCAACAGACACACAGAATTGTTCATTCATAAATGAAAACCCTATTAATTTTTGAAACATTCAAGATAAGGTTCTTCATATAGGAAGACAACTATATGATTGGAAGTTGGTTAAACGTTCTTGGAATCCTGGTTAGATACTAGGAATTAAGTTTATCTGCAAATAGTATTCCTATAGGCTGTGCACATGGTGAACAGAAATTGCCATCCAAAAACTACGGGCCGTGATAATTAAATCGAGACATGTACAATTAGAACACGAACCAACCCTATAACTCACAACTTACACTCCAAGTCAAATGAGGCAAATAACGTAGCTGGCAAACTCTACGTCCTAGATATTACTGTAAATACACCGAGATAAAACGCCCCTATACCTTCGTCAATCGCTTTTGTATTGTTAACAGTTATTATTTAAGTGACATGGAGGCAGAGTGGATCCGTTGGCCAATGCATCTCTTTGTATGAACTGGCACTGCAGCAGGTAAGCAATGCACCACATCTACCATTAATAAATGAAATCACGAACGTAGCAGGCAGATCAAATATGACCCTACTGGTAGTATTAAAGCGTCTGTGATTGTGATATGAAGATGATACACCGGAGACTTGAGTTTAGCAGAGTACTACAGAATGGTGCTGGGGTCCGGGGTTCAATCCTCGGTCCCGGCACAGATTTATCTGATTACCAAACCCTTCCTTCACCTCTGACAAGACGTGTATTAACCACAACTTGTGAATGTGTGGAATGCCAGGCCTCCACCGTGGTTCGGATTCCACGTTAAGCTGTAGGTCCTCCATTTCATCTCACAATCACCCTACCATCACATATTAGCGTAAGTGCATATAACCCGAACGGGTAGTAAGACGCGGTGCTAATAATAATAATAATAATAATAATAATAATAATAATAATAATAATAATACAGAATGTATATCCGACAGCAGCTAACCGACTCCCTGGTTTAGTGGTCAGTGAAACCTGTTTACGATCCTATGGACCACGAGATCGATCCGGCTAGTTCTTTAGTATTTTTTCCTCTTAAGGGAATGATCTTGCTGGGGCCCCAAGATTTTGTTAAATAGGCTTAAATTATGTTAAGACTCACAGGCGCACCACAACTATATAATAACTATGATCACATCTACTCGTTGAGGGTGCGACGTATAGCCAACCTCCTACGGTGTTCCCTGAGCAACGTTCTTGCCATCAGAGTGGCAAATAGTCTACATATGGGTGACAGGAGCACCTGGAAGTCATGTCCCTCCCGCTCATATATGTCCTAAACAACTTAAGTCTTTGCAGGATAAAATATTCTGCACGCCTTCTTCCTAGTCGCCACATGTTTTAACGGCTGTGTCCAATTGACTGACAGATTATAGCCACGATATTTCCGCCTGGATTGAATGTGGAAGGTTGCTTCCTAGATGTACTTAAATTAATTGGAATAATGTACTATACCCTGCAGTTCAGTTTCTGGGCGGCATTTTACGTTCATCTGTATAACATTTTCTGGCACTGATGTGCGTTTGATATCACAAGTGTATCATGCTTTGTTGTCAGGGAAATAAAGGTTTTCAGTGACCTAGTGGTATATGGGTAAGATGTCAGACTTCTGTGCTGGGGTTCGGGGTTCAATCCTCGGTCCAGGCACAGATTTATCTGATTTCCAAACCCTTCCTTCACCTCTGACAAGAAGTGTATTAATCACAGCTTGTGATTGTGGGGAATGCCAGGCCTCCACCATGGTTCGGATCCCACGTTAAACTGTAGGTCCTCCATTTCATCTCACAATCACCCTACCATTACACATTAGTGTAAGTGCGTATAACTGGAGTGGGTAGTAAGACGTGGTGCTAATAATAATAATAATAATAATAATAATAATAACAATAATAATAATAAAATCAAGGTTTGTCAGGATTTTACTAGTACCCTGTTCCTTCCCTTTCACTAGCTATTTTACTACAAAATATTATATCGAAAAAGGGTGTGATTTTTTGTTTGTTTTAAAGCTCAAGTTTAATATAAAATATGCGAAAACAGTTTACTAGTGGAGTCCTGTCAAGCCTTGCTTGCCCTTGCAACAACACACGAAACGTTGCTGTTTGGTAGATATATCAGAAGATTTATGTTGAAAAGTCTCCCAAAAAGTAATTTCATCGACGTTGCTCAGTCAAAAAAAAATGTTTTACTTTAAATATGGGCCTCAAAAGCATACAAAACAAATATAACATCTATTTGCACTAACTCTACCTATATGTGTAAATCTAAATAAAGGATAAAACACATGTTTTTCTTATTGTATTTTACCAGTGTAAAATGTTGTTGAATTAACCTTTGTATTTTGTTTATAAATCTCCGTAATCATTATTAGTTAAAGATAATTATTTGACAAATTATCTTAGTTAAATAACAAGTTCATTAAAAATAACTTACGTACAGTATAATACAGAATAAGTTTAAAGATAAAATTAGGTTCATTAAATTTAAAATTATGTCAAAATACACTGACTGTGCGAACTAATTAAAATCCCATTAATCCTGGAAATATTGAATTTATTTATAAACTAATAAATATTAAATTAATTCAATTTTATATAGTCCGCTTAGTTTATGTAGCAAATTACAAAATCCAAGTTGATTTAGAGTATTTTGTTGTGATATTTGTAACTATCCTTAATTTTATCTAACTCCCATCCTTGATAAAAGTTTTGATACAAGCTATATTTAAAAAAAACATCTTAGGTTTAAGTTAGTTGAGCAACATACACGAATTAGAAGAATGTTCTCTTCCTATTTGAATAGATGGCGAATTTTGCAGCCCATATTCTCAAAATCATATATATTACGCCACTAATTCAATGAAATTAATATTTTGGCAAGTGATAATTTGAATCACAAACAATAATTAACCCAAAATATAAAATATATCTTCGGTTGGATTAGTGTGTATCGTTGATTAATTGGTTAATATCTTACTAGCAATTTACCGCGGCCTCTCTCACATTAAGCAATACATCAGCACATTCGAAAACTTCAGATGTCAGAAAATAAATGGTATAGAAATCCGCACGGACTTTCTCGCTCTGTTGTTTAAAAATTGAGATATTTACTCAAAACTCGTAATAAATGTGAAACGAATAATATACACTAGCAAACTCAAGCATAAATTGCACTAAACTTATGTAAAACATTTTTTTAGTCCCAGTTTTAAATTTTATAATTTTATTTTTAAAGAATTTATGTCCTCATTTGTATGTTTGGACCAATAAAATGATCGATATTGGGTCCACAAGGGTCAACACTTCGTATTAACATTTCGACTTCCGGTTAAAATTTTCGACGTTTTATAAGGGGTTGCACATCTTCAGGTCATTGCATTGCAATTAAATTCCTCATTTATAAATTTTTAACAATAAAAAATGTAAATATTGACTATTGAGTCTAAAATGAAGATATGTCATTGTTGTAAAAACATTTCTCCTAAAAGATGTAAGGAAAAACAACATAAACTTTTAAAGACTTACTTATATTTAATTACTCTATGGCAATGGAGAAATATTGCGTTAAAACTTAAGTAGTATCTCTTTACAACTAAAGCTCACAAAATTGTATTAATATATTTACCAATATCTCAGAAACTGTTGGTTTTATAAAAATTATATTTCATTTAAAAGTTTTTTTATTTTTAATAGTACTACAATTTTCAATAAAAAGTTATTTAGTATCTCAAATAGTTGCGGAGATACGGAAATTTCCGTTTCTGTAAGTATCCCGAAAGTAATTTTTATGGGAAAATGAAAATAGCCCGTTTATTTATAATCATAATCAAAGCCTAGATACGAATTTTAATCAAAATTGTTATTGTCGATTTTGAGAAAATCTATATCTTATCATCTATTTCTATTAAACTACTCTTAATTTTAAGTTTAAACAGACACACAGACAGACGTCATTGTAAAGACCACTTTTTAGGATTCAAGTGGTCATGAAACATTGAGAATCATCAAAATATTGAGTTCAATTTTTTTGACGATCACAATATTTTCTCTGTAAGATAGCGAGGGAGTAAAAATGAAACTTAGCCTAGAGCAGTGTTTAATGTGTACAAAGATTCATAAAGAAACACAAACTCGCCTCCATCCCGTCCACCTTCACAATCAAGCTCAAATCCCATATCATCGTATGTACTTGCAAGTTACAATACCTGCCGCGATGTATGTTCACTGCGTACGCACAGTTTTTGCAACACTACTTCGTTCTCTGCTGAGATGGCGTGATGGTATGAGGCTTACCATGCTACCTGAAAAATAATGAATAGTAAAGAGGAAGTCCTATCTCGATCCGATAAGTACATTTTGAGTTTATTAGTAAAAAACAAACAAATAAATATTCTAAAAATGGATTATTTGGTAGTCTTATAGTTTATAACGTTCTGGATTACGTTACCGCGATGGGCGCCTATTGAAGAATTATGATTACTACACTTTTCATTTTGATATGTTTTTTATTGCTGAATTAGTTTAATTAATGCGAAAATAGATCATGTTGAACTATACGCGGGCTAGCGCGGACAGGTGTTGCTAGACGCCAAACTCCCAACTGAACACTTAAAACACTGCCTTTATGTTGCACCATCCCTTGTATATATTCCTTGGTCATGGAAGCTTCGAGAAGGTTTAGTTTAGAAAAACAAAATACAAGACAAAAACATCTCGGTCTTACTGGGAGGTTCTAGAGCCGGAAAATGACTCAAGTTACATTTAAAATCTCTCTTCGAACCTTCGAGAAGAGGAAGTTATTATTTGAAATATATATATTGTCAAACTGACTTGACTGGTGTCACGTGCGTGACGTCACTGATCAGTGGCTTTTGCCTTCTTAGAAGAAGAAGTGCTTTAAGCGCCATTTAATATACTATATAATTTAAATGAAATAAGACGTTTATAAAATTAGGACGATATTATTGTCAATGCTTTCACATACTTTTTAGGGGCAAATCAGTTACATTACAATACCCCCAAAGTGTATCTGAAAGTAGAGACTTAGTCGTATACTTTTTGATACGCTTTGCTAAAAATAAAAGACGAGAAAAGACGACATGATCATTTTTCGCACACCCTGTATAAAATTTCACAAATAACAATATTTTGAAACATCCTGTATAAAATTTCACAAATTGGATAAATTCCAATAATTTGGAACACTCTGTATAATGTTGTTCTTGAATGATAATAATATTTGAAGTGGTGTTCTCCTACTGCAAGTTTACATGAAGTTTATATATATAAAAGTTGAAGTTATACAAATCAAACATTAAAATATAAAATGTTAATCAAAAAGTTGAAATTAGATACATCAAATATCAAGATATAAAATTGTTAAGTATAATTACAATTAATTGAAATAAAATAATCTAAGTTTATCATATAAAAATTTGTATTTAATATAAAGATTTGAATTTAATTATTACTAATCAAAGTTTTTTATTTTTTATTTAAAAAAACAAAATTCGTTGCTATAACGTCCTTAAGATTAATTAAAATACATTAAACAATTGAATAAAAAATGGAATTTAATTGTCACTAATCAAAGTGTCTTTTAATCATTTATCGGGTTAAACACATCGTTGCACTTTTTATTTCAATGATCCTTCACGGATCCACTTTTAATTATTAATATTATTATGATGACATACTTAACAAACACTCTTAATGCTACACATACTCTTAAAAAGCCTGACTGCCAAATTCGCTATATGAGCCACTATTATACTCTTAAAAGCCTGACGGCCAAATTCGCTATATGAGCCATCACTTAAAATACATTTACAAAATAATTAGCTTAAAAACACAAAAGAATTTACAAAATAAACCCAATTACTTAAAAGATAATATAATTACATTGTTTCGGACAGAGAAAGGATAATAATAGAACATCTGAATCACCTTACCAAAATCTTTATTTATGAGAATACCTAATCTCAAAACAAATTTAAAATATTTGAAATATATAGACGATAATCTTGGAATCATTAAATATTTAAAATTATTTTTTCCCCTTCTTAATTGAATAATTAATTTCACATTAGTGAAAAAAAATTCTTTACCTGCATCTTTCTGTTGATTACAATCTTTTGACTATTGCCTATTTGCCTTAGGCGTTTAAAAAATGAAATTATAATAAAATCTGTAGTAGCTTAATTAGGTCTAACACCCTAATTAGCTCTCATCCTTGTTAATACATTAGCATTATTACATCACGTAATCACAGAATATCCTTTTAAACTTATTCACAATCTCCTCAATATCTTTAAATTTTAATCCAGAATTAACCATTGGATATTTATCGCATATTATATAGTGGAAATCTTAGGCCTTGCCTCATTTATTATAACTGACTCTTTGTTGCGTTGTACTAGCTCTATGTTTGTGAATACCTGTTACCTGAACTTGGTGATCCCTTTGACTCACCATTTATAAAAATTGAAATTATTCATCATGGCTTACTATATCTAAGTCCATGGCTTAATACACCTCAACTTCCTCACTCAATTCTCCTCAACGCTGCTAGATGCCCTCGGGCCATCCTTAAACTCATAACGACGATTAATTAATCTAGATCATGGCTTGCCCATAGCTAAGACCATATCTGAAAAAACCTCAACTCCACTTTCTCAACCTATATACCTCAATGAAAAGACCTCAACTCCACTATCTGAAAAAAATGCTTTTAAACAAGACTACTCGCCTCTTATTTCCACTCACCTTAACATACTGTAATAAGCACTCAAGTGCATATCTAAATTAATCTCTCTAGATATCTTAGATCTTCTCTTCAGCTTATCAGCCTACTCTGTGATTTCTTTAATATATGAATCAAAATCGTTGAATTTATTGCCATTTAATTAATTGAATTAAAATAACCCCCCACATTAATATTAAAATCCTTATCTTGATTATAAAAAAATGCATCATTGATGAAATAATATATTTATTCAGATTTCCAAGATCGTCTATTAATTAATAAAACTTCCTAACTTTCTCATAAACTAAAATTATATAACTTCTTGTTAAAATTAAAATTTATATTTTTATCTCTAATTATTACTTAAACAATAGTTTACAATTAACAAAAATTATGACCTACTTTTAGAATATACTTAGAACCTAATCTCTCCTCGCATGATTTCAGGTTTTCACGCTCCTCCAGCTGACAAACTTATCCAAGCCCTCACCTAACCTTCTATGCGATGTTATCCCTAGCATGCTTCTAAGGGTCCATGCCCCTCCTTATCTGTTCTCCTATTTTGATTTATACAACTTTCTAAAATTATGCTAAGTCCAAATGTTATTAATCTAAATTGATAAGAATTTATATTTTTATACTTATAGATTTTATACTTAATGTACCGGGTTTGACTCTGACTTATTGAACTAAAAAAATAAAAATAAGTGATTTTATCTTTCGTGGCCAAAGTCTGTTTGTGTTGTCGTCTTAGCTTTGCGATGTAGGAATGACAATAGATAACCGACCACCTGTATTAAGTGCGACGTAGGAATGAATGTATAGAATTTGTTTTACAACCCTCTCAATTTTTACAAAAGAAGGTTTAACTTCCTTTTCAGAAAACTAAAAGATTAGTCTCACTTTTCATGTTTGGTCGTTTATGGTTTCTTTACAATTTATATTTTGAGGTGTGTCACCCTCCTTACTTCAAAATAACACGCAGTTGCCTCAGAAAGAGGTGACTCTTTCAACATGTATTTTTTCTAGTTATTGTGCTACAGGTCCAGGTTCGAACTCTTGCATAGTCATTTTACTATTTAATCATGTAAATACAATCCTGTTCCTATCCTTTATAATTAATGTAGCTGAAAAATGTTTAGATATCTGTCTTGCTATAATAGGGTTTTAATTCTGTGACATTAAAAACACCTCTAATCTTAAGAGTCTCAGGGTCTTGAATTAAGTATACATTTTGACCTATTTGATATTTTACCTGATATGGTCCTTCATATAGTAAAAAGAACTTTTTTACTTCCTTATTCAAAGCTGATGATAATTGATGATTTTTTACAAGAACTAACTGGCCATTTGCGTATTCAATAGGTTTAAGAATCTTTTTATCATGGTACCGGGTTCGTTTCTCTGCTGTATCTTTTAATCTTTTTACTGCAAGATGTAATTTAGTTTGATGACCTATTTCTAACCTTGCTTGTTGCTACTTATAATTGTTTATTTTACAATTTCTACAAGTACGCACAACCTTCTCTTGCACAGGAAATATTACTTTTACGTCGCTGAAATTGTGCTTTTTAAATTTACTTAAATTTATATTTTAAACTTTTCTTACTACAACTAAATTATTATAGTTACCCTTATTTCACTTATTTAAAATTTAAATCTTTAGTTAAACTGCTAATTTTTTACATTTATATAATCCGAAATTTAAAGTTTGTTTAATTGCCTCCTGGATCAAATATTTTTTGTGAGTCGTACTCATTTAAATATGATGTCCCTGAAAATGGTGGTACATAATTAAAATTTGGAGGTTGATGTACTTGATTGGTTGTGAATCTGGGGTTACCTGTATTGTTATTTCTATTAATTTGTCGATCACTCGAATTTATTTGCCTCGAAGGTCCTTGGTTCCTATCCTGTCGATATTCTATCCTAGGATGTGGATATTTTCTATTTTGCTCTGGTATTGGATAATTATTTTGATATTTCTGCCCATTTTGTCCATTATTAATTTCTTTGAATTGAGGGTTTGTTGATTGCCTATGCCTATCAATATTATATTTGTTTGTCTGATCATTGATTTCTTTGTTTCTTTGATATCTATCGTCAAATGCCATTAATACTCTCTCTACTTCTTTGATGTTCTGTTTATTTATGCTAATGAGAACGTCTTGTACTGGAGTTGGAAAATGATTCATTAGAAGACCTATCAATCTATCCTCTACTACTGGGTATCGCAAATATTTCGCCTGTGTTACAAATTTATTGAAATATTCACTCATAGTACCATCCTTGTCGTTATATTTTCCATTAAAAATTAATTGTAGAAAATCATCCTGCATATTTTGAGACCAATATTTTTCAAAAAATATTTCCCTAGCCTGCTCGTATGTCTCCCATTCACTCTCTATACTATCTGTCCAGGATTTCGCCTCATCTTCTAGGCCTGATAAAAATATCTCTATTTTGACTTTTTCATTTATTCTTTCTCCTTTAAATACTCTTTCTACTTTATTTATATATTGTACTGCTGAAATGTTTCCTCTCTTTCCTTTAAATTTTGGAATAAGTGCTAATGACGTTTCTCTTAGTCCCTTAGCAAATAAGTTGGTAGTATCGTGTAAGTTACTAGATTCCCCTAGATTTGTTTGATTTTCAACCACAAAATCGGTAAGTTTTTTATCTAGTTTTTCTACTGCCTTATTTACGATCCCATCTATCTGTTCTTTTATTAAAATTTTATTTGTGTCTTGCTGAGAATCAAGTACTGATTTTACCTCATTTATTTCCTTTTCATTGTGTTCTACCTGAAGGTCCAGATTCCCAACTTTAATTTCTACTTCCTTTAACCCTTTAACTGTTTCTAGTTCTATTGTTTCTATTTTATTTTTATTAGCTGAAATCTGTTCCATTAACTTGAACTGTCCTTTCCTTAAGTTTTCATGCTTTTCAATCAAAATCTGTTTTACTTTTTCCTGTTCTATCACTTTTGTGTCTACCTCATTTAACTGTACTGCTAAGTTTTGATGAACCGTCTCTAATTGGTCTATTTTTTGTTCTACATAACCAAATCTCTGATCACAAACCTCCTTACTTAACTCTATTTTAGCACTTAGTTCTTTATTGATTTGTTCAAGTTTAGTCTGATTTGTATCTATTTTCTGATTAATTGCCTGGGTATTTGCATATATTATTTGATTAATTTCGTGTCTACTTGTATCTATTTCCTGTTTAGTTGCATCTATTATTTCGTGTTTAGTTTCCTGGCTACTTTTTTTTATTTCCCGATTAGTTGCTTTTATTTCCTGTCTAGTTTCCTCATTACTCGCTACCATTTGCTGTAACATTTTCATAATTTGATTTAAATCTACTACAGGTTGCTCCATATTTTGTTCCCCATTCTTTTCTCTTTCTTCATCATCTACTATAATATTACTTTCTTTTTCTGTCCTATCTCCTTCTCTCTCTCCCTCTGCAAATGACTCTCCATTGTCCTGTTCACTTTCCCTTATTTCCTCATCTGATTGTTCTAGACCTAACTGATTCCTAGGTCTATTTTCAGCTACCTCTTCAGAATAGCTACTAGCGTCACTGTTGTCATTTGAATCTGCCATTTTTTAATTATTGTTCCCTTAATTTAAATCATAAAAAAATGTATACTGTTCCACCCCCAAAATGCACAAATGACATAAATATATTTTTCACTATTTAATTTAAGTTTCTGTTAATGACTTATCTGTGATCTTCTTTAGACTCGTCTCCACCCCTTGTCTCCTTTGGTGATGGTAAGCTGCTTCTCTCGGTCCTCGACGCTGCTTACTGCTTATCTTGGTCCTCGGCGTTGCTTCCTGCTTTATCTCGGTGCTGCTTCCTGCTTATCTCGGTCCTCGGTGTTGCTCTGCTGCTATTCCCGGTCCTCGGCGTTGCTTACTGCTTATCTCGGTCTTCGGCGTTGTCCTCTACTGCTTACCTCGGGGAGGTATTTCGTGGCGATCTCGGGGAGGTATCTCGTGCTGTATCTCGGGGAGATAATTCGTGCCCCTAAGTTGGGAAGCCAATTATAACGTTCTGGATTACGTTACCGCGATGGGCGCCTATTGAAGAATTATGATTACTACACTTTTCATTTTGATATGTTTTTTATTGCTGAATTAGTTTAATTAATGCGAAAATAGATCATGTTGAACTATACGCGGGCTAGCGCGGACAGGTGTTGCTAGACGCCAAACTCCCAACTGAACACTTAAAACACTGCCTTTATGTTGCACCATCCCTTGTATATATTCCTTGGTCATGGAAGCTTCGAGAAGGTTTAGTTTAGAAAAACAAAATACAAGACAAAAACATCTCGGTCTTACTGGGAGGTTCTAGAGCCGGAAAATGACTCAAGTTACATTTAAAATCTCTCTTCGAACCTTCGAGAAGAGGAAGTTATTATTTGAAATATATATATTGTCAAACTGACTTGACTGGTGTCACGTGCGTGACGTCACTGATCAGTGGCTTTTGCCTTCTTAGAAGAAGAAGTGCTTTAAGCGCCATTTAATATACTATATAATTTAAATGAAATAAGACGTTTATAAAATTAGGACGATATTATTGTCAATGCTTTCACATACTTTTTAGGGGCAAATCAGTTACATTACAAGTTTATAGCTTACTACCCAGAAAAAATAAAATAACCACAAGAAGTCGAATGGGCAGACAAACCTCAGAGTTTCATTACTAATAGATTCGCGATCCAAGACACAAAAATGAAATAAATTGACAGAAGAATTATAAAGTAAACGCTCTACCAGACCAAATAAAATTGTGCTGTTGGTTTAATACCAAGAAACAAAATAAAATAATCCTAACTCACAAGCAACATCACGAAATGACTTGAAACATACCTAAATTTAATATGTATATGCAAGCACGTTAACAGTGGCTCTCTACGTGAATACATTATTTCAATCAACACCAAAAGAAACAGTTGGGATTTACTACCAAAGAAATAAAACCAAATAAATCTAATTTATACACAAATCGATAAAATAACTGAAAAAATATATACCAAAATTTAAGGAGAAAATTCAAGCATGCAAAAAATTCCTGTTGCAATAAACACCAAAATAAATAGTTTGAAGTTAAGATTAAAGAAACAACACTAAATACGCACAATTTACACGCAAAAACATAAAATAACTAATAACATTCCTAAATTTAAGACGCAAATTCAAGCACGACAACCGTAGTGGTTCTTATTAAAGGTATTGATATAAAAGCGAATATTGCTACACTTTTGTTTACTTATTGGAGTAGTCTACGTCATTTCTGCTACTTAAATAAATTATGTATAAGGTGAACAATGCCACAATAACTTTAATGTATGCGTATGTAAATAACAATCAATAGCGTGTCTTCATAGTAATTTCAGGTTTCTAAGTTTGATGCCCGACAAGGGGCAATTCATCAAAGGAAATTTGACTTTTTTTTTATCGTTCGATAAGTGACCAAATAATTGTTTTTTTCTTTAGCACGTCTTACAACCATAATGGCCTATCTAGATATAACTTTAATTAAATTAATAGTATGAGGATGGTGAAAGTTTATTTTTACTGGAACTTTACCAGCGTTTACGTGGAGTAAGAATGATAAACCATTTAAGAAAAGACACACACACTATATCCAGAAGGGATTCGAACCCCAACATCCCATTCCCCAGTGGACTAGACTGGAAAAACTCATGTTTAATTCGCGTGACTATTATTGTAACCTTATGGTTCAAGGACTCTGGATTTTAACTGTTATTAAATATATAATAGTTTTTTCAATTTTCTTTTCCGCCAAAACAATTTTTTTTATGGTTTTCATTGTTTACTAATTATTAATGTTGATTAAATATTATACACAATTATGAGAATAGCAAATAAATATATGTAAAATGGTAATTTCAATTTGGGTTTATCAATAATGTTATAGCTCAAAAAGGTATGGTTCAAACTAATGGTTTTACTTGGAAGCTCAATTATTTTTTTTACTCTCTAAGGGGGGAATTCTATTGCATTACCTTTTGAAACCTTTAAAAACCAAAGTTAAATAAAAACTTTTCCCCCAATGGGCAAATGTTTGTATAAGAACTGGACGCATCACAAACATTCCCATGGAAACACAAAATCAGGGTCAGATTTTACTGGACCTTTGGGCGAAATAAGAACTAGTCGTGCGTCGCAAACAACATTCCAACTTGTACGGTCATGTATAGTAGGATTTTGGTTAAAAGGGCCTTTTAGGAAAGACAAACTATTTTTATCTCAACATTGAAAATATTACACTCATTTCAGTATTACTTAAAGGTATTATACTATCTATAAATGTTACAACTGCGATTCACACAACTGGACGTATGAATAGACCCTAGATGAGGGTAGATTTTGTCAATTTTGTAACTGTCAAATACAATTTTGTTCCCAACAGGATCCAACTATATCTACATATGGAAGTTGGCTTGTGCTCTACCCTCAAATGGGAAAATATTTAAATGTATAATTATATATATTTTGAATTAATTTTAAAATTTAATAATCAGAATAACAATAATATTTTTACTTTATGATTAAAGTGTCTAAGAGAAAAGGGAACCCTTTATTTATTTACTAACACTTTCCCATGGCTTCACTCGCATTAAATAATACAGCAACACATTCGACAACTTTAAATGCTAGAAAAGAATTAACTTATTCGAAAACAGTGTCTTAAGTACATACATACGAAAATTCATGAATAAACACGGCGTCATTCCCATCATTTTCCTTCTTCTGTACCCGCAATACCAGCCGCGATGAATGTTCACTGCTTAAACGGTGGTTTTTTTTTTTCAACTTACTTTGCTTGCTGATGAACTAACGCGATTTTTATAGCTTACCATAGTTCTCTGAAATATAGGTCGTATAACAGAAGAAATCCCGTCTCGATCCGATGACTAGTTGTTGAGTTTGTTGTCAACAAACAAACAGAAAAACAAACATTCTTAAAATGTGTTTTTTTGTATTCTTATTTTTATACTACGCATAAAAAAGGGCTCTACAGATGACACGATTTGATCAGGTGGTCGGGCCGATTTGGTCAGATCAGGCGCAATATCGGGTCGTGTGTAGGTGTGTCACCCGACAAAAATTTCTACTTCATATCGGGTGATGTCGGGTGTCCGGCGCATGCAACCGCACGACCAAATCGTGTCGTCTGTAACGTTGTCGGGGGATTCAGAGTGTCAGTTGTACTACAAATACGGGCGCGAGTAGTAGGCCTATTGTGTATGTAGTAACATCATATGACTACATTTTTTCCGTTCAATTAGCCATATTTTGGGTAACTTTTTTCCTTTTCTGGTATTAGTTCCTAACGATGCTATTAGGAACTTTTTAGTGTTTGGATAATATAGAAGGCATGATGCGTGTGTCTCTTAGAGAAAAAAACCTGATAAAATTAGCCACTAAGTCAGGTCGTCTGTGGATAACACCTGATTTGGTCAGACCAACTGTTGAGTCAACAAGATTGGATCGTCTGTAGGGCCCTTATTAGAGTTTTATTATATGAATAGATGTTCCATCAATGAAACAAAAACGAGGCCAATTTAAAAAAGAAACACTCTATTAAGTAAGTGACCTATCACAACAAATACAATTGCTCCTCTTGATTTAGTAACAAGAAACAAAACTAAATAAAATCTAATTCACAAGCAATGGCATAAAATGATCGAAAACATACCTACATTTTAGATACAAATACAAGCACGCTAACAGTTGCTCTCTTACGCGAAAGCATTGTTACAATAAATATAAAAATAAAGGGTTTAAATTAACTATTAAATAAACAAAACCAAATGAATCTAATACACACGCAAAACCATAAACTAACTGAAAAAATGACTAAATTTAAGACACAAATTCGATCCGCTAGTTGGAATTCACCCATTTAAATTATCGTTTTTTGGACTTTTCTAGATAATATTTTCATAAGACCTTTTGGAATTCCAAATTATATATTTCTAGGATGTTTAGAAGTTTTCTAATAACTCATACGGACAGATAAATATCAAAACTATATCGAAATTAGAATATCCTACATCCGGCTACACTCTTTATATAATTGATTCTTTTACAATATTAAGAGAACCATATTTTCTATTCATTTCGTTATTATTTTGTTTTTTCATAACTATCCATCAGTAATTATTTAGCTATGATTGTTTATCATATTTTCTCATGTAATCATACGTATTTGTAAGTTACTTGTGTACTTTTCAGTTCTGGCCTGTTATAGATCTCGTGACTGTTGGCCAACACTATAATAAAGGAAATTGACATTGAAATAACAATCCTAATCCAAAACCAATACATTTTAAAAATAACGTTTGAAACAAAATATTAATCAGCCCATAAGCTGAGTGCACAAAAGAACGCAATTGATAAAAGACGCGGTATTTGCCTAGTAGCCATTATAAGATAGAAGAAAATTACTTAAATTCATTGTTACAAAAAACATATAGGAGAAAAGAGTATCACAGTTTAACAAAGAGAATAAATAGGCTGTTAAAGAAAATTGTAGGACACAATGATAATACATGTTTAATATTTATATGTTGCAGTCCACACAATGTGTTTACCTGTACCGGTAGCAAAAAAATTCAGTACTGTAGAAAGATATACTGAAGATGTAAAACTACAGCACATATGTATTCTACATTAGTTAAATAAATGTAAAGGTTATAAAACTAATTACAACTGTGATTTAAAATTGGTTAAAATAGACTGCCCCTCCGGAAACCTTGACGTACTCTCCCACTTAATCAGAATTTTCGCTACAGTCCTAATTAATTCGGATTAACGAGAATATACCTTATTTAGGTAACACAATAGCTAATATTAATTAATACTAGGATTGTGCAGGGAATTTTTTTTTAGAAATTACAGACATATTTTGTTGCTGTTAGCATTGATAACATTTTACCTACTTTATTACTACTATTATTTCATAGATATGTTGATATTTTCTATGTAAAGGGACACCTGCAGGTTACATGGATTTACTTATAACTAGATGAAATTTTTTTTAATAACTTTTCCTTCTATCAATAAAATGTAATTCCCTTCTAAAATGGACTGTCATTTTGCTGCCGCTTGGATAAGGGGGAGCTTACCGTATTGGTAAAAGTTTTGAGTTTACAGTGGAGGTGTTATACATACTTAAAAATCTCTCGCTAGCAGGACAAAATGACTATCAGCAGGTGAGGCTTTTATCCTGCACCTGTAGAAACGTAATGGAAGAGTCTGAACGAGAAAGAAGGGGGGTAGGGGGGGTAACAGTTTAGGTTGAAAGAGAAGTACACACAGTGAAACTGTTTGAGACAGGAGGGGGAAATTCTATCTTCTTTTCTGTTTTTTTTTTTGTTTCCCTCATAGCTTCTTCCTACCTGTGGTTTTCAACCATTCACTAGAGCAGAGATTTTTGAAGACTCCACACTACAAACACAAGCGTTTCACGATGTATGTGTCCATGTGTGTGCGTTGAAATTAAATGTGTGTGTGTGTGTATGTTTTCTTTAGAGATGACTTTATATGTTTACTTAGAGATAGTGAATGGATTGTGGATAAGGTTACATTGTGCTAAGAGGTGTCAAATCAGTTCGTTTGAGGTTGATACAAAGCTGCCGTAGCTAACTATTTCTGAAAAATTGACGTGAAAAACATTTGCAGGAGAGTTTTAAAGGTGGTAAGTAACATTATTAGCTTATGCTTGTTTTAAACTTTTAATAAACTAAACTAATGTGATCGATCTTAATGTGCATTTCGATTTAGATAGGATGGAACTTTTTTTTTTTAAATGATTGTTAAAGTTACTTTGGGTCTAGAACGCTTTCTTTATATTAAAAGAGTTTATTACGATAAAAATACAGCAAAAGAGTATGAGTATTCATAATGTACACAAAAACCTTTGAAATATAAAACTATGCTGATTGGATTATTGTATTAGACGAAAATAGCTATAAAAACAAAGCAAAATTTTTGTATACCTAACACAAATTAATGCCTAGACTTAGTACATAGCGATAGAAAACTATAGAACACTAGAACACATTTGAAAATATTTAGCTTCTAGATACTCGATTATATGTTATAAATTATTAACTAAGCACAGCTAAAGAACTTAATATTCCATTTCTGAAACAATAAAAACTAAACTAAGGGGGAGGGGGGAGGGGAAAATACATTTATATAGGGTTTTAAGTGGTTTTTATACAATGTTGTCATGGATGTTTAAGGTAGTAGGTCCTTGCTTTGGTGGTCGCATGGTATAAGGCGTCATTCTCTCAATATACTACATTGCTGATAATAGGGTGAGCGGGGTTCAAATCCCAGTCGGGTGTACTGAGGGTGGTTTTTAATCAATGGTTTTCTACTTCCCTCAACGCAAATGCGGCTACACTTAATCTAAATTCAAACTTCGTCAACCCTAACTCATTTGCATAATTATCAGGGCTGAGTAGTCATATTTGAAGTCGGTAAAATGTACCGATTCCAGCTTCAAAATAAAAACTTATAATGTTATAATAATGATATATGGTAACAATATAATTTAAATTTTATAACTTTTTTATTCATTAGGACCAATATTCGAAATTTGGATTGACAGATTTATTTAAATACGATTATAAAATGTTAAATATGTAGTTAGATTTTCCCTCTCTATTATGTCTACTTATTAGACAATAGTTTAAAAATATGATTCAAAATGCACAGCCTCAAAATAAATGTCTGGAGTAAGTAAAATCAAAATGTATAGTAAAATATAAATGTGCAAAATAATTACAAAGCCACAAGTTTTCATTACTTAAATTCACCAGATTATTAATTTTAATAATAGTGTAGATTTAACAACACAACATAACTAATTAAGTTGGCAGTGTAAATAAAAATTCTTATGTCACAAGTAACCAACCACGAATAGATGATATACTGCCAACATTTATGTAAAACAACTAAGTTTCACAAAAATTTAGTAACAGCTGATTTTTATTTCTGAATAGGAATGTTGCTTGAAGTTTCTATATCATGTATATCTAAACATCAGTGCAAAAGAAAAATCGAAGAATGAGCAAGATTTCGGAAATAAAGCACTGGTTGAAATACGTATAAAACTATATCCTGATACTTTCTTGCTGATGGATTGCGCCGTCTTAGTCGAAACTTTAAAATATAAGCCGTTGTTACAATTTGTAATTGATACTTCCTTTGTGAGACTACCTCTGACAAGACGTGTATTAATCACAACTTGTGAATGTGAGGAATGCCAGGCCTCCACCGTGGTTCGGATTCCACGTTAAACTGTAGGTCCTCCATTTCATCTCACAATCACCCTACCATTACACATTAGCGTAAGTGCGTATAACCCGAACGGGTAGTAAGACGTGGTGCCAATAATAATTTGTGAGACATACCCAAATGTCCAACTGAGTCAAACGGTTGACTATGACAACTGTGTCTTGTGACATATTATTACAAACTGGTGTTAGCTTACCCACTCTAAGTAGACCTATAGTAAAAACAATTAAAAAGGAAAATTCAAAAATCATTTACCCCTCTGGTCCTGCTATTAACCAATAACAGCCTTATGGTGAAAATTGAGGGGGTTGGGGCTTAAACACGATAGGGCCTAACGCTCATTTTATTAAATGAATGGTACGGTGCACCACATAGAATTTCTCTCTCTTTAATTTTAAAATAGAGACAATTACCAAAATCTCTTAAAATGTTAAAACGACTTTTTATAAACTGTTGCAGAAACACCACACAAAAGAGCAAAAATATAATATATAATATATACTGTTAGAGAAGAATTGAAAAAAGAGGAACACCTCTGTCTATTAAAAAATCAAAAATATCAATTTCATATTTCTAAGTATTCCATTAAAAGGTTATATGTTTCCTTATAGCTCAGGAACTATTGGTCTAATAAAAATATATTTCAGGTTAAAACATGTTTTATTTAAACTACAACTACAACTTTATAATGATGAGTTATTTCTTATCTCAAATAGTTGCGGGTACATGATCAGAATTGGAAATGGTTGCTTATTTAAATTGCCCTTAGAATAATTTTCATGGAAAAACAAAAATTGCCACCTCTGCCTTGGTGGCGTAGTTGGAAAACGCGCTAGTTTAGTGTTAGCTAGACCGCCGAGGACGAAAAGATCGAGGTTCAAATCTCGATCGTGTGAAATGAGGATGGTTTTTCCTAAATGGTTTTCCACTATGCCTCCACTCAAATGCAGGCTCATTTCCTCTAAATTTAATCTTCCAATTCCTAACCCAGTAGCTTAAATTAATACTTAAGCGTATAACTCGGACGGCTTGTAAGACGCGGTGCTGAAGGATTGCTATCTTGTTTGTAGCATTAAACAATGCTTGGATACCAAATTTAATAAAAATCGTTCAATCGGACTTTTAAAAATCAATTTTATTTCTCTTTTTTGCTCTTCAGTAAACTAACCCCTCGGGAGGGAATTTATAAAAACCCTATATACCATGTTCTAAACTGGTAAAATGGGTTCGTCTCTAGTCCGAGATATAGACAGACAGATGACAGCCCAAAACAACTTTTTCTGTTTCAGGGGTCATGAAACGTCGTTTAATAGTCAGTCAAGACTTTTTAATATAGCTAATGTTGACAAATATTGTATTCATTTTATATGGTTTGTCTTACGAATTTCATGAGGGTTATCATATTTTAGTCACGACGCTCTCAATTACGCAACCACTTTGGGTGAAAACCCCCTAAAGGTACCTGGCTGGTCTATGGTAACCAGATACCCCCACCCCCACCACCCTCATCCTCTCCCATCACTTCCGAACAAAGCAAGTATTTCCTTTTTGAAAATACATGATACGAGGGTGTTTTTTTTTTAACTTTCATGTTCCTTCACATCCAATAGATAAATACCAATCATTCTAAGGTCTAGTTACAAATGTAAAAATCTATCCACTCCTTCGGTCAACTTCACCGGCGGCCGCCTCTTAATTTGCAGGTTGACTTGTTGGCGGCTTCCATGTCGCTACTATCTTCCAGACGCGCTACTGCTAAGCGGAGATTCCACGAAACGTAATAATATTATACACAAGTGACAAGACTCTATGAGAAGAAAACCTTTCATTCAGACAGACTGTAGCGACCGCAACTCCGATCCGGCTCCTGATCGAATATAGAGGAGACTCCTGGTTAAAAAGGACACCCGAAGTGTTTCAAACGCCAAGATGAATTACATGGGTACCGTCTCCAAACTTGCAGCTCTCGTCTTGTTCTGCGGCTTTTTAGGACAAGGTGAGTGACAAATTTGGGTAATTTCAGAGCTATGAGGTTAAGGTTAAGTGACCATTTATTTATTGGCATTTTAGGGTAATGCCATTCATTCTAGAATCCCTGAAAGTATTTGGAGAATGTTCAGTCCAATTTTTAAATGAAGAACCTTATTTGAGCGCGAGAAAATCTAATATATTTGATTTCACGTATTAATACGTCATATGATCCAAAACTATAACTTTTGATTGATAATAGTCATTCATATAAAATAACACCAATAATATTACACTATTATCCCAGAGTAGTTTAATATTTCAACCAAAAATATTGGATCAATTGAATAATGATTTATTAATGTTAATAAATGTAAAGAGTTAATTAAATCTTACTTTAACCACATAAAAAAATTAATATTTTCTAAAACGCTATTTCTATAAAAATTTAACTTGAATTGCCATTTAGATTCTACATAAAGTGCCTTATAGTCATGTTTTTTTATTCTAATCTTACTGCACAGTGTAATTATAAATGAGTAATAATCTCTAAATTAGGTCTTGTGTGCCTGTGTGGGACGCGAACTATTTGTACTGTACGTATAGCTGAAGGTACAGCTAGAGTCAAAAACTAAGAAAAAAGTCAAAATGAGTGAAAAATACTCACAGATATGATGTGATTTTACATCTAAACATCTTAGCAACTGCCTTGATTAAAGTATTTTTATTTAATCAATGCAAATTTAAAATTTCACTAATTAAACAAATCGATGAAGAAAGAATATATTTTTTTTAATTTTGGAGACCATCCCCGAAAATTGGAGACGAATGTTCACCATAGCTTAAGAGTACATGATATTAGACCCAACGTTTTATGCGTTCGTCATTTGACAACAGTGAAATTGAGATCTATTTAAATTTGTTTTACGCTTGTGATATGTTTTTAAATGTGATTAATAAAGGTCACAACATAATTACACAAATTCTGAAAACTATACCACTATTTACTGCTAAATTTGTGCCACAAGAAGTATAAAAAATATTTCATCTAGTCAAAATTGATAGTATTTTACTATATAACTCTTATAGTATTAATGGTGACCTGATAGTCTAGGGGTAAGGTGTCAAGACTTCTGTGCTGGGATCCGGGGTTCAATCCTTGGTCCCAGCACAGATTTATCTGATTGCCAAACCCTTCCTTCACCTCTGACAAGAAGTGTATTAATCACAACTTGTGAATATGTGGAATGCCAGGCTTCCACCGTGGTTCGGATTCCACGTTAAACTGTAGGTCCTCCATTTCATCTCGCAATCACCCTACCATTACACATTATTATGAGGCTATTATTTAATAGGTATTGATACTACCTATCAAAAATTACAACCTGGGGTTTAAATAACTTAATGTATTATGAACGTGCTTATTTATTTATTTTAGAAGCACGTCTTACTACCCATATGGGCTATACGCTTACCAGATACCACTCTTCCTGCCAGTATTTTACTATTTTCTAGAGATGGGTTTCAACTTTCAACACAAAGGGCATTGAATAATAGTATGTACATCGTAATTTATAATTACTGTATTTACTCATATAATTATTCTTAACTACCCGAGTCTATGGACACGTGGACAAAGGGACCAGTCTCATGTTGTCTGGCTTGTCGGTGAAAGGGAGAGTGGGATTCGAATCCGGGTGCGCAGAGGTGGTTTATGTTTTAATGGTTTCAGACTCTACGTATACATAAATGAGGTTTACAACTGGGGGATATGGGTGCAAAGCAAAATATGAAACATCCGCTTCAGTGACCGCGTGGTCTAACGTGCTACTTTCGTGTTGGACTAAACTGCTGAAGACAGGGAGGGAGATCAAGATTCTATCCCAGTTGAATGCACTGAGCATAGTTTTCCCTAAATTATTTTCCATTCTACTTCCACGCCATTGTGGGTGCACTTCCTCTCAATTCAACCTTCTTAGTCCCTAATCCCTTAACCACTAGTGTAATTACTACATGGGCGTATAACACAAACGGATACTAAGATACGGTTGTAAAAAAAAGCTACACCGATTTAGTTTCAAGGAATGGCGTCGTGAATTACTGATTTTATTTTTTAAAACTGAACCTTCTTTTTTGATTAAAAAACAAGGATTAATAATGCTTTTTATTGCTCTAACTGCTATCTTTCCTTTCTGCAATATTTTACTTGAAGATGATCTTTTATTTCTTTATGTTTCACTACCTATCAAGCTTTACTAATTTTAATTACGATAATTCGGTAGTGGATAAGGAAGGTATAATTTGGAGAAAACATATCCACATTTTCGTTAAGGTAGGTTGGGGAAACCTTTAGGGAAAAGTCACCCGCAATACACCCAGCCGGGACTCAATCCCCGACCTCCCAATTACCGGCAAACCCGATTATATATGAGCCCGAGATTTCTTCTACGTACTCACGTATGTGGGAAACAATGTTATATCAATCGCTTCTGCATAATAATAGAATCATGATGACAAAAATAAAATCAGGCCTTCAATAATTGTTATTCTTTTATATATCAATAATTTCTCATTGTATTAAAAAAATAACAGATAAAAAAAATTGTATTTTGTTAATGTAGAATCTTGTTTTCTATTTTACACGACCTCTCAAACACATTTTTAATTAAATAAACATTTTATACGCGAACAGTAGCTCACCTTTTACAGAGTTAAGCCTTATTGACATTAGACTTAGTCTAATTAATTTTATAGCTTACACGAACATGATATACGGAGAGTATTTTGAGTTGGCACTCGAATAAGTGTTGGTAGAGAATTATAACTTTTTCTGCGTCTAGGAAAAACGACGATTTAAATTTGATTAAAGAACTGTTTTGAAACATCACCATTTTTCCCCGCCTACATATTGCACTATGACAAGTGTGTTTATATTTTTAATACAAAAATCTGGCAAGAGGAAAAAAATAGTTTTAAATTAATTTGTATCAAATTGTTATATGCTATATTATCCCCATTCCTCACTATGATTAATAAAGGAGTTCTGATTTAATTTATCAGCTATGTTTATAGCACTTATCCTATTAGGCCTACATGTTTCAATTTTTAATATAATTTACATTTACAATCCATGATGGTATACATTTTTTTATTTTTTTTATTTTAGATATTTTCAATCAATAACAACCAATACATTCAATTTATGACCTAAACTATTTAAAATAAATAACATTGCATGTAAATTACATTCTAAAATCAATACTCACCAAGAGTATAGATTTTGATTTCATGTATTGTAAAGTAGTCGGGGTTTTAGGCCCTTAACTCTTGATCATTTCCGTTATATATATATATATATTATTTTTCCTTTATTTATTTTATAAATTTAATACGTTATTAAAACCACTAAATTCACCATGGTTGTAATAGGTTTACAAGTACCCAATATTTAAATATTCAAAGACATTTAGTAACATTTTATATATAATTTTACCAAAATCCCCCTTTAAGTTTATTAGAAATCATGTTAACAATATCAAGATACTGAGAGTACTAAACTTATATCGCATTATTGTTTTCCAATCATTTAGGCCTATTTTAGTAAATAGCCTTCAGCATCTTCAATGTATTCTTTTATAGACCTAATTTAACCTCTATATTACTATCAAATGTTTAATTATAAGAAAATGTGGTGTTGAATGTTAATTATAAGTTGTCCAAATCATAACCAAAGTAGTAAGCAGTATATTATGTTTTAAATTTCAATTCATTAACTTCATTTTTAGGCCTTTAACTTTTAAATCTAGTAGTTTTCATTCTTGTAGAGTCTTGGTTGGAATCTTAATGTCATCTAGATTTATTACTTTTATAATTTATTTTAAGCATCGTGCTGATTTATTTTATCTATACCCGGAAGCTGTGAGATGCCCCTGAGACTTGCACGTGTGGCTTCACAGTGGAAACGGGAGGTTTGGCGCGAACAGCTAGCCAATCAGCACATCAGATTTTAGCGTATGTGTTTGGTACAAGTGGAAGAGAAGCGTTAGCAGCGGACACGTTTAACAACTTGGCAAATTTAAGTTTTCTTCCATGCGGAAGAGTCGATTTTTGCCGATGGATAGCCTCCAAGAATATCCAAATCTCAAAAAATTTGGGTGCACCCAAAATTAAACTCGGCATACACCTATTATTTTTATGAGTTTTAAAAATGTTGAACCCCTCTAACCCCTTTTCTTCAAATCACTCTTAGAATTTTCGTATTTCAAGATTTATTTGCTTATCTAGAGTTGTCTTTCAACCTGTATGTTCAATTTTAATTTTCTACTTATATATTTTGTTTTCTAATTATAACCTCCCATTTTTTAGATACCCATTTTGAAATTTCCCATGTTTAGATTTTTGTGGTTAAATGGAGCAATCTCTCTACCTTCCTTCCAAAGTTTAGCTTTCCAGCTTATTTATCCATATTTCATATGTATTTCTTTTACATTTACAATGGTCTAACCTCCTTTTCACTCCGTTGGGCGTTGAATTTCGCAAAACCTCTTATTATCGGATGCCTAAGACCTGAACGGGACCTCTTTGTCGAATTTCAAGATTCAGGGTCCAGGAACCCGAGAGAATCGGTGTTTAGTCAGTTAGTGAGTCAGGATTTTCGTCATTATATATATAGATAGATATTAGATTAGGTAAATACCCTCTGTAATTTCCATTTTGTCACATTCGCACCCATCAAGTATTACTGCCTTGTGCAGTAAAACGTGCAACTCTTATTAAACAAAGGTTTATCCTTTACTAAACCCTAATGATACGTGGAGAAAAGATAGACTGAACTACCCACTTGGCATATGGCACGTTCTATTGGGGCTGCAAAGTAAATAAAGTAAAACGTAAAATACGTCACAGTAGAGATGTGATTTGATCTTCACTTCACCTCCGTCGCATCTGTGTTCCTTATCCAGGTTTCGTGATTTAACCCTTATCAGTCTCTATTTGATGTTAAAACTGTTCGTATGCTGTGTGTGTGTGTGTAATACAATTCTGCTATAGAAGTTTTGATAAAAAATTCATTTTATCTTATAAAAATTCTGTTTACAGCAGATGTAGTTGTGGTTTTCTATATTATCATGTTCAACGTACGTAATTACGTACATACATCATACATACATACTACACATACATACATACATACATACATAATACATACATACATACATACATGCAACATACATACAACACATACATACACATACATACAACATACATACATCAACTACATACATACATACATACATCTACACTGCTATGATTGACTCAAATAATGACAAACTTCCTTGTGTAATAATTCCAAATTGTGTATTTCCAGCACGTTTTTATAGATAAGAATCAGTCCACATTGTGTGTTGGTTCATTCGGCCTCGGTGGCTGCATGGTCCAAGGTGTCACTCTCACAATAGATTATACTCCGAATGACAGAAGGGTCAGGGTTAAAATCCCAGTCAAGTGTACTGAGGTTTTTTCCTAAATCTTCTTCCAAGCAAATTCGGGTCCACGTACTTAATACAACCATCATCATTCATAAAATTCATTAGAGTAATTTGTACATATATTTATAACCTAAGCAGGTAGTAGACTTCGGTGCTAAAATAATTAACCTATAAACGTGTGGAGTTGACAAATATCAAAACATAAATTTGCAGCTTTCCCAATTATTTACTTTCAGAATAACAAGCTTCACTGTGACGGCGAGACGTTGAACTTCAAGCGCTGGTCAACATTCTTAAATTTTAACTCAAATTTCATTCGGTAATGTATTTTATAATTCTTTTGGTGGAACTCCTTAGTGCCAGAGAGTGGAAAACATGTTGTCACACGTTATATGACGTGTTGATCCCCATACTATGTCCAAGCTAATGCGGGCGACCTATCTCTGAACGCCTTCCTTTTCGCTAACCCTAAATTTTATAACTTTGGTGTTAGTTACTTATGTACTCTATGGCATTAGAAATCCGAAAGTTCATTGCCACATTTACAAAATTACGCCACCTATCCCTATCTTGAGATAGTTCTATCCAGTCCACCTCATTACAACCTATCTCTTCCAGGCTAATTCTAATGATTTTCCTCCCATCTGCGTCTAGGTCTTCCCAATTATTTCTTCCCGTTGGATTTGCCATTCAATACCCTTTAACATGGTTCTAGATTCCCCATTCGCGCTGCATGTCCTGCCCATCGTAATCTATGAGACTTGATTACCCAAACAATGTTTTGTGATGAGTACAGAGTATGTAACTCATCATTATGTAACATCCTACACTCCTAATTATTCTCATCCCTTTTTGGACCAGATATATTCCAAATCACCTTGTTTTCGAACACTATTAATTTTTCTTTAGTCAAGTAAGGTAAAAGACCACAACGTTCACGCCCATATAAACGCCTGGTAAAATTATTGTTTTGTATATTCTTTGTTTTAAATTCCTTAAAACCAGGAGAGATGCTAACAACTTACTAACCTAGTAACAACAGACATTTCGCGACTGATTTTTTCGCTAATTAGCAATCTAATATCGTTATTTATAGTTAAAATTGTTCTTAAAAGTTTTATCTCACTAACCCTGTCAAATGATGTGTTGTTCGAAAGTAATTTATAATTTATTGTCCTCAATCTGGGTTCTTTGTTTTACTTTGGTATTTAATGTAATAATTATAATTATTAATAATAAAAACAACAAATGTAGACAGCAAAGATTTGCAAGAGCTATTAATATTTACCTTAAAACTGTCAAAGTTTACATAATCTGTCAAACATGATGACTCAGGCAGATGGATTCGTTGATCTAATAGTGTTTTAAACTGTATTATCAGGTTCTACTCTTGTGTAACACGTACCAGTGGACACATCAACAAAGGCGTAAGTATCGTATTCCTGTCTGGTTCATTCGTGATGATCAATCATCCCAGGGTTCGAATTTTGGCTGAATGTACTGAGGTATTTTATTCCCTCTTACCTCTAAATTCTACCCTTCTAATCCTTATTATATTTGTGTGAATATACGGATAGCGCAGACGGAAAAAACGAGGGGGGGGGGGGGTGACTTCGATTATATACATGCGCTAGCAACCTAAGAATTCAGTACAAAGATACATTTTTTTTTACCATGGGGGAGAAAAGGTGGAAAGAAGAGAAAAAAAAGGGATGACTAGTTATACGTCCTAGAGTTTGTATACCTACTTCAGTGGCCGCAGCGTCTAAGGCGTCATTTTCGTAATACACTAGGCTGCCATTGATGGAGATGATGTGGTTCGATCCCAGTTGGGTGTACTGCTGGTGGTTTATCCTGTATAGTTTTTCAATATCTCTCCACACAAATTCAGGTACAATTTCTTTTAAATTCAACCTTCTTCATCTCTAACTCATTATCGTAATTAGTGCATAGGCGTGTAACCCGAACGGTTATTATTAAGACACGGCGGTAAAAATAGATGTGTTAGATGTGAGCAGAAAGGAGTTGAGGCGTGCTCACAACAAAACAAGCTAATTTTCAAATACTAAGGGTTTGTATGACGTATCCCCATGAAACTTCCGCTTTTTGGAAATTAAAGATAAATCATCCCCCTCACTACCTCCCTTCTCATGGAACTCTCACTTATTTCGGAAAACAAGAACACGGTCTATCTTCAGATTATCCGCTCATCCTATGGCCTACTTTATATACGATGAGTAGAATTTTGACATGGGGCACGGGATATATTGTTGTTGCCCAGGAATTTTATAAACGCGGGAACTAGATAAAGAAATCGATGCTTCAAACTTCCCTGCTTGTTTTGGAAACTGCCGACAGGTCGCAGCACGGAACACAGCCGAGTGGAGATAGACTTGGACGCCGGAGGGGTGACCGGTTACAGTGACCAGGTTCAATTCCCGGTGACGCCCAAACAACGCAGCGACAAGGACAGACGCTGCTCCCAACAGGCGGTGATAAGATTGGAACTTGGAGGACAAATGCAGGTGGTTTTATTAGTTGCGTAGTATTAGGTGAAACAGATATTTTCTAGTGTTTGATTGGCTATATATGACATCTCTGTCCAATAGAGAATGAAATTGATGTATAATAATAATAATAATAATAATAATAATAATAATCAGTCAATACTACACTTACCTTCCAAAATAATAGTTACTGGTTAAATTTTCGGTATGATTAAAAAAAATCGTTGGTGAATTGGGGGCTTAACCTATCACATAGAGGAGTTAACGGCTGATGAACTGATTGTTCTGTGTGTTCTAAAATTAAATCAGTTTGTTAGTTGTGTGATGATTTTATCAATAGATTCATTAAGTGCAAAGCACATTAAATACATATTGAAAGATAAAAATAGTTTGGTTTGTATTAGTTTGTGATAATAATATAGGTACACAAGATTATTGTTCATGCAATTTAAGGGCAAAACACCCATAACGGTGGCCTAACAGTCTAAGACGTTAGCCACGTATTGCCCTCTGTCACTGTTGACTAGGAAGTCAAGGTCTGAGCTCCAACAAGTTTTACTGAGAGGATTGTATTTTTAACAGCACCAGTTTATTAAGGCATCATTAGTTTCACCTAGTTTGCCTATAATGGCGACGCCGGAGTTTGAATCCTAGCCGAGTGCATAGAGGTGTATTTCCCTATATGCTTTCCTAATCTGTTTCTATAAAAATATCCCATACTCCCTACCTTCTTAATCAATACCACGCTAGTGTGAATCTACCACCACTCGGACGAGTAGTGGACACGTAGCCAATGGTGTAACAGATTAAGCTTGCCCCCCCGGCAAGATTTATTTCAGGCCCCCTTTTCCAAGTCATCTAATATCTTAATAAATGTTATAAAAATAATTAATAGTCCTACATAATCACTAATTGAGTAATCACACCTTATAATGATTGATTTAGCCTCAGTTTTGTGTTGGGAACGTCATCAGTCAGTTAGCTTGACTGTAGTAAAAAAAAAAAAAGGGCGCTATTTAAAACAGAATGAAATCCAAAGCTATAGCTTAGTTATAATTTACAACACTTTATAATAAACATATTCAACTATCCAAATATGCAATAATAAGGACATAACTTTTTTATTACAATTATTTCCAACAAATTTATAGTAATTTAAAGTTCACTTTCACCTTATACCCATTCCCCCAAACATTGCAGGCCCTGTGGGCCTGGGTGTTACGCTACTGCACGTAGCTACTGTGATGTTCTCCTTTTCTATTATTATTATTATTATTATTATTATTATTATTATTATTATTTGTTATTATTGTTATTGTTATTATTGTTATTTATCATCATCACCTATCATTATTATTATTAATATTAATATTAATATTATTATTATTATTATTATTATTATTATTATTATTATTATTATTATTATTATTATTATTATTATTAGCACAGCGTCTTACTACCCGTTCGGGTTATACGCACTTACGCTAATGTGTAATGGTAGGGTGATTGTGAGATTAAATGGAGGACCTAAAGTTTAACGTGGGATCCGAACTATGGTGGAGGCCTGGAATTCCACACATTCACAGGTTGCCTTTTCTCCTAACTGTCTCTTATGCGGGATAACCATGTCGATAGTCCATCTTTATCGATACATATTATATATATATCGATCCATCTATATATTTAAAGCCTGAACTGATTTGATCCCTTTCAGCATTGATTCTTCATTAATATTTTAAAGCAGAGTTTGTGATGGACGTGTGAATATTATTGGATATTGAGATCTATAATTGACATCACAGCCATCTGTGACTCAGTTGTGGATGTATGCTATCAATAGTTAATAATTTTAATGGTGTTAAACTTCATATTAACTTCAGATAGCGAGTCTGACAATGGAATATAAAGAAGATCCTCCACGTCTCTGGACATTCCACATGTCAGACTCCGAGAAGGCTGAAGGTTATGGTTCCATCACCATAACAAATAGCAGCTTGAAAGGATCATTAGAGATGCATGTCGTCAATCAACAACTGAGGGTGTACTCAAGGTGGCCTCGCAGCACTCAAGAGGTATTTAATAGATCTAATTATTCAAACATTAGAAGATATCTGCACCTTAGCTCAGTGGCGTGTCTGTCTACTGGGCTAAGGGTCCCGGGTTCGATTTCCGGCATGGCCGAAAAAATTGTGTTGGTGAACTGTGGGTTTAGCCTTTCACATTGATAAATTAACGGCCTGGGACTGGATGTTGTGCCTGTTTAAGTAATAAATTATATTATAAGGCATATGAAGCTATGACAGGCCTAGCAAGCCAGTAGTGGAAAATATATGAATTGAATAAAAGCTGATCAGGCCATATGTTGTAAACAATAATATATGTAAAGTAAATTATTAAGATTTTAATTTGTAAACTTACAATTACGTTTTCAATGTCTGTCCAGTTAACCTTTTATCTGTGTAAACCTGAATGGCTAGTAAGGCACAGCGTTAAAAAAAATTTATCCAATTAATAATAAAGAGTAAGGTAATTAAGGAAAAGTGCACTTGAATTATTTTGCCTAGATAATGTGAAAGCCATAGTGTTAACTCAGATGTGGAAAACTATTTCTAATGCTCACGATAAAGAGTTAAAACCTGACTTTCCTGTCAATGACAACCTTGTTCAGTGTTTGTTGAGCATTCCTATGCCATGTGGATGTTGGTTTCTAGTATTTAACATATCAATAAAAGTAGTAAAGTTTATATGGACTTATTTTCATCTTCAAAAATATAATTGTTTAAATGTAACTAGTGTTCAATATATCAAGATAACTATTCACATGATTAGCCTAGAAATCAAATAATCTTATATGAATTATGTTCCAATGATTTTCAAAATACTAAACACTCTTGGTCAAGTTAATATTGGCCTTATAAAAATAATTATATTTTTAAGATGTTGTTAAGGAGTTATTTATGTGTAATAATTAAGCACAAACATACCGGTAGCCTAACAGCATATGGCTTTTATTTATAGCACTTCTTTAAAAAAAATTATAGCCTGAAGTAAAAACCAAACCCATTAGTACACTTGTAGTTTGCTGCTTATGTACGTTCTAAATTTGATCAAAAGCCATAAATTCATTCCGGTTTGAGGTACACACACAAATTCATGATTAGGGCTATGATAGGGTAAATCAAGTAACATTATTATTAAAACCAACAACAAAGTTAATCATTAATATTTACTAAAATAAGCCACTACTTCTATTTATATTGATACTCTTCATGAGAGTGTTTTTGTTTTGTACAGGTTCCTGCTGCCACTCCCTCACACTCACAGTGGATGTCTGTTAGGATCGTAGATTCAACAGCCAAGAAACTCTCCAAAGTGGAGCTCACTCTATCAATGCGAGGGAACTCATTGAGATGGCAAGATGGCAGATTGGCGCACGACTTCTCAGCGCCTCCAGGTCAGTTCATTACCTAACCTCAACAATGAAGCTCTTAATTTTGTCACATGGGTAAAATATTGGTTATAGTTGACTAGCATGCTAATCGTTGGATAAAACCTATTTATTCCTTAATTATTTTGTTAGCACAATTTTACTATTTGTTCGGACTCCTACACCTATGTAATAATTACGTTAAGTGCTAGGAATTAGAAAGGTTCAATTTAGAGGAAGTGTACCCACATTCACATGTAGGTAGAGGGGAAAACCATTCAGGACAAAACCTCTCAGTACACACAACAGAGATTGAACCCCAATCTCCCTGTCTTTGACAGTATAATATCTTGCAACCATACGGCCATTGAAGTGGGTTATTCCTTAATTTAATTTTGTTTTAGTTTCATGGTTTTTTTTTCTCAGGTGCTAAATAACTAGAGGTAAGCAATGCTAATACATTTCCTTGAAATTCCATCTCATCCTTTACCCTTTAGTTTGAATAGTTTAATGGCATACTTTGATTACAACCACTAGTACTTGCAATAGATAAATAAAGTGGTATATAATTGTATGTTTTAGGTTTATTCTATGATAATGAATCAATAAAAAATAAAAGCATCATCTATGTGGGTTTGAATAGAGTGATTGGTGCGGACTGGAGATCGGGAACTGGTCTTTGTAAAGTCATTGTGAAGTTGATGGATAACGAAGGTAATGTCATACTTGATTTTTATTTGAATATTTTTAAAGCATGGTTAAAGTGCATGAAATGGAGAGAAATAAGTCTTTGGAACCAGCCACAAAAACTGTTCAATAATTCTTATTAAAATGTCACCCGATTGAGTTAAATTTTCATGCATCCCTTTTCGCCAATCTTTTTGTTTGTTTGAAATTGCACTAGTATTTTATTTTAATCATGTTACCTCCTCCTTTCCATATTTATAGCAAAAATAATGTCAGCCATTGAGTAACCTGAATACTGAAGTATTTTAATCTCACATTTAGACAATTGCCTACATTAGATTAGAACAAGTAACATTTATATTTAAATTATTATATAGCTCTTAAAAATATCACAAATCCTTTGACCTGGCATTCTATTGAGTAAATTATTAACAGACAACTAAGTACCTCTCTGGGATAGTGAGTAGTTTCAAAGCTGCTTTAGCTCCTAATTATCTTTTATCTTACTCTTATGACAGAATTATAAAGTAATAAACAGAAAGAATGGGTATTAACATTTTTATTTACTACTATTCAATACATATCTATAGCTGTTTAGTATAGGCCCTATCACATTTAAGAACCAATCTCACCCTACAGGTAACACCCAACTTAAGTCGGTAATACAGCTTGAGTAAGACGTCATATCAGAGTGAAGTTTTATATAATCTTATAAAAAGCAGTGTAATTAAATCCAGTGAAGTTGTTTTAATATATTTAAAAAAACACACAATGGAAATTGAAAAATAATTATTTTATAGTAAACATTTTACTAAACTTATTCCAATTTTATTGTTGTCAAATGAAAGGTTTCAATAAGTTTTCTGGTTCAGCCTACTCTTGTATGCCTGTTAATTGAATATGAGTAGGGCTGTTAGTTACTGTTATCTAATTTTGCTTTTTTATTTTTAGATCAATGTGATGGAAAGATGATGAATTGTGACCCTAATGCATACTGTAAATTTACAAGAAAATCTTATCGTTGTTCATGTAAGAAAGGTTGGGAAGGCGATGGAAAGAAATGTAGAGGTAATTGATTGTATAGAATGAAATGTTTTAAGAAACTCACCAACACTATATTAAATTAAGAAGGTAAACCACTGTTGAATCTTGTTACTATGAACTGTAAAATGATCAATAGATATTTAAATGTTATATAACATGTGATTATTCATTAATTTATGAGAAAGTAAAAGTTAATCTTAGGTCACAATACATGTTTTATATCCAGTTAAGTCTAAAGCAGCTA
Source organism: Timema cristinae (assembly GCA_039000515.1). Taxonomy (NCBI): domain Eukaryota; kingdom Metazoa; phylum Arthropoda; class Insecta; order Phasmatodea; family Timematidae; genus Timema; species Timema cristinae. The sequence continues at coordinate 40,446,989 of JBCFYV010000003.1, read as the reverse complement.
TTTATATAATGTTTGAGAAATAAATTAACTGCATATCTTAGCCATGTTAAACTTGACAACTATGCCAATTTATGCGTAGATTTATATATTATTTATATGTATACTTAATTAGCCTGAAAGGCTGTAGTCTTACCTTGACTGAATACCTAGGCTCTATCTTTTAATATAATCTGGCCATAGTGAAACCATGCAAGGTAAGCATTCTACCTGTCAGGGTAGCGAAGGATAGATAAGGAACACAAGAAAAAATACTTGGAGAAAATACAAAAAACCTGTGGTCATATTTGTTAGCAGTATTATTATTATTATTATTATTATTATTATTATTATTATTATTATTATTATGTTTTAACACCCACCCCCCCTCCCACTCCACCCTAAAAGTTATGAAAAAATATATATATGGCTTTATTTATGGTACAAACAATATCAAAATTAAGATTCAAGTACAAATGGGTGTTACCATAAAAAAAGCACTTCAAGAGCTTCTAGAGTGTTTATATTAGAATTATTCTAGCCTCACATTTTTGTTACATTGCAAAAAAAAAAAACTTCAGATAGTTCTATGGTGTTTAGTATTTAGAATTTTCTAGCCTCGTAGTTATGATGTTGTTCAAAAATAAAAACCCACTTCAGAAAGCTTCTTGGGTGTTTAGAATGGTTCTTAGCCTCTGGCAGTTAGGGGGTATGTTACTATTAAAAAAACACTTCAGATAGTTTCTAAAGTTGTTTAGTATTTAGAATTTTTCCAAGCCTCCAGTATTTAGGGGGCTATGTTACCACAAAAAAAAAAACACTTCAGATAGCTTCTAGAACAGTTTATCATTTAGAATTATTTATATCTTCTGGCAATTGGGGATGTGCTCACCAAATTCCCCCTGAAATTATGGCATATACGGCCTTGCTCAGAAACAATTTTTGCAGGAGTCAGAGTTGATAAAAATGTTCCAATTCTGGCTTAAAAATAAAAACTTTTAATATTATTACAATACTATATAGTTTTTTAATTATTTTGGACCAAAATTTGTAATTATAGATTGACAAATTATTTAAATATAAATTCACAATGCCAAAGAAGTTGCCCATAGAAATAATTGTATTGAGCATCTAACTGTAGTCATTAAAGAAGATGAAATTGGACAGTAGAAAAATAAAGGAGGCAGAGTCGGACAGTAGAAAAATAGAGGAGTCGGAGGTAAAGGCTTGGTGTACCAGTTCCCTGGTTTACACTCTGTTTTCATGTATTAAAACTTAAAGAAGTTTTAATAGCTTTGTTACATCTTGTGAATGTGGGGAATGCCAGGCCTCCACCGTGGTTTGGATCCACGTTAAAATGTAGGTCCTCATTTCATCTCACAATCATCCTACCATTACACATTAGCGTAAGTGCGTATAACCCAACGGGTAGTAAGACGCGGTGCTAATAAATAATAATAATATAAACTTTGTTATCTTTGATACTGTCTTTCCTATAGTAATTCTTATTGTATTTAAGTTTTGACTATAGACATTTTTATCTTTCAGACATTAACGAGTGCCGACTACAAAAGGTGGGTGTGTTCATATATGCCACAATTATCCTGGGTCATACAGGTGCTCATGCCGTCCTGGTTTTGTTGCTGACCCTTTTGATCCCCACAACTGTGTAGATGTTGATGAGTGTCATATCAAAAAATGGTGGATGTAAGGAGCGATGCATCAACACAATTGGAAGCTTTTCCTGTTTATGTGCTGAACCAGGACACACTTCATCGAGTTGCATAGTTGGTAAAATTTTACTTTAATTGTCAAATACTTTATGGATTAAAAAAACATGGTAAATTTAACGTTTTTTATGCATTTGTTTTCTCATGACACTATTCCAATTGAATTAATAAATTTTGTATGTTAATATAAAATATAATGATTTTTATATTTGAATAAAACTAAACAATATTTTGCTAGATATTAACCTGAACAATCTATATATTATATAAAAGGCAAAATTCACTTACTCACTCATCATCCTATCTCCCCGACCCCAGGGCCTGAAAACTTTAAATTTGGTGTGAAGGTTTCTTTTGAACCTTAGACAAGAGAAAAGACAGGGTTTTACAAAAACTTTACTCTATGGCGGTAAATAAGGGGTTAAAAGTTTGCAAAATTAGCTGATGTAACTTTTGAACCATTGAACATAAAGCCTTGAAATTTAAAATGAACGTTCTTTTCTAGAATAGAGTTAGACTTTTTAGTTTTTCAAATTTTATCCCTAAGAGAATGGGGAGGGGCAGAAAGGTGTGTGACCCACTAACTTACTCATTACCTTATTTCCCCAAACCCTGGGCCTGGAAACCTGAAATTTTGCTTGGCAGGAAGTTGGGCATTGCCTCATATAACCAAAAAATCTAAAATTGGGAAATTTCAAAACGGGGCTCCAGTAAATGGGGGGCATATTATTTGGAAAAAATTATTTTTTAGATGAGTTAGAAAATTAAAATTTAGCAGACAGTTCAAGAGACCTCTCCAGATAACCTAATACATCTTAACATTTCAACTCTCTAGCAGCGAATTAGATAAAGGCAATCAAGGTGGGGGGTAGGGTGGTTTCAAATTTCAAAAACTAATAGTAAAACACTACATCACAGTGTGATAGAAAACTGAAATTTGGCATGCAGTTAAAAAGACCACTCCAGATAAATATAAAGGGCTAAAAATGTTCAACTTTTAATTGTGACTTGGGGAAATAGGGGTGGGAATGGAATGGGTTGACCCTCAACAAAAAAAAACAACTTTAATATGTAAGAGAAAATTTCAATTTGATAGGCAAATAGGACAACTCCTGATAGCCTAATTTGTCATAAAAATTGAAATTTCTAAGTAGGAGTTTGTTTAAATAGAAAGGAGGGAGGGAGGGAGTTTACAATTTGCAAAACTAAACGAAACAATTACTTTCTGTTACTTCATGTAAAAATATGTAAAAAGTGCAAAAAGGGTAAAAAGTTATTATTATTATTATTATTATTATTATTATTATTATTATTATTATTATTATTATTATTATTATTATTATATCATCATCATCATCATTTTCATTATTAGCGTAATATAATTATTTGTTCGGATTATACACACGCTAATGTGTAACTGTAGGGTGATTGTGAAATGAAATTGAGGACCTACAGTTTAACGTGGAATCCGAAACCACGGTGGAGGCCTAGCATTCCCCACATTCACAAGTTGTGATTAATACACTTCTTGTCAGAGGTGAAGGAAGGGTTTGGCAATCAGATAAATCTGTGCTGGGACCGAGGATCGAGCCCCGGACCCCCAGCACAGAAGTCTGACACCTTACTCATAGACCGCCAGGTTAACTAATCTAATAAAAATTTTAAAAATATTATAAAATGGGTAAGTAAAAGTGTAAAGGGATTTAAAGGATAAAAAGGGCTACAAGGGGGGAAATGAGAAAAAGGCTAAGAAGGGTAAAAAGTACAAAAAATAAAAGGTGGAAATGAATAAAAAGGGTAAACCGTGCCAAAGGGCAAAAATAGTAAATGGGAAGAAGGGGCTATGAAGTACAAGAAGTGTCAAAAGGTCAAAAAGGATTAAATGATGAAAAAGGCCAAATATTGCAAAAAGCGTAAACAGAGTAAAAGGGGTTAACTTAAAAGTGGTGAAAAAATACTAAAATAATGATTCAATTCTACTTTTTACCCTTTGTGCAAGTGGTGAAAAAATGCTAAAATAATGATTCAATTATACTTTTTACCCTTTGTGCAAGTGGTGAAAAAATGCTAAAATAATGATTCAATTATACTTTTACCCTTTCTGCATCTTTTGCATGTTTTACCACTTTTTCCATACTATTACCTTTTCTAAACTTTAAACCATGTTACACTTTTACCCTTCTTTCTTGCCCTTTTTAAAGAATCAGTTTCTTTAGCCATACTTCACACAATTTTTATCTTATTTAAACTTTTTAATATTTGTACCGTGAAATATCTACTTTGAAATGCATTAAATAAATAGACAACTTTTAATTATTAGCTTGTTTTCAATCAAAAATGAAAGATGTAAATAAGGGTAGTAGTAGTGAGATGCATTTTTTTTAAAAACAAAACAAGAATAGTACATTTAATATTAAAATATTCTTTTTTAAGATTCAAAATTATTAATTATTTTAAGCCCTAACTATACATTAAAAAAAAGAATCAAATTTAATTTAAATTTATAAAAAGTAATACGTTAAAAATTTCTCAATATTATTCTTAGTTTTTGTTGTTACCTATACTTGATTATTAAAATTCAATACCTAGCTAATATTCCACTTTCACATTGAACTAAATTCATTCAAATATATAAGTACACAGTAGTGTCTCGTGACCAAAATTCTTAGGCAAGTTTGGAAGGGGTGCCCCCAAGCTTAAAAGGGGAGCTCCTGGGATTTAAAATATATATTATGCTTCAAGAAGCTATTTGACGTTTTGTTTTTTATGATAGTTGTGGCTTTGGGCGTCCTTCTCTTCTGTGATTTATATTATTGTGTTATTACTTATTATAGACATATACTTATAAACTTTCGTTTGTTAGCTTTCACTGATACACACATCAAAAAAAAAAAGCACCTGCTATAATAAATTCTACAAATCTCTAAAGCCCGTATTACATGACACAACTTCTTGTACAAAAGGTTGTGCAAGAAATTGTACAAAATTTTGTTCACATGGATTGCAAACAAATTTTAGCCAGTGTCTGTTCACACAGCATTTGTGATTGCGTACGATATTTGAAAAAAAACATGGTGTTTTTTTTGCCCTTTTTATGGAAAAATAATGATTGAATGATTTAGAAAATATTGGTATCTAATGTAAATAATTTCTTTATCATTCCTAAATATTATAAAATAATATATATTTTTTCAATTTTTTAATATTCTTTTAAAACAGTTAAAAACCTTTATATTTGGGGTTTAACCAGGGGTGGCGGAGCGGGAGAGGCGGCACAGGGGGAATTGCCCCCTTGATAGAAGCAAGGAGAGGCAAAGCAAGGTTTTGGCCCCCCCACCCCCCTTTTCCTTCTGACATGTGCTATAACGATTCCAGTGTAGCCTATATAAATTGTGGAAAATCGAAATGATATTTTATATTTCCATTGTTTTTATACCAAAGTTAAGTCAATTTGAAGGAATCCATAGCTGAATCAATGTTGTTTAAATTATGCACCGACTCCTAGTTGGCACGTGTGCTGTAGCAGAAGCTAAAACAAAACTTTATTGCACCAAAATCATAATGATTGAGAATGCGCCAAGCAGTTGGTTACAGGCCTCTCTGAGTGTGATATAATTTTAGTAGGTGTGATTGTGTGTTGGTTAACTTGGTTGAATTTACATTGACCCGTGCAGTCTACCAGATTTTATTTACTCATATGTTTGGTCATGTATGTCCACCTAACCTATTCAGTCACTTGCTAGACGGGTTGATGTTCTTGAGACTGATTCAATTTACCTGATGTTCGCTAGACACAGACCAACAAAAATATTTAATGGCCACAGTGGCTTGGTCGATTGCTTCAAATAATGTGTTGTATATTCAACTACAGAACTCTCTGTCAGGCCTATTTTTTTTATTAATTGTTACATCTATTAACACATGGGCTATTAACGGCTTAAGCTAATGGGCTAAGGATGAGGAAGGCAGTCAGGAGGAAGTGAACCCACATTTGCCTGGAGATGGTTGAATGAATATGGAAAAATCGCATTGATAAATAACTTATGGAAAACCACCCTCAATTCACCTGGCCGAGATTCTAACCTCGACCTCCCCATCAACAGTTAACAAAGGATTGTGAGCAAACGACTATACCCCTAGACCATTGCTGTGGGTGAGTAAGTACTTAGGTCGATATGCTAGAACGGTTCTTATCATACCCTAATAAGGTTATGCGTTTAGGGCTAGTGGAGTGTTTTTGGCAAAAAAGTTTTTTATATTACAATTTTTATTTGACATTTTTGCCCCCACCCCACCACCCCCTCTGCTCTAACACGTTCCACCGTCACTGGGTTTAACCTCCTTCAAATATAATTATTGGTTTGTTTTCAAGCATTTAGTTGTTATTCTTACAATCATTCTTTTTTTTTAAAAGTAACTGTCTAGCAGAGACAGTTTTTGTGTTTACAACTCAAGTTGTACAAGAAAATTGGCTGATATAGGATGCATTCTATTTCATGAAATTGTATACAATAAGTTGTGCAACGCAGATTTTGTACAAGTTTTGGTATTCACACAACTCCATCTTCAAGCTGCAATTTCTTGTACAACTTTATGTATAAAAAGTTGTGTTGTGTGTACCGGGCTTAAAGATGTGTAGGCACGGGGTCAGTACCTTGAGAGAGGGGTAGTGACCTTCGGTTCTAGTCTTTACCTTTTGGGAAAAAGAAGTCGTAGCTTGGCTGCTTGCATTTTTACCTGACATCCGCAGCTCTTCCCTTTTCTTCCCTCCAAAATCTACGACATCACAAATAAGAACTACACCAGTTTAAGCAATGGGATGTAAGACGGACAAATAACAACTTTCAACCACCATTAGATGGACTAGTGCACGTCTTTCATGCTTGTTACGGTCACTGCCATGTATAGAATTTTTTTTTCAAACCCATTGATGCTTGAATTACATTTAAATGATTACCAGGAGTATCTTTTACAGGCATTTTATTTTAGGATTGTTTTATAGGTATTAATATAAACATCTCATCTCCTGTCATGGAATGTAAAACTCGGAATATATAAAACAATTGTTTTACTGATTGTTATATGGGTGTGAAAAGTGATCTCTTATCTTACAGGACCAAAATTAATTTAGTGTGTTCAAAAACAAGTGCTTAGGAAATATTTGGCTCAAAAAGGTATGAAAATACTGGGTAGTTGAGGAGGTTATATAACGCTGAGTTATGTGCCCTTTATTCACCACAAGACATTGTTAAAATAATCCTATCTCACATATTACAGTGGGTAGGACATGCAGCGTGAATGGAAGAATCTAGAACCGTGTTCAGGTTATTGAGAGACAAATCCAATGGGAAGAGATCATTGGGAAGACTTAGACACAGAAGGAAGGATAACATTAGAATGGACCTGAAAGAGATAGGATATAATGAGGTGGACTGAATATAATTAGCTCACGAGAGGTAAAGGTGGCATACTTTTTTAAATGTGGCAATGAACTTTTGAATTCCTAATTACATCGAATAAGTAAGTACTTAATATACAGTATAAGCCTGATATAACGCAGTACGATATACGGTACATTCAGATTTAATGTGATGAAGGATATGGCTCTCAATTCATTATTGCTGTATTAGTGAAATTCTTACGTGTTGGAGTGATTCTGCATTACCACCTATCACTAGGATCACATCACCAACCACCAGAAACAACAACCCAAGGAAAGAATTGCTGTCCTTGAAATCCCATTAATCCACTAACAACTTAAACCTTTGATAGTAGTGCATTCCACTGTAGTTTTTTTTTTCCAGTCACTCTACAGGTCAACTTCTGATATACTGTGTTAAGCTATAATGCACTATATTGGGATTGTACGGTATATCGATGATGATAACTGCAGATAATATGGTTTGACTTATGAATACATGAAAATTGTTTTGCTAACTCTTGTAACTGTCTATAAAAGTTCACTATCTAACGTGGACTGTATTTTTTAATGGAAAATTGAAACACATTTATACTGTATTTTTTTCTCATGTTTTTATTTATTTATTTATTTTGCAAACAGAAAACTCTATTTGTACTGCAAATGGTTGTCATCAAAATTGTGCTTTTGTGGGAAGAGGAGAGGTGAAATGTTCCTGTTGGGAGGGGTACCAACTAAACCCACGGACGTAGGTCATGTATGAGGACATGTAGGATAGGGAATGGCGGTTGTCAGCACCATTGCCTGGACACTGAACAAGGGGTTGTTTGCACCTGCCAGCATAAATACTTGCTGGGGCATGATGGGCGCATTTGTTCTGGTAAGTTTTTAGAGATATTTTAAGAAAATAGTCAGTGGCGTGTCATGAAGTGTTGCCTGGGTAAGCAGAATTAGTTTAAACTGTATCTTTGAATTGTTCACACCACTCAATAGAACACACATTGGTCAGGTATTGAGGGGAATACATCCTGTGTGAGGCATGCAGAGAAGAGATATGTATGATTTGTCAAATACGGCCCAAGTGGGCAATAACTGTCACAGGTACAGTTTTAACAAGGTCTGCTTCCCTTGCAACACTCCACAGTACCACTTAAAATAGCTTTCATGCCAATATTTGAATAATAAACCTTTAGACTAATACACCACATATCTATCAACTAATTCATCCATAACTACACATACTCAAACTTAAGACACACTTTTCATTTGTTTCCATGTGATAGTATTAATCATAAGTTCATTAGATTTTTTCCCTTGCTATTTTTGACACTTAAAATAATACAAATGATTTTTTGTGCCTGTAGCTTTAGGTTTAAAGCAGTGCAATCAGTTCACACTATCCCTTATAAATCTCAACTTGAAGATCTTAAATTGGTTTGGAACACAAATTCCCTTAGTGTAGTTAGAAGTGTAGGCTTCAAAAACTTGTAAACTAGACAAACGGTACTCAATTCAATTTGTTTATCTATTGTGATTGTCCTTTATTCTAATCATTCCTCTTACATGTTCTTGGTCTGACACTTAGCTCGGCCAGGCGTGTCTTTCTATTAAGCTAAGGGTCCCTGGTTTGATTCTCGTCATGGTTGAAAAAGTATCATTGCTAAATGTTTATTTCCCCTTGATATTGATGAATATGGGTGTTGAATTGTTTGAGATATAAGTTAGTTTATAAGCTGTATACTGATATAACAATTTGGTTCATAAAGTTTACATTAATTAGTAAAAAAAATACATCTTCTACCTTTCCTTTACAAATTAACAAGAATGTTACAATTTTTTTTTTTTTTTTTTTGTTTTTTTGATAAGTTGCTTGCGGATTTTACTTTCCCCTTCTTAAAGAGTTCCACTAAACAAAATCTTAGGTGGAGAGATTGAGCAGTAGTGAGCAAATTTTATTCCAGTCAGCCAATATTCTTTCTCCAATGGCAGCAATGTAAAGTGTAAACTCTGTAAAAGTCACAGGTATAGTGTTTCTTCCTTTTATTTGTTCCTACACCTCTTCTTGTACCTTCTTCCATATATAACAAAATCGACCTAGAAAGTTGTAAAGGGGTTTTCCTTATAGCATAAGTATAAGTAAGATTAAATTATTTTAAAACTTATTTGTGCTAGATCTTACCATCCATCTGGGCTTATCCAAATATTAAACCTAATAGGTTAGGGGTGAGGTAGAAAATTTTGAGGAAATGTCTCACACTTTTTTGAAGGGAAAAGGGGAAAACATTTAGGAAAAAACACCCCAAGTGTATGCAACCAGTATTCGAATATTGATCTGCACGTCATCGGTAATACAGTCTTTTCAGGAGAGATACCTTAGACTCTGTGACCATGATGAAGGTTTTATTATTAGTTTGTAAAATTACAAAAATTTGTTAAGTAATAATTCCAAAAAAGTACCTTTATTTATAAATTATTTTTGTTGACATTACACTCACACTAGTGAATATCTCTCTAATAATAACATAATTATAACATTGTATTTAAATATAATATCTACTAAGTGTGAACTGAATTCTTCTTTTCATTGTAAATATATTTTGTTTTGTTCCCTTTTATAATACGTATAAATCCACCTATCCAAATATAACAAAATACCTCAAAAAGTGAAAAGAGGTTTTCTTCAAAGATATATATTTTAATATTCACATCTAAGGTTATTCTGTGTTGTCCCAATGTCATCATTTTTTTACTTGTTCCTTTCTAAATTTACCATCTTCCTTTTCCTTCCTTTTGTGTTTTTTAGCTTCCAATTTTAGGAAGTTGCAGATTAGGTGGTAGCGAGCAATATTCTTCAAAAGGGCAGCCTCACCTCTTTATCCAGTCGCAGCAATGTAAAGTGTAAGCTGTGTTCTTCTTTTTTGGAAAGGACCTATATGTTTTGTTCATTCACATTTATAAGATTTCTCCAACCTTTCCTGTACCTTCTTCCTAAATAAATAATTTTAATTTTTATTACTGAAGCATCTTGCTCTGTGAACAATGGTGGCTGCCACAAGAGATGCACCAACACTGATGTAGGTGTCACCTGCAGTTGTCCAGGTGGCTATGTCCTTAATGAAGATGGGAAGACATGTGTTGGTATGTATTATAAATAGAGATGGCTAGTAATTCTATATTTCCCAAACCAAAATATACTCTTAAATTTGCTTTTGAATACTCAAGTTTTTAAAAATGAAGTTTCATTTAAAAGTTAAAATTTATTTTCAAACCTAAATTTTTTTAAAAAGTTTTTATCAACTATTCATATTTTGTTTGTCATGTCTATTGCATTATAAACAAGTAAGAGAACTTTTTTATTTTTAGTAAATCAATTATGTTTATACAATTTTGTCCTCTTTTGTGATTTTGTTACCTTCTCAAGTTCACAAGTCTATATAATTCCTCCAACCAATTGCTTAAAGTTATGATTAGAATTCAAGGTATTCATAACTGTAGTCAAGGTTTTTTTTTTAGATATTCATGAATTTTTAATTCTCAAATACTATTGGATTAAGGGAATTGATCATCCCCTTTCTAATTCAAATGCTATGTTGTGGTTATAAACTAAGCTATTAAGTATTTTTTACAAATACTTATCAACATAATGATTATCCCAGGGGGGGAGGGTGAGGAGGACATTAAGATATTTGCCCCACTCGCCATAAGATCTCGAATAGTTTTAATAAAATATTAAACTTGTAAAGTAACTGAACATGTGTCATATACATAAACTAAATTTTAAGAGCAGGCTTACATCTTTATATTCAAAAGGCTGTACCCACATAACACACATTAAATGTCCCCCCCAAATTTGTCAATGGAAAAAAGTACAGAAAAGTAGCTTTAATAAATTATATGACTTCATCTTCATACCCAAGGTAAATTTCTGGGTTTACCACAGCTTGGACATACTAATCAATAAATATACAGTGAAACTTGTACCTTCTTTTACTTATGTATCGTATACAGCTGCTTACTTAACAAATGCAATGTATTTATCAAATTACATTGTATAATCAAATTTCACAATAAAATACTTGATAATTTTAGTTTTTATACATCCTGGCTATGTGAACATAGATATTTAAGGATGCGTTAAGGTAGACAAAACAATCGTCGATGAAGAATAGCAGTTGGTGCTTGTATAAAATTAAGCAGTGCTTAATTCAAGGAGAAGTAAAGTAATTGATGGAATGTGATACATTAGCAAGCCAAATGTCCAGAATTGAACTTAAAACCAAGATTGATTTTGTGTAAAAAAATATTAATTTACTAGTATTTTAAAGATAAATGAAGTAATAAAGATAGATTCAGGCTAAATAAGTATGTACTACTTCATATTATAGCAATTTTCATTACCATTACATTATATAAGTGGGCTTACTTATGTAGTTTATAATTATGTATAATTACAATCAATAGGGAGGGAAGTTGGGGAGTGAAGGAGGTTATATAATGATGAGTTATATAACCTTTACTCATCGCACAACTTGTTAGGATAATCAAGTCTTGTAGATTTCAATGGGCAGGACATGCAGTACCCCTATGGAAGAATATAGAACTTTGTTCAAGGTTAGTGACTGGCAAAACCAGTAGGCATAGGCCATTGGGAAGAACTAGACTCAGTATGTGAAAACAACATTAGAATTGACCTGAAAAGATAGGGAATAATGAGGGGATTTGGAGGAACTGGCTCAAGATAAGCATAGGTGGCATACTTTTGCAGCAATGAATTTTCAAATTCCTAGTGCATAGATTATGTAAGTATGTATTAAAATAAATAGTGCGTAACTTCCGCATGGACTTTCTCACTGTCATTGTTTAAAAATAGAGATATTTCTCAAAACTCGTAATATATGTGAAACTAAATAATACACACTAGCAAACCCGGAGATATTTTTGACATTTTATTAAGGGTTTGTGCATCTTATGATTATCACATTGCTATTAAATTCTTATTTATAAATGTAGACCAATAAAAACGTAAATATTGACTATCGAGTCTAAAATGATAGAGATAGATCATTGATGTACAAACATTTCCATAATGGTTAAAGGAAATGGGTTTATCTTTAGTTAAGTTAGTTAATTGAGTTAATTGGTTTATCTTTCCTGTTGTTTTTGTTTCAATCGAAACCATCAATTATGTTCAGATATAGATGAGTGCTCAGTGAAATCAAGGAGGCTGTCAGCATAGTTGTATCAACAACATTGGGAGCTATGAGTGTATCTGTCCAAAGGGCTATAAACTGAACGCAATTGATGAAAAGACATGTGTTGACGTTGATGAGTGCACTGCTAATAACACTTGCGAGCATCTTTGTTCTAACTTGCCTGGTTCGTACCGATGTGACTGCCGAAAGGATACCGACTGTTTGGAATGACACATTGTGGTGGTAAGCCTAAGTTCTATTTTAGATATGAGACTAATATAGTTGATACTGTATTGCATTTTTTTAAAGCACTGCATCTAAATACCCATTTAGATCATGCTTATATACTAATAAAGCTAATAGGCTAGGGATGAGGAAGGTTGAATTTAGAGAAAATGTACCCGAGTGAGTGGGAAGCTAGGGATAAGGAAGGTTGAATTTAGAGAAATTGTACCCGAGTGAGTGGGAAACAATTTAGGAAAAACCCCTCTCAATACACCCTGTCGGGATCGAACGATGATCTACCTATCATCGTCAATCTAGTTATTTGTGAGAGTAGCGCTTTAGATTATGCAGGCACCAAAGTGGGTCAGTGCTGTGTTAAGCTCTGATATAATATTTTGGCATTCACTATCAGACAGCCACTAAGATTTTTAAGTCATTGTTGGTAAAATCCCTTTTGAACTTGTGTAGTTTACAATTTCCTAATTGTTATTTGTGTTTGTAAATATAAAATTTATCATGAATTAAAATATAGATATATGAATCATGCTAATAAAATATATTTCACCATTTTATTTTTTAAATGCTTCAAATATCTATCACTACAAACATAAAAATCACATTTACTCCTATTTTGAATTAATATTTCAGTTTTAATATTAAAAGTGTATTTGACTTAGGTGGCAAACAAAACAGTAAATTCTTTAGAGTATGTATATTTTAATCAAATAAAAACAAACTATTTATAAATGAATGAATAAATAAATGAATACTGATTTTGGATACTTATCACTGTCTGTGGACATTTATTGGAAACATAACAATTTTTAAATAACAAATAACCCTATCTCTGATAGTTTAGTTGATAAAATATAACTAATTTAGTTAGGATAATTTTAAAAGCAGCTTACCAAACAAAAGCTAAGAAAAAAGCGTTTCTCTAAAAGTGTTTAGAGTAAGTTGTATCATAAATTAATAGGAAATTAAAATTATATTTAATTCAAGCAATTTTGCATATTTTGATAATGACTGTAGGTTATTTGTAAAAAAAAATTGAGTACAAGTTTACCCTTTTTATCTATTCCTTCAATTAGTCTATATGATTTTGCCAATATTGATCAACAACCAACACATCAATAATAATCCAATTCTGATTTATCCTCATCATATTCACATGATCTACATCAAAACACCTATGAAATAAATGCTTAAACATTGAAATATTTTTTATTTTTTGGCATCAAGGGTTTGACCCTATTAAAGATAATATGAATTTATTGAATAGGTAATACAAAATATTTTAGTGCTATTGTTTTCATGTAAAAAAAATACTGTTGGAGTATTCCTTTGTTCTATAGATTTTAACGAGTGCTCTGTAGGCAATGGAGGATGCCAGCATATATGTATTAATACACCAGGAAGCTTCTACTGCTCTACACATCATGACATAACCAGAACCAACAGCAACAGTACAGGTATCTTTTAAAATCCTCTGGTGGCTACATTAATAACATAAATGTATAGGCCTACAGTAGAATGAAAAATGTTTCAACAGATATCCAAAAAATGAAACCTGTCAGCAAAATATAAATTAAAGACCTTAGAACATGATTACAAATTCTGATAAGCTTTATCTTATATTATAGATTAAACTACCTACTTCATGTTGCGCTCCACAACATTTTATACTATATTTTTGCCTTTTGATATTTATTGAAAAAGCAAACACTAAATTGAATTAACCAATTACTTTCATACTGGGTTGGTATAAGTTTCTAATTTGCCTATATGGACTTTATTGACAAAGAAACCACTGAATTTAAATAACAAATAATTTTTATAGTCTGTTGTTATGTACCTTTTGCAGATGTAATACATTAGCTGTATAGCAAAAATCTTGCTATTATTATTATTATTATTATTATTATTATTATTATTATTATTATTATTATTATTATTGGTTTTTTTTTCATAATGTTACTGCTTACTATTTAGTTATTTGTTTTTAATGTTACTTTTTATTCTTATTATTATTAACTACTTTTTTTATCTCATAACTATTCATCAGTATATAAAACATTATTTATCCATTTTTTGTCTATCATTTTTTCGTGTGTAAATATATGTATTGTAAGGTATGTACGTGTGTACTTTTCAGTGCTGGCCTGTTATAGGTTTTATGACTGTTGGCCAGCACTATAATAAAGGAAATAATAAAGGAGATTGAAATTATTATTATTATTATTATTATTATTATTATTATTATTATTATTATTATTATTATTATTATTATTATTATTATTGTTAATGTTAATGTTATTGTTATTATTATTATTATTATTATTATTATTAATATTATTATTATTGTGGCTTGCAATTATTGTCCTGTTTATAATTTGCTAATTTGTATTAAATAATAACAAAATAACTTTTTTGCATTAATATTTATTATAATTTAATATTTTTTTTACTATAGTTAACTTAAATAGATAATCTTATTCAATAGCCTGTACTGTGCCTGAGCTTAAATATGTGTTGTAGTAAAGAAAAAAAAATTGTAAATAGTTTCAATTGAATGAAGAATACTTTTTGTTTATAATTAATTGCTACCTCAATTACTTATGAAAAAACGTAGAAGTACCTAACATTATTTAAAAATATAAACAGATTTATTTTTTGCTAACAGTTTACACGTTTCAGTCTTTAACAGCAGCAAAATCATTTACTACTTCATCATAATTAATATTTTAGGCAATATAATTTTCTATTGATAGAACTGCCAGGTGTTTTTACCTGTCTTGACGCATTGATGACCTTAAGTAATTTTTTATTATTTACAGCTTACTAAAACCTTGTTCACATTAGTAGCTGGCAATGTTAAAATTAATCTGAAAGCAATTACTAAGTTTGGATAAGATGTGGATATGGATATAGTGTGGATTAAATAATAGGTCAAGAGAGGTTGATTTTGAAAAATCCTAACATTTTTTAAATAAATAAACTGGTTTGAAACTTAAAACTAGCTATTTACCCCTCTATTTCAGAAGAATCCAAATCCTTCTCATATTTATTTCCTAAGCGTTTTGCACCATATTTTAAATCTTCTACATAGATTGAAAGACTTGCCGTTAAAAAATTCAAAGTCATCTAACACTCCACTAAAACATTTAAAACGCCATTCCATTTGTTATAAGACTTTGTCAAAAATAACATGAAATTCCATATTGAACATTTGTTTTCCTGTCAAAACAGTGTTCTCACTTTCTTCCAAGGATAGTCGATTCCTCTTCTTTGCCCCTTTCTCCTCAAATAAGCAGTCAATTTCAAGAGATGTTGCAGCACAAATGTTCGATGCTTCATACAGTATAACATCAATCCTTGTAACTCGGATGTCTTGTAAAGCATCTTTCAATCCAATCAAGTGACAAACTGCATGGTCCACAGTCATATCTGTGTACTGTAGCTATTCATTCATGCGGGAGATCTGATTTATTATTTTGTCCCACATAACAGAGGAACAAACAAACTTAACATTAATTTGTTTAAGAAGATTTTTAACCACTGATAAAGAGTCATGGAATTGAGAGTTGTTAGAAATTTACTCTAAGGCATCGACGACTTTATCAAGCTGTGAATAAAGTGCACAAACAGCAGAATATTTGGATGCCCATCTTGTATCACAGTGACAGTTGAGAGTGTAGAAAGTTTGTTGGATAATATTTCCCACCTTTTGTCAATGAAAGCAAATAATTTGTACAGTTCTTGTACTATTCCGCAAAATGTGATACCATCTGGAGACAATTCAGCAACTGTGAACACCAACAAAGTTCAATGACTGAGCAGTACATGACATAAAATGTACATGGCTGTTAATTGTTTGTATACGGGTCTGAGCTCCTGAATACTTCCCCGCCATATTTTAACCATTATATTATGTTTACCCTCGTTAGTTATGAATATCAAGTTCATCAGCTCCTACTTTTTATAGAATATCTCCAGTTGAACCAGCTCCAGTCGTTTTACTAGTTTTTTATGAAATCAATGTAAACTTACTTCAATAGAGCAAATGTCCTTCGAATTTTCATGTACCTAATAATCTGTCACATTTGTTCATGATGGGTACATCTGGTGTACAATCAAATGAAATTGAGAAATATTTTGCCTCTCATATAATTTTTAATATCTCTTGGCGTACATTGTCACCTATTAAATTGATGCTCATTTTGAATTGTTGGGGAAAAGTAATTTGGAATTACTTTTTTTTTGCGTGTGGTAATATGCTCTTTTAGCTGTTTATCATAATGAGAAACACACTCTAACGAGTTTTTAAAAAATTCTCAATTATTGGCCTCGCATATATTTGTACTTGCACCTTGAAAAGCCAAGTTGTTGACTGCACAAAACAAAATGCAATCAACAATAATGCTGAAAATATGCTGACATTTCTCTTTTTCTTTTATGATCATTTCCTTTAGTTCAATATCAATTGTACTGCCATCTTTAATCCTTTTTTCAAAAATTCTCAAAGTAACATAGCACTCACGGTGCTATACAGAATTTTCATCTCTGGAATTCGGGGTGTAATTTTTTCCAGTCATAAAATCCTATTTAGGATTTGCCAAGCATGAATTAGAATGCTTGCCAATTAGCATGCAAGGTAAACAGTAAATAGATTTTTTCTCTTCACTGTAAATTAGCCAATTTCGCTTTACACTTTCTACGTTCAAAAGTTTTTTATGGAACCAACTTCCCGTAAAATGCCTTTTTTCTGCATTAATTAATAAATATAAAATTACCAGTTTTATTTTTTTCTCACCCTGTTCAACTAATGAGCTTCTCACATGGTCATTAAAATCAAACCGTGTTGTGGGATCAATAAAATTTAGTTGAATTTTGGTTGGTGCATTTTCCAAATTGTGTTCCTGTACATCTTATAAGGAGTAAATTTAGAAAGGACTGGTTAAGATTTGGTGTAGAACCTTTGAATGTACAATAACACTATCATTTAAATTCTTGGTTACTTTGGTAAAGTTTTCATTTTCTAAATATGTCGATGGAGATGGCCTACTTTCAATACCTCGTAGCGCAGTGGTTGAGAGATCCACCTTCTTTACCCAACTCAGTTTTTGCTAATGCTTGGTTTGGACAATGTTATCTGCTTTTTTTTTCCCCCCGTTTTCAACTTAATTCAAATGAGTACTGTGTGACAGTTTAAATGTGAAATGTGAAATTTGCTCATTGCCGTGACACTATGATGATATTTATTTGATTAACATTGTTTGTAAATTTGTATATCTTTATTGATTGATTTGCGTGTAAATCAGTGCACTGTGCCACATGTGGGTGTCGAAATGGGGACCATTTTTGTTTCTAAAGGAGAATTGTATACATCTTTTTAACTATGTGTTTAAATAAATTTCTCAATCTTACATTTTATATAAAAAAAATCTACATCTTGACGACGCCTCCAGCTGGCGTCTGGGGTGGCTGCCCCTGCTCTCTATGGCCCTGCAGACACAAAATAAATCCAAATTAAAGTTTTCACAAAATTGACTATGTGGACTAAAAAATTCAAACTATGGTTAATTAACTCTAATTAAATTCATGATAGCAACTAAGTCTCCTCAGCCTAGGAAAGGTATTTCCTTCAATCAATTACTCTTGGTTGGATGTGTTTGAACTAGCTACTATAACTGTAATATTGTGACCAAAGTCTTTTTATTGATTTTAAAGAAAAAGTAGAAAAAGAGAGAAAGCTTAAGTTAACTAAACTAAATAATTTTACCCACCTAAGGATGGATACAAATTTTATCAGTACTTTTTTTCTTTTCGTACAATTTAAATTTGACTCAATTTGGTACATTTTTAATAACACCAAACATTTAATTTACCGATGCACATATTTTATTTATTGAAAACTATTTTAATTATTTCTACAAGATCAGGACATCTTTGTATTGAGATCAAGTATGATAATTTGAATACCAATTAAATTGTATATATAGTGTTGAAGACACTGTTAACTAGCAGCTTGAGAGTTATACAAATATAAAATGATGATAAAAACTCCCTCTAAAAATTATATTGTTAGAATTCATAGTGAAAAAAGAAATGGCTGGATTCAATCTAAGGGAAAGTAGAATAATTGGATGTAGCCTGTATTGTTATTTGAAAATTTTCAAGTCCACATGTACATATGAAATTCACACAAAATAAACACAAATCGCTCTCATATTAGTTATTTATAAAGAAAAGAGATGTATTCTATATATTCGCAGCCAATGTCCATTTCCTATGTCTGCTTTATGCTATGCATTCCTTGTACATGTTCCTATATAGGTGTCCTATTATTATCCACCATTTTAGTGTTTCTCCCTTTTGCGTTTTTTGGTTTCCTCTTTTAGGTAGTTGAAAGCGCATTTCATACTCCTATCCCTCCTGATAAGTTCGATAGAATAAAATCTAGGTCATGGGATTGGGTGATTACGATCAATTTTCTTCAAAAGGTAGCCATCACTTTTTTGTCCAGTGGCAGCAATGTGAACTGTGAACTGTGTTCATAATTTCATTGTAAAAATATTATTGTGTTTTATATGTGTTATCCACCTTTCCTATACCTTCTTACAAAATATGTTCAAGGAAAATGCTATTAGACATCAGAATATTGAAGTTTTCTGAGTGTATGCTATTATTTGAAATTTTATCTGTTAATAATTCTCTCTGATTTCATGATATTAAGTATTTCTGTATTTTTTCAAGCAAGTGGGCATTTAGCCTGCCTATTCCCATTTATGGCTCAATTAATAATGATAATAAAATGATTACAGATTCCTCACAACTCACAGGACATGGCAAGCTATTCTACCAGGGTATTCATTGCTCACAGAGGGACGATGCTCAAAGTCACGCAAAAGAGATTGTTTCCAAAATGTCTGAAACAGTCGTTAAAAACTGTTCTCTCAAAGTGACCACAGTGGAATGTTTAGATACAAGAAAAGTGATGAGAAAACATGGTGGTGAAGTGATTCGGGTTGGTTTGATTTTCGAATGCAGAAAGAATCAACATGAAGCTACAAGGCAAACTTCACTAACATTACAACAAGAAGTATCACAATTAAGAACAGCCATTGTTAAAGGTGTCTTCAACTATAAATGTGGGTGGGTATGACACTTATAATAATGTAAATACTTAATAAAAAGTCATTATAAAATATTGGAAAATAAAAAAAATTAGTCAAGTTGGCCATACACAGCTTTAAGACTGTCATGTTTAGCTTGCGCCAATAGCCATTCAAGTTCAACTGTCGTGCAAGTAAAGGCTTACACACACAAATTTACTCGCAATAAAGTAGATTTGGAGTTGGAGTGGAATAATCAGGAGCGGAAACAAGCTAAAATCTAGGACATACTGGATGAGAAATTGGGTAGCAAAGAGGCAACATCTAGGTGGATCAAAGATATCTGATGAGTTGTAGGTGTACTATCCAGAGAGCTACTTAGATTACTTAAAGTTTACCACAACAAAGCTTGCAGAATTATTCCAATATGTTATGCATCTAATTCACAAATCAGATACACAGATATAGATTCAGGAGACCTTCACTACATTTATAATCAACTATTCTAAACATTGCACTGCACTTGTGCTCTACAAACTGCGACTGGTGCACCAATCGAGGCTTACACATAGAAATATATGTAGTGTGCATGCTCAGCCTGCACGATTATTAACTACTGGTGCCAAATTATTCAAGTGCTCAAATATTCATGCAAGCAGAACATGCGCCATGCAAACTCTTTAATTTGGACGAAACTATTGGTTCACACTGTCATGTTGGCATGCTAGTAATGACTGGCGCCAGTAAAACATGAGCGTTTAAGCCACACTTTACACCCCCTTGTATTTTTATTGTGTTTATTGTCACTATTTATTTGAGAAATAATTTTGTTATAAGAGAATGAGCAAAATTTATTATGAAAAGTACCTAACAAAGTACAGCAGCAAAGATGTTGTTTTGTCTTTATTAAATTTATTTTATTTTTAGACATAACCTTTACTTCCTTTTCCTTGAAACTATTTACTTTTTGAGATTTAAAATTTCTGATGTTTGCTGGCTTTATTTTATAAAATTACATTTTATTGTAAAATCATTATTTGTTACCTAGCCTTGTTTTATCTTATCATTTTATATTGATATATCTCTAAATTTTTGAATTTAAAAATGATGGGGTTCATTATCATTAATTTCCACCGAATTTAAACAACTTTAGTTTTTAGCATATCCAAAATACTATGCTAGTCGAAGTTGGTATTTTTAAAGGTTAAATTGTTTGGTTTGAATATTGTACTGTTAAATTTAAGATTTCTTCTATTTATTTGAAACACCGTCAAACCGTTCTACTGGTACCTTCCAAAATACAACTTTTATTTTCACAAAGTGAGTAGGGCCTACAGCAATAATATAAACCTTCTTAAGTCAGAATATAATTAACTAGAGAAATTTAATCAAATAAACAATAGAAATTTCTGGTTCATCCTTGTTATTAAAATTATTTGAACAGTTAGAAAATATTATTTTGAGAGCTTATAGCTAATATTTTCATAATTTTATTGTTTCAGCTCTCTTAATACAAACATAACAGTAATAGCAAAAGGTTTCCAAATTCGAGTGCAGAATGAACCAAATGATGAGGTTATGTTTGATTGTCAAGAACAAAGTCTTTCTAGTAGGGTACATTGCTCAAAAGAGAAAACTAACAAAAGCAGAGCTGTTGGCATCGAACAAGCAGCATCTATGAGTGTTGATACATTTCATACAAATGACAGAGGTACAATGCCACTCAAAACAAAACGTAAGTAAATTAATTTCTTTTTTTATCATACAGAATTTTTATTTTCATCTAGTGTTTCTCATATTTTCCTTCTTCTTTCAGTACTTATACAAATTTTCCAATGAAGCATATTTTATTCTATGATAGGAAATAATAATAAAACTAATACATTTTATAAGGACTATTAGGCCCTATATAATTTTTTAATAATACACACACTGGCAAAGTGGTTTACGAACTAGATTCACGTTACATTATACTTGGTCATATTTGATGGAAAGGTTCGTGGTTTTAATTCAATCATTGTGTATTAGGAGTAGTTTTTCCATAATATTTTCCACATTAGCCCACTAATATTGGTGCATGTATTATGATATCCTCCTTATCCTTTAATCATTAATAACTCTTATGCTAAGCACGCTAATTAAAAATGTAATTCCCTTAATTAGATATGGCGCTCGCAGCATTTTCAGATGAATTTCCAATTTTCATTCAAATTTTGTTTCAGAAGAGTGTATTCCAGGAGAATTCTGGAACATAACCACTCATTTTTGTGACCTGTGTCCTAAAGATACATACCAAAACAATAGAGGACAAATATTTTGTATACAGTGTCCCGTTGGCTCAAGCACAGACAATCATGGAAGCGCAGATATAAATGATTGCAAAAGTGAGTAACTTAAGACTCCTTTGCCAAATACCAGTTAATTTTCTTTTTTAAGTAGGGCAAATGACTAAAATTTATCTAATCTGATCATTTAGCTACTTAACTGTTTTGGTGTTCTAGCTAGTTTGTTGGCATTTATCTGCTTATTTGCTCACTAAGCTATTATTATTTTCAAAGCTAAAATTATACCATATTTATGTGTTTGAAGGAAGAATTTGTAGCAGTTTACATACATGATCTCCAAGGATTTATTGAGTCCCCTAATTTCCCAGGGGAATATCCTAACAATATGGAATGTACATGGATTATGAAACCTCCCAGAGGAAGAAGACTCCTTTTCATTGTGGCCCGTGTGGACTTGGTGGAGGACAAGTGTCAAGATTTCCTTGTTATGAGGAAGAACAGTAAACTTCACTTTGTTTCATTCTTACACTTATTACTACTTAAATCTTATCCAGATAGCAAAATACTTTTTTGTCAATTATTATGAAAAACTTAAACAACCTTTATATATTCATATAAAAATTTATGTGATCTGCTACTTTCACATTTAATAGATAATATACCAAAAGGTTCTTACTTTCCAGAATAATATTAAAATAATAGATACCCACTTTAAGGTGGGGGATGTAGAGAACCTGAGTTAAAGGTGATATTTTTGCAAATTTTTTTATCAACACTTTTTATTCGTCAAATTAAATCAAATATTTCAACAGTAGAAACATAGACTTAAACTTTCTTCACATGGTGATCAACAGTTATTGCATATATGTCTAAGATGTCCTGTAATTTAATGACAACTACCTCTTTTAATTAAAATATTTCCCATAAAATGCTAATATTTTACACGACAGATATTTAAGAACTGTTTATATCACCATGTGAAGAAAATTAATCTTTTGAGAAATATTTTATTTATTTTGGCTATAAAAATGTTTTTCTATAAAAATGACAACAAACACTGCCCTTAACACGTGTTCTCCACACTTCCATCTTAAGCTATGATTTCCTAGAAACTGTTGGTTGCTTCAACTGGCAGCTGCAGCCATCCACAATGCTCTTTTTTTCTATAATTTTGCGTGTAGGTGTTTTCCTAGCGACTGTTCAATCATGCTGAAAGACTTGTAATAGCTTTAGAGTAGGATATAAGATTCTGTTTTCTGTTAATTGTATTATTTTACAGAATCACCCTACTCTGTCGTTACTTATGAAGCATGTAAAACATCTGAAAGACCAATCGCATTCACAGCTCAAAGTAGAAAACTTTGGATACAGTTCAGATCAGATAGCAGGAACAGTTCTGGTGGATTTCATATTCCTTTTGTAACTTATAATGGTAAGGTGTTTTCCTTTCCCTGTCATAGCTCAAATTTTATGGAATAGTTCTTTGATTTGAAATATTATTAATCTTTTAATAGATTAAAGATTTTAAATAAAATGCCCCTTACACATAGGCACTAGATCAAGTACAAGTGGGGTGTCAACTATCAGCATGGAAATAACTATCAATCTTAAAAAATTGATGTTGGTAACTGAGCAAGTTTAATCTATTAATTATGAGTAAGTAACAACACAATATGTGCAGAAGAGATACTGGTATTTTTGCATTAGCAATATTAACAGTGATCTCACTGTCTCCAAAACAAACAAAATAGCACATATTTATTTAGAAAAGAGGTTTAGGGAAAGTAGTTTTAATTTTATTAACAATTCATAGTTTAAAAAATTTTCTGGATGATTTCAAAATTAAAATTCCAGTTTTATTTATACATTCACAAACAATTTTCTAAATGAAACTTTGATTTTGGTAGCATTAACTATTCCCAAAACAAGACTAACAACAATTAATTTGTGAATATACATAATATTCAAGGTTGCTACTTAGTTATATTTTGTAAAGCTATTGTTTCAGTATGGCTACAATTTTAGCCTGTTATTTTGTTATGTTATTGTTACAATAGGGTTACAAGGTTTTCTTATAAATATAGTTAGAAATCATGTCCATTTTTAGGAAACATGTGCCTTTAAAACAATTGACATATGATTTACAAATGTGGAAATTGTCAGCACAGATTGATTACGAGTCTCAATTACCAGTGGTGTCTAGCGTGCTTAAATATTTCTGGGAGTTATATGACAATAATAGCCCATGTTAGTTTTAATGTGGTCTAGTGTATCAGTATTGCAATAGAATAGATTGGGTGAAAGAGGAAGTGAGAGGGGATTGAGATTCGAATCTTGGCCAAATGGAATAAGGAGGGAGGAGGGGTGGGCCATTTTATTTGTCACCTCTCCTAATACTAACACTGCTACCCTTCTTCTAACAACATACTATTCATCTTTGTTCCTTAAATTAAAATACTAAAATTACTTGGTGTTTCTAAAAAAACATAATATGGTGCACTTATTTAAAAAAAATGTGTTGTCGTCATGCATCGAGCTGCGTCCAAGCTCACACTTTTTCACACAAAATGAGTTTAGTATCATTCCTAATGTGAATAGAATTTTTTTTTGTCCTTGACATTTATTTATTTCAGAAATATGTTTTTACCCTCAACTCTTTGTCATGGTCAAGCATTCACCAAGCCAAATACATTAAAACTAAATCTTGATTTTTTACTCTCAGTAGTAGCATAATAGTCTATATTAAAAGCATAGCTTTGTGTGTTTGAATTTCATTTCTATAAATTGTATTGACACCTTATTTTGGTTTTAATTTATAATTATAGAGATTTATATATTTATTTATAATAAAAGCAAACTAAAAATTCACTAATTATCATAGTGAGGACTAGTTTTGAAAGGCTCTGCCAATTACTCATTATTAGCATTCAATTAAATGTGACCCACATCAGTGGCTGAATGGTCTAAAATGTAACTCTTGTGTTAGACTGGTCTGCTGATAAAGGGGAGATAAGGGTTTGAATCCTAGTCAGGTCTACTGGAAGTGATTTTTCCTAAATGGTTTCCCACTCTCCTGTCATGCAACACAAATGCAGGTGCACAACCTCTAAAATATTTCCTTTTTAATCCCTACCTAATTAGAGTAATTATCATAAATGTATACAACCTTAGCAGAAAGTAAAACACGACGATAAAAAAAATATGTAAAATCATAACCTGGACACGGAATCGAACATGGAACCTTTAACTTTGTGTGCGAGTGCTTTACCACAGCCATCCTAGGTCGTATTTTATTCAGGAATACTTTTCACTAGTTGTTGTATTGAGTCTAATTGTAGTAATTGGTGAAAGTATCCACCACTCAAAGCTGTCCATAAACACAGTCCATGGCAACTCATAACTGACAATG
Source organism: Timema cristinae (assembly GCA_039000515.1). NCBI lineage: Eukaryota > Metazoa > Arthropoda > Insecta > Phasmatodea > Timematidae > Timema > Timema cristinae. Next base: position 40,421,638 of record JBCFYV010000003.1, on the reverse strand, counting down.
GGCTGTAATACAATTAATATTTTAATTCACATGTACCACATACTAATACGTGATCATTGAGACAAGCTAGGATGATTCATTGTTAGAGCATTGGTGAGCAAATTCAAAGGTCCTGAGTTCAATTCCTGTGTTCAGCATTTAATTTTCACTTTGTTGTTTGGTTCAGCTATCAGGCCAATCATCTCTTATAAGTTTGTGATATACATTAATACAGGGGCTCACCCAGGATTTTGAGCTGGGGGAGGGGGGAGCGGCTTCTTACATAATAATTATCATAACTGCACCATATATTTCAATTACTGTAATATTTGGAAATTGTATTTGAAGTAGGGGGATAAGAAAACCCCCACCCCCTCTTGTGGGTGTGCCCCTGCATGAATACAAAGTTATTGTTACTAGCAAATAACTAGCAACCAAACAATATTTTTGTATATTACCTATCAATAATTGTGTAAGAGACAGTAAATGCACATTGCAGTAAGGGGAAGTTTTGTCATTTACTTTGAATAAAATAAGCAACCTATTTAATTATACCCTTTTGAAGTGACATAAGTATCAAGGAAAAAAACTATACTTTTCTAATTATATTTAGTTCTCCACTTCATTGTATTACTTTTGAGATAAATATTTAAACATAGTTTATGTGATAGTTTAAATAAAAGGAGGATTAACATCAATAAACCTTTAAAAACAATTAGAACTGCAGATAAGAAATAAGCACCTATATATACTTATCTTGTTACTCTAGGAAATATTATTATTAAAATTAACATATGACTTATCTATGCTATTTATTATTAAAATATTAAAGCGCAAATATAAGTGCATTACAAATTTTAATACATCATATTAATAGTTGTAGTCAAATAATACCTCCTAAATAATTGGAATCTGGTGTTCACTTTTCTGCCTGTTAATCAGTACCTATTATAATTGATAATATTGATTAATTGCCAACTCAGCAGTAATTGGCAGATTACACTAATCATTGGTATCAGTTGTAATGGGTTTATTCTGAGCCATATGCATCTGACATTGTATTACACTGGATTTAGCATATATATAATCGAGTCTCAATATTATTGATTATGTCCCTTGATTTCAGAGGAATACCATACATTAATAGAAGATATTGTGCAAGATAGCAGACTTTATGCTTCTCAGAATCATTTGGAAATTTTAAGTGTAAGATATTTGAAATTGCATTATAACCTATTATACAATTATTACTAATTATATTGTGATAGGTAATTATAAAAACAAATTCAATCTTGTTTCATATTGGTTACTATATAAATATTAATTAGTAAGTTTAGTTTGTTAAAAGTATGTTTGAGAAAAACAATATTTTAATTACCCCATAACCATTCCAAAAATAAATTTATCTGTCTTGCCACTCAAACAAAGTACACAATTGTAAGTCCCTTTTAGAAGATATAAAAAAAATAATACAAAGAATTCAACAGTGAATAAAGGTCAATATTCTTATCCCACGTTTCTCAAAAATGAGAATTTAGTTAGGTACTGAGCTTGGTTGGTGTTAAAATGCATGGAAGTAGTAAAAGTAATATCTTAAATTGTCAGATAAGCTTCTTACTATGGTGTTGATACAATAGGTACTAATTGTCAAATATTTTTGCTAAATAAATCACCATTTGTAATCGTTTACAGGATCAACATTTGCTGAATGCATTGATGGAAGTTATAGCTCAACCAATCAACTATTACAAATATGCCAGTGAGCAGCGTAAAATGTTCCCGACTTCTTTTATAAGGCTTATGACTCCGAAAGTAAGGAAATTTTTCTCATATAGAAGAAAATAATTTTAGACTAAAACAAACCCTAACTTTATTAAATATTTTAAAATATTTTCTGTACACTATCACTAAGATATGTATAAGTTTTACTCTGTTGACACACACATTTTGAAATATATTTTCTTATCATAACATACAAGCACTATAAAATTTATTTTATACCCTTTATCCTTTTTTTTATGTTTTTCAATATCTACTGTATCCAGAATAATATATTAGCTATGAATCTAGATGGTATTTATATCAATAATATTTAATACAAGTTAAATATTATGTGGTCAGAATATTGAGGAATTAATTGAACATATTTTCATATATTCGAGTTTGGGATTAGCTTGATTTGACATTATTTCACTAAATAAATTAATAGATTGTGAAATTGTTTGATTTAATTAGATAAAAATTTATCTCAAAATATAGAATAAGAAAAAAACTAATAAAAAACAAAGAATTTCTAAGCTAAATGAGGTTAATACAATATATTTTTAAACAACTATGACTTCTTTATTTAATTGAAATATTGTAGATTGTGAACTTTGTTATTATTTTCAATGACAAAACATTTTGTGTCCGTCCAATCTGTTTTTAACATTATTACAATATACTTTTCACCATAAATTAGATTTGACCAGGCGAGCTATTAAAATATATAGCATTTTGATAAAAACTAAAATTATGTTGAAAGTTTTGAGAGTTGTTTTTTAAAAAAAATTGTGAGTATTAAGGCATCAGTTTGAAAATTTTCTACTTATCCGGAACATAGATCATAAATATTTTAACTAAAAAATTCCTGGGGGCACTTTAATGTGAATGTATAGAATATAATTGAATAAAAATAAGCAAAACAGCTAGACCATTTTAATCATTGATTTGTTTAACAACTAGGAGGGATAGTAAAAGAATTACAATAATTGAAATTGATAAACAAAAAATAATTATAAACTGTTAGGTTCAAATTTAACTAAGAAAGCCTAACTAGAGAAATAGGAAAAATTTGGCCAGGATCCATTACACAAAGATGTCATCTTATCTTTCTTTCATTTTATACAGTAAAAGTAATCACACACACATTCAAACACAGAGTAATATTTTAGCATTGTTATCTTTATCAAACTTATTAGTTTATTTTTGATTTATTTTTTATCAATTTCCATTATTATAAATTCATTTTTATCATTAAGTTGATATGTTGATCATGTGTCTAAGCCAGTGATTCCCAATTTTGTTTGTTTGAAGGAACCCTTAAAATGTTTATTAAAATCTCGGGGAACCCTTACCTTGCTGACACTTAGGTTTGACAGGGGTAAGTTACAAAATAGATGTGTAAAGCAATAGGTTAGTAAATAATTTTTTTTTAGTAATAACTAATAGGTCATGTTAAAACCTTAATAATTTTTTTTTTCACTAAATTACAAAAAAAGGGGAAGGTTTTTTTTTGCAAGCTTTTGCAAATTCTCATGGAACCCAAGTGCTTTGTGGAAAATCGGGTTGGGATTAACATTACTTAAGCACGAACATTATCATTGCTAAGATGGGAGGACGATGGAAGATTTAAGGAACAATTTTAAGTTGGAATGCAACAGCACATGGCCAAGTTGAGAGAAGAGCTGCAGCTGTGAGTTTAACTGTAATTAGTTGTCTTTCAATCAAGGTGGCTTCGATCTCACTATTTTTTAAAGTGGAGTATAAGTAAATGAGGGTTAAGATTTGAATTACCGGTATATCAAAATATATTCCTAATAAGAATAGTAGTTTGTTTTACTATTATAGATGTTTGTATATAAAAGAGTTGATAATAGTTCCTTATATATAAATAGTACGCATAGTGTGTGTGTGTGGTGTGTGTGTGTAGATATATATGTGTGTGTTTAATAATTTTATTAATAAATTATTATCACAAAAAATATGTTTGGTAGAAGGTACATGAAAGGTGGATAGAAACATATAAAAGGAACAAAGTATATCTTTCATAATGCAAAGAAGAACACATCTAACTTTACATTTCTGTCATTGGACAAAGAGGTAATGGCTGCGTCTTGAAGAAAGTTGATCGTTATCGCACATTTCACTGACCTAGGTTTCATTCTATCGGAACTAATCAGGAAGGAGTGTGAAACATGCAAGACAACTTCTGCTTTCCTCTTTTAATAAGTTTAGTTTTGCGTTTCACACTCCCTCCTGATGAGTTCCGATAGAATAAAACCTAGGTCAGGAACAAACAAAATATGGTTTTCACAATGAAATGAAGAACACAGTTCACACTTTACAGTGCTGCCATTAGACAAAGAGATAATGGCTGCCTCTTTAAGAGAATCAGTCGCTACCAGCCAATCCCCGAACTAGGTTTCCTTCTATCAGAGTGTAAAACGTGCAATGCAACTTCTTTTATTTTTTAGGAAGTTGTTTCACACTTTATTCTGATGATTTCCGATAGAATGAACCCTAGGTGGTCAAGGGATTGGGCGGTAACAATTGATTTTCTTCCAGAGGTAACCATTATCTCTTTGACCAATGGCAGCAATGTAAAATGTGAACTGTGTTCTTCTTTTCATTGTAAAAGTCATTTTGTGCTTGTTCTTTTTAGATGTTTCTACCAACCTTTCTTGAACCTTATTCTAAATATAATACAATTACCTCATAAAGCGATAAGATATTTTCCTTTAGAGATAGAGTACAAAAAGAGTGATTGTTTATATGTATGTGATAAAACAATTATAATTTTAAAATCACTAATAAAGAAGGTGAAAAATATATAAATCACCCCCTTTAGTAGTAATTTTTTTAATCACAGCTCTCAAAATTAAAGACTATCCTCAATTGAACTCTTTTTAATATTATTTTTCACAACCTAGGCCAAACTATGTCCGATTGGTGCCTTGAGCCTTTAACCTATATTGTACTCACAAACACGTGTGGCACTTTCTTTTTACTCACTATGTGAATGCAAACATTCTTGAAATTGACAGGATTCAAACGAAAGTAAAAAATCGTGACAAAGTTTGAGACTAATTGCATAACAGAGGTAGAATGAATGAGGAAAGAGAATTCAAAACTACATTAAGCTGGAATTTGTTTCGAGAAAGAAATGAAAAAAACAATTTAGACCCTACTATGCTATGAGCGTGGCCCACTTGTATGTAAAAAAACTTCATTTATAGGAGAATATTTTACTAATACTGACTCTTAATATATTAGATATATTTATGAACTTCCAATTACAATGAATTCATAAATCATGCCAAGTCCGACTATACTGCTGTAAACGAAAACTCTTAATTACATTATAGATAAATTATTTTATTTAATAGGTTCTATCTGTTTATTCCTTTTTAAAGTTCCAATCTCGCTAACATTTTTTTAATTTTCAAGCGTTGTACTTTTTTTTTTCACTATGCAATGTGTTTTCCATTAAACTCTGGTAGCTACTGTCTGTGTTTATGCAATAGATGCTATGATTTGATTAGTGGGATAAAGTTATGGCTCACGGGAAATTTGCAGATATTTATTACCACCATCAAAGTTTCATCTGCTATGAACCTATTTGTAAGCTCGACGGTGAACCTTATTTATAATTAGATTACCATGGGACGGACCTTATTTGACTGTCCCAGAAGTAAGTAGATTTATTTGTATGTAGGCGTAAACCAAACCATATTTGGGTAACTATTGAATTTTCCAGCTAGTACCAATTTTTGACAGTTATAAAAGAAACTATTTTACACCACGTATTATTACACGATCGAGCTATCCCCATATAATTACACAAATAAGATGGGTTGTGGAAGGTACCCGCATTTGCATAGAGGACAAATCAAACTAGATGAGGTTGATGTTTAGACCGCATGCCAAAAGATGCGTGGCACAGCTGTATAATATATTAAGTAGCTTCTTTTTAAAGTTGGCTACTCTTTTATTTGCTTCAAAACCGTTCTTCACAAACATGCAAGAGCTGTGTTCTCCTTTCAGGGCCATGGCTCAACTAATGTAACCCATTAATATTTTCATTAAAAAGAATAAATTAAATGTAGTTTTGTGAAGTACAAACGCTTAATCCAAATTATTATTATAATATAACTTTAGAGATAAGCTAAAAAAAAATTGTGACAGCCAAGAAGAAAGGCTTGTAAAAATCCATTACAAATCTGTGTCAATTTGTTTATCAGAATTATGAATTATGACTAATTAAAGTCAGTTGTGCGTCACGTAAATCTGGAGGTAAGAAGTAAGCTTACTACAGTTTGGTAAACATTTCGCTAAAAGGTTATTCAACTAATTTCAGTGTCTGAGTGGTACAGGGTGTCACTATTGTATTAGATTGATCTGCTGATGATGGATAGATTGGGGGTTGAGTCTCAGTTGGGTCTACTGACGGTGAATTTTCCTAAATGGTTCCCACTCTTCTTCCATGCAAATGCGGGTATATTACCTCTAAAATAATTCCTTACTTATCCCTATTACATTAGAGTAATAATCATATATGTGTACACGATGATAGAAAACTTTTTTTTAGAATGTAATATAGCCTATATATGGTGTGTACATGTTAAAAATAATTGGTACGAAACTCCGCACGAACTTTCTTGTTCTATTTTATAGATATGTAAATATTTACTCAAAATTCGTAATATGTATAATATACACCATAAAACTAGAGAACAAATTGTGCTAGACATATGTAAAACATTTTTTATTCATGGTTTTAAATTTCCTAGTTTTATTTTTTAAGAATTAACGTTTTCATTTGTAGATTTGGATCAATACAAATATCGATATTGGATCTCCAAGGGTCAACACTTCGTATTAAAATTTCGACTTCCGGTTAAATTTTTTGTCATTTTACCAGGGTATATCTTATGGTTATTGCATTGCTATTAAATTTCTTTTTTATAAAATTTGACCAATTACATAGGTAATTATTGACTATTGAATCTAAAATGATAGAGATAGATCATTGTTGTACAAACATTTCTCCTAAATGGTTGAAGGAAAGAGATCATCAGTTTATGAGAATATTAGCCAGTACTAATGTACCGTTGCTCAGGTGACGAGATGAGAAGATGAAAGTGAATATGACGGGGTGAATCCAATGAAGATCTTAACCTAACTTAGGCGTAATTAACTAAACGCTTGTGACCATGGGAATTATTCGCCCTTCAAGAAAAATCCCCTAGTCCCAGTCGGGAATAGAAACAAGAAACTCTAGATCAGCAGCCAAGGGCTCTGACCGTCTATCGTGAAAAACCGGTTTATATTTACAGTGATATACAAACTTACGTTTTTTGGATGTGGCGATATATAGTCCATCACAGTATATCGTCTACCACGATGTATCGTCCACCACGGTACTTATATTATTATATACAATTGTCCACCACAGTATAATGAATGACGATGCATCGTGGTGAACAGACAATACATCGTGTACCGTGATGCATCGTCTTTTATGATATATCGTGTATTATGATACAGTGTCTATTATAATAGGGTGACCTGGTGGTCTAGGGGTAAGGTGTCAGACTTTTGTGCTGGCGGCCGGGGTTCAATCCTCGGTCCCGGCACAGATTTATCTGATTTCCAAACCCTTCCTTCACCTCTGACAAGATATCTTGTGAATGTGGGGAATGCCAGGCCACCACCGTGGTTCGGATTCCACGTTAAACTGTAGGTCCTCCATTTCATCTCACAATCACCCTACCATTACACATTTAAGTGCGTATAACCCGAACGGGTAGTAAGACGCGGTGCTAATAATAAATCTTTTATAATAAATAGTCTATTATGATGTATCGTCTTCTACTACTACTATTCTATACACCGGGTGTTCATTTGAAAACTTTCCAACAAAATATCTCAAAAACAACGCATTGTAGAAAAATATGTTTTAAACAAAAGTCGTTTAGTTCTTAGTTATTAAGGGGATATAAGGGGGTGAGGCTGGTATGACCTTGGGTGGCGTTGCTAAGGTGACGTTAAGGTCACTTTGATTTTTTTAAATGAAACTTGCTATCTTTTATTACATATTCCCGTAGATCACGTTTTGCCATTTTCAAAATGGTGGTTTTAAGCTTTATAAAGTAAAAGATATCATGAGAAGTGAGCCTCACAAGTTTTTTAGTCGCTGGCACCGGGCGTGGCATTAGAATCCAACCTATTCAAACATAGCTCGGGAAGGTAGAAGTATTTGTATGTAGGATCATAAACAAAACATTAGTTCAATTTAATCAGTTGAAATTATTTTACAAAAGTAATAAATGAAAATTTTCCTTCTCACATCTCTACGGCACAAAACTAATACACTGTCCCTTTTGTACTACATATCCCACCTGTTTTAAAAGCATTTATATATTATTATTTACCTGTTTCATTGATTTATTACTTCTGTGCTGGCGGCCGGGGTTCAATCCTCGGTCCCGGCACAAATTTATCTGATTTCCAAACCTTTCCTACACCTCTGACAAGACATCTAGTGAATGTGTGGAATGCCAGGCCTCCACCGTGGTTCAGATCCCACGTTAAACTGTAGGTCCTCAATTTCATCTCACAATCACCCTACCATTACACATTAGCGAAAGTGTGTACAACCCGAACGGATAGTAAGACGCGGTGCTGATAGTAATAATAATAATAATTGATTTATTCTGCTTATTGTAACGTACCGTGGTGACACAACAATTAACTCTTAATCAAAGTAAAACACTGTCAAGAATCTTACCAGCATGACACGTGACGCATTGGAGTTAGGTACATTTAGATTCGAATTTGAACGCATTTCATCGACGTTTTCAAAACGGTTAGCGGATGCGACAACACTTCTCAATTCTCATCAAATAAATATAAGGAAACCTTTCTCAAGGGTGTTATTTAACTATATACTTACCCATTGCCTTTGTTCATTGAGTGAAGCCTATATATTTTTTCTGTTGTACGGTAGTAACTTATGGTAAAAATAGTCCCGGTGTCGGCATCTTTTTATTAATGTTGTGCTGAAGTAATATTGCAAAGTCAATCAGCGTACCAACCAATCTAATCAACCCCCCCTTCCCCCAATTGCTTACATTTTCATACTAGTTAACTAGTATAACTATTAAAACAAATTTAGGTTGATCTTGTAAAATGTAAATGCAGCAAGTTCTTAAGTTAAGTTCTTAAGAAATGATTTTTAAATTTTGAAACAAAACAATTGAATCATTTAAAGATAGAACACGTTGTTATTAAAATGATTACTCACATCAATGGTTTTAATTAATGAAGCAGGTTTTAAATTATTTCTATTCAAATCACTCAGCGTGCCATTGAAAATCGTTCCGCGTGCCACTCTTGGCACGCATGCCGTAGGTTTACGACCTCTGGTATAGTCTCTAATATGTCAAAATGCACGTTGACAAAACGGCCGTGTGAAACTATAATTATTGTGACTCATGGCAATTTAAAAAAATCTTCCATATATTCAAAATTGGACGATTTTAAAATTATTATTATTATTATTATTATTATTATATTATTAGCACCGCGTCTTACTACCCATTCGGGTTATACGCACTTACGCTAATGTGTAATGGTAGGGTGATTGTGAGATGAAATGAAGGACCTACAGTTTAACGTGGAATCCGAGCCACGGTGGAGGCCTGGCATTCCCCACATTCACAAGATGTCTTGTCAGAGGTGAAGGAAGGGTTTGGAAATCAGATACATCTTTGCCGGGACCGAGGATTGAACCCCGGCCGCCAGCACAGAAGTCCAACACCTTAACCATAGACCACCAGGTCACCGACGATTTTAAAGATCGGAGACATTTTCCGGGACTTTTTACAGATGCGGGTCATTTTGCTAAAATTCGTCCCGAATGGTCAACTTATATTATCGATAAGGCCGACCTTATTTTATCAAATTTGATCTCAATAAAAATGTGTTTTAATTATATAGTTACATTTTTAGGCCTGTGCAAATACTATAACGAAAAAGTTGATCAAACTAGCTTTTGAAAAGATATATATGACCATTCATGCTCTGAATGGAACCCAGACTAAAGCATCAAGCTCATGTTTGGTTTGTTAGTGAAAGTGGAGGTCTGGCCTCGAATCCCAGCCGTGTGTACTGGGGTAGTTTTTCCTACATTATATCCCACTCTACCGTCCCACTGATATGGGATAGATTTTTGCGATAAAATATGTTATTCTTTGAATATCTTATAGCCCACCTAAATGGTCGTATGTTCTAAGCGTTACTCTCACATTATACAGGGTTACGAATGACAGTGACATGGATATCGTAGTTCAAATCTCAGTCGGGTGTGCTAAGAATGGTTACCACTAAATGTTTTCCCATTCTATCTCCACTCAAAGAAAGATACATTTCCTCTAAATTATAACTTCCTCATTCCTAAAAAAATATATGGGTCCTATATGCGTATAGCCCGGACGGGGAGTGAAAGGTGCTGAAGTAAAATCTTAACCAAACTATATTAATGGGCTAAGATAATTTTTTAAATTCCTCTCATGTAATTTGTAATTTTTTATTATGATGTATTTAAAGTGTAATTTTTTGAACCGACTGAATATATCAGCATATGACTTATAAACTAACTTAAGTCTTTACAAAACACAATACTCAGGCCCCCGACCATTAATTCATCTAATTGAAAAGGGAATATCCCAAAATAAAAAGTGATGAATATCTTGACCATGCTGGAAAACAAACCTGAGACCTCTATTTTAGAAGACAGACACGCTACCGTCGGAGCTAATGTGTAATATAACTTATGATAAAATTAAACTTAAACACAAAGCTAATCTGTTGAAAATATCTTGACTAGACCAGCATCAACTAATCCCATTAATAAAAGAAGAAGAAGGAACAAAGCATGAAATAACGAATCCTATTTTAGAAGACAGTAGACAAGCCCTTTATTAAGTGGTTCGTAGCGATTCTAAAAGGGAGTAGACCTCCTACCGTTCCAGTTCCTTGACTCGGAAGATGTTTCATTTCCTCCGTTCCTTGTCACAACAAAAACAACAACATCAAAAAAAACCATTTGATCATATTGGTACCGCCTTGTGCTTAGCACCTTTTAAATTACTGTCACTAAACTTTTAATATGACTAGTTAACCTACGGGTTCCCAAACTGTGCATCGCGACGCCCTGGGGCGTCGCGTCACTTTGCGGCTATAAGGACAAACCAAAACGTATAATGTATGTTGTATAGTGAAATGCAACATGCAAATTTTCAATAAGTGTTCGACTACATATTTTAAAGAATGGAATAAATAATACAAGAAGAAAGATGTTTCGCCATTTTGAACAAATTGTAACACATGAGATCATATGCAGCAAAAATATGTATACTTTAATTTCTTCTTATTCAGTTCCGTGATTTTTTTCTAATTTTGTATTTTTACATTTAAAAGAATACAAGCTAGTAATGTAAATTACAATTTTCTTTTTAAAAAAATGCCACCAAATCGGAATTGGGCCATTTTTTAAAAAAATATTGTGTACAAGGGCGTCGCGCGGAAAATTTGACATGTGAAGGGCGGCGCTATCTCAAAAGTTTGGGAACCTCTGAGCTACCCAATGATGACCTATTATTTTTTCAGTGGCGTAGTGTGAAGTTTTCCCAAGCTAGGCAGATCCATGTACTTGAAGAGAAGCTTAGAAATTATAAACATATTTTTTGTGGTCAAAATTTGATAGTATTTTACAAAATTTAGTTAATTTGTTAAATTAGTTAATTTGGTTCGTAAAATACAACAAAAAAAAAGCCCCATGGCGTGAGTCCGTAAACGATCTATACCGACAGTGTCCGCCGCCGTTAGTGATGATAGTGCCAACATTTACGGATAGAGGGTGTCATGTGGTTAGAACAACCAACCTTCCAGCCGTTAATATCAGTTTTCTAGACTTGTTCTGCTGCTTATATATTCAAGTTGACCCTCATTTTTCCAAATGAGGTTGAGTTCGAACCCGTTCTAGAACCACTGATTCACAGAAAGTTTTTGAAAAGTGCTGGTGATCAAACCCTCAACATCAGTATCAATGAACACTGATAGCTCAGGAAATTTAGCATGAAAATTGACGAAAGTGTGAACAATATATGGTAAAGATGAAAATTTGGATTTCGGTCCTATATGGTATGTTGAAAACACATACTGAAACTCCTCTAAAACTCCATGTGAGCGTCCTTGTTTTTTAGGGTAAAAGAGCATAAGTGATACAATTCCCACATATTTTCGTTTATAGCTATGTGGGTTTGTCTCCTTTAGTTAAATACAGAGCCCGATGGCGAATTTGCACAAGTAAAGTATATTAGTCATATTTTATAAAATGTGGTATGAAAATAGTATTTTTTTTTGCTTAAATTATGTAAATCGCAGCTAAATAGCACATTCTTCTCTTACATACGAAAATATGCAGCAATTCTACCATCTAGTAGATTATAAATGCTTATGCCAATTACTTCACTCTCTTAAGTACTAAAATGTTTAATATTTCATAAAAAAAATACCCAGATTATAACATATTAATACATATTGGGAAAAAATCAGTTAGAGAATACCATAATGTGAAATACATAAAGACAGCAGACAAGAGAGAACAAAACGAGGAATAAAACCTGTAATTACTAACTGTTCCATCTCCACTGAGAGCCTATCAGAGCTATAACACTTAACTTTGAATCCACATTAGTTGCGTTGTTTGTCGGAATGGTTTTGGTGAACTCGAACAAGCAAGCACAGGCAAGTGCCACTACCAGTGCATCATAGGTACGTGGTGATCACGACATTAAGGGTGTGTTTCGCGTGTGTTCGTAGAGTGTTCACTGCGTGAAAAGAGAATTTAATTGTGTTTAATTTGAGAATGAGTATAGTGTGTGTGATATGTGATTCTACTGGAGAGGGATATAAAATTGTGACAGTCGTAAAAAGGGCATGAATGGGCTGATTGTTGCGAGTAATGCACGTCGAGATGGACTTGCCTACAGGTTTGGTTCGTTTCAACCTATAAATTTGCATGACGTATGCAGGTGATTTTAGTGACTGCAATTTCCAAAGTGTTTATTTAAAAAATATATATATGGTCATTTGTACTGTGAAATGAATGTGTTATAATATATGTTAACATTCTATAGCCAGCCAACACTCTTAAAATAATGCTTACTTTGCACCTTTAATTATTATTTTTTTGTTTATTATGCAGAGGCCGTAGGAGCAGTTGCTATGAACGATATTGCAGGAAAAATGTTTGGAGATGTGAAACTCAAGCGCAAGTCAAGAGGAAAACCATTGAAAGCAGTTAACTTAAGCATTGCAGTGCAAGATCAAACCGTACCAATTAAATCGCTTATGTTATTTATGCATGTATTGTGTGTGATGAGAGATCTGACCCAAATTTGACGCCGAGCCCTCAAGAAACTTGTTATTGAAGTGGTTTTTGATTGTAATATCATAGTAGCATCCCGACAAGCAGATTACTTTGCCAATCATAAAAACAAGACAAACCTAATACAAATGCTCAATCTTTCATTTAGGAATGCAGAGATTTCTGTTCTTCAAGCTAGAGCTGATGCTGCAAAATTGATAGTTGCTACCGTCCTTGCACATGAAGAAGCTGGGAGAAACCTCATTTTCCCCAAAATCCACTTATACAAACAAATCCTATATATTAAACAAAATAGATAAAACCATTTCCGAAAATTTAAAACTAAAAAAAAAAAATCAATCATTAGTAAACTACCTCTACTTGTAGGTTAGAATAATATATATTTTTAAATCCATCAAACCATTTTAGATCCATGGAACAATCGAATAGGTGTGACCAGGCAGCCGTAAAGAAATATTAATTGTATTTGACATGAACAGGTAACTTTTTTGAACATCAAACATTAGCCAGGCACTGCGAACTGAGCTATAAACAGAGCACAAAGTTAAGTAATATTAAAAAATTCAAGGTGGAGTTTGTAAGCCAACAAATTCCGGTTTTGCCTCAGCCTTTTCCCAAAATATCTGAGTCAAGGAGACATGACTCTACTAGGAAGGTGGGTGACACCAGCTTCCCCAAATCGTATATCAGAAAACACGTAATGTAACTTAGACCAATGATTAACATTCATAAAGATATTATTATTATTATTATTATTATTATTATTATTATTATTAGAACCACGGTGGAGGCCTGGCATTCCACACATTCACAAGTTGTGATTAATACACGTCTTGTCAGAGGTGATGGAAGGGTTTGGTAATCAGATAAATCAGTACTGTGACCGAGAATTGAAGCACAGACCACCAGCACAGAAGTCCGTCACCTTATCCCTATACCACCAGGTCACCCATCCAAAAGATATTGAAATACAACATATTAAAATCACAAATTTCGATGGCTATTGGAGTACTAAAAGTAAATGTGTCAACTTAGGTCCAGAGAGTTGATTTATTAACCATCTTCTGCCTCTATATAAGGTAATGTACAGCAAATGAGTCCACTTCAACAAACCAAACAATGCGCTGGGTTATGGGTCACCTTGCCGCAATCCATGTAACACTGGAATTGACGCATTTAATACAGCTCCAACTCTAACAAACATTTTACTTTAGGTATAAGGTGAGAACATACGATACTTTGTTCCGAGCCTGAATTTGGATTGCGTCAAAAGCAGGTAGGCATGTTCAATAGACTCATATTATTCACTTTTCTGATCCAGGAAAAGTACAGCAAGGGAGATATTTCTGGTATTGGTCTGTGAATAACATCTCGTATAAGATGTAAAGTTTCATATATGAACCGTTGAGGGATGCAAAATGCCTGGCAACTTTGAATTGATGGGACAATAAAAAAAAAACGTGAAATCTGATAGTTATAATTATGATGTGGTGGTGAGCTCAAGTTAGTTTCCTGTACATACAATATGTCTGCTCTTACATCTTTTGAGTACAAAGAAAGCACGTTCTTAGTTCCAATGAATTAAGAGAGAGAGCACAAATTATGAAAATTAAAGAAAAATAGAAATATATTATGCTGTAATATCAATTATTCATTGAATATTTTGAAATTTAAAAGCCTGCTTCTTGTGGTGACTTTATTAAACTCAACAAACTTCGGCTTAAATTGTGACTTTGAACATAGGACAACGAATTTTAAAACATTTATAATTGTTACTTATATTTTGTAATGAACTCACACTAGATTAAATAAAACACTTAAAAACCTTTTATTTTATTTTATTAACACCGCGTCTTGCTACCCTTTCGGGTTATATGCCTTTCTTTATTCAAAGAATATTGTATTACGATACGAATATTTCTTAAACTTATAAAATAAGTAAGACTTTTAAAATTGCAAACGCTTTATTAAGATGATTTCACTTTCGGCACTGAAGATATAATTTTATATGATACAGTTTAGTTGAACTATATATTATTTCTCTGTGACATTACACGTTGCGTGTTTTGAGTATCAGTATAATTACAATTGTTTGTCTTTAAAATTCAATATTGGATCAGTTAATCATTACGTACTCGAAATATCTTTCATATTTAATTTTTCTGTCCGTGTGCTCGAAGAAAATTTTGACACACAGACCAACTATCATCAAAGATATCATTATGTTCTAGTGCTTGATGTTTTTCATCGTCTTCACTCGCATCCGATGGTTCCTCAAGAACATTAATTGACCTTTTCCTGCCAACAGTGATGATACCATTAGGTGGTATTAAAAACTCTCTAATAATATCCTCCTCATACATGTGAGAAAGTCACTCACTTTATCGGGTGACTTGAGCACAATGTAGTACACTATCAGTTTCCACACACACACTAACAAATAATATATAGCTTTCTGTGACCTCACCTTTCTGTTGTTGTATCTCTGAAAGGGACTGAGAGCCATGTTTAGGGACAGTAAGTATACTAACAGTAGTAAATAGTCAACAGATGGCACATTAACTGATTGAATGGGGTCAGCGCCGCCCTTGGCCGTGGTCAGCCGCGTCATTTTGCTAGTGCCAGCAACATCACTGAAGGTGATATTTCGGCGAGGCTCACTTGACCGCTTGGTGGCCAACAGATCTTGTTTACATTTCCTAGTCACGTGTCGGGGAAGAGAGCATCGAAAACACTTAGCATCATCAGTGGACACATATACCAGCGATGGAAAATTAATAGGGAGTGGGTGACCTGTCGATCTAGGGGTAAGGTGTCTGACTTCTGTGCTAGGGGTTCGGGGCTCAATCCTCGGTCTCGGCACAGATTTATCTGATTACCAAACCCTTCCTTCACCTCTGACAGGACATCTTGTGAATGTGGGAAATGCCAGCCCTCAACCGTGGTTCGGATTCCACGTTAAACTGTAGGTCCTTCATTTCATCTCACAATCACCCTACCATTACACATTAGCGTAAGTGCGTATAACCCGAACGGGTAGTAAGACGCGGTGCTAATAATAATAATATAATAATAATAATAATAATAATAATAACAACAACAACAATAACAATAATAATAATAATAATAATAATAATAATAATAATAATATATAGTCAAATTAATAGGAAGTGAGTCTTCTTTATTAAACAACACGTTTAAATGAAGAGACAAGAGAACATTGTTATAATCTAAATCTGATTTTAATTTCCCTCATCTGACTTGTAATTTTCCCGTATTTTAACATGTTCATTAACAACAAATCATTTGTAATATCTGGTGTGGCATTCAACAGCACTTCTTTAGTGGAAGACAGCAAATCTTCAAATTGGGACAAAATATTATTTTATTAACACTTATATTTCACTCGCCATAAACAAACACAACATCTATGTTAGACGCTTAAAGAAAGTTGTCAGGTCCCACAAAATTAACCACATTAACCAAATAATCATTCAACAATTTACCAAGAACAATGGTTATTCAAAACTATAGCCAGTTTGTAGTAAGTTACAGCTTGTTCGAAGAAATTCCATGTCATCCAGGTTCCGAACCCGGTGCACTTGAGTGACCTCAACTTATGTGGAGGACAAAATAACATACATCTAAGTTCACTAGTAAGGAGAGACTCGCAAGAATTAATATCCTCTAGTTTAATGTAAAACAATAATCCCGGCATAGCACTATATTTTAACAGAGCAATGCTCCAAACACGTCCACTTGCTTCAAGAGCAGACAGACGGACAGACAGACATGGGATGGGGACAGACAGAATTTTAAAATCCACTTTTTTGGTTTGGGTTCACATTAAACGTAAAGAGTCGTTATAATCTCGCTATCGATTTTTTTATGACTACTATATTTTCTCTTAAGGCCCTTGGCACTGTCGAGTGCAAGTCTAAAATTTATTTTGTGGGATTCGGGTGGGAGAGTGAAAGGTGGGGCATGGCTTCACAACCGACCAAAGTATCCTTCCGCGCCGACAAGAACAGATGGATCACGGAAACTTTAGATGGCGCTAGCTACCGGACTGTTCTTACGGAAAAACCAGACGTTTGGAAATATCAGTTTTCTTGAGAACCAATGAAATGTTTACAGTAAAATTTTCAACTCCTCTTCTAATATAATGTATCAATGTTTATTAGTTATTACATTTTCTAATTTTTTGTAACGCAACCGGCAGTTTTTTATTGAAAAATATCAATTTCTGTGGTCGCATGGTCTAAGGCATCACTTTCGCAATAAACTGGGATACCGGTGACAGGGAAATCGGGGTTCAAATCCCAATCAGGTGTACTGAGGGTTGTTTTTACCAAAAAATGTTTTACATTTTACCTCCACGCAAATGTGGGTACACATCCTCAAAATACAACCTTCTTCATCCATAGCTCATTAGAGTTTTAGTTCATAAGCGTATTACCTGAACAGATAATAAGATGCGTTGCTGAAAAATTCACTCGTTTCGGTGGCCGCATGGTCTAAGCCGCTACTCACCTCACAATAGACTAGATTGCCAAAGATAGTTAGATCAATGTTCGATCCAGGTTGGATGCACTGAGGTTTTTTTAAATGGTTTTCCACTCTTTCTCCATGCAAAAGGGGTTGCAAATCCTTGAAATTAAAATCTTCCTAATCCCTAACGCATTAGTGTAATTATTACATAGACATATAACCTGAACGGGTAGTAACACACGGTTTTAAAAATAATGTCGACATCAATGTCAATTAAATCTATATCCGTGCAGCATACAAATAAATTTAAATTTAAACATTTTTTCAGTTTACATTATCTTATAATAATAAAAGGAATGGTTTGTCTCTGTTTGTTTGTTTGTCTGTGTGTGCGATGCCCAGTCAAATTTGCGGTACGCAAAAATCTGAAATTTTTAACATAAGTGGATAGAAGGGGTTCCGAATGCACCTCAAAGCCGGATTTTTAAATTTTTAACTATCTTTTTAACTAGGCTATTTTCAATAAATTTTTTGTGGGTCATGGGCAACGCCATGTGGGATCACTAGTTTATTTTAAATGTATTTAGGATGTTGGTTGCTAATCACTTAAAATTAAAACTTCAGTAAAAATGTTTTAATAATATGTAGGTATCATTAAAAGAAAAACAGTCTTAGGAAAAATAATAATGGGTAGGTAAAATCAAGAAACATATTTTAGTGATGTAGGCCTACTCAATAGAAATGTAAAATGTAGGTATACCCGGATTTATTCACTATCCATGGAGATCTATATACATAACAATTTCAAGTGTTAAGACAAGTGTACATAACGTTGGAAAATATAATTTATAAACACAACTTCTCGAAAAAATAAAACCCAAGGGGGAAGTTCGTTTTGGTAGCACTGTTCACTTCCAAATATTATTTTGTCTAACCTCAAAAATAAGTACTTTTGTAAGACGTACTTGGTTAAATACCGGTACCCAAGGGTGTACTACTGCCTGTTCTGTAAGACAACAAAACATCACCCCAAAAAACCAAACCTGCAAAAAAAAACATTTCGTATGGTCACCCTAAACAGATCACCCAGCTACCCAAACATACCACACAACCCCCAGCCGTTAATTTATCACTATAAAAGGGGAAAATCCCGCATTTCACCAATACAAATATTTTATTAGCCATGCCGGGGAATCAAGCATAGGACCCTTAACTTAGTAGGCAGATACACCTACTGAATTAACGCGTTCGACTAAAACTGTAGTAGAACTGTTGACTGTAGAAATTAAATTCCCACTGTTGGAATGTACAGGTACTGTTTAGTAAATTGCTTGTTTTTTATTTGTGTATTACTTTTTATTATCTTATATATAAAATTCTCGTGTCACAATGTTCGTTCCCGTACTCCTCCGAAACGGCTTGACCGATTCTCATGAAATTTTGTGAGCATATTGAGTAGGTCTGAGAATCGGCCAACATCTATTTTTCATACCCCTTAGTGATAAGGGTTGTCCACCCTTAACATTTTTCTTTAATTTTTAGACATTTTTTTAATTTCTTTATTTTTTTTATTATGTCGCATTAAAAAGTACATACAACCCTAAATTTTTACCCTTTTATCACCAACCCCTATTTTTTAATAGCCATTTTAGTAATTTAATCATTTTTCATCCCCGGTCGATATATATATATATATATATAGACTATGTATTTTATATATATGTATATATAATATATATTTTTTCATATATGTATCTATATATATATAAAAAGAAAAGTTCTGACTCATCAAGGCCCAACCCAAACCCTTGGACCTAGAAAGCTGAAATTTTGCACAGAGGTTCCCTTTATGATGTATACAAGGAACTAGGACGGATTTTTTGAAATTCCCACGGGATAGGGAATAAAGAGTATTAATATAATTATTATAACACACTGGGTAACGGGCAGCGTTGGGAGTTGGGATTATGTATTTCTTATCCCACAGAGGGTCACGGGAAACGCCGTGCGGGACTGCTAGTCATTTTATATAATTAACATGTTTCTCACTTACCGCCTTTTTTTTTTACATTCATTATTGTTTCCAGCATCTGGCCTGGGCCAATTTTTTTACCCAAGCCACATATTTTTTCACTGCCGCACCGGTTTGCTAAGCCTGCCACCCGCCTCGGTGACGTAGTTAGGTGGCGTATTAGCTAACGCTTTGCTTTGGTATTGAGCTCGACTGCTGAGGACGGGGAGATCAAGGTTCGAATCTCGGTCAGGTGAACTGTGGGTGGTTTTCCCTAAACGGTTTTTCACTCTCCCTCCACGCAAATGTGATTTCACTTCCTTTCAACCTTCCCAATTCCTAACCCATCAGCGTAAATATTACTTAAGCGTATAGCCCGAACGGGTAGTAAGACGCGGTGCTAAGTATTAGTATTGATAGGCCTGCCGTAAAGTCCATTCACCGTAGGTATTTTTTCTGAAAGGCCTTTTTCCCTACCAGAAATCTATTATAGAGTAGGATATTGTTAGGAAAAAAGACCTTTCAGAGAGTAATTCCTACCGTGAATGGAGCTTAGCTCCATTTCACTTATTACCTTCTTAAATTAATTTTTTTTTTGTTAGGGTGGTAGAAGTGCTCTAAGTATATTTTCACGCGGAAATTTGTAGCCAGTTCACCAAATGGTCGGTCCGTGAATGGACGTTATCATTGTAGTCAAATCCCCTCTCACAATCGGTTAATCTACGAACCATGTATCCACGATATAAGTTCTTACACTAATGAACCCCTTATTAAATTTATTATATATAGTTGTGTGTGAAGTGAATATTATATAATCGTGTGACGATCATCAAACTAGCTCCAAGACAACCTCGTATAGGTCTACTACCGTGACAACTACAGATCATCAGTTCCAGGTAATCATCACCTATTTTACTATCGCGAAAAATTAAATACTACTCTTTTCTTCACACCTTAAACATGTACAGTATTAACAGGCATGGAAAACCTCCATGATATGCCACTGTTATTATCATATATGTTTATAAGAAGGCCTTCATGTTACATTTTATTTGTAACAAATATTTTTTTAAACTTATTTCTTTCCTTTCTTCGCCAGTACCGAAACTTTGGTATTATGCATCGATGAATGATCATTGCTCTAATGGTTAGACGGCCAAATAGAACTATGTTGTATAGGTTAAGCTCAAAAACAGAAAACTCTCAACGAGCGAAAAATACGACCAGAACGTAGTGTAGTATTATATAAACATCCACAACAAGAAATTTCACGTCCTTACTCTTTATAAAGAGTCATAACACAATTGGGCACTAAAAAAAATGCCATACAGCGAGACTCGTGTCTTGGTGTTAAAATAAAATGACCACAATGCGTTCTGGCATCATGATAACACAGCGTGCCGTGGTTGTTGACCTTTGCGGTTACGATGTGATGTCAGATACGTTCAGTAATCTAACCTAAGCAAACATAACCTAACCTAACCTATTTGTCATTCTAACATAGTCTGTGAAAATAAATTAGCTTAGCCATTGTTTATAATTACATCAGTGTTACATGTTTTTTTGATCAATAAATTAGTTATCTTATAAAGTGATTATTTAGCCTCATGGTGACCTAGTGGTCTAGGGATAAAGGTGTCTGACTTTTGTGCTGGGGGTCCGGAGTTCAATCCTCGGTCCAGACACAGATGTATCTGATTGGAAAACCCTTCCTTCACCTCTGACAAGATATGTATTAATCACAGCTTGTGAATGTGTGGAATGCCAGGCCTCCACCGTGGTTATGATCCCACGTTAAACTGTAGGTCCTCCATTTCATCTCACAATCACCCTATTATTACACATTAGCGTAAGTGCCTATAACCCGAACGGGTAGTAAGACGTGGTGCTAATAAAATTTAGCCTCATCTCTTCTGAAAATCATCTAAAACTCGTCTGACATATCATGGCCGTTAAAAAAAATGACTAGGCGTTGTGATATTTTCATAATGCCGGAACGCGCTGTTGTAATTTTATTTAACAGCCACAACACTGATTTCGCTGTATGGTATTTTTTTTAAATTGCCAGAACATATTTTGGTCGTCTTCTTATTGATTGAAAGCTTTTAGTTTTGAAGCTTGGCATTCACACAACACGAAGGTTATTAACTAAATAATTTAAATAAAATATGAGGATGAAGAAGCGTCCCCCCATTAGCCTGGGAAGGGGATTACAAAAACCCAGTGAAAATCAAACGTGGGAAAACTTTAAAAAAAAATCACCATTTCATTATATTGTTAAGTTTTACGCGCCTATTTTCTTACGTGGATTATTGGGATTCCATAATTTTTAATAGTGACTTTAAAAAACTACTTGCCTAAAAGTGTTACTGTATTTTTTTTAAATCCAAACGATTTTACACAAGGATTATTTAACGGCTTAATATACGGAGATAAGGGATGGAGATGGTAGTTGAAAGGAAAGTATACCCACATTAACATGAAAAAAAAATCCTCCAGTATACCGCCCGGGATTATAGCATTGGCTTCCCCATCACCATTGGTCCATTCTCTTGGGAGACTGATGCCTTGAGCCATTTGACTACAAAAGTGGGTATTTATATACTCAGCATTAGTTTATATGGTAAAAACAGCAAAAGTGGAAACTCAAATTTTGTCCATATCTTATTTTCGATACTTTGACTAAATACATAAACAAAATGAGATGATTGAAGTTTTCAGAATGTTTGTTTAGGTTCAAGATGAATTTTGATGTTCATTTCACATTTCAAAACATTGATTTATGTGAAAATTTCTTTAACTATTTATACATTCGTTAATTAGTAGGAATGAGCTATCTCTGGCTAAAGACAAGCATTTGTATATCTCCCAAAAAAAAAACGTGTTTGCTCATGCGCAAATATTTAAATAGGAGCAAAGCTTAACGTATATTCAGACAATCGTTTGTGTTGATATTTATTAAAAAGTCCTTACTAAACTATTCTAAAATCCATATTGACACGTATAATATTGGGTAAAGTAAATTAACTAAGTTTAGACTGCAAACTATTTTTTTTAATAATCTTAATATTCACCTGACTATAATGTAGGCCTACTTGTGTTCATTTCATGTTGTTTTTTATTTTGTATCCACACATGCATATTACTCAATGTGCAAACAGACACACAATTATTGAGTTTTGTTCCTAGTTTAATACTAGCGCTTGTGCAGAGACGCTCTATATCCACTCATGTGCGCAATTTAATGTGCAGACACTTCTTCATAAACAATTCACCAAGTTTTGCTCTTAGTTTAATAGTAGGCATGTGAAGACGAATTTTTCATGAAACCTACAAACGTTCCTTAATGATAGTACTATTTTTCCGTTCGTGTGTTTTGAAAGTTTCATTTATTGACTAGCTAAATTTTTACTTATATATACTAAATAAATAAACAAAAATCACAATTTTCTAGCCGAGAGGGAATACAAATGCGTGATCTTTCAGTAACTCAGTCAAAATTGGTATATGGCGGGAATCACTTGGGGTGCGAAAGGAAATCAGATGGTGGAAATTCAGCAAATGGCGAGCTTTACTTGATAAAGTTATTAATCTTACAAATGCATGCCTGGGATAGCTACAACCTTTTATTAATTATAGTCTGCTTCTATTTAGTGTGTTTTAATCGTCCAGTATCGTGGCTGGAACTTAAGGCTTTTATAAAATTAGGTCTCGAATCCGTTCCATTCAAAGGGTTAGTTTGTATAAAAAACATATTTTGAAGCTAAACCCAAAGTTATCTTAAAATAATAATGGTCTGAAACTTGTATTTCAAAACAATAATCGTGTGCAATGGGAACAAATCATTCATTGTTGTCATCCCAAGAGATTCTCTTGCGCGTGATCTATTAAAATTATTATAATTAGGTTTTATAGACTCGTCTAAACAATGGGTGATTAGGGTTTATTTATTAAAAGAAGCATATTTCTGTGGGAATTGAGTGCTACAGCCATAATTTAGCCCATATTTTTCTATTTATTATTACACAATAAACAAACATTTTGAATTAATATTATAAATATTTAAAGCCACAATAGAAAATTGTTTTTGTTAATTATATCAACTATTTTTTCTAATTCTTTCTGGTAAAGAAAATAATAATAATAATAATAATAATAAAACAATGTGTTTGAACTATTACAAGGAATATATGTAAACCCATAATATTGTAGCGTTGGGAGCGTGTTACCTGGGAGGGTCACGGGCCATTCATACGTAAACTTTTGAACCACGGGTTCTTTTGAGGATATTGAGGTATGTTGAAGGTTAAATATGAATTAAAATACTCGCAGATCACTCAAGGTTTTGATTATTAAAAACACCACTTGTTCACACCTTCATATTCTCTATTGGCATCACCTCATCTCAATGGAAGATGGAAAGAGCCCCCATGGAAAGAATGTACATTTATAATATACTATCCCCCTTCCCCGTAAAAAAATATTGTAAATAATCCTGTAAAACAAAGCTTCAAATCATCCATCATGCCAATATAAAAGAAAACTTTTTTACTTTTTTTTTTGAAAATACAGTCCTACCATCACTGTATAGCGCCCTCCCTCTTTTTATCCTCCCTCCTATTTTCATCTCATTCCTCTTTCCTCACCCCTACCCCCCACCCCTTTCACCAACCCCACTTTCCCTTCAACAACTATATAATATACTATCGACATTTTTATGAGGAATAAATTAAATTTTCAAAATAAAATATAGCTTATGTTACTCGCTGATAATGTAGCTTTATATTGGTGAAAGAATTTTTAAAATAGGTCCAGTAGTTTTTGAGTTTATCCATTACAAAAAATAGAAATAAAATCTTTCCTCTTTATAATATTAGTATAGATGGCATTCAGGCGTCCCCTAGGCAACGGACGGTACGTAAGTACCGATTAATATTGCCACAAATTGGGCTACGAGTGCCTAGAACCCGCCCTCCTAGTTAGAAATCAGTATATCAAGGTGATCTACCCATTTTACCTCTTCCCCTCCCCTACCTAAGGTGCTTACAAGCTGAATGTTACGCTTAATAGTGTTTTATTAGGCTAATTAACTTTGTAAGCCATAATGATAACCATAAGTGACATGTTGTGTGCTTTTCAAATAAAACAAATGCTTTAGATTTAATTTAATTTGATATTTATTTTCGAATATGACTAGGAAACTGCACAAGATGCATTTCTGTCGTGTGATATCACTTTTATTTGGTTGGTAATAGTAATTATTTACAAAATAAAGGTTTATAAATAGTTTATGTAATATAATTCTAAAAATATTTTACATAATAAAATTCCTGTTGGATATTAAACTTTATAAAGACTTTATGGAAGTGATAAGATCACAAAATAATTATGATAAAAAATAGAGATTTATAGACTGTTCCTTATTAACCTACAATAATATAAAACAAATGTTTAATAGTGCTTATTATAGTAACATTGCATGAAACTCTCTTACTTTGGCAGATTTTAATATAGAACTTGTTTTAGACATAAATAAATAAGTTTTATTACTTCAAAATAAAATAAAATAAAATAAATATAATAACTATATGACAATAATCAACCTATTGTACTGGCATTTCATTAACAAGTTAAACCACAGTAAAGTTTGCTATATCAACATTTGTTTAAAATAGTATTTTATTAGTGTCTAAAACTAAATACTTGACATTATTCTTATAGTATCTTTGATTTATTAATTTTTAGTGAGCTCATTTCAAAATTGTAGTTAGAGGCTTGTCAGATTAAAATTTACTTAAATTAATAAAGAAAAGAAAACAAGTTTACTTGCCAATATTATTATTCAGTTTGAATATGATTTACAGTGATAGTTTCAACGGTATACAAATATATGGTTGTTTATTCTATAAAATTATAAATTGTTTTGTATTAAATAGATTGTTCATGTAAAACAATAAAATATTTTTTTACGAATGAAACTTAAATATGTCTAGTGTATTTGCTTATTTAAACGTTGTTTTTTTGTTGCAAAAAGTGTCATTTTGGCTAAAAGTCAATCATAGTAAATGTTTTGTCGTTGGATACCTTATATTTATAGCTAATGTGTTCTGGTTATAACTGTATTTTTTAAGTTGCACTTAAATAATTACATGGAAAGAAATCAATAAGTACAATAAAGGAACAAACCCCAAATAATAATATTACAGAGAAAGAAGGATACTAAATCAATAAATACAACTATTTTATCTATACCAATGAATAAATAGTGTGAAATATATAGGCAATATTATTATATACAAATTAAGAGATCAAACATCATTCGTGTACTCTTTGTGTACACTATTGGCATCGCCAGTCCTTTTTTTTTTTTTTTTTTTTTTGTTTTTTGAGGAGGTTGGAGGTAGATCCACAGAACTAGCCCCTTTTCACGTTAAGTTAAGAAATAAAATAGTGTATCTACCCACCGATCCGAATTATATGCTAATAGAATTAAAATAATAAGTCACCCTAATTTTTTATGCTTTTTTTTTAAAACGTGGATTTTCATTTTTATTAATACAACATTCCTCTGGAGAGGTGACGTTTCCCCCATATCCAACCAGTTAACGACACCCGTCGTGTATATATACGGCTAAATAAAAACAAATCAAACACAGTCAATTTTGTGAAAACCTGGTATTTTTAAAAAAAATCTCAAGTACGGCACTTTCATGAAAAAAAATTGATGTAAATGATAGCATCATAATAATAATAGAAAAGGAATGATTGGATATCGAATTAAAGATCATATAAACATGAGTGAGGGAACAACTCTAGATTTTTTGTAGGTGTTTCTGACTAATACAAATAAATATCTAGTGATTTTTTTGGTATCCTTTAAGTCAATTGCCAAAAGATATATATTTTACACGTAAATAGAACCAAAGTAGGTTAGTCTTAGAGCTTCAAGAGAACAAATATGAAATGAATGCAAATATATTTTGTATTAAAATGTCTTATAAAAAGATCCTATAAAATTAAGTTAAAAATGTGTTATACTTGAGTAAAGATCTAGTGAAGGTATAAATAATAAAATCAGACAAGTGTATCAAGAATATAAACTCCTTCCTCGCTACTACTGTGCAGAGAACTTAGTCCAGTATCAGAGTTCGAATCTGTGTCGGTATGAGGCGCCCCACTGCACGTCGCTAATTGCTCGCCCCTGCCAACAGCCAACTTAATCTCACTAAGGTCTGAGTCTCACCACCTTGAACATTATGTCGCTGAGAAACCATGGTCATCTCTCGACGAAGTCTTTCCGTCTCCCGGTCCGATGCTTCCAGTTCAGCCTGTAGCCTCCTTAAGTAATGTCTCCTAGCGTCCATTAAGGAGTTCGTCTCCTCCAGGACCAAAGAAGTTCTATCAAACTCTGCGCCGCACCGCTCGAAATCGGTTCGAGCCCGCTCTAACTCGCCTAGGATAGCGTTCCTTACGTGGTAACTCTCTTCATCCAAATCTTGATCAGGCAACACCCTCAACCCGGAGTCGGTCCCCCCATGCTTGTCATGGTACCTTCTCAACTTGTTGTGTAACCTCACTAAGCAGTCTTCCTCCTTCTCCAGTCTTTTGGTCACTTTCAAGAGTTTCTCCCAAACATCCACCCGAGCTCTCAGGTCCAAAAGGGTTTCCTCTGAAGGAACCACTAACGCTTCTTTGGTATCTCCCTCCGACCCATCGGCCAGATGACCTTGGTCTTCTTCATCGCCAGATGAGGTTCTCTTCTGCTCACTGGGGGAGGACGTTGGAGGCGTCTGGTCACTTCCCCCCTCCGTCATCACCCCACTATCATTCCCCTTCTCCTCATCTTCTAGTCTAGGGTCCGCCGGTTCACTACCCAGGTAGGTCTCCAGAAGATAGTTGGAACCCAAAGCCTCCACTCTGGCTCGGTGGGTCTCTCCTTCGAGCGTCTCGATCTGGTGCTCTCTGTCGTGGAGCCTTCGCAGTTGGGTCTGAAACATGTCACACGGCATATGCCCATTAAAACCAAGTTTGCAACTCCCCAGAACGTCTGAATGTTCTGGCAGCTATCATATTTCAAAACTGTGAAGCCATCATGGTATCATTGAGTATTTAACGATCACTTTCTAAACCATGTTATTTTCAAATTCAAACACTATTTACTTATATTTAAATATTTTTTGGTTAATTATTTGGACATTCTGACTGACCTGATCATCATAGCTAGGCATATTATACTACTAACTAATCATTTCTTCATTTTATATTACCCAGTTGACAATTAAATTGAGCATCCTTTGACCCTAATGTGGTTGCCCAGAAAATATCTAAAACCAAATCTTGGACTTGGTTGGTGAATATTTATACTCCACATTTGGTTTGGAAACATCAAATGGCTATGTTTTATCACCACGTCTCATTACCTATTCAGCTTAAACGTATGTTAATCTAATGGGTTAGGGATGAGGAAGGAATCATTTTAGAGATAATATTCCCGAATTTTCGTTGAAGGAGAATAGAAAACCATTTAGAAAAAACTCACCCTTAGAATTTAACCCTGATCTCCCTATCATCAGCAGGCTAATCTAGCACAAAATTGATGTCTTAGACCATTCGACCATTGAAACGGGTATATTAGTTCAAATAGATTAGATAGAGATAGACCCCCCCCCCCACAAAAAAAACCTGTACTGTCCTGTAAAAAACAGCACGTATATGAACACTGGATTATAGTCAACTTTTATCTTAAAATAATTTGGTGCAGCAATGTTATGAAAGAATCAACCATAGGAAGATTACATTTGTACTTTAATTCCAAATTCAATTGATAAAAAAATATTTTACTATTTTTAAATTTAATTAAAAATGAAAATGTGCTTAAGATGAAGATTTTAAATACATTTTCCTAATTTTTTTTAACTCCTTGAAAACTTCTGCTTTTAACTAGACTATTGTGTTAAAAATTAGAAAGAAAGAATTAATAGGAATAATACCCACATTTGAGTGGAGAGAGTGTGTGAAAGTGTTTAAAAAATCACTATCAGTACACCCTGAATTCGAACCTCGATGCCCTTATCACAAGAAATTCAAACTATTGTGAGTGTGATTCCTTATGGCTTAGTTGACCAGGGTCCCCCGATACGGTTTGAAACTAAACAACAATACTATTTGATTTATTACTAAAAAAAAATCCGATTTAAATCCAAATCCAGTTTAAAAAAATCCAAAGCAAGTACCTATATTAATTACACATAACGAAAATCTTTACTTAAATTAAATGTATCTACAATTCCTTTCAAGCCAACAGATCCAAAGGTTCAAAATATCCATCCGAAACACTTATTTTTTCAAGATTTATGACTGAAGCCTTAAATAAATAGGAATGAATATTCTTGAAAGTATAACATTTTTTACTGAAACAAATTTTCATACATCTATACGTAAAGTCTTGCAATATGTAGCATTTGATATAAAAACCCAGTAAATAATACGAATAAATAGTAAAATGGTTTCAAGGCGATCATTAAAAAAAAACAGGGTGTCTACCATCCGGGAAAATCAGGGAAAACTGGAATTAGCCGGGAATTTTAAGTGATTGAGAAAAAACGGGAATAAGTCGGGAATTTGGCAAACTACAATAAAAATCTGGGAAAATGTGATTTTACTCAAAATATGAAATATAATAATCACTAAAACAGTAAATAATAATGTTATTCAAAATGCAGTTTTTTGTTTGTAGCTGTGTAATATATTTTAAAATTCCTAGTACAAAATGTTAATACGAATTTTAAAAATAGTTTATTTAAATTTTAAAACTTATTATTCATAAAAAAAAAATAGAAAAATGAGGGGGAGGTTGGGGATTTAGAAGGATGTGACATACTTTTTAGTCGGGAATTTTAAGAAATGATCAGGGAAAATCAGGGATAAAGTCGGGAATGTCATTGGTCGAGTTGAGTAGAAACCATGAAAAAAGTTTGCATTTTCTAGAAGTTTGTTCTACCATAGTCCTATTATAGTTATATTGTATTTGCTATACTTGCCACAGATGCGAGTACCTGAATCGTCTCCCCCTGCGCCAGAATCAACCTCATGAGTCGCTCGATGGTATCAGGTAGTTTGTGGTGGGGGGACGATGAGGTGTGACCGTGAAGGTCTGAAGTTCGTTCCCTGTGCAGCTGGGCCAGTCTTCTAGGGTGCAGGGTTTCATGTCGGTCGGGCCACGGCAGTTTACCCGCTCTAGAATAAAATTTTTATTTTATTTCAACAATGGCCGCATCATTTATATCAGGGGTCTCCATAATTTTCTCTACGTGGGCTACATAATATATTTTATATATTTTCGTGGGCCAAAGAAAAAAAAAATCAAGTTTTATAAATTAATGATTGGTTTGGGCTTGTTGAGAGGATGAGTGTGTATCGAGTGATGGAGCAAATATATGAAGGTAGAGTGTGTGGATAGAAAGGAAGGGGTAAGCCATGCAAGACGTCACTAAATGTTGTAGACGAATGTGTGAAAAATATAAACATAAAGAGTTTTAAGAACAAAGGAGCATGTATGACTCGGTGTATGGATATTGTTGAAGCGATGAGAGTATGAAAGGATAGGAAGTGTGAAGAAAGTTAGTGAGGATGGATTAAGTACGGAGTGGTTTTTTTGAGATATATGAACAGTTTATTGCCTGCCCTGTAAGTTGAACGGCGTGATTAGGTATACATGTTTGAATAACTTTTATTTGAATATTTTTGAGGCAACGAAAGAGAAATACAGCAATTACAACAACAAGGCAGCAATGCATACATATTGTCAAGCAAGGCTACACTTAATAGACGTAGGACCCTGGACAAACATATTTTGTGGAGCCCCGAATTATCTGACTCGCCACCCTCTTCCCCCAAAACACTTTATTAAAAAAAAAACTTTTGTTTAGTGTTATACAGAAGTTAACACCTATATAACAATTTTTAGCCTTATGAGTTATAATGAAATGCCCTAAAAAGTAAAATCATGTAATAATTAATGTTAAAAGCCGCATTTAAAAAAATACATATAAGGCTTAATCCATCCCCATACCTTTGTTCAATTTTTTACCCCAAAAATCCTTGATTTGTATAGTGGTATAAATAAACTGTGCCTAGTTTAAATTAATTCTGTTGGCAAGTTAAAAAGTTATCGCTAGACATTAGCCACCTGAACTTGTTTTTATCCTCTATCACCTTAAGAAACCACGAAGCCCCCCCCTCCCCCTACAAATCGCGTGACCCTACTCAGTCGCACCGTTTTCACACCTCTAAGAGTGCCCTGTTTTCAAGAAACAAAAACTCATATTTATTATGGGCTATCAATTGGAGATTTTAATCGTAGTTAACTAATCATGGAGGTGACCTGGTGGTCTAGAGGTAAAGTGTCGGACTTCTGTGCTGGGGTCCGGGGTTCATTACTCGGTCCCGGCACAGATATATCTGATTACCAAACCCTTCCTTCCCCTCTGACAAGACGTGTATTAATTCACAACTTGTGAATGTGAGGAATGCCAGGCCTCCACCGTGGTTCGGATTCCACGTTAAACTGTAGGTCTTCCATTTCAGCTCACAATTACCCTACCATTACACATGAGTATAAATGTGCGTATAACCCAAACGGGTAGTAATACGCGAGGCTAATAATAATATTAATAATAATAAAAAACTAATCACGGAGTTTTGCATAACAATATCAATAATGATGAAGATGAATTTTTTTAATTTAAAAATATTTCTGAACTGAGGTTACAAGATTGAGATGCCAGTTTATAGAACGAATTTTAAATGCTCGACTTTTTATTATGACACTTGTGTTTTTAATTATATATTATCAAACAATAATAATATTTTTATAGTTTTTATAACAAAACACTTGTTTGACCCAAAATAATTAAAGTATTTATTCATTAAATATGTACTTTAGTTTTTTTTTACAAATAGTAATTTTAATAGTTATTTAATATTTGTCGTGGGCATCGTGGAATTTGAAAAGAGCATCATGTATTGATTTAAAAATTTCTGATCAAATGCTGCGATGCCTATGACACGTATTAAAGAAATGTTATTACTATATGTAGAACATTAAAATAAACGTTTTCACTCTAGCAATGTTTTATTTATTATAACCAAAAATATATTTATTTAAGAACTGAAAAAAATATTGACCTAAACTCATTTTCCCTTCCACCTCTGATAATAAATAGATCCCTTGGTTCAAGTACAGATTTATACCTGAAAACTAAGGAGGATGACGACTTTACCTATGCCTTCTTTTCCCGTGCGGGTCCCTGTTGACGGGACTCCCCCTACCGCTGTCAGCCTCCCAGTCCACCCTCTTCAAGGTGAGCCTCACTTCCCCTCTCTCGTCTCCCAGGCCTCCCAAACCTTGAGGATCCTCGCACGAGAGTCCAGTGGACGCTCCACGCGACGCCAACGCTCCATGATGGCGTACCTTAGAGATAAAAGAGACATAAACCTTGAGAGAACGTTGCGAATAATACAAAAATAAAGGGAGAATTTGTAAATCGATCAAAATGTCACAACGTTCTGAGTAGCTTGACAAAATGTCAAAATATTAAGCTTACTTGCAACCTTAAAGACTTATAACATCTGCCAAAACTGATAATATAAAGCGAAACACATCCCTTGGCGTATTAATGCATGAAATAAAATCCGACTTTAAATGTGTCTCTGTCTAACTCCAGTGGTAGTCGAGCAAATTAATGTAAGTATCGCACTGCATTTGGTCTGTTTGTAAGAAGGTAAATGTTTAAATTCCTTGCGGTGCACTGGTTTTTCAATATGTGATTTCTCAATTTATTTTTTTTGCCTGAAAATGAGGGCGAATTTTATTTAAGTTGACCTATACCGTGCACCCTAGTTTAATAAGTCAATAACGCTTAGGTTGAACGTTTAAAAGGATTAATAATTTAAAGTTATACGTATGTTAAAAAAGCTATGATAAAATCTCAGGATTTAATTCAAACATCGAGGTAGTAAACTAAATAAATGCTACGGCACAACAGTATATTATATAATTTCTCATAGATTTATTAAAGTTTGTATATAAATGTTCAATATTCGTCTATCAATAAATTATCCTATGCTAAATATTGGTAAAATGTTTTGGAGACATTTACAAACAATCAAATTTTCAAAAGTCAGTCATCATAAACTACTCTTAAATGATTAAGGTCAGAAAATCAAGCTTTAATTTTTATGTTAATCACTCCTCAAATATACAGTAAAATAAAATTGTAAAAGGTATTTTAGAAAAATTCTAAATTTTCATAATCAGTAATTAGTTTACTATTCTTTTTTTGATTAAAATTGAAATAAGGATTTAGCCTCACGGTATGGCCATCATAATCAAATATAGAGTTTGAACAAGATCCACATTTTTTGAGTTTGGGGCCACCTCAAACATAATTTATCCATCCATCCATCCATATCCATCCATCCAAATCAATCATTCATCCACCCATCCGTTTCATCCACCTTTCTAGCCACCTATTAAAATCCCGATATATTTTCACAGTTAATACTATCTCTTTAATAAGAAAGTGAGACCAAACTAAACTCACCCGTGCGAGGTGGCTTCTTTGGCCTCAGCGCCAAGTAATACGGCGATGACTTCATCGCAAGTAGTCTTCTTGTTGACTCCAGTCACCCATCGCTGCCGACTGTTCACCCACACCGGTATCTCCGTCGTCATCCCGCGACAACCTGCACAAACAAAATAGAAATGGTTAATGTTAGAAATCAAAAGTCTTTTTGAACCTTTGTAGCCACAAAGTTTAAGGCGTTAGTACAGGGGTTCCAAAAGCTATTTGGTAGTGAGGGGGCGGTAGGGGGGGGGCTGCTCAACTGAGAGCGTAGTTCAGCGACTTCCTTGGTACAATTTTAAACACTGGATGATTCTTGAAACTATTTCATGAAGGCCTATTTTTCATGGGTAGTACAATTTTTTACCTTTATTTATCCTAATGATTGTTAAACACTGTAAAGGGTGGATTAGGCTATAGCAATATTTGTGACCTGTTTGAAAGCATGTAGAGCCTTGTTTAATATGCAGGTGGCCATACTACCTGGTCACAAACGGAAGCGACTTTGGGTATCCCATATACATAACATTGCTTAATATGTTATGGTGACATGATCGCAGCGTTTTTGCTGCTGTGGTGACCAGGTCAAAAGTATGGCCGTAGCCTGAAGATATTACTTTTTTTTATGCAGAATTTGGATGCCCTTATAAGTTATTTAGAGTGCTCGTCGCCTGGAAATCCTTAAAAATATATATTTATTTAAAAGCTATTTGAAATGGTCGTACCCGGCAAATTTTTGAAATTTTGATGCCTCTATATAATTAGTTGACTTCGTCTGATTCAATTTTTGAAAAGTGGATGCCTCTAAAAGCTAATTGGTATCGGCATATACCAGCAAATTCTAGAAAATTGAATGTCCTTAGAAGAAATTTAGACTAGTTCTCACTTGGAATATTTTTATACATGGGTTATGAATATACGTGAGTAATAATGGTGGTGGGGAGGCTTAAGATAGTACCAGTTCCCAAAATAGAATCAGGGGTCTTAAGAACCCCTTGCTCCCCTCTGTTCTGGAGCTCCAATACTAGTTTCGTGAACTACCGAATCGCTAGTGATTGAGAAGATAGGTTCGGGAGCCTTGTCTGTTTTTTCACTGTAATGTCCTCATCATATCCCATATCTATTATCCTCATCCCTACCCCTTAAATTATACCATTAAATCACATGCAATGGTGGGAATGTGGACTGAATAACTTAGTATGGTTTTCCGGTACCGAGGAGTTCGGGGTTTTAATTCCAGCTGAATTTACTGAAGGTGATTTTTTCTTAATTAATTTCCATTCATTCCACACCCGAAATAAGGGTACATTAAATTTAAATTCAACTTACCAATCCCCATCCATTAGAGGAATTAAACACATATGCCCTGGACGGGTAGTAAAAAGCAGTGCGTGGAAAAAATCACATTAATTGGAATAGTGTGAAGTCAATATGTATATTTATTAATTAAAGACAAGTTTCTCAAGAACTTAAGTTTGTTTACTCAATTACAGTAACTCTGATAGAATGCCGGTTTCCTTGGTAAATTGGTTCGAGTGGTCAACCACAGGATTTGATGTTTTAGTTCGATTCCGTATGGTACTGATGGGCATTTTGACTACTGCATTCTCATATCAAGAGAAATTGTCATATTGAAAAAAAATCGATTATAACAAATTCGATATTTATATTTTATAAACCTATAACACTATTTGTTTTACCCTAGCCCTTCATTTGGTAGCTTACTGATTATCTGTTTTTTTAATCCAAATTATTCGAAAAGGTTTAACAATTTATTTACAAATGAATCTAGTATTTGTTTGACATGATAAATAACTTTGTATAACCGGTTTTTGGTGCTAAAATTGATTTAAAGGGTAGTTTACTGAACAAAATTTTTTGAGAGTTTGAAATATTTAAAAAAAATAGCTTTAACCATTCTGTTCCAAATGTGTAGCTGTAGATTGTGTGGTATAATAAATAATAATGTATAATTGTTTTCGTGCTAAAAACTCATTCATGAGTAGTCTACGGATGAATAGTTTTTCTAAACCTTGAAATATTCTACAAATGTTCTAGTGATCTGGTTTCAAATTGGTATCTTGGGAGTGTTTATTGTAAATATTTGCATTGGATTGTGTTTTTTTTTGGGTAAGAAATCGTTAAGGGTAGTTTACAAAATCCATATTTCTAAAAAATTGAAATATTTAAGAATGTCTAATTATTTGATTACAAATTTACATGACAAAAGACACTCTGTATTGATTTTGACCAGCCTACATAATATTATATTTATTAGGTGACCTGGCGGTCTAGGGGTAATGTGTCAGACTTCTGTGCTGGCGGCCGGGTTTCAATCCTCAGTCCCGGCACAGATTTATCTGATTACCAAACCCTTCCTTCACCTCTGACAAGACATCTTGTGAATGTGGGGAATGCCAGGCCTCCACCGTGGTTCGGATTCCACGTTAAACTGTAGGTCCTTCATTTCATCTCGCAATCACCCTACCATTACACATTAGCGTAAGTGCGTATAACCCGAATGGGTAGTAAGACGCGGTGCTAATAATAATAATAATATAATAATAATAATTAATACTGTACATAAATATTATAAGGATGGGTATTATGTTGCTATCCTAGTTTGAACTATTTTGTATGTAGTCCTTTAATATAATACGTTTTAGAGAGTGTCATTTAAATATTATAAAATAAAAATTATAAATTGTGTATGTAACTCTGATATTAATATTCAATTGTTGGAATATTTCCAGAGCATTCGTTTCGTGCCTGGACCAATAAAAATACTATTAATGAGAGGGCAGTGACATTTTTACCATTTCTGGTCAAATAGTGTTGTTATATTAATAACCTTTCTTCCAATAAAAACACATAATAGTGATGGGCGAGCCAATAGTACTTGTTTCAAAAGGCATTTAAAAATCTCGTGTAACTTTCCGATAGCAGTGACAGCTGTTAAGATGGAATATTTTATAATAATCCAGCTCTCTACATTATACAAAACACTTAAGGGATTTATAGGATTTATATAATCTCCTCTGATATTCTAAAGTATATGCGTCAAGACAGTTAATTTTTATTAGCACGCATTACTGTCAACAGAGCTGGCTATTAGCATCTCGTTAGAAATGTCAGGCTTAGCATCATTCGGCAGTAAATCCCGATAGGACATCCCATGTTTGTATGTTTTTGCTTTTACTTGGCAAGTTTTCCATTTATAACATTAAAACCAAAAACTAACAAAAACATCCATTATTGAGGGAGTCGTGGCAAAAACATAGCCCTCATTTTATGAAATAATTTGTCAGCAATTATTTCAAGTAGCTTTCCTCTTGAACTACAAGTTGTTTTTAAACTATGAGGATAGCTAATATCGACGGATATTTTTTTTATATATTAGATTTAAGGATTTTATAAACGTTTAAATAGTGAGAATATCTTATCTAAATCCATGAGGGTTATAATGTTTTTGCCTCCATCTTAAATGGTCCCAAAAATGGCCGTACAACTTTATGAATATACTTTTGTATCTGTATAGCGTCCCCCCCCCCCCCCCCCCAAATTCTTGTAATATTTTCCTTGGTATCATCCACAAATAATTGTTTTTAGGTAATTAATTAAAATGTCTTATATAGCTTTACAACCAGACCCTGAACTATCATTAACAATGTAGGTAGACAATTTTCCGTCTGAACCAAATAGTTTGACTTCTTCTGGCTCTTCGTCATTAGGAAGCTCACATGGATTCCTCAAGAAGCTGGGAGGTGATCACGCTACTATAGGAAACCCGTTTCATGTAGATCTTTGTTGTTACTTAATAACTTGCATTGTAATTATGAAGGTGCCTACTAGCAACGGTGGAAAGTAATCTTTTCTACGATCTTACTAAAGTTGGTGAACAAGACTGTCTTTTCACTGTTATGTTTGTCAAGAATTTAATGTTTAAAGTTATCATATTTATAGGATATATTATTCCACCAGGTTTAATACGCCAGGCTCACAATAGACTGGTCGGCTGGTGACGGGTTGTATGAGGATTGAACCTTAAACGAGGTCACTCAGGGGAGGTGGATGATGTTTGTAAAGGTGTTTTTATCACTGTAGTTTTATCAACCCTTCTCCACGCTATTGCAATCCCACTCCATCTAGACTACCCTTCCTTATTTATCCCTTACCTTCTAAATTAAGTTGTTTGCCCATGACATCCACACCTGGGCGTACGTGGAAAATGGCATCAGTCTCATCTTGTATCTTTATTAATGATGAAAAGGTCAGCGTTTGAATCTCGACTGAATGTATCAATGGTTTATTTCCTTATCTGGTTTTCCTTTTTCTCTCGATGCAAACGTGGGTACATTTATTATAAATTATAGCCTACTCACACTACTCTCTTAATGTATATATACAAATATCTCAGATGTTAGTAAGACGTGGTGAGTGCATGTAAACATAATTATGGTGCTAAGCATGCAAATTAAAACTATAATATTTTTAATAGTTCCACTTAAATAGTTTGTTTCTCTTTTGTCCTTCCACTGTGTATGCCGGATCTTTCTCTTTGTTTTCTTTGACGAGAAATCAAATGAAAATGTTCTTGTTAAAGATGTTAATCAAAGGGTATGGATTACATACAATCTGAACTTTACTCATATGTGCGTGTTCTGACATGGAGGATTACTTATCATATAACCGTAATAGATGTGTTCTCTATAATACTCGTTTCTTGTTTATAGCCTGTTAACTTTAAGAAGAATGAAAAGCATATAAAACCACCGATCATTTCCCACGAACATATTCATCCCAGTTCCCCCATTCCCCCACTTCTTCCCACCAAACTTCCAAAAAGAAACACAAGAAATTATATATATATATTTATTATTATTCTATCCATGTCTTTGTTTGATTACTACCCCGTAAAGGGATAGAGATCAAAGGTTGAACTATCTTGAGGAGATTTCGGGTCAGGGAACTCGTGGTTGACGGGGGTAAGGGAGGGGGGGGGGATTCAATCAAAATGATGGTTTCTCTTTTATTGCACCAGATCATGCGATGGGGCATAGTAATTGGAGGCAAGAGAACCTGTGGGAATATTTTGTATCAAGATTTTTCTTCTTCTTATAAATGGTATTAGATACTATCGCAGTTTGGCTACCGGGTTCCCTTCAGTTTATTGGCGGCTGAAGAGCCCCACCTATTTAAAGGAAACAGCCTATCAATGCGATGCTTTTGATTATGAAGCATCTAAACCACTAAACAATAGTATCAATTATCTTAGGATTTATTGTTACGACCCCATTAAAAATGGTTTTATTTATTGTAGAAGGATAGTTATATGTTTCTAATCATCCAATTTGATCTCAGAACTGCAACATTTCACGCGAAACGTAGGTGAAAACGAGTAAGTTTAACCTTTTTATGATTTCAAAAAGCTGACTTTCTAAAATATAAGGTATTTTATCTAGATAAATGTTGATACCTTTAGTCTTCATATAGTTGTAAGCCATAATTTGAAATAACAGACAACTTATTAAATAACGGATGATCTTTAGACGTCTGAAATACGTCTAAGCGCTACGGTAAACGGCCCCCTTAATTTCAATGCACGGAAGTTTTTTATAACATGTTTTTTGTTTGGAAAGAGTCCAACTAAAGAAATAACTTATGATACGACGAGGAAAACAACGTTTTGTGACTCACTAACACATTTCAATTGGAAAATTTAAATTTCATGATACGGTATTTAGTGTGTGTTGTTTGCACATCCCCCAATTATTCGTTTTCGACTTTATCAAAAATTAGAACTCTTGGCCATTAATATTAATGAATTAAAATTTGGTTAAACATTTAATAAGATTAATAATGTAATATTATTAATTATTGGAGGGGTATTTATATATATATATATAATAGTGATTAATTATTTTATATTTTGTTATTAACAATAAAAAAAGCTATAAACCAAACTGTATAAAGGCGTCACTCTAGTATTATACTGGCTTGCTGATGAAGGCAAGATCGGGGTTCGATCCCGGTAGGGTGCACCGAGAATGGTTTTTCCCAAAATGGTTTGCCACTCTCCATTCACACATATTGGCCTAATTTCTAATACATTAATACAATTAACACATTGCTGTATAACACGAATTGGTAGTAAGACTCATTAGAAGATAAAAAAAGATTACTCTATGACGCAGCTTATAAAATAGGTTCATAGTTTAGTCCATTAAGGTAAACTAAGTGTACTTTAATCATAGTAAAGATATTCTCACATTTATATAATTTTATACTTTAAATATGATATGAAACAAGAACTTCTACTCCCCGTACTGGTGGTCAAATGATCTAAGGTATCATGCTTGTCAATATGGGGAGATCAAGGTTATAGTCTCGGCAGGGTGTACTAGATGCGGTTTTCCACATTGGGATATTAACTCATGTTTACCCATCTCCTTTCTATGCAAAGGTGGGTGTACTTCCTCTTCTTTACCCCTACCTCTTAAATTAAGCTGTTTATGACTACGATTCTGAAAATAAAAAACCAAACATCTAAAACTGTCCACACCACCTTTCTCCTATGCAGCTCATCTCTTTACTTACAACTAATTAAATCTACAGTTTTTTTATATATTTTAAAAATATAACACAGTTTTGAATAAAGTAAATGTGTTTTTTTCCTAAAAATATATATTTAAAAAATTAGTCAATATTTAAATCCGAACAATGTTTTGGAAAAAATGGTATGCCATAAATCGAACTAGTTTTTAAGGCTGTTTCTAACAGGCTGATGTTTGTCTATATTATCCAACCTAACAAAACCAAAATTTCAATTCGTAGATTCATTAAATTTTAGGTTTTGCAAGGTTGGGCTAGCTTGTTATAAAAATGTATATTTCCATCACTTAACTATAATAAGTGTGGCTTAAGTGCGAATTAACTAAATTAATCTTATTTGTAATTAATAAATTACAAAATTTCTTTGTATACATTGTTTTTTTGTGACTGCTGTGAGATTTTTACGTACAGATGTTTCCCGACTTGATACTTCAATGACTTAAACAGCTACGGCCATGGCTTAAAACTGGCATGGGCATAAAAAAAATTACCAACCCTATCCAATGTTTGACCTTGTGACTTATTTTTTGTCATTGAGAACACTAGTAGTTTAACTGGGAACTGCGTCCGTCTGAAAATAAAAGCGATGTTGGGGGTCTACAAGGGCCCATTATTTTTGTGGTGTGAAAAACACATTCCCTTGAGATGAACCCGTTAAAATTGTTGCTTATTTTACATTTGTATTCAATTTTGTCACTGCCAGGTAGGTTACATTGTACAGGTACGCTTAAGTAATATACCCACACAAACAAACAATCAAACATTAGTTTTGTTTATAAGTTTATATCATTTGTTAATCCGCAATTTTAGGCTGTATTTTGATAATGTTAATAATCTTTTGTATTTATCCATACTATGTAAATATTAAACAAATATGTTTAATAACGTTACGCTTAAAATTTTCACTGACAAAAGAAATACTTTTTGTTAACTAATCAACTCAACCAAATCATGAACACAGGTATTATAGTCTGCAATTTCTCTTTCTATTAATTAATATTATAATTTATATTATATGTTCTCCTTGCTTTTGAAATGCAAATAACATGTCGACAAATGATTAAAATGAATAAATTAGGTTTTTTATTTTTATTATTTTTAATCATTTTTCAAGTATGACAAAATTTCTCAACTCTTGATTTGTTTTTCTACAATCTCACTAAATTTCAGTATTCTATCTTATTGAAAAGTATTACAAATTATATGGAAATATATTGATATAGTATGATTTTGGTAGGAATAACATTAGAAGTTAGTTACTAAAGTTACAAAAACAATTTTAATATATTCATACATAAAGTCATTTTATTTGCAACTGTCACTTTTAATATTACATATTATCTATAATTATAGAATAACACAAATAGTTTAGTAAAATATTATCAATACTGTCCGCAAATAAATAATTATATTTGAACTTTATAATAATTTATACTGTTATTACAACCAAAACCAGGGTATAAAGACGTATTTAAGTACAACACTATATAATATAGATAGCAGTAGTTTAGCAAAATTTTGTAGTTAATTATTTTGAATGTTTTTTTGTGTTGTAGGGTGGGATGGAAGGACTTGAGAAAAGGTAAGTATTTTTGCAGTTTTTATGGAAACACCTATTTTGGTCAAAATAAATAAAATATTGCTCCAGTACAAACATAATTTAATTTACTTCAAATGTTGATATCAAAAATTCCTGAATGTCTGTCATGAGCTTGTTGGCATTATCTAACAAACTTTTTAAATCAAGAGAAAAAGTTGTAATCAAATTCAAGGACACCCTTGAGAGATATTCAAATATGTTATGGTAGCCATGTGAAGAAAATTAAATTCTCTATTTGTACTGTAGCAATATTTGAGATATTTTGGTAAAAAAAAAGTTTTGCCATAAAAACTGAAAAAATACAGGTTTTTTCTCGCATCCCCTTCTATCCCACCTTAAGGTCTAAATAAAACTCACAAAGTTAAAAACAATAGATTGCTTTTAATTTCGTATGCGGTTCTAATATTTTTAGTTTCTTAATTAACAAATATTTTCGAATAAACTAATTATCTTAGGGCTATAACTGATCGTTTGATGTAAATTTCATGCTCATGTTTTATTTGTCATTGATGTGCAATTTAGAAACCAGGTGTTTATTTAAGTAAGCGATTTAAAAACTGACTTATATTTTAAAGAATAGATTGCACCAAGATCCATGAATTAATCCATCTCACACGCCAAAACTTGAAACTACAACACTTCTCTCATTAAACAGCCACCCTACTGACTGAACTAAGTTGTTGGATTATTTATTGACCAACACGCATTGTATCTACAAATTTTATAATATCCAAAGCCAAGTTTACTGACACTATTTCCTCATTTATATTTTCTTTCTCTCAAATGCAAATACGTTTTGAGTTTTTACATTTTATCATCAAATAAGGGGGAAATAAACTTTTGGCCTTTCCTGGTACATTATATTCTGATACACACTAAGTAGGATGAAAATAAAAATAATGAATGCTTATAATATTAACAATTTGGATTCTATTGACGACATTTATCATCTTAAATAAAATTATACTAATGAATAGGTGATGTGGAAGATAATTTGTAGAGAAGATACCCTCATTTGCGTTTAACGAGAGGGTAAAAACATTAAGGAAAATCACCCGCCTCGGTGACGTAGTTGGCTGACGCACTAGACGTGTTGAGCTCAACTTCTGAGGACGGGGAGATCGAGGTTCGAATCTCAGTCGGGTGAACTGGGGTAGGTTTTTCCTAAATGGTTTTCTACTCTCCCTTCACGCAAATGCGGGTTCACTTCCTCTAATTAAACCTAACCCAATTCCTAATCCATTAGCGAAATTATTACTTAAAGCGTATAACCCGAACGGGTAGTAAGACGTGGTGCTATTATTATTATTAATAAGGAAAATCCACCCGAAGTACACCCTGCCAGGATTAAAATCGTTATATTCCCGTTACCGATAAACCAACGAGATTGGACGAGCTTGACATATAGTCCACATGCTAACCTGGACAGGTAAGTATAGTAAACACAATGATTTTCGGTGCATTTACAGATTATAAAGCTGTATAAAAATGTGTTAAGTAGGCTTGGTTACAATTAACATTTTAGAAAACATTCTAAAAAATGTAGAATAGGGAACGTAAAGTATTTAGAAGGAAGAGATCTAGAGAATAACATGTCAAATTATAATGTGTAATGACCAACAATTAATGATGATAAATTATTAGGTTTTTAAAACCAAACAAATTGATATGGAAAGCAT
This sequence comes from Timema cristinae, assembly GCA_039000515.1. Taxonomy (NCBI): domain Eukaryota; kingdom Metazoa; phylum Arthropoda; class Insecta; order Phasmatodea; family Timematidae; genus Timema; species Timema cristinae. The sequence goes on along the minus strand of JBCFYV010000003.1, from coordinate 40,378,425 downwards.
GTAAAAAATATGATTAAATATGTAGTACTTTTTGTTTTAAGAATATGTTTTTTGGTTGTATGCTTAGAAGGATAATACTTGAAAAAAATATAATTTATATTGCATACTATTTTAATAATATTTTTTAATGTTTTTCCTACTAATTTGACAGGCTTTACAAACCTAATAAATGATATGTATATTACTACTTAATCATAATAACTTTTAAATAAGACCTTAACATATTGTAGCTTGACAAGTTATTCTCTAAATCTCTTCCTTCTTTAGAATAAGTTATAAATGTTTGCGCAATTCTTATTCCCATATATTTAGATTATTTAAACACTTGTTTTACTCAATTAAATTACTGTACTGTGCATTAATAAGCTACACACTGTTTTGTAGATTCCCCTTTTGCCGTAGATATAAAGTTGTACATTTTATGCAAAACTATCATCTGATTCTTCACGCCAAGTGATTATAATAGATAAATATAGCACCTGGAGTTGAAAAACAGGTTACAAATATGTAGATATTTACATAGAAGAGCTTGATTTAATGTTATTTATGGAATTATTTCGTTTCTCATTGAAACAAGGTTACACAAGTTCGCGAATGTACGAACTCAACCTGATATATGCTATATTGGTATATTATTATAATTTCATATATATATATAAAATAAAATGTGTATATCTCAGCACAGTTTGATGTATATATATATTATATAATCTGTGTTGAGATACACACATTTTATTTACCTAAGTGACACACAAATGACAATTAATTAACTAGCACTTGTTTTGCAAGCGTAAGTATCCAGATACTTTTAATCATTAATATATTTCATTGCATTTTATTTTTTTCTACTCCTTAGTTTTAAAGAATGAATTTATAGTTGATGTTTCAAAGTATTTCCACATCGTTACCTATTCAAAGTGACATGTTTAAACATTGTCTAGACCAGAGAAGAGACAAGGTGTTAGCACATACACTAGTTAAGAAGAAGGGAGGGGAGTTTGCAAAGGATAGAATTATATTTTTCTGCGAATACAAATTTTTATCGTGATAGCCTGGTATAGCGAGTTCCTCATTAATACAACCTCGCTATGAAGTAAACATTTGTTATCTTGAACCGGAAATATATTAATATATATCCAAACAATTTTAAAAATAGGATTGATACACACCTTAAAAACGGAGAGAAACCTAAAAAATTTCAATGAATTTGTTGAAACAAGACAATCTCAAAGAACTGTCAGTGACATTAAAAGGGGCCACTCAAAATTTCAGGTTTGTTTACAATTTAATTTTCAAAAGACGAAAACGAGCATAAACTCAGCTCAAACTAAGTAGGCCTATTTTTATTCCTATTCACGCGATTTTGTGAAGAGCATTGGCATAGTTGTCTTCAATAATTTTATGTCTAGAAATTAATAAAAATTAGTGAAAATAAAGAGATTTTTTTATCGTCTTGGATTTAAAGAAACTGGGAAATTTTATATTTTTTTGTCTTGAATCCCGGAAAATTCAGGGTGATTGAAATTTTAAAAACTCTCTCAATCCTGATAAAGAGTAATTTAAAAATATTTCTAAGGAATTTAGTTGACTACGTAATAGCCTGAAAATCAAGTTTAATAACCCTTACATTCATAGTAAATGGACAATGGCCGACGAATTTATAGCCCCCTTTCCACAATAAGCTGTGTACCTAACCTCAAAGAGTATTTAGAATCGTTGTGAACTTTCTTTTAATATATGTCTAAATAGAGTTTATAATTACGTTCTGATTACAACCATCTTCTTTTGAGCTTGAAAAAATACACACAACAAAGCCCTTTGTGGTCGTTTAAGTTTTATTTAAATTATTATACTTTTATTAAATACTTACGTTTGAAATCCTTTACGTTATATGCATTTCTATAAGCAAATTAAATTTCTAGAATACAAAATTCCAGTATTATTTATTAAGTTACACTTGGGAAAACTATAAATTTATCCAGTGACTAAACTAAGGGCTGGTTGCACAAACATTAGTGGCTTGATCAAAGATTATGTTATCTGGTCCCCAATCAATGTCTTAAATTTCATTTTCGGTTGAGCCATTACAGTTAGGACGTCTGGATGAGCTAACCAGTCAATTCTCTCCCATCAACAATTTTTCTCTTTAGCACCGTGTTTTACTATCTGTTCAGGTTATACACCTATTACTAAATACACTAATCTGTTGGGTGAGGATTAGGAAAACTTATTTTAGAGGAAATTCACACGCATGAGCGAGGGAGAGTGGAAAACCATTTTGGGAAAACCAACCTCTGTGCAACCAACCGGAATCAAACCCAGATCTCCCTGTCTTTGGCAGTATATTCCAACATGAAATTAGAGCGTTAGATACGTGGCCTCCGAAGTAAGTAACTGTTTTATTCTCCAATCATATTTTTTTTTAGCACCAAGTCTTCCAACTCGTTTGGACCATCTACTTGATTATTTGATCAAATCTTTAGTCAGGTGTTGGTAGATTTTGATCCCTAATGGAATGTTTTGCAATTAAAACTTTTCTTGATCTAGGATAAAGCTGATTTACAACCTGGTTTTGAAGAATAAATATTATTTTTGTGCAATTTCCCTTAAAACTGTGTGTGAGAAAGGATGGCACGCTATAGCGATCGTGTTTATGAATTATAATGGATTGCGACAGTTTGCCCATCCGGATATCCGTATATTTATACAAAGGGGTAAACATAAGGAAGGTGGAATTTAAAGAAAGTAACCCAAATTTGCGTAGAGAGAACTGAAACCCGCCTCTGTGGCGTAGTTATAGCTAGTGCGCTAGTTTAGTGTTGAGTAGACTGTAGAGGACGGGGAGAATCTCACTCGGGTGAACTGGGGGTGGTTTATCCTAAATTGGTATTTTACTCTCCTTCCAAGCAAATGCGGGCTTACTTCCTATATTTTAACCTTTCAATTCCTAATCCATTAGCGTAATTAGTACTTAAACGTATAACCTGAAAAAAAAAAACATTTAGAAAAATACGTTGGTGCAATCGGTTGGGATTAAAACCCCATACTCTACCTCAGTGGAAGTTAAAAGTGTATTTAAATTATAACTATTGCAATATACCTTTAGGCCAACGTTGCGGATTACCCACCACATCAAAATACTCTGACACTAGTTTAGATAGTAAAAGTTAATGGCTACATTTTAATAGTAAATTAAATACGGGCATCCCTCAATATGATTTGAATCATTTCTTGAATTTTATTTTTTTTTTTTTTTTTACTCCCACGGCTTGATGTTGTGGCTTTTAAGCAAATTTTTTCTACTCTACATTTAAGCAAAACCCAACGGCAATGAATCAGGAATATCTGGGATGGTTTTCTATTGTTTCATGAACGGAAACCGCAGCATTCTACGCCCAGAACCTGTGGGCGGATCAGCCATTCTACAGTATAATAAGTGCTAAGATCAAGACATAGAGGAGATTTTTATTTTTCATAAAACTTATCACGTCGTGCGAACGTTCATGTTAAGTGTGAAGGCATCGTTTCATTCAGAAGTTGTAAAGAGAACGTTATACTGTTTTTATTTATTATTTAGCACCGCGTCTTACTACCCGTTCGGGCTATGTGCTTTAAGTACTAATTACGTCAATGGATTAGGAATTTGGAAGGTTGAATTAGAGGAAGTGAACCCAAATTTGCGTGGAGATAGAGTGGAAAACCATTTAGGAAAAACCACCCCCTGTTCACCCGACCGAGATTCGAACCTCGATCTCCCCGTCTTCAGCAGTCTAGCTCATCACGACTAGCGCGTTAGCCAACTACGTTACGAGGCGGGTCGTTATATTGTAGTATCAAGTACTGGCAATATTTTAAAAGTAATATTAGATCATCAATACAAAGTAAACATATCACATGTAAGGGATTTTTCCTTTTATAAGTGCAATGTTAAAAACTTTGGTAAAGAAGAATTAGATGCGTACATAACAAATTATGACGTTAAAAGGTTGGAGATTTATTCTAATAACATGGCCGACTATGACCTGATGATGGACCTGCTCTAGTCACTCACCAAGCTTTACTTTATTAATCTCATGGGCTCCACACATTTGTCCGCAGTTTAAGAAGCTTTAATTTTGAGGTTACCACCTTATATTTTTTAAACAAAAATGTTCCGAAAGAGGATTGATAACCGAATACGAGTTATGATAGAAAATGGTGTATGTTAGACCATAAGACGATGTTTGTAATTGTTGGAGACAAATGGATGAGATCAGGTTGTGATAATACAGCACATGTTTTTTTTAATCGACTATGTAATTGCGGCGCTAGGCTTTGTTCGTCTTCTACTTGCATATTAAAATATATTAACATCATGTCTAGATCTTTCAACCCGCCTCGGTGGCGTAGTTGGCTAACGCGCTTGTCGTGTAGAGCTCTACTGCTGAGGACGGGGAGATCGAGGTTCGAATCTCGGTCGGGCGAACTGGGGGTGGTTTTTCCTAAATGGTTTTCCACTCTCCTTCCTCGAAAATGCGGGTTACCATTAGCGTAATTAGTACTTAAAGCGTATAACCCGAACGGGTAGTAAGACGCGGTGCTATAATTTTTTTTTAGCTCTTTCAATTAATAATTACTTCCTCAAATACCAGAAACCGTAGTGAATTCATAGCAATAGTAAAGAATGCAAGAAAACATACTGTTCGATTGATATAACTTGATTGCGGGTTGAAGCCGTGTAGTTTTTTTTTCCTTTACCAATTGCTTAAAATTGTTGTATCAAGTCAAGTTCTTCATAATTATTATATTAGAGATATTTTTATGGATTCAAGGAGTCGAGAATTCGACTCTAATATACATTTGATAATTTTCTTGTAAAAATACAGAGAATCAACTTAAAGAAAACATTACATTGCTGCCACACCAACTGTAATTTTTCTGGTAAAGAAAACATTACATTGTTGGTACATGTACTGAATGGTTTCTTGTTGAGATATATACCAATAACCTTGTCTCTGACTTAATAACACTATACTTTTTTTTTAAACAGCTTGGAATAAACTTGGATCTAAGCACAGAAGTATATACACACATATATATAAAAGTTTTCTTTTCATTTGAATGTAATCGAGATTTATATTCTCTTAGAAAGTATTTTTAAGTAACTTCTTTGAAATATTTTATGGTTGAATTTAAATAATTTATTCTAGTTCTATCACACATTTTTACTCAACATCTAGGTTTATACTGAATAGTGTAATAAATAAAGATTTAAATAACTCGAAAAGGTTGGCTTTATCGTTTATTTTTCTGACCAGTCCAAAGTTCGATCTCAAATAGCTGCACTTATATTTAATTTTCATATATATGCTTTCCATTCTCTTTTTGATACATTTTTGTTTTTAATCAATCTTTTCGTCTTGTATTAAATAATTAATAATATCACGTTAGCTTTATATGTATTTATGTTTAATACTATCACGGATTCGAACCCAGGTATTCCATTCAATGATAACATAGATATCATTCTAGCTTACTGCTTTGGAAATATCGTTTCATTGAAATATTCTTAAAATATTTCTTTAAATATACACCATATAGCAAGAAGATATTTTAAAAATATTCCGCAAGTTTATTTTTTATAATGTATTTCAAGGACGTTTACAATTTTTCTTTATCGTTTGAAGTTGGCATGCAACGCAAGTAATGCAGTTGAGATATGACTTGTCATTTTATTTATTGTATGCATGTGTAAGGATTTATGACGGCTATTTGTATGGATCAGACATAAAAAAAATCACAAAGGTTTATTTGAAAAAGACATCAGTAAAAATAAATTGAAGGTTAACGAATGTAAATAACGTCATAAGGACACTCAACTGTTCCATTAAGTTTAATGATATAACTTTTTTTTTTTTACATATATTTGGTTTACAAAATCGCAACTGGTTTCAATGTCATGACTGCTCATTTTCAAATACAGGAACGTAAATATGCACAAAGTTAAAAAAAAAAGTGGATTTGGGTTTGCTTTATTATTATTTTTTTTTTCTTTCTATACATAATGGGAAGGAGGACTAATGTGACAAACATGTCTGTCTGTTTTTGTTTCTTATCTTTTGAACTAATCTACAAATCTTTACTAAACATTTAACACAAATAGATACTTCTCAAGAAATCTTGAATTTGGTGTTTGAGCTTATTCAAGTTCACGAATTTTATAAATTTAGATAAAATAAAAGCTCTATATTTTGAACACTCTAGACTATTTAAATTTGTATGCTCGTAATGTATTCCATATAACCTATTTAGTTATATAAATGTATTTAGGGCTGTCACCCAAAATATATTTGGAAGGGAAGGGTGGGAAAGTAAATTTGCCAAATTTAGGCGTTCTGGAATGAGAAAAAATCCCATACGACCAGAGATTTTACAAAGGCAACGTTGAGAACATCAATGGTTCTGGGGGATATGGAATACTCCCATTTAACAACGGGAGTAAAGGGGTTCGCCCTCCGGGAAAATGGTGAAATTTTAGGCGATAACTGGGACTTGAATAGAGGTTTTAGGCAACTGTAGTTTTACTATCTCTCCTACCAAGAAAAAGAATTGTGATAGTGAAAATAATCAATCTTGATATTATGACATTGTTTCGGTTTATGTGGACACGAACCCAAAAAAATTGATTTTGCAATTCTGCCTGTCCCCCATGTCTGTCTATCCATCCGTCTCCGGTCACGGATCCTAAATGCTTTGAAGGATATTTAGTTAACTAATGACTGGTCTGATATTTCAAAAACCTTTAATATTTTATAAATAGCTCCAAAATTTTTGTTTCAAATGGGAATCTTGTTTGTGAAATATATACCAAATAACAAACACTCTTTAGTGGTTTTTTAGGTAAAAACTCTTTAATCGGCAGTTTACTGAATGTAGATTTTTCAAAAACGTGAAATATTCTACAAATGGCTTTCTCTAGCAATTTGGTTCAAAATGGGTATCCTAGTGTTGTGTGGTATAAAACATTACACTGAGTACTATACTTGCTTTTGGGGTAAAAATTCATTTATGGGTAGTTAGTTTACTGATGACTGATTTTTCAAACACTTAAAATATTTTTAAAAAATGGCCATAGTGGTTTGATTTCAAATGGCTATCTTGGTACTATTTGAAAGACAATCAACACTATCTATATTTGTTATTGGGATGGAAACTAATTTATGAGTGGTTTTTCAAAAACTGGAAATATTTATAAAATTGGCCTCACCAATTTGATTCCAAATGGTTCTCTTGGGAGTGTTTAACATGACATACTAAATAAAGCTGTATACTTTTATGGGAGGAAAATTTGGCTATTGGTAGTTTATTGGTTACGGTTTTTTTTAATTAGGATTTTTTTTTAGATGGCTTTAGTGATTTGGTCGGTGACCTGGTGGTCTAGGGGTAAGGTGTCAGACTTCTATGCTGGCGGCCGGGGTTCAATCCTCGGTCCCGGCAAAGATTTATCTGATTACCAAACCCTTCCTTCACCTCTGGCAAGACATCTTGTGAATGTGGGGAATGCCAGCCTCCACTGTGATTCGGATTACACGTTAAACTGTAGGTCCTTCATTTCATCTAACAATCACCCTACCATTACACATTAGCGTAAGTGCGTATAACCCGAATGGGTAGTAAGACACGGTGCTAATAATAATAATAATAATAATAATAATAATAATTAATTTAGTGATTTGGTCCAAAATTGAGTTAGGGAGACTATTTTAAATATATATAATAATTTATATTTTAGTTTCGTTTTATTTGTAGTAAGGAGAAATATGAAATTAGTATTACAAGGAATGTACTTGGTAGAACGACGATTGATTGGATTGATTAATTGATTGATTGATACACCTTTATTCAATTAAACAATATAAGTTATGAATACAAAGGATTATTTTACTATAAAAGAGATTGTTAGAATAAGAAAAATAATTTAAATAATAAGTCAATTAACAATATTAATTGCTGTAGATAACAAATAATTAATTATTCAATAAGAGAGAAAAAATTGTTGTTAGGAATTAAATCACTTAAAAATACATAACCATCTTTTTAAGAATCCCCTCAGAAATTGTTAAAGAGCAAATTGATTTTATAAATAGGTAAAACTGTAACTGAGCAAAGTCCTTTAAAGCCATTAAAATATTATAGAGAATTTACTGAAAACTAGACAATTGTAAATAGTCACTGACTGGAATGGAGCCGTTAATACAAGATTGAGGATCAAAACTAAATAATTATATGAATGATCAATTTAATACAACCTAAGAAAAAGTTAACAAGGACTGTTTACACAGTTACAAACCATTAATAGGATTACCAAAAGGTCATTGATAGTAAGTTAGCAAATGACAGGTGCTTAGTTTGTGAAACATTCACATATGAGAGTTGCTGATGAGATAATTACATATGAAATATATTAAAATTGAATTACATAATGAAACATATTAAAATTAAAATATATCTAATAAAATAGTCCACAAAGTTAAAATAAGTGATTATAGTATTATTAAGAACTCGTTATCTGGGTAAAGAGGTTAAAATGCTTGTGTTAAAAATAGAAAGAGTTAATTACAGAATTGTTTGTAGCAGATGTGTCATCCAGATCAATCAATATGGTTATGATATGTTTATATATAAGATATTGGATGTTATAAATGAAGTGTAGACGAAAATTGTTACTTTGGGAAATGATAATTATAATGTTACTTGAAAGATTGAATTAAAGAGACGTTCCCTATCTGTTGTTTTGATTTCATCCAGCCTAGAGGCGTAACAAGCTTTTAAGGAGTGGAATCAAAATAACAGTGCTATATTTAAAATTGATTGTTAATAAAAACAAATGATTTTCTTCCTTTAAAGTGTTTTGAAGATGATAAATGTATTGATGGTGTGGAAATTGCAGCCAAAGAGATTTGACCCTCAACCTCGCATTTCTAAGATTCTCAAACACCTGACACTTAAGGACGGTGATGAAGGGAATAGGAGAAAATATCAGGGTTTTTGCAATTTTTAAAGCAAAATAATTTTTTGTTATAAAGAAATCAAATCTTCAGTAGAAACAGAGTTTAATTTTCTTCACATGATGAACTAAACAGTTGTAGAATATCTGACAATGGAAGGTGTCTTTGAATTTAATGACCTTTTCTCTTCGTTTAAAAAGTCTGTCATCTAATGCCGCTATGCTCATCGCAGATATTCAACAACTGTTGGTATCACCATATAAAGAAAATTAAACTTTATATTTATACTTCAGCAATTTTTAGAATGATTTTGGCCAAATAAATGTTTAGCCACAAAAACTGCAAAAACACTAACCTTAACCCTTGTTCCCTACATCCCCACCTTAAACGTGATAAAAAAAACAACTAGAATATTTAGTTAACTGAGTGGTTATTATTACATCTTGAGCAACCGCTATGCAGGTAGAAAAGCCGTTGATAACCTGTTATTGCATTAGAGCGTGCGAATAAAATAAAAGTATTTAGTGACCTGGCGTAGTGAGTTTATATGATGGTACAAAGCTAATTACCGCTCAATTAGATATTTAAACTCTCATGATATAATCAGGAGAACCATTCACAACAAGACACTCTCAGTGATTAGTCAAGGCTTAAATACCATTCACAGAGATTGTTTTAAAATAGTCTATTAATTATTTAAATATTTCCATAGTTAAAGTGCCTATTAATTTTCTGTTTAAAAACAGGATAAAACTGTATAGGCCTACACATCGTAAACATCGTAGTTACCACCACCTAGAATCAAACCAGGGTCGCTTAGACTTTTTTTTTGGTCAACCATTCTTTATATTTATCAACGAGGCCAGAGTTTTACTGCAATTAGAAGGGACTGACTATAATATGTGTTTAGCTTATAGATTAACATTAATTACTGTTAAACCAGTATTAGTGAGCACGCGAACTAAATATCACACTCGTATTGTCTGGTTTTCAGGTGACATAAGGTCAGGGTACAAATCCCGGCTGGATGTACCGAGTTAGTTTTATCTAGATTGTATATACACAATTACACATCTATTTCCCCCTTTACACAAAATTTAAGTAAATTTTATTTAAAACCTTACCGTCTTCATCCTCGCCACATAAGCGTGAGTACCTGAATTCATCGACTTGCCACACCCACCAGCTCACCACACTACATTTTTAGAGGAAAATATAGGCAATGCAGTTGCACAAAAAAGAACGTAATATATTTATAAATAGTATACATTTATTTTAGCACCTCAAGCACTCTCCACACGCATAGATTTGTTGAATTGGGCTTTATAGTTGGCGTGAAATGATCCATGACCATTACTCGTACCAAGGACGTACTTTTTCGTCATTGGCTCACACTTATATATGACTGTCGAAGATATAGTCCGAGATCTCGAATAGGTTCATATTGGATTCTAGGCTAGGCTAGGTAAGTTCGTTCCGCAAAAATCGCGGTAAATCTTTGCAATGAAACGACGCGCATGAATACCATGACCATGGAGGACGGGAGGCTCGTGGCGAGTTGATGAGTATCTGACTGGTATGTGGTGAGTTTATAGAAAGTGGAATGTAAACAATAGACTTGTGGTGAGCATAGATCACCCTACTATACGTTATATCCATACATTATTTAGGCTAGTGGAATAGAGATGAGAAAGTTAGTCTAAACGTAAATAAACTCGAACTTGCATAGAGTGAGAGTGATAAATTATTATTAGCACCGCGTCTTACTACCCGTTCGGGTCATACGCACTTACGCTAATGTGTAATGGTAGGGTGATTGTGAGATGAAATGTAGGACCTACAGTTTAACGTGTAATAAGAACCACAGTGGAGGCCTGGCATTCCCCACATTCACAAGTTGTGATTAATACACGTCTTGTCAGAGGTGAAGGAAGGGTTTGACAATCAGATAAATACGTGCCGGGACCGAGGATTGAACCCTGAACCCCCAGCACATAAGTCTGACACCTTACCCCTAGACCACCAGGTCACCGAGAGTGAGAAATGATTGAAGAAAAACAAAAACAACCAACCAGGATTAGAGCCTAAATCTCCCAGTCACCAGCAATCAAATCTAACATGAAAGTAATGCATTAGAATATAATACTACCAATGTGAGTCTAAAATAAATGTATATACTAGGTGTATATACATATATATATACACACACACACTCGACTTATTATTCTTTAAAGATTTAATGTATTCAATAGTCAAGCGATCATAGTTTTTAAGATAACCTCATATAAATATCATATTACAAACACTTAAAAATTAAATCTCAACACAGCAATATAATCTGGGATTATTGGCTAAGTATGCCAATGGTCTACCACTGAGCTATCCAGGAGTCATTCAATGCTCAGATTCATTCTTCACTCATATTTAAGAAAGAATCTTGTGATGGACGCCGAATCGATTATATTATTAATAAAATAATAATTAACTATACATTAAACTACAATTATATGGCTGAGATAAATTGACTGGAACTTGGGCGAGTTTGGAAACCACACTTAAACCAGACGGACATCCTACAAACGCTTGACGTAAACACTTTTATCCTAGTGGTGTTTTTTATTTCCCCCGTCTAGAGAGACGCTGTCAGAACACACGACATGACAAGACAACACGTCTGCATTGTGTGACAGAATGTTTTGTTAAGCGTGTGAAACAGGTCTGACAACGAGCATAATTTCACACTACAGTAGAATTGTGATTGCCCACTGCGCACAGAACAATACCAACGTAACAAAAACAAATTATCTAAACAAATGCACTTGTCCCACTTAGCCCGTATCACCTGCCATCTAGAGCAGATAATAATCTGAACCTCAGATGATGTTGTGACCTATAATACGCCCTTGATGTCTATAAGAACAACAAAACCTTGAGATATGAAAAATAAATGTGTGTGTGTGTGTGTGTGTGATGGGAAAGGGAGGGGGAGCAAGTGATTTATACCATTGTTGCAATGATAAATCTACAAGTACCTATATAAAAAACTATTACTTGATGATGAATATTATTATTATTATTATTATTATTAGCACCGCGTCTTACTACCCATTCGGGTTATACGCACTTACGCTAATGTGTAATGGTTGGGTGATTGTGAGATGAAATGGAGGACCTACAGTTTTACGTGGAATCCGAACCACGGTGGAGGCCTGGCATTCCCCACATTCACAAGATGTCTTGTCAGAGGTGAAGGAAGGGTTTGGTAATCAGATAAATCTATGCCGGGACCAAAGATTGAACCCCGGCCGCCAGCACAGAGGTCTGACACCTTACCCCTAGATCACCAGGTCACCTGCATGATGATGAATATTAGTACAAATGAAATGTAATGTTTTTTTTTAGGTTTATTTCTTCATTAAGGTGAGGTGGAAGGGGATGCAAGAAAAGGCCAGTGATTTTGCATTTTTTATAACAAAACATTTCTTTGGCCAAAATAAATAAAATATTGATCTAGTGGTTACTTTTAGTTTAATTTTTTCTTCACATGGTGATATCGACAGTTGTTGAAAAAAGGATGTATTGGAATTTAATGACAACTTTTTCTCTTTATTTTAAAAAGTTACTGATCTAATGCCGCTAAGCTTTGAGGTGTTAACTATTATGATTTGTTATTTTTGTTCGGATAATCATATTATGCATTCTTCTACCCCAACATTGTACTATTAAAAAGGTCCCGCTTTATACTATTTGATTAAACTGTCATATTTTATATATTTATGATATGGTTTGTGCTCTTTATATAAATAAAAGTGTGTGTATTATAATTATTAATAAAAAAACAGACATGAGTTCATATAACAGTAGCACAATTTTTTTTTCCTTTCTCATATCAAGAGAATGCATTGTGGTCGTAAAAAAAAATCGATATCGAGATCATGACTAACTTTTACGTTTCATGTGAACATGAACCCCCCAAAAAGTAGATTTTACAGTTCTGTTTGCCAGTCTGTCCCTTGGTTCGCGTTCCCTACAATCCCGCCATAATTTTGAAATTGAGCTTGAGGACGGAGAGATCGAGGTTCGAATCTCTGTCGGGTGAACTGGGGGGAAGGGGGGGGGAAGCTCCTAAATGGTTTTCCACTCTCCCTCCACGCAAATGCAGGTTCACTTCCTCTAATTCAACCTTCCCAATTCCTAATCCATTAGCGTAATTAGTACTTAAAGCGTATAACCAGAACAGGTAGTAAGACGTGGTGCTAAATAATAATAATAATAATGTTAGAACAGACACGACTAGACTGACGCCTTTGTTCACGTTCCCAGCAGTGAGGATTTCATATTTTAATATAAGTTTAATGAACGAAAGCTTTTAATTAAAATAGATTAATTGGTGTGTTTTCAAAGTTTATTTACCTATGCTCCTACTTAATATATTTTATAAACTAATTCGATTGCTAAATATATAATTATTTAAAATTTGTGTTTATTGAATCCTTTTTTTATATAATTTTATCACTCAACATGTTGTACCAATTTATACTTATGATATCCTATAATGAAAACATGTATTTTTTTTTAAATAATACATTTAGCTTTAAATCTGTAGATATTCATAAAGAGATTTTATATAGTTGTTTTAAATAATATAATAAATAAAAATAACTTTTAAATCTTCCTAGTACATGTCTTACCTCATCTTCTGGCCACAACTTACGACTCAGAATAGTAACAATATAATTAATCATTGCAAAGCGGTAGGGTATAACTCTAGGGAGCTAGGCGCAAAGCAAGCCGCGATACGGAGATGTTGGCGTGGGACGAAGAAAGGAAATACATCATATTTACTGTGACATAGCATAAAATACATTTTACGGAAGCTTTCTTTTAAAACCCATTTGACAGTAAAAAATTTATTGCACAATTTTTTTAACAAATGTTTTCATTTATAAGCTACTAGATAGCTGTTGCCCGCGGCTTTGCTCGCGTGGAAGTTGATTATATACAAATACGAAAATATACATATGTATTTACAGATTAATTTAAAATATTACGTTACGTTGATGACCATAACTTGACCTCAGATCAAAAATAATGCAAGTCCGATACAAACTTTCACCCCCCTTTTCATCCCTTATTAAATAAAATTTCCAAAATTCCTGAAACACGTATTTATTTGTTTTACGTCAATAACCGAAATACAAAATTTTGTTAATGTAACTTTCAAAATGACGGACTTTCATACATATTATCATCCCCTTTTTTGACCCCTTTGGGGTGGAATTTTCTAAAATCCTTTCTTAGTGGGTGCCTACATAACAAAATGAATATACAGTCCGAACTTCATGCTTGTAGCCTTGATAGTATGCGCTCGGCGATGATGAATCAGTCAGTCAGTCAGTCAGGACATGTTATTTTATAAGTATAGATAAATATAGATTCAATTTTTTTAAATCATTATAATTCATGAGTTAAAAGGGATCAAATAATACATTTCATGTAGAGAAGAATTTTAACACAATTTCACAGTGATATATTTTCATTTCTCTTCTCAGAATACCTGCTTAGAATTCCTTTGATCAATATAAATAAAATGAATTAGTTTGTCGGTCTGTCATGAGCATTGTGCAATATCTACCAAACGCAGAATGCTGAAATTTTAAAATTAGTATCCTCCTGTACACAAACAGTTGCACATCGAAGGGGAATTTTAAAATTTTTATTAGATTTTTTAAATTTATTAAAAACTGGGTCAGAATCAATAAAATGAAGCGTTTTCTGTCTGTTTTTAAGCATAGAAAAGCGTTGCCCGAGATAACCATCAATTCATTGCGTGGTTATACCGGGTGTGTTCTGGTTCTTCTGCCAGTATATTATAAATGTAGATCCAAATCAAAACAATTACAAACCATACATACCATAATGAAACATCTAGAGAAATTGCCTGTTTCATTTTTCTTTATATACAGTACTGTATTTTAATAGTAGTTGGTTCCTGCTTCAAACTAAATAATAAATCTATGTTATATTATTAAGACAGCAACGTTTGGTTCTTAAAAAAATTTCTGTTCTCGATCTAAATAAATACAATTTATATCTTGTGCATCAGCGATGCACACGTTAAGCTTATAGGTACTTTTAAATTAAGGTGCTTTGGCAGAAAACGCCAGTATTTTTCCAGATTTGTTTTTTTTATAGCTAATAACAATTTTGGCCGATATAAATACATTTCAACATATTATGGAAATAAATCTTGGTAGTCTCTCAATATTTGTCATGGTCATTGCTTGATTGTTAAAATACCTAAGAACTATTTAGATCACTATTTGTAGAAAATTAAACTAAACGTATATACTGAAGAAAGATTTAATTTAGTTTGTTAAAAAAAATTTATTTATAGTAAAATACACATAACTACTGACGCTAGCTCATGCCACCTTATTTAAATGTTGAATAATTTACACTTAAGGCAACTGCCTCGGTCAGCAAGAAAGTATCAATGACTGTCACGCCCCATGGCTTATGAGATCTATGTAATTTTCTGGAACTACTTCTATAGTCTTTCCAAGCTTATAGTCTTTTCATTCTTCACCTACAACGACTCTACGTGATATCAATAAGAAAGAGGAGAACGGAAACTACGAAACTTCTTATCTTAAGGTAAAAAAGAAAGCTTTCCTATAGTTCTAAAATATATTAACATTTTATGTTGTGATAATA
Organism: Timema cristinae; assembly: GCA_039000515.1. Lineage (NCBI taxonomy): Eukaryota > Metazoa > Arthropoda > Insecta > Phasmatodea > Timematidae > Timema > Timema cristinae. The sequence continues at coordinate 40,362,721 of JBCFYV010000003.1, read as the reverse complement.
TCATTAACAATATTGTGTTTTTGAAGGAAGAGAATCTATATCACTTTTGTATAAATCGTGGTATCATTGATCAGCAAATATCGTCAAAAAGTCCTTGAAAATTAGCTAATGTAACATTTTCATTCTTTTTTCATATTGATAAAACTCAAACTATGAGGTTGTAAAGGAAAAAGAGCCCTGTTAGAATCATTCTAGTTTATTTTGGCATTAACCATATTTGGAAATAACCCATTGTATAATTAAATAATGCGTTTGAACTGAACGTCTGCGGTGCTATTTCTCACATACCAAGGCCACTCCATTAAAATGATAAGTTTGGCCAATCATAGCTCTAGTAGAAGAGTCTTTATTGAATAATATTTAAATTATATCACGTTTATGTTAGTTAAAATAAATATGCAAAGCTAAAACGACAACAGAATTTAAAAGCAAATTTTCCTAAGATTATTAAGTGTAATGAATAAACTTTAAAGTCAAGTGTTTAAAGAGAAAATACTTTTTTTCAGGGAGATTATTTATATCAGGTCGTTTGGTGAAAAAAGAAGTTTCAGTGTGTGAAAAGAAAGGACTATAAGTTTTTATATGCAATACAATTTTATTTTTAAAACACAAAATTGATTTATTAATTTTTACCGATGAAACAAACCATATAAGCCTATAGTTCCATAGTAGATAATAAAGGATTTTCCTTGTTTGGAGTAGATATCTAGATTTAAAAGTTTGGCCACTTCTGGTCTAAGGCATCACTTCAGCAATAAACTGAACTGTTGACGCCGAGATTGAGTATCGAAACGCGATCGGATATTCTAAGAAGCTTTATCCTAAATAGTTTATGTCACTCTCCCTCTATGAAAATGGGGTTACATTAACTCTACATTCTCCCTTCTTAATAGCTATCACATTAGATAAATAAATGTATAATTTGTATAATCTAAGCAGGTAGTGAGTGATTTATTCTTTATGTCCCATTTTACGACCAATTAACCGTGATGTTAAATACAAAAATCATGCTTCAACAAAAAACAAAATATCAAATTTTGGGGTTCCTGCATTCTTCAATTAAAAATAGAAAATTTGAGGCTAGTGAAATAGTTTTTTCTTTATTTTTATTTGTTTGTATTATTGTAAAAAGGTAAAATATTGTCAATTGTCTTAATTTCTTTGTTTTTTTAAGGAATACAAATAATCGCACTAAAATTCGACGCCTGATTTGAGCTGTATTACCTACTAAAGTTACGTATTATCACGTAATGAGACATGTCTTTAAGGTTGTACAAACGGGTCTGAATGGTGAAAAAACAGATTCAAAATTTGCGGGAAGCCAACAAACTTTTGTCCTGAAATAAACGTTAGTGGAGGATCTTCCTGAATATTTTCAATAACATAAAATATACTTTAACGAATCTAGATTTTACTAAAAATTAAAACTTCAATCACTTTGCTAGTAGTATTTTTTTATATATAAATGAAACTATTATGGAAGCTTACCAATAATATTTATATTCGAATCAAAGATTTCTAATCAAATTAGATAAAGTAATTTCCTAAGAAAACAAGAGAATGTTAAAACACAGTTAAAGCCCACTCGACCTTTACTTTTTCGATCGTAAACCAAACTTTAAAAACATAAGGCCGGTTCGACTGTATTCTGCCTGACCTTTCACCCAAAAAAACCGTCAAGGGTCAAGGTAGAGGGGTTTTACGGTGCCCCCTTGTCTGCCCGTTTCTAGACTTCGACCAATCACCATATCTCTTTCTCTCTCTCTCTCTCCGTCTCTCTCCACAGAACAACTTCCCAGTCCAGAACCAAATGCCAGAGCGTGCTTGGTCCATTTGAGGGTCGTATTTGTGTTGTTGCTTTGTGATCCGGAGCTTTGTGTGTGTGTGTGTGTGTGTGTGTGTTTGTGTGTGTGTGTGATACTAGGTGTACTTTATTATAACAGATTGCTGAAGCTAGGAAGGTTTCTTTCCTCTTTTTTCAATAGGAATACCATGTACCCAACGGGTTCCTAGATGCAGTCAGCTGACATGTTCCTGCAGGGGGACCCAGGTCAAATCTCTTTTACAGCCAATATATTTATTTTACTGTCAGGCACTGTGTGCTTCCGTGTTCACAAAAACTAGGAGTTGAATTAATATAAATATATGTAGATAACACAATCTGACAATCGTACAAACCCCTGTTGTAAATAGAAGAATTTTATTAAATAACAATTCTTATTTTAGAATACTTTACAATTAACGTTTTTATTTGTAATTTAAAAAATTAATCAATTCGAATTATTGATATTGTCTAGTATCAACCCATTTACACGCTATTTGAATTAGTTAAAAGGCATTAAAAAAATTGTAACAGTTTCTAAAACAATTTTCATATAGACTTACAGTAGTCTATGTAACCCAGAACTGTCATGTTTGGTAGGCAAAATCTATATCTATTAAATAATAATGATTATAAGTACAGTATTTGTATTTTTGTCAACTTTCTTTTTGCCAGAATAATATATATATATATATATATATATATCTATTCTATTATATTTTATATAGTATATATTTATATTTTCTATTGCTTATATTATATTAGCTATTAATTATATTATATTATATATATACTATATATATATATGAGGTATATATTATTTATATTTTATATATATAAAATATATATAATGTATAAATAAAATGATATTATTTCTATACTTTATTTTATTTATTATAATATTATGTAAATAATAAAAATAACATTTGCACATAGAACAATGAAAAAGGATGGATGTAGAAAATGAAAATAATCGATTAATCCAAAGACCACTAATTAAATGATCACAACTTAACTCTTTTAAATAGATAGTCACCTTAGAGGTTTTATTTTATCATATTGATATAATAGAATGTACATTTTATGTTTGAAGACGTTAGAATTTCAAAGCAAAGAAACTTATAAATTGGCATAGCTTATGTATATTTAGGGGAGCTTATGTGATAAAACCGTCATAGATAACGCAAACAAGGGTTATTTTTTTTATGGAATAATGCACTAAATTAGTTTTTTGTCTAACTTTATCACAAAGGAAAATAAGGTGAAAAGCGCCAACTTTCTCGTTCCTTTAGTAAATAAAGGGTGAGACATAAAATATTGTACACACATTCTCACACTGTATATTATAGCTTGGACGAAAATTTTCAAAAATAGGTTTTCGGTAAAACTACTCTTAAGCGAGTGTTCCTCGAAAAACAAACACATCATCGTGTTTATCACAATAAACACTTTCACTCTCTCTCTCTCTAATATATATATATATTATATTTATATAGTATGTATATTTTTTGGAACCAAATTGACACCCCACTCATTTGATAGCGTGTTTATCTTCTAAACTGAGGGTCCTGGTTTCGATTTCCCGGCATGGCCGAAAAATGTATCATTGGTAAACTCTGGTATTACCATTTCACAGTGATAAATTAAAGGCCGGGGCTAGGTGATGTGTATGTTCTAGATTTAAATTAGTTAATAATTCGTATGTTGATATAAATCAGTCGGTTCAAAAAGTGCACGTTAGATACTTCAAATAAATAAAAAATAAATAAAATTGAGACCAAATTCTTTAAAGACAACTGTAAGATACCATAAACTAATTTTTAATTTGTAAAAATAAAAACCTATTCTTATTTACTATATGTATATTCCTAGACACTCATTTTGAACTCAATCCTCCAGGTAAAGTTTGAAAAATTTCACATTTTTTTATGATTGACAGTAAATTAACCTTAAATTAATCTATTTTAGAAAAATAAGCCTTCATTATTATATTAAGAGAATAAGTAAGATGAATGTAAAACTCAGAGTGACTTTATTTGCGCAGCGCATTTTTAATACCCGTTCACTTTATCTGCACACTTACAAAAAAGGAGCTAAGTTTGAGGAAGGATGAATTTAGAGGAATTATACCCGCTTTTGTGTGAAGAGATATTTGAAAACCCTTTACTAAACACAATCTCAGTATACCCAGGCGAAATTCTAGCCTCAATCTACCCGTAATCGGTAATCCAATTTATTGCGTTAGTGACTCTTTAAACTTTATATGCACCCACATTTACGTAGAAGAGGAGTAGTAAACCATTTAGGAAAATACACCCTACTACACTCGGCCGGAATTTTAATCTAGACCTCCCTTTCATCAGCAAACCAAACCATACTGAACTGATGCCTTAGTTATTATGAGAGGGAAATATTATTAAATCATTAAATTAAAATGTGGATGGAGGAAAAAAAAAAAGTTCCTGACTACCATTTATCACATTCCAGAATTTTAAACTGTAACAGTCCCTTTTCGATCTCGACAATTTACCGACACTCTAGTTGTGTAAACCTGAACTAAAAAAAATCAATGAACTGGCGTTGAGTGATGATTGGAGTTGATTGTGTAAAAGTGTGGCGACGACAACCGGTTTCTTTTTTTTCTCAGCATCATTTGTTATTCCTAGCATGTAGTTTTGCAGCCAACGTGTGGCTCTACGATTTAAGAGCTACTGAATTAAATTTAAATCGCTTAATGCAACCTAGAGAATAGATGTGTCGACGTATATAACCTTTATCTACTTTCCAAGACGAGATAGATCTCTGGTAGCTTTGTATTTCTTCTTCGTTCAGTAACAAAACAGAACAACTTAGAGCCATATAAATTAAATTGATACAAGCTGTTTCGGTGCTTTAAAAATTCTCGTCATTAAAAAGTCTTATTAAATTGCGCTTGGCAATCTTTTAGAGACTGTTGCTACCATTTTAGGATTTGTTTGAGCATACAATACTACATATTTGATTGAAATTATAATCAATTTTAAGATTAAAGGTCTGGCTATTATGAAATAATTTTTCTGAGAACTATTAAATTTCAAAATGCTTTTAACCATTGTTTGAAAAAAAAAAAGATATTAGAAAAGATTGATAATGCATGAAAGTGATTTTTATTTTATTTTGCTATATAAGTAAACTACAGTATAAATACTTACATTATGAAAGAGCGATCAAAATATTACTTGGTTTAAATTAGTGTACATATAAATATGGCCATTTAACACCATAAACAATTCAACATAATTAAAGAATCGTATAAAAAAAGCACACACACAGAAAAGTATAGCTTAGCATTTAAGAAGGCCTGGTTAGATATTGATAAAGAAGTAACAATGAACAAAAACTGGAATATGTTGTGAAAATGGTAAAGAAGAAAGCCATTTTTCTTTGTACCAATTGAACTATAACAGCTTTATTTTCAGAGTAATCTGACAGCTATAAAATTTGCTATATGTATTTACACGTATTTATACGTCGACTTATGTGAAAGCTGTTACTTCATGTATGTTATGTATATATATATATAAAACATTAACACCTAGTCAATCAGTGTAAATATAAATATTAATACCTCAATTAGTGTAATTGTAAAAAAAAAAAATCTATTGTAAGGTAAGTTATTGCTGTAATTCAATTGGTTGGCGATTTTCTGCGGTTTTACCAGAGATTTTATTTTGCTGGTGTCTTAAATACAAAGGAAGTTAAAAATCTGCAAGATGACTTGGTTACTTTTACATTCATCTTACAATTTATTTTCATCTCTTTTAACCACCGTTCGTGTTACATATACATACATATATTAATTAGGCTAATGGGGTTAGGGATCAGAAGTTAGAATGTATAGGAAATGTTTTTACATTTACGTGGAGAGAATGGGAAATTATTTAATAATATTTCTCATTACACCTGACCGGAATTCGAAAACACACCTCCTGTAATCGTTAACAACAACCATATGAATTGGATGGGCTATCTCACATGTTTTCCTATGCGGGTACCAGAATTATAGAGTAACTTTATTTGAATTCACGTGGAAGTAGGGTAAGCAATTCTTAAGGGAAATCCATATCAACCTCCAGACTCAGACTAAATTAACTTAAAACTACTTAAGTCGTGTGTCCACTGATATAGATTTTACAATTTAAAATATTTAGCTGTGGGAGCTACCTTGGTAAGCGAGAAATGGCTATGCGGACGTTCAGCTAGCTCTAAAGCAATATCTAATTCTACGATGTGTTATTTCAAAATATGATACACACCAAAATAAAGTTGAAAAATTCCAACGGTCCTCTCCCCCCCCCCTTCCACCATTCTCCTCCCGTAACAACTCTTTGAACTTTATAACTAGAAACAAATGTGTGAAAATGTGACATTAACTAACTAATTTCCAACGACATCTTAGTCATATTTGTGGAACTATTAGAAAAAGCTAGAAAAAAAAACATTTCTCCAACAAATTTAGTAATTTTTTGATAGTCTTACAACTGAAAATCTCAAAATATTGGAAAACTAACAAGGAGATTTCCTCTTTACCTTGAGATAAGTTTTGTAGTTTTCTTTACCCTCTTTCTTATTTTATGAAAAAGGGTGGTTGTAGGTGAGGGGCGAAGAGGGAATATAAACTAGAACTAACAAGGAGATTTCCTCTTTACCTTGAGATAAGTTTCGTAGTTTTCTTTGCCCTCTTTCTTATTTATATGACAAAGGCTGGTTGTAGGTGAGGGGCGAATAGGGAATATAAACTGAGACAGAATAAAGTAGTAGTTCCATAAAACGAAAATACCTTTGTATTTGAAGCCGTGTGGCCTGACGGTGGTTGATAGTTTTTTGCTGACCGAAGCAGCCACCCTAAGTTCTACGCATTGTACTGATATTTCTGGATGTTCTCAACATATGATGTTACAGGTTGGGGCGGATTAATTTTAAGGGATTACACAGAATTCATAGGATAGTAAAACCTATAATGATAATACAACACATTTAGGACACTATTTTGGGATTAAACCCTGGCATCCCGAATAAAATAAAATACACAAAACCACGACACCCACCCTTCCAACTAGAGTATTAAAAAAAATCATTCTTATACTCATTCACGGTAGAATTACTCTCTAAAGTTTTTTTCTACAATTCTATTAAGATCTGAGAAAAAAGGCTTTCAGAAAACAATCTACGGTGATGCTACGTCCTTATATTCAGACATTCCTTACCTTTCGATATTCTAACATCCACCAGGTAGGAACTGACAGCTTAACTCGTCTACTGAATGTGCATGCGTTTTAATCCAAAGGTAAGTGGGTCGAGTCTCAATGGAACTAAAAAAACTTATCAATGGAAAAGGTTAATTTTTTTTTCTATCTAACGAAATGGTAAATGAATGGTTCTGTTGTTTTTTTAATCTAAAAATATAGGCCGGTATTAACCGACACAACTTGAAAAATTGGAACACAAAAATAAATTGACATCTTTGATACAATTCAAATTATTTAAAAAGTAATAAAAAATGGTCCCGTGTCTTAATAACGTGTTAGCTATCTAATTAAACAGGATAAGCCGGTATTAATCAACATAAAGTGAAAAATGGCATAAAAACTAAAATTTTGAGAGTTCTGACACAACATAGAATTATAATAGGCGTGTATTTATCACCATGGAGGAAAAAAAATTATGACACTTCTTAATTTATATAAAAAGGTTAAATTAATTGTTATTGTTAAAGATTATGTGTGGGTTATAGAATTAAAATAAATTAAGATGGTACTATTTGATAATGTGTGCAAAATTGTAGTACAAATTACATTTTTGAAAATTCTTAACACAATTTAAATCTAAGTTGTGTCAAGAGTTCTCATAAAATTGTGCATATCTATAATGGTATAAGAACAAGCTATAAACCTGTTATTGTTTTTAATAATATCGTATTGTATAAATAATTAGTAAAGTATCTTATGTATGCTGTGCATAATTAGAAGAGCATACAAATAAATCATTTTTGGCTAAATTACTTAATTTTTTTTACAAATATATTTATTTAATATAATTATGTACAGCATTCTTGTGAATATGATTCGTTGGGACACACTGGATGTTATTCGGTAAGTTTGGTGTTATTGGCCCTCATGGCATGTGTGTGTTTGTATGTGTGTGTGTAGATTCGTGACTTTTAGGTATGTCCGTGACCTCTCCTCTAACAGCCCAAACAAATTATACACACATACACACACAATAATAAGAGAACAAAAAACCTGTTGTTAACGGTCAGATCTTATCGAAAAATTTATTGCGATAACGGCTTACCTTCTTGTCTAATACGCGTGTATACGGCTCTGGGAATGGAAGTGTCATGCGACGTTGGACCAAGAGGCGATCCTTGCTACCGTCCTCTCTCTCCTTTGTAGCCTGAGTATACGAAGAAATAGTTGAAACGTCACGTATACTTTCTCTAAGAGGAAATGTGTACGGTAATTATATCCGTTGACAAGTTTCTACATTGTAATGATATATTAATTCTACACTTGCTTTTGTACCAATATATATTTTAATTGTTGGATTTAGGGACCTGGTAAAAGTATTACAACCTAATATTAGATGGGTATAGAAATAACAAATATAATATAATCTTTTTAATCCCACACATTGCTAACCTGATTAAAAGTGAATGTCTCTTTGTTCAGAAAATGAGTTAGACGCGTAGATAGCTACACTCTGTAATACAATGTTTCTATTACATTAATAATATTATTTTTAATGATGATATATGAGATATGAAACATATGTTAATACAAAAGTTTGGTTGATTGTTACTAGATAATACAAACATTATAAGGGTAAAAGGAAAAAAGTATCTCACCAATCAGATCAGTTTCAGTGTCGTCACTATCATGTTAAACTTTGGCCTGATAATGAGGGGGAAATTGGTGTTCAAACCCCTGTCGGGATTCCTGTGGGTAGTTTTTACTAAATAGTTTATCACTCTACTTCAACACAAATGCTGGCAGATTACCTAACAAATGATTCCTTCCTCCTTCCTACTCCATTATAGTAATTATCGTATATTACATGTAAACTGAAGAGTAGGACATGGTGATAAAAAATCATCGTAGTTAAAAAACTAAATGACCATGATATTCGGATGATTTTTTTTTTTTGCTTATTCTTTAAATTCTGATACCGAACTGTTACTGAATCAAGAAGACTTGTAAAAATCAGGTGGACAAACAGGGTGATAAATAAATTCCTAAGTAGCGTGAGTTAGAAGAGAACCATTTTGATGTGATTCTTCGGCACAAACACTCTGGATAGACACATCCTTAGGAGGAACTCTCTCATGCACGTCATAGAAGGAAACGTTGAGGTAAAGAGGAGCTTATGAAGGAGGAAGATTCATATATTAGATGACTTGAAGGAATTAAGATTATTATTATTATTATTATTATTAGCACCGCGTCTTACTACCCATTCGGGTTATACGCACTTACGCTAATGTGTAATGGAAGGTTTGATTGTGAGATGAAATGAAGGACCTACAGTTTAACGTGGAATCGGAACCACGGTGGAGACCTGGCATTCCCCAATAAGAAGATTATTGAAATTAAAGGAGGGGACAGAGGACAGAACGCATTGGTAGACTAAGTTCAATGATTAAAGGACTGGACCTGTCGTAATTAATAATACATAATAATAATCGATACTTGTCTTAAGATACTTCATCCCTAGGTAAGGCTGTTTACAATCTTAGATTTTTTTTTTACTCTATCCCCAAATATGTAATATCGGTTAAGAGGAAGTCCTATCCCACCAATAACACCTACCTTAGGAAATACAGCTTGAACCAGACATCGCATCGTGGTGCGACTTTCTATATTTTATTTGTTTTAAAGCGGTGTATTTTTACCATTAAAACCTTTCTATAGCATCTTAAAATAAAATATAAGCCTTAATAAATCTATCATAGTTTCATTGTTATCAATAAAATTATTCAGATCAAAGCCCTTTTATACGTTTTCCGGTTAGAGCAGAAATATGCATCAAATGTATCGGTTAATCGACACTGAGACGGGCTCTTGTGTGGTCAGTCTCTAGCTCAAGTCTAGAGAATCGTTTCCAGTCTCTGTATTATTATTTAAACTGTTACCTTCCACAAAATATTTATTAATAGATTATCCAAGGAAAATGTTAGAAACCAATCAAATGAAAATTAAAATAATAATAAATAAAAATAGATATTGGTAATATATATACATATAAGTTTATAAAGCAGTCCTAATATACGTAAATCGTAATACAGTAGTTCACACAATGAAAGTAATAGAAAATGTACATATAAATTAAATATACATTGTTAAGTTACAATTATTTTAAATCACAGTAAAAATAATTAGGCTCTTATTAATAATAATACTTAGCACCACGTCTTACTACCCGTTCGGGTTATACGCTTTAAGTACTAATTACTCTAACGGATATGGAATTGGGAAGGTTGAATTAGAGGAAGTGAACCCGCATTTGCGTGGAGGGAGAGTGGAAAACCATTTATGAAAAACCACTACCAGTTCACCCGACCGAGATTCGAACCTCGATCTCCCCGTCCTGGCTCTTATTAAATCGAATGTTTATATATTTTTCCATTTATTTGAGTTACACTAAGTGCATTTTCTGAACCTGATTATTATATCACTACACGGCTTATAAACAGCTTGTAAGCCTAGAAAAGACACAACATCCAGCCCCAGACCGTTAATTCAACACTTTGAAAGGGGAAACCCACATTTCACCAATGATAAATTTTTCGGCCATACTAGAAATCGAAGCCTGGATCCTTAACTCAATAGACAGACACGCTACAGATTGAGCTAAGGTGTCCGACGAATGTATAATGATTACTTGTACAGCATAATCTTAAGTACCTGAAAAACAACTATAGTAATTTTATATCTCTGTGTGTGAATAATGCTAGACGATGATTGATTTAAAATATTTTAATATTATTGCAAGTGAAACCAGTAAAAACAATTAATTTGGACTATAAAATCTTATAATGCAAGTAGGTAAAGGTAAAGTTAAGAAAACTCTTTTTAGAAAAAGATTAAATTTTTATTAAACTATAAAAATTTGAGAAATTTATTAAGTTTAGGAAATTATGATTAATCTTATCTTAAATCCTTTTATTCTTGAATCAAAAGCTGCAATTTACTGTAAAAAAACCTAGTTTAGATGCGTTTTTAGCATCATCTCCAGGAGTTCGTGAAATATAAGGAATAAGGATGAGGAAGGTGGGTTTAAGAGAAACTGAACCTATATTTGCGTGGAGAGATGATTGTAACACCATATCCGGTACACTTTGCCTGTATTTAAATTCCAACCTTAACACACCTCCTCATTACTGGCAAATCAAACAATATGAGAATGACGCCGGTGTCCACATGCTCACTGGTAAGGTTTTCATCTAGTTAACTATAAAATACTTTATTTGGATTAGATTTGCAAAACTTATTTGTCATTTTATATGAATTAGACCAATATTATTTTCTTAAGCAGCTAACTAGTTTCATAAGCAATATCCGCATAGATGGGCACGCAGTCAGGCGATTTTTTTTTTTATGGTTTACTGGTTACTGGTGATTTGAAGGTCAGGACTCAAGTCCTGACTGGGTGTACAAGAAATGTATTTTTCTACACGGTTTCTTATTCTCTCTCTCTCTCCATGATAAATCGGATATATTTCCCCTAAATACGACTTTCACTATCCCCACCCCATTAGCTTGATTAAACTACGTATGGCCTTTAAAGGGAATAAGGAAAAACCCTAAAACATTTTTAATACCTGCCTCGGTAACCGCATAGTCTAAGGCGCAACTCTCGCAGTAGACTAGACTACCGATGACAGGGAGATCGGGGTTCAGATCCTTGTCGGGTGTACTGAGAGTATTGTTTTAACTAAACGATTTTCCATTATCCATACACACAAATGCTGGTACACTTTCTCTAAATTTAACCATATTCATTCCTTCTAGTCTAATTTGTACATATGCATATAAGCTTAGCAGGTAGTGATGATAAAAAAACGTTATTTAGAGAAATCTTTTCTAAGTAGTAAACAATTAATATTTTCATAAACCCATGACTATCGCTATTTTAACAAACAGTAAACAAGGTATTATTTATAATCTGTAAAAAAAACCTGCTATTTTCAAGATTATCAAGTAAAGGTATTTTTTTTAAATAAAAATAAAGGAGGAGAAGGTATTACAGGAGTCCATAAAACCCAATATATATTAAACACAAAGGCCAACTTATTTTTAACTTTCCTAATGTATTATTCTACCCGTTAACAGTCAATGATCACTAAAGGTATTTACTAAGCCACGTTGGGCATATTAAACGATATTTTTATTATAATTAAAATTGTATTATTCCTAGTAGTCATTAAATGATAGCGACTACATAAATGAGATTCTAAGAACTAACAACCTTACCTTAATAAAACATAAATACAAGATTAAATAATGTTTATTGACTGGGGTATAAGAAGGACATACTCTAAATGCTTGTACACTCTTAAATTAGATTTATTTTAAAGTTTGTGATAGTTACACCATCCATTTTATTGCAAGAAATAGTGACACACAAAAAAAATAGATACTTCTTGGAAGAGACAGGAAAGTATTATGTGAACAATTGTACCTCAGTTAGCCTTGTGAAAATAATACCTTGCACAAGCATCAAAAGAAAATAAGGCAACGACATTTAATTCGTCGTCACGCATTTCCTTGCACAAGAATTACTGAACTCTGCAGCGATTGTCTTCCTCAGACATCGTTCTTGCTCAAGGACACTTTATCTCGATTTACTTGGCAGACATACTTACTAAGAAAGACCTGCTTCTACGATGAATTGGTTCTTTCAAGCATTCACATCTGTGAAGTTAGTCTATGAAATGTTATTGAACTATTTGAGGTATTAAAATGATGTTTAGAGGTTAATTAGTGACTTGGTTAGAGTATTTTATTTTTACATTTTGTTCGAAGACAATTTTTCTTGAAAACTTTTTCTCTTAAGACTCTTAATAACTCACATTACTAGCAACTTTATCTAGAATATCTTGTGAACCACTAGATTTGTCTGAATCTTGAGCTAGGAGCTACTGATCTAGGATAGCAGGGTTCAATTCCAAGCATGGTTGATAATTTATTGTCCAACACCTTAGCTAAGTCGGTAATGTGTTTGTATACTGAATTAAAGATCCCGGGTTTGATTCCTGGCATCACCAAAATATTTATCATTGGGGAAATGTTGATTTTCTCTTTCACAGTGATGAATTAACGGCGGGGCTGGGTGTTCTGTCTCTTATAGATTTAAGTTATTATATAAGTCGTGTGCTGATATGATAAGTTGGTTCAGAACGTTCACGTTAAATGTCTAAAAAAAATATCAAAAAATGACGATTTTTATTGGTGAAATCGGGAGAAGTTGGGAATTCCGTCTTCACGGTGATGACTAACGACTGGGGACTAGATTTGGTGTTTATTCTAAAGATAAGTTAGTTTGAAAGTAGTGTGCTGATAATTATAATTGACTCAGAACTTTTATACATTATTGCACTTGCATACTTAGTAAAATATAAATATCAAAAGTGCCATTTAATTTTTTTATAAGTATGTGTTTAGTAAACTAGTTCTCTATAGAAACTACCTTTATGAGCAAAATATAGGTCAATAAAGTTATTAAAAGTATATATATATATATATGAGTATGTGTGTATGTGTGTCTATGTGCTAAGAATAGTTGGGTACTCACATTGTATATACCTTAATAAATAATGTAAAACTAATTTAGACTAAAAACATATATAGTAAAATTTCTCTAGCCCCTCAAAACTCCTTGTTAAAATAAACAATTTAAATAGTAAAACATGAAGTATAGCTCTAGTCTTCAAATATTTCCTAAAATACATCGTATACTTTCTTTGTAATGTGTTTGAAATTAAAAGCAATGTTTAAAACGCGTTCGCGTAGCTATAATTTTAAAATGTATTTTGTTCAGTATACTGTCTAGCGGTATATTGAAAATTTGTTGTTTTAAAATTGTATATAAATTAGGGTTTTTAACAAATATTGAAAAAATGTGTATCTATGGACTTAAGAATAGTTATTAATCTAAGATTTAATATATCCCACTTTGAAGTATATTTAGCGACAATAAATGCTATTGAAACCTTAAAATTAGGACAAGGTGATAGCTATATTGATTGAAATGAGGTAAATTACTTCTTTGTTAATGTTAATTAACAGTTAGGCAATCAAACAGTATCCAACTAGATATTAATTTCTTCTGGTCACAATTTTGTAATTGCGGGCTAAAGCTTAGTCTTGATAGACTATGTGCTTTTATAGTCCGGATTTAAATCAGTGGTACAGTCACGATACAATCACGGTACGTTAATGAGACGATACACTTTTCCTTACATTGTTTTAATCACCGATGACGCTTTGACCTCGATAAAGTCACAGTACATTCTCGCTCTCAACACGATACTCTTGAGATAATATTTTACCGCGCCGTCATCGTGGTTGTATTGTATTGTATTGTAGTGCCAATGGAGTGCTAGTAATCTCTAGAAAGACGTTCTACACATAAGTATACTGTCATGTTTCAAAGAAAATTAGAAACCTCTAACGGGAAACATTAAAAAGGTAATTTTTCTACTATATTCCGTATTTCATGATACATTTTCTAAGAATATCTTCTCGTCATTCATGATACGAGGGTACAAGATAAAATAAAAACTCTCCTTCCATTTGTCATCTCGGTGTTATTAGATGCAAACGAATTCGTCTCCTTTTCGTGGGAATATTTTCTTCCCTGTTTGGTTTAACGGCTTCGTCCTAATCAATCTAAAATAATTGCTATAAAAGCAAGCGATAGATTTGAAAAACTTCACATTCTTGATTCTATTTAGTAAGTTTTGCAAGGCGTCGCATGACCCCCAACTGAAAGTCATCGAGCAAAAAGTGTACCTCGCCTAATCGAGTGTGTACCCTCACAGTATCACTGATGTAAATGAGCGTCCGTATCGTAACTATATTGTCATCGTGTCGTTACTGTATCATGACAGCACCGCTGATGTAAATAGTGTCCCATTAATCCTATACCTCGGCAAACAATTTTCTCGCGAATTCATCTCCATATTAAGTGAATGTGTAAAGGTGAATGGAAATGTGCCGTTGTCGCACCAAAGCAGATCCATGTGTGCGGTAAAACGCGAGGAGGCCAAATAGTAACTGGTTAATTCTTCTTCCGTGCGTTCTGTCGAGAGGTGTGGCCCAATGCACGCGATAAAGGCGGTTTTGCACAAGACCCGTTTCGCTCCAGCTCTTCGATTCAAACGTATGTTTCTATGCCCTTGGCCACGAATCCAGTTATGAAAGGCTAGGTTTTGATTGAGAGAGAAATAAGGGGTAACATATTAACACGAAACATAAATCATGGTCACATTGGTCGAGGAAATCAGACGCAGATTTTAACAGATGGTTTTATGCAAAAATATTTAAATGTTTAATGTGAGCTTAGTAGATTGATTATAAAATTTAATAACAGTACAAATATAATTAAAATAATAGTTAGGCCTATGAAAGACTGATACACACAGCAGTATAACAAATTATTTTCTATAAATACATTGGAGCAATGTACAACTTTATTATCATAGCCACTAAATTAAATATTATTTTGATGGATTAAATGGTCAATTCTCTCCGTATACCAACCATTTATTTGTCCTTTACCTTAGGATAGATGGATGCGATTCTGCCTACCTATAAAAGGGATTGTATTAAACATTCATTTCTTAGATGCGTTTTTTTTAAATATATTTTATTCTGCTAACTTAAAAAGTCAACCTGTATATAAACCCGAATGGTTGGTGAGATGCGGGTAGCAAATAATTAAACAATTATACATCTTAACTCATGAATAAAGCTACTTTATTATAATTTAAAACCTTTTAGACTCATCCTGTCTGATTAATGTACACTTAAATTGTCTTAACACAAGTTCGATAACGAACATCCTTTTGGGCCCACAGAGGTGGTAGGCCAGTAATAAATGGGTAATATATTTTATTGATAAATAAAGATGTTGCTAATCTATCTTCAAGTAAATACCTGTTCACAACCAGCCTTTTTTCTCTCTTTAACGCGTCTCTCTTTTATCCAAGATTTTAACGGAGTTTTGTTTATTCTTGGTCTAAAATTAATTGTATAAACTTTTAAATTTATTGATTTTCGACTTAATATCTAAGCCTTTCGACGTGAATTACACTTGGTTGCTGTTGACGGGTAAGTCGAGGTTCGAATCACAACCGAGAGCTCTGAGGAGGATAAGAGAGGGGGGGGGGGGGGGGGCGGAAATTCCTCATGTGAGTGATCCATCACCGGGACAGTTAATTTTGTCACTGTTTATTATGAATATATCTACTGAGCCAGCTGTGCTATATTCTTTGTTTAATTAATTATATTCATTAGCACTAGGTGTCAGCACCATATTGACCCTTCACACCTAATGGCTTTAAGCTCGCTCATCCCGCGCTTTTCTTAACATAACGGGTAAAACCTGTGATCAAAGCACTTTTTAGCTCTCGGGACACACATCTACGCTCTCTCGTGTGAAATAATTCATAAGTGCTCAAGAAACATGATTGGGCCACCCCAGCTATCATTCATCACTCCAGGTATTCTCAGTCACCATTCGCAAAGGTAGGCTCATGGTTACGTGATTGTTTCTATTTATGTTTTTTTAACTAACGCTTGTGTGAAAAATCTCGTTTGTTAACACCCCACAGCCACTGTGTATTACCACCCGCCCAGCTAATACGTATATGAACTAATTTCGCTAATGTGTTGGATGATAAAGATAGTATTTTTAGCCGTCAACATTGGTAATATTTTACTCTATTACTAATTTTATTTTATAAGTGTTGATCTTATCTTTGAAAAATTACAGTTTCAGATCACTTAATTTAAACAATAAATATATTAAAATGCTTTTCTAAATTTATATAAACATGAAAGAGTTCTTTCTCATAT
The DNA here is from genome assembly GCA_039000515.1 of Timema cristinae. Lineage (NCBI taxonomy): Eukaryota > Metazoa > Arthropoda > Insecta > Phasmatodea > Timematidae > Timema > Timema cristinae. The sequence continues at coordinate 40,345,780 of JBCFYV010000003.1, read as the reverse complement.
ACATCGGACTGCACAGATAAACAGCTGAGGCCAGAGTACGCCTTTGTATTGTTCGTTCACAGATTTTTTTTAAGTTGAAGATTTACTAAAAACCATCTCATATTCACACAATTTGCAAATAGGTTTTGTAACTTTGACAATAGTATAGAGTAGACTAAATCAACTTCCAATGTCGCAATAAAAAATAATAAACATGCTCTGGAAGTGGATTAACACAAAAGTAATTTGATCACCATTTGAATTAACAATATCGGCGGGAACTTGGATCAAACGTCTGCACACTCTACTCTGGTTTCCCTTTGACGGGGAGGTCAGCGTTCGAATCCTAGCCGGTTGTACTAAAGAATGTTCTTCCAAAATGATATTCACATTCTCCTCTCCCTACTAATTCTTATACATTTTATTTAAATGATATCGTTCTCATCCCTGTGTATATGTATGATAAAACTCTAAATATGTATGTACGTTCGATTGTTTGTCTTTCGTTTGTTTCCAGTAAACTGAAAAAAAGTATTCATCGAATCAAGAAGGGCCTTTTTCTGATGTACTCCTTATTTTTCAGAACGCAAGGTAAGCTATCCACCGTCACGTTAGCTCATCAACGAGCAAAGCCGTGTCAAAATATTGGGCGTAAGCAGAGCACATTCATCGCGGCTGGTATTGTGGGTACTACATTAGATGGCCGAGGTGTGGTGGAGGAGAAAATGGGGTTAGGTCTGTGTTTATTCGCCAATTTTTGTACGTACATAAAACACTGCTCCAGATTAAGTTTAATTCTTTTCTAGCATTTGAATTTGTTGAATGTGTTGATATATTGTTTAATGTGGGCGAAGACATGATAAAATGCTGGTTATTTTATTATAATTGAATTTATTGAACTCAAACAGCTAGTAAGTAACTGTGGCGAAAAAAAAAAGCTTTCAATTGTCAGAAAAATTCCATGTTACCGTGAACCAACTAAGTATTATAACGAAAACAAAGTAATTAATTATACTTGGAAACCCCACCGACTACTGGTGTTACTTAAATAGGTGATTACCTGGCTTATTGGTACGATATAAATATAACGTAATTAGAGTGCCATGAATCTTCCAGCGTCCTGTCACGATAACCGGAAACTTCAATCAGTGTTCCGGGGATCTCATTCTTTACATTTCCACCAAGTTCTTCTCTTTCTTTAGATCTATCTGCTTCAACATTTATCTCCCCCCCCCATCCCCCTTCTCACTCCCCATTAGATATCCTTTCTTACCACACACCCATTAGTTACACTAGTTATGTCTTCTCTTCTCTATCTGATCTTGAGGATTCTCAAGATATTCATTCGTCTAAGATAGTGGCTTTCGAATTGATGGTCGACTACATCCGAGAGGTGAGTATAAGTATAGTCCAATTTTCATTGAAAAATCCTTTAAGAATCTACCAACATTTTTATTTGCCAACAATGATATAATTGTAATCTCTTATAAGCGTTGTTTTATATGTATTTATGATATAGATAAAAGGTGACAGTTGATCAAATGACTTGATGTAAAAATACGTGAAAGAAGATCTAGTAACTTTTCTGTCTAATTAAAGGCTCTTCTAAAAAATTAGATTGTAGACGTCTTAAAAGTTTAAAATACAAAATATACTATAAATATCCAAATATTATTTCAAGCCATTATTTATTGTCATTACCGACACCTTAACCTAGTCAGTAATGCATTTGTCTATTGAGCTATATTACCCGATTTAGATTCCCGATATAGTCGGAAAAAAATAGTATTGATTAAACTAAGGGTTTGCCCTTAAAAATTGATACACTACAGATTAGGCGAGTAGCTGTTGTGCATTATTGTTACAATAGTTTGTAGATCGTATTATGATATTATCAATTGGTTTAGAAAGGAAATGTTAATACCCTCAGCACAAATATTTATGTTTCTTTACCATGGCTTATTTGTGTATAAAACACTTAGACTTGTCCTTATAGCTTAGTGGTTTAAGTAATTCGCCTCAATTTAAGGATACTATGGTTCAATTCCAGCTGATATTATTATATATATATATATATATATATATATATATATATATATATGGAGTTGCCTTGATATCCAATTAGTAAATATTAATATCCTAGATATGAGTGTGTACTGTTGGACTTACTACCTTAGTTTAAGTTATTTTGTAAGAATTTTAGTTTTAATATATATGTTACACCACATTCATGCATTTTCCCGATTCATGAATAAAGCAAATATTTGCCCACTCCATGAACAGGTCTCTCCTTCTGACCATTTCCTGAACTGGGAAAACAAATATTCCAGTTTATGAATTGTGTAGCTCCAATCTTTACCTAATTCATGAATTGGACGAATTTTTGCACGACCCTTGAAATGGACAAGCGATGAAGAGGTTTGGTCTTTAAGTTAATCTTAACTTTTAATCGTTTTAGAATGGAAGGTTATATTAAGCTATGTTGGCTTAGTTTAAAATCATATCTTAAAATGAGTTTCACTAACGCATGTAGTAGCCCAGTTCGTGAAATGTTCAGGCTAGTTCACGGAATGGATAGAAATTTGCCCGATTCATGAACTGGGCTGTTTCACTATTGGGGTGTGACATATATTTATATACATCCGTTCCGTCTCACTATCGGTTGGGGTGCATTTAATTCGTACATATATTAACTAATTATAATTTTTCCCTGGTTTCACTCGCATTAAACAGTACATCAACACATTAGGCAACTTAAAAATGGTAGACAGAATGAAACTTTAAGAGCAGTGTTTTATGTGCTTACGAAGATTCATGAAAAAATATGGACCGCCCTCCCCCTACCCCCCAACGCTTCACCCTCCACACCCCAGCTCATATCACCTGCCATCGTATGTACCCGCAACACCAGCCGTGAAGAATGTTCACTTAGGCCCGGTTTTTTCAACATCCCTTTGCTCGATGATGAGCTAGCATGAGGGTATCTAGCTTACCAGGGTTCTCTTAAAAATAAGGTGTAGAACAGAAGAAATCCCGACTCGATCCGATGAGTATATTTTGAATTTACTTGAAACCAACAAAAAAATGTACAAACGAATATTCTAAAAATGTAGTAGTTGGTGGTGTTATAATATATACTACCCAAAAGGAAAAGAAAACGCCACAAAAATATGAATGAATAGAAACTCCTAGCTGGCGTACCCGTTCTTCACACGGAAAATCTATAAAGTAACCTTGTTCTTTTATAGTACAGGCCAAGAAAAAAGTTTGGAAACATAGGGAGTATGGTATCTGTAAACATTTATATTTACTTAAAACTTTTGGTGACATGCTATGATGGACTTATTGTCAAAGGATGAGAGCATTAACATCATTTTAAATGCTCGAAGAGGCAGTTTCAGATCCATTCCAGAGGACTTCATTCATCAATATCCCTCTCAAGAGCACTTATCACACACTATATTTATTTTTCCAGATCACCAATAGCATTAATATTCACAGATAAAATTAACAAAACCTAAAAATATGTATTAATATTAGTCCTTTATTGTTTTAAATTGTGTTACATCACGTGAAAAGTAGGTTTTATAAAACAATATATCAAAATATAGACAATATTCTAAATATGTATTAAAATCTAAAATGTATTTTGAATATTAAGTTATAGTTTAGGTAAACACACTATTTATTCTCTCAATTTCTGTTTCTAATTTAAAATTAAAGAAGAGTAACGTAAACATAAATGGTTCTTAAAGAGTTAAAACAAATTAGTTACAGATAAGTGTAAACGATTACAGCATAATAAAGGAATGATTATTTTCAATGCTTTTGACCTAATTCAATTTACTATTTTGAATCCACAACATTTAAATTTTCAATTTAAGACTTTATAGAGAACACTATCTTAAGACTTATCATCATTCAAAATTTTAAATATCTAAGATATTTAGAAGTGTTCGAATAATATTCATGAAGACAGACCTATATCAAAACTATATCAAATTATGATGTTCAACATACGGCTTCACTCTTATTATAATTTACAATCCAAAAACATTTTATGCTAACCAAACTATTTTAAAAACAATCTTTGAAACAAAATAGCAATCACAACCCATAAACTGAGTTCACAAACGAACGCCATATTTGCCTGAGAGCGATCATAAGACGTGTACAAATAAACTATGTACATTATTATAAAAAATATTGGAAATAAGAAAATAAAATTTTAACAAAGAGCATAAAATAATGTTCAGACTATTATAGTTCTATAAGGTTGTCCCTCTACACGTATTTAAATATTTTAATTCCATACCATACGAGAGATGTTATTTTATTAGTTTTGAGGATTTTTTTTTTTTGAAAACCGCTTTTCCCGGTCATTAATTTAAAAAGCTAACATTTTTTCAGTATGTTTGGGGTTACTCCCATGCCCATGGTCATTCTTCACTGATATTTTAAGGCAGCGTGTGTGATGTACATGTGGAAATCTTCAACTAATTGTGAGCGATCAATTAACGCAGCCATAGTCGACTATGGAGGGACTTATACTGCCAATGGTAGGCCTACAATGACAATGTATACTACTAGCCTTATGGTCATGTCCATCACAGACTCTGCCTTAAGATATGAGTAAAGAAAGGCATTGAGCACGGAATAACTCCTAGATAGCACAGTGGTAAGATTATTGGTGTACTAAGTCAAATATGTATGGTTAGATTTCTAAATCCAAGTGTCATTTTTAAATTTAAAGAATATATAGCATATTAATGTTTATAATTACTACTCTTCACGTATTCTAGACTAATTTAATCTTACGTGAAATTCGTAATCGCTATGGTCATATTAAGTTAGTCTATGTTATGTTATAACCCCTATAAAGATAATATTTAAGGTGGACTAGGGGCCTGTAGGGAATTTCCTAAACGGAAGTTGGCAATCCTTTTTAACAAAACAATCCAATTGTTTTAATACACTTCTGCCATTTAACTTATAATGAATTGTTTACAAATATTTAATAATCTAGTATTATTATTATTATTAGCACCGCGTCTTACTACCCATTCGGGTTATAGACACTTACGCTAATGTGTAATGGTTGGGTGATTGTGAGATGAAATGGAGGACCTACAGTTTCACGTGGAATCCGAACCACGGTGGAGGCCTGGCATTCCCCACATTCACAAGATGTCTTGTCAGAGGTGAAGGAAGGGTTTGGAAATCAGATAAATCGGTGCCGGGACCGAGGATTGAACCCCGGCCGCCAGCACAGAAGTCTGACACCTTACCCCTAGACCGCCAGGTCACCTTTTAATAATCTAGTAACATAGGCATCGAGAAGGAATACAAAATTACACTATGAGTTGGGTGTTGAGCCACTCTTCCTCTCAACGTTAGAATAATCTATTTGTATTTATCCAACAACATAGTATAACTTTTTCAAGGTGGTGGAACGTAGCCAAGTATATTTATTATTCTTTACCCACGCACGCGCATAACTAAAATTGCAATTCTATTGAATGTCATCTGTTTTCAGACGATGTTAAGAACCGATCAGATTTGTCCAAAGCAACATTATTCGAAAAACCAGGGCATGTCGAGATAACTCGATCTAGTTTTAGAGTCTCAATTCGTGAGCTGGCGTCACAGAAATTTATCTAAATGGTCCGTGAAGTATACTTGGAAGGAAGAGAGAGTAACAAAGTGAAAAAAAAGAGATAAAGAGGGAAATATAGAAATAAATAAAATAGAAAGGAGGAAGAGAGAAAAAGGAGTGAAAAATAGAGCAAGGGAGTAGAGGGATAGAGATAAAAAGTAACAAGAATATAACCCTCCTCGGTGACGTAGTTAGCTAACGAGCTAGTCGTGATGAGCAAGACTGCTGAGGACGGGGATATTGAGGTTCGAATCAAGCTTGGGTGAACTGGGGGTGGTTTTCCTAAATCGTTTTCCACTCTCCCTCCACTCAAATGTGGGTTCACTTCCTCTATATTCAACCGTCTCAATTCCCAATCCATTAGGGTAATTATTACTTAAGCATATAGCCCGAACGGGTAGTAAGACATGGTGCTAAATAAACAAAAAAAAGAAATAATAAAGAGCTGACTCATAGAGAGGGGGAAAAAATGCGGGTGCATTGAAATATTAACTCGGTGACCACGCCATTATTTTAGTATTTTAATTCCTTGTTGGATTTCATTCAATTACATACCAGATCTCGTGGTACAGTTAAGAGCCCCTGGCTATTGACTAATAGGTTCCAGTTTTGATTTTCGACTGGTAGTGGGAATTTTTCTCGAAAGAGGAATAATTCCCATTGGCCACCAGTAAGGGCGTAGAAAGTTAGTTTTTCCAAGGGGTTTATTTAGAAAATTTTATTTTACTTTTATCCTATATAAGTTTATAATACACTCATTCAAGCAACCCTAATTTTGATACACCAAAACCAGAGGAAGAAGGGGAGGCGGTGGTCCGGACACCCTCTGATCCCCACCTTTCCACGACCTTGATATATATCATGTACAACATTGCCTGGTTATAAAATTTTAACAAAAACTTTAAATCCAATTTTGAAATATTTATAAAAATAAAATTTTAATCCATTTAAAAAAAATTTGAATTGAGATTTAATAGTAATATTTATGCTACAAATAAATCACCAACATGTTAACATGTCATCATGTAAAACTATATTTTAAACATAATTGTATATCGATTTACGAGAAATATCCAATAAAAAAAATTATTAGTTAGTAAACTACCCCAAAGCAAGTTTTTTCTCCAAAAAATAGGTAATCAGTATTATCTGCCATGTAAAATACACCATTTATAGCCATTTAAAAAACAAATTGATTAAGCAATTTTTTTTAAATTCAAAATTTCCAAAAATAGTTATTAGTAAACAACCTTTATTTTAAGGGCTAGAATTAATCTCTCTCTCTTTCGCTCTCTCTCTCTATATAAATATATTTATATATATGACCCAAGGTAATATCATATAATACCTAAATATCAAGTTTGAACAAAAATCCATTATACCTGTGCAGTTATAGACAAACATAATACGAGGGGGACACAGAATTTCCATACACTTATTTGAGTTTACAAACACATCGGTCAAATTTTTTCACGATCACAATATTGAATCATTTTATGAGAAAGTAAAAATAGAAATGTCAAAAAAACAACGCATTTTGTAAACAAAATATATATTTATACACATAATTATTAGGCAACGTTATGTAGTTTTAAAAACTCTAACAAACTAAGATTATTGTTCCAACACAGTTTCTTTCTTTCATTATAAGTTAACTTGGTTTAAGGATTAGGAGTCTATTTTTACTAAATTAGATTGGACGTCTTAGCCCATGGGTTCACCGATGCGGCTAGGCTCCGCCTAATTTATATTCGGGGTCATTTAGTCATGCTTTAAGGTTTGCGAGAAAATTTATACAAGATCGATTTTGAGCTTCCTGTAAGAAAATATTTCATTTTGTAACTTTTACGTGTTTCTCCGAATTATTTTAAATGTTCTATGCATTTCTTACTAGTTGAAATATTATCTGTTTTAGTAATACTGGGATTTATTTACGTTTTGTATGTTATTTGAGGCACCCTACAACAATTTGAAAACGATTTTGTGATATATATATATATATATATATATATATGTAGCTGTACACTATTCTATATTGCAGTATGTAATGAGTATTGTAATATCCTAGCTATTAAAACACATCAAGAACAGGTTCTGATGTAATTATATGAATTACTCAATCCGCGGCACGTGTGCAACTAGTGGTACGCCTAAGGTCACCGTAGATGATAAAATTATTATTAGCACTGCGTCTTACTACCCGTTCGGGTTATACGCACTTACACTAATGTGTAATGGTAGGGTGATTGTGCGATGAAATGAAGGACCTACAGTTTAACGTGGAATCCAAACCACGGTGGAGGCCTGGCATTCCCCACATTCACAAGTTGTGATTAATACACGACTTGTCAGAGGTGAAGGAAAGGTTTGGTAATCGGATAAATCTGTGCCAAGACCGAGGATTGAGTCCATGACCCCAGCACAGAAGTCTGACACCTTACCCTTACACCACCAGGTCACCAATATAATAAAAATATAGCAACAACGAATTATTACATTTTCGAACAAATAAATAACCAAATAAGACCAAGTTAATAAATTGATATAATATTAATTATAATAACTAATAACAATATCAACAAACTTGAGCTTGAGTCCTCAACAAAAGGGAACTTCACCACCTCATCGAAGAAGAATCGAAAGACAAACACCATATTTAACTTCCGCTTCATTGCAGTGTCCGGTGACTGTCACAAAGAAAAGCGATTGAGGATTTTGAAAATTAAGGGTAGTGCTCAGAAATGTTTTGTTGGAAATGGGAAACCATCTGATGAGGGTACGCTTTTTAAGTATGAAGTTTGGTTATGGGATCTAGCTTTTCTGAGAGACATCGTGGGCAATAATTAAAAACTGAAATCAACATTTGCAAGTTTGCAAAGTAAAACAATCGTTTCAGCTCTGTTCTTCAGGCTTTTAAAGTAAAGCTCAGTGCTAAAAGGGTCATAATCTTTCACAGAACGAGTTTTCTCAATTTCCTAGAATGAAAAAAACTTTCCAACATTGAATGTAGTGAGTTTTCAAGCTTTGATTACCATTATTAATGTGCTATTTCCGATTTGGAGAATTCATTCGAAACAAGGTTTTTTAATTTTTCAATTTGGAAAAAATTTCATATTTTCACAAAACCTTTTTCATTTTAAATAGAGGATATTGTTTTTCACCCTTATAATATACAAATTGAAATCATGATCGTTATAACAATAGACAAATCCACAGCAAGTACAGAGAAGTGCTTGGGAATTCATCCAGCCATGAATTTTCTATCCTTTGCAATTGCCTTCCTTCATGCCAGTTTCTTGCATTAATAGCCCCTGACCTTGAGATATTTTTGCAAGTTTGGTTCAACTTACTAAATATTTTCAGTAATGAACTTGGTCAAAATAAGTTTTCACTGACATACACTTAATAAACCTGACTCTTGTTGATTCTTACTTCTTACACGACAAACCAAAACATTAATGCACTTATGAATGTCAAAGAAATCCAGAAACCTCAATAAAAATGGAAAATTTTATTTTTCTTATTGAAAATTTGTAATTTTTACTATTATATAGTGGTCATATTTATGTCACTAATTATCACTAAAACATAGTCGTACAATTACGATGAGGGTATAGTTATGGATTATTTTTGGAATGTAGATTCTTGATACTTATAAATATTATTAATATTGTTTGGCTTTGTTTATGTTATTAATAATTATTTTTCTAATATAGTTTTGAAAAAAAATACACGCACTAAGACTCTCAAACCAAATATATATTATCATACTTTAAATTCTTAAATATCTCTTCTAATTTTTGATTGTGTATTTAGAAAGATAGTGGTGGTACTAAGGTAAGGTAATGTTAAAGATTTTTAGGGGGAGTGGCACGCCAAGATTCTTAACCCAGATAGTGGCACGTCAGAAACTAAACGGTACGACACAATCACACAAATTTCTCATATTGTGTATTATGGCTTCGAAGAAAAATTTTCAAAAATAGGGTTTTAGTAAAGTACCCTTAAATAAGTTGCACTCATAAAATCAAACACGTCATCTGGTTAGTAACAATAACCACTCTTTTTATATATAAATTATAAACCAAATTACCCGCCTTGATGGCGTAGTTGGCAAACGCGCTTGTGTTGAGATCGACTCTTGAAGACGGAGAGATCGAGGTTCAAATCTCGGTCGGGTGAACTGGGGGTGGTTTTTCCTAAATGGTTTCTCACTCTCTCTCCACGCAAATGCGGGTTCACTTCCTCTAATTCAACCTTCCCAATTCCTAATCCATTAGCGTAATTAGTACTTAAAGCGTATAACCCGAACGGGTAGTAAGACGGGGTGCTAAATATTATTTTTATTATTATTATTTTTATTATTGTTATTATTATTATTATTATTATTATTATTATTATTATTATTATTATTATAAACCAAATTGTTCAAACATATCTAGCAAAATTCAGATTTAAAAATATATATTTATAAGCTCCCCTAATATTATTAGTTATTTATAAAAAAAGTATTTATCATGAAAAACTATTCATAGATTCCCATTGTGAGTTCAATCTTCAAGGTCAATTTCTAAAACATTCAAATTTTCTATGAGTTGTTGCCAGTAAACTACCCATAAATTAATTTATTTTATAAAATCATTGTGAAAGTTAATAAGGAACGATTAATATAATAAATAATAGAATTTAATTTTAATAATTTAAATCTAATATGAAAAAGCTGTTTGTTGGATGTGATATAATGATAATTTTCATAAGTACAGTGTTTGGAAGAAATTTTTACAGTAAATTAACAAATTATATATCTTGTTATATTTCATTAAAAATTTTACATAACATCTAAAAAGTTTGAAATATGTTAAAAATGAAATTTTAGAGTCATATTACATTAAAGAACAATATTAGAAGACGATGATGTACATATATAAATAATTTGTCATGCAAATAAACGGTTGCTTGTAAATTTTGAAATTAAAGAATAAACAAAAATAAAGTGACTTGAGATCTGGGTGCGTATACAACTTTAGGGCATATTCATACTGCTGATTGGGGTGGTAGCACATACATTATAATAGATGTATATGGATGGACAAGTGGATTATTGCAGCGGTGGCTGAATATTAGCTCGGTAAAATGTATCCAACACTTTTTATTGGTAAAAGGTTTTATAGTTCGAGGCTTTCATAAAGGTTTACGCTTCAAAGATAATCAACTTTTCACAAAGTTTGAACTTCCGGTGTTTAATTCCAAGAAAAACATATACATTTCCTCTTCACATTACGATGCTAAATTTAAATTCATCCCTTTCTTGGCTCTTTATTTCTATCTGACTCTCAACAGTTTTGTAGTTAAAAGTTGAGTTAAAAAAAAAATTAGCACCGCGTCTTACTACCAATTCGGGTTATACGCTTAAGTACTAATTACGCTAATGGATTAGGAATTGGGAAGGTTACATTTAGAGGAAGTGAACCCACATTTTCGTGGAGGAGAGTGGAAAACCATTTAGGAAAAACCACCCTCAGTTCACCCGACTGAGATTCTAACCTCGATCTCCCCGTCCTCAGCAGTCGGGCTCAACACGACAAGCGCGTTAGCCAGCTACGCCACCGAGGCGGGTAGTTAAGTTGTTATTATGTTCAACCAACGACCAAATATGTCTAATTTACTTATATTCAATCTCACGGTTTCCGTGGTAATGTAGACAAAAATACTCCACAGATGAGCTACTATGCACATAGAAGAAAACAGAAAAGACAACAGAACAGCTTAAAAAAATAGCTAAGAAAATCAATTTTTCGTTGAAAGCTACTATTTTTGCTGAAATCCTGGACCCATAACCTTTAAAAATAAGTAGTCCTTTGTCAAAATCACCTAAGCTATTTTATTGAAATTTCAATTATCGGAAATGGGTTTACAAAACTATACGTGTAAATGTCCCATTAAAGACGAATTCACAATAAGAGAATGCGAACTTTCATGAAATGTTTTATCTACAATCCTGGAGAACATTCCAACACAACTAGGTGTACAGTAATCATGGTAAAAGGAAACTTAATAATTTTTATATATAATATATATATAATATATATAATTTACAACATAAAGAATACGGAAATAATCTCATTAAATAAGTAGTTTGGAAGGAGATAGTGGAAAAACTCAATGCCGAAATTAGCTAGGGTGACCAAAAACAGTCAGAGCATAATGACGACACGACACAGCCGGCGCACGGTCCCTTGTTTAGAATGAAGTGACATGACACAGTTGCGCACAGTCCTTGTTTAGAATGGAAGTGACATGACACAGTTGGCGCACAGTCCCTTGTTTAAATGGAAGTGACATGACACAGTTGGCGCACAGTCCCTTGTTATAATGGAAGTGACATGACACAGTTGGCGCACATTCCCTTGTTTATAATGGAAGTGACATGACACAGTTGGCGCACAGTCCTTGTTTATAATGTAGTGACACGACACAGTCAGTGCACAGTCCCTTGTGTGTGTGAATGGTATGACACGAAACAGTTGCGCACGGTCCCTTGTTTAGAATGGAAGTGACATGACACAGTTGGCGCACAGTCCCTTGTTAAATGGTAGTGACACGACACAGTCAGTGCACAGTCCCTTGTTTAGAATGGTAGTGACCGACACAGTCGGCGCACAGTCCTTTGTTTGTGAATGGTAGTGACACGACACAGCCGGCGCACAGTCACTTGAGTGTGAAAGGCAGTGACACGACACAGCCGGCGCACAGTCACTTATTTAGAATGATAGTGACAAGACACAGTCGGCGCATAGTCCTTGAGTGTGAATGGTAGTGACACACACAGCCGGCGCACAGTCACTGTTTAGAATGGTAGAGACACGACACAGCCGGCGCACAGTCCCTTGAGTGTGAATGGCAGTGACACGACACAGCCGGCGCACAGTCACTTGTTAGAATGTAGTGACAAGACACTGTCGGCGCACAGTCCCTTGAGTGTGAAAGCAGTGACACGACACAGCCGCGCACAGTCACTTGAGTGTGAATGGTATGACACGACACAGCGGGCACAGTCCCTGAGTGTGAAAGCATGACACGACACAGCCGCGCACAGTCACTTGAGTGTGAATGTAGTGACACGACACAGTTGGCGCACAGTCCCTTGAGTGTGAATGGCAGTGACACGACACAGCCGGCGCACAGTCACTTGTTTAGAATGTAGTGACACGACACAGCCGGCGCACGGTCAGCGCACAGCCCTCTCAGTGTGATCACTTTTTTGGCTATCTCTATACCGCTAATTTCCAACCTAGGGCGCTACACCGTTTTGTGTTATGGCGTGTTTAGGGTGGGATCACAATTCTATAAGTAATTGTAAGAATTAAAAAAAAGTTAATATTGGGTATTTTAAGGCGTATAGTTAAAATATAACTGAAAGCGGTTATTATGATATAACCTAATTTGCTGCTTAAGTTTTCCTTTTGGCTATCCAACTCTGACAGTATTGTCGCTTACTTAGTTTTACTATAGCAGCCTCGTAATGCTGCTAACATAAAATTCAAAATACACGCAGGGATCGCGGTTTATATTTTGTGATATATTATGTGCATTAGTATAATCAGTTTAAAAATAAATAAAACAAGCGTCAGTAACCGCGTGGCTTAAAGTCGCGCTCATCTAGTTTGGTTTGTCGGTAATCAGGATTAAAATAGGGTCGGGTATAGACAGGTCTACTGGAAGTGATTTCTTCCTAACGGGTTCCCCGTACTATAAATAATGGGTGTATTTACTTTTAATTATATGTAACAGCTCTATGTATTACTCTCTGCACATCATGTAAGAGTTTATCACATTTTGAACCTTTTATTTGTATCATATAAAGCTACTATCGTTGCTTATTCCTATGAAAACATATATTTTAAGCCTTATAGCGGATGTTACTGATTTTTTTAGACAAAAACCCCTAGAAATACTTAGCGTAGCGTATATATATATAAATATTATTTTATCTCACTAATAATCTATTATTATATTAGATGAATAATTTAACTAAATTATACAAATTATTTGAATGTGAATTTGGGTAAAAAATAATCAAAGGTTCTATTTCCTCATAGTGCAGTAGGCATAATGGTTTTATAATAGTTCAATCTACCGTTTAAACTTGTAACATTTGGATTGACATTACAATTGCCTAGTTTTAAAGTTCTTATTTTTCTTCCCTTTTAAATGCCATTGTTACTTTGACTAGTCTTCATGTTCAGGCAAACTACTAACAATTTTACCAATTGGGTTTCAAACACCAATTGTCTCAGCTTGTTCTAAAGATTGGTGCCACCATAATTCAGATTTTAATACACTTTATATATGATATTTATAATTTTAGTCATTACCTAAAATCATAAAATTAAAACTCTCTGGTGTAAACTTCTCAAAATTATATGAATTGCGCGAGTGCTACTCTGTAACGATACTAGCGCTTTTTGTCTTCGATGTGTAATCACTGTAACTAACGATAGGTTAGCCAGACCTGTATATACTAAGCCTTTGTCGCGACCATTCTCCAGTAGTCTATGGCCCTGCCCTTGGAGTGTTGGTAGGAAGATGAAATGGCGCATTATGGTATTGAGTCCAGGCTATCGATGCGTTCTTGCGATATTTCAGAGCTGTTAGCCAGATTAAAGAGCATGAGGGGATCTGCGCAACTCCTGAACAGACCGAGTTCCTCTTCAAAGAGATACCGCCATTGACCTTCATTCCGAAAGCGAACTAATTGCTTGACAGCTAGCCACGTGGTTGGCACGTGGGCCACAAGGCCAGCAATCTCGCACTATACTGGATTGTCGGTGACGTTGAGGTTCGAATCTCGGCTAGGTCTAAGCATTCTTCATTGTCAAATAGTTTTTTCTTTCATAAGAACTTCATTAAGCTTGAAATACGTTAATGTCGCCACCTTTGTTTTACTGTCAGTATTTGTAAAAACGGACTTCCCAGTGTTCAACATCGACTTCAATTCAAGAGCTTTGATGTTCCTAATTTCATTACCCTCAGAAAAATTAGTAGCAAATATTTTATGAACAGTACAAAAATGTTTTTCTAACGGTACTTTATTGGTAAAGTAACACTGTATTTACAAATAAGGCAAACACAATAATTATCTTTAATCATAATAAATACGAACTCTTCTTCCCATTCACTGTGATAGCTTAAAGTTTTTACTTTATTCTTACAACTGCCTGGTTTACTATTATTTTGATATAACTTATAAAGGAGCACCAACACTGACATTACTCAAGACCTGGTAAAATAAGAATGACAATGACGATGAAGAGTATTCACACGTGTATTTTTATAAGCTGTGACAGTGCACTCAAGAGTAGACTATAATTCTGATGACGTTTACGAAACGTCAGCAAGAGGGAAAACGAGTAGTACCTATAATGAGTTTCTATGCAATTAACTATAACATTAGTGCCAGAATTCTATGTTAGAGGTCAGAACCTGTTTGTTGTGAAATTTTTTATTTCCTTTTCTTACTTTTTTTTGTTTATGAGAAATTGATTTATTTTCAATGTTATTCATAAAATAACCGAGGTTATCTATTATCTTAATCTTCATGGTCAACTGGGGGATCGCGGTCGACGTTTTGGTAGTCGGTCCACGCTATATAATAATAATAACAACAATAATAAATGTTATTGATGTTGGCCGCAAAAATAAAGTTCGTATATTTTTAAAAGGATCTTCCTATTGAAATTTGACTGTACTAGCGAGCATAATGTTCCTAAAGCTTACAAATTAACAAATATATTTCGATAACCATTGCTTGGAAATTTCTAACTACGCATTTAACACCATAATCACTATTATCTGATTTTTGACACTCATCCTGTGGTTTTCCCTCGGGATTCGAGCAGGAACGTCACAAGGTGGAGAGGACTAGTAGAATAGTGCAGAACTTTACTCCACCAAATGAAACACAACCATGAAGATTTAAAGATAAAGACAATTATTTTTTTAAATTTTGTTCATGCTTCACGCATTCGTAGTTGTATAAATTAAATATACGTAATATTTTGCGTTTCATAAGTATCTACGTTTATAAGAAATAACGGTGGAATGATGTTTTAGATGGTCAATGTCCGGGTCAAAAAAATTATAGCAAAAAGGCTTTCATAAAATAAGTACTTCCTTTAATCGAGTCTACTGACCATATCCATGTAGGATGTTCATCTCACCAGCCTGAAATCCTTGAAGGTGAAAGCCAGAACCATATAGTTATTTAAAGTACAACAGGAAGTTGAGTTTTTTTTAATCTAACCGTGAAGCTACGAATGCAACAACACTTAGAAACAACAATCCAATATAATTCTTTCTTGCCTGAAATAATTATTGGTAGTAAATGAAAGAAAGTATGGTCAGCCAAAATAAACTTATTAAATGGTTAACACACTTAAAATTGAGATCAAAACTACTCTTCATTAATATTTTGAATAATTATTTTAGTTACTAAGAAATCTAGGGTTCGAAACTCTTGTGATTCAATAAGGGTAATATTCCACGTGTTACTCTTAATATTTTCCTTCCCCCTTTCCTATTTTCACTCTAATATTAATGTATTGTCATTAATTTTCTCTCCCTTATCATTTAGAATTTGTACTAGACTGAACAATTTTATCAAGTTTTTCTGGAGCAAGTTGATATAGTTTATCAACTATATAGATAGATTAGCCGAATCACTTAACCGAATAATTACATATATGTTTTGAAATTGCTCTTATAGAGATCGACTTGCTTTCTAGATAGAGAAAGAGAGATTTAAAATACCGTTAGTATAGGCGCTTAGCGCGCGCGCGCGCGCGCACACACACACACACACACACACACACACACACATATATATTATATATATATATATATATATATATATATAGTTTTTTAGCACCACATCTTACTATACGTTTGGGTTATACTCGTATGCTCACATTGCGCTAATCGTTTTAGGAATTAGGGAAGTTATATTTAGAGGAGGTTTACCTGCGATTGCGTGGAAGGAGAATGTAAAGCCATTTTTGAAAATAAAACACCCTGAGTACACCCAACCAAGATTCGAACCTCGATATCCCCATCATCAGCAGTCTAGTCTAGTGCGAGAGTAACGCCTTAGACCATGCGGCTACCGAATCGGGTCACAAATATAGTTAATTCCTCATAAATTATAGTAAACCTTTTAAATATGCATTGATGAGCACACTGAATAAAACGTCAAACTTGTTTAATCTGATTGGGCTATCATAGGGAGGTCAGGGCTTGAATGCCAGATGGGTGTAATTTATGTGGCTTTCACTTAATATTTTCCCCCTCCTTTTCCCCGCAAATTTGGGTACATTATTTCTAAACTCTACCTTCTTCATCCAAACACACACAGTGTAATTAAGTGATAAGACACAGTGTATGCACACACATAAACAGTCTTATAATGTTGACGATTATACAAGATGTCCAAATATTATCTTTACAATATCAGCATTCACAGCAGATCTATTTAGTAACTTTTTATAGCTGCCATATATGTCCATTTGTAATTAAATTGAGGTGGAACTTAACTCAGAACAACGCAGTCTAAAAACCTAAACATTTACTTCATTGATAGGAGGATGAATTCATAAATAAATAACACAAATTTTCGTCAGCACACCGTTGAATCCAACCAATATCTTGGCCACAACTCTATTTACTTAGCCACAGGAGAGGACATAATTTTTGGCAAGTAATATTAACATTATTGATGTTTAAAACGAAGGTAGTCATCATCTTGCTAAAACCCAGAGAAAAAAACTAACAAAAAAAAACGCAGGATTTTTTTTTCAAAATAAAGAAAAAAGAGAGAGCACATTTAAAAAAAAACTAAAATAAAAAATTGGAGTATTATATATGAACTTGGGACAGTAAACTGCAAACTTATATTTTCATTTCTTTGTATGGAAATTAAAAGCAAACTGATGATATAAAAGCTCGTTGATTTGAATACATGTCTTATCTACCACCTCCACCCTGTTTAATCCTCGAAACATTGAGCTGCGTAGTAACTGCATACATTTCCTCATCAAAGTCAATTCATCCTAATCTTAAAATATCAATGGGTTCATTTCATAATATACATTTTTAATAAAATCGAAATTCCATTTCTATATACTGGTCTCTAAAATGTCTGAGAAAGAGGACTTTCTTGAAAATCATAAAAACACAAGGAATTTTTATCAAGTAAATAGTTACGACACCGGAAATTAAAAACAAAAATGGCACGTGCTGCTCAAATTAAATGTACGTTAAAAGAGTTACGAAATAAAAGTGAGGAAGAGCATCATAAAAAAAAGGAAGGAAAATGAAAGTACACTTATGAAACTTGGCGTGGCGCATCTTTTTCGCAACAGTTATTATGTAAATTATACCGGAAACACAACTCATGCAAGTCATGAGATATACCAACTAACAAACACTCTTTTTTTAAACCTGGAAATTAACTTGACTCTTAATGTTTGGTTGAACATGGAACGACCACTTTATGATACATCTTTTGAGCCGGGTGGGATTTCTACAGTGAAATGCTGAGAAGCGCCAACTTTCATAAACATAAGAAATATAATTTATTGCAAATTTAACGTCAACCTTAGACGTCTTGCTTAGTTTTTTTTGTAGGTTTTAAAAATAAAGATATTCTCATTTGGAGTTAGATTTGAAAACCTCCTGTAGATACTTGATTTAAAAATTATATTTCCAAACCTCATCTAGACATTTTGATTAGAAATTCCATTCCTAAGTAGTCCACAGACATTTGTGTAAATTAATGGTATGACACAATCGTTTATACGTTCTCATATATTTTCATAATGGCTAGTAACAACATTAAAAAAATTAGTCATCAATAAACTACACCTTGGACATTTTCTACAGGTAAAGAAACACATTTTTACAATCACGTGAAATACTTTTTAAATATTTTTGATAAAATTTGTTATAGTCATTTTAAAAATAAATTTTCCTCAAATAGCCTCTAACTATCTATTTTAGATAAACAAATATATGGTCTACGTGTCGTATACTTATTTTTCATATGAAACACTCCCAAGTTACCCATTTCAAATATAAAATCATTAAAAATTAAATTTCCAAATTCATTGAAGTATCCCCCCCCCCCCCCCCCACAACAAAATATGAGTAGATATAATACAGTTATTTTGGAGTGGGTGAACGATAGCGAACCTGACATGGATACAGGATATGGGAATACATTTCGGACTGGTTTATAAATGATGTGCTATTTTCTCACATTTTGGTTTCTCATTATTTCTCAATTTAAATGCCAGTAATTTTTATTTAAAATTTCCCTCTCATATTTTCATAGATTATATATTTTAGATGAATATATTTTTACTGTAAGAACTTTGGATATTTAGAATTTCTAAGTGTTTGATGAGAATAATTTATCCAGGAAGTTTAACATTTTAACATAAAGGTGTATCAAATTATCGCTTAGACAGTAATGATGTTCATATAACCCAAATTCTCTGAAGCATTCTATAAATTCCTGGATATTTCTTGTAAACTCGGCAAACCCCCATTTCATCACAGCATAATTACATTTTAATTACTCTGCCAGTTTGTACACGATATTCTTAACACGGGATGACTAATTTCCTTTTCAACAATGTGTTAATCTACTTTATATACTGTGAAATATTTCAGTTGATTAGTTTTTCAAGTCCCCGGCTCTTTTAAATCTTTATCCTCAGTTTCCGCTTAAGAGGCGTAATAGTACAAGTCTAGCCTACGCATACAACAGATCCATTAAAAGAATAGTGAAGTGTAATTTACGGTTTTGAATTCCTTCGCTTGATTTAGCTAAATATAAATCATTCATCTCAGAAAAATGTTTGGTTCTGCCTGTTCTCATTCACCCC
The DNA here is from genome assembly GCA_039000515.1 of Timema cristinae. NCBI lineage: Eukaryota > Metazoa > Arthropoda > Insecta > Phasmatodea > Timematidae > Timema > Timema cristinae. The sequence goes on along the minus strand of JBCFYV010000003.1, from coordinate 40,326,202 downwards.
CCCCCCCCCTCTTTCTCCTCCATATTGCGTTTAGAAATGATGTTGCTAGTTAGAGAGATAAATCTTTATCTCCAAACAACTGTTTCAGCTGGTGGTTTCAGGAAGCTAGCGCACGTTACGGGTAACGCAATGTTGCCCGCTACCGTAATACATCAACCAGTGATTTCACACGAGACTCGCGTGCGGAGGACACGTCTTACTACCCGACCGGGATATCCACACCAATGGGTTCGGGCTGAGAAAGTTAGGGTCTTAAAGTAAGCGTACCAACATTTTCACAATTTCTTCGTTGGCCGTTCTTTCCAAGGCGTCACTCTCGTAGTCGACTAGACTTCCGATGACGGGGAAATCAAGGTTTGAATCTCATTCGGGCATTCTGCTGGTGGTTTTCCACTTTCACGTCACGCAAATGAAGGTACATTTCCTCTAAATATAGCCTTACTAATCCCAAAAACCATTAGCATAATTAGTACATAAGCTTATATCACAAACGGGTAGTTAGGCGCTGTGCTAAGAAAAACAAAATTGACGTGCGTTTAGATGTGTAAGCTTGGTCAAAAGACTGGTGTAAAATTTATTTTGGAAATGTAATGATGTCCATGGATTTAGAAACATACATTTGAACAAATAGCAAACTACCCTAATATTCATGGTGTTGTACACAGTGTAAATACAGGGGTGTGACAAACTATAGGTTTACCACTTACCTTTATAACCAGCAAAACCTAGGGATGTTATTTGTGTCTGAAAAAAAACAACAGGGAATAGTATGGGGATTTTCCTGTAAAACCAAGAGAAAATACTATCCCTTTTTTCAAAATTTGGGACAACTAACTTTATGCGTTAAATAGTAGGCCTTTGAATAGAAGAAAAAGTCAATTTACTGACTAATCACTTTGATTGAACACATGTCTTATCCTCCCCTGTCTCCCCTCTTTTCTCCCTGAAACATCGTGTTGCCTATCGACTGAAATTTCCCCATCAAGTTCAAAACTACATCATCTAAACAACAATGGAAAGAAAAATTGAATTTCTTTACGCTTTACTATTCTTTTAAGTTAAAGTGTCTAGAAAACCGAGAGTTCCTTTTTGGGAAACATAGAAAATTTCATGTTAGTAAAATAGTGGCAGACCTGAAACTTGCAAGACAAGCAAAGGAAGAGTCCAAAGGAAAAACCAGCTAACCCTCAAAATTTATAAAAATGAGATTTCAATGCCATCTGGTAGTTCTTTCCAAGTACTACAATATTTCCAATACAAAAGTGTCATAACAAATCAACCCACTAAGTTACAGTCGTTTGAAATTTTGCGTCCAATGGATGAATCAGCTAACCCTCAGCGCTCCTAGGAAAGAACGGGCTAACCACCATCATACTTCAATCTAGTTGCTGTGATATTAGTCCAGTTTCGTTCTGTGTTTGCGCGCGTTTTAAAGTGAGGTGGTTTGAGTGTTTGTGATACCTTTGTTCTATTTTGGTACAATAAACAATTTTCTTAGATTTATTTTGAGATACATAGCCTAGCTTATTATTTTAGGTTAGTTTATTCGTGTTTCTATTCTCACGCCAACATGGATGAGAAATGTGAAGAGAGTCCTTCACAAGATGAAAGGAGCAGACCATCAGAATCACAATCAGCAAAGAAAAGAAAGAAGTTTGGAACAGTTCGGGAAGTGATGAAAAAACTGCATGCTTCGACGTTCGAAACAGGCCCAGACTGTGAATGTAAGACTCACCAATGTTTTCGAAAAATTCCTCCTCAACAAAGGTCAATCTTGATTAAAAAATTCAATGCACTTGGTGATTGGAATAAACAATCAGCGCATCTTGCCGGTCTCATGAATATAGTTCCTATTAAACAAAGATACGCTAAGGGGGATGAAGAAGAGGCCAATTTCCGTGATTGTTCGTTTCACTACAAAATTATAATGGAACAAAATGATGGATACCAGGAAGAAGTAGTGTGCAGACAGGGCTTCATAAGTCTACATGGCATTACAAAGGCAAGGGTATTAACTATTCAATCTTCACTAAAAAAAAAAACAGGCTCGGCACTGGAAGACCAAAGGGGCAAACACAAAAACAGACCCCACCTGCTGGACAATGAAAATAAAAAAACAATTTTTTCCCATATAAGTTCTTTTAAGGGTCGTACGAGCCATTACAGTTTAAATATGTCTTCAAAAATATATATCCCTGAAGAACTGAATGTCAGAAAATGATATGACATGTTTTGTGAAATTTACCCTGGAATAAAAACGTCATACGAAAAATACAGACAGATTTTTAATGCCGAGTTCAATATAGCTTTTGGTTACCCAAGATCTGATACATGTTCCACCTTTGACAAACACACTGCATAAGTTGAAGCACTAAATAAAAAACTAGTAGTGGGGGGTTTGGCACAAGAGGAAAGGAATGAGATTTCATCAAAGTTCAAGTCTCTTAGGACTTTGCAAGCGTTTCATTTGAGGCAAGCAGGAACCTTCTATTCAAGAAAACGTGCTGTAAGGAAGGAAAGTCAGAAAGATGTTCTGAAAGAAGCTGTATGCATGGATTACCAACGAAACCTTCCAGTACCAAACATCACTACGAATGATGTTTATTACAAAAGACAGTTGTCGTACTACACGTTTAATATTCATGTACTTTCAACCGGCAAATCTGTTTGGTTTGGATACAGTGAAGAAGTTGCCAAAAAAGGCTCTAACGAAGTCGTAAGCTTTCTTCATTACTACATCAAAAACTTCTTAGATCCCCGAGTCAAACACCTTACTTTGTTTTGCGATTCATGTGCGGGGCAAAATAAGAACTACACTGTATTTCGCTACCTTCATTATGTGGTGCATGTTTTAAAGAGATCAGAGACAGTGTGTGGTACGTTCCCCTGGAGAGGGCATTCATTTCTGGAGTGTGATAAGAACATGGGTCTAGTAAATGCAAAGAAACAAGTAGAAGTACTACGTGAATGGGCCGAAGCAATATCTGAAGCTAGAGAAAAACCGGAACCTTTTGTGATGTGGTACAGGTGGACCAAAGCATAGTAAGGGACTGGAAGTCCTTCTTCGGGGACCGCTCTGTATGTTGCTATGTGAATAAATATCCATTCCCTACACGTCCCACAAAAGAGGCCAAAATCTCCAAAGAACATCCTCGCTTCATTCAGCACAGGGAAATGTACAATGCAGCATAGGTTTCATCTGTACTGACAACTCCAGAGATGAGAAGTCTCCAGAGACCTACTCCACAAGAAGAAAATATGTTCCTCTTCCCAAACAGAACTTATGAAGGTTAGAGCAATTCAATTTTCCTTATTTCCCGTTTTTCTTTTGTTGTTTGACGAGCTATATTATAGCTAGCTTCCTTTTTTATTTCAGAAACACTACAAATATCTGGGGAAAAATTTCGGGACCTTCAACATCTGAAGACATTTTGTGGTGACGATGCCAAAGCTTATTTCAACAATCTTAAATATGAAAAGAAGGAAAATAAATAAAACTTAATGGAACTTTGTAGTAGGCCTAATGGGTATAAGCAAAAAAACTTTTGGTGTAGTATAGTAGTAACTTACATGGTTTAATATTGAAAAGTGTCGTGTTAATATGGAAAGTCATGTTTTTCCCTTGTAAACCTTGTTGTTAGCCTGTTTTTCCTTAGGATATTTTGTAGTTAAGTTACAATTAACTTTATTTTTAAAGAAACAAAACTATTTCTAAGGTAAAATTTATATTAACGTTATCCATACTTTTATAATCAAGTGTAAAGTTCGTCATAATTAATTAATGTGTGAAACTGAAGACGTTATTAGGTTTACAACTTTAAAATGGCTCTCCTCAAAAATTGAATGATCTTGGGTTAGCTGGTTTTTCCTTTGGACTCTTCATGAGAAGAAAAATGTGATTCAGAAAAGCTCAGGAGATATATTTTTCTTAGTTTTATTCTTGTGTCACTTTTACTATAGTATAGATTTAATGTGGGAAATGTTTATTATACCCTCAACAGTTTTACTACCCACAACAGTGCTCACGCTGTTTAAGGTGTCAGTCTTTAAATATACAAGATTCCTGGTGACAGAAGGGTCGGAGTTGGAATCTTTGCTGGGTGCACTAGATATTTTTTTTAATACTTTTCACTTATAACTATGATTTTCCCATCCCCTTTACAGACTATTGTAATTGGACTTCCTCTCAGACAACCTTCTTCATCCTTACCTCATAGATTAATTTGCTAGGGGTCATGGTTTGAACTAATAATCAATAAGCAATCCAACACCCTAGCTCTAGCTCAGTTTATAGCATGTATATCTACTGAGCTAAGGGTCCCGGGTTCAATTCCTGGCATGGCCGAAAATTAATAATTGGTGAAATGTCGGTTTACGCTTTCATAGTGATAGATTAACGGACAGGGACTGGATGTTGTGCTTGTGCTAGTATTAAATTAGATAATAAGGCATATAAAAGGAATAAAGATTCGGTAGCGGAAACTATAAGACTTGAATAAAAAACTGACCTTTACTATAGGCTGGAAAACGTAATGAATGTAAAGTAAAATCAATAAGCAACACTATTGAAGACATAGTAAGTTCTTTTCCCAGAAGTACCAAATTTAAGTCGTAAAAATATGTTGTGATGAAAACATACAAAGATATAAAAGTGATCTTCGTAAACTGTTATTATTTTTTGAAAATTACTTCTCTCATATAATTTAATTATGTCATAAACCCGCCTCGGTGGCGTAGTTGGCTAACGCGTTTGTCGTGTAGAGCTCGACTGCTGAGGACGAGGAGATTGAGGTTCGAATCTCGAACGGGTGGACTGGGGGTGGTTTTTCCTAAATGGTTTTCCACTCTCCCTCCACGTAAATGCGGGTTCACTTCCTCTAATTCAACCTTCCCAATTCCTAATCCATTAGCGTAATTAGTACTTAAAGCGTATAACCTTAACGGGTAGTAAGACGCGGTGATAATAATTATTATTAATTATGTCATAAGTTATAATAGATATTAACACTATTTTGTTATTTATATATTTTTATGTTCAAATCTTAATTTTTTAAAGATGCCGTTGTTCATAAATATATTAATAGTCAGCTCAACTAAATTAATGAATGAGGATTAAATATAAATTTAGTTTTCTACTCTTCTTATATAATTACTAAGCACTCTGAAAGTGTGCAAAGTAAAATTTGACAGCATATAAAATTATTTTAAATAAGTCTACCAAAAATAGTATGGCTTTAGTAAATATACTAAGGAAAAATATATATTTTTCATCATTACTATCGTAGCTAACAAGAAAATATTCATATATTTATTTGGAAAAAAAGAACCACTAATGTTGGGAGAATAAAAGAAAATTAATTAAAGAAACTTAACAATGGAAGTATTTAAATAATGTAATATTCATAATCATACATCTAGTCAGTCACGATAAATCAGTTTTTCCAAAACTATTATTCTTAGCTTACCAATTTTTATCTCACATTTCAGAAAACACTATCTCTTTGGTTGTGTTTGAACAAGAAGGCGGTAATTATAATGTTCCGAATGTGTTATTTTTATAATAAACTTGTAGTTCCAGTCCACCTCACAGTTGGTGGTCTGTTGAGATAAAAACATACAAACAAACACACACGAACGTATGTATTTACATGAGCCTATCAACCGAGCTACGTGTAATTCAGGACCTGCTATTAGATACTAAATCTTCACATCTAAAGAGCGGTCAAAAATTTACACTGACTTAAAAGTTCACAAACAAGCCTTCACCCACTTAGAAGGGCATGTTAAAAAGTATAGTCGGGTAGTCATTGGAACTACCTCATCCGAACAACAGTTTATAACACCACACAGTCCGACCGACACCTTGCTATTCGGTAAAGTGTCTGTCTACTGGGCTAAAAGTCCTAGGTTCGATTCCTAGCATGGCTGAAAATGTTATTATTAGAAAAATATAGGTTTCTACTTTCACAATAATAAATTAACGACCGGGGATTGAATGTTGTGTCAGGTATATATTTAAATTAGTTTATAAGTCGTGTGTTGATATTATCAGTCGGTTCAGAAAGTACACGTCAAATAGATTGAAAAAAAAAACCACTAAATCAATGCTATACCAGGATAGCGATCAATTTAACGTAACGTATTGCTCACTTAGTGTTAACGTAACCTAATTAAACATAAGGCGTCATCAGGATTCAACTAATGTTGCCTAAACACTCAACACGACAGTAATTTTGAACCTTTTGAAAACAATTTTTTCACTAAAATTAACTCAAGCATTTACTTAATACTTTATTATAAGCTGTATTCGGAGATCCAATAAGGTTATTTTGTAAGAATTTGGAGCCTTATCAACATTAAATGGTAGAGTCTCATTTTATGAAAAATGTAGTTCCAACAGCTAAAAATCATTGTAAGGAAAGGTCAAATTGGAAAGACACGGCCAAGCGAACTATACCTAAGAAGTTGTCTGCACACATTGAACAAACAAATGAAGTACTAAACAATCTGTGTTGACATTTTTCGAAACATGTTTGGTTTTCAAGAATACATGGTACACCTCACGTAACGTTACATGAAAGCTCTCCATTGGACAACTTTTACGTTAAGCGAACGATACGTCAACGTTAAGTTTAGTACATTGTGAATACCCCCATTTAAAAGCACGAGGATGATTTTGACGTTACGCTACGTTACGTGATTATGTTCCTAGCATTATGTATACATATGCTAGTACCTTGTTAATCAGCTAGCATCTTGATACATATATTTTTACAGAAATTAGCTAAAAAATTAACGACCCTTTTCAGTGATAGCTATTATATATTTATTTATACTTTCAAAATATTTCCTACTATGGCGATACGACTATAAATAAATATATTTCTCAAATGATTCATGACCAAACGAATGGTTGTATGCAGAAATAAGAGTAGACCACTTGAATTAATTTAAAAATTTGTACCTATCTTCATTGTAATTAAACTAGACTGTTTTTATCCTAGAAGTAACAGTGATAAATGCTACGTTGGTTTTGAACTGTCCTTGTTCGCAGTGGAGTGGTTAGTGATGTAGACTTTAGACTACAGCCGGTCTCACGAATCCTGTTTTGATCCCAGCAAGTGCCAAAGAAATGTAGTATTTGTCTACCAGCTTGTCTTGGGAAGGGGGGGGGGGGGGCTGACTACTGGAGCGCTGTGTCGCGTTTCAGACGTCCAAAAATCACGTGTTAATTGAGGTGGAATTGAAGGAGTTATGTCCGTATTTTCACAGTGTTTTATAGATACACAATTTTGCCAAAATAAATCAAACATGGCTTCAGTGAGTACGTAAAATTTAATGTAATAAATTTTAGTCTCAACAGTTCTTGAAAATTTGTCATGGTCAAAATGAGATTCGACCACGGGATTTTTCTCTTCACTTGAAAAGTTTTTGTTCAAATATAACTAACAAACAAGAGAACCCCGGTTTTTAATGGAATTTGAATCATCGTTGTACAAGTTTAGTAATTGGGTTACTATGTAAACGCACTTGTATTTTGTAAGTGTGGCTATGCTTGTAATACATTTTCAACAACAATGTTAAGTGTTTGTCTAGTTTATTGAGCATTTCATAATTAAATAAAGTAAATTAACATCTAATGTTTAATAAATATCTGTTCACATCTTAACGTATTCAAAACTGTATGGTCATATAAACTCCTATGTGCTCACGAGGATTTGGTCATGTACATTTCTGATCAGATGCTATAGACAGGACCATGCACATGCCATCAGTTTGATTGAAGGTTTAAGTTGACATTAGCGGTTGCATTGGTTTTTACTATTAGGGGAGTAGAACGTTTTATGTTCTGGGGAGAAAAAGGCCATAATGACTTTGTGATACCATATTATTACGGTACATAGTGGCCATTTTATGAACAAACCTAATATATCGGCACACGACTTCCAACTAACTCAAGTTTAAAATAGATCTAACATTTAGTATCTAGTCACCCAGACGTAAACACATTACTCTGAAAAGGGAAATCCTAATTTCACCAAAGATAGTGTTTAGGTCATGCCGGAAATATAACTGGGAAGCCTTGGCTCAGTAAGCAAAGCACTACCTTTTGAACTAAGGTGTTAGACTTGGAGAGCCTTCAGAAATTAAACTGACCCCCTTATAAAAATGGAGTTTTCTGCTGATAGTGGTGCGCCTAATACAATATGTGAGAGGCAATTTGATCAGAAACTAATTTGATCTGAAATAAAGAACCAGCGAGTGCCCACAATTTGGCAGTTCCCAAAGACCTTCAAGTTATTACTCCCTTATTAACATCATATTGTTTAATATGTTCGATTTAACTCGTAAAGTGTAATTATTAATCGTTTACATACAATTTGTCAAAGAAAGTCAAGTTCCAAACCGATAAGAGAGTGCAAATCCAAAATGACAAGCTACCTTAATATATAAAGTTCTTGCTTGAATCCGCACAAGTACACTTTATTCACATGTTCATCATTCATTGAAAATATTGAGAAGAAACTGTTTAGAGTAGCGTAATAATTAATATGATTGCAGAATTGTGCTGTGCATGATACGTTGCCAACTAATCTAGAAATAATTTATTTGATATGTATTTTACGTTATTGTATATAAGGTTGTTTTTCAATTAGTGTGAAGTCGCTATGATGCAAATCTACTCAGTTCAACCCACGCGTTAATTTTAAAATACGTTTTACCAAATGCGCTTCGACAGTCGTCACACTCGATGCTGTGGTCTTTATAGTTTTACAGCGCATGCGTATTTAATATTAATTTTGTTGTTAACGTTGACTGGGTCTCACAAACAGTGTTTTGTGCTACAGAGTGGATAAAGCTAAATCTATTTCAACTCGCGTAGAGTTGAGATCGCGGTGAAATCTCGTGATTTACTTAGAGCTATTAGCATAACCACGTTTTGTTTACTTTCTTGTTTATTTTCGCCGAACGTGGGAATCCACAGCTAACCGTTCACTCAATTGCAATAATATCTGTATTGGTTTACAACGCCATCTATAAATAGCAGATTACCAATAGGTATTTATTTTATATTGATAACACTTTTTATTGGTCTATCATTGAAAGAAAAACCCATTAATACTTATTATTACATGTAATTTCTAAATTTACGCCAGTGTTTTCTTAAATTCACGCTTATATTTGTTTGATGTGTCATTTTTAGCTTTTTACTCTTCTTACTCTTATGAAAGGAAAAACAAAATTACTATGCGAGTACACGGATAAGCATAATTTTACCTCCGGGCTTAACAAACTAGCTCCCGCAATGACAGGTGTTCAACAGTGTGGGGTATGTGCATGTACCCACGTAAGTTTTAGCCCATTAGTCTTTAGTGAATTGGATTTATTGGGTTCATTACCCTTCTACTTCCACCTGTTAAATATTTGAAAGTTTGTGTAGGCGCACTTACTGATTGCAAAGTCAAACGTGAACATATTTATTGAAAATTAATACCATTATAATGAATATAATTTGTTATAGGTACATATATTTTGTATGTGTGTGTGTGTGTGTGTAGAAAATAAATAAATGAAGCTGTTATTTCAAATACACACAAAAAAGATTTTTATCTTTGTCGATGATGACTTCCAGATAGTATATATTTTTAATTTTGATATACAGTATAACTTTTTTAATTCGAAGTCCAAGAGATACCTACACAAATTATAAACATCCAAAATTTAAATCAACCATTTTCTAGAGTATCTAGGCAGCTGGTACACATTAAATCAGTAACCTCAAAATATGAATCATATAAATTATTAATATTATTATTATTAGCACCGCGTCTTACTACCCGGTGTAATGGTAGGGTGATTGTGAGATGAAATGGAGGACCTACAGTTTAACGTGGAATCCGAAACATGTTGGTGGCCTGGCATTCCCCACATTCACAAGAGGTCTTGTCAGAGGTGAAGGAAGGGTTGAATCATATAAAATTACACATTTTATATACACTATATAAAACACACATCATACACAATAAATACATAAATATAATAACAAGAAAATTTCAAATATAAAATATAAAAATTTGGTAAAATTTGCAAAGGAAAATTGCAGACTTAAATAAGATTTGATTAAAGCTGAGCCAACACAACTCCAAATATAATAAACCCGCTCTCCGCCAGGGGATTATTCCCCGCTTTCTTATTTACTAAGTGTCATTAGGATAACTCCAAATTTATTTCATATTTTCGGCATATGGGGTGGTTTAATAAGATCGTTAAGGTAGGTTTAAAATCAGTACAAGCTCGAAAAAATTAACAATGTATATGCTTATAATTATACATATATTTCCTTATTAAATTAGAAATAAATGTTATTTTTTACCATTGATTTAAATATGGGGAATCATGGAGGGTTCGAATTATCCATTATTTTTCGAATTAACCACTGTTGTTTTAGCCAAATCCTACTGTATATATATTATATTTATTACTATATATATACTACTATGACGCCACATGGCTGACTCACTCACTTACACTAATTTTTACCCAGTTCCAGATGATCTAGAAATTTGAAATTTGGCAAACTTATAGATTCTAGCCTGTAACCGACGGGAAAATTCCAAATATTTAAAAAAAAACTTATAACCCCCGAAAAAAATTCAAAATGTCGGAGAAACTTTAAAGTTGTGCGGACCTTTCTTTGGATGTCTTTTGTGGCTAAACGGTAAGACCTATCAAAAAATGACTCTGGAATTACATTAATTTAAATCTACTCGGAAAGAAAACGCACTGCGGGGTTAGTGGCGAAACCTACAAAGAGCAAAGCGTTTATATATATATGCAGATAATTTTTTTAACCTTATTTAACCAAATATGTGTCATTATTGTGCTCATTATATCAGTGTGTGCAGTTAAACAAACAACAAATTTAAAAATAAGAACCACTCTTTAACTGAAACTGCTATTTCCTAACAATACGTCCTTATTTCTTTTTAATTTCTCGTTATCTTATAGGTAGAGAAAGTATTGTGATAGTCAAAAAAATCTAACTAGAGATTTTGATAAATCTCGACGTTTCATGACCTCTCGAATCCGAAAAAGTGGTTTTTGAATTTCCGTCTGCCTGTCTGTATGAACCTCCGACTAGAGCCTAAAGTATTTTACCAATTGGGCTAAAACTTGCTAACTAGGGTTTTCATAAGGCTGCCCCGAGGAATTTTTGGAATTGGAGACCAAATCCTAATATTAAGGATAGTTTACTGAATGGCAAAAGAGAAAAAGTTGATTTTATCAAAATAGGCTCAAACTATTTTAATTAAATTTCATTTCAAAACATTTATAGATATTCCAAACAAAATGGCTACTCTCAATATTTCGGCAAAATGACTTTAAGTGCTCCTGTATGAATGCGTAAATTTTCATTTTTATCATTTCTCTGAAACTATTTATGATATGAAATTACTTATTATTGCAAATATGTAGATCTATTTATAATACGTATTTTTTAAAACCAATAACTTTCAAGCTATACGCATATTGTATATATATATATATATATATATATTATATATATATATTATATATATATATATATATATATATATATGTATAAATAACTTTTCGAAGATTAAAGGTAAAGTATTACGACCGTCAAAAAAAAAAATCTAGCCAGAGATGTTGATGGATTTCGACGATTCATGACCCCCCGAACCTTAAAAAGTCGTTTTTGCAACGCCGTCTGTCTAACCCTACAATTAAGAGCAGTTTACTAAAGCGTGAAAAGAGAAAAATTCCATTTTCCCAAAATCGGCTATAACGGTTCTATTTCTATCATTTTAGACTCAACAGTCAATAATTAACTATTTAAATGGTAAAAATTTATAAAAGAGAAATTGAATATCAATGCAAATACTATAAGATATAGCCTAGTAAAATGACAAAAATTTTAACCGGAAGTCAAAATTTTAATACGAAATGTTGACCCTTGGAGACCCAATATCGATATTTTGTATCGATCCAAATATAAAAATGAAGACTTTAATTCCTTAAAAATTAAATTATAAAATTTGAAAGCATGAGAAAATTTTTTTTACTTATGTATAGCCAAATTTTCCCTGGGTTCACTAGTGTATATTATATTAGAAATATTTCCTATTTTATCGATGCTTAGCTGAGGGTGTTACTTCAGAAACTGTTTCCTACTCTTTCTTCACGAAAATTTGGGTACTTTTCCTTTAAATTCAATCCTACTCATCCATACCTCTCAGAGTAATTAAATGCTGAGGTTGTAGAGAGTAGGAGAAAAATACAAGTACACAACTTACCAATCTAACTTAGCTCTAGAAAAGACACAATTGTCCTGCAGCTGTTTATTCATCAACCAGAAATGAGAAAAATTAATCTTAAGAATATTCTTTCTGCAGTGCCAAGAATCGAACACCGGTGATTTTAAGCTCACAAGGCGGATGTGAGTTGAGGATTTGAACAATGGTTTTGGTGGTTGTTAAATGTATAGTGTAGGATACGTTTAAAAACGTTTCAAGTGCTAATGAACTCAAACGTCTGGAAAAAATGCAAACAAACAAGATTTGTTTATCATAACAAAAGAACATGAAAGTGCAAAAATGTACCCATTCGCACGGATGTGATGGAACTAAAGACAACCATGTAAGATGGTTTCCGAGCAAGTTTAGTCAGTTGAAAATGGGTAGAGGGGAGTAACAGTTCAGCTAGAAGTATATATATAGCACCTTATCTTACAATTTGTTCATGTTATACGCAAGCTAAAAGAATAAAAATAATCTATGGAAATAATCAGGTTTCCATTTTGTAAAGAAGTTGAAAAGAAAGGCACCTCAATCTAGATTTTTGTTTGGAGAGGATTTTAAACAAAACTATTTGTAGGACCAAACATACACGTTATTAAGTAAAATGGTTTTAGTTTCGATAGATACTTAGGGTTGAAAAATTAAAATAATTTTTGTTGCCATAATGAAATTTTACTAACTTTACCTAGCTATTTTTTTTTGTCTGTACATTATAACGAGCTTAATTCAAAGGTTATTTCAACTGTAGTACAGTCTCACAAGTCTGAGGTCATGTGACTTTTGACATTCACTCTATTTTTATAACTACTTCGTGGTCACTAGCATTAGCACGTATAAAACATTTGTCCGACTGAACAATAAGTTATAGAACCATCATATTACTATACTAAGAAAACAAGTCGTAGGTTTTATTCAATAAACCCACTAAACATATAAACCGAACGGGTAGTAATACGCGGTGCTAAAAATAAATATTTTTTAAAGCAATGTAATATTGTTGTAATAAGCAAGTTTGATATCTGATGGTTATTTTGGATGATCGTATTCTACTGTACTAAGCACAGTGTATCAACACACTACTTACCAACTTACTTAACCTAAGTCAGCATGCCTAGTGTTATATGCTCGTTATTAGCGACTAAATTAAATATCATACATCATAACTCATTTGTCGGCGATCATGACTGTGTCAAGAGCTTACGAGTTCGATTCTCTGATGATAGAAAAAATAATAAATTGTGATTTTTTTTCAAAGCTAGGTAATTTAGGTGATTTCGGTAAAGTGTTTGTTCTAGATATGTTGCTTTCAAAATATTATGCAGATATAATAAATTTGTACATGGAGTGCACCATAAATATTACTACTACTTATATATTACAGCAACTAATACTACTACTACTAGTACTAACAAATAAAAAATAGCGCATTTATTACAAATAAAAATGTGTTATCTAGTAAAAAATTTAAGAAATAAACCATTATTATAAAAATGAAAAAATAATTAAAAACATAACTCATTATTAAATTATTCTTTAGCCAACATATAAATAAAAACAAACCCAAAGTAATTAATTAATAATAGGAGTGTTCCTTAAATAATTTTCTAAGACGAGTCTTTCATTTTATGATAAAAATCGAACACTCTAAATCTATAGTTAGACTTGTTTATACAACAGCCAAAGGGAGGAGTTTGAGTTAATAATATAAATCATTTTTGAAGTTCAATAGTGCTCAATAATACCCTCTTAAGACTTAATATCCGTTTTATACACTTTATTTTAAATGGTTTATTTTATTTTTTATAGTGAATATGACATAATTCAAAACTTTGTAGTGTTCCAAACTCTTTTCATAACGACTCTATTAGGATACGCTTTCCGTTTTTAATAATTATTTTAGTAGTCAATTTTTTTTGTAGCTCTTCCCTTGAAAATGAGGGTATTATTGAACACCCTTGAACTTAAAAACTTATTATTGATTTCATATGTATATATATATATATATATATATACAATTTAATACCCTCAACGTTGACCACGTAGACTAAAAGTTAGCTTTATTGAATCGAGACTGCTAGTGATGAGTAGGAGGTCTAGGTTTAAATCCAGGCTGTATGTACTGAGTCATTTTTCCTAAATTATTTTCCATTGCCCCCACCCACGAAAATGCATTAACACTTCCTTTAAATATGATCTTGCTTATCCCTCCTTACCTCATCAACGTAGCTATCTGCGCCCAGCCCGGACAATTTTAAGTACAATTTAAATAGGAAAAAAAAAGAGTTATAAATGCTACTAAAAATATGTTTATATTCATAGGTAAAGTCATGTGCTGTGTAACTATCCCGTTTTATAGATAAAACAATACCTATGCATTACTGCTAATCATAAAGTTAACTTTTTTTTTATCAATTTTGACCACAAAACATTTATTTTCCAAATGTTTCTTTCTACCTAAATCCTACCATAGAGATAAAATTTTAAAAACAACTAATTGAGCGGGCGCTGGTATACAAATATAAAATATCTTTGTCTGCACAATCCGTAATCGAATCAAGGTCCACAGACTTGTGGTCACTCTCTTTATCCACTTAGTCACTGGCGACGTGCTACCGGTAGCCAAGAGGAATCAGTCATTGTACAATAGTGCAGGCCTTGGGGGCCCACCCTTCCCTCCGCCTCCTCTCATACCCTTTCATACGTGAAGAGAAGGAATAGTGGGTATGAAACAACTTTTCTTACCGACTACTAGAAGAAGAAGGAGAAGAAATAGAGGAGGAGGGAAAAACTTCAAACAATAGATGGCGTTGACTTGAGTGGGATGTAAGGTCATCTCGCGTTTATTCTTTCAGGTTAAGGTTTATGTTCACCGGCAGCTAGCTACGAGTTATTAGTCACTTTGCAGCCATCGGAATTAATTTCCTACAAACACATGGTTAAATCATAATTAGGTTCATTAGTTTCTTTACCGCGTGTAAACATCGTCACTTTGGAAGTCTGTCAACGAATACATTAACAAAAGCTCGTTATATATATATCTGTGTTTTTTTGTCTCCGCCTTTTCTTACCAACTCGGTCTATGTCTATATTTTTTTAGAAAGTGTATCCTCATTTGCGTGAAGGTAAAGGGAAAATTTGCTTTGGGTAAAACGCTCTTATCCATTTATCTCATCCAACCGGGATCCAAACCCAAAGCTACACATCATCATCAATCCAGTCTAATGTGACAATTACACCTTTAAACCAGTCGAATACCGAAGCGGGTATCTGTATAGTAAGTTTAAAGTTTAGTTGAATTGATAATTGTCTAGCTAGACTCTTTCAGATCAACTGTGTTGTGATCGCCTTACGGCGTTTAATTTCATACAAAAACTGACCAAAGAGGAGGCTAAGGGCTAAGGGACGTGTAGGTAGGGGGAAAGTTGGTAGCTTGGGAGATACCTCCCCCCCCCCCACCTCAAAATTGAGATTGACAGCCATGATTTTTTTTAGTTTAACCAAACAAAATTGCAGCTAAATTACAATGCACCTGTGTTGAACTAATTATTCCAGGTTCGATTACCGGCATGATTTATAATGTATTATTGGTGAAATTGATTCTTCCCCTTTCATTGTGATGAATTTACGGCCGAGGCACGAATATTGTGTTTGTTAAGGAATTTAAAATCTTCTAGTTTGTTAGTAGTTTTCTAATAAAAAAATATTCCAAATTAATAATAAATAATAATAGAGTAGCTTGATAAAAAATAGTAAAACAACAAGTGGAATAACATTATAATATGGGTGACCTGGCGGTCTAGGGGTAAGGTGTCAGACTTCTATGCTGGCGGCCGGGGTTCGATCCTCGGTACCGGCAAAGATTTATCTGATTGCCAAACCCTTCCTTCACCTCTGGCAAGACATCTTGTGAATGTGGGGAATGCCAGGCCACCACCGTGGTTCGGATTCCACGTTAAACTGTAGGTCCTTCATTGCATCTCACAATCACCCTACCATTACACATTAGCGTAAGTGCGTATAACCCAAACGGGTAGTAAGACGCGGTGCTAATAATAATAATAATAATAATTATAATATGACAGTTTAAACAATTACTAAATCTATTTTAAAGTTTTTAAACTCCAAACCACGTGCTCTTAATCTGTCACTTTTGACACATGTCAGATGAATACATTTCTACTTTCTCGCAACCCCTGAGAGAGAAAGTACCTATTGTTATCGCTAAAAAATTGAATTTGAGATTTTTATGGATGTCGACGTGTAAATCCCCGAAATCAAAGTGGTTTTGACAAGCCCGTCTTTCTGCGTGTCTGTATTTCAGCCCGGTCTAGAGCCGAAACTATTTTACCGACAAAGTTGAAGTTTGGTATCTAGGGTTTTCATAAGGTCGCCCGTAGAAGTTTCTGGAATTATCTAGCTAATCCTAAAATTAAGTTAAGGGTCGTTTACTTATAGAACTAAAGAGAAATTATAGATTTTCTAAAAATCCGCACTAACGATTTTGACTAACACCGTGTATGTTGGCATTAATTATCATTAAAAACCAAAATTGCGCATCTCATTTTCCCATTAAAGTTATTTTGAGAATACTTTATATAAGTAGACATTTTTAATTTTCATAATCTCCTCACCACTCTTTGAAATATTAAATATATTACAATTGAAAAACTGTAGTACTGTTAAAAACTCAAAAATAAATTAATTGAGATATATTTTTATAAAACCTATAGCTCCCAACTTAACTTACCACTGAAAAATTGTAGGGCTATTAAAAATACAAATAATTAATTGATATATTTTTATAAAACATATAGTTTCCAAGATTAATATATATATATAGATAGATAGATAATAGATAGATAGATATAGATAGATAGATAGATTATATATATATATTATAATATATATATATATATATATTGAAAGTCTGGGAAACTGGGGAGGGAAGGACGGGGGCTATTTGTTATTCACTTTGGTGGACTGAAATGTTCCTCTTTTCTCAATGTTTTTGTAGAAGTGAATGTAATGCTCTTTTCTTACAATATGTTATTGCAACAATGTTTCACATGTCACACGAGTTTTAAAGAAATATCTCAATTTTTAGGTATAGGAACGAGAAACTATGTTGTATGCCGTAACATTTAACTTAAGCTGTGATGGTTGATCCACACACACACAATCAATATATATATATATATATATATATATATATATATATATATATTAGGCCTCTCAGTCATCGGCAAACCAGACCCTGACTTTGTGTTCATCCGCACAAGCTTTGTTTTTATGTAATGTATTATTAACATTAAAAAAACATAAGCTTAACTTGTATATAAATCTTAACTTTGTTAACGACGTTGCCTAATTTGAGCTTTCAAAGCTATATTGCAAAACGGGTCGCATCTTAACTTGACGCACCTACGCAGTCTACGCACTATCACATTTAGACATAAATGTACGAAACAGAAAGAGAGGGGGCAAATGTATAATTCGCCATGCGAGGACTCTTGTTTATCTACTGATAACATTTCCCCTCTTCCTATGACGAGTTGACACAGTCACTATACTATTTTCACCCTGAAAACATTGACTTACCAATTTAAAATAACCTTTTTCCTGTTTCCTATTGTAGAAAGACATGCGCTACCACAGACTTTTTTTTTAATAATCTGCAACCTAGCAGGAAGATATCTAAGGGTCATCTTCGCGGATTACCCAAATAGCCAAAATCTTAGATGATTTATAAAAAATATGTTTACAAAAAAGTACAAAATAAAAATTATAATTTGGTATTATGGTTTTTTGTTTCAACCTATATCCTTAAAACTCGCTGTATGAAACGTAAATTCATTAACATGGGAAAGCCAATCTTGACCTACCATGATGTTACAGTTAGTCAAAGTGCTTAAGCACCGAATGAAATCGAACCAGTGTCCTCTAACGCAGTAGACGGCCCTCAGGATATGGGGGACTGGCGGCGAAATAAAAACAAAAGCCGACTTGTTATAAGAGGCAATAAGACACAGGTAAGTACTTCATTGTGTTTACAGAAAGCATGACTCGTTATTATTGTAGTTTGGCTGTCGCTCCGGTGATTGATGGGTTTTCTTTCGAGGATGATGGGAGACTGGACGTGCGCTGAGGGTGGTCCGCTGCTAACCATAGTGCGTAGAGAGAGAAGCCTCGGAAGAGGTCAAGTCAGTCGAGTCGTTGGTTTCCAGGGCAAACATTGAGAAATGCTTGTTTGAGTCTCGGATGGGGTGAATTTTTATTGTCACGTTGCATCGTGATAAATTAGGGAACGGGATCTGTTAATAATCCCACTCGCCCATTCCGGTGGTCGAGCGGTCTCAGACATCATCCTCGTAAACGCCGATGATGGGTAGATCTGGGTTAAAATCCGCGTAGGGTATACCGAGGGGGATTTTCCCCTAAATGATTCACCCATTTTTCATCCACGAAGATGTGCGTACATTACCTCTAAATTTTGCCTCCCTCATCCTTACACCATTAGCATAATTAACGTATATGAGTGTGGCCCAAATGAGTAATGAAACGCGTAGGAATTTAAAAAAAATTCACATGTCTTAAAATGCCCATGGAAAGTGTTAAAATCACACGTCTTAAAATGCCCATGGAAACAGTGTTAAAATCACGTCTTAAAATACCTGTGAAAGCCGTGTTAAAATCACACGTCTTAAAATGCCCGTGGAAACAATGCTAACATCACACGTCTTAAAATGCCTGTGGAAACACTGCTAAAATCACAAGTCTTAAAATGCCCGTGAAAACAGTGTTAAAATCACACGTCTTAAAATGCCCGTGGAAACAATGCTAAAATCACACGTCTTAAAATGCCCGTGGAAACAATGCTAAAATCACAAGTCTTAAAATGCCCATGGAAACAGTGTTAAAATGCCCGTGAAAACAATGTTAAAATCACGTCTTAAAATATCTGTGAAAGCCGTGTTAAAATCACACGTCTTAAAATGCCCGTGGAAACAATATTAATATCACGCGAGATTTTTTTTGAAGGTCTAATGACAAAGAACGTTGACAGTGAAATAACTTTGATAAAATCTCGAGTTATCACTAAATTGATTTATTATTTATGCAGTAGTAGGAATGTTAGTCAAGGTATACCTCGTCTTGACTGGTTTACCTGTGACGGGGAGATCACGGATCGAATCCCGGATGCGTGTATTGAGTGTTTATTGCTAAATGGTTTCCCAATCTTTCGCCATATAAATTCAGGTACATCTCCTGAGTATTTTACCTTCCATACTCCTCCTTACCCCATAATATAAATATGTGGATAGCATGGATAGGTAGACTTAGTTATGTATTACATATATTCGATTTTAACGAATAGTTTTCAATTATATAAAAAAAAAAACTTTTTTTGTGAGTCATTTGAAGAAAAAAACACATATTTGAGGATACTTGCCAATGTTGCACTAAAAAAAATAGTCTTAAGAGCAAAACCTATAATTTGACCATGTTCCCTTCACTTTCGCGACTAAAAAAAAAAGTATTTATAGTGGTTTAACTCTTGAACTTCTTTTCGACAGAGCAATTATTGTACATACACTTAGTGTTTTCTACCGGTGCGTGTCGAGTAAGGTTTTAGACTGATTAGTGCAAAGGCGTGGTGACAGTCAAGATTGCTAAAACATAACATTTAACTTAGGAAGTTAAGGTTAAGGTCCATCTACAAATGAAAAAGTTTACGTACAATCGTTTCGAAAAGAAATTGAACTAAGTTGATACAATATTCCAATGAAAACTACAATATAACTTTCCTTTTTAAAAAAAAATGTATTTCAACTTTTAAATTTTTAGCCAAATAACAAACACAATAACGTTTCATAACTTAATTGTTTGTCTAATTTGTTCTATAAAGTAATATTAACTGGTCCAAGGGCTTGGTTAGCATTCGCTAAAGAGGTAAACTTTAATAATCTTTTAAATATGAAATATATTACTAGTTGGGATTCGCTTGCTGAAAATTACATGGTAGACCAACGTGTCAGGAAATAATGGGGCTGAGCCTAAATGATTTTAATACCTGTAAATATTTTTAGTACCAAATATAATTAATAATTATATACTTTTAAAAGATAGACTAATCGTGGTTTCTTATTATCTAGCTAATGATAAAGTATTAACTTTTTAAATAGATATTTTACATGAGTACCCAATAAAGGACTAGACTTTAATTTAAATACATGTCGATAAAATTAAATCTGGACAAGGGAATTGAGCCCGGTACATTTTCCATAGCATGCCAAGACTCTACCACTCAGCTATTCAGAATCGTCCTATGTCCAGTATAATACTCATTAATATTCTTATGAGACGGATAAACCTGGATGCCTCAGCATTAGTCTATAGAACTTTGGCTCTAAAAGTCAAAAGACCCGAGGTTGAAATTCCCCTACTCCACTATCATTCTTTTAATAACACATCTAAACGAATATTTGCAAATGTAAGTTATCGGTATTATTATATATTAATCTCAAAGTAGTGTGTGTGGATCTTACTTACTCTATAGAATTAAGTAAAGTCTGTTCAGCGTAGGATTTGTTTTCTGAAAGGCCATTTTCCATACCAGAAATCTATTAAATAGTAGGATATTGATAGGAAACAAGACCTTTCAGAGAGTAATTCCTACCGTGAATGGAGTATATCTACTCGAAAGTCCATTGCCATACTTAAAAAAGTACGCCACCTATCCCCAACTTGAGCTAGCTCTATCCAGTTCAGTATGTAGAATTTACCAATTTAAATTCAAAATATGAAATCAGTTTATTTGCTGTAATTTGGTTTGATTATCTTTGACTTAAAAGCTGCATTTTGTAAACTATTTGAGCCCAGGTTGCGAAAGATAACAATATCTCGTATAAAAATGTGAAATATAGTACAGTAAAAAAAAGTGGTATGTTGAAGAGTTGTACATGGTCTTAATGGGGGAAACACAATTACCACAGGAAACTGTTCTTTAGATTGCAAACCAACGGTTAAATCTAATCGCACAAAAGCAAGACAAGCAAAAGAGTGGAAGGGAGTGGGGGGGGGGGGGGGAAGGGAAAGCGCTACACTTCCTGTCGGTGCACTAACCTTTAGAAGATAGATAGATATACAATGTTTCCATGACCTCATGGGGTGAATTGTCCATTTACCTTTATATACCTCCATCCTAGATCGACTTTCTTTAAAGAGAGGTTTAAAGTGAGAGAGTTGCAATTACGTTTTACAAATGCACAGGAAATTTAATGGTATTACTACGATAGTGGGAAAGGGTGGAGATAAATCAAAGTGGAAACGACTCGGCTCTAAAATTCCACTAAATGATGTCTAACAGTACTAAAAATGTCTTAAAATTAAGTTTAATCCAATTTTAGTCTGCACTGCATCTTACAACCTATCCAGGCTATCCATATTTAACCAAGCTAATAAGGTAGGGGACGAGAAAGGTAGAATTTAAGATATATTATAACTAAATTTGAATGGGGCGAGAGTGGAAAATCATTGAGAAAAACTATCCTAATTATATATAGCCCACTGAAATTAAAGCCCTGACAAAAAAAAAAAAAAAAACCAATTGGGTTTACTACTTTGCCTGATGTAGTGTTGTTTTTTCAATCTTTTAACGGACTGTTTCGCTGTCAATATTTTTTGAAATAATTTTTAAAGTATGGTATAAAACAAGGGAAACGGTATAATCATAAATGTTTTGAATAATGCTACCCGTGAGAAAAATACTATAAAAATAATACAAAACAAAACAGTTCGCTACAAAATACTGATAGTAAGTTTTCATTTTATTAAAATAATCTATTTGCGTAATATCTTATGGTATGAAACATTTCAAATAATTTTATAAATAAAATAAAATTGTTCTGAAACATGTTCTCTTTTCAAAAATGTTGTAATATTATTGACAGTTAATTATAAAATGTAAAAATAAAATTATCTATTACGCTACACATTATGTAAGCTATACGCTTTAAAGTAAAAAAAAACAAGCAATTAAATTTGAAGATCGTTTAGTATATTACTGGGACTCTCCCCATAGACTGCATTAGATTATGGGATTAGAGACCCGGTTGGGTGTACTGAAAGTGGTTTAAGTAATATACTTTTAAAAAAACTTGGCATTCCACTAGTTAAAATTACAATCTCTTATTTGGTATTTTGCTAGGATGTCGGGTGTACATTTATGTGGGAATAAGTAAGACATCTATGATTGAAGACGTGGTCTCTGGATAGGTAATAATTTATGAGAAAATGTCTGGTCTCTAAAATATTCGGACCATGCAAGATGTCTTAAACATGATGGAAATGGTGCTGCACCATGAGTTATGAACACGATTTTTAAATCGATAACTTAGAAAATAAGTGTTTGGGTACAATAACGTTCTCTTGGCCAAGATTTAACATACCTTGATTTCTTACAAACGTATTTTAATCGTTGAACATTGATCACATTTAACCATATTATTAGTGGTGTTTTATAGATATTTATAATAGATATGAAAATCTCCCATTGCAGATTACATGACTTGACACCCGCTTCAGTGACTGCATGGTCTAAGGCGCAACTATCGTAGTAGACTAGACTGCCGACGATGAAGAGATTGAGGTTCGAATCTCAATCGGGTGTACTGAGGCTGATTTTTACAAAATTGTTTTCTACTCTTCCTCCACGAAAATGTGGTTACACTCCTTCTAAAATAATCTTCCTAATATCTAAAAACATTTGCGTGATTAGTAAATAAGCATATAACCTGAATCAGTAGTTATTATTATTATTAGCACCGCGTCTTACTACCCGTTCGGGTTATACGCACTTACGCTAATGTGTAATGGTAGGGTGATTGTGAGATGAAATGAAGGACCTACAGTTTAACGTGGAATCCGAACCACGGTGGAGGCCTGCATTCCCTACATTCACAAGATGTCTTGTCAGAGGTGAAGGAAGGGTTTGGTAATCAGATAAATCTGTGCCGTGACCGAGGATTGAACCCCGGCCGCCAGGAATGAGTAGTAATACAGTGTGTTAACAAAAATTTACATCACGTGACGTATGACTAAGTGAAAGTTGATCTAGTAGCTTTTTCTATCTTTTATCTATGCCCATTTGTAAGAAAGTTGGGGTATATCTATATATATTGTTTGTCAATTGTATGTGTTTTATGTAGGTGGCTTTAATGTAAGTATTTGAATCACAGACACACTTGTCAAAGTAATGCTCAAAATAGCTTTGAAAAAGGTTGATAAAATCACGATGATAAATCTCATGTGTAGATAAACGCTAAGTTTTTAGACTCAGATTCGAACTCCGACCTCTCCATGACCAGCAATCCTTAGCAAACTAATCATTGTCGTTGTAACGATATTGAATCGAAAGGGAACAAATGTGAATTCTTTTACATATCAAGCTGATAAAGAATGTATTTAGAAGGTTCTTCACCTATGGGCACACGGAATCATAAAGATCCTTTAGTATGGTTTTCCAGTAATTGGAAGGTTGGGGTTCAAATTCTTGGCGGATATATTGAGGATGGACTTGACTAAATATTTCCACTCTTTGCCTTGACTTGAATGTGGGTACATTTCTCTCCGATTTCTACCCCATTATTTTAATTTAGTGTGTATAACTTGAACCGGTAGTCAGAAACGGAGGAAAAAATAAAGGAGGAAATATAAATTTCAATTAAAAAAGCAATTTTGGCGTTTTTACGCTACATCTTAAGGTGCGGACTCCCTGCTGTCACGTTATGTGAATGAATGTGACCACACATAGTAAATATATGACGTGACGTGGTGTACGGATTCACACTATCACGTCATGCATTCTCGTTTGGTTTTCAGGGATAGTTTTCTTATCTAAAGGGTTAAGTTCTTCAGTCTTGGAATAACCATGTAGAGTGGGGATCAAGCAGTTCATCTGAAATTGAAGAGGAGCTGGAAAATGCTTTTTCAGTATTAGTGGTTAATGCAGTAGCTCATAGGAAAAGGGTGTAAGTGCATCTAAGATATTTAAAACTAAAGGAGATGGAAGAAATTTAAGGCATTCATTAAGAATTCCCAATTTGATATGAAATGTACTTTAGGTTGACGAAGGAAAAGTTTAAGTTCTTAGATCATCTTATAGTCTCGTGACTTGGGGTCGTAAACAAAAGCTCGTTTACGCAATTTTCAATAAGCATTCTCTCCATACTTAACGATTGTCACAACTCTGACCGCCAAGAAGACAACACCATTTGTCTACTCATGTGACTTCAACGTACTCACGGCTCACGAAATATGTGCAGCCACAGAAATTGTGACATGAACATGAACTCACGTGATGTGTGTAGTGGTCCTAGCGTGAATTTGCACCATTCCATTCAATAAAAATATGGTTGCTCACATTTATTGGTTGACCACATAAGCTCATTTGCTCTCACGTGACGTGACGGCAGTGTGTCCCCTCCTTTATTTGTCCAGGCAACATGAAATTTTAACTAAACTATGAGCTTGACCTTTAATCCGCGTGTCCATCGATGCATGTTGTATTGTTAATCAAACGTTGACTCAATAAGTGCTCTGAGGGAATATAAAATTTGATTAGTATAAAATAAATATTATACTTTAATATGGTATATTATGTTAAAAGAATTCCCTAAGATAACATTTATTAAAACATTGAAAATTTTAGTCACAAATAAAGAAATAAGTAAATAATAATTCAAACTTCTATTTGCAAAAAAAAAAATAAAAAAAAATAAAGAATCTTGTTTTCATTTTGCATACTAGTTACACTCAACAATTTCTAAATTTTTGTTCGCTTGTGCCAAAAGAATTTAACATGTTACTTATAAAAGAAAGAAATATACTAGAAATGTTATTGAATGATAAATATAAACAATTTAATAAAATATACAGTTTTAACTGTGCACATTAAGTAAAATTAAAGTTTTTTTTAGAATAAGATAATACGGATGATTAATTATTTAAAGTATGTATAAATGACATTTTATTATCCCCCTATGTGTATCGGTTTTAACATCTTCGAACCGGTTTTTCAACTTCCTATTTGCAGTGGAATTGATCAATAGTTTCTAAATGTCTTATGTCTGTTCGTTTTTGAAAATTAAATATTTTAATCACACCATCCAATGAGATACAGTGAATCGATCTTCATCTTGATTACGGAAGTAAACATATGCCTAAGCTATGATTTTTAAGCGGTTTTTATATTAAGGTTATTTAATTCGATAATAATATCGACCAGGAAGCGGAAGTCTGCAGGACACTAGAAGACCAACCCCTTTCTTAGACTCTCCAGACCTCCCCCTTCCGATATGACCAAAACTCAAGAGTTTATATACATATATCCACTAAATAGGCTCTTTTCTCACTCTGAGTTTGTCATAATTATCAATAGTTGCTTTTTAAGTAGGCATAACACCATTTAAAAACAATAAATACTAGGTTTGGCTTAAAACCATTTAAAAACAATAAATACTATGTTTGCTCGTGATTGTTTATGATGAACAACTGACGACTGCATTTTTGTAGGAAAAAGTATGACACGATATGACATACCTATAAAATAACACCTTTTTTCCCCTACATGTTATCGCACTATTTTGGGGTCGTCATTTTTTAATCCATGCAAGTCAGAAGAACTTATTCGTATTTTTAATATCGACCCTGTTTTATAACCCTTCCTGGCGTTAGCCCTCGACACTTATTTGGGGAAACAAAGTGATCTCTACAAGTAAGCGCGAAACAACCTACCAATTTTTTACGGAAAATTAACTTTCCACATACTTTTTTTAGGGATTATTTACATGCCACAATCAATATGGGACCTTTGGCTTTACTTCCCCTCAAGGAAAAATACATCAGCTTTAACTGGGGTCTAACCCACTAGCATTGGGTACTGAGACAATCACTTAACCTAGATTGACACGAAATGGTACAAATTAAAAAGGTATCCTCCAACCTTAATATATTTCAAACTAAGGAACAATTTTATAATGTCAAACTCAATGAATCAATATGTTCTAGAAAATGTTCTCAACAAGCCTGGGTGGTCATTTTACTTTATTTTGTATGTGATTGACAACAACTCTATGTCGCCCTCTTAAAATTCTCCTTTATTCACTGATTCCCACCCCTCTTTTGAATACATTGTGAAACACAAACCAATCTTAGAAAACTTTCTCTCTCTCTTACTCTCGCCTTTATAAAAACTGATGTAAGCATGATGAAATCTAAAGAAAATAGGAACCTTCCAGAAGGACTGGTAGTTTTTTCGGCCATGCCAGGATTCTAATCTGGCACCCTTAGCCGGTAGATAAACATGCTACCGACTGAGATAAGGTGTCGGACTTGGCTCAAATCACTGTATTATCATTATAGATAACACCACGTTTTACTAACCATTCGGGTTATACGCACTTACACTAATGTGTAATGATAGGGTGATTGTGAGATGAAATGGAGGACCTACAGCTTAACGTGGAATCCGAACCACGGTGGAGGCCTGGCATTCCACACATTCACAAGTTGTGATTAATCCAAATCTTGTCAGAGGTGAAGGAAGGGTTTGTCAATCAGACAAATCTGTGCCAGGACCGAGGATTGAGCCCCGGACCCCCAACACAGAAGTCTGACACCTTACCCCTAGACCACCAGGTCACCCAAATCACTATAATAATACACTAAATATGTTTTTGTGAAGCTGTAATTTCTTTTGCAGTTTCACCAATCGTTTTCGCAAACAAGTTCTGGTGCATTTATTCCCTCCTCTTCCGTTGGACCAAGCCGTTTATAAATAAGAATGTTCCTTGTATAAAACAAACGGAATAAAAAATCAACAAAGGGAACACAAACCTATTTAATTTTTTGGTAGTATAGTAAATTACAGGAGCGAGTGTTAAAACCTTTCTTGACACCAACGCCTTCTGTCTGGTCTCTTCCCTCTCCCCAACCCCTCAGGCCACTCCTACCCTCTTCAAGATGAGTTACACCGGATGTTCCCGGCTACCAGAAAAGTCTACGCACGGCGAAGCTATCTCCCTACATGGAGTAAAAAGGTATACCTCCCTTCCGGCTTCAAGACGCTGCCAGCCCAAACGACCCATTGTTTTAACACCATCTTTCTCCCTTCCTCCCTGCCCCCTTGGCCACAAATTCCCCTCACCCCCTTCGATCTCTAAACACAGCCATAAATACAAACTACCAGCAACTTTTTTTTTATACGTCACTTTCTTGCACGTCATTATTTTTATTTTGAATGGTGTTTCCTTTAGTATTTCTTTGAATGCTGTCTTAATTAAATTAAAATAGGTTACTCTGCGTTTATTTGAAGTTTGAAAAAAAAATCTAGACTTTTGTGTCCGTTTCTTTTCATTGGAACCTCATTCGTTGTACTGTAATTATATAAAAGTTAAAATTATTAGAGCTTACAATATAGTTGTTCTCCACTGGTGATAGATTAGATTCAGAGACCCTCACACACGGCTAAGAGGTTAAAGTGATCCAACACAAATCTAGGGGACCTTGGTTCTATTCTAGTTCGGGCTAACGGAGATGATACTGTTTAGATAATAGGATTCTGGAAGGAAAAACTGTATTTGACAATTATAAAAGTTAATCGTAATAATAGAATCCAATGTGAATGAAAATAAATAAAAAAAAATTTAGTAAAAATTGGAACTCATAAAAGTCAAAAAGAACAATAGGTGGGATATAAACAATGTTATAATAAGTACATAGTACATTTGTTCTTATACGTCTTACTTAGTTTTTTGACTTGAACTCATTTGTTATCACTATATGAATTTTAATATGTTATCTACTGTATTATTATTATTATTAGTAGTAGCACCGCGTCTTACTACCAATTCGGGTTTACGCACTTACACTAACGTGTAATGGTAGCGTGATTGTGAGATGAAATGAAGGACCTAGAGTTTAACGTGGAATCCGAACCACGGTGGAGGCCTGGCATTCCCCACATTATCTACTGTATGTATGTGACTTAACTCACATTTTTAATGTCTTATTTAACCTTTTTAGACATTGTTGAGAGACATTTAGTGTAATTTTTTCTTAAAATTGTCTATTGATCTCAGATTTGCTACTTATTATATCATTGTTTATATCTTACCTATTGTTCTTTTTGACTTTTATGAGTTTCAATTTTTATTAAAACAATTTTTTAAATTAATTTTTAATAATTTTCATTCGCATTGAATTCTATTATTACGATTAACTATTGTTTCCTTATTAAATTTCATTATGTTTTTCAAACATTACAAAAGTTACTAAATGTACTCTGAAGATTCATAGGTCAAGTCATGTTATTTGCAGCTGTATATAATATCAGCATATATATAAAATTATACTAATAATATATAAATATGGACATAAAAACTTATTTTGTTTTTATAAAGGGTTCTTCTTAATGGCTAAATCTGGTTCTCCAACTAACAAAGATCTAGTCACTGTTTGGTATCAAACTTGCCAAGTTGAGTTTTTTTGTACAAAAAAAAAGTTCTGCTAAAATATTGGGTTTTCAAAAATTGTAAGTTAATTATCTTAACTATTTAAAAATATGTGTATTTCTTGCAACATAGAGGATTGCCTATTGAATATATTTGCCAATTTTTTAAGTAAATATAGGTAATGTTTAAACACACAAATTGGAAGTAAACAGTTGTTTGCAACATTTTGAATTAAACCGGTGTAGTGTTTGCGAATTTTGGTGACTTTTTAGACTATAGTGCTGTCCGTCAGCCAGAAGCTGACAGGGTACAAGATAAATAATATGACGTTTAATTAAATGCTTAGTAAATTTCCTCTCATAAAATAATTGAAAAAAATCCACCGCTAATATCACTGTTTGGAGAACTCCCTCTTTCCACACGGCCGAGATTCGAACCAAATCCTGTCCTCCCAGATCAGGGTTAAGAGCGTCTGTTTAGTTTCATGCCCAGTTGGGGATGTAGGTGACGTGAGAAAAGGTTAGGGTTTTTGCAGTTTTTGTATCCAAACTTTTTTTTTTGTCAAAATACGTAAAATATTGACTTATACAACCATAGAGATTAATGTTACCTCAACATTTCTTGAATATCTGTCAAGGGTGTCCTGTAATTTAATGACTTTTCCTCTCTATTAAAAAAAAATTGTTATCTAATACCGCTAAAGCTTGTGACAGATATTCAACAACTGTTGATGTCACCATGTGAATAAAATTAAGCTCTATCTTTGTACTGGAGCAATATTTATTTATTTTAGTAAAACAATTTTTTTTATATAAAAACTTAAAATCTAGTTTTTGTCTCGTTACCTATATCCCCCACCGTAAGAGATTACTTCCAAAAACACATGTGATAGTATTTAATGTGACAGAAATAACATTCTAAGACGGTTTGTGGTCAAAGAAACGTAATATTGATGTTGTGGGTATTGATCATAATTAAGACTATTTCCTAGAGTATCTTGGTTGGCTATGATTTATTTTATTACTATTATTGACTTTTAAGTACATATATTAGCACATGGGATACAAACCAAGTTAACCCAAGAAAGCACAGTTATTATTGTATAGCCCACCTAGTTCGGGTCTACAAATGTAAGCACGTGTTTTTGATAGAAATCACACATGTACATAATACATTATCATATTTTTAGATATTGTCTGGTAATTAACCTGAATTTTCTGGAGTTGATCCTAAACACATTGGAAAGACCCTAAGAATAAAGTCTTGAATAAATACCCTAAAAATTTAACAGCAGAGGAGACATTTTAAAAGAACATAGTAAAATGTAAGTAAATAACACGGGAGAAAACCTTATTTTTTTAAATTACTTAGTTCAATGTATGGTATATTGGCCCCGCGATGGGCGCCAGTTATGGTGATATGGAAATTAATTGAAATATTTGTGCCGCGATTGGGCATTTATTATGGTGATACGTTATTTTATTGCCCCACGATTGTGGACGATACGGGTTCCATGATGATGACGCGTAGGCCTACATGCTTTGCTGCGCTCTTATCACACGGATATGTGATCCGATTATTTATAACTCTTATTACTACGAAATAAGTAAAACCTTAAAATTTGCACACGTTATTTATATTAATTATTACACCTTCGTAATGAAGATATGATATTAAATGTTACAGTTTTTGTTAATTTACGGTTGTTTTTCTTCTGATATTATGTTCCGTATTCTGACACTGTGGGCTGTTTAGATTTTATGTTATTATATGATATTATGCGCACAAGCGGTTTATATATGACCTATCCCATGCCTTTGGGCCCCTTGTCACCAGTGTTAAAACTAATTTATGGAAAAACTCCCGGAACCTGATGATGTGCAGGCTGGTTTCCTATTAGATAGAGGGAGCCAGCGTATCACATAATCATTTTAATACAACGAAGTTGCTCTTTTAAAGAAAGAAAATTTGAAAGTGCAAGACATTGAAATTATTTCTGAAAACACGTGATTCTCCATGGATGAAGTACTAAAAGGAAATTTTATATACAGTTATTTAAAGAAAATACACTTCATCCATGACTTTTTGAATATACGAGAGAGGTTCAAAACAGTATCATTACAGTGCACCAGATTATTTGTTTACGGAGTTGTCAAAAATGACACTTAAATCCTATATTCATTTATAGATACGTGTCCTCTTTCTGGTTACGATGTTTTACTGTCATGGTACTAAAAACAATTAAGTCTTATGCTTTATGATTGTGTATGCTTCGGTACATGCGTTCTCCATTCCTTTTATTGAAGCTTTAAGACTGTCTGAAAAGTTTAACTCAACCTTCATACACACATTGGTGCTCATAAAAATATCCCCACCCCCCTCTCCATACATATATGTTCAGTTACTTACTCTGGGCCACATTTTCGATGTGTTTTAAATTTAAACTAGAGTCCATTAGTAAAATAATAGATATTTTTTAATATCTAGAAATATAGTTAATTATAGAGATTAGGGCAATAAGTAATAATATAGTAATAGATTAAAAATCTTCGGTGGTCGCATGGTCCGCGGGATTTGAGTCCTGGTTGGGTGTATTGAGAGGGATTTTCCTTTATTGTTTCTCACTATACTTCCATGCAAACGTGGTTATATTTAAACCAAAATTATACTTGACTCTATTTACCTTATTAGCGTAATTAAATGTGGATTTGTATCAGGGCTATATATTATATAGCCCTGGATTTGTATAGCTCTAACAGGTAAGGATAGGCGAGGGTGGGTGGGGATTCTAGGGGATGGGGGTGCGAGTAGTTTAGTAAAATCGCCACCAACATGAAAATATTTTCAGATTTCTTGAAACCTTAAGTCTACTGCTCTTGTGCATAATCTGGGTGGTATATTTATCTTAAATTTCTTAAATTTAATTTAAAATGACGTTTAGTACCTTCATATAAAGTTACAAATTTGATCTTACTAAATTAAAATCTAAATGTTAAAAAATAAATAATTATAGCTTAATAATTAAGGATTTTTAAATTTTATGTAAACATTGTCGTTAGCATTAATATAGTGTGAGGATTTTCAATTATCCTGAGTTTTTTATTATTCTTATTTTTACCATCTAGTAATTTAATTATATTAGTTGTGATTTTATGATTATTTTTTTTGCCTTTTTTAATATATATTTGTAGGGTGTTAGTAATGGCTCCTTGGCAGTACGTTGGGTTTAGTTGCTGTTAGCCGGGGATATTAACTATTTAAGGCGGTTCTCTGGTAGCTTGTTTGGAAAAACCAAAAAAATATTTGAAATTTAATATTATATTTATCTTTGCATTATTTTATTACGCACCTTATTTTGCAGTCATTTTCTATCATGTTTTTTTTGTCGTCTATTTTACTTATTATAAATTTCTTTTATGAGATCCATCTTGATTAGTTAAGTAGTTCACGAACCCGCCACACGAGCGTGTTGCTAGGAGAGCATTTCTGCCGAGCGATGGTAGAGGGAGAAAGAAGATTGATATTGTTTATTTATTATTGTTTTTTTTTCTGGTGGGTAGTTTTTGACGAGGAGGAAGGCCAGAAAGGTTTTGGTTATTGTTTTAGGAATCAGAATTTTTTGTTGTTAATCTTAAAAAGTTTTTCCAATTTTGTATTAGTTTATTAAAAGACAATAGTGGAAGCTAGGATATTTTTGCGAGAATCTTGCCACCAATTCCGGGCAACTTTTAGTTAATTCTCGTAAGATGCGTGGCAAAGTGGCCCAGGCGGAAGGATTCCTGCAAATATAGCGGTATGGGGGTGAAAGTGACGGAGGTGAGTTGAGGTTCCTTGGCGGAGCTCAGAATAATTTTTGGGAAAGAAGAACTTTCTAGTAGTGAATTTACCTATAAAAAATAAAACTAACATGGTATGCGTGTGTCCCAGCTTTACCCGAGAAGAAATTCCATCCGGCATAGTCCGGTAGGGCTAGGCCCTTCTTTGAAACGTGGGTTGCCTCAGCTACACATTTTATACGGTGAGCCCATTCCTTACTCGGAGGATAGCCAACGCGCAACCTTTTCCAAGAACTCAAATTCAACTCATTCAATTCCAGTCATATTTTTCTGTGAATTTCAAGAACCCCAATATAAATGGACTAAACTATTTGAATTATTTACGGCCCTGTAAGTGTACCAAAGACTCGGGACCTCTCATCTCATCATTTCCCATATAGAAGAATTGTGAGGATCAATTTGTGTTGTTTTTTTTCTATCTTTATTTTGAGTATATACTTTTTTTGTCTGTATTTACATATTTATGAAACACCATGTTTCTTGTCTTTTGTTTTTTAAGCAGGACTAATTATTATTATTTTTTTTAAATACAATTTAAAGTTATTTCAATTTTGGGAGGTGTTGTATGTTTTCCTCCTGCTATACCGCTCAGCCCTAACCAAGGTATGTATAGGTGTGTGAACTGGAAGAGCTTTTTTTCAAAGTTAAGGTTGTTCATTCGGTGAGTACAGGTTAACTATGGTATAGCTAAACTCTCCTCCACATTACTACCCAGCAGGAATCTCTCCAAACTTGTGTGTGTGTGTGTGTATGTTTATATATATATATATATATATATATATATATATATATATATATATATTATATATTGTTTAACCAAAGTCATAATGTATATATAGTAAGTGTGTTGTAGCTTGCGTATCACGACAGATTTGTCAAAGTATGTTGTGGAATTAAGTTTTAATGGTTTACTAGGCATAACATTAATTTCCTTACTTAACTCTCATTTTATCTTTCCTTCACTTGTATGAACATTTGAATGAAATATTTTTAGACCATTTACTAAGAGTATAATTAATGACTTTTATTATATACTAATGCATCTCAAAAATAATAACTAAAAGAATTAAATATTTTAATTAATTTATTAAGTATCTGGTAAACTATAAAATCTACTTTATAATAAAATAAACACAACATACAGTTGACGTGAAATTGAGAAAATTTTTAAATTGAAAATATTTTATAAGATGATGCCATATGCCATCCCATATTGTGCGCCTATCTTTAATCTCTGAACAAGATGAAAAAAATATTATGAGATGAATAAGGCCATTGTCAGATTTCTTCTAACAGTTTACAAGGGAGGGAATAGTCGCAAGAACTTTAGTAGGTCCCGTGGCAACTGGTTTCTTTTACAACTGGAGTTGAAAACAGTTAAATACACGATTATAATCGTTAACAATGGCTGTTCTGCCGTAATACTTTTAGCTAAAAGTCTTTTTTTTTTATTAAGAGCAGACGTGAGGTCGAAACGTAGCAAATATTCAATTTGTTTTTAGTTCATCTTGGCTACGATCCGCTCAGATTAACTGGTCAAGTTGTGAGGGAGGTATAGTATTAGTAAAACGTTTTCCGAATTTGCTTGAAGGAAAAAACCAAATAACTCTTGACGGTAAAACCGTCCTAAGTACATTTGGCTGGATTTAAGACTCGGGCCTCTGCACAGAAAGAAAACAAAACCAGAGGAGGCTGACGCCTTAATACACGTATCCATTAGCTTAGGTAATATAAAGTAGAACCTCTGAAACGATGTTCCCTGGGTGTTTATACAGCCCGAGTCTTATTACACTTTTGAGCTATAAGTTTATGCACTAATTACACTAAGGTTTTAGAGCTGATGAATGCTTAATTTAGAGGAAGGGTACCTACATTTGGATGGCTAGAGAGTGGAAAACCATTCGAAAATTTCCAAGCAATTTTGAAAAGCATGTTGCATCTTAACTTGACGCACCTATAAGCGTTCTAAAACACAATCACGCTTAGATGTCAATATAAGAAAGAGAGAGAGAGAGAGGGAAAAATATGGCAGTTCACTTTTTAAAGCCTCTGCTCTAGCTACTGGAACACTTCCCTTCTACCTGTGACACATTCTTTTAAACAATCACAATTCTATTTGTGCCTTGAAAATACCAACTTGCTTTTTAGAATTACCTTTTCCTTGTTTCCTACTCCACACAAACATATACTTCCACAGATTTTTTTAATCTATATTCTGGTAGCAAGACTCCATGTCATTTTTGGGAATAAGGCAAATAGCCTAAGTTGTAAAGGATTTATAAAAAATATGTTAATAAACTACTTAAAGATAAAAATAAAATTTGTTGACACCGTAGGACTTGTTTAGAATTATGTAAGAATTTAAATGTTTTTTCATAATTATGTCTATAAAACTCGCTGAATAAAACTGTAAATTCATTAACATGGGAAATCCTATCTTGACCTGCCGTGACGTCACAAGTAAGCAACCACATTAAGAAATATATAAGAATAATATATTAAATAGTTTTGAATTAAGTCAATACCTTGATTTTCTGACGAATGACCAGAGAAAGGACCCTTTAAAATTACAAACATATTTTTATGGTTAATTTTGATAGCATTTATTATTAATTATTATTATCATTAGGAGTAGGTCTATACCTTTTTTTAATGAACTTAGACCACCAATGCACCCTGTCCCTTTACCTCCTCCTTAATCTCTTAGAATTTTGTTCTTTCCTTCAAGTTATCTAATGTTTTATCCTTAGATCCTCTTTCCATCATCATTGCCTTCCATGACGTCTCAAAGAAGACAGTCTTTCCTAAGTATGTGTTCGATCCCGTTTGTTTTGTACCAAAGAAATCGCATCCAAAATGGTTCTTTTGTACTCACTATTTATTGATATTATTGACCTATAGTAAAATGTGCATCTGAAAATTACAGTACTCTACGTATGACTACGTGAAAGAAGATCTAGTAACGTTTTCTTTCTGTCAAATATGTCCATTTGTAAGAAATTTGAATATAGCTAAGACCAAAATTTTTAACTTTTATTTATTTTCTTTGAAAAAGTATTCCAAGCTAAAAAGTATGAACGGCCACTACAAGTTTAACCTTGAATTTAAAAATTGACATAATATTCAATTTCGAGAAATATCTTTTATAAAATCTTAAAATGGACGTACATTGATAAAACGTGTTTATGTTAATTAGGTTACATTAGACAGTACAACAGTCCCATTAAATTTCAAATGTCTTATAGGAGACAATTTATATAAAAGTGTTGTGTAAACAAAATATTATAATACAAATGTGTTGGATGTAGTTTTATCTGTGGTGGTGTTCGAAAGAGAAGTGAATGGTTTTAGACATGTTTAAAGTCGGCATGCTTTTATAAAATTATGCAGATTATTAACAAATACAATTTTAGTCGTTTAATACCTTTATTTATTTTTAAGGCTAGGTGCAAGGAGACGAGTAAAAATGAAATATTTTTGCAGTTCTCATATCAAACTGTTTTTATGGGTAAAATAAATAAAATATTTTCCATTAGAAACATAAAAAGTTTAATTTTCTAAAGACTGAAATATAAAAATGTGTTTAATATCGGCCAAGAGTGTCCTGGAATTTAATGACAAATTTTTCTCTACATTTAAAAAGTTTATCCTTTAAATACGAATATGCTGTTGACAGATATTCAAGAACATTACTTCTGATATCACCATGTGCAATTTCTCACCCTCAGTACACAGAGTCAGGAGTCGAACTCTGGACATCTCCATCAGCAGCAAACCGGATTACACTAGCTTGGCGTTTAGTTCATGTGCCACGGGTCAATATTAAGGTCCTCTTTATATTATTGACTAAAAGTAAGAGCAATATTACACCGCTATATAGCACGACGGATTCAAGTTAATGAAACTATAATTTGACAATAGTATACATTTTTTTTATATAACCAGCTCTCTTTTCGTTATATTATGCTCGCATAATTCTTAAGAATTTTGAGTTTGGCAATGTACTAAAATTTATTTTTAAATTATCAACTTTTTTAATGTATATATAAATATTAATTCATAAACAAATATTAAATAAATGGGTCTAAAATGCTTTACTAAACTATGATTAATTAGCCTGATGAGTACTATATTAATATTAAGTAACCATATTTATATAAACAAATAAAGCTTAATTTTCCACCAAAATTAGTTGAAATATTATACCAAAAAAAATCCAACACAGAAGTAAAAATATGATTAGTTTAAAGCGCGTATAACCCGAACGGGTAGTAAGACGCGGTGCTAATAATAATGATTAGTTTAAAATATTCTATGTAAATGTAATAATTTTGCAATTTATAGATAAAAGGACGTCACTTTCATATACAATATTTTGTTAAGTTGACCATTTGTAACGGGCAATCCAACTTTTTTTTTAGTACAGTCTCTTACTACTTATTCAGGTTACACGCATGTGCACTAATTACGCTAATTAGTTAGAGATTGGGAAGACTAAATTTAGAGGAAGTACACCCACACTTGCATAGAGGAAGAATGGAAAACCATTTCGGAAAAACCATCCTAAGTACACCCAACCGGGATTCGAACCCTAGTCTCCTAGTAATCGGCATTCTAGTCTAATGCGAGAGTGCGTCCATAAACCAATGGTTCTCAAAAGGGTTCCGTAAAAACTAGTGTGCCATAAAATTCACTAGGTATACCACAAAATTCTCGAAGTTCGGTTATTGTTGATAAAAAACATAGTTAAAGTCTTTCATTCAATTTTAATTTAAAAAGAAAAAAATATTTGTTTGTAAGCTTTAATATATTTTCCAGGGAATTTAATGGCTTAACATAAAAGAGTTGAGTAATTAATGAGGAACCTTAGCTTGTCGCTTCTTACACATAATTTCAATTCATGGTCGAATAGAAGGAGAAAAAAAACCCTCAAATTCTCTGTACAACTGAGACAAGTTTTTGAACATGCACTTGAACGGTTCATAGTGTTTCCAGCTCACACGGTCAAAACACTAGGACGCAAGTCAAATAAAAGTGTAACGCGAACAAAACAAAAAAAGTTAGAATCACTACCTTATACCATAGGGCCAACTATTCAACTATTTATAAAACTATGTGTTTTTGTATTTATCTTTATGTATATGTAAACACATAACCCAAAAAGAATATATTTAAGAGGCATTTGGTTTTTCTCGTAGAATTGTACATTTTATTACAAATGAATTGCTTTGTATGTAATATTTACTGAAAATACTGTTGGTACGTCAGCCTTCGTGCCCGGTTTTTTACGCTAATTTTTAAAAATCTGCCCGTAGCTACCCCCACAAGAAATTGAATATATTATGTAGGAGGAAACAGTTATGCTAAAGAATAGTAATGATGTAAAACCGACTTTTTTTTTTTTGCAGATCGTACAGAGATTCAATTCTCCCGCCGAATAGAATGAAAAAAAAAAGTTTAAACATTATTTGTGCTTTTGAACTCGGGGCTATTGAAACCGGAACGTGACTTAGTGTGTGGTATAATGGAGGAAGGGGGATTTATGACCAACACTCGACTTTACCAAAGAAAAAAATTTGTAGAATAAAACAAATTGTACATCCCGTTTCATGCCTGAAGAAATTATTCTTCGCCATTAATTAAATTAAATAAAAGTGTTTTTATACTTTTACTGGCATTGGATCGTCTTCTGATATTTTTATATTGAGAAAACTGTTGTTTTTATTGCTAAAAATTTTGAGCCACTGTATTACTTCCTGAAGAAATACGTGTTTAACGTTTGGGATAAATTAAACACCAATGGCTTTATACGGAGTTATAGCTTTGTATAGAATGACCACGAGGCTTAAGAGACCGATTGTAGACAGAGAAGGCTCGATGCCCGGTGGTGCATAAAATTGTATATAATTTCTTAGGGTGCAGGGAATCAAATTTCAGTCTCTAGAAACAACTGTTATTTGTTTATTAGTAGGCCATTTTATTAAAATAGATATCAACTGACGATGTGCTCTAATGCGGATGTAATTAGGAGTTTAATAAATAGGAAATACACCGGTATTTGATTGAAGGATGGAGAGCCAAAATGTTCAAAACCACTCCCAGAACACCCAACTGAGAATTTAAATCTTCTTATGGTAGGTTATTCGTATTACTATTATTAACTTAATAGACTGCCATCAAATTTTTCTTAAAGTACATGTTAAATATATTAATATTATCGCTATTCTCAACAATATTATTATTATAAAGTGCAAATAAATGTATATGATATAGAAAGTTTAGCACCTTAGAACATTTGTCAACTAATGTGGACAAACACAAATTCTCAAAACGCTGACGTAACAAATGAATTGGGTGACCTGGTGGTCTAGGGGTAAGGTGTCAGACTTCTGTGCTGGCGGCCGGGGTTCAATCCTCGGTCCCGGCACAGATTTATCTGATTTCCAAACTCTTCCTACACCTCTGACAAGACATCTTGTGAATGTGTGGCATGCCAGGTCGCCACCGTGGTTCGGATTCCACGTTAAACTGTAGGTCCTTCATTTCATCTCACAATCACCCTACCATTACACATTAGCGTAAGTGCGTATAACCCGAACGGGTAGTAAGACGCGGTGCTAATAATAATAATAATAATAATAATAATATAATAACAAATGAATTACATTTGGAACGCAACGCCAGAACAAAGTATTCAGGCCGGAATAATAACTTCTTAAAAATGTAGTACTACTATTTTAGTTCAAACCTTGCATTCGTAGCGTTATATTATGTCTGTAGTCAAACTTTCTTTGGTTAAATCGTGTTACAAAAGTAAGCTTAGCTATTTTTTTTCTTTCCAAACGATAACAAAATACTGCTGTACTATTGAAATATAGGTTTTGGCACAGTCTGTAGACATTTATTGTTCCAGAACAGGTGATTTTACATACGTGATAAAAGTATATTTAGTAATTTTTATAACTACCAGATACAGTATAATCGTGATAACACTTTATGCATCTAAATGTGATGAAGCTTCTACAACTAGTATGTAAATAAGAGTACATACGATAGAATGATATACAAATCTAATTTTGTGACGTCTGACATCTTATTTTACTGGGTAGTGTGTCTGTTTTTATGTTAGAGTCCTGAATTAGATTCCTGACATGTCTTAAGATTCATTACTCGTTAAATCGGAGCTTCCTATAAATTAACGGCCGGGGGCATGAGTGTTGTGTCTGCTTTAGAATTAAGATTATTTGCAAACAATGTGCTTATGTATGAAATAAATTCAGAAAGTATAAAATAAACAAAACACATATATAAAAATATATTTGGCAAATGTTTCAATGGTGATAAAATTGTCAATGTAATTACCTACATTCGGTCAATATCGAGATAATTTTGTTATATAGGCCTTTATCCTAAATCTACCGTTATTATACTGTACCTACCATCGTATGGTAATAATTCCAATATACAGTTATTCGACTACTGGACCAAGTAATTCCTTTTACTAACACAATAAAAGACAAGAAGCTGTTTATATCGTGTTCAGTAATAATTCTCTTTATAATTGACATGAAAGAACTACAGCGGCTTTTGATCAATGATTATATGGTGTAATTGCAGCACGAAGGTTATATTATAAGTCATATAACCTTTTTTTGCTATTAACATTGGCAAAATGAAACTTTAGTTCTATTAAGGTTTTTTTTCTAGCAGTGATACTATCTAATAATATATTTACTAAATTTTAAACAACTATAGTCCTTTCGTTAGCGTGGCACATGCGTCCGTGGTATTTGCAGCCGCGGCAAGTTTTTGTAAGATGGAGCATTCGACATGATAATAAGCAACTCATCTTCAACATGCTTAGGTATGAGAAAGGACAAGGTAACGCACATTTTGCATATTAGTTTAGTGTCCTTGTATTCCTTGTACTATCGCGTGAGACCAAGCGCTTGGATTTTCCACCATAAACTCTTATAAGATTAGATTCTAGGGTTGAGTTTAGATTGGCTATATAAAGTTTGTTTAGGTTTGGTTTAGTTAGGTTAGGTTTAGTTAGATTAGGTTTAGTTAGGTTAAGTTTAGTTAGGTTAGGTTAGGAAAAAACGAAAGCATCAAAATGAGGCATTTTGAATGTTAGTCCATTGCCGGGATCCTTTCTCAGGTCCCAGATTAAAACAATGTTACAAAATATAATTCGTATAGCAACTTGCTTAATTTTACAAACTTGAATGTGGTGTAAGCAAATCTCACCACATTATTCTTGGTGGCCATAATTCCCATTGGTCACAAGTCCCACGTAGCCGTCCATTCACGGTGGCTATGGCCTTCTCTTACAGTTGAAATGTTTGACTAAGACTGTACAGTATAAGACTGTACAGTAGTTATCCGCCTCGCTAAATATTCTGCCGTTTCTGGTGAGTGATTCACATTGACCCTACTATTTAAACTATTTAAACGTATTTGCGTGGCAGAATAATAAAGAACAACGCACATCGGCGGGCACGTGAAATTATTGACACAAGGTTGTATGTTTGGTTTTGTTTGC
The DNA here is from genome assembly GCA_039000515.1 of Timema cristinae. Taxonomy (NCBI): domain Eukaryota; kingdom Metazoa; phylum Arthropoda; class Insecta; order Phasmatodea; family Timematidae; genus Timema; species Timema cristinae. The sequence goes on along the minus strand of JBCFYV010000003.1, from coordinate 40,284,987 downwards.
CAGTGAATGAGAGGTCAGGGTTCAACACCCGTTTGGGTGTACTGGGGGTACTTTTTTCATAAATATGTTACCGCTCTTTTTCTCCACGCAAATGAAGCTTAGTGTATTTTAAGTCAGATAATCTGTATGACTAGATAAATTAATATTCCAACACATTTAACGAGTCAAGCGAGAGAATGTTTAAACTTGACCATATGTAATTGCGTCCTTCTAATTATCCAGATTTCTTATTCCACGATAAGTAACAAATTTATACACTAATTTAAACGAAATCCAGCAGGAACATTTTTTAAACGTAGTCCAAACAATGTATTTACAAATTTTTTTACTCTACCAGTTTCAAGATTGTAACCACTCAAAACAATTTTTTTATTTTTTTATTCAATGATAACTATCAAATATGGAAACCAATTTTAACGAAATTTGCAGCAGTATTATTTGATCTTAGGCCTAACATTGGATGTACTGTTAGGTTACACTTTAAGGTAGCAAGCTTACCTTGCTTTATTCCACTAATAGTGTAATCCATTTAAGTAAAACTACTAATTTTCAGGTTATACAGCGTGTACAATCTGGTTAGCCGTTTCAATATGGTGGCCGCTCAAAAGGTTTTTAGTTTAATACATCATCACAAGTGATTAGAATTTAAAATTATAAACCTTAGATTTAGCACCCATTGTATATTTATAAATTTCTTTACATATATGGTGAGACTAACCTTTTTAAAGTGGATATGTGGGGAACATGAGTTAAGGGCACTATTTTTGCATTTTTTTATACTAATATATTTATTTGATAAAAATAAATACAATATTTTTCTAGTAGAAAAAAAAAGTTTAATTTTATTATCATGTGAAATATTTATTATTATCATTATTATTATTAGCACCGCGTCTTACTACCCATTCGGGTTATACGCACTTACGCTAATGTGTAATGGTAGGGTGATTGTGAGAGGAAATGGAGGACCTACAGTTTAACGTGGAATCCGAACCACGGTGGAGGCCTGGCATTCCCCACATTCACAAGATGCCTTGTCAGAGGTGAAGGAAGGGTTTGGTAATCAGATAAATCTGTGCCGGGACCGAGGATTGAACCCCGGACCCCCAGCACAAAAGTCTGACACCTTACCCCTAGACCACCAGGTCACCCATCATATGATATAATTAGTTATTGAATATCTCTCATGAGCATAGCAGCATTAATTAGATGGCCAACTTTTTAAATGAAGGAAAAAAGTTATCATTAAATTACAGGCCACTATTGACAGATATTTAATAACTGTTGAGGTCACCGTATGAAGAAAATTAGACTCTATATTTCTAAGGGAGAAATCTCTTATTTATTTTGACCAAAAGTTTGGCTCCTGTGTATACATTTTTCTTTTTATCTCTGCATCTTACTACCTGTTTAAGTTACATGAGAATATGATAGCTACTTTAAAGAGGTTAAGGATGAAGACAGAAGAATTTTAGAGATAGTCTACCTGCATTTGCGTGGAAGGAGAGTGGGAAACCTTATAGGAAAACTACCCACGATAGACCCGATTGAGATTTGAACCCAGATCTCTCCATCATCAGTGGGATAGCCTAACACGTGAGTTGACGCCTTTAGATTTAGACCATTCGGCTACTGAAGCGGGGGTTTTGCTATAAACTCGCGTTTCCTATTTCCTAACCTTAAATAATGTTATTATTAATGAATATAATATACTTCTGAAATTAGTTTTAATTACTTTTCTGTCTAGTTTGATCATCAAGGGGAAGATATCCACTTCCAATCCGAGGAGAAATTGCATACAATGTTTTAGTTTTAAATCCAAAGAGAAATCTTTAAAGTGAAGTAACGATAACGAGGACATAATTCTTAACATGATTTACTTAGCTTTGTTTTTAGTGGAGAGAGTGAGATCTACTGTTTAGAGAACTACTTATTTATTTATTTTTATTTATTTAGCACCGCGGCATACTACCCGTTCGGGTTATACGCTTTAAGTACTAATTACGCTAATAGATTAGGAATTGGGAAGGTTGAATGAGAGGAAGTGAACCCGCATTTGCGTGGAGGGAGAGTGGAAAAACCACTCCCAGTTCACCCAACCGAGATTCGAACCTCGATCTCCCCGTCCTCGGCAGTCGAGTTCAACAAGACTAGCGCTCTAGCCAACTACGCCACCGAGGCGGGTTACAGAACTACTTGTAACACTAATAATATACATAAACTTTTAGTAATGTTTGAGAATATCAACTTTTTGGGAGCACCGCTATATATTTATTTGGTAACCACACTATACCCATTGGCCATAGTTGCAGCAGCGCCGATGGTGCGTCGTCCAGGTGTTTGAACTTGCCGACGGCTCGCGTGCGGGAAGAAGGCGGAAGCGACGAAACGGGCTATGCGATCCAATATCGGCCCTTAGCTGTCAGCCTCAAGTTCAATAACGAGGTCACACATCTCATAGACACGACCTTTAATTCAAGATCCAACGCCTGGCTGATGACCCGATAAACTTGATAATATATTTATGCTCTAACCGGAAATCTGACTTTAGTTTATTTTTCTACAACCATCATTTGATAAAAGATTTTATTATGCTCCATGTCTTACTAACGGTTCTTGATATACGCATTTAATCACGCCAATGGTATAAGAATGAGACAGGTATAATTGATAACAAATGCACCCGAATTCTCGTGAAGGAAAACTCTTTTTGAAAATTAACTCTTAGTAGGTTGTAATTCGTATCCCCAACCTCTTCATCATCAGTAAACTAAACTTCATCATCTTTAATTTTAATACACTTGGTGTTGTAATTTTTATGAAATTAAAATTGGTACGTATTAAGTAATTTGTTTATTTTATTTTATTTTAAACATATTGTAAGGATTTTCACTAATATGAGCTCCACTTTCTTCCAATTAATATGAAAGATCACCCCCCTTTGTTGCAATGTATGGTTACAGTTGTATCCCTTAGCCAAGCTTAACATTAACTAGAGGACGAGAATGAATCACATTTCTGACGTGGTGGACCAAGGTTCGATCTCGGACGACTGCTTAGGAGTAAATCCCCCACCCACTCATTAAGTGAACGCAGTTCCTATTCATTTTCACACCTGTTCCTCTCGTAGAGTTTCGATGATTTTTCAAAATATTTTTTCAATCAACGTTTTTATTTAAAAGTTAAAAAAAGCGAGTTTATCACAGATGTCTTAAAATAATAAAAATAAATTTACTAGGACTAATATTTAAATTAAATTTTGATGCAGGTTAAGTGGCACATTAGTCATTTTGGTGTAATTTTAAATCAGGTATTTTTAACTAATCACAATATAGCCTACTGTAGATAAATCTAATTGTTCAGCCTTTTATAACTAAATCTAAATATTTTGGATATGTAAAAATAGATATTCACTGGGAAAATAATAAGAGGCAGTTATTTTTTTTCAGAAGTGGCAATATAATTTCCAAGTTCGAAAGACCAGACCAATAATTAAGATCACTCATTATCTTTTATTGATGATAAATAATTTTGTATTTAGAGAGGCCCGAGAAAGGGCATGGATCCCAACATGTCCAAGGGGAGGTTTTACAAGAAGGATTTGGTTTGGGAAACATGCGTCTACAGCGTGGCCATAATTTATGACCACATAAGCAAAGGGAAAATAACGCACACCAAACTAATCTGGTTGAATACAAACCTCCCTAACTGGATTGGACTTCATGGCCACGTGGTATGGGACTCCCCATTCACCATATCTGAATATCCTCGATTAATTTTTTTGAGATTTTTTAAAACACGAGTGTATTCTGTAATAATAATAATAATAATAATAATAATAATAATAATAATAATGCCAATAATAATTATAATAATAACGGCGTGTCTGTGCTACAGCAATCTGTAGCCCAGTTTACGGAAATATTAGCCGTTACTTATGTATCATTACCAAGGGGACACCCGAGTATACTGATGGTACATTCTTTTCGTGGAGGTTCTTTCCATGTCCCGGTGAGTTAGGAGGATGATGATAGTGAATTTGAGGGTATGGTGCCAATGAAGATATTAACCTAAATTAGGCCTAATTAACTAAACCTTGATGACCATGAGAATTATTGCCAGGGACTATACCATGAGAACGGTTAGTGACTTCTGTGAAAATTTGAGGTATTACCTAAATCAACGCATCATGGAGGATTGCGCGAAGATAAATTAAGACTATAGCGTTAATAGAATGACTTCATAAAATGTTTGCCCACCGAGTTGAACTTTGTATGGTTAAAAGTGTACAACACATTTAATATGTGGTGTCATTTAATACCGTAAAATTGTTTTGTATGTATTTCTATATTTTTATCACCCGCCTCGGTGGCGTAGTTGGCTAACGCGCTAGACGTGTTGAGCTCGACTGCTGAGGACGGGGAGATCGAGTTACGAAGCTCGCTCGGGTGAACTGAGGGGGGTTTTTACTAAATGGTTTTCCACTCTCCCTCCATGCAAATGCGGGTTCACTTCCTCTCATTTGACCTTCCCATTTCCTATTCCATTAGCGTAATTGGTACTTAAAGCGTATAACCCGAACAGGTAGTAAGACGCGGTGCTAATATTAATTAATTAATTATATTTTTATCTATTATAAACACGTATATTTATCTAACTGTATTAGCTTTCCCATCCAGACTTTATGGCCCCCTTTTTGACTTTTGTGAAATTTTAAAATATATGTATTATTAAAAAATAAATAATCTAACGATGTTAATATTATTTCTTTTGCGTGTTTTTAAAAGAAAACACATTTGATACAAACTATGGTTATGTGGGTAAAATTCGAGCTAAATAGGTTTTCAGAAGGAGAATTCAAATATTAGATTACTTGAAAGAATTAAGAAAATTCCGGGAGCTCAAAGAGGAGACATTGGCGGATAGTGAGACAAGGGTCCCGGTTTCGATTAATGGCATGGCCGAAAAAAATATCATTGATGAAATGTGGGTTACCTCACTAACAGTTATGAATTAACGGCTGGGGGCTGGATGTTGTGTATTTTCTAGATTTAAGCTATTTTATGATCATTCAGTTCAGAAAGTGCACATTAAATACCTCAAATAATTGAAAGAAATAATAATAGCGTTCAGTAAAATGCGCATAAAGTTTATAGACTTTATTCTTATTTATATAATTTAAACACGTTTATGGGCTTTAAACACTTCTATCTCAATAATAATGACAACATATAATAAATCAATAAATATAGTAGCCGAAAATTACGTTTATAAAAGTAAAATATATTTGTAAATATACTTAAATATATATATATATATATATATATATATATATATATATATATATATATATATATATATATTAGTAATCACTTCTTGTATTTTTAAGGCTTCGTATTCGTTAATAAAAAAATACTGCAATTGAAAAAAAATACCATTTTACAATCTTTGATGACAACCAACAAAATCTAAAAGCCAGTGGGGTAAGTCAGATTACTTTAGTGCTGCCAGACTGTTACACCAATAACTAGAGTCAAACTTTTAGTACGAGCCTAATCTGACAATTTGAACATTTACTAGATCCACCTTCACGTATTAATACATTAAATTATGTCACTTTTGATAGCCTGTATAATCAAATCTGACAAAATAACACTAATGGTATAGTAAAATATTATTAATGTTGACCGAAAATAAAAATAAAATCTTTGTGTTTTTTAAAACCTTCTTAGTATGAAATTTGGATTGTAAAAGTAGTCTTGATAATCACAAAAAAAGAAACAGGTAGGGCTATACAGGAGTCCTTATTTGTACTATCCTCCTGGCTTAGGATAAGATTGCAGAGCACAAAGGAGTAAATATTTCTGCATAATCATTATTTATTATTTCTAAAGTGTGTCAGTAAAGGTTTTTTTTACACAAAAAACTTTTTTATGTCAGCGTGTATTGCTATCATTTAGGGTTACTCGCATTTGTATTAATTATTTTAATGTTTTAAGAATGAGAGAGGTTTAATTTTGAGATGGTGTACCCGCACTTGCGTGGAGCTAGAATGGCAAACCATTTAGTAAAAATACCTTCAGTACATCTAATTGGGATATGAAAGCCGATCTCCGTCATCGGCAGTCAAGTCTATTTCAAGAGTGACACCTGGTCTAGGGGTAAGGTGTCAGACTTCTGTGCTGGCGGCCGGGGTTCAATCCTCGGTCCCGGCACAGATTTATCTGATTACCAAACCCTTCCTTCATCTCTGACAAGACATCTTGTGAATGTGGGGAATGCCAGGCCTCCACCGTGGTTCGGATTCCACGTTAAACTGTAGGGCCTTCATTTCATCTCACAATCACCCTACCATTACACATTAGCGTAAGTGCGTATAACCCGAACGGGTAGTAAGACGCGGTGCTAATAATAATAATAATAATAATAATAATAATAGTGACACCTTAGATAGAGTCTTATATCATTTGAACACCGAAGCGGGTCACAAAAAACATTGATCTTTTGATTATATATATATATATATTTATAATATATGTATATATATTTATATAGCTGATATTATATTCCTTGCTTTCTTTAATGTTGTTGTTAAACATATTGTAATATTTCGTTAGACTAGCAAATGGTAGGCCATATACATTATTTGATCATTTGATTCCTTTGGGCGGCATTAACTTTGTCAATGATATTAAAAATTTAGGAAAATTAATCATTTTAATACTGTGTGGTAAAAAAGAATCAAGCTGCATATGTACCTCAATCCCATAAATATAAAAAAAGTTTGTTATTTTCGAAACAAACACATAGTAAGACCTACTCCATTAGACACAGTTAAGTCTATTGGCTACTTCCATTTCACATAATTAATTTATTAGATCCCTATTTTAACATTTAGAGTTGGAATATTATTTTAACAAAGTTTTCGAATAATATTAAAAAATATAGTTCGCACTCACGAAATAGTTATTATTCATGACTAAAATAACTTGAACTTGAGCTATTTATTTACAAATATTTTCTCCTATTACTAGAAATTAACTACTAAACAAACAAAGCCTTCATTTATTCTAAACGCATGTATAATTTAATTTTAAATGATTTATCATTGATTAAAACCATAATAAAGTGGATTTATCCTTACATTAGATTGGGTATAATATAAATGTAATTGGAATTCAGATTTTAATAATTTGAGCCCGGCTTAGATCTTGGTTCGGATCATTTTGGGGTTGTTAATTTAGTATTTTTGGGATGCAAATCAGCCGACGAAGGGGGTTTTCAAGTAATTAAGAGTTTAGCTTCAAGCACCGAGAATCCATTTAGAAACTTAAATCAAGCTTAATTTGTATAGATTCGCTTAAAAACATTAGCTATTTGATTTTAAGTTTTCAGTAAATGCAGAAACCTAAATGTTATGTTCGAAAAGTACGTTATTAATATGTAAGTTAATAAACCAACTGTTATTTATTAAAAAATTACCAGCTTACTTCTTGGTATAATTTATTTACAAAGTCAGACTAAAAATAGTACACATACATACATAAGGTGTAATAGCTGTGACCCGGAATACAAACTGTCTTGGCCTACATCACGTGATCAACAGATGTTTATCTGAATGTGCAGGAGTCGTGAGGTGGGTCAAGGAATGTGGCTATAAACACGCCTCTGGTTAAAAAATAAAAATAAAACCTGTAGTTAGTGTTACTGACTGAAAACACACCGCTTCATAATTAAGTAATAGCTCTGTTTACTTTAAAAAAAAACCTCTTAACGGAAGACCAATATTTTGAACACTCGAATGTTGAGATCTGTTTTCACTTAGTTACTCCTCATTTAAGAACATTTCATATTGTATTTCTTGTAGAAATAGTTGATTTTAAATTGGTAACAATTTGTTATAAATATATCTATGGTTAATTTTTAAGAGAAATAAATAACTTGGGATGCATTTTGTTGGTTAGAATGAATAACATTACCAGAGGTTTTTATCAACATAATTTTTAATTGCATCAGTGTGCTAGAATTAAACTTTTATTTTTTGTTTAGAATTATGTTTACTGCAGGCACGTATTTAACATCAAATTAAAGGCTAACTACTCAGTCCGAAACTTAGACTTTCGTTGGATGATTTTGTGATTCAAACGAACAGAAACGTTGTATGTAGCATAGCTTACAATAAATCATAAATAATGCTGTGACAAAATATTACTCGGTTCTAGTATAGCTCTATATTTTATTTAATATTTTAAAATGGGCACTTTAATTCTAGTTAAATGTAGTATAAATTGAAAGGATTTAAATATATGTTTCAAACGCCCAGCCCCCCCCCCTCATCCCCCTTCTCCTCTTCTCACTTGAAAGCGTCCTGCATTTAGGCCTACTATTCAGATCACTTTATTCTAAACAACTATTCATCTCAGCAATAGTAATATTCTAATTTATGATTTGATTTTTGCTACTACTTTGTTCTACCACTACCTCTGTGTAGACCGTCCACATATTCAAAATAATGGAAATTAAAATGCATTTGCGTGGAGGTAGAGATGAAAACCACTAAGGAAAAATAAATACATACATCTGGGGTTAAACTAGGGATGTTCAATCTTGACCGATATTTTCGAAAATCGATTCTTTGCCTTCAATTAATTGATTTTTTGGATCGATTCAAAGGTCTGGATTAGATTCACGTATCGATTTTTTTTCTAGAGATTTCAAAAAGATTGAATCTAAAGATCGAAAGAAATCAAAACTTCGAATCGATTCAGGGAAATTTAATTTTGTTGGCTTTAGACATTTTTGTTGCTGACTATTAGTACTAGGAAAATTTCGAAACCAAGTTTTGCAATCTTGGGCTTCTTATTAGTTATAATTTGTCTTTAGCTAGTAAAGTGAAGATAATAATCCACTGATCTGCTCTTTTTACGTCTAGGTTATGTAAATGATCACATCACGTTTTTATTATGTAATATATTTATGGTGACGTGTGAGCCAGCAAGTTAATTGTTTGAAAGCATTTTGTAAAAACCTCACTTCCCCAATGGAGTTTTAGTAGTTATAGAATACTTACATATACAATCTACACTTCCACTAAGCTAGTGATTCCCAAATTTTAAGATACACCCTCCCACAAAAGGTGTGAGGTTTCCTCAAGATGGACGCCAGCAAGTGTATTTAGTTTTAATACAACAACTGGATCTCTAACAAAATTAATTATTATTATTAGCACCGCGTCTTACTACCCATTCGGGTTATACGCACTTACGCTAATGTGTAATGGGTGGGGTGATTGTGAGATGAAATGGAGGACCTACAGTTTAACGTGGAATCCGAACCACGGTGGAGGCCTGGCATTCCCCACATTCACAAGATGTCTTGTCAGAGGTGAAGGAAGGGTTTGGTAATCAGATAAATCTGTGCCGGGACCGAGGATTGAACCCCGGACTCCAGCACAGAAGTCTGACACCTTACCCTTAGACCGCCAGGTCACCAACAAAATTAATTCAAACAAATAACGTGTACTGATTTCACAGTTCCTATTCAAATCACTGCCCTTTGTGGTTACCACAAAAATAATTGAATTATCTTCCAGAGGCATTTAATAAGTCATACATTTTTTCTGCCTCCTCCCCCCTCTCAAAACATTTTGAAACCCCCACCCCTCCACTCGATACATTTTTACGCCTCCCCCACCACTTCGCTTGATTCATTTTTGAAGCCACCCCCATCCCTCGACACATTTTTGCTGCCTCCCTCCCATAAATACATTTTGACGCCTCCACCATTCCTTCCATTTATACATTTTTGCTGCCCCTCTCCCCTTCTCAACGATACATCATATATCCCTCCCCTCAGTGTAAATTTCTAGGTGCACCACTTTTGGTTAGTGTAGTCAGACAAAGCAAACTTTATTTACATGAATCGTTAGATCGATCTTTGGAAGATCGATTCAATGCTCTCGATCTTTTTCCTGAATCGATACTACGCCTTTTGATCTAGATCGATCCAGAGAATTGATTAAAAGTCCATGAATCGAGCATCCCTAGTTTAAACCTCCAACTCCCGACCCCGACAAGATAAACCAGATAATTCATTAGTCTGTATACCCATCAATGCGGGTATTTTACAAGCAGCTTTGAAAGTGAACAAATAATAGAATTTGTTTTAATTTTAACCCACTTCAGTGGTTGAATGGTCTAACGTACTACTTTCGTGTTAGAATAGATTGACAAAGATGCGGAGAAACAGCGTTCGATCCCGGTTGGGAACACTGAGGGTGGTTTTTCCTAAATTGTTTTTTCCATGCACGCAAATGTGGGTGGAATTCCTCTAAATTAATCCCTAACACATTAGGATAATTAGTACATCGGCCTGTAACCTATACGCGGTGCTAAAGAAAATTAAAATTAAAATTTCGAAGCTAATCCAGTTTCTTCACAATCATAGAAATGGCAATTTTTTTTTATAATTTACAGGTCCATTACAAGATTAACGTTCCAGCTGAAAATACTTGTCACCCCATTAACCAATTTGAGCTTTGAAAGCTATTAACAAAAATATTATTTAAATCCATTATCAGAACTAAGAGTAGCCAAATTTAACATAACGATCCACGAAAGTAAACACATTGAACTAATTGGTCTCGGACTCTGGACGTAGTCCCTCGAGTTTCAAATGTCGCTCCAATAAATTACATTTATATTTAAATTAAAGGACTTGTACTTAAACAACTGAGGTAGAGAAAATAGGGTAAGTTATTACCTTGTTCTGTGGGATAGCCTTTGGAAGTTCAATGCATCCAAGACACCTGCAAAAACCATCTTATCGGGTTTGATAGTAATGAGTAGTTTTCAGAAAACGACTTCCATCCATTTAGCTCCTGTCTTAAAAAAAACCTACCAACATCTTGTTTTAATAGCAATGGCGTTTGCATTTGAATTTGCATTTGCGTATAAATCGCAAGGATGGAAAGACGCGTGGCACTAAAAAAAATGTATTTGCGCGGTGTAGTGATTGAAGATTTGATGAATGCTTGTAATGGGAAACGAATATCAAAGAAAGCTCTTGATTTAAAATGATAATTAAATGGTGTTAAGTGTAAAATAATCTTAACTTCGCAAACATCCCACTAATTAGCTTTGCATGAATGTGACAAAAGTAAATTGAAAAACTTAATTACTTGAGGAAATGTTTGTTTTTGATCAAGAACTTGATTTCAAACTTGAATCTAGTTTGAGTCACATGATCTCACCTATAAAAATGACTTTAATAATAATAAAAATATATGTACATCTAAAAAAACCCCATCAAAGTCACGTATTTAATTGATAAAACATTAGGCAAATAAAAATTTACCGCAATTTATGGAGGACAGGACTTTGATTAAAATAACATTAACTATATTGTTTTTTTAATGAATCAAATAGCCAAAGCTATTATTTATGTATTTTAGTGTGGATGAATCCTTCTAGATTATTATTCTTTTAGCTAAAAGTTAATATCTGAATACAAAATGATAGGATCATTTTATCGATCGACTAACTTTGCATAGTGGTTGCAAAGCAAATTGGGAGTCAGGTGGTCAGGTTTCGAATCTTTATCGGATACATTAGAGGGTGGTCTCTTGCAAGTTATCTCTATTTCACCCTGATAAGAATACCTGTCCTTATTTTTACCCCATATTAACTGGCAATTAGCCGTTGGGTTGAAAATACAAACTAGGATACAAAATGGATGTTATTTATTACAGTTTTATTTATTTTAACTAATTAAAAAATATTTACATGCTTATTTCTTTTCTTTAACACGGTTTTTCCGAAATTGACACAGCGTTTCGGGGATATTGCATAACCATAGAGCTATTCATAAAAAAAGAAATATAATAGTAGCTTGTAAAGTATAAAAAGTTTTTACCAATTTTAATGGAGCATGATAATAAACCATGGCATATGTAAACAAAAATCATGACAAAATCTGTTTTAGTTTTATTATCACACTTGATATTATCAAAAAATATATAATTAATAAAACTCATTGGTGCATCATTTACCTTCTGGAATATTTCGTGTAATTTCATGTAGTTATCCCTGGAGGTACCACAGTTTGGGAAACATTAGTTAACACCTGCTTCGGTGACCGCTTGCTCTAAGGCGTCACTCTTGTGTTAGACAAAATTGCCGATGACAAGGAGTTCGGGGTTCTAATCCTAGTCGGGTGTTCTGATGGTGTTTATTCCAAAACTGTTTTCCACTCACCCTACAGGTAAATGCGGGTACACTCCCAATCTTCCTTAATCCCTAATTCTTTAGCGTAATTAGTACATATGTGTACAACTTGAGAAGTAGTGAGATTTGGTGCTAAAAAATGTTACCATAATAAATCCAACCCTTGCTAAGAAATGTAAGTCGATGATTTCCCATAGTAGTACAAGAAAAACTATCTTGACTGACAAGGTTAAGATAGTGACATTCCCTTCTTAATCACCTTGTACTATCCCTGGAAGAGGTGTGTTCCACATCTGTGTGTTGAGATATATCTCTCTCTAGAGGGATCTGGTTTGTATCGCGTGATGCTAAAGAAGCTTCGTGGAAAGAAGACCTCTTTTCCAGGAACCGCGGCGTAAATTCCCAGCACGACCAGTCGAAACAGATGGTAGAGGATCTCTTTGAGTACCAGTTTTAAGCACACGGCCGGACAGAATTTCTTAAACTGGGACATGAAAGGTGTCGGAAACATAGACACACGCAAAAAAACAACAAAAAACAACTATAAGGAAATGTTGCAAAATACCAAGGATTAAAATAGAGAAAAAATTCGAGACTTTTTTCTCCAATTTGACCCAAGGCTTATTAAATCGTGATAGAACTAAAATGGCCGAAAACTTAAAATAAAATGAATAAATTTTTTTTCGTTGCCTCTCATTATCCATTAGGTTTATACGCATACATTAAATACGCAAATTTAAATGGATTAGTTAGGCAGAATTTTAGAGTAAATTTATCCGGATCTTACGTGAATGGAGAGTGAAAAATCACACAGGAAAAAACACTACATCAAAACAACCTACAAGGATTCAAACTCCAGCCTCCCCGTCCTAGTAATTCAGTCTAACATGAGGTTTGTGTGTTAGACAATTAGACTATCAATATGAGTCTTTAGTTATAAATATTATATAAGCAAAACAAATAATTAAGTCTAATACTACACACGCGCGCGCACACACACAACACACACACACACACGAAGTTCTGATAAGTTCACAATTCATTTAGCAAAAATTGTCAACTTACATCAATATTTATATTTAAAATAAAATTCACATTCAGTTACAGTTTTTATATACGTATTTGAAAATATTGTAAATATTCCGGTTTCAATAATTAGCCCTTTGTTATGAATTAAGGCCAAGGACTATTGTTAATCCTGTACCTGTATTTTCTACCCAATCATGAGATTTATACTGATATAACCTCTAGGAAATCCCCCCCCCCCCCCGTATTGGTTTTGATCTTTTTCTTTGGGGGGGCAATAGTTTCTAAAGCTACAAATGTTATGATCTCGGTCATGTTTGCCCTAAACAAAAAATTAGATAAAGCGTTTAGTTACAGTTATAAAACATATCATGCCAAAATATAAAGGTATTCGACTAAAATTAAAGTATACTACTATAATATCAAATTTGGTGACGTATAAATAAGGTTTTATACCTTACCCTTTTGATCAAACAGTGTATACATACTAAAAACCTACTAAATATGTGTTTATATTACCAGTTGTGGTTATACGCATACTAAGTACACTAATGTGCAAGGGATGAGAGAGGTTCATATTAGAAAAGGTGCACCCTTATTTGGAGGGAGGGTGGAAAACTATTTAGGCTAAAATCACCATCAGTAATCGTGAGAGGGATTAGAAGCCCTATCTCCACGTCATAGGCAGTTAAGTCCATTACGAGAGTGATTTCTTAGTAGGAACCACTTTGGTAGCTGAATGGTATATTTTAAAATATTATAAATATTTTATAATGATAGCCGAGTCAATAGGGATCCTCATTTTTGCAAAATTTTGGGGGTGGAAATTTAAAGGTAGCCCAAGATTAAATCTGTATATAAAATGGAGAAGAAATATATCCCTGAATTGTGGATACGTTGGTTTGAATTAAATAAAATTTGCAAATAATCAGGAAATATAAACCAAGCTAATTAGGAATAACGTGGCTGCGTGTGGAATTAACTTTACCAACTTAGCAATTTACAGAGTCCTGAGACTTGCTTTTAGCTTAAAATCGCTTGGAAAATTCTAAATTATGGGCAGATTTTTTAATTTTGAGGGATTTAGAGACTGGTGATAGATGATAGTCTATAAAATGCTACTATGATAAGCGTTAGGTAGAAAAATATGATTAAATCTTCTTACTCTACATTTACTGTACATTTCAGATGTGCATGCTCTTAGAGAAAATATGAAACAATCAACTTCTGAGTTGAACCAATAAAAGGCAATTTGTACTGGCATTTACCGTGTTGGTAACATTTTTGTCAGACATATTTCAAATTATGTAAGACAATTCGCTCAGTGTCATTCTAAGCCACGTCATAGTGTGGAGACAAGTGAAATAATGTTTTTGATAATATGCTAAAGGTTAACTATTATAAATAAATATATAATTTTCATGTGTAGAATATTTTCAAAGCAGTATATCTATTTATTTTAACCCGCCTCGGTGGCGCAGTTGGCTAACGCGCTAGTCATGTTGAGCTCGACTGCTGAGGATGGGGAAATCGAGGTTCGAATCTCGGTCGGGTGAACTGGGGGTGGTTTTTCCTAAATGGTTTTCCACTCTCCCTCTCCACGCAAATGCGGGTTCACTTCCTCTAATTCAACCCTCCCAATTCCTAATCCATTAGCGTAATTAGTACTTAAAGCGTATAACCCGAACGGGTAGTAAGACGCGGTGCTAAATATTAAATTAAATTAACATTTTGATTAAGAGTTTCTTACAAAAAAATGTAAAAAGTAGATAACGTAGAACGTTCGTATACACCTTGACAAAACGGTTCTAGGGCCTACATCTATAAGAGATTTAAAATTAAAGTACAATTTATTAAATGTATATTATAATAAGTTGTTAAACTTAAGTTACACTTAAAACAAAACGTTATATTGAAATATTTAGTAGCTTAGTTCAATTATCTTAAAAGTATTTATTATCTCTTAGATTAACCACATTATCTTAATAACTCAAACAAAAAAATTACATTAATTATGTTGTTACTTTAAGGTAGTAAAAAAAGTTTCATAGTTTAAACTCACCGAAGTACTGTTTTAGGTAAACAGACAGCCATAATAAAGTTATTCTAAATGTAAAGTTCGAGTGTGATTCAATATTGTGTTAGGTTGCATGTCAAAATTGACCAAAAATAGTATATTGGTACATATTTTGAGTCATAAACCGTAACTATGTATCAAATCAAATTTACTTATCCCATGTCTTTTCTTGGAAGTCAATAAATGTAAAAAGAAAAGTAAAAAATAGTGCATTAGCACGTAAGTGATCAAGAACCCACACAGGAAGCCCGAATGCATTAGTATTTTTTTCTATGGATATATATATATATATATATATATATATATATATATATACATGGGTATATATACCAAAAGTCAATCACTCATTATTATGATAGAAACCGAACGTAAAAAATAAAAGGTTGAAACCGTAGTAGGTTGAAGACTAAACAATGTAAAGGTAGTGATTACCTCGGAAAGATGAAAGAGCTAGCGGCCACCTCAGGGAATTTTAACTCTGTATATTATATATCTCATCTCTTAGAGAATCTCTACACAGCTCTATCAAATAATTAGATGTAGACTACTTTAGTCTTAAGATATTGAATCAAAACTTTTTTTTACTATAGGCGCCAGCTTCGGGTGATTGCTGGGTAGGCTGTCGAAGACATGAACACAATTTGCAATTTAAAAAAAATAGCGAAATGGGCTGTGAAGAATATATAATAATATTTATTTGTAGATAAGATATTATAAGGGATCTAAGGCGTTTGTTGAATATATAACTGTTATTACAGAATAATATTGTAAACATTATTTTGTTTTAATATCTTGGAGTCTTCATACACGCTGACCACCCCCTTTTTTTGCACTGCATCTAACTACCTTTTTAGATTTTATGCATCATATACTATTTATGGAAATAAGTGAAGGATTGGGAAGGTTGTATTAAGAACAAGTTTACACGTATTTTGGTGGAGTGAGACCGGAAAACCACTTAGGAGAACTACCTTTTCTACACCAACTAGGATGATAATTCGGATATCCCATAATTGGTAGTTTAATCTAGCACGAAATTGATGCCTTAGTTGGGTTGACAGGGAAAGTTTCACAACGTCTGGGCATATGTAGGATCTTTTCAGGCAGACCTTGAACTTGTAAGCTCTAGTAACGTGGAATGACCGATAGAGTTTGTCGGAAGTCTTCTGAGAACAATACGGTGAGCAAATTGTTTCTTCTGAGATCTCTTAGATCTCTATTTATATCCTCAATTGAGGTCTTATGTGACATTGTACACTCATTCAATAGTATAAGAGATAATTTTTGCAGTAATTTTGATGTAAAACTTTGCTTCGATTTGTTGCACACGGCAATTTGCTCACTTAAAAATAAAGTTAAAATTAATTTTAAATGTTGGCGTATAGCTTGAACGGGTAGTAAGACGCGGTGCTTAAAAACATTTTTCTTAATGTTGCATGTACTTTTCTGATCATTCTAACGAATTAGCGGCTACACTAAAATGTCTCGTACACTGTTCTGCACCCTTCTAACAACGTAGCTGTTATACCCGATGAAGCGACTCCATCGGCCACAAATTCCTCAAAATTGGGCTTAGCCAAGAATGAATTAATTACAAAAGTATTTCCCTTACCTCTGGATGCATCTTAAAAGAACACTTTTTCAACTATATCTTGAACACACTATAAAACTAATATACTTTTATGTCCAAGATAAGTTGTTTTGTGTTCAATAAAGGGTTGTATGAGGTATGTAATAGAAATGGCCGGTCGTTTGTTGTCTTTATCATATAGTTTCTAAAGAATATAAATCCGTACGAATTGTCCTTCATGATCTTGTTCAAGAGAGCCCTAAACAATTTGTTTTGTTTTGTCTAGCCTGAATTAAAAATATATTAACGTAAGTCCAAATTGTATTCTGAATGATCTGTTTTGATTCTATGTCAAATATTGTCCTACGTGCTTTTCTTGCGGGCGAGCCGAAATGGGAGAGGATCTGTAAAGTGAAAAATATTATTATGATGGAGAGAAAATATCTTAGCGAGGAAGAATAGCGATACAAAACAGATTTTTATAAACTAATGCTCCAGTGAGAGTAATCCTCTATAGTCCCGGTGATATGTAAACTTATTGGTCGGATGAGATAGCTACGTCATTCATGGTAAGTTTTCAAATTAAGTTGGACCTTTGATGACATGAAGCCACATTCTCAAATAACACTGTTATTCAGTTATGGTGTATAGACTACCCATGAGGGAATCACCCTTCATTACTACGGGCTTTAATCACACAAACACTATATTTCGACACTGGAAAATCATAATTTTTCAAGCAATATCTGAAGCAACCTCATTTTAAGGTGGAGTGCTAGTAAGCGTGAGTTTAGTGCATTAATTTTGCAGTTTTTATAGAACAAACATTTTTTGGCCAAAATAAATCAAACATTTCTTCTATAGAATCATAGAGTTTAGTTTTCTGCACATGCTAATCTCAACAGTTGTTGAATATCTGTCATGAGCATGGCGGCATTTGGTGACAAACTTCCTCTTTATTTA
Organism: Timema cristinae; assembly: GCA_039000515.1. Classification (NCBI taxonomy): domain Eukaryota; kingdom Metazoa; phylum Arthropoda; class Insecta; order Phasmatodea; family Timematidae; genus Timema; species Timema cristinae. Next base: position 40,267,127 of record JBCFYV010000003.1, on the reverse strand, counting down.
AAAAGTTTGTCACCAATGCCACCATGCTCATGACAGATATTCAACAACTGTTGAGATTAGCATGTGCAGAAAACTAAACTCTATGATTCTATAGAAGAAATATTTGATTTATTTTGGCCAAAAAATGTTTGTGCTATAAAAACTGAAAAATTAATACACTAAACTCGTGCTCACTAGCACTCCACCTTAAGTAAGCGTTTCGTAAAGGGATCTTCAGCACACAATCTTAAGAAAATTGTTAATACTTAACGGTGCGTGCTTGGTTTGTTAGTGATGTCAGTGACAATACTTCTGGTAAAATATACAAATTGTCGATTTTCGGGACGGACAGCTAAATTCATAACACCTTGATTAATCCCCACTGGAATTGTTCCCTCTCACTGATCAAGTTAATACTAAATGTCCTTTGATAAATACACTTATTAATTTACTTATATACATATATACATACTTAATGGATTTGATGGAAATGCACAGCTATACAACTCTACATTAATGAGAGAATCGAAAGATTTTCTGTCGCCAACTCTCTAGAGCGAATCATTGCCTAGCGCCTCTATCGTCGGGATGCCTTCTACGGTATTTTATATATCCATCATGCCTATCAACATAGCTCTTTGAAAGCTATTTGGATAGTTATTGCTGCATACAAGAAGACGATCGATTCAAAGTTTGTATGGACCATGTACCATAATATGTTTCTAACTACACTTAGATGCAGTTGTGTTTCGATGTTTTGAGTCCGGAATCCCTTAACTTATAACCGAATTTTATTGTCTTGTCTGATTTTTACCTAAAGTCATAACATTAAATGCACATGTGGCAGTCCTCAAATTTGCCATTTCACATTGTATTGTATAAAACATTTTTATTGCCTCTAACGTCAATGATAAAATCCTTGAAGACATAGATAATTTTTAAATAGCTTTTAGCATTTCTAGAGAAGTTCAACATGATATACAATACACTGTATTCAGATATATTCAGTAGTTCTCTAGTTAAAAGCAAATATATAAATACATCAACTTTTCTTTATAAGTATTTTTGGTTTCAAAACTAAGTAACAAACTAGATTGAAATATTATTTCTCTTTGGATTTACTATTGAAATGTATTCTGTAGTTACTCTTTGGATTTGGTAATCAAGCTATCCAGATAAATAATAGATTCGACATACAATATAATGCATCAATGGTCACGCGTTTTAATACAAAATCTTTAAAAAAAAAATCCACTTTTTGAGTTAAATTGTTTGATAATTAATCTAAAGCCTTTCCGGTAAAAATCTACATAATGTATATAGAAAATCTGCATCACAATCAGATAAACGGTTCCAAAGATCTCAGGCAACAGACATACAGACCAACACTTTGTTTGATAAGTATTAGTGGAGATGTATAACTTCCATTATGCATAAACAAATTTGGGTGTGAAAAGTTGCGGAGAAATTATATCTGGGGGTATGCAAAAAAACAAACAAATACCACTGCCATATACCATGCTATCACTGAAGCGGGTTTTCCCTCTCTTATATTCCCTTCTATATTTTTAATACAATAGAGGCTATCGATCCCTAACTTCAAATGTATTACACTCTTAATTGAATTTGTGTCTTATTATAAGATAATGAAAAATAAAATTAGATGGAAGACTTTTAGTATGAAAATATAGTAGTCATAGGAACACACTAATCACAACTTTACGTTCTTTTCCGAGCTCCAAGTCTTACTAGCCATTAAGGCTACTGCATACTAATGGGGTAAGAATGAGGAAGAGTTGAAATCGTAGGAAGTGTATCCATACTACTGAAGATAAAGATAGGGACATATTTTTATTTTAGAAAGCGCCTTAGTAGATCTATCTAGGAATAGAAACCCCATCTCTATGTTTGAACTAAACAAGATGAGACGGGCGTCTTTGTCTGCATTTTCTTCGCTAAGAGCTACACAAGTGTTGGATAAAAAAATTCTTTATTTTTGAGTGACCACTGCTGTGATCTAGTGGCCTCAGGTTCGATCCCCGCTGCTTCCAGATTTTTCTGTGAAGCAGTGGGTCTGGAACGGAACCAAACTAAGCCACAACTGAGGATTTATATTAATAAATAATTAGTGGCTCCTGTCTAGAAACTGAGATTAATGGCTTGAGGTGCATTGTGCTAAACAAATGACACTCTTTTTCCGCAAATATTGGGACTATCTTCGTCAAATTACGGTGGCCTTTCGGTCGGTATTGTTCGCTTGTGGGCTGATGCAATGGAGTTTTTTTTTATTTTAATTTTAGTGGGAACATTATTTTTTAATTGGGAAGTAAATATATGATAAAATGTGAAAAATAAATAAAATTAGAATTCATGATATTGCATGTGTTGAGTTATTAACTTCAAAGGAATATTATAAATTTAGAATTTTTTTTACATGCTAGTTAGGATATAGCTAAATTTAGTTTTTAGTTTTAAAAATCTAAACGTAGCACACAATAGTGGCTATCAGTATTAAATTATGATTGATACATTTTGTAGCATCAGCTTAGAATCTTTAAATAATTTTTGTTGCAGAAGCATGGCCCAAATCTAGTATTAGTATGGCTTTATAAATCACGCAACATACTGTTTACAATAATAAAGATCACTACAGTTTATCAGATAATGTTACGAACACAACTTAAATTAATAACCGATTAAAAACCTTCTCTACTAAAGTTCAAAGTAACACTAATAAACGATATACAACAGGTACACTGGCATTGTATTAAGAATGTCTAGACGAACCACACTTTTACTACCTATATAAAATCTTGTACAGAGATGCTATCTAATTAGCACTTACATAATTTTACACACCAAGCACTACAAACTTATGAACCATCTGAGTGCAACAACAGGACAACTACCCGATTAAGTATTAGCATTGGTCACCATTTAAAGGGGTTTCTTAATTATGTTTGTGTTTGTATTCTGTAATTTATGGGCTAAGGTTGTACTTTATGATGCTAAAGTTTTTTAGATCAAAAAATCATATGAAATGCCATATTATTATCGATGGTTTTACTACTATAGCCAAAAATATTATGATAAACAGAACATAACCTAAAACATCACACCTAAATAAACTGGCAAGAATTTTTTTTCTCAATGGGTACTAAGAAGCAAAAACATGTAAAATACTAATTTACCATATTTAAATTACAATTTTGACAACATTTGTTAAAACAACTGGAAACGTTTCTTTCAATAAATAAATGTGATATTATTAACAGGAAAGAGAATAGTTTGCTAGTTTGGTATTAATAATATTATTATTATTATAAAATACCAAGAGCTATTAGTTCACCATACATTTACTTCATTGATAAAATGAAACTTGTATTCTAACCCTAATTTATTTTGTTTTTGTCTGACTTATTACAGAAGTAGAGGTATAGTTAATAAATTTAATATTTTTTTTATATATATTTGAACTGCATAACGTTCGATTTAATTTGTATTGTATAAACATGGTTTAAAATTTTAATATTTCACCCGTACATTCAAATATATGTCTAAATAGTAGATTATTTCTGCCCCAATTATGATAAAGCTGTTGTAACGTAGAGCACATTGTCACTAAATGGTCATATATAATTATTTTATAATTTTGAAAGGTTTCGTAAGAGGGATTTTGCTAAAGAAGACATTGGTGTACTTAAAAGTTTTAAGAAGTTAAATGACTTTAAACTTGCATCAACAAAAGTTAAGAGGTCAAGGCAATGTGGGTTGTTGGTTTTATAATTGTATCTATATCCTTATTGTTGTACCCTTGCTTCTTACAAACCAACACACACATAAACTACCCTATATATTCCTAAATTAAAATTAAATCAATATTAAATTAATGTAAAACATAGGAAACAAACGAACTAAAATTAAAAATAATATTGGAAAACTTTTACTGTCCTATTTTCATAGGACAACTAGAAAGGCTACTAGATCTACTTTCATAATAAACACACGTCAGGTCATGTAAAATTCAGCTGTCACTTTTGATATATATTATCAATACTTGTGAAATAATATAATACACTTATATTTTAGAACCACGTCCTACTATCCGTTTGAGTTATAACTTATAAGTATAAGTACTAATCACTATAATGAGTTAGGGATGAGGGAGTTGAATTTAGAGAAATTGTGCTCGCTTTTGCGTGGAGAAAGAGAACGGAAAACCACCATAAGTACACCCGCCCCGGTCTCCCTGTCATCGTAAGTCGAGTCTATTGCGGGAGGGACCCACCCCGGTGGCCGCTTGGTCTAAGGCGTTACAGTATGTGAGCTTATAGTCTAGGGGTAAGGTGCCAGACTTCTGTGCTGGGGGTCCGGGGTTTAATCCTCGGTCACAGCACAGATTTATCTTATTGCCAAACCCTTCCTTCATCTCTGACAAGACGTGTATTAATCACAACTTGTGAATGTGTGGAATGCCATGCTTCCACCGTGGTTCGGATCCCACGTTAAACTGTATGTCCTTCATTTCATCTCACAATCACCCTAGCATTGCACATTGGTGTAAGTGTGTACAACCCGAACGGGTAGTAAAACATGGTGCAAAATAATAATAATAATAATAATAAAATAATAATGAATTACACTCGCAGTAGATTAAGGCACTGTTGATGGGGAGATTGAGTTCCAAATCTCGATCGATTGGATTGAGGGCGGTTTTTACAAAATAGTTTCCCCCATTCTCTTCACGCAAATGCAGGTGCACTTCCTAAATAATCCCTAAAACTACTATCGTAATTAGAACACTAGCGTATAGCTTGAACGGGTAGTAAGACGCAGTGCTAAAAAAATTAAATATAATCTATATTGTGAGAGTAACGCCTTAGACATGCAGAATAGCACAAGAAGATAATACAATGTAATCAATGTTGTCAAAAAAAAAAATGTTTCTTTCCAAAATGCACATTCTATGAAAATGTAAATCTAATGTTATATAACAATTTAAAATACAAATGGGTCATAATAGAGGAAAAATAATAATGAATAAATTAGTCCCCACTATAACATAGTTCCACTTTTTTTTTTCTGTGCGTCCTAGCCTTCTACTCAATTTCGTAATTTAGCTAGGCTAACGGGGGGTGTTGATAAGAGGGGTAGAGTTCAGAATAAATGTGCACACACCTTAGTGAAAGGAGAAATCATCCTTAATACACCCTGCTGAGATTTGAACCTAAGCTTCTCCGTTTTCAGCAAGTTGGAGTAGACGAGCTTAAGGTTTAACCCACGTGGCCAACGATTCAGATATATAAAGTTTGAATAGAATGTATAACAGTATAATAATGTATAAATATCTTTCTTAGCTTTTCCTCGAAATAAAATATATAAAAGGATTATATGTTTAAATATTAATGAAACTCGAAACGGGGATTACATAAGTATCTAAAATTATTGACCTTCTTACGATTCATTAAAGGAACATAGGTCACTTTTCCACTAAATACATGCGTGTTTGTAAGAGGTGTATTTTCTCGCCAGCTCCATTGATACACAGATCACGGGCATGCCCAACGTGTGTGTGAAGAGATCTAATGAATGACCCTATATTCCCACCAGAGTCCTATAGGTGAGCCATTTAGTGAGCAAAGAAAAATAGACGTACAAGAAAACACTCTAGCCTGATACAACCTACCAGGGGGAAAGGAATAGGAGGGGGGGGGAGGGGAGGATATCCTACGAGATACCGTACCACGCTAATGGACAAATCATGTACCTTATACCTATGATCACGTGGTTTAAAGCGTCATGCTCGTGAATGGCAGGTCAAAATTCGAATCTTAGCTGATTCCGTTTGACTATATTTTTAACACATGTGAGATAGTATCTTTGTTTATCCTATTTCCACTACACGGGCTCCTCATGCTTATCTTATAGAATAAGTAAGGTAATAACCCATGTGCTCAGATACGTTTGAAATCAAAATAATAAGTTACTGTATTTTAAGATGACAAAGTATTTCACAGGGTTATAAATATAATTATATATTTTTAAATTTGGTATTTAAAATTTCAATACTTTTGGTTGACTGTTTTGAATTGTTTATAGAGAGGAGGGGAGAAGGAATATTTTCATACAGGTACGTCCTACTATCCAGATATTATTTCCCATCCTCCTAACACCACGGTTTCTGTAGGCGTGCTCCAAGGTCACAGACAAGGTATACATACACCAGTTCCTCATCCTTACGGGAGTTTTACTGCGCTCCTTGAGCCAGGTTGAGTCCATCAACATTGAAGTTCGCTAGTATCAATGCTCAGTGATAAAAGCAATTTCAAATACTCACTTTTGACGAATTCATCATAAAGGGACCATAGTATTCGAAATGTTCAGTATGTGCAAGCTCTTTGTGAGGTAGAATTATGTGAAGAGGGGTTGGGTCAGTACCTGAAACTAGCCTTATGGAAGCCAGCCATTTGAATCGAGAAGGATATTTGTCTACTTCTTTCTAGTGAAAACATGTTTTAAATGAGATTTTCTTTAAATAAAAAAAAAGCCCCCCTGATGGCACCTAGCGATACCTGTGACTCAAGCTCTCCCACAGAGTGCAGCCATTTTAACCTGGAGGTTGTTGGTCTGGTGTCTCCTTATCTGTGCAATCGGTGCATTCTTGTTAATATAGTTAGTAAAATGAGCTCAACTGCCAAACACAGCTTTATAATTTCAGAAATGTCATATTAAGATCTATACGTCATAAAATTGGGATTCAATTTAACTTCATCTTGGTGTAAAAACAAAAAATAAAGTACATTTCTTGACTTTTGCAGATGTCTGTTGGGCGCCTATCTATTTAAGTAAACAGACTACAGGTCTCAAAAAGAATTTATTCCAATCTTTTTGTAATCACTTCGACTATTATTGGAATAACATTCAATTGAAATTAATTGCTAACATCCTGGTCATTTGGTTACTAACAAAATTTTATTTAAAAGATTCTTATTTATTTTTGTTAAAAATGTTGGATAGCTTACGTCAAAAAGATTACAGGTCCTATTGACTGTTTTATGTATGATCAATCATTTCTAAGATTATTTTAACTTTTTTTTTTTTGTTAATTGGTTGACAAAAATAAAGAAATACTCTGTCACGTTAGGAATTGATTTCCTGTCTCTTGCAAGTGGCTTGTTATTTATTGTTTTTATGTTGGCTTCAAAGCCAGGGGTTGTTAGTATACCCTAATTTTGGTTGTAAGAATAGTATATAAAATGCAAACATATATCTTTGCAACCAATATTAATAACATTTTACTTTGTTATTGTGTTATTTATTAGATATTGTATCTATAAGCAGGGAAGGCTGCAAATATTATGAATTGATGCATGAAAATATTAAAATTGTTTTAGTAACTTTAGTTACTAACTTTTACTGTTCTTCCTACCAAAATCAAACTATGAATTAGATTAGAAGTTATAGCGATCATTACGCGAATGCATCCCATTTTCACACCACGTAGAGATTAAATTCCTCTTTAATATATCATCAAACCGCAAACACTCAAAGGCAGCTGGTAAATGAATGAATATTCAGATCTTTACGCTCTCGATGACATTGAAGGCCATCTTTAGTGTTCTAGGATTGAACGTGTGGTAGTTAAATTGCTGTTATAGGTTGAATTATATTAAAGTTAAGTTATTATATTTAGAAATTGAAACGCCTAACATATTGTTGATCTCAAGGGTTTCCAATTTCAATAAAAATTCAATATTTGGTATGAATGATCCTATTTGCGTTGATTAGTTTCAATATAGGTTGAGTCCACATATCAAATCTAACATGGCCTAAGTTATTAAATATCATTGCACACATATATAACTTAATTGAAAGAATTCCGTATTAATTTGATTGAGTAGTGTTTCAAACCCCTTTATAATAGTGGACGTCCCAAACCCCTAAAACCTCTTTAATATAATGGACGTATCAAATTCCCTACTGTAGTGGATCTAGCAGAGCTTTTATATTGCCTAATAAAGTTTAATATTTCAGTTATAAGCTGAGGAATGAACTTGAATTATCTGGAGATGATCACACACTGATCCCACAGTTTCCTATATAATATGCCTATGATTGTGAACACAGATTAGGTGTGAACTTCAACCACACCGTATGGTATGAAGTAAATTCCAACTGTCATTTATAGTCTGTAAAGTTTTCAATATATAAAATAAAATAAATTAAGATGGATGAGGGAGGCATGTTCACTTATTGAATCAAAATAATCAAGAGTATTATTAGAAATATCCTTTTCAATTCTTTTAGGTATGTCGTAAGATTTAAGCTATTGATATAAATATACTTGGAATATTATTTAGTAAAAACTATGTATATTTGCATATGACTGTAGACACTACATAGTTTGGTGACATGTTTTATCCAAATGTGGTGATGTCTATCTAACATTTAATTCAAATAACCTAACTTTGTCGATAAAAATGTATTGATACAAACATACTTAATGTTTCAAACGAATCTCTCGTATTTTGCCCGCTTTCAAACCACGGATCGACTAAGCTCACTCCTTCTAGTAATCGAACCATAAAATATTATCACTAAGTTTAAGTATTCGAAGGAAATAAAGCCACAAATCTCTAGTTAGACCACATACAGAGACTTAAATGGTTTAAAAAAGTAGAAAAACATATCAGACCTTATTGTTTTAACATCTTATTTAATTGAGCACAAAATAAACCTGGACCACTGTCCACGTAGTCATAGACCTAGGCTATAAATGAACAATTTCACCGTTTATGGAACGTCGGGATTTGAGTCTCAATCAGTTGCAGGGATAAGGGGGTCCAGGAAGAATAAATATGTGATTATTTCTTCCGGTAGCCAGTTATTAAGGGTTAAATTGCTTTAAACTATTTTTCTCAAACCCTGGCTCTTAAATTAAGCTGTTAGGTAATATATGTGTTAAAAATTTATTTAAAAAAAATCATTGAGTGCATAGGTAACCTACTTTACTAAAATATAAAAATAAATGAATATTTTTCAGATAATTTATTTGACGAATTAAAATATCTTACTATTGCTATCTAGTGAAACCTTATATACATGGTTAAAATTTAAATGCAAAAAGAGCCCATTTCACCTGAATGAGAGCTCCAAACCTTGTTAGGTAATGCAGCTCTAATCAGAAGTCTCATCTTTAAAACACATTGAGACTGATAACGGTTTTGAGACAAGTGAAACAGTTTTAATTTTTTTTATATTATAAAAGTGATGTTTTGTATAAATGAGAAATGCATTAGAATAATCATTTCGCTATTTTCAAATGAAGAATGCAGAAAACTGCAATTTATTCGTTTACTGGTTCTAACGAGATCTTGTACTTAATCTCCCAGTTAATCGACCGTGAGACAGTCTCTTAATAATCCCTAATGATTGATAGTATATAGTCTTAAGAAAACTTTTAAATACCGTGAGTAAACTACTAAATATTAAGCCATGCATCTCTAATTTTTTCATCAGAGTCATTAACATATTTTATTCTTTATATATCATATTAAACGAGCAGCGTGTACATATTTGTTTAAAAAAAAGCTTGATAATATAAGGAAAAAGTTTGAACGCCCGATTATATTTTGAAATGACACGAATACATTCTTCCGTCAGTTTCTAAATTTGGACCCCCAATGGTCCTGCGGACATAAACAACGCTCGTTACATACAAACTACTCGTTTCCGACCATTACCATAAAATGTTATGTATCCTAACGGAATCATTATAAGGTGATAACTTTCATAACGTTACACACCGAAGGTTATTTACGAAAGCACTTTAAATACATTCCTGTTTTTTTGTTTTGTTTATTATATTAGAGGTCTTCAGGTTCGTTTGGATGCAATTACATATATTTGCTCATAGAAACACTAAAGAAAACTTTGTTTTGCTAAGCAATAAATAGCTACCACATTAGAATTACCGTTAAATATGATTTGGTTGTTTATAGTTAATGTTTCAGTCGCAAATTACAATTCTTAGTTTTTCTTTTAGTGCCAGTTACGTTTTTAACATCAAAACTATAATGAATAGATGCTAGCTTGGGTCTGACTGAATGGCTGTACATATATGTTGTAGTTTGTTTCTTATCTTGAAGGTAAGTATCTCCATAAGGGCATGGATGCTTTTACTTTGTCGCGACTCCTTGGAGAGAAAGTATTGTGATCGTGAAAAAATCAATCATGAATATTGATAAATGTCGACGTTTCATGACTCCCTGAATTCGAAATAGGTGTTTTTCACGATGTATTTTTGCCTTTGTGTTTGTGTGTTTCTACCTAAATCAGAAACAATTTTGCTGGTTGGTCTAAAAATTGGTATCTATATTCTTCAGAAGGTTCCCCTGAGGGATTTTGGAATTAAATATCTAAACCTACACATACTGAAAGGTAAAAAATAAAAAAATTGATTCTATCAAAATCAGCTTAGACTATTTTGATTACATTTTGTATCCAGGCATTGTTTAAAACTACAAACAAAATGGAAATTCTCGTTCCCCATGAAAATTACTTTAAAGCTACTTTATATATAAGGTGACCTAGTGGTCTAGGGGTAAGGTGTCAGACTTCTATGCTGGCGGCCGGGGTTCAATCCTCGGTCCCGGTAAAGATTTATCTGATTACCAAACCCTTCCTTCACCTCTGACAAGACATCTTGTGAATGTGGGGAATACCAGGTCTCTACCGTGGTTCGGATCCCACGTTAAACTGTAGGTCCTTCATTTCATCTCACAATCACCCTACCATTACACATTAGCGTAAGTGCGTATAACCCGAACGGGTAGTAAGACGCGGTGCTAATAATACTTTATATAAGTAGAAATCTATGTTTTTTTTATCATATCTACGCCACTATTTGAGATTCGAAATAACTTATCATTGTAAAGTTTTAGTACTATTAGAAAAATAGAAATACTTTTAAAATTATTATTATTACTATACTACTATAAAGCTACATGTGCTCTGACTCACTTAGATTAGTGTTTACTCACTTACAGATGAGGTAAAACTTGAAATTTGGCAAACTTATATCTTCTAGCCTGTAACCGACGGGAGAATTCTAAAACGTTAAAAAATTAATTTTTAACCCCCGAAAAATATTCAAAATGTCGGAGCAACTTTAAAGTCGTTGCGGACTTCTTTGGAGGTCTCTTGTGGCTAAACTATTAGATATTAAAAAACGACTATGGAATTACATTAATTTTTTCAACTTGCAAAGAAAACTAACCAGGCGTTTGGGGGCATAACCCCCAATGAGTGAAGCGAGTATTTTTGGAAAACCAATAGATCCTGAACTATAAGCAAATATATATTCTATCGAACTCTTTGACAATAATTGAAATAGATTATCATGTTCCTTTTTGTCAATATTTCCTTACTATATTTATGCACTTAAAAAAACTATTTAGTTTCAAAAATCTTACTTGTTTTTATTAAATATCTTTATTTTAATAGAAAATAGAATGTATGTGTGTTACCCATAAAATTTTTTATTTTATCATGTAAAGGGTAATTGTCAACATTTATGACCTCTTTATAATGATTGATCTTACGTTAAATTTAGTCCCAAACTAAAAATGTAGGTCTTAAAAGTTAAGATACTGATAGTTGATGTTTGAGTATTCAGAGTTTTTTTGTGTGTCTAAAAATTGACCGGGATTCTAACTCCAACCTCCCTATCATTGGTAAACTAGACTAGACTTAGCCCACGTAACCACAACAGGGAGTGATCAGATATTTAAGTTGAGTAGACCTACTAATTAATACAACATCTTAAAGGGACTGTACATTCACAAAGTTTCTAACTTTTTTTAAAATCCAATGATAAACGAGCCCTCGATATTAAATCTTTTAAAATAATTAAATTTTAAATTAACTTACCTACATCACAAATGATTGTGGTTTTTTGTGTGTAAAATGTGGTTTGAATAAGTAAAATAAAAATATCTGATAAGAAGAGAAACATTTATATTGTTTTTAACAACATGACCAGTTTTATATATCAATATAATACTTTTCAAAAATAAAATTAAGCTTATTAAACAAACAGGAACACAAATCAAATGAATTTTATTTTAAAGGTTACGGGAACACTTTCCAGGACGTGTGTTTTCTTAATAATTTCTCAACATATACTTGTGAATGTGGGGAATGCCAGGCCTTCACCGTGGTTCGGATTCCACCTAAAATTGTAGGTCCTTCATTTCATCTCACAATCACCCTACCATTACACATTCGCGTAAGTGCGTATAACCCGAATGGGAAGTAAGACGCGGTGCTAATAGTAATAATAATTATTCTCAACATATGCGAAATACAATAATACACTTACCGAATAACAATGTGTCAACCCAGGCCTCCACCGTGGTTCGGATTCCACGTTAAACTGTAGGTCCTTCATTTCATCTCACAATCACATTACACATTAGCGTAAGTGCGTATAACCCGAATGGGTAGTAAGACGCGGTGCTTATAATAATAATAATAATAATAATAATAATAATAATAATTGTACCAACGTGTATTAATAAACGAGCAAGCTTCTCTCAGAAATCAAATATAACAAAACGGATGACTCGCTTACACAAAGACGATGATTCACTGTCGCAAACAGTCCAATCATTTCCGCCCTAATTGTCAACAGAAGACAGTTTTGACTAGGTAGTTTAGTCGCACTCTTTTAGTGCACTCTGCTGTTTTAAGTGGCTTCAAGACTGATGCCTGGACATATACTAAAATAGAGATAGAGACAGGTGTATAAAGAATGGGTTGTAAAAGGCCTCTAACCCACAAACTGTTGTTAGAATAGTAGGCCTATATATTACTAGAAGCACAATGCATAGTAACTTTTTCCATCCCACGTTCGTTGGAAGGATGACTAGGACGTCATATTCATATCTTCTAGTTTCCTGGTAGTATGAAAGTCGAAGTTATAATCCCTTCCTGTTGTATTGGAACGGTTGTCCCACCAATTTGTTTCACTCTCTTCCTCCATTCAAATGTGGTTATATTTCGTGTAAAATTATCTCTTATACATTCCTACCCAATTAATATTATTTATTGTAAATATTCCAGACGGCTATTAGAACAAGGTGCAAAAAAACCAGAACACCAATGTTTTTGGAGATAACTTTTAATTTATTTTAATTTCTTTTTACTGTGCAAGGTGTATATAAAAATTGCATACAATTTTATAAATCAACTTAAGGACACGATGAGAAGGGTAAATTTTAAAATAATACATCAATATTTGCCCGAAGAAATGACGGAAATACACTAATTGAGGAAAAGTTTATTTGCCACTGATTGGTAATGAACTACCGTCCTCCCAGGGCAGTTTTAGGGGTGTTTTGGACGTATAATATATATATATATTCGAAAATCAGCCACTCCCTCATTTTACCTGAATTACTTAGTATTCTTCTACTGGGAAATTGATTGGCAACACCACCGGTTCTTACTAATTTTTTTTAAGCACCTTTTCTTACTACCCATTTACTCTTTATTATTTGTTACACTTTAATTCCAGTAATGATAATCAGTGTCTTTATCATCTAGCTTTAAACAAAAACTTGATGAATATAATCAAGAAACCACATGATAATTCGCCTACATAGGGGACTTAAACACCAATGGAGAAAACTAATTCCCAATACAGTTTGTCTTTTATATCAGGCCTCCTGTAGAAAGTATTTGATTTGGTAACTGTCGTAACAGCCTCAAGACCAAAAGATTGGTTTAAAGCCCGCTCAAACATTATTTAAAGGTTAATAGGTTATAAATAATTATATCATTATACAGTAGTTGATTATGAGTTTTGCATTTTAAAGTATTACATTATTTAGTTAATGCAAACTATATATATATATAAATACATACATACATGAATACATGCGTACATGCGTACATGCGTTCATATATGCATACATATATGCAAACATACATATATGCATACATAAATATATGCATACATACATATATGCATACATACATATATGCATACATACATACATAATATATATGCATACATGCATGCATACATACATATATGCATACATACATACATACATACATACATACATGCATACATATATGCATACATATATGCATACATATATGCATACATATATGCATACATATATGCATACATATATGCATACATATATGCATACATATATACATACATACATATATGCATGCATGCATACATACATATATGCATACATACATACATACATTAACATACATACATTAACATACATACATTAACATACATATATGCATACATATATGCATACATACATACATACATAAACCATATGGTTTCTAAGATTTTAGTATCCAGAGTCCAGACAATAGTAAGATAATTATTTCAACATTTATATATACAATTTTCTATTAAAAACACACTATTTATTAAAAAAAATCCTCGCTTGCAAATTGTGTTTTAAATGTGTTGCCCAGTTGGTGGAGTTAATGCTTCATGAAGATTGCAACACACTCACTTTAATCTTCCCAACCGCCAAATCATAGAACCTGATCTTTCCTTCCTTTCACTATGATGATAAGTAGACCTGATTGGCTCGTTACCTTATATATCTTACACTTCTACTTTTTCATACACGCAACGCTTACACTCTCATATGATTGTTTGGCACTAAAAAGCATTGATTTACATATATAAAAGATAATTTAATTTTTTCTAAGCACATATGGCTCAACAAATAATTTTTAATCCAAATGCTTAAAGGAATATTTCCACAAAGTGTTTTCAGGAATGATCCAAATATCCTGAGTTATGTTATCATGAAAAAACCAAATCATTATCATGTTACAATGAAAATGACTGTGAAGGTACTTAAATTTAGTGGTAATTTCCAATTTTGTTCATATCTCCACAATTATTCGAGATACGAAATAACTTATTATTGTAAAATTTACTACTACTAAAAATAAAAATAATTTATTTGAGAGTTTCATAAAATCAAATTTCTAAGCCATAAGAATATATATATTTCTCTCTCTCTATATATTTATATATATATATATATATATAATATATTATGTGTGTGTGTGAGAGTGTTTATTTGAGGTCTTGGAAATTGGGAATTGATTGTTATGTTATTTGGTGACCAGAGATGTTCTTGGTTTATCCCTTTTTTCCTTAATAAAAAAAAGGTATATTATTTTATTCATGATCTTTGGTAGAGTGTTTCTGCAGTAATGTATATTATTCTGTTTGACAAATCTCACGAGTTTTACGTACATGTTTGCAGTTTTATATAAAGTAGAAGGGAAGTCTGTGCGTGCACCGTAAAGTTTATTTTCACTTTTGCAGTTGTAAATATTATTATTATTATGTGGTCTGTCTTACGACAGGTCGATTTATTTTATCAGTGAACCTAGACCACCAATTCACCCTTAACCATGCCGCCTCTTTCAGCTCCCAGAATGTTATTTTCTTCAAGTCATCTCAATATTTGGGTCCCATCCTAAGATCTTTCCCGCAACCTTTACTTCTATGACGTCATGCAGAAGACAGTTCATCCTAAGGATGTGTTTGATCCAGTTTGCTTTGTACCAAATAATAATATCCAAAATGTTTCTCTTCCCACCCACTCTTCTTAGGAATTCTTCATCTGTCACCCTGTCGGCCCACTTGATCTTCATGGTATTTTATAGCATCGCATTTGAAACCTCTACAGATATTTCTTTTCCATCTTCCTGAGAGTCCAACATTATGCACCATTCAGCACGATTCTCCATATGTTTCATATAATCAAGTTGCATTTCATAGGTTTCTTCCTTAGTTTCAAACTCAACTTGCTGCTCAGTAGTTATCTCTTTTTGTTGAAAGCTTCCTTGGCCATATCGATCCTTCACTTAATTACCTTGCAGTAGTCATCCTTTGCCGGCAGAATTCCCAGGTACTGCTCATTGTTTTACAACTCCTGGTTTCCACTTTTGATTTTCAACGGCTATTCATTTCTTGAAATTGCCATCACTATTGACTTCTCAATGTTGATCTCCATACCAGATATTTCCCCCATATCCACCACCAGGTTAATTATTTACTTTAACTCTTCTTTATTTTTTGCCAACAATGCTAGATCATCTGATTATTTTATTGTGTTAATGTTCCTCCTATCCTGAAATTGTCACGTCCATCTAGGGATTCCCTGGCTATCCACTCTCCATACAAGTTAAATAGACTGGGTGACAAACCGCATCCCTCTCTTACTCCTATTCATTTCTCTACGCTGTTGGTTTCTCTATCATTCAGCCTCACCTTCACTTGTTGTCTCAGGTAAAAATTTGAAATCAGCCCTTTGTGTCTCCAGCTTATGCGGATCATCTTGAGTATTTCCATTTATTTTATTCCATTTCATTCTATCAAACACCTTTTTCTAGTTTAAGAAACCAATATAGAATTCTTCTTTATCTCCCAGCAGTCTCTCTGAAATTGTTCTCATCGTTCCAATAAATTATCTCTGGTTCCTTTACATTTTCTAAAACCAAATTGGTCTTCTTCCGCCAATCTTTCTATTTTCTGTTCCAGTCACCTGTTGAGTACTCTTGCTACGATCTTCGCCACATGAAAGAGGAGATTGATAATCCTGTAGTCACTGTATTTCTTTGTTTGTTTATTCTTTTATATAGTTACCATGGCTACGTCTAGAAAGTCCTTGGACCATTCTCCTGTTCCATAGTTCTCACTTATAAGTTTTGTTAGAGCCTTTAATCCATAGTTTACCAGTTCCTTCAGAAAGTCATCTGGTATGTGGTCATCTCCAGCAGCTTTCTTTCTTCTCATGTCCTTTATGGCTCTCTTCCCTTCACTCTTCAAGATACTGGTTAACTTTATGTTTTTCTATACCTCTTATTCTACTTATATATCAAGGTTCTCTGGTCGAATTTATTGTCTTACAGTCTATATACATATATTTCCCAAATCGTAAGAACCTCCTTATGATCCGTCACCATCTGACCTTTGGGGTTTAATATTCCTATTGTTCTCGCAATTCTGTTTTCATTCCTTCACATTTCCTTTTATTTCTGGAGCATTAGGTCATGCCTTCCTTTTATTTACAGTTTGAAAATATTTTTCTATGTCTTATCTTTATAATCTTTCCTCACTTTGTTCATTTCTCTCCTTAACTCGTTTTTTAGCCTTGTATATCCTTATTTGTTGACGTTTGTCCATTTTATTTTTCTTCCAATTAATTAAGCATTTATGTCGTTAATCAGGTATTCAGTGCACTCTTATTTTTCCAACATAGTCATTTAGTGCCTTAAAATATTCTTAACATTATTACAATTCCATTCCGCACTTATATTCTCTTTTATGTCACCTCACTTAACTTTAGTTCTTTTGAATTTTTGACAATGTCACTCTTGCTTCTTAATTTTTGCAAGTCCTACCTCTGTTTTCTCTTGCACATATTCCTGATAAACTTCAGTCTTGTTTCAATAGAAGCCACCAGCAGTTTGTGGTTCGATTGATATCAGCATTTTGTTATGTCTTATATCCTTCACTTCATTCACTTCATTTATGTATAGCTGTTTGACAATGATGAAGTATAGTTGGTACCTGCTGATGTCTTCTGGATTCTTCCATGTGTATAGTTGTTTTGTCTTCCGGTTTTGGAAAGCTTGCTGAGTGAAAATGGAAAAATATTATCATGGGAAATCTTTATGTTATTACACTATTAACTAGGGAATTCCTAATATTGTTTCAATATTATTTAATATATTATGATCCCCACGTGATCTCAAAGTATTTTCTAACGCAACCCCATATAAATTTGTATGTGTAGACATGTTGACATTGTGGTTATACTAGTATCAACATTTGAATAATTTATTTCACTTTCGTTACCAGTTTACATCTACCAGTGTCCAAATTCTTGGACACATCTATCATCGGAAGGTAATAAGGATATATTCGGAGTTAATCCAAAAAATATACAGGAGGGTTTTAAAACTCTGAAAGAGCCATATAATTTTAGTAAATGTGCCGTCTGACATTTTATATTCTTTTATTATAATAAAAAAGCTTTGTTTGAATTGGTTGCTGCTAAAGTGTTTCTTAATTTTGATATTAGGTAAGTGCATAATAAAGGTAATTCATCTAATCATCAGTAGTTAAATGTATTTATGTAACAGGTAGAATTAGTTAATTTAAAATGTAAGTTATCTTTACATTAGTAGATATACATGCTCACGACTAAAATTAATTTCTAATCGGGACTAAAGCTATGCAATTAGGGGCGTTATTTTGGTCCTTTTAGGATGGGAAAGAGAGGAAGGCTAGCTTAAGGCAGTATTTTGTGCAGTTTTTACCAAAAAAAAGTTTTGGGCATAAATAAAACATTGCTTCAGTAGATGAGTTTAGTTTGATTTTATACATATATTAATCTCAAGAAATCTTGAGATTTGAAAACTTTTTTATTAATTTTAAGAAGGTCTCATAAATTTCAATTATTGGGTGAGTTGAAGGAAAGAAGAAAATTCTGGAAGCTGAAGTAGGAAGCAGAGGACAAGGCATATTGATGGTCTTACGCTACTGACAAAAGGAGTGGACCTGTCACAAGACAAGACAACCTAAATAAAAAAAAATATCTATAATAAATATTCAATAACTTCTATCGAGATTACTATGTGTAGGAAACTAAAATGAACGTATCCATTGAACTGTTTGATTTAGTTTGTCCAAACATCTTTTTGAATTAAAGCATACTCCTGGATTTAACTAGCGTTCCCTCTCTCCCAACGGATGTCATCCAAAAACCACGTATCGCTGTTGAGTGATGAGGAAAGGGTAGAGCTTCTTATGTCTACATGGTGTAACATGGATGTGGGGGGAGAGAAGGTGGGTTCATAACATTCTAACATCATAACATGCCATTTTTTAATCCTTTGGAATCATTGATATTAAGGATTTAAAATAATTATGAGAAATTGAGTCCGTCTCTTAGAGTCACTAAAGCTTCCTTATGAAATAGTGGCATTAATTTTGGTTTTGAAAAGTTACGTAAGCAGGTTAGAGGAGGGAGGGGTCAGTCTAAATGTCTACTAAGTGCCACATTGGGAAATGGGGTAGAGGGGAAGGGGGGGGGGTATTTTTTTAAAAAGAAAAATGCGTAACGTGGTTTATGTATGACTTTTGATGAGAGTAATAGGCAACCGGTAATCCTCTCCTTTTGGTGGGTCAGCGTAGCTCTTCTGGAGCAAGTTTGGTTGTGCGAGCTTTTCTGTTTGCTGGTTAGATTCTGTGGAGCTATCAAGTCATTTATATTGTAGGGTTATGATAGGAAGAATCGTATCTCACAGTCACTAAATTCTCTATAACTATTTTAATATATTCATACGTAAAGATTTGATATCTCCAGGTGTCCCTATTTCCTCAGTACCAATACGTTCCTTCATACCAGAATTCGGCTAGACCACTTCTTGAGCAAATCACGATGCACAAGCTATTTCTGTAAATATGTTTAAACACTTGGGAAAAATTTGGCTTATCTCTAAATATTCACAAAATATATTTTACGTACAAATACAGCAGAACTTCGGCTATCCGAAATAAATATTACGTATGGACAATATTTTGTATAATTTGTAAATTAGAGTTGTGGTGGTAAACATAAAGTTATTCAGAAACACTTTTTATAATAGTAACATTTATTGAAAATGTATAAAATATATAATAAGTTACATATTATTATACTACAAAATTTGTATATCTTAGTTTGAACTTATTTCCACGATGATTTTTGATTGTAATGTTCCTCCCCCCTTTATAAAACAACAACAACAAACAACAACACAACAACAAAATCTGCGTTTTGGTTAACCTAGGTTTCAGTTAACCGACGTTCTATTGTAGCTTTGTCTAAACAAGCTTTGTTTGTAAAACATGTATGTTCCATACGTTACACTAAAGAACAAATTGACATTCAACACAGCTTACACTAATTTTTTTTTAATCCTTCTAACTTCTTTTATATTCCCTCTTGGTCTTGTGGTCAGAGACTCTGGCTACTGTTCTTTAGGTCCTGGTTTCAATTCCCAGTGGTATTATTGTTATTTTTCCCAATAGGAGAACTTTACAAACGCTTAAAAGAATGAAGTGGATCTCTTCTATGATATTATCTTCCTCACAGTTCTATACATCAATGCACATCCCAACTTCCAAGTGCTTGGAATGGTTTAGCACATATACAGAGGACCTTGATTTTATTCCAAGTGGGAATGGCAAATATATTTTCAATATTGATTACGATATCGTCCTATTATGTGAAATATAAAGGTCTAGGCTCTAGAGGTGGGTGTTTTGAACTAGGATTACTGTTCTAATTTATAACTCATATGCTGGTACAATCAATGTAAATATAAATTACACGTCAAATACCAAAATAAGACAATGGTGTACATTTTAAATCTTGGGTTGAGTACAACAATTTAAAAAATTCTGAATAAATTAAACCAGCTCTAATACACATATTATCATGTCTACATTACAGTGCTAGTAATTCACTGTCCTATTCCTACACATATGAACATTATTTTTCTAGACTAGTACAATGGTGTATTGAATGGTTTGATGTCATCGTGACCTTGAGGTTGTTTTTTTTCTAGCAAACGACTACACTTCACTTTGCATACATCGGAGTAGCCGATAAATGTCATCGTAATAAAAATATTAGTGTCTGTCTAGCTGTCTGGGTTATATATTTAGATTTTCATAGAAACGTCTACTTTTATATTCATGTTGGAATTTTTTATAGGTGAAGAAAGATTCAGTGCAGAGTTGAAGTATTAATTAGACAAGGACAAAACCATTGTTGTAAGCATGTGACATTGACTATCCCAAGCAAAGGCATTAGAAAGCGTTGTGAATTATGAATAATTGAATAGGAGCGAAAGTTTTGCGTAGGTTTATTTATTGTTGTCATTTAAACAACAGATGTTTGTACGACCATTTACGATCTTTGGGCGTTTTATAATTGCACTTCGTGTAAATGGCTGTTTGTGAAACTAATTTTGTTTTTGCTATATAGGTTAGGTTATGTATAGTACAATTCTCATTAAAAAGGTATTCTCTGACGGCTTGAAAACCTACTAGATCTACTTTCACGTATTATATTACCAAGTCATGTGATCTGCAATTGTTACTTTTTACATTATATTATTAATTGGTGCCTATAAAATTAACACTACCAACTAATATAGTAAAGTTCTCTCAATAATTACCAAAATAAATTATGTTTGTATTTTTATGAAAATTAGAATTTAACACCAACATATGTGTAGGACATAGTATATTAAAAAATTATTTTATTTAGGTATTTACTAGTCGCAAACAAAACAATTTGATTTGATACGCTACTATAATTATTATGTCAAAACATTAGACAAATAAGCTTGGAATCACATCGCCATAAGAAAGATTTATTTGATTGCTGGTGACCTGGTGGTCTAGGGGTAAGGTGTCAGACTTCTGTGCTGGCGGCCGGGGTTCAATCCTCGGTCCCGGCACAAATTTATCTGATTACCAAACTCTTCCTTCACCGCTGACAAGACATCTTGTGAATGTGGGGAATGCCAGGCCTCCACCGTGGTTCGGATTCCACGTTAAACTGTAGGTCCTTCATTTCATCTCACAATCACCCTACCATTACACATTAGCGTAAGTGCGTATGACCCGAACGGGTAGTAAGACGCGGTGCTATAATAATAATAATAATAATAATTATTAAATTTAAATTTTTATTATTATTGATTGCTAAACAAATGTCGCCTTTCATGTGTACATTCTAAAGATTTTAAATTTAGTAGACGGTGTCGATTTTTTTTCATTTGTGTGATATAGAACAATATTAGCTGTTATATGGGCTTTCATGCAGTCGTTATTCGCTTCTATGGCGGCAGCAGCACTATAAGTTAATTAAAATTAATAATGAATAGGCCTTGGCCCTGATTATGATATTAGGAATGTGTATGGTGGTTATATTCCATTCAAGAGGCCATGACTCAAAGCTCAGAGGGGTGGAAAGGAGGAGGGTAGGGGAATGGGAAGAATTTTTTTTTTAGATCACCTTAGATCGAAGTTGATGGAACCAGTTATGTTTAAGGACTGTAAATTAATAATTAAAAAATATAACTAAGAAGTATCAAAGGTAATAACACATCTTAAATGGTAATACACTTATTATTTGACCAACCACAAATAGTTTTAGAGTATTTTATAATAAAATAAAGAAATATCCATGTGTTTTTTACAGTGCGTGATTGGGTATCCAACAAAGTAAATGGTGGAATCAATTCTTGGATTAGATTAAAAATAAGTTATTATTGTTAATTTTTTTCTTTTATACCTTATTAGAGAGCCAAAATATCAAAATATAATGAAAATCTTAATTATTAATTAAATACATTAATTATATAGACGATATAAAAATATAGATTAAAGGATTTCGGATATTATATAAATATAATTTATATAAGCGATTATTATATAAGAGATTACATTCATTCAATACATTTAGTTAAACATATATTAAATTGTAAATATTTATACTAGAATTGAAACGTTTACATTATGAAATTATATTTTAGTAAATTAAAAAATATAATTATAATTTCTAGAAATTCTGATCGTTGCCACGAATAAAGATTCGTATTTATCAATAAATTGTGTACCAAAAAATATATATGGCAAACAGGTATTTTCTATAAATTATACGTAATTTTTGGACTAATATAATTGTGTTTATATTTCTCTGGATTAATTTATATTGTATGAAAAATTGTATATAAACATCTTTATATTATTGCCCTTTTCATACATGTCATGAGTATGTGTGTATAGTATACACTCGTAATACAGTTTCCTTATAGTAAACGACCGAGTTTTTTTTTTCTTTAAACAATAACAAAAATCTCATGGTACTAAGTGTTCCGGTTCCTTAATGTCTTAAAGATACTGGTTTCTAGAACTATTTTAAGGTGATTTAGTAGAAGAGCGAAGAAACCTTAAGTGAGACTTTGCATGTAAGATTCGTTTCAAGGTCACTTGGTTTTATTGCAGTAATCATTTTGTCGTCGAAACTCTTACTCTTGAAATTAAACCACATCTAATGTCCTTTAACAGGTGTCGTAAAATATCCTAAGTTTTTTCATGTATATTTTTGTTCCGAAATAAAATCTTGTGATTTGTCCTGTAGAGATTTTGTTTGTTGTTGGTCATTTATAAAGAGACCAACCAGAAATAATAAGCTTAGCTCATGCTAGTAACATTATTTTCTCACGCTAAATATTACTCAAGAAAACTTGACATTTCAAAAAGATTTTATGGAATATGTTTATAAACTAAAGTTATTAGTCCAACATCTATGGCTGATATAATCAGTCGGCTCAGAAAGTATGCGTTAATTACCTCATATATTTGAGCAAAAAGGTATTTAGATATTAATTTTAAGAAAAAAAAACTAGAAATGTGTCTTTAATAGATGTTTATTTGATTATAATAGTATATTACTTAAATTTACGTATTACATTATTTTGTGATAAAAGCTGAATAAAATGTAATTTATCTTTAATGATTTTGATATAAAATTTAAATATTAATATATTATTAATAGGCCAGGGTAATTAGCCCTTAAGACGTAACTACAGTGAGCATTTACGGATACTTTCATGGCTAGTCACCCATCCAAAGAACTGACTTCATTGAAGCAAACTTAATTTCGGTGTTATACTGGATTTGTGTGTGTGTGTGTGTGTGTGTGTCACGTGACTACAATTGCAATTGGCAGGATTAGTGTAATGGCTTGATTGTCTTACTCTAAATTGGGAGGTTGGTATTTTACTTGACTCAAATTATTGGTAGTGAAATTTTTTTTACTGTTTTCCATAGTGTCCCAAAGATAATAAGAAAAATTCCTCTTAAGTATCCCTAGTTCATAATCACTTATATTTAGTGGTTAATGACACCTGTGTTAAAGTATCCATAAAAACAAAACGAACAATATCTCTAGAACTGGTACAGTTGAGTAAGAAGCGGTACGAATAAACCAATCCTACCATTTAAATACATGCATTTTTAAACAGATCAGTAAAAATTGACCTTAAAACATCTTATAAATAGCCATTATTACCATTTACTATTGTGAATATCATCATAGTGAGCAAATTATTATTTAAAAAAACATTTCAAAAATATATTGTATAGTTCTTTGGCCATTGACTAGCAATTAAACTACTGTACTTATATTCATTTTATAAACCATGTTAGATATTGTTTTGGTACAAGCCTACTTACGTTTTACTTCAAAGTGTATGATTTGTTATTATTCCAAATAGGTGAAGTGGTATTGACGATCATTGATGTCACTTCAGTAGATTTGAGTTCCATATTAACACTTCACTAATTACATATCGAGCAAGTATTGCGTAGGAAAAGCTTGCTTAAAAAAGTTGAGATTATTATCAGCATAGTATATTTCTCACTTTTGACATAGAAAAATAAACCACACCTCACACTTTATTTTGAGTTATTAAAGTACTCTTAAGAACCATTCTTTTGTGTCTTTATCCTAGCAAATAATAATGCAAAACCTTTTGCATCATTGAAGATTAAATACCACAAAGATTTACAGCACAAGGTATAAACAAAAAGTTTATTTTATTTTATTTAGTAAAATGTTTCTTCTTTTGAATATATTTTTAATTTTGTATACGAATAAAAGAGTTCGGGAGTTAAATAAGAGGTACATGAGTTTCATATTCCTGTCGCGTAAGCGTAGTTTCCGCAAAGAACGGCACACGTACATAAATCACGTAATGGCCTACTTGTACGAGGCGGAGACATATAGAGAGCAAAGGGGAAGGAGCAGGGGGTGGGGGGCAAAGGATTGGAAGAGAGAGTGTTTGTTCTGATGCACGTCAGATGCCGGGCTCTAGATCCTGGACCAAAGTGAGGAAACGTGACTTCCCCTTCCCTTCGATATATCACTCTCTTTCATACAGGTGAAAGGCAAACACACTTCTGGTGAAGTTTGCATTGATGGAAGTGTTGAATATCTGGGAGACACTGACCTTTCAAAAAGTTGTTTGCTTTTTTTTTCCTTCTTCTTCTTTTCAATCACTCCATTGAAACACGATGCTGTAATAAAACTTTTTTTTTGTTTGTTTGTGTTTTAACGTGTTCTCAAATTGTCCGTTTTTATTACAGGACCGATAACCGAATGGCTTCAGAAATTAAGCGCAAAAAAAAAACTTGTGCACAGAAGAAAAGTTGGTCGTTAATGCAATAGTTTCATTACGGAATAACTTTTGTGCTCGATAAAGAGACAGGTGCAATGTAGGTGTACATGGTTACTGCGCAACGCCACTTGGTATAAATGAATATTAATAGGTGAAGTAATTGATTACCTTGTACTGGTCCTTAGGTCACGCTAATTGATTCCAAATGAGTATTAATGAAACCGAGACAGACACAATGAACATATTCATATAAAGGCTCAAACTATATGGGATCAAAGATTAAATCAAGGTGAGAAGTATCTCTGAAATTTTCCGCATCTCAATTACCTTATTATAAATATATAAAATTGTACATCTTATACACGACACACACACTCACAGAGCTCCCCAAAAATACATTTCTACTGACACGAATATATTTATTCCAATGTCACGCTAATGGGATATTTTTGTCAAGATTTTATTCTTTTATATCTTTCAAGTCTATAAAGGAAGTCATTTAGATAAATATCTTTCTTGTGAATTTTCCTTTTTGAGTAGTCCCAGTGAATGCGAAGTCTCCTTCCGGTTGTCATAAAATTAAGACGAAGAGACAAAAAAAAAATTACCACTTTAATGTTTAGGCTATTTTCCAGCAAATGTAAGAATTTTCTGTCTAAAAAAACAGATATATTAAATATTTTAATTTCATATATAGCACACGCATTTAAACAAATACTTATAATATATATTAAACCATATATTTATTATATTTCACCACACACGAAATGTAACAGCTCTTGAAAATTTGTGATTTTCGACACTTTTTCATCCATTTTTTTCACAGTTTTTTACTATATTTTTATCGTCTTAATGACGGAACACCACTCGCACCTGCACATCTCGAATGTGTTTTCTAGAATGACTAACCACCGTCTAGCACGCGCCACGTGTGTGAGAGAGAGAGTGAGTGGAAGGGGAGGCAGAGATGCTCCCTCGTACTAACACACTTAGATAGTCTGTGGAGTTTTTGTTCGTAGTATGTTGGGTTTTTTTTTGTGGTATATTTTTCGTGTTTTAATCGTGTATCCCCATCTCTCCTTCTTCCACAACTAGCATGCCTCCAATCCATCCATCCATCCAACGCGGCCGCCGGACTACTACTGACTGACTTCAACTTCCCGCCGTGTTGTCCCGCTTTTTTTTCTTTTTTTTTTTACGCTACGCCTTCTCTTTTACTTCTCTTGTATTAACTTTATACCTGTACCTCGCGCAGTCTGATGTCACGGATCTAATACGTCATTCTTTAAACAATCCGCACTAGCAGAAATTAAATTGCAACCCTTGGCTTTATTGGACTTTATTCAGTTCTGATTTTAAATACGATATTTGATTTTCTTTTTCAACATCATCATAGTAATAAAAGGGCCTATCAGTGAGAAATGATATTCAATTTAGAAATAAAAAAAAATTTTGATAGGTTGATCTGCTTCGATAGCCGCATGGTCCAAAACGTTGGAATAAAATGCCGTTGGCAGAGAGAACCGGGTTTAGATCTCAGTCACTTGTATCGAAGGTGGTTTTTTTTCAAAATGGTTTTCCAATCTTTCTCCACGTAAATGCTGTTCTACTTAATTTAAAGTCAACCTTCCTTATCCCTGACTCACCAGCGTAAATTGTACATATGCGTACAACCTGAACAGGTAGTAAAAAGCGGCGCTGAAAAAAGAAGAAGTATAGAGTGAGTTTAAATATAAAATATTTGAATCGAAATACATTTGAACCGGTCTCTCCTTTTCAAGAGAGTAAGACAGGCTAGGTGGACCAAGAGGATGATAGAGGTAGGACTTGTATTGGTGAGCACGCTGTCTAGGGAACTAACCTCGTCTGGTATGGTTTGCTGGTGATGAGGTTTGGGGTTACTGTGGATGGGTTTTTCTATATTATCTGAACACGAATGTGGGTACATTTCCATTAAATGATACCTTTCATGTCCCTAACATACTAGTATGTTACGGTATGTATACGGACGGGTATTAGGACATGGTACTTACAAAAGGTAGAGAGGTGTACGACATTTTAACTAATATAGTAGTTGATGGGACTATGTCAGCTTATCCTATTATTTACTGTCCACGGCTTTCCAAGTTATTAGGTAAAATCCTCATATATCTCACAAAATAATAAAAGTTAATCTGACTATAAGTAACATGATACATTTCACAGGGTACATAACTTTGACCTTGGTTTTAAATTTGCTTCAATGTGTTTATTTTGCATAGAATAGTAGTCAAATAAACTACTATACAAAAGACTTGGTTTTAGGTTTCATTTTTGTTTTTAAAATTTAAAGGAAGCTTGGGTCCGATTAAGTTTGATTCAATCTCCTGTTTTGATAGTTGAAATAAAAATTATTGGTAACCAAGGTCAAAATAAAATCAACCACGCAGTGAACCAGTTTTACTAGACCAACTTTGGCAGGCTAATGAGATGTAAGATGCTACTGTTAAAAATCATTTGTGACCTTGGGGAATGAATAGTCGGTTCCATGGCCCTACTATGTATGGCCACTCTCTTTGGTACAAGTGTTCTACCTTCATAATCCTTAGGGTAAACTTCCATATCATTTGCTCCCGGCACAGATTTATCGGTTTACCAAACCCTTCCTTCACCTCTGACAAGACGTGTATTAATCACAACTTGTGAATGTGGGGAATTCCAGTTCTTCACCGTGGTTCGGATTCCACGTTAAACTGTAGGTCCTCCATTTCATCTCACAATCACCCTACCATTACACATTAGCGTAAGTGCGTGTAACCCGAAGGGTAGTAAGACGCGGTGCTAATAATGATAATGATGTTGTAGTCATGAACATTTTTAGTCTCAAGATTATGAAAGCTGTTGACGTTATATGACCCTCTCAAACTATATATCATTGGATTTTACCATTCCAACTGTTATTTTCTCTCCCCTCACACCTAAAGTACAGCCAAAATAATTTGATGGATTTTTTTTTTCAAAATTGATATTATTTCATATGTTATATGATTATTACCTTGAGTAAAAATCGTGATTTTAAATCTGGTTCTAAAATTAAAGATAGCTTAATAATGATTGAATTTTGAAAATTTGAAATGTTTTGGTTAAAAGACTCAGAGATTTTATTAAAAATTCATATTTTTATGTGAAACACAATAAATATATCAATGTAGGCCTATACACGTTTTTCCTGAATATATATTTAAGATAAGTTATATGGTAACATATTTTGGATAATGTTGTTTCACACTGTTATATACTATATGGGAAATGTCCTAGATTTTGTCATAACATTTATTTTCATTAGGTATATTTAACATAATTTGTTAAATATATCATATTTTGGGCTACTAGCGATTTAATATAGGATTATGGATAAGGGGTAGTTTTTGTAATGATTTACCATCAATAACGTAGAATGAGGATGGTAAAATCATAGTAATAAATCATAAGATGAAAATAATCCCCGGTAAACACTTTTGGGGTTAAATCTATGCAGCTAATTTAAACAAGGTGATTTTAAATTCTTAGATTACAAGGTAGCAGTAATAGATACCAAATAACCTGTTTTTCTCTACTACCCTTATTCTATTAGGGAATTTAAAGAAAGTTAAAAAAAATATCTTGATACAAAGAAAAAATTGGGAAACTACTACATTGAAAAATATTCCACCCATATTGATATTTGTGTATTAAACTACATCTCCCAATGTCTAGGCCAGGAGGGGTAATCACTATGAAAATCCTGTCGGTAAAAGTAAGTAAGCATTTATCAAGGTTGATGTGCAACTGGAAAACAGAGAGAACTTGGAAAATTAATGGAAATTCTAAGAAGTCACGGGAATTTTAAAATGTTTTTTTGCCTTGATCAATCAAATATGAAGAAATATTATTTACAAGCCGACATTTAAGGTTCACACAATGATTTCTAATAAATTATTACCAAAAGTTAAAATTTTTTGATAATTTTAATCAAAAGGTGATCCATATTTTCCTTGAAAAGGGTTATATAAATATTATTTTCATTTTTCAAAACCATTTTTGGAAAACACGATTTTTAAGAGTCTTTATATAGTATTAAGTACACAATAAAGATTTTTTTAAAATTTATAGCCTTAAATATAAAATTATGAAAATGAATTTATTATTTTTATCTAATGATTAAAAAAACTTTCACAGCGTATCAACATTTGTTTATATGAAAACAAAATTTAATTTACTTTAGCGTTGACACTTAATCTTAAAATTGATAGTTCTAGAACTTAATATGGTTGAAAGCCTTCCTCCATATCTTTATGGCTATATCAACCACTTTAACGTTTTTATAGAAGTTTTACTACCACAACCCTAACACTTCAAAGATTGTATGAACCCCTGACAGGTATAGATTAAATTTATTTGTAGATAAAACTAGATCGGCTTTTTAGGTATTAAAGAAGTCGTTAATTATTATATCAGGGCTATCAACAATTAATTACACTAATGCACTAGGAATGAGGAATGTTTAACCTAAAGGAAGTGAAACCACATTTAAGTCGGAAAAAAAGTAAAAGATCAATAAGAAAAAGTAAAACTATTTCTATATACTCATCCGATAATCGAACCCCAAACTCCCATTAGTTTGCAAACCAAACTAGACCATCTTGAGGCTCATAATTGTAAATATTAACTTTATCTATAAAACTGGGAAACACTAGTATGTTTTTGTCTGAATAAATAAAAAATAATTGTGAAGCACTTAAGAAAAGACTAGAGATTTGAGTTTTTGGCATCCAACCGAAATTTTTAAGTAGTTGATTAAAAGAAAGATATACCTTTTCCCTCAATTTGATCTTTTTAAAACAAAAGTGTAACTTAGTGTCCCACCCTTAAAAAGACGTAGTAAACAACGTATCTATGAGATCCCCACCTCCCTTTTGAACAACTATTTCTCACGCTCGGTAATATCGGGTTGCATACAACCTTCTATCAACCTCAAATCATCGCTTTTTAAATATCATTCTTATATTACTTCAAACTAAAAACTGTAATAATTTAAACGCTAGCCTGATAAGAAATGTCTTTACGCCATCGTAAGGGTGATATTATTTTAATAATTAATTATATCATTTTATAAATTAAAAGTTCTGGTATTTTTTTATAGTCTTTTATTTTTATTTTAAATGAATAAACTGTTTAAACTAGCTAGATATCACACGCATTTTATATTTTGATAAAAGCCCGACTATTGCGTTAAATGAATCTTAGCTATACGTGTTCTTGTCGAGAAGGAAGGATCACCAGCAGTGAGGAGATGTGCGCATTTGAAGGGGTATATCAAGCGACATTTCCTTCTCGAAGCTTCCTAGAAGAAAAGGGGTGAGGTCATCCAGGTGCGTCTCTTTCCACGGAAAGTGCGTTGTCTTTTTAAATAGAGACGTAGAAGGATTTCACCACACCTTACAACTCGACAGTTCTACACAAATAAATCTTACAGCCCGCTCGAATATTAAATATAGTAATTTTGAATATAGATTTGAATAATAACAACTTGATATGTATAATTTCATATCATTACAGTTACCCCCCTAATTGCTGGAAAGATTGAACGTGTGTGATATCTAACAGCAATTACATAATGTACATGTTTCTTATAAATACACTTAAAATTGAACATACAGAACAAAATTATTTTTAAGTACAATCGTTGAGTTAAGGTTTGTCCTCAACCATACTTTCTCTCTTGAAATTCCTTTGTTACATACAACAAAACAGAAAAGTCTTTTTTTTTTTTTTTTAACAGTGTCACACTAAAATGATTTGTTTTCTTTATTATGTTTTTTTTTATAATAGCATTATTCAGAAAATCTTAGTTCTAAAATATTTAACCAAAACTACATTTTATTTACTTAATATAATATATTTGACATATTTAATATAATATGTTATACAATGTAGATAAAACCCTTAATTTAATTGTTTTATTACACAATGTTTTAAATTATCTATCTCAATATTCATTGATCGATCCTCCTTAACATCATGGTTATTATCCCTTGATTTTTAACAATGTTTTAATCAAATCAATTTGATTTTAATTAAGTTAACTTTTTTTTATACGACTTTAATTAAATCAGCCTTTGCTCCAGCTATTTTTTATTTTATAGGCCCAAGACAAAATATTTGACATTCTCCTTTACTTCACCGTTGAATACTTTTATCTATTTTTGTTATTAATTATATTGTTTTAATTTGTTTACGAAACACACCAGAAAATCTCATCAAACAACTTTAATTCCTTCCCTGGTATAGGTTTAAACAAAATGAATTACGTCGACTATTATCTTACCTTTCTTCAATGACGTAGACTCACATAAATAGATTTTATGGGGCAATTCCTCCCATATATATCTATATTTATTTTGAACGACTTAACTCACCTTAAGGTATATTGGATCAACGACGGAGCTCACCTTATTTGGTGCAATTAGGATCAACAACGAATTCTTCACCTTCAACTGGTGTATCTTCCACGAAGACTAGATATTAGACCTACGACTATAATTCATATCATTGCATAACTACCTATCCATACCAAGCGAATTTAAAACATACCCTCCTTTTCTTTAGACATCTTGCATTTATAATGGTATTTTACTTTACCATGAACGATCATTACTGGATGTCGTAAACAAATATATTTAATTTATATCGATCATTTAGATCGGTCAAACAATTTTTTTTTTTTAACTCTGTATCAAAGATTCTTAATACTCGTTCATTTCTTTGGCCTATAAAATTTCTTGCAAATTTTAACATTTTTATTGTTTTGTAATAGGTTCATACCTTGACCCTTGTTTGATAATGCATTTAAATTCTATCTTTAAAATTTCCCGACTGTTACTGATGAGTCGATCTTTTGAATATCATTACTTTTAAGGCACTTTTAATGAATTACATACACTACATTTCCATGATAAGCCCTTGAATTACATACACTACTTTTCTATGATAAATCCTTGATAAATTATTATTTATCTAAACACAGCTTGTCTAGTAAAGATGACACACTTAATATAGTAACATTGAAATAATACAACACAAATAATTCCATTTTAATCATTCTTGCTTAACACATTGGTAGTACAACACATAATTCAATATTAATCATCTTTGCTTAATATAATATACAGAATACATGGAATTTAATATTCATAGAACCTTGAACGAATTTATTTATTATCCTTATCTCATTAAAATTATACTTAAAGTTTTACAAAATTTATGATATAATTTAAGACATGTACATAGAAAAAACTATCTTCTATTACAATATAGTCAGAGAAAGAGATAGTGTGAGATAGGTAAAAAAAAAGTTTTTTTTTTTTACTTTCATGTAGAGAAATGCTACCTGCCTTACTGCCCATTATAGTTGTTTACTTTAAACATTTCTTTGTCAAAGAATTCCTTTTCTCTGAGAATTGAATATGATGGACAAGGGTCACTCTCCATCTCTTTTTTCTTTCTCTGCTTTGTAACAATACATTTTCTTAGGAAATATTCGTCGTATTTTTTAGTAACTACTAACGTTGATATACATTCAACGCTACAAATCTGCGTAGGATTTCTAGTAACTACAAACCTAAGTCGCATTTAGTTACAAAGTAAATGCATTTCTTCTTTGTGTACTGAGCTAGGGTTCAATTCTGAACACCTATTACATATTAAAATTATATGATATAAAACTCTCTTTATTTTGACATAACAATGAAATTTGCCAGGCGATTGTGGAATCAATGGACAACATTCATATAAATATATTAATATTGATTTGCTCGTCTAGCGTCCAAACATAGCCTAACCCCTCCATCTTTTTTTTCCACAAATTTTTTTTGACAGTTTTCTAAAGTATCAGCCCTTTCTCTAACTTGAGTGGATGTCATTGTCGGGCAACTCAATGACTTGTCTGACCATTTTTTTGTAAGTTTTGTCCCGGTTCTTCATGAACAATGACATGGGTTTTTAGTGGGTGTGGTTCTATTTTTTCAAGGTCTGTGTTCATCAGCTGATTTCTTTGTTGACTAACGTTACCCTTGTGTTCTTTTCTTTGGATTAAGTTTATTCTATCCCCTGGTGGTCTAGAAAAATCTCCCTTATAATTAGGATTAGAATAATTTCCCTTTTGATTAGGATTAGTGTAATTAGGATTAAAATTGTTTCCCTGATTATTGGAATTTTCCCAAGTTCGATTTCTCGACTCCTGGTTCGATCTCTGGATAGGTCGTGCCTGGTTATGTCTACCCTCCCTATTTAAATGGTTTCCTCCATTTTGAAATGAGCTATCTTGCATGTGTGGTTTTGACCTTTCTCTCCTAGAGCGCTCATCAAATATTTCTAGTATTTCTCTCATTTCAACGCTAGTTTTTACTCTAGCAGCTATAAGAGCATCTTGTATTTCACGTGGGAAGTGATGCAATAACTGATTTACTAATCTTTCCTCGTCAATAGGGATGTCCAAATTCCCTGCCTGCATGGCATATCTATTGTAATAGTCACACATAGGCCCTCTATGTGGATCATACCGGCCTGTAAAAATATCATTTACTAATTTGTCCTGCTTATACACGGACCAAAATCTTTTACAAAAAGGTATCTTTATTGCTTCATATGATGTATATTCAGCCTCGTGATTATTCAGCCACGCTTCAGCGTCACCTACTAACTTTGAATTAAAAAATGCTAATTTTTGTGCTTCGGTGAGTTTACTATTTTCAAAAAGTCTATCCATCTTTTTCAAAAATTGTACAGCATGCACCCTATCATTATTTCCACTGAAGGTGGGTACAGATTCCATTAGTTGATTCTGTATGCCCGTACTGGGTAATACTAAGGCACCAGTGGTAATTAGCGTCCCTTTTTCTACTACCTCGTCATATTTTGACTTAGCCTGTTCTAATTGTTGTCGCATTTGTTTGACTGTTTGAGACGTCTTGTCCACAGTCTCTGTCAAGTTGTCCTTAAATTTGTCCAATTGGTGGTCAACTATTTCCTTTATGTACACATCTGGTACAGTGTGTCCATCAAAGAGGTCATTTAGGAATTTAAGGTTATCACTATATATTTGTTGCTCTTTTTCAACAGTCGCAAACCGTTCTGTTAAAATTTGTACCCGTTCTAGAATTTCATTTTTATTTTTTTCGCAACTTTCCTGAATAGTTTTTACCTTAGAATTTAAAGAGTCCTGTCTAAACTTCAAGTTTTCCTTTGCATCTTTGAGTTCTTTTATCTGCTCATTCGTCTGCTTTTCTGACTTACTACAGTCTTCCCTAAGCGTCTGTAGTTCGTCCCTTACCTGCTTTTGGTCACTTTTAGTCTGTTGTTGTACTTTCTGTAATTTTGTGTCAAAGTCGTTTTGTACTTCTTGAAATTTACTCTGTAATTCTTGTTCTAACCTGATGAAGTGTTCATTTACATTCTTAAATTTTTCATCAAACTTAATGTTTAGTTTCTGATTATTTTCATTGCTTTCATTAACCTTTATTTTTATTTCTTGTAGCTCCTGGCTAGTTTTTTGTAGCTCCTGACTATTTTTGTCAAACCTTTCATCTATTTTCTGACTATTTTCGTCGAACCTCTCATCTATTTTCTGACTATTTTGATCTATTTTCTGACTCAACTTTTCACTACTCTCTTTCATTTGCTGCACTAACTGCATTAATACTACATTGAGGTCATTTGCTGAGGTGGTTTGTTGAGCTACTATACCTTCTACCTTTGAAACATTCTCCACCCCCCTTAAGTCTTCTTCTTTATGAGCTATTGGTTCAACTACCTTCTTAATTTGTTGTTCACTTTGTTCCTGATCAGATAGTTCTAAACAAGAATGTTCTTTTACTATTGGTTGGGAATATTGTGCTAGGGGAAGGTTATCTTCACTGCTACTACTGTCCGTTTCTTCCATATTTAATGCAATTTTGTTGTTGTTGATGACTTACGTAAGATTCTCCCTGCGTACCTCACCTGTAGTCTAGAAGCTCTGACCTTCTTGTGAAGCTACCTGATTTGGAAGTTCTCTCTTTGAAGTCACCTGGTTTGGATCTTCTTCTTCCGACGTCGCCTGCTTTGGAACTTCTTCTTCTTAAGTCACCTGGTTTGTTGTTGTTTTTTGTTTTTAAAGTACTTAAGCTGTTTGTGGCACTTTCACTGTTCTTTGAGCACTCACTTTCACTTTCTCGGGTTGTGAACTGAATTTATTTATATATATATATAATTTTTTTTTTAACTCAGCTTATCAGGCCCCACGTTGGGCGCCATTATTGTAATAATTTAAACGCTAGCCTGATAAGAAATGTCTTTACGCCATCGTAAGGGTGATATTATTTTAATAATTAATTATATCATTTTATAAATTAAAAGTTCTGGTTTTTTTTTATAGTCTTTTATTTTTATTTTAAATGAATAAACTGTTTAAACTAGCTAGATATCACACGCATTTTATATTTTGATAAAAGCCCGACTATTGCGTTAAATGAATCTTAGCTATACGTGTTCTTGTCGAGAAGGAAGGATCACCAGCAGTGAGGAGATGTGCGCATTTGAAGGGGTATATCAAGCGACATTTCCTTCTCGAAGCTTCCTAGAAGAAAAGGGGTGAGGTCATCCAGGTGCGTCTCTTTCCACGGAAAGTGCGTTGTCTTTTTAAATAGAGACGTAGAAGGATTTCACCACACCTTACAACTCGACAGTTCTACACAAATAAATCTTACAGCCCGCTCGAATATTAAATATAGTAATTTTGAATATAGATTTGAATAATAACAACTTGATATGTATAATTTCATATCATTACAAAACTATTTGGAAAAGTAAATTAAACTCCTATATGGTTTACTTTTTTAAAAAAGTGTGCCAATAAAAGTGAAAATTCCTTCTGGAAAACACAGTATAGTACAGTAAATGGTAAATAGCAATTACTGTATGGTAAATAGCGGCCCCGAAATATGCAGATAGCCCTAATGAGTAATATTACGCCGAGCAAAAAGATAAATATATTGAAAGGTTTTGAGCCCTACCATCATCTTATAGTAACTTTTAAATACACTATAAAATTGCCATCGTACAACTCTTATTTAATGTGTACAGAAATCTGGCAGCCTATTGATGGATGACACGATTCTTGCAGACCTTGTTCCTCAATGTGTTCCGGTGTGGTTGGATTGCTATGACCCACGTTACCTAAATCTTCCAGGAACAAGAGAGAAAATGAAAATCTATTTTTTTCTACTCTTGTGGTTAAAAAAAAGGGAAAAAGTATAACGAAAGATTGAAGGTCTTCAAAGAAAGAATGAACTCAAATTTATCGTGTGTTCCGTCTCTTGAAGGGTAATTTTGTGGTCTACAGATAATTTTCTTACAGATTGAAAAGAGTTGAATGACTTTTCCTTTAGGTTAATCTTTTTTATTTAAATTAATATAGTAGTTTTTTTTTTTGTGTTATACAAACATCTTAACCCAATTTCACTAACGACTCAATCTAAGGTGAAATACATGAAGAGAGGTTATTAACACGAACCATACCAACCCTGCCCCAGGGGTGGGAAACCAGAGTGGCCACAGATAGGGAAAATATCGAAACACCTGGGAGATTTTTGGACCTTTTCAATGTCAAGGAAAAACTAAACACTCCAAAAGTTTGGATTCAAAACAAGAGAAAATAATGGAATTTGAATAGTAGGCTTAAGAAAAATATAATTTTAAATCTAAACTTAAAAACAGGAAAGAACATTTTTGTTTCTCGCATTTTATCAAAACCCATTGCTTAGATATCGCATTCCCGCATGATATGGTTGTACATTGTGTGTTTTTACACCCATTTACACGTGTTACATAATATACCTACAACATTTAACCTTGAAAATGAAGCTTATTAAAATATTGATGTTTAATAACTTTTACCAGATGGTGCAAGCAGCACTATCTAGCTAACAACCTTAATGTATGCTCAGATCCGGATGGGTAGAAATCATCTCAAACCAACCTTCGAGTTGTCGACTTAAAGAAAAAAAAAAATATATTGTTGACCTCTGTGGTCCTGGAGGTAAAGTGCTCGCCTCAGGATCCGATTTTCGTGGGTTCACACCCAACTGAGGTCAACGGATTTTTCTTGAACGATATAAATCAGTAGCATAGCGTTCTTCAGAGGGTAAGTAAAGCCGTTGGTTTCACGTCGAATGTGGCATGTAAACCCTGGAAGTTATATGAAAATACCTTTCCCGGCAAAATTGGTAGGCCTTCTAGCGATCATAAAAATTCAGTGTGGAAGGTAACGGGGAACAACCACACTTTCTGAAATACCTTAATAAATGGATTTCTACCAGATGGTGCAGGAAGCACTAACCAGCAGAAATGTTTAGTGAATGCCCAGAGCCGGATGAATAAAAATTATCAAACCAACCCTATTTTTGTTATTTGAGGTATTTAAATTGCACTTGTTCGAGTTGTTGATTTAATAAAAAGCTAAATTACTTAGGAATTCTCTAATTAGTTTATGATTCTGACTAAATTGAAGGAAGTATCCAAGTTTTTACCACCTTTCTAGTAACTTCTTTGGTAGGCTACATACAACAATAGTCTGAAAAATAATATATATTACAACATTAGAAATATAAATGAGCTATGGAGTACTTAAAGCCTTCATCATTTAATCCCTTCTCTATCAAATTATAATAGCATTTTACTTAAGTACGATTTTTCACCTTTTAAAACTGTATTTCTTAAATATTATAATATAAAAAATCTAGATACGGTTCATTCTATAAGACAATTTTTATAGAATTAAAAACATTAGTAATGACTAAAAACTCGCACTGTTGATAAAAATCCTTTCACCTCCATGCATTCATTGTTTTGTTCCTTAACTTTCAACGACTGCATCGTCTGCTGGTTCGGTTGGATTAGATCTCAAAGTGTTCGCTCTCGTTCAGTCGGGAATGGAGTGTGTTCGCCAAGAACCGAATATCGACCGCACCATTATTTCAATTCTGTGGGGTACTCAACATTACATCTTGGATACAGCTTCCATTCCTCAAAGTGCGTTCTTATATTATGAGCTAAATTCTTCTGAAGGACTTCTGAGAGAGATGGCGAAGCAATCTTTTGTAGTAGTCGGTAAAAGAATGTCTGTTTATTTGATTTATATACCAGATTCTATAGGAATTTTCATTCTTATTTATTTGTAATAGCTTTATTACTTGATTGAATATCCATAATTTTTTATACAATTTATTATGCATGTATTTCCTCTTTAGTAACGTTTCATAGCTATGTTTATTTTCATCTGGATGTAAATATTAATCCGTTTTATTTTAGTGCATATAGTATATCTACTTATGACCCAAACGGATTTAGAGACGAGGTGTAAAAAAAAGAGTTAGCAACGTATTCGCTTTCCAAATTACATTAAATAACTAGGTGCATATTTATAAAATTAAACGGTTAATGTGTATTGTTGTTTTTCCAATAACTTAATAGAAGCTAACAGGCCTTCATAAAAGGGAAATAATGTGTGATCTTCTAGTCAGGATTTCGCACCATTTTAGGCTTAAATATCATATACCTCGGTAATATATCATAGTATGTTGATAAGCGCTTATAAATCAATTCTATCGGACACATCTGAGGATTTGAGACTAAATAGCCCCTGTAGCAAAATGAAACAATTTTGTATAATTGCTGGATATCCAATGAATTATGGTGTGATGAAATATGTAACATGAGTTTTGGTAGAACTAGGTTTAAATATTTTTTAAGATTTTTTTGCTAAAATAATAAAAAAATCTTCATGGTATTTTTAGTTTAATTTTCCACATATTATGTTATTTCTAACAGTTACCTTGATTCCCATGACCCAATTAAAATATTTCAAAATGACTTTCTTTTCACTTAATTATCTTATAACAAGTATTCTCAAAATGTATGAGAATAGAAAATTTAGAAAATTAAACTAAATGTATTTAATAAAAACAAAGCTTTATTTTAGTTGGTCAAAAGTGTTTTTTTGTTGCAAACAAATGTAAAAAAATACAGATATTAAAAACCCGTTTCCTTCCATCCCCCTTGTATCAACAGGATATAGAGTATGGACCAGTGGGAGAACACTCATGCATGGTCAAACCCCTGTCTCTTGTTTCGGTGTCATAAAGCTTAACACCCACCCCCCTCCACCCTCCCGAATCCATACCAGAGGTTTTCATGGTTCATTCTAATTTTCTTGTGTTTCTGGTGAATACATATATAGAGAGAGAGAATCATAAGCGCTCGGCAGGGTAGCCAACACGCGTTCAGAGGTACCTAGGAGTCTTGTCCTGCAAAGACATTACTACTTCACGCTCCGGATAAGACTTCGTTCCGCTTCTTGCACCGCTAGAGGTCACACTGACAGTTAACTCGAGACGAGTAAGGAACGTCGCACTCTCCTGTCAACAGTGTCTGTCTTAGTATGAAATGTCACCTCGACAGGATTGTCTCTCTCTTTTTTTTAAGAAAATTGCCCTTATTAAGGTACGGCAGAAGGGAGAGCGAGTATTTTTACAGTTTTTATAGCATTATATTTTTTTGGCCAAAATAAATCTAATATATCTCCAGTAGCAACATATAGTTTAGTTTTATGCACATGCTAATATCAACATATCTTGAATATCTGTCAAGGATGTCCTGGAATTTTGTCAAAACTTTTTAAATAAAGAGAAAAAGTTTTGACATAATTCCAGGACATCCTTGACAAATATTCAAGACCTGTTGATATTAGCATGTGCATAAAACTAAACTATATGTTGCTACTGGAGAAATATTTGATTTATTTTGGCCTAAAAATTTCGATTCTATAAAAACTGTAAAAATACTTTGTCTCTCTTCGGTAGCACCTTAAACAAATAGCTAAATTTTTTCAGGAGTAAATATAGCATTAATAAATCCAGCCTGGATTTGAACTCCAACCTATTCACGTAGGTCATCGCCTAATTTAAGGCGTCATTCTCGCAATAGATTAGATTGTCAAAGATTGGAAGATCAGGATTTGAATCATAGTCGAATGAATAAACAATGATTCTTCCCAAATAATTTCCCACTTTACCTTCACGCAAATTCGGGTACCTCTAAATATCTCTAAAATTCTTCCTTCCTAATCCCTACCTCATTATAGTAATTATCATATATGCATACAACCTGAACAGGTAATAAGACATGGTTGTTAAAATATATATTGGTATCTTGTTTAATCCTCAATGAACTAACTTAACTTCCTAATATCTGGAAGATTTCTATAATACAATAGTGCGTTTAGTCGGATGTCCCGTGAGAGGCAGCCTCCATGAATTAATTTTTTCTGAGAATAAGGCAAATGTTATTCTAAATAGTAGAAAATACTGTATTTCTGTATTTCTGCATTTATATGCATATTCTCAAAAATATGATCTAACGTCTGAAATATGCAATAATATGCATCATTAAATTGGGTAGGTTTTTTTAGATGTCACATATCATTTTTTTTTTGTAAGTCTGACTTATAAATATCACTCAAGGAAAAATAACATGTATATATGATTGATCCGCAACCAACTTTTCAGTACTCTATCGGCGTTAATATGCGAACAACCCGGGTGGGTGGTAAGACGCTTTGCACGCACAGTAAAAGCTATCCCATTTCAAGTGAATTTAAAAATTGGTAGTGAATTATTACTACTATTCTCTTTATATAACATAAACACACATACAGTGTTCTTATAGTAGGCTTCTGGAAGGAAGAGCTTTTAGAAAATACGAATATTCATTTTGCGATTAACAATGATTATATTATTAATATAGTTGTCTTATTTTATAGGAAACAATGTTATTCCTAGAAATAGACAGCTGCAGATTACGCGACTTGATACATGGAAATATTAAATTTGTTTAAGTAACCTTTGAAATGGTCTACAGGAAATCTACTATACACACATTAATTTGATCTAAGACCGTAATATTTACTCAGCAATCTTTACTTAGCTTTTAAAGAGTTTGTTTTCAATATTGATTTTATATTTACATTTTAAAGTTTAGTAAACATTTTCAAATGAGCTGCGCATGTAAGTTGTTTCGTAATTTATCAAGTACCTAGTTATTCTGTAATCGTCTGAATAAAAGCGGAAACTCCTGTTTTCTCTTTTTATTTTAAGAGTTTGAGAATTGCTTTTAGTACATTTAAATTTGCTTTCTGGTCTCTTTGTGTTGATTGAGTTATTACCATTTAGTAAACTCGAACTGTGTTTACATGAATAGGCTAATATTAAGTTTAAATAGTTTCTATTACCATGTGACTAGAAATATTTTCAAATTGTCCATAGAACAACCTTGTTGTTGGTAGGATTCATTGTGATGATTATTTATAGTTCTAAAAATGGGCCAACTGAGATAAAAGTGCGTTTGGCTGATTTGTGAAGTGATGCTTCTGATGCACTTAAGGTATTATTTTTAACGTTGTAGTTTTATGTTCTCTATCAACTTGAATAAACGCTGATCTTAATTGTATCCATCCTCATGTACAATTTTCCTTTCATCAAATACGTCTATAGAAGCAAGGATGCAGGCACTAAATCACTTTAAATATTTATGTATATTTTGATAATATAATGAAATATCAGATACAAGAAGTTCAGCATTAACTGGAGGTACAGAAGGATGATGACAAACTTTTACCAGGGACAGCGAGTGAAGATGAAGCTGAATTATGGAGATACCAACAGTGCATATATAGGAAGAATAGTGAGGTTGGGATGATGTTTTTCACACAGTATATTCAAACTTAAATGGAAAGTGGCATGTCAGGGAAGCCTGGGATTAAGTGGAAATTTAAGAATAGGAGGACGCGTCATCAAGACAATAAAATGCAGATAATCAAGCATCGCTGGTCACTTATGGAGAAGAGTTGCAGAAAGTGACATTCTATCTGTAGTAGACAGAGAGAATTTATGGCATGGAGATCAACATTGAGAAGTCAAAAGTGATGGGGATTTCAAAAATTGAAGAGCCACCGAAAAATAAAAATTGGAAACCACGAGTTGGAAAGCATTGGGCAGTTCATGTATCTTTTAAGTCTTCTGACAAGGGATGCCTACTGCACCAAGGAAATTAGGTTGAGGATCGCCATGGCCAAGGTATCTTTTAAAAAGAGAAAGTTATTTCTTAGCAGCATGTTGAATTTGGAACATAGGAATAGACATATGAAATGCTACATTTGTATGGGGAATAAACTTAGACTCTTAGTTAGATGGAAAATAAATACTTGCATAGCTTTTAAATGTGGTGTTGGAAAAGACTTGATATCAGGTGGACAGGCACAGTGACAAATCAACAAGTCCTAAGAAGAGTGGATAAGAAGATAACTAGCTTAGATGCGATTCAGAGGAACAAAGAGATTTGGACTGGACATTTCTTAGGAAGAACTGTCTTCTGCACGACATCATAGAAGGAAAGGTTGAGGGAAAAAATAACTTAGGAAGAAAGAGGGTTCAAATTAATATTGGATGACTTGAAGGAAAATAGAATAATCTGGGAGCTGAAGGAGGAGCAAAGGATAGATCGCATTGGTGGTCCAAGTTCACTGACCAAAGTAATGGACCTGTCGTAAGACAGAACACCTAAACAAAATTATTTGTTTGGTTAAAAACAGGGAAAGGGATGTTAACTGTAGTAGGTTTCACCTTTTTTGTTTCCTTCAGGTTAATTACATTCCGTTCATTGAAATCACCCTAAAATAAAATTCTTTAATTTGGTTTATATTTGAGGACGCACATTTATATAGTTAGACACTTAAGGCTGATACACACAGAATGATAAGATAAGATAAGCTGTGCTAAGCTATGCTGTGCTGTGCATCCTCTGAAAAGACTTTGTCAATTTGGTTTCACACTCATTGCTGAGCTAAGCTAAGCTATGTTCCCTCTTTTCATTCCAGAATTCAGTGTTGTTTCTTTCTGGTCTGCTCCAGTGAAGCTTAGCTATGATGTCGTTCTCCTAAATGTCTTGTTTGAGTTCACTGAGTAAAAAAAGATGCTGTTGTTAGCAGCTGTTTTGGAAGATGATGAAAATTTAGGAAGTGGAGGTTTTGTACAATTAACGCTTCCATTTTAATAAAAAAACATTTATTAAATACTAGCCCCCTTCCCCGTAAATAAATATTTTAAAGAATCCTGTAAAACAAAGCTTCAAATCATCCATCATCTCAATATGAAAAAACTTTTTTTTACTTATTTTTTTTGAAATACAGTCATACCATTACTGTATAGCCCCCTCCATCTTTTTATACTCCCTCCTATTTTCATCTCATTCCTCTTTCCTCACCGCTACCCCCCCTTTTTCCCTTCAACACCTTTTTTTTCCAACTACTATATAATATACTATCAACATTTTTATGAGGAATAAATTAAATTTAAAAATAAAATATAGCCTATGTTGCTCGCTGATAATGTAGCTTTATATTGGTGAAAGAATTTTTAAAATCGGTCCAGTAGTTTTTTAGTTTATCCATTACAAACAAAAAGCAAAAAATCAAATCTTTCCTCTTTATAATATTAGTATAGATAAAACCTAAATAGAATATTACTTAAATACTTGTTAAACAAATTGAAAACAAAACTTCAACACTTCTTTAGTTATTTTCACCAAATCAGCACTGTATCTGTTCAACACGTAGCCCAAGCTGCGCTATGCCTATGCGCCACGCCACGTAAGATGGAAAAATGGCCCGGCCAGCAATCGGTAAAAAACATAGCGCGGCGTAGCAAGGCATAGCTTAGCTTAG
Organism: Timema cristinae; assembly: GCA_039000515.1. NCBI lineage: Eukaryota > Metazoa > Arthropoda > Insecta > Phasmatodea > Timematidae > Timema > Timema cristinae. The sequence continues at coordinate 40,222,999 of JBCFYV010000003.1, read as the reverse complement.
CTAGCTTAGCTTAGCTTTCCGTGTGTGCCGGCCTTAAATTTTTCCAAACAATTAACAGAGCAAGATATATCTTGCTTAGCTTTCTTTATGAGCCAACACATTTAAATACATGGCTCGCTATTTTTCTAAAAAAACTAGCAGATCATAGCTTAGCTTAGATTAGCTTGGCTTAGCTTATCTTTGCTTAGCGTTCTGTGTGAATCACCTTAATTACTCTTAATGTATTATTTTTAGTTTGAAACAGGTCACAAAGTCACTTTTAATAAGTTTATTGCCAATTTATAATAACAAAATGAAGATTTTGTCTAGATGTGTGTCTGTCATGAACGTTGTGCGATATCTACTGCACGGAGAGGATTGAAATTTAAAGACTAGTAGCCCTTGTGAACGAACATATGCACCTAGAAGCCGGAATTGAAAAAATTGGATTAGATTTTTTTTTAATTGATTAAAAACTAGGTTGGAAGAAATAACTAAACGATTTGTTTTTCTCTGTTTGAAGCAAGGAAAAACATTTCCGTACGTAGCCATACAATGCTTTGCGTGGTTACCCCGGACAACGCCGTGTACTTATAATAGTATAATTTAAGCTTCCCGTAGGTCTGTTAAAGATTGTGGTAACAATGTTTGAGAAAATTCCAATTATATTCTTTGAAGATAAATTAGTATATATACACCATATTAGATACAGATTTATATTTAATTAAAGTTGTAAAATCTTTTTAATGAATAGTAAATCTGGAAACAAGCATGAATGTTGATAAATGTATCAGTCTCACCTTATCTGATTGGCTTGTGACGAGGAGGTTTGGGTTCGATTTTTGACTGGGTGTACAGAAATGTTTTCCAACAAACTATTTCCTACTCTATAACTAGACTAGTGGGGATACATTTTCTCAGGATTTAATCTTCATTATCTATCTCCATCCTCGCTAATACAAAGTTCACCACAAATTCGTATATGATTGTGACGGTATTTAATTTTTCAACCTGATTAGTGTTTAGATAATTTTCAGGGGATTAACGCAGGCAGGATTTTATCATAGCTTGACTTTCAAACTATCCTTATCTAGGACACTGACCAATATATTGATGGTTTCTCAAAATATTATCTTTAAAAATAATTGTAGTATAACTTTTTTTTAAACAATTGGCTGAGATGAGTAAATATTTTCAATATTTCTTACCATTTGAAAGCACAATAAAATGACAATGAGTCATCTGGGCTGAGTGTTTAATATCTCAATTGAACACACATTCAAACTAACAATAATGAGTGACGCATAATATTGTGCACAGGTTGTTTCATGAAAGATTAGGGCTAAGACTATGAAGGTCATTCGAACAACAATTTTCCCCCTGCTTCAAGGGTTCAGACCATGAAGGCTGTTTGAATGACAACAGCTCACTCTTGAATGATTATTTAAATAAATCATGTGGATAACTGTTGTCATTTGAATTAACTTCATATCTCGGCCCTTACTAGTGATAACATTGACACACAAGGCTAAAGGTCTTTGGTTTCACTCCGAATTTAGATGTCGTTTTTCAAAATATTAAATAGATATTTGTGAAATAATCTATACAGTGTTCTAATCACAACTAGCATAACATTATTCATTTTAAACAGTTTTTTTAAATTATCTATGATTTAATTAATACTTTTAATCAACGTTAATATTAATTAAATTATCTATTTCAGGAGGGACGTATTTTGTTTGGTCTGTAGTTTACCCATTTATCTCCACTCTAATGCTGGCGTACTTTCTTTAAACTATCCCTATTAGAGCCTTGTGTAGAAACTTACAAACTAAAATAAATCTAGACATATTTTCACTCTTAAAATGCGTTATATTTGCTGTGTGAAATATTTGAAAATGAGGGTGTAGACATTTTATTTTATTTGCTCTACACATGTAGTAGTAATTTAACTTTTTGGTAGAATGTGCATAAAATCGTTCAAGTATGGAACTACTTTCAAAATAAGCAAACAATGCGTCAAGCCTTCTACAGTGAATGTATGTCAAGACAATTTGTTAAAATAACTTGTATGTAAATCTCTCCTTACACGCCTTGCCTGTTTTGGAGGCCACGCACTCCAGTAAGAATGTTACATATGTCCGGTAGTGTTAACGACTTTAGGGGAAGAACCATAACTCCCAAAGACAAACAAACCGCTTTGTATTGTATTCAACTATAACAATATGGGCAAGCTAACTCTAATAAATTAAACAAAGTTGAGAATTAATTTCATCAATAAAAATAAGATTAAAAACATAAATACATATCGTTATAAATAATGTATCTCACTGTTAATATATATTACATTTATATAAATGTTATTAAACTCATAATTTTCCTTAATTTTTGTAGTTTGAGTTTAAATCGAACTGATTATTTTTGACACATTGTTTTTTCAAATCGACTGAAATCACAAGTTGTGAACAAAGATCAGCATATGAAATGATTGTTTGACAGTTCAAAGATACATTAAAGACCAATTTTAATAGGAAGGACCTTATATAACAGTAATAAAATATACTAGATACTACTTTCAAGTATCAGGTCATGTGATCTGCAGCGGTGACTTTTGATTGAATATTATCAATACCTATAAAATAACGACGCTAATAATTCAGTAAAAAGAAATCTTCGTTAGTGGCAAAAAGATTTGTTTGTATTTTATTAAAGGCCCTTACTAAGAAAATTGGACTTAAAATCTATTTTCTTAAATTAAAAGTTCAAGGGATTTGTTCTTCAGATGTTACTTAGCATTTGATGACAATTTATATCGCTGTAAGATAAATACATTATTAGGCCTTCTTGTCAATATGTTCACTACATTTATTTGTTTTATTAATTTCAAACGCAGTTGCTACCAACCTGAAGAACCAGAAAAACCCAGGTTTATTTATATTAGAGAAAAATAGAGAAAATACCATAATTATTCAAATAACCAGAAAAAAATACAGCAATATTGAGGAATTTGGAACATATAAACTAAGAATTATAAAAAGTATATCCTTGAATAGAAAAAAAAATTGATTCAAAAATCTTAACTCACTGATTCGAATACAGGTTCTATTTTTCCCCTCCCACTTTTTACCATTAAACTTTTGAGTAGCATAACGACTTTAAATAACTTTTCCCCGTCAAAGTCAAATCATCTTGTTCTAAAGACCAGCTACATAACTTTATAATTAGTAATTGACTTTGTATATGTATAAAAAAAGATTATATTCTATATTATAAAGCAAGGGCTCACAAACATTTTAGACCGAAGGGGCATTGCACCAGAATAAATACTTGTTGAAGCCACCTAAAAATTATGACGCTAATTTTATGAAAATTCAATAAAGAAAGTAGCATTTTCAAATTATAAAACAAGCGGAAAATCTCACATGTTCTGGCTTCGCTTTTGGCAAATGTTCTTTGTTTAAATTTGATAAAATGTTCAATCCTAATTACTGAAACTAATTCTTAGTGGTGTAAACCAAAAATGGATATAAAATTTTCTCGTTGTGCCTTAGATAACTATGCCGGAGAACAGTTTGAAAAACGTAGCTGTAAAGTGTTTTGAATTTTGGAAATTTTCTTTTAGAATTTGCTGTAAAGGAAATGGTGACAACCCTGATCTGCCCTGATGTTTTATCTTACCATCCAACTGTGCTATCTTCATATTTACACTAGTACTGTATTAAAATGTGAGGAAGGTAGACTTAAAAGGAAATTTACCAGTGTTTGTGTGTAGAGAGTTAGAAAATCTTTGAAATAAAAAATCCCCTACACCAGGCTGAGATTTGAGGGTCTGCCTCTTAATTACTGGCAAGCCAACAAACACGAGACTAGCGCCTTGGCCCACAACCCCACAAGTTCAGGTTACCCAGTAGTAGCTCTATGTTAATTCTAGTCATTACTTTTAGGGACTTTTACTAGGTAAAAATTAAGTTTGATCCTCAACTAGGTAAACAAAGTTTTTTTCTACAATGTCACAATCCACCCCATTTTTAATTGAATAACTAGTAGCATGCTTTCTTTAAATTAGGCCTCCTCACCACTAGCTCTCTGACATAATCTGCGCCATAATGGAACCAAGCAAGTCGAGCTTACTATTTTTAAGGGTTGATGAAGTATATACATTTCTTATTCGTTTTCACCCTCTTTTACCATTATTGTAAATGTGCGGCTGGATAGGTTGGGTGGTAATATGCGGAGCAAGTGGATCAGTGGTATCCAATCTGGGGTGGGCAAGGATATCTTGCAGCGTACGTAATATTTTAATATATTTATTATTTAATGATAAACACTGAACAATCAGGGCCAGAACAAGGTCCAACAACCAAAGGCCTAACCCGATTCGGTGGCCGCGTGGTCTAAAGCGATACTCTAATGTTGGACTAGACTGCCCAATACGGGATGATCAGGGTTCGATCCCGGTCGGGTGCACTGAGGGTGGTATTTCCTAAAAGGTTTTTCACTCAAACGCGTGTGCATTTCCTCTTAATAAAACCTTTCTAATCCCTAAGCCATTGGTGTATAAACCGATCGGGTAGTAAGACGTGGCGCTTACAAAAACAAACCTGGAAGTAAAAACATTAGATTTTTGAGCGGCCTTTATTTATTTTAGATGTGGATTATAATATGATATGTATAACTTGCATTAAGTACCAACAACTTTGAAGATACAAAGTTGAATAGAAATTAATTCTGGAGGAAAGTGAGCAGAAAATGTTGAATACCACCGATAAATATAATGGAAATTAAAGGGACTTACCTTCTTCTTTCTTAAGCAAACACGACTTCTTCTTTCGTATCGATGCTATAGAACAGTTGTTTTTTATTCAGTGAAAGTCCCTGAGAAATTCAAATATGGTAAAGATCGTGAAGATAATTGTCTAATCAGAACTAGGTCTAGCCTTTCACGGCTTCACGGTTCTTTAAAGGATCGTCGTGCGCTCTGACTCGCTGGGATAACCTTAGCAAAGGGGAATAAACAGAATACACTCTTACAATAAAGCAATCTCGTCCAAGCTGTAGTAGTGACCGAGGGGTTTGAGGCGTCAGACTCACAGCGTACACCGTGTTTCAGTATCCTTTTGAGTTAAACGCGTACACTGATTACTCTAATAGAATGAGAAAGGTAGCCAGCTTCAGTGGATGAATAGTCTAAGGCGTCACTTTCGCAGTAGACTAAACTGCCGATGATGGGAAGATCGAGTTTTGAATCTCGGTCGTGTGGGCTAAAGGTGGTTTTCCCAAAATAGTTTTCCACTCTCCCTCCACGCAAATGCAGATACATTCACCTAAATATAACCCTGCCTTATCCTTAAAACCATTAGCGTAATAAGTACATAGCCGTATAACCCGAACGGTTAGTAAGACGCCGTGCTAAATAAAACAGGTTAGAAAAAAAGAGGGGGGAGAGTTTTTTTTGTGTGTCGCCGCGTCTTACTACTTGTACGGGCTATGCACATATATTATTTACGCTAGTATAGTAGGGAAGAGGAAGGTATAATTTAGATGAACTTTATCTGTATTTACGTGGATAAAGAGTGTGAAACCAACTACGAAAAAAAACTTTAATTATATCCATCTGGGTTTCAAACCCTGAACTCCATATCAAAGTTAAATCAAAATAAATTAGATTTACATTTAGACTGTGTGCCTAGCGATTATTTTTGCGTCCTCTTTTTACTATAATGTGTGTGCATTTCCTTTGAACCACCTTCGTCATCTGTCCCCTCTGTTTACAACCTTTTATTAAAATGAGCTAAATGAAAAAAATGAATAATGTATCAACTGGTTAAAACTACCATTAATTACTATAGGAAGAGATAAAAATATATAGATTATACCGCGAATAAACTACTGTATATTATTTATAATTAATATGCATGAAAATCAGCCGTTCAGTATAACTATAAACGATTGCGGGCTGACAGGGTAAAGACATTTTTTTGTACTTTCAGGAAAAACTAGTTTTGTAATTGGTAAATTAATAATATAGCATGCGTACTTATGAATTGCATGTTACTTATCTATAGTTTATACACTGGTTTTGATTTAATATATTCTATAATGTGGAGTGATTATATCTCAATAAAATGAGGGGGAAAAAAATATTGAAATCTGTGTCAATGGAATCGAACTAGCATACTTTTACCAATAATCTCTCTTCTATTAAGTGCATTTATTTTGATTTATTTTTCTTGCAATTTATTTTAGCTAAAAAAAATAATTGATGGTAAGAAATAGTGCAGCTAACATTTTCATGGGTTTTTTGCTTTATCACGTCTCACTACCCATTTCTTTAAAAAAAACAAAAAAAAAACGTGAAATGAAAGCAGGTGGCATGCAAGACGACCAGTAAACCAGTAGCTACGTGTGCTTTCCCCCAACGGCTACACTGCGGGCGACCTTTTTTTTTTTTTAAACATCACTCTTCTCCTCTGATACGTAACTCTCCAACCCTACCTTCCCCTTCCGGGCACTGGGAGCGTTGCGTGTGGCTCACCTGCTTAGTTTCGTTATATTCACAACAAACACCTGTTTCTGGCTTTTTCGGTTAGGTACCTTTTCCTCCTTCATCAATAATATATTTGAACATCGGGTAAGAAGTGTAAGTATTAGGGAAGAGATGTTCATAAAAAACTAATCTATACTTTTTTTTTATTTAGTTTAATACAACTTGAATTGGTGTTCGTATTATCTAAGCCAGTGTAGTTTCAAAATCAAATTAGTTCAAGGGCTAGATTCAGAAACTCGGAACGTTTTGTGGGCCACAGGTTTACTCAAATGTATTGTATACGTCTGTTTATGCTGCGAATCTTACTACCCGTCCAGAATATGAACATTCTTTTAGCACTGCATCTTACTACCCGTTCAGGTTATACGTTTATTTAGTCTACTAATTACGCTAATGGTTTTAGGAACAAGGAAGGTTTTATTTAGAGGAAGTGTACCGCATTTGCGTAGTGAAAGAGTGGACAAACCACCCTCGCTATACTTGACCTCCCCGTTATCGACTGTCTTGTTTACCACAAGAGTAGCGCACTAGACCACGCGGCCACCGAAGCGGGTCTTTTTCGTATTGAATTTTAGAATTTCCGAGAGTACTATACCAAATATAAAATATCTAATTAATCCAATATCAATAATTTTTTGGCTTTTAAATTTTTAAAAATTTTTATGTAGCTTACTTATTGAACTTGGAATCTTAAATTTGTACTGCCACCAAATTAATATAGTTAGTGTTAGAATAATTCGAAAAAGTAGTAAGACGCGGCCACAAAAAAACCCAATTTTAATGCATCTTACTTTGATTACTACTCAGTTAAACGTTTTATGTCTGTGATCTAATTAAGTCCTCTAAAGCAATTTTGAAATTATTTCCGACTTTCTATATTTTCAAGTACTCCTGGAGCATTAGAGGGAAGAGAACTTTCCGCATCAATCTCATTTGGAAGAATCTAATATCCTATGTTCATAATACTAGTTTTTAACATTCTACTAATGATATCCAAATATGGTTCACAACTCTCTTAGATCTCGGTTTCGTAATTAATATATGGAAACCAATTAACTCAGGTTTCGAAAATAATAAAAAAAAATCCTCAATTTGCAGCTATGTATTTACCATCTGTAGTTTTTTTTTTTGCGTTTAATGGTTAATTTTAAACAAAATCATCTGTTTTACAAGTTTATTTTCTAATTAGTTATAACTCGAATCTTTAAATTACCTATATCGAATATCAAGATTGTTTTGTGCGAATTTCAAACTATTCTGTCTTTATAAAACAATTTTTTTCCAAACGGTCATAAGTTTTATTATTATTTTTATCCATGGCGTAGTAATGATGATGGAACTTTAAAAGAAGTGACCCTGCCTTAACGCTGAGGTTTATTGGGTCTCTACTGATAAAAACCCCTTGGAAAGTCACTCCTATTGCACCCGGCTAAGATTTGATTACCTCCATGTCATTGTTAACTCGGTATATCGCGAACATTACGCCTCATATCACATGATCACGAGTGCCGCCCTCTTCAAATTTAAGAATAAATATAATTATGTTCATTCTCAGATATATAAAGTATGTTATTTAATTGCTTTTCATACGGTAAATAGATTAGGAACTATTCCAAGATCTCTCACAAAGCTGGCTAGCAAATGGATTAAACTTCCAGCTCATCTTATCTGGTGTTACTAGTGATGAAGTGGTCAGGGTTTGTATCTAAGCCAGTGGTAATAAAAGTGTGTTCTAATAAATACTTTCTCAATCTCACGTAGAGTAAATGAGGATACACTTCCCTTAAGATTCTACCTTTCTCATCACTACCCTAGTAGTGTAGTTAATTTACCAAAAGAAGGGATAGTTAGAGACAAATTACTACCGGTTCAGGCTATTAGCATGTTTATTAATTACACTAGTGAGCTAGGGATGAGAAAGATTGAATTAAGAAGAAATGTACCCAAGTTTGTACGTGAGGAAAGTGAAAACCTATTTTTGAAATCACCCCTCATGACACCTGAACAAGATTCTCCTTATCATCGGCAGGCTAGTTTAACACTAGAGTGACACCTTAGACTATGCGGCCCAATCAGGAAGTTCTAGTTAATATAATAGTTCATGCTTCGAAAATGTGGGATAAAAAGTAGACATATAAGATTTTACTATACAGTATGTTCTATTTGATAAATCAAAGTCTCAGACTTATCTATACAATAAAAACACAACCTGGAGTAAATTTCAAAATCATGATCGATTCACATCAGCATTATCTTAAGTAGAGGTCGTAAACCTACACACCATTCCAGAATGGCGACGTTGTTTGTCAGGTTTGCTTGTACCACGCCATTATCATCTCTGTGAATTACAACACCGCTCTTTTGTCGGGGAGAAACGTTGGGTGTAGTTGATTAGAAGGTGGAGTAGGGTTGTTGAGAAGGGGAAAACGTATGGGAAGGGATAAGGAAAAGACCATAGCATTTTATTAGTATTACTATTTTCTTCACAGAAAGTAAGATTAGAAAGTAGGCGTACCCACTATTAAAAACATGTGTTGCGGTTAGTAAGAGTCAAAAGAGGTCAAATGGCATGACCTTATAAAGTATTCTAGGGGTCTTCAAACGTTTACCGCTTACGGTTAGATATGGCCTCAAAATGAGAGTTTTAAAATTCAATTATTATTTTAGAAATGATTATGTTCTCTTAGTAGGTTAAAAATCAAGACGTTAAAATAAAGCGTTATAATATAATATGGTCACAAACAACACATTACATGGATACAACTTTTTACTAAAGGAATAAGTGAAAGTACTATAAAAGTAAACTTTTTTTGTAAGAACAAAAAAATAACCACCAAGGTATTCATCCTATAGTTAGTTGTTTTAGTTGCGTTTTTGCCTTTTTATAGTGGGAGGAATTATGGGTGTTCACGCGAAGAGGGAAGGGAGATTAACATCACTGGGATCATGTCACATGCAATGTGTGAAATCTAGGCGTTCTATAAAATGCCTAGGCTTTATATATATTGACAGCGTGGATTTGGAAAAGTATGAAATAAACTAGTTTTGCTGTTGTCTATTATACTAATTTCAAGTTCTTTGCTATCAATTTTTTTTATCGAGTTCTATGCAAGTCCTGCGCATTTTCCTTGCAGGTTTACCTAATTCATAGGATTTAAGTTGGTAACCTTAAGTTATTTTAGAATAGGGTAGTTAGGTAAGATAAAGTTAGGCCAGGCTAGGTTAGGTTAATTATTTTTCCGGTAATATATAATGACTGATTATTCTATAAATTCCCTACGAAAAGTATGAAATACAACAGCAAAATTAATTTTTTTTCATACTTTGCTAAAACCATTTAGGTATTGTATATAAAATCTAGACATTTTATAGAATACATGGGTTTCACACATTGCCGTTAACACATACCTGCTGGGCCTCGTCTTCTTTCATCTCACCCGAAGACTTGGTTACGACACCGTTGGGATACGATCCAGAGTATCTGTATGAAGCATAACGTACTAACGTTCCCGTCAACTACGAAGACCTAAATTCATCACTAAACACCCTTTAAATGGACTTTTGAGGATGAGTAGGTCTCGCATCTGTGGGCGTGTGGACTAGATCACAAAACTCTTCAAGTCTTGCTGGCTGGTGATGGGATGGTGCGGATTCCAATCTTGGTTCTATGTATTAAAGGTGAGTTTTCATTAAATGGCTACCCCCTCTCTTCTACGCAATCGCGTGTACATACCATTTACATTAGAGAAATGGAAAGCTTAAATTACACGAACATCATAGAAAAAAATGGGGATTTTTGCTATATTTTATTGTTTAAAAAAAGAAGAGAATTAGTATTATAACTTGGGTTTCAAAACAAATATCCTCCATACATTGCCTGACAAAAATACCAATGATGGAAATAAAGACATGATTCTAAAGTTAACCTTTAGAATACGGCCTCAAGTGTGAATGCAAAGATTTGAACGATTCAGGACAAATCTAAACCGTCTCCGAGCTTCATTGAGGCAATTAACTGACGTTTATACAGAGAACTGAACATTGGTACTGTTGATAAAGAGGTCGTAGTTAGAATTCCTTCCGGGTGAAATCCTAAGTGTTTTCCCAGTTGCAAATTTATTCATGTAGTTTATCAAATCTCTCTTTATAGTATAATTGCTTATAAAATAAATACTTTAGCACAAAAACTATTTTACTTTTAAACATAATCAGGGTTGAACCAAGGATCTTTATCTATAACTTATTCTCATTATATAGCTCCCTCCCTCCGATCATTAAAAAGTACATAGTAAAGGTTTACTTTATTTTAAATAAGACTAAATCTACCGTTGTCCCAAGTGAAACTCATCAAGGCGAGGAATCCGAAAGAGAATCCACTTCCTTCTTACGACATCCTACCAACCTGTAGCAATACAAGGGTCGATGCAATGGTCGTGAAGATTCTTTCCTGATAGGTCCGTGGGTCGCGCCCTCCTAATTGAGAGTCGGGTTACTTTCTCCGCCGACCACCAGCTTAACGTTCTCCGAGCTCACGAGCATTAACTAGGTAACTCCCATTTTCTTCAGAGTAGTATTATTTTTAAGAATAAAATATTGTTTTACATAATGTTTGCTCCAGTAATTCAATAAATACCGTAGCTATTTACTTCTTTCATCCACATCGAAAGACGCCCAGAATAATATTAAGCTCCTATAGTATGGTTTGCCGTTGACGAGGTTATCGGATTTCCAAACTTAGTGGGATATGTGGAGGATGCTTTTTTTAATAAATTGTTTTCCACCTTTTCACCACGTAAATGCGGATATATTTTGTCTAAATTCAACATTTATTATTCAAGGATATTTTTTAACGCCGCGTCTTACTAACCGTTCGGATTATACTCTTATCTAGGTAATACGCTAATGCTTTTAGGGATGAGGAAGGATATATTTATATGAAGTGTACCCACATTAGTGTGAAGGGAGCGTAGATTACAATTTTGGAAAAACCACCCTCAGTACACCTTACCGAGATATGAACCTCAATCATCCCCTCATCGCCAGTCTAGTCTGCTGTCAGAGAAGCACTTTAGACCGTGCGGCCAACGATCTGGGTTTACAAGGAAAATTGACCATGCAGAAGTGTTAGGAACAATTTTAACCAACTTATAGGTAAAATAGTCTGAATAAATAAACAGTACGGAAATCCGCACGGACTTTCTCGCTTTATTGTTTAAAAATTGAGATATTTACTCAAAACTCGTAATATATGTGAAACGAAATAATATACACTAGCAAACCCTAGCATAAATTGCACTATACTTATGTAAAGCATTTTTTGAGTCACAGTTTAAATTTTATAATTTTATTAAAAAAAAATAATGTCCTCAGTTGTATATTTGGACCAATACAAAAGATCAATATTGGGTCCACAAGGGTCAACATATCGTATCACCTTATTGTTAAAATTTTTGACATTTTATTAGGTATTGCTCATCTTCATGTCATCGTATTGCTATTAAATTCCTCATTTATAATAATTTTGACCAATAAAATATTGACTATTGAGTCTAAAATGGAGTTAGATCATTGTTGTACAAACATTTCTCCTAAGAGGTTTAAGGACAAATAACATACACTTTTAGAGATTTACTTATATTACTCTATGGCATTAGAGAATTATTGCGTTAAAATTAAGTAATATCTCTTTCCAGCTAAAGCCCACAAAATTGTATTAATATATCTACCAATATCTCAGGAACTGTTGGATTTATAAAACCATATTTCATATAAAAGTTTATTTTCAATGGTACTACAATTTTTCAATGATAAGTTACTTAGTATCTCAAATAGTTGCGGAGATATTGAAATTTACCTTCTGTAAAGTACTCAGTCATTTTCATGGGAAAATTTAACTAGCTAGTTTATTTTTAATCTTAATCATATCCTGGATACGAATTTTAAACAAAATCGTTAGAGCCAATTTTGAGCTAAGAGATTTTTCTCATTTCGCTCTTTATTAAACAACTCTTAATTTTAAGTTTAAACAGATACACAGACAGATGGCATTGCAAAGACCACTTTTTAGGTTTTGGGGGGTCTTGAAACGTCGACATTCAACTTTTCAGGTTAGATTTTTTTTAAGGTCGCAATAATTTACCTTTTGTATTTTAAAAGTTAGCAAATATAAATATTTGAGTATAATTTGAAAATTATTGGTTTTATAAAATTATGATTCGAATAAAATATTTGTATTATAAATAGATCTACATATTTGTGACAATAAGTAATTTCATTTCTAAAATAGTTTCGGAGATATGATAAAAAATGATAATTTATGCATTTTTCTGAATTATTCAGAGTAGTCATTCACCTCTGACAAGACATCTTGTGAATGTGGGGAATGCCAGGCCGCCACCGTGGTTCGGATTCCACGTTAAACTGTAGGTCCTTCATCTCATCTCACAATCACCCTACCATTACACATTAGCGTAAGTGCGTATAACCCGAACGGGTAGTAAGACGCGGTGCTAATAATAATACAGAGTAGCCAATTTTTTTGGAGTATTTATTAATGTTTAGAAATTAAATTTAATCAAAATCGTTAGAGCTGATTTTGAGAGAATCAACTTTTTCTTTTTTGCCCTTCAGTAAACTACCCTTAATTTTAGGGATGGATATACAATTACAAAAACCCTTCAGGCAACCCTATGAAAACCCTAGTTACCAAGTTTTAGTCCAATTGGTAAAATAGTTTAGGCTCTAGTTGGAAGTACAGACAGACAGAGGGAAAGCCAAAAACAACTTTTTTGGATTCGGGGCGTCATCAAACGTCAAGATTCATCAAAATCTTGAGTTCGATTTTTTTTACGATCACAATACTTTCTATACCTGTAATATTGTGAGAGAATAGTTAAATACCCATTTCAATCACAATAATGCAGTTAAGTTAATATAAATATACTCATTTAACCAATTTACTGATGTGAAACAGCCAGTTTTGGTTTGTGAATGTGATTTTTTGTCTAAAATATGACCGTCCAACCATGAGATAAATTGACCTATATTTGCCTTTCAATTAAAAATCAAAATGTTTGATTTATGTTATTATTTTATAAAATAAAAAATGTACATATTCAAGCATATAATTTATCGTTTAAATATTGGGGACACTCCTTTCACTTTCTTGCAACCCTTGCAGTGGAAAAAAATATTGTTATCGTAAAAAAATAAAAAATAAAGTCTTAGATTTAATGGATATCGATGTTTCACGATCATCTGAATTCGAAAAAGTATTTTTTGCAATACCGTATACCTTTTTGTTACCAGGAGTGAAGCCGAAAACGTTTTACTACTCAGGCTAAAACTGGGTATCTAGGGTCTTCATAAGGTTACCCTCAAGTTTTTTGTTGTTGTATTTATCTATATAACCCTAAAATTAAGGGTGAAAATAGAAAATTATCGATTCTCTCAAAATAGGATTTCAATTTTAATTAAAATTTATATCTAGACACTATATAAGATTGCAAACAAAATGACAAATCTCATTTTCCATGACAATTACTTTGAGGTTAAGTGGAAATGTCCAAATTGGTTCATACCTCCTCAAATATTTGAAATGTAAGTAATTTAGTGCTGAAAATTGGTTTATTTTTCAAACATTTATTTCAAATAATGTTTTATAAAAAATAATATTTAGTGAAATATAACTGAATATATCTTTTAAATAGAGATTTGGAACATGGGGTGTCGAAAATGCACAGAAAAATATGTTTCTGTAACATTCTCTGTAATATTATGTTTCTATAACAATGTATATTATTTAATTTCACATATGTTAAGAGCTTTATGTATAATTTACGTAAAGGTATGAGAATGTCGGTACGGTATTATTTATTTACCTTACCATTTATTTTTAAAGGGATATATTTTATTTCTCAAGATATAACTTAAGTTGGTGAAGTGTATCCATAAATAATACTATTATATTTGTATGAATGATTTCTTTCAGACGGAAACAATATCTACTCTGATGAATAAAATTAAACTTGTGTACTATATCAATTTATATCTGCTCTAAAACGGTTTTATATTATCAAAAAAATTCTTTCAAATATAATATTTAAGTCATTAGTAGTTTTACCTAAATTTAATTTGTTTCACGTTATTTTTAATCTTCTAATATATTGTTTTTATTATTTTATAAAACATTTTTAATTTTACCGAATTTCACTTTATATTCTTCAACCATTCTTAATAATAACAACCATAATAAAATAGTTTTCAAATCTTATTTTATCTTCATATTAAATCAGATTCACTATTTAACCAGATTTCGCAAGTCTAAACTTGTTTTAATATTATTCGATCGACATCGCAAAACATATTTAACTCAATCAAACATATCATAGTAATGGGTTGGAAAAAAGAGTATTCAACTTTAAGTCTAGGACACATGTGATTGATTCCAATTGGCTCTGACGAAGATAGCATCAATCTAAATGTGAGTTTGTCCCACTATCCAAATAATAGATATCTAGGCTTTGGGGTCTGTATTTAGTATTAGACATACTGTACTAGTTTGTTAGCTGGTAAGAGATTTTCTGACAAAATATGTGTTTAAAAAGTGCACATTAAATACAAACAATTTTGTCTTCCAAACTTTTAAGAACGGTATTTCAGAATCTAGCTCATGGCTTATTATTATTATTATTATTATTATTATTATTAGCACCGCGTCTTACTACCCGTTCGGGTTATACGCACTTACGCTAATGTGTAATGGTAGTGTGATTGTGAGATGAAATGGAGGACCTACAGTTTAACGTGGAATCCGAACCACGGTGGCGGCCTGGCATTCCCCACATTCACAAGATATCTTGTCAGAGGTGAAGGAAGGGTTTGGTAATCAGATAAATCTGTGCCGGGACCAAGGATTGAACCCCGGCCGCCAGCACACAAGTCTGACACCTTACCCCTAGACCACCAGGTCACCTCATGGCTTATAAATTGAGATAGTTGATACAATATTACGCTCAACCAAAGAACTTACTGAAAAAGGTTTGTTTTTTTTGCATTTTTCACTAACATTTCAAATTTGTTGTATTAAAAAAAATCTTATAAAAGGGTCTCACTGATCTCAATATCTCTATTTTTTAAAGCAGAAAATAGTTCCACGACGCGACGTTATTTTAGAGCTGAATTACCTATCTAAGTTTCATGTTTCCCGTGGGCTGAGGAAGGCTCTTAACCTTAACAGTCCTATGTTATATTTTGTGAGGTTGAATTGGGCTCCTTGAGTCTCCCTTTTTATTTCACACATTTATTTATTCAAGCATCATTTGCATGAATTGTTTTTATTTTTTAATATATTTGATTAATAATTACTCTATAAAATAAAATGCATAATTAAAATAATTGGTACGGAACTCCACACGAACTTTCCCGCTTCATTCTTTAGAAATGTAGATATTTACTCAAAATTCGTAACATAATATACACTATCAAATCCGAGAACAGATTGCGCTAGACATACGTAAAACATTTTTTATTAATGATTTTAAATTTCATACTTTTATTTTTAAAGAATTAACATCATCATTTTTATATTTGTATCAAAACAAAATATCGATAATGGGTCCCTAAGGCTCAACACTTCGTATTAAAATTTTGAATTCCGGTTAAAATTATCGTCATTTTATTAGAGAATATCATATGGTTATTGCATTGCTATTAAATTTCTCTTTATAATCTTTGACCAATAAAATAGGTAATTATTGACTATTGAATCTAAAATGATAGAGATAGATTTGTTGTATAAACATTTCCCTAAGAGGTTGAAAGAAAGAGAACATACAATTTTGAGAAACTAACTCATTTAATACCCTTATGGCATTAGATAATTATTGCGTTAAAACTTTGGTATGAGCTCTTTATAACAAAAGCTCACATAATTGTATTAATATATTTGCCAATAACTCGGAAACTGTTTGTTTTATAAAAATATAGATCAAATAAAAGTTTATATTTTTAATAGTACTACAATTTTGCAATGATAAGTTATTTAGTATCTCCAATAATTGCGTAGATACGAACATTTCCGCTTCTTTAAAGTATCCTAAAAGTAATTTTCATGAGACAATGAAAATGGCCAGTTTATTTATAATCCTAATCAACGCCAAGATACAAATTTTAAATCAAACTCGTTAGAGCTGGTTTTATGAAAATCGATTATTTCTCTTTTCTCTCTCTATCAAAATACTCTTAATTGTGGGGTTATAAAAACACAAAGACAGATGGCATTGCAAATACCACTTTTTAGGGTTAAGGGGGTCATGAGACGTCGACATCCATTAACATTCCTGGTTAGTTTTTTTTTACGGTTGCAATAATTTACATATAGTGTTCGAAAAGTTAACAAATATATATATATATATATATCTTTAGGTAATATATATATATATATTTAGGTATATATATATATATATATATTTAGGTATATAATATATATATCTTTAGGTATATATATATATATATATATCTTTAGGTATAGCTTGAAAGTTATTAGTTTAAAAAAAATTGTTGTGATTAAAATATTTGTATTATAAATAGATCTACATATTTACAAAGATAAGAAATTTCATATCTCAAATAGTTTTGGAGATATGATAAAAAGTGAGAAATTACACATCAGACTGAAGCTCTTAACGTCATCTTGCCGAAATATTGATGGTAGCCATTTTGTTTATAATATTTATAAATATTTTGAAATGAAATTTAATCAAAATCGTTAAAGCCGATTTTGAGAAAATCGACTTTTTCTCATTTTGTGCTTCAGTAAACTACACTTAATTTTAGGGTTGGATATCCAATTCCAAAACCCATTCGGGGCAACCCTGTGAAAGCCTTGGATAGCAATTATTACTTAGCCTGATCGGTAAAATAGTTTAAGATCTATTTGGAGGTACAGACAGACAGACAAAAGGACGAAAATTCAAAAAACCCTGTTTCGGATTGGGGGGGGGGGGGGGTCATCAATCGTCGATAATGGTCATAATCTTGAGTTCAATTTTTTTGACGATCACAATACTTTCTATACCTGTAAGATAACGAGAAAGTAAAAATGAAGAAATAATGCATACATTTTTTGTAAAAAAAAAATAGCCATGAATAACGCACTAATCAGACTGTTAGACTCTATTTGGTTCTCAATTGTCTGTGTGCACCAGATTTTAAAATATTTGTATGCAGGTTCATAATATTCAGTGCAGCCACTATTAACTACAACAGGGATGCCACAAAATAATCTGTCATTCTATGTATGAGGGTTTGAATAGCCCCAAATATAAATAACAGTAATAGTTGACAAACTGTTTATAAATAAAACACAAAACTAGCTTGGATGGGTAAATAAGAGCCCAATTGAAAACTACATGGAAGTTGAATTCATTGAGATAAAAATACGTATATTCAAATTATATATGATTGGTGTGTGGGCTCGATAAAACCCACCTTAAAATAGTAGAATGATATATCTGGGCAGTTATACAAAACCTCTAACTCCAGATCTATCTGAGGAAATATAAATAAATAGGGTTTAAAATTAATGCAAAGAAAGGATATACTTAAAAAAAAAAAGTTGGAAAAGCTAGGAGTTGGCTGGTTCTTCCTCCACAGCTTCAATTATTATTCTCGAGTGTGCAATGATGCAATGCCCTCACATTATTGACCTGGTTAGAGCTACGTTTAATCATCAAAACAACAACGCCTTGGGCTTTTTCAGGTGTTTCAAAAACACCATGAATAACATTTAAATAAATCATGAGGGCTTAGAGTAATAATATAATTAAAATAGTTTCAGACTGAAAATATATCGATTGAAATCTATAGAGCATATATAATAATATTTGGGATAATATTACGAGTAATATCCCAAAATCCACAGTATAAAGGTATTTTTTCCAAATATATTTACATATAATTTGGTAAGAAAAAGAAGTTTCTTGCTCAATATTGAGAACAAAGTGTTACTCAACCCGCTTCAGTGGCTGAATGGTCTAAGGCGTACTCTTGTGTTAGACTGGTCTGCTGATGAAGGAGATATAGGGTTTGTATCCCGTTCGAATCTACTGGGGGTGTTTTTACCAAATGGTTTCCCACTCTCCTTTAACAAAAATGCGGGTATATTACCTATAAAATACTTCCTTCCTATTCCTTACCACGTTAGAGCATTTATCACACGTGTGTTTATCCTGGACAGATAGTAAGAGTGGCGATAAAAAAATATGTCATTGTTAAAAATTATTGTAGGTGCCTATTTTGGTTTATATTGCTATAATTCAAAATCTATATCTTCCAATATAATCCCTTTAAACTCTTTTTTTTGGAGCAAATTTGTACTTTTAAAATACATATAATACACTTATCCCCCTTTGTTTAGGGTAGTCAATGAAATAAATTACAGGGAATTGAGCTCTCTAGAAGATACCTAATTATCCATCACTTGTTTCAATCATAAATTAACTTACACAGTAAGACACACGCCCTAGTCGTCACACTTGTCTAATCTGGTTTAGTCATGTTTGAGAGGTTGGGGCTCGAATCTTGGTTGAATGCACATCTATTTAAAAAATGGTTTACTACTTTTCCTCCCCGCAAATGCGGGCATGTTTATTCTATATCATACCTTCCTTAACTCTACTTAATTATGGTTATTAAATTTGTACAGATTGGTTAAGAAGTAAGATGTGGTGCAATAAAGAAATCATAAAATACTATATTTAATAGTAATAAATGTTGAAAGTATATCTATTTGTCAGGCTAGTCTTAATCTCCAAATTGCCAAATATTTTCAAAACTAAATTACATATACTGAAATGAATACATCAATGAACAGGTTTTTAAAAAAATATATTTACTTCTAACACAAGGCTTATTTAAAGGATTCACCTAAGGGGAAAGGTGTTCTATAAAGAAAATTTGAGATAGTTTGTAAAGAAGAAGGCAAAGCCACAGTAATTTATCACAATTTGTAAATGGACAATAATGTTTGTTTTAATACGAGCAATAAACTATAATTTTTTATGTATCTGTTACTAAGTCAAAGGTAAAGGGGAGTTATACTTACTCTATGGCATTAATAACTCGAAAGTTCAAAAAAGCATTTATCAAATTAATTCACCTATTTCTAGATTTAGCTAGTTCTATCCAGTTCAACTTATTACACACTATCTTTTTAAGTTCCATTCTAACGTTATCCTCCCATCTTTGACTAGATCCTCCCATTGAGTTTAGTATTCAATATCCGGTACACGGTTTTAGATTCTCCCATTCGCGCTGCATGACCTGCCCCACCGTAATCTTCGAGATTCGATTATCCTTACATACCATGTAGTCATCACAAGAAATTGTAAGTCATCATTATGTAAACTTCTACATTACCCATTATATTAATTTCTTTTTGAACCAAATATATTACAAAGCACCTTGTTTTCAAACACCCTAATTTTATTTTCGTCATGTAAGGTAAGAGACCATGTTTCACAACCAGAGAGAACAGCCGGTAAAACTATTGTTTTATATATTCTTAGTTCTACAATCCTTGACAGCAGGTGCTATGTTAACAATTTACTGACCGAGTAATAGCATATATTTACCGACTGTATTTTTTCCTAATTTCCAATCTATCATCATTATTGCTAGTTAAAATTGTTCCTAAATATCCTAATTCATTAGACATGTCAAATGATATGTTTTTCTAAGTAATAACAATCTGTGTTCTCTGTGTGTTGATTTACTATTTACTTAGATTTAGAGGTGGTCACCAGGTGGCCTGGTAGTCTAGGGGTAAGGTGTCGGACCTCTGTGTTGGGAGTCCGGGGTTCAATTCTCGGTCCCGGTACAGATCTATCTGATTACCAAACCCTTCCTTCCCCTCTGACAAGACGTGTATTACTCACAACATGTGAATGTGGGGAAATGCCAGGCCTCCACCGTGGTTCGTATACCACGTTAAACTGTAGGTCCTCTATTTCATCTCACAATCACCCTACCATTACACATGAGCGTAAGTGCATATAGACCGAATGGGTAGTAAGACGTGGTGATGATAGTAATAATAGTAATAATATTATTAATAATAATAGATTTAGAGGTGAACGCTGAAAATACTATTTTGTTACTAGCTTCTAGTAAAATGTCTTCATTTCTTACTTGTAACAACTTCCTTATATTACCTAAAAAAGTTAAATCATCTGCTTATCCTAATAGCTGCAGGAAAGGGGAGGGAGAGGAGGGTTAATGCTCTAGATCTTGGCCATTGAACCTTATCTGATCTCTGCTCTCCTTGCATATGGAGGATTATATTTCTGAGGTGGAGACACCATTAAGGCGAATTCCATTATACCCAGATGGTAGGATGATACGTGAGAATGATAATGGTGGAAACCAGAGAGGATCTACAGCTTAACGTGGGCTCCGAACCACGGTGTGTGCCTGGCATTACACACATTCACAAAGCTTGAAAGTACATGCATTGCCAGAGGTGAAGAAAGGCTTTGGTAATCAGATAAATCTCTGTCGGGACCGGTATTTGAGCCCCGGACCCCTAACACAGAATTCTGATACCTTACTCCTAGACTGCCAGGTTCTCAGACGCAGTGAACTTAAAGATGCTAAAATTTAATTTTCTATTGTATGTGTTTTTCAAACCAAGCTATAGATTTCTAATTTTCCAGACGAATTGTGGTGAACTATTTAAAATGCTTTCTTCTTTAACGTTCTTTAGATTACATAATTGAATTACTTATTTACTTGAAATTTAGGCCTGTTGTTAAATATTTGATATCCAATACGTTTTACCTGCTTTGGTGGCTGCATGATCTAAAATAATAATTAATAATAATAATAATATTTAGCACCGCGTCTTACTACCCGTTCGGGTTATACGCTTTAAGTACTAATTACACTAATGGATTAGGAATTGTGAAGGTTGAATTATAGGAAGTGAACCCACATTTGTGTGGAGGGAGAGTGGAAAACCATTTAGGAAACAACCACTCCCAGTTCACCCGACCGAGATTCGAACCTCGATCTCCCCGTCCTCAGCAGTCGGGCTCAACACGAATGGTATAAAACATCTATCTCGTGTTAGACTAGACTGATGATGACAGGGAGGTCGAGGCTCGAATCTCGGTCATGTGTACTGAGGGTGGTTTTTCCAAAATGGTATTCCGCTCGCTTTCCACGCTAATTCGAGTACAGTTCCTCATCTCTTACTAAATAGCGTAAATTGTATATGCATATAACCTTAACAAGAAATAAGGTGCACTGATAAGTAAATAAATAAATAAATTGTAGATGATAAATGAAATACACCCGCATTTGCATGGAGATAATAACAAATACTTCAGAATAATAGAATATTACACTTAGAATTTAAGCCCATGATTTTCCGTCACCGGTAAATCAGACCACAGTTGGTAGATATATACCTTGTGCTGCGTGTCCACAGATGTGGGTATAAAGATAACTCCTTTTATAATTTCCTTCCTAAAAAGTTTTTTATAAGTGAATCTTAGCCCTCTAAAATAAGGTATCAGCCTTAATGTGCGCCTGCCAGATTGGTTGCATGACTGTCATCGGCTATTCATCGACACCTCTTTGTACCTATAGTTTCCTAATTAGCAATTACCATGTGACTGAAAGATTCTCTTTCAGAGATTACATCATCACACAGAAACACCGATATTTATTTTTCTCGCCTTGAGAAGTATTTTCCCAGTCATTCCTTTCTAAAAGCCATTTATCCCAAGTTTATAACTATATATATATCCTCTTTCCCCTGCACTGTTTTTTGGGTAATCTGACTATGATGCGATTTGTTTTCCATTAAGATTACTCCTGGTAGTTCGGCCTTGGTTCTGAATTGTGGTTAGGAAAAGGGAAACCTGCCATATTATATTTTCCCTGAAAACCCCTTCTGTTAGGGAATAAAACAAATGATGGCTCTTCCTGGGGTAGAAAATTCAGGAGGTAAACTAGTCCCCCTTTCGGATCTCAGGAAGAGGGATTACTTCAGGGGAATCTATCAACAAAGAACAATCATCAAATTAGAGAGCCATTTTGGGTGTGATTCTTTGGTATATAGCAAACTTCATTGGAAAACATCCTTAGAGGGGACCATATTTTGCAAGATTTAACAGAAATAAAAGGTTGAGAGAAAGAGGAAATTAGAAGAAAGATGAAATTATAAAGAAAGAGGATTCAATTATTAGATGACTTTAGGAAAGAAGAAAGTTCTAGTAACGTAAGGAGGAGGTAGAGGACAGGGCGCATTTGTGCTCTAAGTTTACTGACAAAAGAAATGGAGCTGTCATAAGATAGAACAACTAGTAATAATTACTAACGTGTGTTTACAAATAGCCGTAATACTCTTTTTTTTAACAAAGAGTTTAATGTGTCTTAAAAAAATAATGGTTTATGGCCTTAGTTGTGAAACAAACTAATTCTCAATAACCGTTACTTATACAAAAGGTGAATTTTACTATAGCTCCGCAAAATTTAATGTCTAGAAATTTGAGTGAAACAAATTATTCTAGATAAAAAACATAAATAAAGGGAAATAACTATTAAATTGTTTTTATTGCTGTGCCGAAACTCGGGGAGATTGACCCTAAAATGGTGTAAACCCACGAGCAATCGAACGCCAAAACTGCTACTTATCGGGCGATAGCGGTGCCCCAATATTAAAGGAGAGACCCAGGAAACTGTTTCCTTAGGCCCATCGTGGTACCAAGATCGAAGTCGACCCTTGTTATTATACAGTAGTCCTCGTCTCCCTACTTAAAACATATAGTCTTCTCCGTGCTGAAATCCGTTGTCGTCCAAATAGCCCGGTCGATGAAATTAATGTCACGGAAAGCTTACCAAGTTATTTAAAAAGTCTCACAGGGTAAAGTTCAAATTATATTTTTCCGGAAATATAGTCTGGTTTGATCAATTATGGTCACATCCTTTTTGTAGTAAAAATAAATCGAATGTCTATTTCTTTTTACAACGACTATACAAGGATTTTTTTTTCTACTGCAGGACCTTCTCAAATGGATATTATCTAGACGTAAAGGTTTAACAAATTACACGTGTAAACAGGTTTTAAGTATCTTTTTCGCTCATAATTATGCGGCACAGTGGCACGTACGTTTAAGTTCATCGTGCCTCAATAAGAAGAAAAAAAACCACACTTACGAAAGGGTTTCGGGTAGGAATTAAAGATAAAACAAGAGAGAGAACGAAATAAAAACATAGATTGGTGTGCCTGCACCTCTCTTTGGAAACAACCCCGTTAGGTAAATAACATGCCTTTGAAATTATATATATATATATATATATATATATATATATATACAAATATATTCGAATGATTAATGAATAAAAGCTGTCAATATTGTTTCATTGCATTTTATTCCCCGTACTCAACTACTTACTACCCGTCCGGTTAATCTACATATTCACACTAATAGGGCAAGAATGAGAAAAGTCGAAAAGGTTGAATTTAAAGGACTTTTACCTGCATTTGTGCGGAAGAAGACTTATTTCATTTAATTATAAGCCTCTTTCCTTCACTCGGCATAAATTCGAACTCTGATCTCCCTGTCATCGGTAAATTAAACAGGACAAGATTAACACCTCTGTCTTCATGCCAACCATCTTGAGTTTTAATGGTTCCTATATTCTGAATGTCACTTTATTAGCTCATCGATTTTAAAGTTTGAATTTTATTCTTATTTGAAAGTTTTACCCTTAATGTTAAGGGAGTCAAGACAGTTTTTTGTCTTACTACCCATTTGGGCTATACGCCTATGTAAGGCTATTAATTACTCTAATGGGTTAGGGATGTGAAAGGTTAATTTTAGATAAGGTGTGTCCGTATTTGCGTGGAGTGAGAGTGAGGAATAATTTTGGAAAAAACACCTCAGTACACCTGACCGGGATCGAACCCTGTTCTCCTCGTCATTGGCAATCTAGTTTATTGTGACAGTGACACCCTTAACCATGCGGCCACCGAAGCGTGTATCAAAAGTGTCATTTTTGAAATATGCAATAAGCATCTATAAAGTAATACTAATAATAAATCAAGATTAATCTATGTTAACTACAAACAAATATATTTGTATTTTACCAAAGTTCCTTGTACTAGAATTCTACCATAACATGACTCACATAATATCCTCATGAATCACCCCCTCCTCCAACATTAACTTCTGAAAATAAAAGAGGCATACATTTCCTTCTAGTTTTGATCACAAGAAAATAGTTTTTGCTGGAGAACAAAATATTCTGTATGAAAATTCACAATCATAGTCTCTTCCTCGAATCACAACGATGCCTCACCATTGTTGAGCATCGGTTCCTGCGTATCAAGAAAGTCCTTGTGGAAGCACGTTTTTGGGTTTTTCCCAAATTATTCCCCACTCTTACTCCACAGTAAGCGGACGGATAGATATGTCCGCGTAAGGGCGTGACATTGCTTATGTGCACGCACGAAACAAAAAAGAAAAAAGGAGAATCAGAAAGAGTGTTGTGAATATTAAACCTGTAGGTATAAGACATTGAACGTACTTTGGTATTGTTTCATAGTGTGGGAAATCGACGCCTAGAAGGTAGCAATGTTGGCACAATCAGCATGGCTCTATGAATGCGAGATATAAGAATGAGTAGCCCTCATACTTTCACGTGAGAAGTTTTTTTAGTGAAGACAAATTCCACTGTTTTCTAAGCAAAAGACCCCCGGACCAGCAGTAAGGTATTATGATTAAATATCATGTTTATATGCCCGAAACAGTGTTTTTACGCACCTATAAAACCAAGAAAACCTGTAAAACACATAGAATTTACCGTCTCTGAAATAAGCAGGGTCATCAAGAAGTTTCACGTAAACTAAGTAAAGATAATATTGAAATATTTAAGAGTTTATAACAATCAACTACAAACTTTAAATACGTAGACTTTTGCACGTATAAAAAAAAGTTAATTGTAAAACACTAAGCATATATATTCGAAAATGCCTCCCCCCCCTCACCTATTTGTCATACTTAATCACAGGTTTGCGTAGCGAGTGCATATATTATTTAACCATTAAGGCCAAATAATTTTATTTTAACCAGTGACATGACCACACACAAGTTCATTTTATGAAAAGTGAGATTTCATTCCTTTATGCCACTCTCTAAGGCAAGGGCATTCAAACCTTTTTTTCTTCACACGTATTCCCCTTTTTAACTTTAGTGCATAATACAAATTTTATATTTATTATATATAAACATATATATATACTATAATTTACATTCAAAATAAATTAAATGCAAAATAATGTGTTGAATAATATATTTTAAAGGATAAATATCTATCTTTGAATTTTACGCACCCCCTAAGATGTATTTACGTACTCAGGGGGTATGCATATCTCAGGTTGAATACCACTTCTTTAAGGTGTCTGTGTCGACCTCAGGGGTTTTGGGGTGAAGAGCCTCAGGACCTGATTTTTGTGGGCTCAAACCCAGCTGCGGTCAACGGATATTTCTTGAACTATAAAAATACGTAGCACAACTTACTTCGGA
This sequence comes from Timema cristinae, assembly GCA_039000515.1. Lineage (NCBI taxonomy): Eukaryota > Metazoa > Arthropoda > Insecta > Phasmatodea > Timematidae > Timema > Timema cristinae. The sequence goes on along the minus strand of JBCFYV010000003.1, from coordinate 40,196,878 downwards.
GAAGTAACGCCATGGATACCATGTCGATTGTGACATGTAAACCAAACATGACTAAATATATGACTTTGTTAGTGTGTCCACTGGTGTGGATCTAAAATACAAGTTGAACTATTTTATATGACATGAACCTTGAAACACACATAACTTGAAAACCAACAAGGATATGGCATTCAAAAATGAAGAAAATATATAAGAAGCTCTAAAATTGTATTAGGATTCAATATTGTCTCGTTGGCTTATACGACGTAGGCGATATCCGCCTATCAAATATTTCCAGGTTTTATCCAGCGTCTGCTATGTGATTGACATAAATACAGCAATGATCTTGGTTAAAACAGGAATACCTATATAAATAAGCTCCCAAGATTCCTCTAAACATGATTGAAAAAAGAAAAGATGATAAATTCAATGGAAATGTCATAACATTGTAGTTTTTTTTTTTGGTCATTTACTATGGATTATTCTCTTTTACAAAATTTACTGTTTTAATAAGCTAGTTATCTGATTTGGTGAGCGCATGTTCTATGACGTTACTCTCGCAATAGATTATACTGTCGATAATGGGGAAATCTGGGATCGATTCCAGCTGGGTGTACTGAGGGTGGTGTTTCCTAAATAGTTTACCACTCCTTTTCCATTTAAATACAAGTAAACTTACTCTAAATTTGACCTTTAGCCAGTATCGTCTTAAGGGCCGTGCGAACCAGGTGGCTGCCAAACAGAGCTAAACCTAACCTACTGGGCGTGATATGAAAATAATCCCCAAACCCAACAAATCCTAACCTAACGTAGCTTGGGCGTAATAATAGACATGTAAGCATAACAATCGTTCATTTTTGATAGTAATATGAAATTTGACCTCTTGTGGTGAGTTAAATAGAATTTTGTGCCATTCTCAAAAGGTTATTTTATATTTTCCATCTTGAAAAAATTGTGCCCTAAAACATTATTTTTCAATTATAAAATAAATTGTTCATCATGTCAAAGTGTTAGTTAAAACTATAACTAAAAAAAGAGTAGAACATTGTCCACAAAGCAGGTTCTTATAGTTTTATTTGTAATCCTAACAGTTTTTGTACAATCTCGAAAGGAAACATTTAGCAAATGATTACAGTTTGTGGAGCTTTCATTCAGATTATTTTCATATCACGCCTGGGCTACCTTTGGTTTGGGGATGATTTTCATATTTTCCCGGAGCCCAATCACCATGGAAAATGTAGTAGCTGATAGATAGCAGAGTATTTAAGAAATGGTCAAAATAAAAACAAAATTAAAAATAAATAATTTTTGTGAAAGTTTTTACTCCCAAAAGTGACAACAAATCATCATACGTATTATGATTTGGTAGGCCATATAGTTTGGCGAATCGATTCATGGGAGAATATCTGGTAACTGTTGCTATCTGTCAGTTACAACCATTCTTATGAAGAATATACCTACTCTGTTATCCACCGGTTGGTTACATAGGGATTGCCAAAAAGCAATCCCACCCGGGCACGAAATCTACCTCGGGCCGCCCCTGCCTTCATCATCTCTAACCCATTAGTGTAATTAGTACAAAAGCGTATAACCCAAACGGAAAATAGAACGCAGTGCTAAACTAAATAAGTTTATTTTTGAAACACATTTTAAAAGTTTAGTAAGAGTGATAATATAATAGTTAAGAATCTGCTATTTTATGTTAAATAATTATAAAAGTTGTCAATGAAATATGTATTAAATATTAGAAAAACTTAAAATATGTAAATGAAACATTACAATTAAATTTGATATAATAAAGAATGATGGTCATATACAATGTTTCGCATGAGATCTTTTGTAACAATATAAAAAATATCAATTAAGATATAATTGACATTTAAACTTAATCAGGTTCATGAACAGTGATAAAATTGATTATTTTATTATTCTATTTAATATTTAGATGTATTGCTTGTCTGGGATACATAATTCATAACCCAGTAGTGGAAAGATTAGCCAGTACTAATGTACCGTTGCCCAAGGACTCCCAAATGTACTAATCGTACATATTTTCTGTGGAGGCTATTTACATGTCCCGAAGAGATTAGATGCGATGTTGGTGATGGTGAGTATTTGCGTGTATGTGAATGTGATGTTGTGGATTCAGTAGAAACACTTAACCTGATTTGAGTCTTATTAACAAAACCCTGGTGACTATTGGGGTAATTCCCCACTCTGGAAAAATACACAATACCAGGGACCCCTATCCAGGTGCATTGACCACTTACTACGCAACGGGGCCTATTGAACTGTGGAAGATGATGTATATTTATATTATATACTTAATAAAAACTAAATAATGATTTGAACTTGTGTTATAAGAATGTAAGAGTAATATTTAGTGATAATTGAATTAATTTAGAAATTGAAAAGAATAATAAATGTAAAATAAAGGGTAGAGTTTACAGATGGATGGTTTCTTAGTTTCGATTCCCGCCCTTCTTGTCGAAAATATTCGTGAGCGGCCAATATTTGACTAGTTTCATCCTCAGATCTTCAATAAGGAAACACAAACAAAACATGGTTTACATGGATATAATGTACATTTTGATTCAACCATGTTTTGTATGTAATTTCTTATTAAATATCCTGAGGCTGATGTAGAATCACATCGAAACTAGTTGTCAAATATGGCCGATCACGCAGCTTCTCGACATAAGGAGAACGGGAATCAAAATTAAGAAATCATCAATCTTTAAACTCTACCTTTTATGCTTTAATTAATCTTTTAAATTTCTAGATTAATTATTATTACTTCCGATATTATTTTTACAATCCCTATAACACACAAGCTTCCCTTAGTATTTCTACTTTACTAAGCACATCATATAAATATATTACATCATGCACAGTTATTAAGTAGTATTAAACAATTAAAGTGAATAATATAAATAATCAATATTACCTTTGTTTATGAGCCTTGAAAATTTAAAATAAATATTATGTATTAGTTAATATGTTTGTTATATTGTTACAAAGGCTTTCATACAAATTATTTTATATTACAATTATCATTTATAATATAATATTTAATTGTAATGCTTCATGTATATTTTCCAAACTTATCTATTATTTAAAACAATATTCTTTGACAACTTTCATAACTATTTATCATAATATTTTGATTGATTCTTAAATTTGATAAAATAACTTAGTTTAAATTGACACAAATTAAATTATCATGACGTTAATTCTTATAAAGTTATGTCTTGTGAATTTAAGTATTTTGACTTAAGGTATTATGGGGCAAGGTATTTATTTGCAAGGTTTGTAGGGTCAGGTTCGTGTGGAGTCAGGTTATTGTGGGATAAGGTTCTTGTGGGGTCATGTTCTTGTGGGGTAAGGTTCCTTTTAAGATCAGGTTATCGTAGGGTAAGGTTTTATAAGGTCAGGTATTGTGATGCAAAGTCGTGTTGGGTCAGGTTCTTGTAAAATCAGGTTATTATAGGGTCAGGTGTTATAGGGTCAGGTATTGTGTTGCAAGGTCTTGTGGGATCAGGTGTTGCATGTTCTTGTGGGGTGGGTATTGTGTTGCATGTTTTTGTGGGGTTAGGTTCTTGTAGGATCAGGTATTGTGTTACATGTTCATGTGGGGTAAGGTTCTTGTAGAGTTAGGTATTGTGTTACATGTTCTTGTGGGGTCAGATATTGTATTGAATGTTCTTGTGGGGCATTGTTCTTGTAGGGTCAGATTCTTGTGGGTTCAGGTATTGTGGTCCAAGTGCTCCCCGGTGTGAACAATTTTCTTTTGAAAAATGTTTATAGTGCCAGCACAGTAACTTAACCCTATAACTAAAAATGTGTTAAAACAACTATGGCGACACATCTTTAAGATTTAATACATGAGGAAGAAGGTAAAGATTGAACTCGTTAAAACTGACATAGTAAAGTAGTGGTTTTAGATGTAGATAGAACGATGACAAGAGCAATATAATGTGGTAAGATGAAGGGAGTTGAGGGGGAATAGCTGTGATCGTAATCACGATTTGAACCGTTCTGTTCCATCGAATATAGGACTGTATCGAAACTCGTGTCTATCCTTCAATTAACGTGTGAAACACGAACACAGCCACCAGGTAACCTCGCCCTTGCCACTATATGTGAGACTTCTAGACACATGACTTTTGTAGTCTATATACCTTGCGAGTCAATGTCATGAACAGTACTAGTATAATACTGTCAATTTCATAACCGGCTTATCTCCCCTCTCACCCCCCTCTTTCAAGTTCATGGGTATTGTGGGCGTACAGCCACAAAATTGTAGGTATCAATAGCCCCCGTCTATAACGGGGACGTCTTTCTTGTAATGGCGTGCTCATTGTGGTAGTACCAAGATCGGATGAGACGATTGAGAACTGGGTTTCTTGCTTCTTCATTTTTATAGACATCTTTTTTTAAAATATAAATTGTGTACCTAATTATCAAGAGACCTTATAACTTCCGAAGTTTTTTTTATTGTTCTGAAACTATTTGATAATTTTCTATCTATACGCTGTAAAATTATTCAACTTGACAGTAAATTAAATTCATTAATTCGTTTAAATATATGGTTATACTAATTACTTCCTCAAAGGCAGTGTTTCTAAACGTTTTAGTGATTGAGTACCAACAAATGGAAGCTATGCTCACTGGAGGACCACCGTGGCAGAAAGTTATGCTGAAAAATTTTTTATTCAGGCAGTCTCATTTCGTGACTTTAATACAAGATAAAATTAATTTATCATATAAAATGTTTAAAAACTCTTATTATAACTACATGAAATACTAAAATATCTTATTTTTATAATTATTTTTAACATTCCAAGCCTAATAATTTTTGATAAATAATTTTTCAGATTTATTGACTAAAGGTTGGTTACGATTTTAAATTTCTATTTGACTTGTGTCTAGCGACCAAATAAATAGAACATTTCGTTGTCTTTTTGTAGCACAACGTTTAACTACCTGTTCGGGTCATACGCTTTACTCATAATGCTAAAGGTTTTAGAAATGAGAGAGTATATTTAGAGGAGGTGTACTCGCATCGGCACGCAAGAAGCTTATGAAATGTTATATCTGTTATTACGTAAGATTTACGTATCGATTTCAACACAGCACTATACAATGATGATAATATTCTAGAGTTAAAGAGTAGGTTTATGTATTGAATAACGAGAGCTGAATAACTAACCCCGTCGATTTGCGAATAGTCTTATTTCCTCCCACAACATCATCCCTGAAACCTTTAGTTCCATAACGACTATATATTCATGGCTTCAATGTCAAAAGATATTATTACGAACACCAATGTCATTATAAAAATAAAATAAATAGTTTATATTTATTACCTTACTAAGAAGTCTTTCTCAAACTTTTCCCAATAGCGTACTTCCATAAAACCGTTTTATGCATTTGTGGGCCAGCCAAATAAATATACTACCGACTTGTTCCCTTGCTTGGATCAAATATTCAACAATGTACCTTTGGCTTACCCTGCAAGCTTATCTTGCGTAGTTCCACTCTGGTGTTGCCTTTCATAGAGGGCCATAGGCTATTCCGTCAAGGTCAGTGTAAATGAAGTTGTGCGTGTTATCAAGCAATAAGACACAGGATTTTTAATTTTAATTTGTCTTGTATGCACATTTCAAATGTATTACAACTTGATTATTGTTGAATTAGGACTTAGCCTGCTAATCTTTATCTCTTTCACATACCGCCCTTCATCCCCCATGGTATACTTTGTGGACCACCTGGCACACCGCCGCGGACCACTGTTTGAGAAACACTACTCATAAGGGGCTGAAAACAATAATTAAAAAATTAAATTTAATATATAATAAAAAGTGGCCGCACTGTGTTGACACCTCTGACGGGAATGCCCAGAATTATCCTGGTTTCTCTTCAAGGATGTCCTTGTTACCTGGTGGCCTTAACAGTTTTGATTTCATAATTCCCGCGCTTCACCATGGAGACTCACGCTTCAGTGACTCTGAAAGTAAAACTGGCCATTTCTTCTGGCATATCTATTGCCGATCTTGTCACGAAACTTTCAACCTTGACATGTACACCTGATGCCAAGATGTTGATGGATACCTGTTATGGTGAAATTGTTCCATTGGAACTATGTGCTTAAAATACTTTTGATTTCATCAGCTCTTCATTTTGTACTATCAATCCCATCATTAATAAGCACAAGGTTGTCTTAGTACATGACTTAAAAAGTTAATTAATTGTTATCTGATTATATACCATCAAAACCTTGTGCCAGAAATGGGGATACCTGCGTAAAAGGACGAACCAATAAAAACTATCATAAATTAATTTGGTTTACTTCCAGAACTATATGGTTTTCTCAAAATGTTAAATTTTTTCTCTTTCACGAAGGGCTTAGGTGAATTATTAAAATATGAATTTTATTGTTTGGGTCTTTATTTCCTGTATCCCATATCTTTTCTACGTATTTGTTTTAAGACAAGTATTTTGGCTCGCTTCTGAATACAATGCGGTCATGTTTCTTCAAGGTAATATTTTAAACAAAGAAATCAAGATGATTTTCCATTTGTATGGATGAGTCTGTCAAAGGGTTAGCAGTGGTAGACCGACATAAACAGTGAGCCCATGTTTAAAATAATATCTTACTCCCTTTCCCTTTCACTAAGGTTGACAAAGCATGAATCCTGGGGGTTTAAGGCTATCCTTCGAGAACTTCTTTGATTTTATCTTTTCCTCGTTGCCATTGTTCAGCCAAAGTATTTTCATATTTTTTCCATAATTATTACCTCTAATTTGCTCTAGCTATACTTTTTATTCAATAGTTTTAAAATTTTTATTTACTACAATTTTCAATTTGTAACGGTCCATTTTAAAATCCTTGTAATAATAATATAGAATTTTTGCTGTTGCAAGAAATGCAGAAATTTTACTAGAGGCCATAAAATAAACTGTTTAGAAGTGAGCGCTGAAAATACCACGTAAATGATCACAGAGAGAAAACAGATTGAGGACAATCATTTAGAGATTACCTCGAGCAACATATCGTTTGACAGGTCTAATAAGTTAAGATATTTAGGATCAATTTTAACTAGCAAAAATGATGATAGATTGGAAATTAGATTAAATAACACAATTGGGAATTGCATGCTATTGCTCGGTCAGTAAATTGTTAACATCGCACCTGCTGTCAAGGATTGTAGAACTAGGAATATATCAAACAATAGTTTTACCGGCTGTGAAACATGGTCTCTTACCCTACATGTTGAAAATAAATTTAGGTTGTTTTAAAACATTGCATTCAGGAATATATTTGGAAAAATGGAATACAAATAATGGGGGGTAGGCTAAATATTGAGTAGTTACATACTCTGTACTCATCACAATACATTGCTATGATAATCAAATCTCTTAGATTACATCGGGGCAGCACATACAGCGTGAATTGAAGAATCTAGAACTGTAACAACTAATATTACTATTAAACTCAATGGGACAAGACCAATGGGAAGACCTAGACGAAGATGGGAGGATAACGTTAGAATGGACCTTAAAAGAGATAGAGTGTAATGAGGTGGACTGTATAGATCTAGCTCCATATTGTTTTCCACTCGAATGAGAGTACACTTCCTCTAAACATAATCTTTCTCATTTTTAAAACCTTTAGCATAATGAGTACTTAAGCATATAGCCCGAATGGGTAGTAAGACGCGGTGCTACAAAAATACAACGAAATGTTCTATTTATTTTGTCGCTAGACACAAGTCAAATAGAAATTTTAAATCGTAACTAACCTTTAAACAATAAATCTAAATAATTATATATCAAAAATTATTAGGCTTGGAATGTTAAAAAAAAACACTATATATTAGTATTTCAGTGTAATAATATGAACAGGTGGCGTACTTTGGTAAGTGCGGCACCGAACTTTTGAGTTCTTATTGCCATAGATTTAGTAAGTAATAATACAGTCTGGTTTTTATGGAAAGGACCCTCTCTGACTTCAATAAGTCACCAGACATACTTTTTACCTATGCCTTACTCAAGTCATGTGACCTGTGACTTTTGATAAATAATATCAAAAACTATAAACCATACTAACAAAATAGTAAAGTATTTTAAATTTATGGCCCGAAAAAATATGTTTGTGTTTTCTAAATGGCCTTTCCTATTAAACGCAGAACGTATTATTCTTATTCTTACAATCCAATTCTAGTAGCTATAAGACTAAACTAAGTGACTACAATTATGATGAGTTGTTTGTAAGAAAATGCATCAGCGTTCGTGCTGTGAATGAATGGGTAAGAAACAAAAGTTGATAAAAAAAGCTATCCATTGAATTGGTTTTTTGTACATAACTTTACTGGAGCGGTCAAGCCTGCTTTTTAACAACGTCGTTCTCAATTCGGTTAAATAATCTGGAGCGGCATTTGTTTCAGAAGAGTCGGGCTGCCAAGATAACCATCTTCTGGCAATCAACGGGAGCTCGCAGGAGGTATAGACCGCGGGGAACGGGTCATGCGGTTAACCTACAGGCTGGCCAATAACACAGCGGCTTTCCTTACAGATGTTTTTAAAATAATTATTCTCATTTTACTGACAGTCTTGAATATCTAAATTTTTTGCATTAATCAATGAGGGAAGATTCTTGGCAAAATTAGAAGTGCGAACCGAATTCTTGCTTATTTGTGCGTGTGTATATAATTATTATTTATATAGAATATTAATTTTTATACAAAAAACTCTGTTTATGTCAAAATATTTTTGAATAGCATTTAAATCTTCAATTTGAATGGAACTTATCTGATGTGTGATTATAAAAATATGTAAATTATTTGTAAGATTCCCCCCTACCCACTAAAAAAACCCAACATTTTGATCATGTGACTCCCAAGTTTTATGAAACAAATGTCACGAACTACGAAAAATTACATTTTTTAAGTCCCAAAATATTCCACTAATTTTTTTGAAATAATTACCAATAGATTATCAAAATAAATAAATGGTACGGAACTCCACACGGACTTTCTCGATCTATTGTTTAAAAATTAAAATATTTACTCAACGCTCGTTATATATACGAAACGAAGTAATATATACTACAATAGCCCCATGGCTTCTTTGGTGCTGACTGACAGCTCACAGCTGATGGCTTTGAAAAGTTACCAGACCAAATTATGTATCCCTATGCCGAACCATATGATCTTCAAAAACATGTGTTTAGCAGCTTTCACTTATGACAGTCAAAATTTAGATATATACTTAAATGTTGACTGAGCTGTCAGTCAGCACCAAAGAAGACATGGGGCTACTGTAGCAAACCCAAGCATAAATTGCACTACACTTACGTAAAATATATTTGAGTCCCGGTTTTAAATTTTATAATTTTTTATTTTTAAAGAATTCATGTCCTCTTTGTGTGCTTAGACCAATAAAAAAGATCGAATTAGGGTCCACAAGGGTCAACACTTTGTATTAACATTACGACTTCCGGTTAAAATTTTCTACATTTTATTAGGTGTTGCAGATTTTCCGGTCATCTCATTGCCATTCAATTCCTCATTTATAAATTTTGGCCAGTAAAAAATGTAAATACTGACTATTGAGCCTAACATGAGGAAGATAAATCATTGTTGTACAGACATTTCTCCTAAGAGGTTAAGGGATAAATAACAAAATTTTGAGAGATTCACTTATATTTAATTAATTAATCAATGGCATTACAGAACTAGGCTTATTGCGTTGAGTTGCGGAGATACGGAAATTTCAGCTTCTGTAAATACCCTAAAAGCCATTTTCATGGGAAAATGAAAATATCCAGATTATTTATAATCTTAATCAATGCCTAGATTCGAATTTTAATCAAAATGGTTAAAGCCTATTTTGAAAAAAAATCTATTTTATTCTCTTTTCGCTTTTAACTAAATTAATCTTTATTTTGGGGTTAAAAAGACCCACAGACAGAGAGCATTGCAAAAACAACTTTTTAGGGTTGTGGGGTGGGGGTGTAGGGGAGTGATGAGACGTCAACATTCATCAACATTTCGGGTTAGATTATTTTTACGTTCGCAATACTTTACCTTTGGTTTTCGAAAAGTTAAAAAACATATATATATATATATATATATATATATATATATATATATATATTTGCTTATATATTTAAAGTTAATATTTTTATAAAAATATTTTTATTATATATAGATCAACATATTTACAATTATAGTTAATTTAAAATCTCAAATAGTTTCGGAAATATTATTTAGAAAAATGAGAATTTACGTATCTGACCCGAGCCCTTAAAATCATTTTACCAAAATATTGAGCGTAGACATTTTGATTGTAACATTTATAAATGTTTAGAAATGAAATTTAATCAAAATCGTTAAAGCTTATTTTGAGAGAGTCGACTTTTTTCTCTTTTTGCCCTTCAGTAAACTAGCTTTAATTTTAAGCTTTGATATCCACTTCCACACCATAGATACCAAATTTTAGCCCAATCAGTAAAATAGTTTAGGTTCTAGTCCGAGATACAGACAGACGGAAATGAGACAAAAAAACTTTTTTGGATTCGGGGGTCATGAAACTTCGAGATTCATCAAAATCTCTAGCTAGATTTTTTTTGACAATCACAATACTTTATCTACCTGTAGTAAAGCGAGAAAGTAAAAACGAGGTCTTTAAATAACTGATCTTACAAAAAATTCAAAAAATTACGATAAATCACCCAAATGTCATTAAAAGTTTACCATAGTGTATAAGTAAGTTTAAAATCGCGGAAATATTTTTGAATTCTTATTGCCTAGGAACAAGACGATCTTCTGGTTGTAAGTTTTTAAAAATAGTATATGAAAAGCCTATATCATTATACATGAGAAACTTAGACTAGCGGAACTGTATTTATTTATTCGCATGGGAAACTCCTTTTTATCTTTTAAGCTGAAGAATACGTCACAAGTGAATGAGATAACTTACGTTCCTGCTACATATTCATGATATTCTATTATAACATAAGTATTCAACTTAATATTTTTCAAAGCATAGTTCTTGATTACATTAATTGTTATTTTTTTAAAAATATATTTGTAACTATTAATTGCATATCGTAGAGTTCAATAAAAATAAAATAATTCTAAAATATTTTTTAAAAATTATAAATCTGTTTAAAATCAATATAGAAGCACATTATAGACGTTTTTATGTTGTACTTAAAAATTTAACTATACCACATTATTTAGACAGTTTTGGTTGTAGTTGAATAATTTATGTTGTTGGAATAAAAGCCAATGTCAAGTGATTTAAAAAAAAATTTTTAACCCAAAATGTCACTGAGATATGTTTTTGGTAGAGCAGTGATTATTGAAATACACACAACTTTGTAAACATACAATAATAAGAAAAATTCTCTCTAAAAAAACACCTATATTTTTTATAATTAAAAATGTTAAATCTTCATTTCTCTTAGTTAAATTTTTAGACATTGGCCTAAATTCTTACCGTGTATAAATCTATATAGCTTTTTTAATTTTAGATAATCTATATTTTTTTTAAATTGACCTAATTTCGAAACAATTTTCTTAAATTAAAATCAATTAATCATAGTTGAAACATTTTAATAACCACAGATTCAAACCATTTATGAATAATCTAGCTTTAATAATTCATTAATGTTCTTATTATATAGTGAATATATAGTAAAACAAAAATCAAGCACGTGCGTGGCTTCTTTTTTTCTAATAACTCTTTCTGTTATTCACCAAAATACATTATGTTGGCGGATGAAGGGGGGATGACAAAAATACATACCTAAACACACGCATGCATGGTAGATTCACTACCGTAGCTATTTTCCTCATTAAATAAATTAAAGGATAAAAATTATTCAATTTTCCTTATCGGTGGTTTATTATTTTGTTAGTAATATATTTTAATGGAAACACACGATATATTTACACACTCCAACATCATATAATTATTATTGTTTGTACATAAGCAAACCTTTGAATTATTTTACCGATGAAAACATTTATTTAATCTACCAAAAGTATGTGAAGCAGGCCCCACTTATGTTCACATAAACTGAGTCAATGAGCTTTAATTATTTAAAACGTGTTGTACAAGTTTCCAAACTCACGCGTAGCAGGCGGTTGTCTGCACAACATGCCCTTGACAAAGTAAATGCTATCGGGTGAAACAAGCTTAATATTTTAAAGTTAAACTGGGATGAAAATCCCTTGCAAGTTAAGCTATTCTATATGAAAGTTTTTATCACTAAACGATTTAGATTATTATATTAAACTTATTACCCTTATCAAAAAAAGGAGTCAGTCCAGTCTTAACTGATTTGATGGAGATGAGTTTATCGGATTAGAATACCGGTTGGGCTTAAAAGGTCGATCTTCCAATACTTCTCCATGCGAATGTGAGTGCATTTGATTAAAGTTATACCTTCCTCATTTCCAGCGTTAATATATATTGTAGACGAATATCACGCAAATATTGTAAATATTGATTGTCTTAATTCTTACTTTCTAATATCAAGAGAAAATGTTGTGATTGTGAAAAAATCACTACAGATTATGATGAATTTTCACGTTTTATGTGAACCCAAAAAAGTGTATTTTATAATTTTGACTGTCCCAGTGTCTGTATGTCTATCTGTCTTTGGTCATGGACCCAAAACGGTTAAATGGATTTTGTTCAAACTTGATATTTATATTTGGACCCTAAACTTCAGAATAAGAGTAGTTTAGAAATGAGTGAGTTTTATTTAATTCAAATTTTTTCGAAAATGGCTATAATGATTTTGATTAAAATGCAAATCTGTGATTTTTTTTGACACTACCAATAACACTCATTAGTTTTTTTTATCAAAAATTAATTTAAGGGTAATTTAATTATATGTCAAAAATGTAAACTGTAAAAATTTAATTAAAATAATTTTTAATATAACTTTAATAATACTGAGGATATGTATTTTAATAGGAAAGGGGGGGAAATTATATATATATATATATATATTATATATATATATATATATTATACCATTTATCTATTTATTAACTTTTAAGTCCAGTGACGTCATAAAATATATATAAAATAGATGATAATGAATGGTGGACTAGCTCAGATTTAAAATGAATAAAATATTTGGGTTCACAACCAACATTTACATTTCACAACAAGATAATTTATTATCTCAGGGTAAAACTTAAAATACAATAATAATGCATAAAATTGAAAGGGGACTCTCAGGACGTCTGGGTCATGTTGGAAAAAAAAACCTTTACTGTTTAAGTGGACTTATTGAACAAGCAAATATTTAATAAAACCATTTGAAATCCTTAAATATATATACTATATACATTTATAGTTAATTTCCTCAATGAGGTTGGTCGTTGGACACTAAAACAATAAATTCTAAATAATACGGTCATTGAATTTTGTCAAAGTCATTTCTCTGGCAAATGTTTCTTTTCCAGAGTCCATTGTTGAAACCGAATATTATGTCTAAAAGAAAATTATACTGTTGATGTATAAGTTGAAATTCATATTATTCTTTGATTTTGGAGCAAAAAATTTTAAAAGGTGAATGAATAGTCAAAATTGTGGTAAGATACAAAGGATGAATCATGACTAAAATTTATGTTGATACCATCTCATGTGAATCGAGTTTCATAGTGTCTTCTATCGATTGTTATTATTATTATTATTATTATTATTATTATTATTATTATTATTATTATTAGCACCGCGTCTTACTACCCATTCGGGTTATACGCACTTACGCTAATGTGTAATGGTATGGTGATTGTGAGATGAAATGAAGGACCTACAGTTTAACGTGGAATCCGAACCACGGTGGAGGCCTGGCATTCCCCACATTCACAAGATGTCTTGTCAGAGGTGAAGGAAGGGTTTGGTAATAAGATAAATCTTTGCCGGGACCAAGGATTGAACCCCTGCCGCCAGTATAGAAGTCTGACACCTTACCCCTAGACCACCAGGTCACCCCTATCGATTGTTGAAACTGTTACTAGATCAAACTCACTTGTCATAGCTGTGGTCTAGAGCTAATTAAAGCTGTCCCAAGTACCATCTTTTCTTGTCGTATGTAACACTTTAGGTGTAATTGGTACTAATAAAATCTGACATTATAACTATGTTTTATTCCAATAAATCTTATTTTACAAGTTCGCGTCCTTTTGGATCCAAAATGCCAAGCATCGTTTCTTCTTACCTCTCTCCCCTCCCCCTCGATAGAGTCCATTTCTTTACTCCTTGTATAGTGCGACCATTATGAGTCTCTTAGAAGACGTAGGAAAAATATACACCTGATCAGGATGGTTTTAAAACGTGGACGCAATATCTGGACAAAGCCCCGGTAAAAAACATGTTTTTTGATCTGATAAATGTACTATATTATTATTATTATTATTATTATTATTATTATTATTATTATTATTATAAGTTTCCTTCGACGCAATGCAATGTCCGTTGAAAACAATAAGTTTAAAATGAATATATCAATAATTAATTATTATTATTATTATTATTATTATTATTATTATTATTATTATTATTATTATTATTAGCACCGCGTCTTACTACCCGTTCGGGTTATACACACTTACGCTAATGTGTAATGGTAGGGTGATTGTGAGATGAAATGGAGGACCTACAGTTTATCGTGGAATCCGAACCACGGTGGAGGCCTGGCATTCCCCACATTTACAAGATGTCTTGTCAGAGGTGAAGGAAGGGTTTGGTAATCAGATAAATCTTTGCCGGGACCGAGGATTGAACCCTGGACCCCAGCATAGATGTCCGACACCTTACCTCTAGACCACCAGGTCACCAATAATTAATTAAATGTATTATAACCTATGGCCGCATGGCGTGCTAGTCAAGTAAAAATAAATAAATACTTAAGAATAAATTAAAACTAAGAAAAATATAAACCGACAGAATTAAAATTCTTACAGTGTCTAGCAATATTGTTTAAAATGTAAATTTGGATATGTTTTGTTATGACAAATAGCACGTTATACTTGTTTTAGGGACAGCAACTAATTAATTATGAGTAATTTATTAATGATCGATTTTCAAAGAAATTGAAATATTATTATAATGGTCCTAATGATTTGGTTCCAAATGGGTATCTGGGAGTATTTGTCATGTCAAATTGCATTCTATTGTGTTTTTTTAAAATAACAAATTTGTTTAAAGGTGGTCTTTTGACGACAATTTTTAGAATTTGAATATTTAAAAAAAATGGCTCTTGAGATTCGATTTAAAATGGGTATCTGGAAAGGTTTTTGTATTAAAAAAAAAATTAGAAATATTGGATCTTCTATAAAAAATAACACTCTATCCATTAGATTACTGAAGATTGATTTTGTAAATTTGAATATCTTTGAAAATATCTATATTGATTTGGTTAAAAATTGGAATCTGGGAACTATTTTATATGATAAATAATAATTTAGGGCCTATCTCTATTTTTTCAAATAAATTACTTTAAGGGTAGTTTACTTATTTTGTCAAATTATAGAAAATATTACATTTTTCGAAATTGACATTAAATATTGTGCTCAAAATGGGTACCTTAGAATAGTTCTTCATGATAAATGGGAATACGTTTTTATTTTCACAAATTACAAATAATTTGTTTACAATTAACTTGTATTTGAAATTTATTAAAAATATTTGTACCATTTGGTTTAAAGTTTATAAATCAAGAGTTTTTATCATATTGCTTATTTTAATTTTTTTTATGAATAAAACCTACTTAAAAGTGATTTACTGAAAACATTTTGAACATTTTCTGGTTTTCTTCGAGGCTATAATACACAATATGAGAAAGTTAATGAGATATTGTCTTACCATTTACATAATTATGTATATATGCCATCGGACATCTTAAAAATTGGATAGAAATCAGCATTTGGGTTAATACATGCTTACCCAAAATAGGGCAGAATTCATTAATTTATTCGTAATCTTGGGTTACTTTCAGTTTTCTTAGGGTATTGATTTGTTAACCTCGCTTACTTGTTCTATATACCCTAACAAACGAAAAATTTCGAAAACAATGATTTATTTACTAAATAATTATATATTGTTCAAATATGTGAAAAAATCGATCTCATCTCAAATAAATACGGGTTTCATCAAATCAACTAACATAAAATAATTGTATTTATATTCATTTAACTTTAGTAAGGAAAATTGATTGAGAATATTATGTAAGGAACGAGCTTGTGAGAATATTGGATAAGTTGAAAATAGGTTAATGTGAAATTGTTTTATAAGTTAAAAAATTAAAAAATATAATTAGGATACCACATATAATAATTGAGAAGAGATAATTACATTAATCCTATTAAAAACAAAATAGGCCTTATTAAATATTAGATTAGAATTTGTAATATAATGAATAGATGAACATTAAGTTAATATGTAATATGTTAAAATTATTGTACATAAGCAAATGTGAAATTAATTTCTGAGTAAAAATAAGAAAGTAAATTGATAAGTTAAATTTAAGCCTATTTAGGATCATTCAGTTTCTAATCAAAAAACAGTAGTCCTAAAATACAATTAAACATCAGAATGTATTAAATATAAGATAGATATTTTTTGATATAATGAAATTAGGTTAATAAGTGTCATTATAAACCGTTCCTTAGCTAGGTTCGTTAATTCCTCTCCTTAATATAAAATAGAAAAATCTGGCGAATGTGCATTTTTTTAAATAATTCTAGTTATTATTAAATTATAATTTACCAAATAGGATATTTAAAAATTTCTCTTTCATTATAATCTAGACCAGGCTTATTTGTACTCCGACAAGCGTATATTGGATTTCACACTAAGTGTATGCCCTGTTATTTTTTTAATATATATATTTTTAGATTTTTCAAAACGGGAGGTGTGTTCATAACTATACAGGTAGGATTTACTTTTTTTCAAATCTTGGATTTTATTTACTAAGATGGCATGCTTCATTGGCCAAATCTCTCTATTTTCTCTCTGTCTCTTATCTATATATATATATACTAAATACATAAAATAACTATATAATATATATAGAATAAATATCTATATACTGGGCTAAGTATTTAAGTTGAGACACCAGCGTATTCCGAAAATGAAGCATTTTAGAAAAAATAATTTTGAACAAAAGTTGTTTTAAGGCTAAAGAGAGCACTCTTTATTTTTGATTTGGTGGACGTCTTCAAGATTATTAATGAAACTTTTAATTTTGATCGGTGTTTTATTCTGCACAAAATAACAAACAACTTTTGCCAGAAAACTTTTTTTTTACATCCATTTTTGAAGTTATTTTAGCTTTTATTTTGTATAACAATTTAATATATTGTTTAACTATTTATTACGTGAAAAGCAATATTATTTATAAATTTACTTTATTAAAAGTTCAAAATGACAACCATTAACATCGATACACTTTTAATGTAATACAAATATCTTGAATAAAAGCTGTTGTAAAAAAATACAATTATCTACAAAAATGTATGCCTAATAAAAAGTGTTTCATAAAAAGTTGTTTGTTATTTTCTGCAGAGTAAAATACAATTACAAAAAAGTAAACAAAACTACGTTGACCTTGAAATAACCTTGAAAACGTTTACCAAACAAAAAAATTACTGTGCAGTTCTATTTCCCCTTTAAAATATAAAAACATTTCATTGAAACAATTTTTCTAAAATGCTTCGTATTCGGGATAGTCAGGCATTTAAGTTGAAACACTGAACCCGGATAATAATAGTCACACGACTGCGTTGGGCAGAATCCCCCTGAATTTTAGTTTTAAT
This sequence comes from Timema cristinae, assembly GCA_039000515.1. NCBI lineage: Eukaryota > Metazoa > Arthropoda > Insecta > Phasmatodea > Timematidae > Timema > Timema cristinae. The sequence continues at coordinate 40,179,050 of JBCFYV010000003.1, read as the reverse complement.
GAATTTAAGGGATTAACTAGAACAGTTAAGCATTCAGTGTGTAAAGTTTTAGCTTTGTATCTTATCGAGAAATATGAGAGAGACTCTATGGAGACTAAAAGACAGACACCACAACATATTATATTTTACAGATTCATTGTTTATATAGATGGCTTATTATTGATGTCATAGGATTGTTCTAATTATTGTCCTATAAATTACATCTCTTAAGGATCACATGCTAACCAATATCATGCAAAATACGTTTATCATCTAGAAAATTAAATTTTAAATATTGTATTTTATGAAGAAAGCCAAAGAAAGCTTTCAATAATTCTACTTCCACAAGCATAGCGTGCTATTAATATCACTCTCAATAGAACCTGAACTAAAAAAGTTTTTAACTTCAAATGTACGATACAAACCCTTTCTTACTTGAGTGATGCAGACTTTACTTTGTAAGAGTATTCTTGGTTTACACTTAAATATATTATTACGCACTCTGATAAAACTATGGATTCACATTATAATCATAATTTTTGTAGCATAGAGCAAAGTATATCCGCTACCTTTCAAAACGAAGTGTACAATGCTAGGAATGCAAAGTTAAAGACTTTGTACCATTCTTGGGAGTCTGAGTGAGTAAATGATGAATGTGTCACCATTTCCCCGAGCTATAAACAATATTACCATAACTCACTTAATATATTTTGATAGTCAGGCCACATATCACCACGAATAAAATTAGATACAGTTAATTTTCATAGGAAGATTCGTTTGTCAGCTAGAAAACTACTGGATCCATTTTCACGTAGTCACACGTCAGGTCATGTTATATGCGGCTGTCACTTAAGATAGATAATACCAATATCTATAAAATAGCAAAATTTTACCAATTTTCACCGAAAAAAAAGTTTTTTTAAAGATTCTTTCTTTAAAAAATTGACTGAACTGAGTATATGTGCTTGTTAAACCATGGGGGAAAACATATTCCGACGTAAACCTTAGAAATATTGCTGCTCTTCTTCACATACTGGTTTCATATTAAAACATATTTTTTATAAATGATTTAAGTGATATTTTTTTATAGAAACTAGTAATCAAATGATGATGTATCACAGTGTGGTCCAACTGGTGGCCAGCGTGTCAAATGAGGCCCACACTCACTGAAAATGTAGCCCTCACTAAACACTGTAGGTAGATTAAAGGATAACCCTCGATAGTAGAAGTGAAATAACTAATGATTCAAATAATATTATGTATTTAAAAAGGTCATGATTGAATTTTACTATGCATTTGTTTGACTAATCAAAGTGTGTATAAATATTTATTTTTAACGGTGGTTTTGTGAAATTGTTTGGGCGTAAATATCTCATAATACATTTTTGGAAGATTGACAAACTTTTTTAGGCAGTAAAATTTAAAGATTCTACCAACCAAAAATACAATAATTTATTTATAAGTATTGAACATAATTGTTTATTAAGCGTTGTTTGTGGGCCTATATTAAGTTGGTGGGATTACTAAATATATCTTGGACACTAGGTGCAAATTTAAGTCAGATTTGGCCCTTGGGATGAAAAAAGTTGGACCAACCTGGTGTAACTTATCATATAAACTGTGCTTAAAAAAGTTTGGTCTGGAATTTATACAGTATCCCCACGCCATCTTAGTTACTATTAATCCGCTTAAGCGGTGCGTAGTCTAAGGCTCTACTCTCGCAGTATACTGGATTAACGATGAAATGGAGAGGTTCGAATCTCGTTTGGGTGTACTGAGGATGGTTTTTACAAAATGGGTTTACACCCTTGACTCAAATGTAGGTACAATTCCTCTAAATACTACACTCCTAACACCTAAAACCATTAGCGTAATTAGTACATAAGCGTATAACCCGAACGTATAGCAAGCAAGACGAGGTGCTCAAAAAAATTTGCTAGTGACTTCAACGATTGGTCAGTTAGGAAACCTTACCCAGTGTGAGACCAACTCTAAAATAAAGAATATTTTTGACATTGTTATTTAAATTACACAACTGTACATCCTTGATGCAGTTCTACTATTTGCCACGGGTGAAGAACATGCAATAACAGTGACAGGCTATAAGAAGTTGTTTTAGTTGCTGTTAGCTGGGAAATACGAATAAAAGAAGACGACGACACTTCAAACCTCTTAAGGTCAAACGAGTCTTTACGTACAAAGATTTATTACTTCAATGACAGTGTTTTCTTTTCGCTTTGTCGGAGGTCCGTTTTCTCTTACGCTTATTAACGCATTTGAGGTTAAAATTCTATCATATTGTTTTGATTTTATCTTCGTATGATTTATGTAGTGATGCTGTCATTACAACTAAAGATTTCTACTATTCAACATGTATCAAATATAGTTTTAGGTAAAATAGATAAACTAGAATAAGATTAATTATATCTTTTCACCTTTAAATATTAAATAAGCAAATTACAATAATTACATTTTATTGGAGTGGTTTATGTAATAATTATAACAAAACTGTTAAATGTTTCACTGTAATACATAGTATGCCTACCATTATACTTTTTTTTTACTGCACCACGTTTTATTACCTGTTTGGGCTAAACTCATTTTAATCATACTTATGGGGTAGGAATGAAGTGGGTAAAATTTAATGGAAACGTAACTTAATTTGCAGAGGAAAGTGGGAAACAATTTAGATGAAATCACCTCCACTATACTCGGCCGGGATTTGAACACCTACCTTACCTTTAACAGTAAATCATACTATATAAGACCTGCCATTTATTTGACGTGTTCACCTATGTATTTATATTTATTAAGTACTAAAACCAATTTTTGCCTAAATCTAGTGTGTGATAATTATTTAATAAAAACTGCTATTAGCTAGTGTCCAATTCAGAAATTAATGACATCAAACCATAAAAGTAGTATTAATGACATCACTGTCAAAGCTGTGCTTTATCAAGAAATATTTACTATTGTGATTGATTTATTTCACTTATATGTTTTATTATCGAGACTTTGTAAATTAATGAAATACCTGAATTGATTAATTATCCAAGTCAGCATACTGTATTGTGCATCTTAAAGAAGTTTAAAGTGAGATAAAGGAATGATTCAAGTTGCCTACTTGGTAACTACTTGTTTATGTATTTATTAAAGGTTGTTAAATTACAATCAAGCTGTGGCACGACAACGATATTTCATGGATGATAAGTCAAGTGTAATTATTTTTTTAACAACTTTTTTTTATTCGAAGTTGACAGAATAGTTGATGCGATTTTTTTTTTCTAAAAACTGAAACCTACGTACTGTAAAAAATTTACTACATTAGCAGTACTACTCTCTTAGAGAGATACAATCCCAAGACAGGAAATTCAGGTATAGGGACTAAATAAAGAGGACTCTCACCTAATGCCAGTTGACTGAGATAACTTGGTACATAATATATACATTGGCAGTGCTATTGGCTACTGGAATAAAGCTGGATCATTTTAGCGAATGAAATGCATTGCATTGCCAAACTCTTGATAGCATATTTATATATATATATATATATATTCTTGAGGATGCATATAAAATTACACATAACTTAGCAATACAATACTAAAAACAATATTAACTAAATAGATATAATAATATTCTCCTTAAATTACAATACAATGTTGTAAGTGAATTTCTGATGTTAACACAGTGAAGTTACAGTGAATAAAAAATAATAATTTGGCAATAGGTATTATTTGGATTTAAATAATAGTGGATGAATAAAACAAATCTAGTTATTTAATTCTGATATGTATTGTTAAAAAAATCAATGTATTTTATCTGATAAAAAAAATAGTGTATCGGTTCAAATTATTTCTTCTTCAACCGACAAGCAATGACATGTTACTGAATCTAACATTGTTATTTTTTATTAAAAGTTCAGTTTAAATATTGATATAATTATTAGAATGTTTATGCTGTCTCACCTATAATTAAATCAAAATGGTAAGTGGTGTATTGTCTGTTAGTAGAATTGTAGGACTGAAAATATGTAACTCAAGTACAAATTCTGTTTTTGAATCGTTCTTTAAAAAAAAATTACAGATATTTGGTGGGGTGTAAAAATCCTGACGCTTACCAGAGATGTGTATATTAGGTTTAGTGTACCTTCTGTTTAGTGTAACTTCCTTGAAAGTGTCCTTAAAACCTTCCGGTAAAATAAATTTTTATTGCTGTGATTATATTGTGCGTTTACATACTTTTACAACAAAAAATACAATATATAAATTTAAATTATACATAAAACTAGACTAAAAATTGTCATTTTAGGATAGAGCTCCCAAAATATATTTTGGTTCTAGGTTATGTTGGTTTTCTAATAGGCTGGAATCATAAAAAATTAATAAACTAAAAATAAGATTAACCAAAAATGTAAATAAAACGCTTGGTTAAAATAAATCTAATGCAAAATAGTTAAATCTTCCGTTTAAATATAAATGGGAGATATTTATTTAGCAATTATATAACTAAAGTAAAACAAAACAAATGTTTACCAAAAATGAAAAGCATGGGAATCATAAAGAGGTTTCAATCTTCGCTCCTCTTATTGATCTTTAAAAAAAAAAGTAGCATCGAATTCATCTTTGTCGAGAATAAACCCGATCTTACACGACACATCCCTTAGGTACGTTCGGGTTTGAAGGAATTATGGCAAAACCATTTTAATACAATACATATAATTTATTTCTATTTTATTTTATAATACCTTTGAAATTATAATTTTTTGGGGATTTTCTTTAAACGGAAATAACGTGTTTGTATCTGTGCGTGTTTATTTCATTTCCCTTTTTAAGTTTTTAACCATTATAAGATGACCAAACTCTCTAACTTTTCAAGGCTACCATTTGTATATTAAAATACATTTTTAATATATCATCATTTTGGGATAAAAATTAAGTTAACGTTCCAGACAATAAAAACTATTAATTTTAAATAGCGGTTTTTTTCCCCACTAGAAAATTTAATATAATCTTGGTTATAGTTATTATTTTTTATATTGTTCTACTTTTTGAAATTGTGCTAACTATTTTAGATATTTTTGTATACTTGATCTAAAATGTACAATGCTATACAATAGTTACACATCTATGAAAGCAAATAATATATAAATAATTATTTGCCAGCCTGAAAATATTATAGAAATAAATCTAATCGTATTTTGACGAAATTTGCTAGAAATGTTTTTATAGTAAACATTGAAACACCCATTTCATTATATCAGAACTTATTAACCCAAAACCACCAAAAATGTTCAATACTAGTTCCTTATCTTATTTTATGTGCAAGTAACATTTGATACAATTTTTACTTTACTACATATTATTAAACAGAATGTGTTTACTTATTAATGTTGTAACAAAATCAAGTATTTATTAAATTTGTAATTTTTTATAAAATTTACATTCCTTAACTAATATTTCCTCTAATTGTTTTACTATCTTCAGTTCCTCATAACCGGTGTTCTCATGGTATAAGGCGCCACGCAACGTACTGGATTGACGGTAAAGGTGAAATTTGGGCTTGAATTCTGACCGAGTGTAATCAGCGTAGTTTTTATTAATTGTTTTCCCACTCTCCTTCAACGCAAATAGATGTATATTTTCTTAGATTCTACTTTATAAAACTTACAACATTAGTTTAACTATAAGAATAGCACAACCGGGGAGTAAAACACGCTGTTAGACAACCACAACAAAACATTTCACTTAACCTAAATTTACCTAACTTACTCTTCACTTGCTTGTTTTAACTCTTACAATATATTGTAGACCTGGGTGTTCTTGGGTTAAAAATGCTCCCCACCGTCTAAGAGCCGGATGTTCATGGGTTCAAACCAAGCAGAGGTCGATGGGTTATTTAGGTATGATAAAAATCTCTAGCACAATTTTATTTAGAGGAGAAGAAGAGACGTAGTTTTCATTTTTATTATGGCATATAAAAGAACCCTGGTATTTATGGGAAAATAACGTTCTGGCCAAAATAATTAGGCATTTTTTCGCTCGCTTATAGAAATTCAGGGTGTAAGACAACGGGAACAACCACACTTCCTTAGCTCCACCAATAAATTAGATTTTTGACAGTTGATGCAGTCAGGACTGACCAGCCGAAGGGTTGAGTCTATGTCAAGATTTGGATGGATATAAATCACACTAAGCTAACCTCCAGGTTGTTGACTTAAGAAAAGTAATATAAATAAAATAAAGCCTTTAGTTTTAACTCGCTAAATTATTTATTTGTTTTAATTTAAATTAGAAACATGTTATGTTATTTCCAATGGAGTCTGTATTTCACTAATGTCTGATATCAAATGTAACGTTATGTAACACTTCTGAATAAACCAAGATGAATATTTTACAAGCAATACAATGTAATTTTCATTTATAATCGTTCTCTCTCCTACTCTCTCTCTCTTTTTTATTTTAAAGATTGACTTGACCGCGCTTGATTGGCGATGAACAATGATGTAATTTGCCGCACATGGTTAAACTTCCTGACCGTACACACCCACACACACACACACATGCTATGTATGACCCGTTGAAGAGGGAGGGGGAAGCTGGATGGTCAGATGGTGAAACGGTGGTAACGCGTGCCTCGCAGACAGCTAACCCGAAAGGAGAAGAGCTATTTGAGGGGGAAGAGGGGTATATTAGAAGGACAACAACGTTCTTAGATGGGCGAATGAAGTGGTATATGCAATTATTAATGAATATCTTATTGGCTTTTTTCCCCTTACTACGATTTACTACCCATCCGGGATAAAAAAATTTATTGCTCTAATGTAGCGGGAATGAATAAGGGAGAATTAACTGAAAATCTACCCTCATTTAAATGGGGGAAAGTGAGGAAGACCATCGAGGAAACCAAAAATACAAGTATATACAGACTGTCGGGATTTTAATCCTGACCTATCCTTCAACGGTAGACCATACTACATAAGCCTAGTATTTAGTTCACATGTCCATCGATTCTGGTAATATCAAAATCAAGAGAAACGATCGTGTTGATAATCAATTCACGAAAGTAATGTAATTTTTGTTTATTCTTGAATGGGTATTAATTTTTAATAACTTGTGTTTTTACACATAGGGCTGGTATCAACTTAATCCAAGGGGAAAATATAAGGATAATAGATTGATTTTAATATACTTGTAACTAGACTAAAGAAAGAATTAGGATATTAAAGTAACATTTAACTGTGTGAAACTGCCTATCGTGCAAATAGGGGATTTTTCAAAGATGATCATCCAGTCATCGGTGACTAAGTGGAGTGCTGAGAGATCCTGAAACCATTACCACTCTGTTTGGATAGATTAAACCATTTAAAAAATATATATACATATGTCTTTTTTCAAAGATATATAATGCATATATATATATATATATATATATATATATATATAGTGTATTTAGTTTAACACAAGGGTCAGGTATTATCAGTTATAAGTAAGGTGTTTCGAGAGGAAATGCACCCACACTGGTTGAAAGAAAGGGGAAAACTGCCACCTGGCTGAGATTCTAATCTTTGCATCCCCTTCATTTACAATCTCTATTCTGAACCTAATGTCATTTACCATGTGACCACCAGTGCATAGTTAAACATAAGTTCAAGCATATTATGTGAATATCAATACACTTGCTACAAAGCATTGTAATTACGGCACTCTCCTTATGGGGGAGATCACAATTTTTTTTATTAGTTGAAAAATGGCACCTGAACAAGGGAGTCAAACCCGGAACCTTTGGCTAAGTGCACCAATGCCACCACTAAGCTGTCTAGGATTCGTCTCATCCTCAGGATAATTCGTAGCTCGATAATTTAAGACCCGCCTCGGTGGCGTAGTTGGCTAACGCGCTAGTCGTGTTGAGCTCGACTGCTGAGGACGGGGAGATCGAGGTTCGAATCTAGTTCGGCTGAACTGGGGGTGGTTTATCCTAAATGGTTTTTCACTCTACCTCCACGCAAATGCGGGTTCACTTCCTCTAATTCAACCATCCCAATTCCCAATCCATTAGAGTAATTAGTACTTAAAGCGTATAACCCGAACGGGTAGTAAGACGCGGTGCTAAATAATAATAATAACAATAATAATAATAATAAACATTTTTTTTTTAAGATTTCCACACGTCCATCAGAGACTCTACCTTAAATTATGAAATAAGAGTTATCATTAGCATGGGACTAATCTTGGTAGCTCAGTGGTAGCGCATTGGCGTGGTTAGCCAAAGCTCCCAAGTTATCTTCATGTTTTCAGATATAATTTATCAACTAATTTAAATTTATTGAAAATGTGGCCTCCTCCATATGGATAGTGCCGGAATTACAACGATTTGCAACTTATGTATTGAAATTCATTGAAATATCACTTTATCACGTTCTTGTATTGAATACTTGGCAGTTCTCCCAAGTCTCAGGCTGCTTTGTTATTTGATTGCTACGATAAATTAGTTTACTCATAGGCCTAAGTAGCCGACGATCTACACGCGTCCATCATATTAGTTAAGAATGAACCTGAGCACAAGATATATTCCTTATAGATTAGTGGTTGAGTATTGGTGTGCTAAATTAAAGGTCCAGGGCTCAATTCCTGTCGTCAGGTGTTATTTTTCAAATAGTTTTTGTTAAATCGTATGTTATTAAAATATTATATAACACCAACAATATTATTCAAAGCAAGAAATTTTATTTAATATTAGCTCACACATAAATTAACAGTGTGACTCATAAATAATATAGCTCGAATAACTTTTGTTACGTGATTACAGCATGCAGATGGAATAAACCAGCAATGTGAAGCGGAAATGTTGTTATCAATGGGAATATGCCGGCAGGAATGGGGCTACGCGAAAACTTTCACACACACATTCTAAGGAATACTCCCGGATATGGAGTTTCTTTTAGTTTATTAAAAACAGTTTCTTTTTAAATAAATAAATAACATCTTATTTAATCTGATTAAACTTATAGGCCTATTAATTAAAATATATGTTACGGTACACCGAACATAGTTTATCACACTTTTGTCTTAAAATATACATTTAATAAAAGCTCGTAAGATTTAGGAGAGGAAATAATAGGGTCTATACATTTTAGTAGAAACATCATAGATCATAAATGAAATACACCTTTACTTACTTAATCTATGGCAAAAGGAACTAGGAACACTGTTACAGAAAAATTGAGAAATTAGAAACATCTCTGTCACTAAAGAGAATATAAATCATATTAAATTTCAGAACTGAAATAAAAACTATATATATTTGCCCATAGCTCAGAAATTATTGGTTTAAAGTATATATTTCAATAAAAGATACTCGTCTTTAATAATACTAAACCTTTATATTGATAAATTATTTCGTATCTTAAATAGTTGCGGAGAAATGATAAAAAAAAAATCCTCTCTGTAAAGTAACCTCAAAGTTATTTTCATGAGAAAATGAGAAGTGTTATCTTATTTATAATTATAAACAGCGTCTCTATATAAAATCTAATCAAAATTATTTGAAAGCATTTTGAGAAAATCGATTTACTCTCTGTTTGCCATTCGCTAACTACCCCTAAATTTAGGGTTGGATATCTAATTCCAGCAGCTCCTCGAGGGGACCTTTTGATAACCCCAGATACCAAGTTTTAGTCCAATCGTTAATATAGTTTCGCCTCCAGTCCAAGTTTTAGCCAGATGGAGTTGCAAAAACGACTTTTTTTTTGTTTTTTGAGGGTCATGAAACGTCGGCATCCATCACCATCTCGGGTTAGATTCTTTTTGACGTTCACAATACTTTCTTTCCAAGATCTAGAGATATAGTAAAAATTAAATTATTATAATTTATCATGCCTTAGAATATATTTTGACAACCGTTTAATTATTTTACATGTGTAAGAATATAATTAATGTATGCACGTTAATGAGATCTTAAAAACATTCTTGGTTATATAACAGCGGATATTTCCAGGAAATTATCTATCATTAGTCTGGATAGTTGGTAAGTCATGGTGCAATTTTGGTTTTATTATTTTAGAAAATATTAAAAAAAAACATTTTTTTTCTAACGCGTCTTGCTATCTTTTAAGGCTATATATATAAAACTTTACCCGTTCGGTGCTGTATGGTCTAACGCGCTACTATCCTGGTAGATTATACTGCTAATGGCAGGGAGATTTAGGTTCGAATCTCGGTCGGGTGCACTGTGGGTTGTTTTTACAAAATGGCTTTTCACTCTCCTTTTAAGCAAATGTGGGTAGAATTCTTCAAAATATAACCTTCTGATCCCTAAAATCAATAGCGTAATTAGTTGATAAGCTTATAAATTTACCAGTTAGTAGGTTTAGGTGCTAAAAAATAAAATTACTCTAATGTGATGGGAATGAAGGAGGTATAGCTAACAGGAAATGTATCTGTATTTGAGGCTAGGGAGAGTGGTAAACTATTATGGAGAAAAAATACACCCGGTACACCCAGCGGGTATTCCAACCCCGTCGCGTTGCACTAAGGAAAAACAACCACTTTGAGTATAGAGTAATGCTTAAAACTTAGCTTAGCGGAAATAAATATTGCATGCGTTTCTGTGGTTGGCTGGATTACATTTTTTTTATGGTTCTTTGTTACTAAAACGATTATGGTTGAACTCTTGCACGCAAGTACCCTTTAACTCTCTACTTTATCCTTCAAAAAGTGATTGGATGATAGTTCTTGACCTGCGTGATTCCGTCGTGGGAAACCTGTTACTTTTTTAATTTCTTTTTTAAAAGGTGGGTCAGTTTTTGTTTACCACCTGTTGTTACTAGCTCCATAAATAATTACGTGTTTGAGAGCTACAAAAAACTCTTTTTTTTAAAGCTAATATTTATGTTTACTGTTCCCTTAAATCAATATTTTATTTTCATATTTCAATTTGAAATGTTGATATTCTAAAATGATATACAAACGTGTCATTAGTTTCATTTGCAAATTCTTTCTGGAAAACTGAATATAATAAACCACCATACAAATACGTCTCTATAATTGTCTGAAAATACAATATTTGAATTCCCAATAAATAAAACCAATTATATATAAAATTTCATCAAATAGTTAACTAACATTTTATCCAATTCTTTATGGTTTTTAAATAATTTATAAATTATACAAAAATACGCATACATTGTAAAGGTACTACATTAGTAACTCCAACAAGCTACCGGCTTGTACCAGTGGTTGAACGGTCTAAGGCATAAGGCTCTCAATAGACGAAATTGCCTGTGTTGAGGAAATTGGGTCAGATTATATTTCACTGTGGTTTTACAATTCTGTCTCTTTGCGAAAGTGGGTTCACGTCTTATAATTTACTGTCCTAGGATTTGATGTGAAAATGGTAGAGCCTACAAAATCTGTTTCATGTATTTATAAACCAGAGAAGTTATCTTTCAACAAGTATCAATTTTGACAGATCTAGCTGAAAATCATAAATAACAAAAATTTGTTCAAAAGAACCAACACTAGATCATAGTGGATACAATGCAAATCAGTCAATTCAAGTGTAAGATAAAAGTTTTGTATTAAAGAAAAATATCTAATTTGATTTAGAGTAACGTTTATATTTCATAGAAAAGTGCATTGCCATTAATTTTATAACAAATTGTTGAGTAAACTTTATAGAAAAACATCCAAATGTTACATAGGAGCATGCTATAAATATAATGAAAAACAAAAGAATATAGTGCGAACATTTAAAGTCCTACTGGACAAATAAGATTACATTTAAACATGTACAGCTTAAATAATTAATTTTTCCTAGTGCCTTTTAATACCTAATCAGGATATGCGTATTTAATTACACTAATAATGTAGAGATGACAAATATAGCGCTTGGAGGAAAATGATCAGTATTTGAGCTATGAGAGCGTGAGAAACCATTTAGGAACCTCATATTCAAGACACCTGATAAGGAGTCAATCGATCTTCCAGTTACATGCAAACCAGACTAGATGAGTTTGACATTTTGATCCTCATACTCAATGGTGCAGGTTTAAAACATACATATACTGTATTAATGACAACAGTTTTTGAAAATAGTGTTTTAGAAACAATCAAGACAAAGTTTAATTTAAGTATAGGAAAGCACAGAGTAAATAGTTGTCATATTTATTATGTGTAAGTAGTGCAATCAAAAAGCTTCACGTATACTGTAAGTGGCTTAAGTGTACCTAAACTAGACTTTCCATACTTAGTCCAAATTAAACCTAGTGCATATTCTTTTAATAGAAACCCTCCGCAAATTTCAAGCAGAGACGTATTCAAAGCTTATCAAGACAAAAACGAAATGCATACTTTTTAATTGTGTTCGTCGTTTTTAATGTTCTTTTGTGAACTGACAAATCTTAAGGCATAATTTTGTGCTCTTTTCTATAACTTTTTGGCGTTTTTTATTATAGAAATAAATATGACCACGTGTGCTTTCCTTGATCACCGATTTTAAGGTAATTTATTATCTAATTTTCCTTTAGAAAATACCTGTATTCACAAATGATGCGTTTATCATAAGGTTTCCTTAGCTGGTAGCATGTTCTTGACCTCTGATGCAGATCCTCACACACATGCGTATGGCTCTCTCACTCTCCTTGGAGCACGACGGAAAATAAGTGCATGATAAGCTGCTGAGATGTGTGCCAGGGAGTGGCCTCGTATCTGCGATGGGTCATCTCCCTGCTGGCATTCGAATGAGCCGCGCTTGTCATGACGGCACGTCGTAAAATAGCAATACTATCATTCCACAAGAACACACTAACACTCTGGATCGTGGTGGATCTTTATACAGCCCTATTTTATAGGAATGGCCTTATCTGACAGCTAGAAAAGCAACCAAATCTACCTTCACGTCAATTGCTAGGACGTGCAGCTGTAGATTTGAATAGAGATATTCAATACCTATAAGATAGTAAAATGATATCAATGTTGATATAAAATATTATATATAAAAAGGCCCTTTATATAAAACTTGGAGTGTATTCATGGTTCCTGTTTTATTATCAGTCCGGGATAGCCCCATAGCCATTCAAATGAGGTAAGAATAATTAAAGTAGAATCTTTTTATTTAATGGAAATATTCCAGCTATTTAAGCATAAGTATTTATTTTCAACATATTTTCCCCAAATTTGAAATAAAATTCACGCAGTTACTTTTTGAAGAATCTTATGGTATTTTTAAGATAACCCAATTTCGTGCCACTGTCTATGATTAATAATATACATACTAGCTCACAATGATATTTAAAATGGCCCAGTAGAATAAGAAAAAGAATTTATGTTTCACACTCATCCAACATTGGATTTATGCGAATATCGATTCATGTTGCTGGAGGGAAAAATTTGACTCTATTTTGTGATAATTGTCAAAGATTTATTGTGTTATCACCCCTCCCCTAAAATCCAGTTTTGTGTATAAAATCTGTAATCTGAAGCGCCTCTATTTGGTTCTTCTCTTTTCTTTTTATTTTCATAACAAGGAATTGTGTGGCTCAATTCATATAAATTGTGCCCATTGATTTTAGTTTTTTATTCTTTAGTTGCACCATATTGTCATAGTTACATGTTTATTTCGAAGAATAGATCTAGATTTATTTATTTTTCTTTAATTGAAGTAAGTCCTAAAATCATTTGATAACCCAGTGGCCCATCTTAATTTGTTTTCTTGTACTAGTAACCATTCGCTCCATACAAGACAAAATTGTACCAAATTTGATTACTTTTTCACATAGAAACATTTGATAAAAATGATGACCATAGTAAAGAAACATAATCTTATCTAAAGAAAGATGTGAACTGAAAGTATGTATGTTTTTAAAACTAGCATTCATTTAGTTTAAATAGTCCGGCACTGGTGTGTTTTATAATTCTTTTCAATAGTTACACTACCATTTAGGTGTAGACACTTTTTTGTCTCCTTGAAGCGATTTTTGCCATAGATTTCTGACCCACGAAAAATCCAATACCAGGGAATTGTTATTAATGAAATCAGTTCACTGAAATGAGCTGTTTGTTCATAAAGTTCAATAGTTCACGAACTGCATCTCGTAGTTCAATCGTTTGCGGACTAAAAATGTAGCACAGTCTTGCACCAGTTAATGACCTACAAACTGTAAGTTACTCCTCTTACATAAAAATTACCTAGTTAAAGGTATACTATCAATTTAAATTAACTAGGTAAAATATATCTACTACATTGGTAATATCAAAATCAAAGAGTATTTTTGAATTTTCTTGGTGGGTATTTGTTTCCAATAAGGATTACTTTTTGTGAAAACATCAAAGTATTAGGCTGCGTTCACTTTGAATGCACCTTCATGCAAATAAACTGTGTGTGCGAGTGTGCAGGAAGAAACAAAATTCGAATATATCTGTCAAAGCAAGTGGTGACGTGCCGAGGTCGTTCACACTGAATACCAGTTGACTGTGCAAACTTGCACAAGCTGGTGCACTGCCACTGAGGATCAAATAATTTGGGCCACTGCGGATCAAATAATTTGGTATGTGTCATGCACACTTGTGTGTTGCAAGACGTTTGGCCGCAGTGTCGTGAGAGTTTGTGTTGTAACTTGTATTCTAAAAAGGTGTATAGCTGTGTTCTTGTGTGTGAACTGTGTCTTTGTTTGTGTGTGGTTTTTCACGATGGAAATTTAAATGCTAAAATAATGCGTTGTAGAAAGATTAGAAATCTGGGATGCTGGTTGTTTAAGAAGATACGGAAAAATGCGGCTTTGTTCTCCAACTTCCTCCATATAGATAGCACAATCGTTCACCCATTATTCCTTAAATAGTTCCATATCCACTGTTAAAAACTTTAACACATCATTATTATATATTAAAAAATTAAGGTTCTTCGTCCGATTAATCCATCTTGATAAGTCGACTACAAGTGGTTACTTGAACCGTGTTTTCTTCAGTGTGAGCACTTTGTGTACGCGTAAGCTTGCATCTAAAAGTGAAGGCTGTGGTTGGTTTAAAATAAAAAATCCAATAAACGCTTTTAACAAACTATACTAATTAAATGTTTATGATATTTGAGTTTTGTGAGCTGCAGCAAAAGTACTCTCCTCTATAAGCCTACCTATGTTATAACGACCACAAATGCCAGTGATGTCATCATCGTTATTAGAATAATAATTATACCTATTATTTAGTGTCTAAAATTGGTGGATAGCAGATAGATTTTCTGAACAATAAGCTTCTCATTAAATTGTTTCTCTGAATTATATCGGCCAAAGAATCCCGCTAGTCAGTTTTCCTTGTAGTTCAAATAAAACTATTTCACATCTATCAAGTGAACTAATTTAACTAGTTCAGCCATATGAACTGTTAAATTTGAACTATACGTTCATGAACTACTTATATATACTCCAAATACAATCCTTCAAAGATATGATCTAAAAAAAAAGCCTTCAAAAAATAAAGTAAATTTTAAAATGTTGATCTTTTTCTGTCATGTGTAACTTAATTGATTGTCTAACAGTAGATTATAAGAGATTTTCAGACAAATTGTTCTACAGTGATATTTTCCTTCAGCTTAGACTTAAATTCATCATGTTTTAGATGATGCTATTTCCATGTAAGTGATGAAAAAATACTTTGGCTATAGGTATATACTGTGTGCAATAGCCTCAAATTTCTTTATAGAGTCTAGGAGGGGGATTTCAAACTGCCCTAAGTCAGCTTAAATAACTTTCCAGAATATTTCTGCAACAAAATATTATGTATGTCTACATTAATATACTACAATCTGTATTGGTAAAATCGCCTTATGTTACATAGTGCTTACATGTCGAATTGGGAAAGTGTTTCCATAATGGCCTTAGTCAATATACGTTGTTTTCCAAACAACCCTTAATCCGTGCGCATAAATAGACCCTCACAACATGTCATTTTCATAACAAGACACCCTTTAATATTGTTGACTGTTGGCGTGTGTAGCTGTGAGCGATACTATCAGAGTTCAATAAAAACGTGGTAGAAAGCAGTCGAGGTAGAAAAAGAAAACGAGACGTAGATAACTGGCTCAAGAAAAAAAAAAAAAAAAAATGCAAGACATAGCACCAGTGCACGAGGGAAACCGACTGTAAGTTGCAAACACAACAAATTCTAAGCCTGCAATGTTTAAAATTTAACCCCTTATGGCATCAATGGTAGGTCTACACAAAATCATGAGATAGTTTATTCGTGGTAGGCTGCTAATCTTTTGGCAGGCGTTAAGAAGACAAAAATTACACGATTGTATTATTTTAAGCTTAGGTGATAGAATGATAATGTGCATGCTATTATTTGCTACAGGAATTTTAGGTTTTATTCCATTGTTACTATTTTGACAGCAGAATCTTTTTTTTTTCTTTTAAAATTAATTGTTTAACATTCTGATGAGAAGGTTATTCTCTGCTATTGAATTTTAATATTTCAGTCCATTCATGGTAAGCTGCTGCTATTTTGAAAGCAATTAAGAACACAAAATTAATCATGACGGATTTATTTCTTCAGATTTTAGGTTGTTAACATCCTGCTGTGAATGTTATCGTGTGTTATGACATTTTCTTGTTTATTTTTTGCTATATTACAGGATCTTCCCAAAAAATTTACCATAACAAGACACATGCAGAGCAAGATAATTTTCTTCTAAAATATATTGCATCACACACACCAAAAACAAGGAGGCCATGAAAAGAGATACTAAGAGTAAGATCCATGTCAGATTATTTCATTCAGAAAAAATAATGGTGTGATAGTTCGTGTGGGCAGCCAAACCTTCTTATCCATTACACAGCTAAGCTAAAAACTAATTAATGCTCTTTTCATGTATTTTTTTGGAAAGAACGAAGAGGAGGCAGTAAAATAAATCTTAACTACTACTAGAGGTTCAATAATTAACACCCTGAAATCACTTAAGTGTAGGTAAAGTCATTATGGAAAGAGTAAGAGTGTAAGAGGGTATATATCTCTGGAATTATCCGTTAGGAAACTTTGTCGAAATGGAAAAGAAACCGACATCACTAACGAAGTGTTTCAAAATATTTTAATCAACCTTCATTTGGGATTTTCTAACCCTAAAACTGATTGATAATCATTTTATGATAAACTAAAAGACAAGATAACATCAACCTGTCGACAGCAGGCGGAAAAATAACTATATAAATCAGTACCAGCTGTATAAAGCACACGCAAAGAAATGTTATGATATTACAATGAGAACGCCAGAAAATGGCGTTGTAAAATTTTTTTGATATGCATCGGAATCACCTTCTTCCAAAGTTATCAATTAGGGAAGTATTCTATTCAAGGAAAATCTTTATTTAAAATTTAACATTTGCTATCCACAGTGGGGAACAAGATGTAAAATATACTTGCAACTAAACATCGACAAAAAAATAATCAGGGAAAGGATCTAATGAAGTAATCTCTACGCTTATGAATTTAATTACACTTTTAGAAGATCGATTTGAGGGAGCAGCCGAGATACTACACAAATTAAGGTAGTTTTCAGATTCATGTTCAAGACAGAGTAAAAATTCAACAATACTTAGTGCCTTGCTTGCTGCATTATGTATCAACAAGTCAGGTTTTCACTTACTTTTAAATTCACGTTCACTGATTTCGGCCCCTAGATAAGAGTTTTTGGAAGCATAGAAACAATTCTAAGGAAATAAGAAGAACTCATAAGTCCAGATACATATCATTATATCTTTGATGATTATGATATTTTGAAAATACTTGGACAGGACTGGTGAATTTTCGATTACAAGGAATGTGCCGAGACAATCTTGAAGAACAAATTACCATTCAAGATACAAGACCAGAGGGTAGTTTACTATAGGAAACAAAAAACACAACGATTAATGTGAGAAACACAATGGATTTGATGCACACCATAGTGTTGATCAAAAGCAAACAATGTTAGTGAACAGCTACGGGATATTAAAAGTGATTTATGAAAATAATTGTATAAGTGAAGAGAGAAAAAGAGAGATGTAGAAAAGTAACTACATTTGACGAATTTAAGTGAGACCGCTAAAGACTTCTCCAATTGGGCATTGCATGGTAATTACCTTGAAAACAATGCCAAGAATACTGCGAATTATAATGAAAGTGAGCTTTTATATATTTAATACAAGAGTTGAATTCAATATAAAAATACAATATACAAACAATGAATATTGAAACTTTGATATTTAACAAATATAGTGTAACAATTTGAGTATGGAAGACTTATATATATATATATATATATATATATATATATATGACTAGATTGAAGATAAAATAAAAATGTTATGACATTATAAAAGTAAGACTATCTTACATAAAATACATATAACAAATAACATTTTAAAAATAATAAATTAAAACAAATAGTTTAAGTCAATATAATAGTACGAAATATAAATTGATAATATTATGGTTGCTGATTTGTAAGATTGAAGAATAAATTGTAAATTGAAGTTATATTTTTTATTATTGAATTCTTATCTGATTTGAGTGCCCTTGTTCCTTTTTCTCAAGCTGGTATGAATCAGCTTAAAGTTGCTGCGACATGTTTCGGCGTAACAAATGACGCCATCATCAGGCTATGGAGTAAAAAATCAAAACTAATTATGGTCCAATCCAGTGTGAATTTTTAGACATGAAAATTAAACTGTTCAAAAGTTAATTAGGAACATGATATGAAGGATATAAACCAAAGAAAGAAATAGCATATTTACCGTTAGCGCCTTATTGAATGATTCCGTCTGTCATGAAGAATGGAACTGATCTTAGGGAGTGTATTAAAATCGTGTGTATAAGAACTGGGTTTCTGATATGTTCTAGAAGAATTTCGTAAAGAGTCAAGGATAATGAAAAATGCTTGGTTGTAGTAACTTAGTGAAGTTGTAGCGTAAGAATAGATAGATAAATTTAGAAACATGAATGAGATGAAAATGGAAAATTTAAATTAGAGAAGGAGAATGACAAGTAAGGGAAATGGAGAAAGGGTACTAATCTTCTCGACACTGGCCCGAACAGGTCATTTACTACTATGGAAGGATGGGCCGGATCATATGGGATGTTATTTCATTTTAGTGTGTTGAGGTAGGTTCTTTAGAAAATGAAATAACATCCCATATGATCCGGCCCATCCTTCCATAGTAGTAAATGACCTTTTAACAGGTCATTTACTACTATGGAAGGATGGGCCGGATCATATGGGAGTACTTTTTTCTCCCCCTTGGCAGTTTACTTATTTTAATTGGATCATCCTATTCATAAGACAGAATAATCAATTCATTATTGCAATCATATTCCCAAAAACCTGTGATTTCATACGGATCTGTTAGGATGATTACTACTTCGATCTTTTTATTTTAAACACCTTACCATATAATCTAAACAAACAAATGATTAATTCAATATAAATTATGCCCAGTTGTTTATGTCAAAAACTCTAATGGCCAAAGCTGGAAACTATATATTTTTTATTGTAAGAAAATTAAACTATTATTGATTATGTTAACCAATTTGGATGTAATATAATTAGAAATTTAAATTAATGCCCTAAAAATGGGACGCTTATAACTAAATATTTACGCAATAAGTTAAAACTATTTTAACATTTTTTTTACCACTTTTAGATATACTAACACTCTAATAAATGTCGAATAGCATTTACTTTTCATTTTTTTAATGAGACCATCAACATAAAATCATTTGAACTGTCGACAATGCTTATTGACCCGAAAGACCTTTCCAAATCTGGCGAGAAAGAGGACGTAGTTAATCTAGAGAAGAACTGACCAATTACCATAAGAAACAAACACGCCGCGATCAAGGATAAACAAAACCAGGATCTCTCGGATTCAAGTTATCACGAGTGCATGTAGGTAGTGCTGGTAATGATTATGAATATGGAGGGGAATTATGTTTAATCTTAAATTTTGATTTTATTATTTTGGTTAGTTAATTAATAAATTAATTTCAATAGTTGTGATAAAATACTTTAATAAACTATGTCATACCTGTTGGATTAGTGTGATGGAGGCGATTTTAAAATATAAGAAGATTCGTTAAAATAAAATGCCGAGTGAGATGCAACGCAACTGTATGTGTGTGTAAGTGATGAGGGGGAGGGGGGTCTAGCCCCAAGCCCTATTAACCTGGTTGAGTTAAAAAAAAATAGGTTTAGTAGTCGGTTATTTTAACGGGCGAACCTTGCCTAAGCCAACTAACTTAACATATCCTAGCCTAGCCTACCTAAAATAACCTAGCTTAACCTACCTAACATAACCTAGCCTAACCTAAATTAACATGACATAGCCTGAACTAAACTAAAATAACCTAGCTCAACCTAACCTAAGTTCCATTTTCGATTTTGAACAAAGTCGATATAAATTTAATTTTTACCCCGCAGTTCGTGCAGCCTCGGATGAGTTGTTCCTCGATTTGTGTGCACCCGTATTAGTTGTTCCTCATTTCGTGTGCATCGATTTTTACTGGGGTTCAGTGACTTCAAAGAGAGCGTAGAAATATAGTGGTCAGAGTGGAAGAAACCACAACTACTAGGTCACTGTTTCCCAAATTGTGGTACTCGTACCTCCAGGAATACATGAAGAATATAATGAGTACGTTACGTAACAATGAGTTGTATCAATCATATCAAGGTCAAATCTTATATTTCTCGAATACAAATTTTAAATTTTCTTTACACTCTAGAATCCAAATTTGAATTCTCGAAGCCTTAAAAATATTCAATTTAGGTTAAAGTGAAAATATTTAAAATGTAATTTTTAAAAAGTTGTATGAATCTTGATCCCACTGAAAAATGCTATTTTGTTTGTTATGTCTATTAGTACGTCATAGATAAAAAAAGGAAAATTCTTTAAATCGTTATATAAAGTCAAGGTATTAATATATTTGATTGTATAACATTTTGAGATTTTTACGAATCTCAAATTTTTCAAGTATCATTGCGGTCTAGCGTCTAGCGATATTTCTATTTTTATTTTAATACCTAATAAATAAATGAAGACATATTTTTAATTTTAAAAGCCTTGATTTTCCTATGGTAAGAATGAATTGGTTCAGATTACCAACTAAGCTTTAGTAAATATGGTAAAGACCATTTATATATTTGTTTCTATTTTTATGAAGATTTGGAACAGATACGTTGGTTAGGCACTGTAGGTAGTGCCAATTATCGATAGCTTTTGTTTAACTTATATTTAAAAATACACTACAATATCCATATCTATCTGTATTAAAAATACGTACTGTCAATTTTACAAGTAATTTCGTAATAAAAGGAGTTTTTTCATTTTCTATTTAAATATTGACATATATTTTGTATTGTAGCAATATTAATTAACAAATGAATGTGTAATTTATTTATTTTTTATATTTTAAATTATATTAATATATTACTGTATCTCGTAAAACTAAACAATTGATTTAAATAAATATTATTATATTCAGAGTAAAAAATATACCAAAAATTGAGTTTATTAATTAGAAAAATTTACTGCGATAGTTTGATTTTGGACTAGTCCTTTTAAAGGTTTAGATAAATCTTGATAAAATTGTAGGTTTATCTATAAAAATATATTCATCTGGAAACTATTGACTATTATTTACGAGCTCAATATTAAAAATACTATACTTAATTTACAGATAATTCGACCATAATTTATTAATATCTATCACTGTAAATTAAGTTGAAATAACGTTATATATCATTCAAGAATGTAAATGAAGTCATAAAGTCAGATCTTCCGTTTACGTGGAACCAATGGGTGGACATAATCGACACTTGGATCTAAGCAATAAATGTTCCAAGTAAGAACCAACTTATTGATGTGCGGGAATAGAGCTGTACCTAGACAGGAGTGGCCAAGATATTATAGTAATACACTGTGTGATCGATTCACAGTAATTTTGCACTTTTCGGATGGAAAATAAATAGATAAAAAAGCAGCCCTTTATCAATTTGCCTCACAGATATTTTTGGTTATTTTTTTTCAAATTTAATTTACTTACATCACATTTCAAATTGACAAAACATTTGGATGAACGTATAGTAAAGAAAAATATTTAACACATTTTATTTAATGTTATAAAATGCCAAATTTATCGTTAGTGGTAATTGTATGAATGTGTATGTGTATATAATTACATATATATATATATATATGTATGTGTGTGTGTGTGTGTGTGGTACAGGGTGTACCTATTCACGTGGGAAGTAACGGGGGTGTGGACAGTAGGCCTCAAAACAACACAAAAACCCATATGAACATATGTCGTATGTTTGATAGTTCCTGAGATAAGGCCTTCCAAGCTTCTGATGGAATTGTTAATATACCTACTTGATAAAATCTTATTAGTGTTGCTGCATCCCTGCCTGTGTATCAGCAGTGATACGACACTTACAAGAGGTTCATAAGGATGTTTTTTTTAGTTCTACCATCATTATTATTATTATTATTATTATTATTATTAGCACCGCGTCTTACTACCCGTTCGGGTTATACGCACTTACGCTAATGTGTAATGGTAGGGTGATTGTGAGATGAAATGAAGGACCTACAGTTTAACGTGGAATCCGAACCACGGTGGCAACCTGGCATTCCCCACATTCACAAGATGTCTTGTCAGAGGTGAAGGAAGGGTTTGGCAATCAAATAAATCTTTGCCGGGACCAAGGATTGAACCTCGGCCGCCAGCATAGAAGTCTGACACCTTACCCCTAGACCACCAGGTCACCAGTTCTACCATCCACACCCCAGTTAATTCTTAAATAAATCGGAACGTACTGTATATATTTAACATATGTAAATGTATATATGTTTGTATATGTATAAGGAATGTCACATACATATTTTGGTGAATCATAAAATATTGTATAATGTTTATAAAATAACATTTCAGATAGTTAATTATTTTATCTTATTTTCTTTAAATGTAGATCAAATATGTATATATATATATATATATATATATATATGTAAAGTATCAAAGCAAATATGTTGAAAGATATTAATACCATATATTATATATGATATTTTGAAGTATGAGTATAATTCCACGCATTGCAAAGTTTTATAAGTTTACACATTCTACATGAATATATATTTTAGTCGTGAATTAAAATTTGAAGTATTATGCTAGAAATATTGTATTTATGAAATAAGTTTACCACTAAACAACCTTTTATTACATGCCAATTTCATATAACTATTCATATGTAGTTATAAATATGATTATTATGTTGGTGTTGTGGTAGGAGGAACATAGGGGAGTTCTTTGGCTTGAATAATAAATACGATTAGAAAAGTCGACTTAATTCTAAACTAACAAGTCTTATGACGAAGAAAGATAGCTCTAATACCTAAATAGTATTAGTTTTAAATGTGTTTTAAGATTCTTCATATTGAATCAAACTCTACAAATACATAGTAATATGGAGATGTCAAATATATGATTATGTTCTGTTTATGTTATTAAATATTTTACCCAATAAATTAAGGGAGACACTAGTGGTGAGGATCTCCTGGTTCGGTAGAAACAACACTTGCTTATTAAACTGTCAGATATTTATTTAATTTTGGGTATTTAACGTGTAGATTCAAAGGTGACTGATTATATTAGCATTCAACTTATGAACTAACTTAATTAAAACATATTTCAACGATACAGGGAATTGAATATGTAACCCTTATTTGAATGAGCAGACACTCTACCTATTGATATAAGGTGCCAGATGATATATCCTTGGTTGATAAAATAACCAGAAGCTTAGGCGGTGGAAGTTATACAGTCCAATTTCATAAGAAGAAACTTACTTGAGAGCTTAAAAACTTCCTAGATCTACATTCACATATTCATACGCCAAGTGTTGGAATCTAAAGCTTTCATTTTTGATAAATATTATCAATTACTTTAAAAGAGCACTATTAAATTAGTAAATAGCTATCAATGTTGGCAGCCAAAAAGTATTTATAATTTATTAAATACCCTTTCTATCAAAAGTGGAATGTATAAATCGTCCTTATATAAAACTATGAGTTTGTTAATCTGTATTCGAGGTTTCATGTTGCCGGGTGTACACGAAGGTATAATTCCTGTCTTGAGAAGCGGTCGGGGGAGTATACATGTGTGTGCGTGTGTGTCTTTGTGTCGGTTCATACATTACAAGAGTGAAGTCGCCCGAGGTCCCAGGGCCCGTTAAAATGATAGGGGTGGGGGGAAAGCCCCAATGATGTATGAGGATGCATTACCACTCCTAGTCGAAATTTAGTTCGGTGCTTACTCTTATACGGTCATCGGTGACGTATGAGTAAAACGGTTTACTCAATATGGGGGTTTATAAACATCAAAAAGAACCGTGGAATATCCAGGAAGATATTATAAACGATTCCAATAAAATTTATGTGTCGTGATTTCTAGAATCTTTTGAATACTTGGTACCGTATATGTCATAGTTTATATCGTAAAGCAGAACAATTTTGTGAATTAGTATTTAAATTAATTCGTGAAAGCCTAATTAATTTAAACATCAAAGCTTAAAACTATGCATATATTATTGATATAATAGCAACATTTAATATTGATATTATTGATATAATAGCAACATTTAATATTTCTTGAAATAAATAATTGAGAATCGAAAATAAGTACTTAAACTCGTTAAAATAAAGCCTTTTTTAAACTATTGATTTTAATAATGGTATATTTAATAAAATACATAATTAGTAGTAGTAAGGAACATTATATATCCTAATAGATAAAATAGAAATCAATTGAAAGATACGAATAAGATCGAAATTAAGTTATTAATTGTCTTTATAATTTATATCAATAACTTAATTTCTGTCTTATTCGTATCTTTCAATTGATTTCTATTTTAACTATTAGGATGGTATATTTGTTGTCTTGTGTTGGCAACTAATTTATTCCCCTTCAAATATTTAACTCAAGTAAACAAGATGAGAAAGGTGAACAAATGTTCAGTAACTATCAGATGTTGACTGGAAATATCAGATGAAATTACATTGTGGAAAAGTCACTGAGTGAGAAATGCTAGCAACTTAACAAGTTTCATTGTCATTATCTTCATAATCTATAGCAAAATAAAACTACGGCAGCGGCCAAACTCGAAACAAATCTACATTATGCAATATTGTTATTCTTTTATTGAAAGATGTTACAAAAGTTAAAGATTTACTTAAGTATGTCAGACGTTATAGTTTTCATTTCATAATTTCCATTTATTGTAGTGTATACTGTGTATACTGCCTTAAAAATATGGATATGGAGTGACAGTTTTAAACATCCCAAAAAGTTTTTTCATTATCACAAATTAGCGAAAATTACTAGTATTAAATTATTATTAGCACCGCGTCTTACTACACGTTGGGGTTATACGCACTTACGCTAATGTGTAATGGTAGGGTGATTGTGAGATGAAATGAAGGACCTACAGTTTAACGTGGAATCCAAACCACGGTGGTGACCTGGCATTCCTCACATTCACAAGATGTCTTGTCAGAGGTGAAGGGAGGGTTTGGTATTAGTATTAAAGGAAAATCAATTTTATACATATAAATGGTAAATATATTTTAAACTTGTAACTTAAAAAAATAATTCTGAGTTTCGTGTTGATTTGTTTATTAATAGGACCATATATTTAATCAAAGTGTCTTAGCCATTTGCTTTATAAATCAACATTTTATTTGTTTGTACAGAATAAAACTTTATACTATATTATTATTATTATTATTATTATTATTATTATTATTATTATTATTATTATTATTATTATTATTATTTATTATTAGCACCACGTCTGACTACCCGTTCGGGTTATACGCACTTACGCTAATGTGTAATGGTAGGGTGATAGTGAGATGAAATGGAGCACCTACAGTTTAACGTGGAATCCGAACCACGATGGAGGCCTGGCATTCCACACATTCACAAGTTGTGATTAATGCACGTCTTGTCAGAGGTGAAGGAAGGGTTTGGTAATCAGATAAATCTGTGCCGGGACCAAGGATTGAACCCCGGACCCCAACTCAGAAGTCCGACACCTTACCCCTAGACCACCAGATCCTGAACTTTTGATACTATATTAATATTTGCCCGTGGATTAACTCCCATTAAACAATACAACAACACATTCTGCAACTTCAAATGATAGAAAAGAAAAAGTTCAAATGCATGACTTTTATGTTCGTACAAGATCCATGAATAAACATAGTCTCACTCCAACCCCCTCTCCCTCCTTAACCCAGCTCATATCACGTGTAATCTTATGTAGACCTACCTGCATTACCAGCCGCGATGAATGTTCACTGCCTACGCCTAGTTTTTTCAACACTACTTCACTCATTGATGATCTAACGTGATTTATACAGCGTGCTATGGTTCTTTAAGAAATAAGTAGAACGACATAAGCCTTGTCTCGATCCGGTGAATACGTTTAATTGAAACCTACAAATGGGCAAACTGACAAACATTCTTAAAAATTGATTATTTGGTGTTTCTATAGTTTAAAATACACAAAAGGAAGGTAAAACTCATAAAAATTTGAATGTGCAGAAAAACCTAGCTGGTATATTCATTATTCACATGGGGAATTTATAAAATAACTTTGTTATTATATAGTATATCAAATTAATCACACGAAAAAGTAACCAAATATTAAATTAAATATAAAGATTAATCCTCTTAGGTTTTAAATTGCGTCACAAAACGAGAAATGTAGGCGGATTAAGCGGACTAATACACAATATCAAAATACAGATTATAATCTAAATTAAAAGAAGAAATTTATTTTAAAGATTAAGCTATTATTTCTCTATACACAATATTTTGTACTTTCATATAGTGATTCTAATTTAAAAAGAAAGAAGAATAACATAGCATAACCAATTGGTTGTTAAAAGAGTTTAAACAAATGAAAGTTACTTAGAACTGTAATATTCTACACTATAGAAAAGGAATTATTCCGTCTCAATGTTTTTGGTCTAATTTGCTCCACTATTTTCAATCCGCCACATTCAATTTGGGGTTTTAGAACTTTTATAGAGAACAATTATCTTAACACCTATATTCATACAAAATTTTAAATTTATAGGATTCTTATAATTGCTAGAATAATTCATGCAGACAGACACATGTCAAAATATATCGGATTATGATGTTCAACATCCTGCTGCACTCTTTTTATATTTCTCGATCAAAAAATAAATATGTCAAACAAACCATTTTTTAAAACAATATTTGAAAGGAAACATTTTTCACAGCTTATCAATTGAGTTAAGAAAAAATTCAAGCCACAGAACGAAATATTTGCTCAAGGACGATCATAAGATATGTAAAACTAAATTATATACATTTTTACAATACATATTGGAAATAAGAGATTCACAGTTTAACAAAGAGCAAATGGTTGTTTAGGGTTGTCCTTCTACATGTATTTAAAAATTTCAATCTTCTATAGTATAGCAAATGTTTTATTCCATTAGTTTAGGAAATTTTTGGGTAGGACCACTTTAACCTTTTTTATATCATTAATTTTTTTTTCATAGTTTTTGGGTTGGCACTAATGCCTGTCTGAAAATTTTAAATCTTCTACCACTGTAAGAAGTATTTTGTCTTTTTATCACTACTTCTTACGACCTGTTCAATCTATACGCATATAGGCCTAATGTACGAATTGCGCTAATGAGCTAGTTGTGAGGAAAGTTGAATTTAGATTAAGTGTACCCTCACTTGCGTGGAGGTATAGTTGTAAACCTTTTAAAAAACTATTCTCAGTACATCTGGCCAAGGTTTCAACCCAGATATTCCGGTCATCGGCAGTTTATACAAACGCAAGGGTGATGCCTTAAAACATGCATCCACTGAAGCAGGTTCAGTGAGAAGTAGATTTCTACACAAGTTTTGGAAAGGCATTCATCACCTTTTCATCAACCTTCACTTGGAAATTTCAAATATTTAGGAATTATTGGGGTATTTTTTGAGTAATCCCACTACATTCATGGTATTTTTTAAATTTTCCATGTCTCCTAAAAGAATACAGTTGTTGGGGTGTGTTAGAGCAAAACCAGACATAAAAATTTTTATTTTTATATATCAGTGTGACTTAGGTTGTCTTGGTCTCTTTATTTTGGAGCTATAGCACCTACACTTACACACCCACAATCATAAACAAACAAACATACAAACTTATAAACAAACTAATACACATTTTATATTATTCATATGATAATTAATTTTTTTATTGGTTCCCATTATCAGGCTTCCCATAGCTTATGAGTTAGAGCTTTGGATCGGCTAGAAAGTAGTGTTCTATAGCCACTCTGTTTTTCAATATTGCCTAATGATAGCTATATTTAGAAACTTTTAAAAGTTAATCCAATGAAAATCCAATATTCTTAAGTTGCGAAAAAGGGTAAAAATAAGTGTTTTGTAACCTCTATACTGAAACAAAATGGTGGAAGTAATTTGTACTTAGCTTATTTGTTAACCAGAAGTCAAAGTTATATCCATGCAAAATTTTATCAGAGTAATTGGTACAGTGGCTTGTGCGTGATTGAGCAAGAAACAATAAATGGGAGGCCAACATTTCATTTTTATATAATTAGCAGGGTAAATAAAAAAAAAAATCACATAGGCTAGTTTCCTAAATAATAATTATACATAGCTTCAAATTTTCATGGTCATTCGTTTGGCATCTTTCAGCACCAGCGAACACGCAGTTTAATACTTCAAGCTCACAATATGTCAATTGAGTTTAAAGATAAACTTACCAGTTGACACGTGATCTAAGGCATTAGGCTCACATATTTAAAATAATACACCTTGGGGTTTCACTAAGTAGACTTGAAAAGTGTCACCTTTCAAGATTTATTGGGTTTGTAACCATACAAAATTCTCACTCTGCAGTCAACTCTGCTTATGGTGTTACACGATGGACCCAGAGATTTGGGGTAACAATGTCCAAAGTTAACAAAAACCGAAACGTGTTACACTTAACCCTAAGTGAGAGGGTAGAGACAAACCAAAATAAGAAAACATCGCAATTAGAATAAATTGAAGGAAATCTATTTCTTAACATTAAATTGTCAGCTATATGAAGTTCCTTGCTGTGTAACGTTTTAATTGATAATGTATGCCTTTTAATGGGAGAAATAATCCATT
This sequence comes from Timema cristinae, assembly GCA_039000515.1. Lineage (NCBI taxonomy): Eukaryota > Metazoa > Arthropoda > Insecta > Phasmatodea > Timematidae > Timema > Timema cristinae. The sequence continues at coordinate 40,149,840 of JBCFYV010000003.1, read as the reverse complement.
TTCTGAATATGTATCCATGTAAATGCAAGAAAAAATTAGATTATGATGATCAACATTACCTAGGGAAAGTTTTTTTTATAAAGTATCACAATTTGCCTATTAATGTGAATATAAGACGACCAAAACAAAACATAGGTTTTATTTGGATTTAAGATTAAAATATAATTTGTAACTACTCTTCGGATTGTTGATGATTTGACGTTATAAAAATTAATTCTACATTAATAGTGTGTTATATTTATACACCCCTCTTTGCCAAAGAAATTTATAAAGAAGATTTTTACATTACAATTAATATAATTTGTAACAATATATTGTATTTTAATTGTTACAAATTTGAAGCGGAAATGTAACCACACTAACAAAAGGTTTTTTAACACTGCTTCGCTCGCTGATGAAATAATGTTATTTATATAGCTTACACTTTATTCTTAAAGATAAATAGTAGAATGTAAGTAGTCTATTCTCGATCCGATGAGACATTTTGAGTTTACTTTAAACAAAAAGATGAAATCGAACTTACAGATAAATTTAGTTTTATTTTAAGTAGTCTATAGTTTGTTATGATTTGGCTTGGATCAATCTAAAATATATGAAAAGTCATGGATGAAGGTAATTTTTCTTTAAAGTAACATATGTAGAGTATCCTTTTAAGATTCATCCACAAAGGGAAAACGCGCATTTTAGAAATAATGGGGAAAGGATTTCACCACTAAAATATATATTTTTCATACCATATTTCCTGTTTAAAATAACAACTGGGTTATTTCCTGTTTAAAGTAACAACTACGTAGTATTTGGCAAAGACGCCAATTCCCTATACCAACAGGAAGATAGCCTTCACAACACCTGTCGCCGGGACTCTTTCTATTTATTTTATTATTATTATTATTATTATTATTATTACTATTAGCACCGGGTCTTACTACCCATTCGGGTTATACGCACTTACGCTAATGTGTAATGGTAGGGTGATTGTGAGATGAAATGAAGGACCTACAGTTTAACGTGGAATCCGAACCACGGTGGAGACCTGGCATTCCCCACATTCACAAGATGTCTTGTCAGAGGTGAAGGAAGTGTTTGGTAATCAGATAAATCTTGTGCGGACCGAGATTGAACCCCGGCCACCAGCACAGAAGTCGATACCTTACCCCTAGACCACCAGGTCACGACTCTTTCTATTGGTTGGTTCTTACACTGTTGATGAGGGGAGAAAAATGAAAGCGGTATGTCATATAGGCCGTTGTGCGTATGTTTAAGCACCCGCCCACAGTCTCCAGACACAGCCACACGCACAATACACGCACCTCCGCCCACACACTGGAAATCACAGTATAAAATAAGTTTCATTAATATCACAAATGTGCATCAATATAAAGCATTTAATTGGAGCATTTATAAGTAATTAGCAAATGTCATTTAAATAAACCGTGTGTGAATAAACAGCCATCATAGTTCTCTTTCTTTAATTTTATTAATATACCGATTTAATTAGTGCTCGACCACGGAGCTATAGACAGCTGGTTAAAAAGTTCTTTTCCGTACAGTGATGATAGGCGCTCGACCACGGAGCTATAGACAACCTAAACATAATCACAGCATTATTATATCAAGGAATTAATCCGTAGTGATTCAATCGACGCCCAACGCAGGTCGATTAATTCAATAGTGTTACAAGTTAAGTATTTTACCAAGACCCATATTTACTTTCTCACTCTCTTAAAGGCAGAGAAAATATTGTGATCATCAGAAAAATTGAACTCGAGATTTTGATGAATTTCGACGTTTCATGATCCCCGAATCAGAAAAAGTGTTTTTTTAATTTCCGCCCATCTGTACCTCGGAGTAGAGCCTAAACTATTTTACCAATCGGGATAGAACGTGGTATCTAGCGTTTTCATAGGTTTGCCCTGAGGTATTTTTGGAATTGGATATTCAACCCTAATAATAAGGTTAGTTTACAGGAAGGGCGAAAAAAGAAAATGGATTTTCTCAAAATCGGCTTTACAACGTTGATTATAATATTTATCAATTCTTATAAATTAAATTTAAACAAAATGACTACTCTCATGTTTTCGGCAAAATTACTTTAAGCGTTTCAGTCTGATGCGTAAATTCTCATTTTCTTATCACATTTTCCTCACATTTTCCGAAACTATTTAAGATATGAAATTAATTATTATTGCAAATGTGTAGGACTATTTATAATACAAAAATTTTATTTGAAACGTTTTTAATGAAATAAATAATTTTCAAGCTAAACGCATTTAGACCCCCATATATATATATATTTAACTTTTCGAGCACTAAAGGTCAAGTATTGCGACCGTAAAAAAAAATTTAACCCAAATTGTTGATGGGACGTTTATGACCACCTGAACCCTAAAAGTGGTTATTATAATGCTATCTGTCTGGTGTCTGTTTAAGCCTAAAATTAGGAGTATTTTAATAAAGGGCGAGAAGAGAAAAAAATCAATTTTCTCTAAATCTGCCATAATGATTTTGATTAAAATTTGTATCTATCCGTTGATTAAGATTATAAATTAAATTAATATTTTCATTCTTTCATGATAAATAACTTTAGGGTATTTTACAGAGATGGAAATTTCCGTATCGCCGCCACTATTTCAGATACTAAATAACTTAGCATTGCAAAATGGTAGTACATTTAAATAAAAAAGTTTGCCATAGAGTGAGTTATTATTAGTAAGTTTCTCAAAAAGTTCATGTTCTTTTTCCTTTAACCTTTTAGGGGAAATGTTTGTACAGCAATGATCTATCTCTATCACTTTAGACTGAATAATCAATATTTACCTTTTTTATTGGCCTAAATTTATAAATGAGGAATTTACTATCAATGCGATAACCATAAGATGTTCAACCCCTAGTAAAATGTCAAAAACTTTAACCGGAAATTGGAATTTTAATATTAAGTGTGACCCTTGTGAACCAAATATAGATCTTTTTTTATTGGTACAAATATACAAATGAGATTAATTCTTAAAAATAAAACTATAAAATTTAAAACCGGGAATAAAAAATGTTTTACGAAAATATGGCGAGATTTATGTTTGAGTTTGCTGGTATATATTATTTGATTCACATATATTACGAGTTTTGAGTGAATATTTCTATTTTTAAACAATCGAGCGAGAAAGTTCGTGCGGAGTTCCGCACCATTTATTTCTTGTAGGAATGTCACCACTTAAAACGAACCCTATTAACTTATTAACTTTTCCAAATTATTGTCATTCAAAATAAAAATCAGTGCAAACATAATCTACCAATATTAATTTATAAAATAGCAGATACCCGTAGCATATAAAACTGAACAATAGTTTAAATTAACTTTTCAAGGATTACCAAAGTTCCTTAATTTCATATTAGCATTTGTGAAAATCATTGAATATTTTAATGAACTCCACACAAAATTAATGAGTTAGGAATCATTAAGATAGAATTTAGAGGAACTGTCTCTGCATTTATATATAGACAGAGACTATATATATCAGAACACAAATTCAGGATTCACATCCTGATTCCACGTCAAAGGTAGTTCAAACAAAACTAGTTTGGCTTCTTCATGCATGTTTACAATTGTATGAATAAATACTATAAACTCCAAAATTAAAAGAAAATACTCTTCAGTTATTTTGGTTGGGATGAATACCAGCCTCCTTTGTCAGTGTTTGTGTTTTCCACAACAACGCGTGTTAAATGCAGCCATTAACCTGGTTCTGTTTTAGAATACATAGCGAAAGAGCATACAAATATATATATATACATAAATATATATATGTATAGAGGTATATAGATATATAGACATCAGGAAATATTTCCTTGCACTAATATGGTAACACTTAATGTTGATGTATAATTACTATATAAATGACGTTGTTTTTGATAGCCATTCCGTTAAAACTGCAGTAAGAGTAAATCACAGGTTGCTATGATGCCCGTTATGGTAAATCAGTTAGTTTTATGGTGCAACGTATCATCAATTGTAAAACAAACTTTGGCATACTGCCGACAGCTTGGCACAAGCGTTTCAAGGTGACAAACATAGACGTATAGTCGGCCCTTCAATATGGATTTAGTTAAACTGACCGTTCAAAAAGTCACTAGATGCTTACTCCAGTCACCCTAAAAGGAACAGTTCATTTTCTATAGAAATAACCTTATTTGACCACTAGAGAAATTACTAAATCAAATTTGACGTATTAACACAAAGTCATGTGCTGTCATTCTGCTGTAAATTTGGAAATATATATCATCAATACTATACAATGGTACTAATAAAGTAAAATTCTATCATGCTTTAGTGGAGAGAGGAAATTTAAACACCTTAGTCATAAATCAAATGTGGAAAACTTCTTCCAGTGGGCCTGGTTGAAATTCAAGCTTACCGACGTAGGCGAACTTGACGCCTCATACTATGTGAACATCAGTAATGGATATGAATAATGTATTGTTAGTTGGATGTGCATTGTATAAAAATTAACTCAACAAGGGGTGAAATATTTGATTCCTTATATTTGATAAAAGACAATAACTATTTATGAAGTTTGCCTCTTCGAAGTGTGTTCCACAGAACTCATGTCTAATTTAACTATACTTAAATGATCGTAGATAGAATATAAAAAAAATTAAACATTTATTTTGCATTGTATGATATTTATTTATTGTTTGTTTGAATATAGACTCTAGATTATGAAGATTAAGTATCAGTTTATCTAAAAGAAGCTATAGCCAAATATATTTTAATTGTTGTCAACTTTTACAAGTCAAGGTGGATAGAAAATACGTCTATCTAAATTTTATAATTTGGTAATTTTATAACAATATTTTTAAAATCAAACCAATTGTAAAATGTTCACCTACGTTAATTTCCAACAATGTGTGAAACTATTAAACTATTGTGTTCTCTAAATAAGATAAAATTATCCTTGTTTCTATGATTAGTTTAATTGTATGCACATAGTAAAGTATATAAGAAAAGTGAATGTCATAAGTATCATGACATCTTAATTGAAGAGGAAAGCCCGCTTCGGTCATCGAAGGTTTTAAATCAAAGGGCATAACTCTCACAATAAACTAGATTGCCAATTAAAGGAAGATCTGGGTTCGAATCCTGATCAGGTGTTCTGAGGGTGGTTATTTCTTTTTTTTTTCACTCTCCCTCAAGGCAAATACAATCATACTTATTCTAAATTTAACCTTTATAATCCATAATTACTAGCAAAATTATGACATATGCGTATAATACGAACGGGTATTAAGAGAAGGTGCTAAAAAAATGTTCCGCTCAAAGTGGCGTAACACTTATTACTGATATTAAGATCTGTTGAAATTAGCGCCTAAGTGTGAAAAATATGTAGATACAAAAGCTATAATTAATATTGTATTATGATAAATAAAAAAACTTCTAAGTATGGACCTTAATTTACGTTATTTTCAATATCACCTACATTTTAAGACATAAACACGCTAAAGTTTCTTGTAATAACAATACAATTTATATATTTATGGAACATTATATTTTCACACTATTTTGAAGAGTTAGAGTTACACTGAAGATTTTCAAAACCTAATATTTCAAACAGAGCTATATTTTGTGAATATTACAAATCGTTTACAACCACGTGGACTAAACGCCCAGAATATCTTGTTTGGTTTGCTGGTGACGTAGAGTATTGAATTCAAATTTTGGCCGAGCTTACTTAAGACTTTTTCCCTAAATAATTTCTCATTCCCCTTCACCCGCACACATGTACATTTCCATAAATACTCCCTATCTCGTATATAGGCTTGAGCAATAAGTGTGATTAAATGCGGGTTAACCGAACAGATAATAATACGCTATGCAAAAAATTAAAGAAATGTTCTACAGGAGAGCAGAGATAACTAAAAACACAATACCAGTGAGCCTTAATGATTTACTAACTCAATTAAGTTGTGAGTGAAGGGTACACGTGCTAAGGGAAGTATTTTTGCAGTTAAAAAAAATATCAAACCCGTTTTTGGTCGAAACAAATCAAATAATTCTACAGTAGAAACCTGGAGTTTAATTTTCTTCACATGATTATATCAACCGTTGTTAAATATCTGTTAAGGGTGTCCTAGAAATTCATAAAAACTTTTTCTCTTAATTCAATAATTTCTCATGTAATGATACTATGGTCATGACAGATATTTAACAGCTGTTGATATAATCATGTTAGGGAAATTAAACTATAGTTCTACCGGAACCAAATTCTATCTATTTTGGTAAAAAAAAAATGCTTTTCTATAAAAACTCCAAAAAAACCTTACCTTAACTCGCCTTCCTTAAACTTCCGCCTTGAGTACAGTTCATTAGTATGATTGTTAGATCATATAATGTTGTATATCATTTGAAAGCAACCTTCTGAGTTATATTAAAATAAGTTTTCTATAATTAATATTGAGATTGAAAGTCACTTTAAAGTAAGACTCTATAACCTACTTCTCTGGTACAGGTATTACGACATAGCTACAATTAGTCTGCACTAAAGTAGGTGAAAAAAATTGATGGATTTATTTTTTGCTCTGGTGTATGTAGGAACTGTTTCAATTTTATGGCTCAAGGCAATCAAGCAATAATTAGTAGTTTTCTACTGAAATACGTGACCTCGAGAATCATGAGTGAAATTGCACCTGAACAGGGAAAAAAGCTGAGATTTTTTATACTACACTACTATTATGCTCTTTTATAATGCACTAGAAAACATTTACGGACAATTTAGTGTCTTAAATACTTTTGATGAAGTCCATAATCAGGTGCGTTTAGTAAATATTTAAATTTGTCATAATTTATATGAAAAAAAAATGAATTCTTTAGATTTATCAGATTCCATCTGACTTTCGTTCTTTAAATCTATAAGACGTATATTTTTTAAACGAGAACCTTACAGCTTTTCTTAAAAATAATATCAAGTATTGGCTGTCACACAGACAAAATATCAGGCATATCAAGTTCATTCACTGATAGTCCGAGTTTCGGGTCCTGGCCGGGGCGTACTGACGATGTTTTTCCTTAAATTGTTTACATTTATAATTTATTATTTATACCTCCACTCAAATACAGATATTTTATTATATGATCTACCTTAGTGCAATTAAATGGGAATATCCCAGACGGATAGTAAAACGTGGTGCAAAAACTAGATTAAAAGAATAACTAAATTAATCTTATTTTTTCTCAACAAAGAGTCCGGTGTAACCCACATGTATACACTAATAGGGTTGTGATAGTAGAGTTAGAATTTTGAGGAAATATTTTAAAATTTTCATGGAGGTTTATAGGCTCGAACATTTCGGATATGGACCCGGTTGATATTTGAACCTAGATATCCCCGTCACTAGCAATCTAGACTAGAATAAGCTGTCTACGTGGCGATTGGTGTGTGTATGTTATTTATCACAATTAGTCGTCCTATTATTTTTTTAGACACGCCTAAATTCAAGTGGAACTAATAGCTTTCGAAAGCACACTTCTCGTGAACATCGATTCTATAGTACTTGATGGATTTCCACACACGTGAAAGTTTAAGTAGATCGTAACCAGTATTGGAAGAATGTCATTTTCACTAAGCGCCTCAACGTTATAAAATATGGAATATTTTAACGTAAATTATTCGTGGTTTGAACATAAAATAAACAACTGGTTTATTTTATTATTCTTTTTGAATCTGAACTGTACGCACGCTTGGCTAACCCACTTAGTATTATTATTTTAACACATGGTTTATAAACTAACTTAACTCTAGAACAATTAGAAGACAAATCATCCTGCTCATCAAACGTTTAAAACACTATTTTTTTAGAGAAGTCAGGATAAAACTGAAATCGCTTTGGTACAGTTTATTAAACACTTGGAAATAAATTATGCTGGAATCGATTCTGATTGGTTGACCCTTTCCTGAGGATAGTGGAGTTATAAAGATCACCCTCATGATTCAGATAGGTGGGGTGACTATGCTTATGTTAGGCGAAGAGTGTAGGTAGATGTGCTATAAGCGCTCTTAATGCTTTTATAACAGTTTAAAGATACAGAGATGTCATAAGTAATCTGCGGTTGTAACGTTCACAGGTCCGGAGGTTCAATAGACACTCTTCCTCCAATGAGCGTTTAGCTTTACATTTATGAGATAATATATACATCCTAATCAATTATTATATGTGTTTAGTATAAAACAATATATTGGTATGATAAATAGATAGCTACTCATTTGTGGCGCTAAAACATATAATGAAATCCTCTAGCATCATCCATTGTGCGACACGCAAATTGAAACGAAACATATTAGTTGGTAAACTCTCCAAAATATTATAGTACTCTCGCTTGCAGATTAAGAACTTTCGGCCTCATTTTATTTATTTCTGACTCGGCAGGGAAACTATATTTAATTGATTTACTGTCCTGACATAAAAATACAAAACTTTGTGAAAGAATTGGCCTCCAACCATATTTAACCTAATCATTGGATTACGCGAAGTTTTTTTTTATTAGTGAAAGCAGGGCTTTGCCACAGTTCTTTTTAAAAGAGAAATTATGCCCGTCTTACGCCCTATTGGTGGATCCGTACTTGAGGAGAATGGATTTGGATAGCAGCCCCACGATTCAAGGCAAAAGGTACACTCGCATTTTGGGTGTCAACCAGCATGGAAGGGATCTAAACACTTTGACTCGCTTATTCGAACTCAACCAGCACGAGGTGAATTGATCACTCCGAATCGCGAGGTTGCATTCAAACAGTACGGAAAGGAATTAGAAGCTCCCACTCGTGATTTAGCAGTCACGGGAATGGATGTGTGACAGGTAAACAATTTTTTTTATAATGAAGTAGCATAAAACCCTTTTTAAAAATCAAAGGCTTTGGTTCTGGTCATGTAATAAGTCCCAATAGACAATCATTGCAAATGGAAATTATTTTTAGGGCCTTAAAATTGGGTAGGTGCATTTAGATTAAGTACTACATATTAGGTCAAAAGTTTACTCCAATGAAAGTATGAAACTTTTCCTCGATTGAAGTAAACAACATTTTTTTATATACTTTCCTGTGTTTTTTGTGGCTCCAATATAACATTTTTGTCAACAAGTATCCTGCCCCAGTTTAGGTTAGGCGCTACCTACCTGCAAAATTTCAGCTTCCTAGGTCTTATAGCCTTTGAGACCTTTTTGACTTGTTAAAAAAAACTATGTTGGCCCCCACATATTCCCACATCCTTTTGGGTTAAGGGCTACCACCAGCCTGAAAAATGTCAACTTCCTAGTTCTACTGGGTTTAAAAAGTATTTTGAATTAGTTTTTCTGGAACCCCGAATATTTTAGAGGGCCTCTATACAATTTTTGTTAGCAAGAAATCCTACACCCTTTTGTGCTAGTGGCTACCTGCTTGCAAAATTACAGCTTTCTAACCCTTTGGGCTTTGAGAATTCTTTTTACTTTGATTTTTTGGAGCTCATCCCTCTCATTGCTAGGACCGCCATGTAAATTTTCTGTCACCAAGTAATTTTGTTTTTTCACTTTGTAATAAGGGCTACCTGACTGAAAAAATTCAATTTCCTAGGTTTACTGGGCTTCAATAGTATTTTAACTTTGTTTTTCTTGAACACCCTTCAACCAATTTGGGGGCCCCTTGGGAATTGTCTGTCACCAAATAGTCCTGCACCATTTTGGGTTAGGGGCTACCTGTCTGAAAAATTTAGCTTCTTAGGTCTTTTTAGCTTAGAGAGTTTTTTTACTTTGGTTTTATATAAGTAACCCCATTTTGGGAGTTCTATTGGAATTTTTGTATCACCTGCACAGGCTAGAAGCTACTTGCTCTAAAAAAAATTCATCTTCCTAGATTTGCTGGCCTTTTAGATTGTTTTGACATTTTACATATAAAAACACTTTGGGGCCCATGTTTTGCCACCACATATCCCTGCAATCTTTTGGGCTGAGGGCTACTCGCCTGCAAAATTCCAGGTTCCTAGATCTTCTTGATTCCAACAATTTCTTCGGCTAGATAGAGAGACTGGTAATTATTAAAGTAAAGATTATATCGAGGCGGTAATGATTCATAATATGTTGACCACAAGTAAGTATTTCAATGACTTAAACTTGATCTATGGATGAAATGCTACTTTCTTATTAATAATAGTTCCACATGTAATAATAATTCATAATGAAACGTTGGTAGGACACTTAACTACCTGGCGCCCTAACACGAGACAGTATAATCCAGTGTCTACTAATATTACACACACGCGTATCGAGAGTATCAGAATTAAAATGAGCAGTCAGGATCCGAACAAGGTACCTCTGTTGAGATAGGAAAATGCTATTATAGGGACGTTCAAGGTGGGAATGTAGAGAACGTAAGCATAAGGCAGTATTTTTGAATATGTATATATTATATATATATATATATATTTCGCTTTGCTCGTTGGGGGCTACGCCCCTAAGCCCGCAATACATTTTTTGGAAGTGGATGTAAACTAATGTAGTTCCAGAGCCGTTTTTTGATGGGTCTTACCGTTTAGCCACAAGAGACCTCCAAAGAAAGGTCCACATCGACTTTAAAGTTGCTCCGCAATTTTGAATTTTTTTTCTGGGGTTAAAAATTAACTTTTCAACTTTTTGGAATTTTCCCGTCGGTTACAGGCTAGAAGCTAGAAGTTTGCCAAATTTCAAGTTTCTAGCTCATTTGGAAGTGGATAAACATTAATGTAAGTGAGTAAGTCAGCCGTATGGATTTATTGTAGTATAATATATATATATATATATATATATATATATATATATATATATATATATATATATATATATATATAACAATATTTGTGAAAAGAAATCATATATTTCTCCAGTAGAAACTGAGCTCTAATTTACTTTACATGCTTATACTAACAGTTCTTAAATATTGGTCAAGAATGTCATGGAATTTAATGACACTTTTCTCTTCAATTAAAATGTTTCTCATTTAATGCCGCTATGCTTATGCAAGATATTCAACTTACTATTGACCTCCAATATGATGAAAGTTAAACTCTATGTTTCTACTGGAGCAATATTTTATTTATTTTGCAAAAAAAAAAAGTTTTTTAAGAAATCAAAGTCACTGTCCTTTTTTCACGTTCCCTACATTACCACCTTAAGGTCCTGTAATATATTTGTGATGTCACAGAGATACAAACCGGTGGTGGTACAGCTAACTATGTATATTTATGCATATATATGGACAGGTCCATATATAAGTGACCACAATTAAATTAATTTAAATATTACCACTGGATAAATAATACGTTGAATAGTTTATTACCCATTTCAGTGTTTGCATGGCTTAAGGCACTATTTTCGCAATAGACTTGACTGTCAAAGACGGGGAGTTTGGGGCTCAATCCCGGTCGGGTGTACTGAAGGGGGCTTAATCCTAAATTCCTTTTACTCTCCTTCCACGCAAAAACGAGTAGACTTCCTCTAAATCCAACCTTCCAAATCCCTAATCCGTTCGGATGACTGAAGGTGATTTAACCCTAAAATGTTTTTCCCTCCTCGTTTAGGCAATGCGAGTAAACTTTCTTTTAATTCAACTTTCCAAATCCCTAGTTTGTTAGGGTAATTAGTACATAGGTGTATAAACGAATGGATTGTAGGACGTTGTGCTAAAATAATATCAAACTATATTCAAGCTATGAGCCTATATTAGTTAGTTTAATTTTATACTACTTGACCGGAATTTGAAATCTGGCCTCCCTGTCACCGGTAAACCAGACAAGACTAGATCGGTGCTTTTATCCGTATGCCTCAATGTTGCGCGTGAATACATATCTAAAGGTGATATAATAACACATACAAAACACACATGATGATATATAGTTAGCTTCAATTTTGCAACTTAATAAGTAGTCTTTCCTACCTGTGTGGCCCTATACATAATTTCTTGGAACCTGAATGCATCATTGCATTTTGATACCTCAAATATACACCATTAAAATTTCTTATCAGAATCTTATGACCATCGAATTTCTTCGAAAAGAATTACAGGTCCTAATTCTAATAACGGTAGTGGTGATTACGAAAATATTGAGTCAGATCCCTCCTTTAAAAAAAAACCCCAATCGATACCCCTTGATCGTGATCACCTCTGTCTCGTGATAATTACAGTGGTTAGTGTATGAAGGACCTCATGAAATAGTAGTTTCAGTCAGTGAGGGGAACCCCCAATCACGTCTTCGTCTGGTGTCTGGCAGACACATCTTTTCCACGGACTTTTCTCGTGTTTAACCTTGTTGCAGTGGCTCTCTCATATTTATATACATATCTTGATATTGGAAATTTTTTGGGGGAAAGATACTAATCAAAGTTGTGTTTATAAGTATATCTAATATTTACTGTATTTTTTTTTACTTGCACCAGTGGACACGCTGAATAAACGTCAAGCTCACTGGTCTGGTTTGCTGGCGATGGTGAGACAGCGTTTCCTCAAGCGTTTCCCATTATTACCCACGCAATTTCGGTTCATTTCTTTACTCTTACTGAATTAATACGATTAAATACGTATAGTGTCTAGGGTAGGTGTGACTTCTAGTGCGGCGTTAATCCTCGTCCGGCAAAGATTTACTGATTCCAAACTTTTACCTCTACAGACACTTGAATGTGGGGAGCAGTCATTCATTCCGTTAACTAGGCTCATTTATCTCAATACCTACATTAACATAGCGTAATGCGTATAACCCGAACGGGTAACGGTGCAATATATTATAAAATACGTATATTAAGGGTAGTATGACTCCGAGATAGATTAAAACAACTATTTCGTGATCTGAATCTTACTAATCTTCCAGAATATACGCATACCTAAACTGATGGAGGAGGAGAAATATTTAATAGTATACACGGCTGGGATTAGAATCCAAACCTCTTTGAGAAACCAAATAAGACATGTCTGATGATATTGGCCACGCGGTAAATGGTGCAAGCTGTATTTAGTAAAATCACTGGTAAATTATAACCTGATCAAAACTTTTTTTTAAAAAACGTGAATACTACTGTAGTTTTATCCTTAGGCTTACGCTTACGCTTAGGCAACAAGAGTTAAAGTAGAAGAAGTGAGATAATGAGGGTAAATAAGTAGTCCACATGGTAGTTTATTGATTAGTGAACCATTATAGTGAGGAGGGAAACGATCCACTCACAAGAGTGAAGTATTGAGAGTTAGACAATAGACTAACAGGTTAACTATTTATTGCTGAGCTGTTATTGTTAGTAGCGATCAGGTATCAAAGTTGGATTAAGAAAATATAGAAAAGTTTTCAATTTGAGTTGCAACCTACACATTCACCTAAAAAAGTTATGTAGCTAGAGTAAGATTGTTTATTTCATCTTAAGCGATAAAAACATAGCGTGGCATTTATAAGAGGTTCAGTGTAGGCCTATGTATACTTCATCTACGGTGGTAATTACTCTCTGACAGGTCTTTATTCCTACCATATCCTACTATATCATATATTTCTGGTAGGGAAAAAGGCCTTTCAGAAAACAATTCCTACGCTGAACAGACTTTATAAGTCCTTGATAAAATTTCCCACACTTGTAGACAATCATACAATACATCCTACTTTTATTGAGCTTTTTAACTGAGAAATCTTCTCCTGAGGCACTTATTTAATGTATTATGTGCCTAATAAGTGCCAATACATCGACCAAATAATCTGCATATTAGATAAAGGATTACGCTTAAACTAAAAGTTACATTCAAGTGAGGTTTTCTGCGTTCTTTACTGGACATAGGATAAATTAGGATCAAAGAAACGTTTTTATCTGCCATATTTCACCACAATTGTTGATATTATTTTATGCCTAGTTTTTCTGAAAAAAAAATTAGGTGCGATCCTTATGTGAATTAAAATAAAATAATCTCAGAACAACATTTCAACTCAGCCTAAACTTTTTTCCCGCAGCTTGTTACCATATTGTTCAGTGAACAAATTAAGTCCAGCTTGCAGGATAGCTTTTATATTTACCCATAATCGAAAATAAAAATGCTTCTCAAGCTAATGAATCTTTATCAAACGATTACTAGTATAGCTTTCGTGGGAAGATGCGAGTCTTACCATATCATGTGACGCTTTGTAGTTTCGTATGCCCCCACCCATGCCTCTTGCTAAAAACCATGCAACTCGGCTTTCGGAAATATACCTTCTAACAAGACGTAACAATTGTAGTTAAGACTTCGATGCCCTTTAAAGTTAAAATTACACTTGTGGTAGGTTGAATAATAAGCAAGTTAAAAGAGAACATTTGATAAAATATGAATTATAATATAATAGTAATAGAGAAACATACCATCTACACTTTTATAAGCTTAAAAGTATATGATAACATGTAGAATTTAAAATTGTCATTGAAGAATACCATCAGGTCATCATAAAACATTTATATAACAACATATACAATTTAAAGTAATAAATTAACGAATATATTGATCAAAATTAAAACAGACATATAATAAATTAGGCATGTGTAAACATTTAAAAGTATTAAGTAATGGAATTATAAAATATAAGAAAGTGGTATAAGATAAATTATTAAGATTTAATTTAGATGATGGTACAAAGTCTTAACATGTATTGGATTCCCTTCCTCCTTGGTTGGCATCGGCGTGTTACTTCGATTAATGAATGTCTGACATGTTTCGATACACGGTATCATAATCATGGCGCAAGGTCGTATTGCGAGAGCGATGTTGATGTCCTGAGCAGAATATATGTTTCTCTATTACTATTATATTATAATTCACATTTTATCTCTTTTAACTTGATTTATTATTCAACCTACCACAAGTTTAATTCTAACTTTAAAAGTCATCGAAGTCTTAACTACAATTTTATTACTCCTTACTTACCAACTTTTAGAATGTTTTCAAAAATGAAGATGTAACAATGCACATGAGTTGATAATTCTAGGCTTGCAATGCGTAAGAATACAACTCCGCATCCAAGGTCAACAGCTCTATATCTTTATTGGTGCATAGAAATAAGGAAGTATCTTTCCTCTGTTTAACTTTTAAATTGACGTGATTAACAGGAGTAGTTACCTTTTGACAACTATGCGATGTAATTTTATAAGCCAATTATTAGACTGAAAAAAAAAGTGTGTGTCGAAATTCTTGGGTGACGATTATGTGGTTGAAATAGAGTATTTAAAATAATCATTTTTAATGTTCTGTACATATTTTTAATAAATGTAAATTGTTTTAAGGGTCTTAAGTCTAATGTTTTCTAATGAAACCAATAGGTCACCACACTATTTTGCGACAAATGTTTTAAAATTTATTACCGACCTAAACGAGGTGTAAGGCAGTTTAGTAAGTTCTTTCATGGATTGAAAAATCTATATTCAAGATTTAAAGATTTAATGACTAGTAAACATTTCCATAATTATATTTAGTTTGGTTTTTTATTTCTAAATTAACAATTACCTAAAAATCTCACCCCGATTTATACTTTTTTTATTTTAATATTTTAACCTTTTTAGTAATAATATTACAACATTTCCAAATCAAATGGTTTAAAATAAATTGAAGCATTACGTGGCTATACAATTTATGATTTATTTGGTTTAAGCTTTTGGAAACATGTTATGAATCAGATATGTAAATTTTGTTTTCCTCTGTTAAATATCACCGTTACTTATGTTACTGGGGACAGGATTTAACAACAATAACCTATATCTAGAGATCTACACCTGTAAGTAACCCTATTTACACATTATTTAATATATCAGATTTAAGTAATATAGGCACCATGCGTTGATTCATACTGCACTCGAGTGTCAGAAACTTGAAACACAGATGTGAACACCATCGCTAAAATGTAAAATTAAGTATTTCTGATTGAATTACCGCACATACTCATATTTAAAGTTAATTTGGATAAACTTATTTTACTACATTGAATACAATAAAAATTGTCACAATATAATTATAAGAATTGTATTTAATGTTAAAATCGACATCAAAGTGAAAATAAAGATACATTTAACAATTTTCCTGATATACCGAAGAATGAATAAAATGAAACAAGTGGGTTTAAATAGACAACAGAAATGATTGTAAATCTATTATTTATATTTTAATGAATCCCAGCTCTTTCTCAAAGATGGGTGAAATCAAGAACTTGGTCAAGAAACTAATCAAGTTCATATTTGGTTTTGAAGAGTAAACTAAACTGTGCAATGTGCATTATATTAAAATTTTCAGTTCCTACCAGACATATCCGGCCACCATGGAGAATACATATTTCATCATTATAGTTTGTATTTTTGACAAAAGAATAACTAAGTTATCACAAGTTTAATTATTTCTAAATTGTGGCTTATGATCTAGTTGGAGCCAAATTTCACATTATTAGTTATTAAACGTACACGCGACTGTCTTTGAATATTAGAGGTTATACAACTTGAGTTTCCATCCAAACAAATGTCAAAACTGATAAGTTACCCGCATCAAATAAACCTAATCCATTCTTAATTTAATAATAAAAATCATATACTGAATAACAATTTTTAAAACTATAATTATTATACGATTATGTCTTTATTTGACATGTTTTTGTATGTTTAGTAACAGCTGTAACACTATGAAGTTTCGAAATTAGTTAATTCATTCCTTCTTACTATTGCCATCGCAGTCGATGCATTGTGCCTTTACTTTCACGTCTCAAACTTTTTAGATATATTTATTTACGTCCTTTTTCCGAGAGATTGAGGCTAGAATAATGTAATCTCCACTTTGATACCTGTAACTAAAATTTTGGTGCCACATTATAATCAATACAATTCACTCAATTTGAACTTGAGAAAACCCTGTTCTCTGAATAATAATTGGAAGAAAACTAAAATTTTAAACATAATATGTCATACCAATATTAAATCATTTTAATAAATTTTATCAATACATTCTAATGGTGATAGTATATTTTCAAGTTAATATTTTAGAATAAAAAGGTCATCTATATTCAAACATACAATTTGGATTTTAGTAAATATTGTAGATTAATGTAGTAATTTTATATGTTCAACTATTCTCGCTTTATTTTTAAAGTAATAAAATCATCTAACGTTGGCTTGTTTTAAACTGAGAACAATATAAAATGAAAGGCCCAGAAAGTTTAATAGCCACTAACTTAGATACAATTTCCGTAGGTGGACGCTACCTAGCGAGAATATTTTACAGCTCTAGCGGTTAAGCTCGGCGTATCAATCGATAAAGAAATCCCTTTGTTAATATAAATAATATAAATAAATTATAATTCTAAGAAAGTGGTGTTCTTAAAACATATAATATGTTAGTAAGAGAAATTCATTTGTACTAAAAAAGTTAAATAATCTAATCAATACTAAAATATTTTAAATGTTTCATTCATTGCATCTATATTTATATAATCATTAATATATCTAACCTTAAAGTTGGAATATGGGTATCCCTTAGCAAACAACAAATTGTGAACAAGAAATTTAACATTTAAAATATCGGATCAAATAAATAATAGAAAATTATACATTTTAGACCAACAGTTTGAAGGCATTTTTTGATCTATAATTTTATTAATTTTACACCTTTTTATGTGCAAATAATTTTTCTAATAAGATAATTAAAATACATTTTTGAGGCTAACCTCAATGTACGCATGATACAATTATTAGCAAATATTATAATGAAAATAGTTCGAAAGGAAAAATAAAAATGTCTTTTCCAAATTCACCCACAGCACTTAAGTCCAGAATGGTCAAATTAGTTATTTATTTTGAAACCATGTCAACTACTTTTGAAAAATGTTAAAGAAATATTATTTATTAAATATAGTTATATCTAACACCTGCACTAACGTACTGAATCATTTCCCAATTATAAAAGCCACTTTTCAACTATATATATTATATATAAATAAATATTATAGTATATATTTACATATGTATAGCATATAGCTATACAACTAATGTTTTATATAATTATATATATATAAATCTAATATATATATATATATATATATATATATATATAATCAGACACCTTTACTTTCAGGTGTCAAATTATTTGTGTACAAATATTTAAGTCCTTTTTTTCCTAGGGGCTGTGGCTAGAATATATATTACTTTGGCGAACCCGCCTCGGTGGCGTAGTATGTTAACGCAATATGTTCTTGTTGATCACGACTGCCGATGACGGGGATATTGAGGATTGAATCTCTCTCGGGTGAACTGGAGGGGTTTTTCCCTAAACGGTTTTCCACTCTCCCTCCACGTGACTGCAGGCTCACTTAATCTATATTCAACCTTCCCAGATCCTAATCCAATAGCTTAGTTAGTAGCGTATAACCCGAACGTGTGGTAAGACGGGTGCTAAGTAAGTATACTTTGGTGATAGTGTGATGGATGCTGGTACAATCAAGGCAGACTATCGTAACGTGGAATGTGAGTAGTGTGTGTGGTAAAAAGAATGAACTGCTAGAGGAAATTATTGGAAACAAATTGATATTCTGTGCTATGTGAAACCGCTCAAAAGGGAAATATGTTTATTGTGAATAGTGATAGTAAGCTGGCACTGTTCAGCTGTGGATGAATGGGTAAGGATAAGGCAGGGAGCAGGCCTAAGTCCAACAGCGAAGCTGTTTGTGAGAAGGTATGAGTTGATGTCATCTTGACTTCTACGGATACGTATGAAAAGAGGTATTCTTAAAATTATGTTAGCTGTTGGTTATGCTCCGGTGGAGGATGATGATAGTGATGTGAAAGTGGAGTTTTGGAATGAAATCATTAAAGTATTAAATGCATGTGAAACGGGTGAAATAACTATTTGGTCAAGAGATATCAATAGATAAGTGGGTACCCAAATATAAGATTCAGAGGGAGGAAGGTAAACAGGGTAAACAAGAATGGTGAAGAGTTAATGAGTATGTGTTTGAAAAAAAATATTATTTGTGTTTAGTGTTTTTTTGTTTGTTGTGTATTTGTGTTTAGCACAAAGATATCTACTTGTATACATACACTGCAAAGGGGCTATTCGAAAACGGTTATTGATTTTGTGGGAAATAATGAGCGACTTAAGGCGGGGTGCTAGTGAGCGCGAGTTTAGTGCATTAATTTTGCAGTTTTTATAGCACAAACATTTTTGGCCAAAATAAATCAAATATTTCTTCTATAAAATCATGGAGTTTAGTTTTCTGCACATGCCAATCTCAACAGTTGTTGAATATCTGTCATGAGCATGGCAGCATTTGGTGACAAACTTTTTAAATAAAGAAAAAAGTTTGTCACTAAATGCCGCCATGCTCATGACAGATATTCAACAACTGTTGAGATTAGCATGCGCAGAAAACTAAATTCCATGATTCTATAGAAGAAATATTTGATTTATTTTGGCCAAAAAAGGTTTGTGCTATAAAAACTAAAAAAAAATACTGCACTAAACTCGCGCTCACTAGCACTCCACCTTAAGAGGTTTAGTAAAGAATACCAGGGCCTCACGTATAGCTGATTAAAAACGGATCACTTCCTAGTGATTCACTGGATGAATTAGGTAGGTTGTGAATTTGGGGAATGCCAGGCCTCCACCGTGGTTCGGATTCCACGTTAAACTGTAGGTCCTTCATTTCATCTCGCAATCACCCTACCATTACACATTAGCGTAAGTGCGTATAACCCGAACGGGTAGTAAGACGTGGTGCTAATAATAATAATAATAATAAATATAATAATATAGGTAGGAATTTTGTGATGAAGCAGCGCTAGTGTACCTAACAAGTAAGAGTGTAAATTAAAATATTGAAAGATAAGAGGATGCGATTAAGGGGTGAAAAATTAACTTTGCAAGAGCATGAATGGAAAATTGAAATGAATAATATTGATAAAGAAAGAGCTTTAAAAAGAATGAAAGAGACCGTAATTGAGTGAACAAAATATGTGTATGGATCTGCGGTGATGAAAAAAACAACTATGTGTATCGGAATTAACAGGTGAAAGAAGCTGTTAGAGAATATAAAGAAGCATACATCCGCAATATTGCTGTAAAGAGTGATACGTAGTTTAAAAGGTTGTGAGACTATACAAAGAAAATTATATGAATGCAAAGAAAGTAGTACATCTGAGTAAGGTGCAAATGAGATTAAAAGGAGAAGAAAGAATTCAGAATGATTTAAAGAGGAAAAATAAGTTGCGTGGGTTTGTCAAAGAAATACAGGAGAAAGTTGAATGCGGTAGGAATGATATATCTAAGTTAGTTATGTGGAAAAACTCGTATGGAAAGAGACGATAATGGATGGGTGCTGAGGAAGTTATGTTTGAAAGGGAATCCAATAGGTCAATTTGTACGAAGTATCTTACATTGGTTTGAGAATGTTTAGACCAAGGGTGTGTTTATTCGACCCACGGACGCTTTGAAAAACGTAAAAAAACAAAAAACAATGATGAATACCGAAATGATGGTTCTCCTGAATGCAATATATAAAATCCACGCTAGCCACGTTCCATAAAGTATATTTTGAGTGGAGGGTCGGTCCGAGGTACCTTTCCAATTTGAGGAGGGATTATGTTGACTGCACAGCTTACATTTTAGTCATGTTTAACTATTATTATTATTATTATGCACCGCGTCTTACTACCCGTTCGGGTTATACGCTCTTACGCTAATGTGTAATGGTAGGGTGATTGTGAGATGAAATGAAGGACCTACATTTAACGTGGAATCCGAACCACGGTGGAGGCCTGGCATTCCCCACATTCACAAGTTGTCTTATCAGAGGTGAAGGAAGGGTTTGGTAATCAGATAAATCTGTGCGGGATCGAGGATTGAACCCCTGTCGCCAGCACAGAAGTCTGACACCTTACCCCTAGACAACCAGGTCACCGAAAAAATGTTTAACTATGGTTATAAAATATGCATACATCGAAATTGAGCTCTAGAAAAAAAAATGAAAAAAATACATTTGTGCTTATTCATAATGTGTGTATCTTATGTATCGTGTTCAATCCAGCCCACCTAGAAATTTTAATATTCTAATGTGGCTCTTAGCTTAGTAAGTCTGGGGACCAATGGCTTAGAGGATTATTTTGGATAAAGTGACGAAGCGAAAATATATTGGTAGAATGTTCACTTCTGACAAGATGTGTATTAATCACAACTTGTGAATGTGGGGAAATAATTTATATAATACCTTTTCCGCCAAATACACACATTTGAACAAATTAGTAGTACCTTAAAACCTTAAATTTGTAGACAAAGAGCGTCTTAGATGTCCATCCAGCTCACCTAGCTATTGTCTAGTAAGGTTTACTGGATATAACTTATACAAGTACGCCACCTATCTCTTTCTTGATCAAGTGTTTCAATGAACTATATAGTTCCTAATTCCATAACGCATGTAAGTTCAAAAGTTTTTAAGGACTGTTTTTTCTCATTATAATTTTTTGAGTAGGCCTACTTAAAAATTACTAGGTATATACATTTTGAATAAAATAACATTGCTTTTTACTATTTTGTTTATTCTCCATATATGATTAATTCTTTTGAAGGTATTGATTCATTATAAAACATTTGATAAACATATATAAAATGAAGAGTAAAAAAAATCTCAATACATCTCATATCTCAATATATATATATATATAAAAACTGTTTTATATGTATATTTCTGTATAATATTTTCATTTAACCTATTAATGAAGTACTAACTAAAACATGAATTTACTTTACAACTAATTTTATAGTAAGAACTTGATTGAGTTAAAACATTCCCCTACAGTATATATAATAATGTATTTCCCAAAATGTATTATTTATTTATTAACTATATATCTCCATGGTTCTTCCATTCATTGAGATATACGATTTTTCCACCTAAATAAAGTGATGCCCTTCAACAGAATACAATAAAGGATAGAGCACCTAGAGCTAGTCCATTCATGATGTGAGACAATGTCGGTTCATTCTCTTGAGGGCATAGTACGTCATCCCCTACACCCCTCCCCCTCCCTCCCACACACATTTGAACAACACACAATGAAGAACATATTTTATCCTCTACGGGTCTCCGTCAAAGTGAGATGCTCCATAGCGACAAGGGTATAAGTTAATATGTTAGTTGGATGGAACCTATTAATTCTTTAGCCTCCGTTATCTGTATGTATGCATAACATGTTGGCCAACACGATCCCAACAGGTTGTTACAATATAGACGCATTCATAATAATTGTTGGCGGTGTTGGCCAACATGTTGTTAGGGCCGGTCAGTGCTAACATGTTGTGTTGGCTCAATTGTTGTAGATAATAAACAGCCAACACAATATGTCGGCTGACTTGGAGGTTCTGCACATGCGTAATAGAGTCAGGCAGTATTTCGCTCTAATGACGCACATGTTTTGTTTTAAAAATTAGATTAACATCGTAGTTTAAATAGTTTTGTGGTAATGAAGTCTAACAAAACGATCGCAATTAAATTAGTTGTTTCTAAAGTTGTATGTTTTTTGAACATTTACCTCAGCTGATCACAAGAATTTAAATAATCTAAGATATACACTTAATGCAATAGTTAAGGTGGTATTTTCTGCAAGATGTAAGCTTCCTTGCAACACAATAAATTGAGTATAAAGTAGTATGTCGTTTACCATCTCCAGAAATGTGTAGAAAAATGAAAATCTATAGGAGAGCTAAGGATGTTAGCCCAAAAAGTTGGGCATAAATAAACGTACCTTACTTCTCCCATATGTTGATCCTAAACATGTTGGCCTGCAAAATGTTGGGTCCAACTTGTTTCATAATAAATAAGGCTTTATAGGGTAAACATTAAAATAGTTACAGGTAAGGGTATATATCAAAAGATTACATGCAACCAGGTCCCCCATGACAGGTTCTACCACCTATCTTTCTATATTTTACACCCTCTATCCTCTTGCACTCACTTTTAAAAAAATAATCCTGCATACATATAAGGATTAACATTTTGGATGTTTCAATGAATGATGTTGACAATTACAGGTAAAGTTTGGTAAAACCAAATATAAAAATAAGAGGCATGTGCGCGAGGAAATTAAACTGAAACTCACAACGAGCAAGACTGGGATGAGATTTGGTAAACGGGCTCACAGTGTTTCTGAGAAATCTCATAGACATTGAACTTGGAAGTAGGAAAAACAGGGAAGAATGTGTGTGTGTATATATATAGTCAAAATTATGAGGTCATGCGATCGCCCATTTTTACCTCCACTTTTAATACTACACGTCATATTTTTCACCTAATGTCTCGGTTAGCATACGTCATTACGGCTAAGGTACAACCTCACTCGTAGGCTACCAAAACCTCGTGATTTATTTAATGGTCCACTCTAAATAATATTTGGTTCTATTTGGGCACCATATTTTTATGTATATTTCCAATAATTCTAATTATATCTTGTAAAGGAAGGTAATTAATTTAGATGTGTTTATAACCTCCTAGCTTACTTTACTCTAAAAGTGAAGTGTTTTATTAGCACCACCTCTTACTTACGATTTGTTCGGATTATACGCCAAAAGTGAAGTCAAATGATAATATAACACCTCCTTATTTCTTGAGTATTAAAAACTTAGTTGGCACCAACGCTATTTAACATACCTACCTATTTTCTAAATTATTTTATTGTATATAATGATACTAAGAAAACTAATGAGACAAAGAATATAATATTTATCAACTCTTTTATCTATATTTACCTGTTTTAAGAAACTAATCCTTTCAAACAACTGCCAATATTACTTATAATTGCTGCCACTACCTACCCTATTAAAACTAAAACTCTGTTATCATACTTAGTTTTACTTGAAATAAAAAAGCCTGGACCGACAAACACGGAGCGCGTTCTTATTGTGAACTAATAATAGAAAGCAAGTGAATCAAGATATACGTCAGCTGTTAAAATAATTCCAAGAGTAAGCGGCGATTTTAAATATATACACATCTGAGCTTAATTATTTTGATTCTTTCAAATAATTTTTGTTTAGCTGATGTGTATAAATTTATATTATTTTAAATATATATTTATCCATTTTTATATAATTTAGGTTACCCATTAGCTTGATTAGCAACAAGTCGTTATTTTATTGTCAAAACATTCTAACGAAATGTGATATGGTTCATGTTTTAGAAGTGAGTCTATTTGGATGGTGATTATTTAAATTGTAACACCTTTTAACGGGTATAAATCTTTTTATATTTACAAGATAAAGCTATTGGATATACAGTGATGCTTTGTTCTTTCAAGTGATTTAAGATCTATTTGCGTGTTTGTTTGTTTCCTTGAGTACCAAGAGCAAGTAATTTATCTGGGAATATTTTTTATTGAATTATTTTTGAGGTGAGATCAAATATTTTCTTTGAACAATAATGGTTATAGGTATATTATTTTATATTGTATAACAAGGATGATATAAATAATATTTTAATCATCATAACTTTAACAATTCATAATAATATTTAAAATAAGTTTTTTTTATTCAAAACTATATAAAATTTGGGTACACAAAATTTGATTGTATATATACTATTTTTTAATATCAAATACAATAATATATATGAATATATACACGTTTCTTTCATATAAATTATTTTAACTCTCTATTTTAATTTATCTGTATGAAACTATTTATCCACGAATAGTAATTAAGCTATGCTTAATATGTAGAAAATGTATTACATAATTGATTACAATACATTTGATTTAAACAAATGTTTGTTTGGGTTTATGTGAACAACATTTTGTTTTTGTGTCTTGTGTTTATTTGCCTTCTGTAAGAAAGTTAAAGGTGATTTTTTTTTTTTTAAATTGACGTTTTCATTGTCGGGTATTAGGTCACTAGTTTGAGTCCAGAGGCCACAAGAACGACAACCTACTAGCGAACTGCAGTGCAAGAGAACTCAACAGTATTTTTTACTTTATCTGGTAAAATCCTATGGATGGTGTTCAATAAGTTAAGCAGTCATTTTATAATTTTGTTTCAGTTAAAGATTTGAAATGAGTGTTTATTTTATCCACAGTGTGGTGCTTATTTCTCCTCTATAACTTGATTATTTTATTTTATCTACAGTGTGGTGCTTATTTCTCCTCTATAACTTGATTATTGAAAGCTTACACGGAGTTTTGATTACATCTCCATAATTTGCGATGGTGAAAAACATAGTAACCCTAATTATTTAAAACTTTTGGGTGATTTTCAACCCCACGGACTTAAGGGAAAGGTCAACCAATAATAATGTAGCCTGATACAGTTTCTCTTCACCACTATAAAATAATATGCCAAAACTAGTTGCGATTTCTCACGATTTAAATAAAACAGTGTTTTGTTCCAAATATGAAACGTAAAGAGGTATTTTTAAAGCAAAACTTTTCAAAATTGTGTATTTTTTTCACTTTAAGTTTATAATCAAATCATTGTTCCTTTTTTATAGAAACTCATCCTAGGTTAAAAGTGAAGACCAAAATATTTTAATTAGAAACGAGCAAAATAAAAATTTGGGGAATATTATATTAAACAAATATATTACGTTTCAGTCTGCTCCTATTCACAAATCCATAGTTAGGTTAATTTAGAATATTGTACTTATTTTATCACCACTTCCTACTACCTGTTCATGTTATAAGTAGATCAGCTTATGTATGTAGTCTTTGAGTCCTCTGTCATTCCAGGACTACCTTTACTGATTAGTGATTAGTAATGAGTGATTCTTCAGAATGCCCTTTTTCTAGTTATATCTGAACATGATTTTTGGTTGTTAGATATCTTTTCCACCTCCAAGTAACCATCACCCCGGTTACACCGTTCATGGATGCTACCATGAAAGTCACTCAAGAGGGGTTTGTCACATATAATTTATAAATTAAGGTTTTCCCAACATCTCTACGCTTATAAGCTTCCTCTAATCTACTTTCCTAAATAACGAAGGATCGGTGTTCATACAGATTCTATATTGTATTTTAATTTTTCATAATATAAACTTGAGGATTTTCTTGCCAGGTCCCCTTTCTACTCCAAGGTGGGTACATTTCACCTAAACAACCTTCATAATCCATATCTCATAGATTTATGATATTAGAAACCATTGTATTAAATGTAATAAGAAAAACAGGCCTAGTGAGCCTAAGCCTTACGTAACCAAGGTTTTACCTCTAAGAGTTTGTCGCCAATAATTTGTAAGCGTTTTAAACCTACTAATTTAGTTCTTTGTTTAGGCTAATCGTTCTATATCAACAAGACCTTGCGTATTTATAAATAAATAATGTGCTTATTTAATTTTTATGAGTAAAAATGATATTATAAGTAATAAATCTAACCACACATTTTTAAAGGAAATATTTGCTTCATAATTGTCTCTCCGTTAATTACTTGTTTTTTATTAAGGTATATTTTTTTATAAACTTTTAATAAAGTGCTAGTTAGGGTATATTCATCATATATTACAACAGTTAGAACGTGTTTACAATTTTTGTTGTTTTATTTATGAATTAAACGTGCACTTTACTAGCCGACGTTCGGTGACCTGGCGGTCTAGGGGTAAGGTGTCAGACTTCTATGCTGGCTGCCGGGGTTCAATCCTCGGTCCCGGCACAGATTTATCTGATTACCAAACCCTTCCTTCACCTCTGACAAGACATCTTGTGAATGTGGGGAGTGCCAGGTCTCCACCGTGGTTCGGATTCCACGTTAAACTGTAGGTCCTTCATTTCATCTCACAATCACCCTACCATTTACACATTAGCGTAAGTGCGTATAACCCGAACGGGTAGTAAGACGCGGTGCTAGTAATAATAATACTAACCGACTGATTATATCAGCACACGAATTATAAAATAATTTAAATTTAGACCAGACAAACCATCTAGTTACCTGGCAGTAATTACTCATCAGTCATCACTGTGAAAGTAGAAACTTGCATTTAACCAATTATTTTTTTGGGGGGGGTGGTGGGGGGGGGGGTGGCAAACATGGAAGTGATCCCTGGACCATTTTCTGAGTAAGTAGGTTACTGAGCTAAGGTATTGGACAATTTTGATTGGCATTGCGGATTCCCCAACTAGATGATAACCA
This sequence comes from Timema cristinae, assembly GCA_039000515.1. Classification (NCBI taxonomy): domain Eukaryota; kingdom Metazoa; phylum Arthropoda; class Insecta; order Phasmatodea; family Timematidae; genus Timema; species Timema cristinae. The sequence continues at coordinate 40,122,715 of JBCFYV010000003.1, read as the reverse complement.
TCCTGTGGCCAAACTTACCCAGTATGCTTATGATGGAATGGGATCCAAGTAAAATAAATAATGTGAAGAAAGGAACTTCACGAATGTTGTGGAAATAATATCTGAATTTATACTTAGTTATTTATAAATATGCGCAGAGCTTTCCTCAATAAAACGCATATACTCACAAGTCGATCCAAGATTATTACGTATCTAGGAGTGTAATATTGCTCTGGGTGAGAAGGTAATGGACGTGTTTGCTTACAATTAACTTCGCTTAACGCAACTGGAATAATTATTGTTTGTTTTCCAGACGGTAGCTAGGTACTCCATTTCCCTAACTCCCTTAAGAACAGCTTATATGGCATGTCCAAAGCTTACAAATCCACAAGCGTTGCTACGTAATAACGATACTATGCTGTGTTGGATAGTCATAGACGTAGTATAAAACTTTTTAGATGGGTGCTACTAGAAATGGGAATAGAATATGGACGAGAGTTCAGTGTTTTGATGTAACGACAACGTAATATTATGATTCTTTTTACACTCCAATATAAGTATTGGCTATTAACGTTTACTGTGGATTAAAACACACTCCGATAAACCAACGCAAAACAAAAACGCAATTAAGTGACGAACTCTAAATAAATCGCAATGTTTCAGCAACATCCTATCTTGCCTCTCTTCTTTAACTGATTTCCACTTGGTCCGCTTCCGATATGTTGAGAACTTCTGCTTGGAAAAGACAATAAAATCTCAAAACCAACCGATTCAAATCAGTGCACATGCTTTTACAAAGCGCATGCGCTTTTGAGCTAGAGACGCACAGACAGTTTCGTTGACTGTTGTGAGGAGATTTGAAATGACCAAGCCTTTGTATATATATGTAATAAGTCGTCTCATGACTTAGCATTTATTTTTAAAACATCCATCATGACAATGATCTAAAATATGTGTATATTGCCTTGCAAAAAAAAGGGGGGGTATTATGTTGTTTTAAGTTTTCGTTGTAAAGCATCAATAGTCAACATACAATTTTCCTGGCATGTGAATTGTTGCGTCAGTCAAGCAAAGTCAGATGAATCTGAATTTTACTTTCGTGAACGCTTGAATAAAGATTTATCCTGGTCATAACTCTCAAAGCATACTCTGACATTATTCGACTAACACGTGGGCACGTGATTCCTAATGTCAAACTTATTTAGTATGGTGGCTTGCAAGTGTTGATGAGGTAAAAGTTGTACAGGAGGTGGTTTTCTCTAAATAGTTCCCCACTCTCCCTCCAATAAAATGCAGATACATTTCATCTAAATACTTTCTCCTTCACTTCTGCCATTTTAGCATAGTTAGTATTATGTGTATAGCCCGAATTTAAAGTGAAATACGGTGAAGGGAAAACATTCATAAATAAAGTGGTAGAAAACACTTTTAAACAATTGAAACCTTTGACAAAGTGGTTTATAATCATTTAATAGAAAGGTAAGTAGTGAACGGTGTAGTTAGAGTAAATGCACCAGCATTATATTAAAGAGGGGTGGGAAAAACAGAATGATTAATGATCTCATCTGTCTATGATTCAAATTTCGGTACTACTGTATCAAGTAATCCAATTCAGTGGGAGCCTTACGCTTTAGACAATGTGACCACTGGCGTAGGTTCACTAAATAACACAATTTTACCCGCCTCAGTGGCCGCGTGGTTTAACGTGCTTCTCTCATGTTGGACTAAACTGCTGATGACGGGGAGATTGGGGATCGATCCCGGTCGGGTGCACTGTGGATAATTTTCCCTAAATAGTTTTCCACTCTACTTCCACACACATATGGGTTCATTTACTCTAAATTAAACTTTAATAATCCCTTACCTATTAGTGTATAGTACATAGGCGTAGAACCCGTAAGGGTTGTGAGACGCGGTTCAAAAAATAACTTTTTGGATTAAACTCTTGGAACTTGACAGACCCAACAAATATTTGGGAAAGGGTGCAGTGCAGTGGCCAGTGAGAAAAATCTATCAAAAGAAGATGGTAAGGAATTGGTTTTAAAAATCTAATACATCATATATCCTAAATTGTGTTTTAAAAACACAATTGGAATTTTAGGTTATATGAAAGCTAGTAGTAATAGCATTAAGATGGATACAAACATACATTACTATTCATATTTTGGCGAGTAGTGAGCCTAGAGCCCCTAAAATATATCTCGTTGCTATGATTCTGGCACCCGGTTCAGAGCGAGAATCTCTATAATATGTAGTCTTGTCAACTGGATGTTTCTGGTCGCTATGACGTGACAGAAACAGTAGCCGAGCTGGAATTTGGTATATGAAAATGATTTGTACTCTCAGATTGAAATCTTATATTCTGAGCTATTTGTGAGAATTTCTAAACTTTTAAATGTCCATGTGTGTGTGTAAAATGTGCTTTATGATAATTTAACAGATTCTGCTGACTGGCCAGCTGAATACGATATTGGGGTTCAATTCCCAGTCGGGTCTACTGATGATGGTTTTTAATAAATGGTTTCCCACTCTCCTTACACGTAAATGCATAGAGAATATCTATCAAATTCTTCCTTCCTCATCCATTACCCTAATAGAGCAGTTAACATATATGCGTACAGTCTGAACAGGCAGTAAGACACGGTAATAAAATATAACATACATGTAAACAATATTTCATTTGCCTCAATCGGGTCATCGAAGAGTTTAAAAATATCCTTAGAATTTTAAAATAAAAAGAAACGTGGGAGAATTATGAACGTGATAAATTCTATCAAATGATAGTGTTAACATTATTTTAATTATCACCCATAATTTGAATTATTACAGAGTTTTATAGTTTGGCGAAAACTATATTATTTGCACGTTATATTGAATATTTATTGGCGATATGATGTATTAATAGAATATCCCTCGTATTTCATGATATTTGGACCGTCAATACTTACATTGTAACTTCATATATCTCTATATTGATACTTGGCATGTATTTGCCGATGGTTGCGTCGATATTGGTTCAATTCCCCCTCAAGCAATGCCATTCTGTTTCCAATACGTTCGCTTAAAAGGAAAAATCAGGAAGGTATAATACGCGTGATAAACTTGAGCTATATCATAATTTAGGGCCTAATAAGTATATCATGGATAGGTTAGAAATTAAAAATGAATTTAAAGTCTAATAAAAATGCAAGAGTTATATTAAAGGTTCTCATCAGAAGGCTTGATTTTCCAAGAGTTGGGCATATTTATCAAAATATATTATCTTTACTAAACATGTATAAAATACTTTTGAATGTGACGTGCTAAGGGATAGGTTATAAACAAGTTAAGCTCTAACAAATCAACACGTCATGTTCGAGTTGATGTAGCACTTTATAACTTAACTCGCTTTGCCCGTTGGGGGCTACGCCCCCAAACACCCAAGTGTGTTTTCTTTGCAAGTGGATGTAAACTAATGGATTTATAAAGCAGTTTTTTGATAGGCCTTACCGTTTAGCCACAAGACACCTCCACCGACTTTAAAATTACTCCATCATTTTGAATTTATTTCGGCGGTTAAAAATTTAAACTTTTTGAATTTTTCCGTTGGGTAGAGGCTATAAGTTTGCCAAATTTCAAGTTTCTATCTCATTTGGAAGTGGTTAGTCATTAATGTCAGTGAGTGAGTCAGCCACGTGGCTTTATAGTAGTATAATTAATAATCATAATTTTTTTTTAGAAGATGGAACATTTTAACTTATTTACCCTTTGACATTAGAAACTATAATGTTTATTGCTGCACTTACAAAAGTACGCCAATTATCTCTCTATCTTTCTTTGAAAAGTTACAATTTGACTCCCCTCAAAATTAAAATATAGATATACAATGGTTTTACACTATTTTGCTCCCAAATATCACTTTTTACACCCCAACCCATGTTAAATATAGCTTCCCCCTCCCACTTCATTATAATGTAGGATTTTTAATGTCAATTTAAAAGTTTAGATTTGCACCGTTTTGCACCTTAATAGTTTTGCAAGGAAAAAACATTTAAAATTAAATACAGATGGATAAGTCAATTTAAGCGTAGCCACACCCCCATCAACCAATTAATATTTTGGTGTTTTTTTATGCCAAACTATGTCTCTTTTTTTATCATTTTTAACCCAAATATGGTGTTTTTCACATTAATGGATTAGCTATAAAAAATAATTTATTATAGAATAATTATGTGGTTGGTCCATACAAAGCCATCAAATTGAACACGGCTTTAGATTATTCCATTCACTCTGCGTGTCCAACGTAATTTGAGAGATTGTATTATCCTAACAATGTTTAAACTTTTGAACAGTTAAGGCATTACCCTTCTCTGGTCTGGTCTTCCGGTGAAGGGGAGTTCCGGACTAAAATCCAGCTCTGATCCATTGTGGGTGGTTTGTCGTAAATTTTGTTACACCCTCCTTCCACATCAAACTAGTTACATTTGCCCTTAATTTAACTCTATTTCCTATCAGTATAAATAGATGACTATCACGAACAGCTAGTAAAACGCGATTCACAAAAACACAACGTGGTTTGTTTCAATTTACTTTTGATTGTTGAATTTAACATCCATTACTGTTTCCAGTCAGTGGCCTGGGTCAGTTTTTATTCAAGCCCTATATCTTACGTTACTGGCTTACTAGGCTTGTAGTAGCTTCATATGCCTTATAATATAACTTACGACTAGGACAGGCACAAAATCCAGTCTTCAGCCGTTAATTCATCACTGTGAAAGGGTATATCCTTATATACTCATTTCACCGATTATAAGTTTTTCGGCTATGACGGAACTCGAGCCTGAGACCCTTAGCTAGGTAGGCAACACGATACCAACTGAGCTAAGTTATCGGATTGATTGTTGAATGTATTACAAATTTTTGATGATAAATTATATATGATATATATATATATCATATGTATACCATATGATATATATATATATATATCTATCATATGTATACCATATCACATGCCACTTTAATTAGAGCACCTTTAAGTAAATAACTATCTACTGAAACCTAAATCTATATTTTCTCACAAGCTAAATTATGTGATGCGTAGTAACCCAAAACCCAAATACACAAATAATTCAATTCAATAAATATATCAGTCATTTATTATGAATAAAAGGTTCTACAATCATAATTTATTATACTAATAATTCTAATTCAATTTACCATTAGTATTTTTGCACTCCTCTCATCTTCCCTGCCTTTTAAAACTTTATATTAAGAGATAAATCCTAACTAAAAAGAGTAACACACCCAAAGATCCTCCCTCATAAGACACTTTCAAGTCATATTCTGTATCTTCTTTCAGCCATCAGTTTGAAGACAATGTTTTTTTAAATCCCATTATAATACAATTTGGTATACTCGTAACATTAAATTAGGATATCGTACAAAGCTTATGATTTTGTCACTTACGACCATATTAGCAGTAGCAGGTATAGCCACAATTTTGACAAATATTAAATAATGTTCGGCGTTCAACAAGCTGCATGAAATATACAACTGTAACACTCATAAAATAAATGTATATGTCTACAACTTAAAGGCTACATTTAAAATAATATATATTAAAAGACGTATACAGAGGGTAAACCAAAATATATAATAAGAATAGAATACTATTGATTTAGCCTTAATTTTTTACATCGATAGTCTTTTTTTGAGGATTCCAGTGATGAATATAAATTTGGTGTATGCAATTCACATTCCCGAAATGGACAAATCTTTTGTAATTTTTTATATTTAACATGATTTTTTCAACAAATTTCAATTTATGCTAAATGAAACGGTTTATTATAGTTTTCTTTTAATAGGAAATTTTATATAAAAACACCATCATTTTCATTTTGCTTCATGTCTAAAATTAATAACAAAAATCCTTAGTTCTATCAAATTTTTTAAAACTATTTATTTGTCTTTACTGTGTATCTAAGAGAACTATTAATCCGTTTCTTTGGCCCACTTTACCTCTCTTTGTGCAGTCCCCTTAAGTAATGGATCGTCTTGTGATTTATTAGAAGATCATTGTTTAGTTTATAATGGCCACTTTGTGAACTCAACCAGACCTCTCAATTTATTAGCCTTAATCGTCTTTGGTTCTGACCTAGCATTATCCCTGATTAAAGGGGGCACGATTATAAAAGCAGTTCAAAGGGTTTCTTTCAACGTTTCTCTAATAAGATCGGTACCGAAAGGAGGATAAATCTACAGTAGATTTGTGTTCTTGGAGCTTCTTATATGTTCCCATCCAACTGAATGTATTTTTTCTTACGATAACGTTCACTAGAAGTTTTCTACGTGATTCTCATCCTAATACTCATCCGAACAATCCAAATAATTACACTTTTAGCGTAAGAATTTAATTTAGAGGTAAATATCTACATTTACGTGGAGGGAGAGTGAAAATATTATATGAAAAAATAAAAACTTCACTACACCCGACCTTATTTTTATCCTGAATTTCGCATAACCTGAAAACTAGACCAAAAGAAACTGATGACATTTGTCTCTGTGGGTGCAGGTGGAAATCAATAATTTTTCATCATATTTAAAATAAATGGTGTTTACATATTTAATATTTTTATTATACTTTCATATAAGAAAAAAACTGATTCAAGCTACACCATAATGTATTGTATGTTATTTATTTGTGGATACAAAATTAATAGTTTTATGACATTAGGAACTCGAGAACTCATTACCACACCTACAAAAGTACACCTATATCCCAATCTGGAGCTATTTATATCCTTTCCATCTCAATACACCACCTAATTTTGGGTCCATTCTAATGTTATCCTCCCATATGTGTCTAGGTCTTTCCGATGTCCATTTGTGGCTACAAAACACTTACACACGTTAGAACCTTTAAATCTTGATAGTAACTGATATTGGTTTATAACTATACCATAGGAATGGCTGAGTAGCCAGAAAAAAATTATAAAAGCTACAAGTATATATTTTAAAAGGTTTAAACTCAATCAGTATATATTTATAATTTATTATTAAAACATACAATCAATTTACTGTTTAATACATAGCTATTTTTTCAATTATATTTCTCATTTATTTGAGTGTTCAATTAAAATCAGAAGTATTTTTTAAATTAATCTAATCTTTGTTAAGTTTTTGTTAGTGTTCCTCATTTAATAAACTACAGCTTTCAGTCCCATATTTTTTTTAATATGATATGCTCCTGATTCCAAGATTTCTGTCACAATGATGTTGGTGCATTTCCTTAAAATTCATTCTTATCATACTGGGACCTTTGTTTTGTTGTTACAAGTTTCGGATACCTTAAATAGGTAGTAAGACGTATATATAAATAAAGTATGTTGAATAGTTCCTATTTTGTCCCCATAAAAAAATACTTTCCATATTGGTTCTTATGACGCATTTTCTTTTTGTGGTCCACGAAAAAAATATCACAAGTTGTCAAGCGTAAGAACAAGTAAAGAAAAATTGACAATTGGACATCCATGAACACTGAAAGAGGATTTTATTTTTATTTTTAAGCAAGTGGAAAGCAATTTGTCGAATCTGTGTGCAACAAAATCACGAAAAATCCGGATTATAGAAATTGTCTATATTTATCATCGCCTTCACTATATTCTTTAACTCTTTCTGAGCAGGTGTAACACATTTTTCACTCTCTCACAACTACAAATCCAGAGATTATATCAATTTACGTTTAATCCACCTCATATTTATTGGGAGTAATTTTGAAAATAAATAATGTATGCCATTTAAGTAAGAAATTACAATGTATTGTTACTAAGATAGAATGTGGGTATTATCTAATGGAACCTCTCTAACACTGTCCGATACTAGTACCACTCTGCCTATTTAGTAATTATGAGTTCCATGTCCAATTAATGAAATTTACAACATTTTGGTCATGATTTGTAAATTTAAAGTTTCCCCTTGGACTGTGAATAATTGATGGCTACTGTGTAGTATGTCCAATACTATGCCATTTTTTTTACAACTGCTATTCAGGTTAGTAGAGAAGAGAAAGTAAGCAGTTTAGAGGTAATCTACCCGTATTTTTGTGGAAGGAGTGTGGGAAAACCATTAGAAAAACCCATGCTCATTAGACAGGATCGGGATTCAAACCTCAATCTTCTCGTCATCAACAAGACAGTCTAACACGAGAGTGACACCTTAGACCATTCGGGGATTGAAGCAGAAAATATCTAATTTAGTTTGGAAGCTGTGTGATGATATAATCAATTGACCAAGAAAATTAATTTCAAATAATTTTAATAAAACACATTGGGCGACCTACCTGGTGGTCTAGGGTAAAGTGTCAGACTTCTGTGCTGGCGGCCGGGGTTCAATCCTCGGTCCCGGCACAGATTTATCTGATTACCAAACCCTTCCTCCACCTCTGACAAGACATCTTGTGAATGTGGGGAATGCCAGGTCTCCACCGTGGTTTGGATTCCACGTTAAACTGTAGGTCCTCCATTTTCATCTCACAATCACCCTACCATTACACATTAGCGTACGTGCGTATAACCCGAACGGGTAGTAAGACGGTGTGCTAATAATAATAATAATAATAATAATAATATAAGACACATTTAATATATCTTGTTAATGCTTGCCATCTTAATAATATAATGTATTCATTTATAATTTTAACTAATGGAGAATGTTTTTTAGGAGTGAGGTCAGCGTTAATATTGAATTATTTGGTTCATGATAACTTTGGTCTTTTTCTGGCAGTTTAAAAGTAAGTAATAAATAAGCAACCTATATAAGGATAAGAATATGTTTTTTTTCCTGTTTGGACATGTTAGAGCAATTTTAATCACTGGCCAAAGTGATAAAATCAGAGTTACGAATCAGGTGAGTTCGGGATTTTTTCTAGTAACTATTTAACTATCAGATAAGGTCACAATTATTGAGAATGGAGTATACATAGTACATAGTACCTTCCAGTGTACCTTGAAATGTTATTTATTCTTAGAAAGTTAAATTATTTTTTTCTTCCTTGCTAACATACAGGTAAAGACAGTATTGTGATTTAAAAAAAAAAAAAATCAAACTTGAGATTTTGATGAATTTCAACGTTTCACGACCCTCCGAACCCGAAAAAGTGGTTTTTGAATTTCCGTATGTCTGTCTGTCTGTTTGTCCCTCGGTGTAGAGCCTAAACTATTTTAACATCGGCTAAAGTGTTTTCTTAGGGTTGTCCCGAAGGGTTTTTGCAATTGGAAGGGTGAAAAGAGTAAAAATCGATTTTATCTAAATCAACTCTAACGATTTTGATTAAATTTCATTTCTAAAGTTTCATCAATGTTACACAAAAATTGTTACCCTAATTTTTTCGTCAAAATGACTTTATGGGTTCCTGTCTGAGGCGTAAATTCTTTTTTTTTTATCATATCTCCGTAACTCTGAGATATAAAATTAATTATCATTGCAAGTATGTAGGTATATTTATAATACAAATATTTTATTTGAAAAATATTCTTATAAGACCAATAATTTTCAAGCTATACGCCAATATAATTTTTTTTTAACTTTTCGAACCCTTAAAGTAATTTATTGCAACCGTCAAAAAAACCTCAACTGAAATGTTGATGGATGTCGACTTTTCATGATCTCCCGAACCCTAAAACTGGTTTTTACAATGCCGTTGGTCTGTGTGTTTGTCTAACCCTAAAATTAAGAGTAGTTTACTAAAGGGTGAGATATAAAAGAACGATCTTCTCAAAAATCGGCCCTAACGATTTTGATTAAAATTCGTATATATGCGTTGATTAAGTTTATAAACAAAATATATATTTTCATTTTCCATAAAAATGAATTTCAGGATACTTTACAAAAGCGGAAATTTCCACATCTCTGAAACTATTTGAGATACTAAATGAATTGTCATTGCAAAACTGTAGCACTGTTAACAAAAAAAACACTTTTATTTGAATTTTTATAAAACCAATAGTTTCTGAGATATTAGAAAATATATTAATACAATTTGTTAACTTTAGTTTTATAAAGTTATTACTAATGTTTTAACGCAATAATTCTCTAATTCCTAAGAGTAATTAAGTATTAGTAAATCTCTCAAAATGTTTGTTCTTTTTCCTTTAACCTCTTACGAGAAATTTTTGTACAACAGTGATTTATCTTTATCATCTTAGACTCAATAGTCAAATTTTACATTTTTTATTGTTAAAAATATATTAATGAGGAATGTTATAGCAATGTGATGCCTGAATTTACGCACCACCTAATAAAATGCTTAAAATTTTAACAGGAAGTAAACATTTTAATACGAAGTGTTCAACCTTGTAGATCCAATATCGACATTTTTTATTGGTCCAAATATACAAATGAGGACTTAAATAATTCTTTAAAAATCAAACTATAAAATTTAAAACAGGAGTCAAAAAATCTTTTACGTAAGTATAGCGCAATTTATGCTTAGATTTGTTAGTGTATATTATTTAATTTCACATATATTATGAGTTTTGAAATATATATCTTCTATTTATTCAATATATTGAGGAAGTACGTGCCAAATTCCGTACTATTTAATGTGTAAATAGCATTGTTTTAGCTTATATTTTGCAGGCTCTTAACACACAAAAGGAGAATGAGAAACCTTATGTTGAGTTAACATAAAATATTTTCCCTATCTGTTTTAATCTCTCACTAATCTATTCAGATTATACACATATAATATATATATATATATATATATACATGCTTATGTACACATATATTTACTTTTTTTTAAGCACCACGTCTTACTACTCGTTCGAATTATACGCTTGAGTACTAATTACGCTAATGTATTAGGAATTAGGACGGTTGAATTTAGTGCAAGTGAACCCACATTTGTGGGAAAGGAGAGTGGAAAACTATTCAGGAAAACCACCCCTAGTTCACCCGACTGAGATTCAAACCTCGATCTCCCTATCCTCGGCAGTCTAGCTCAACACGTCTAGCGCGTTAGATAACTAGGCCACCCAGGCGGGTATACTAATTATTTAGGCGTGTGGTGTATAGATAAAGAAGCTACAATTTAAAGTAAATCCACTCGCATTTTCTTGCAGGAAGAATGGCCATCTGGAAAAACCACCCTCATAAATGTTGGCAAGTATATTCCAAACTAAACATCCATGTTCATCAGATGACATTAACATAAAGTTTAGACCCTGTGTTCATTAGCACTAGTATAAAATTGCTGACATTATTTAATTTCATGTATATACACCCAACATCATTGCCGTAGAGAATTGCAGGTCCTCTGAAGAAGAGCTATATCTTCGCTCTATATCAGTTAAATGTTGCCAAATCTCCTTGCTCTCAGTTATTTCGGGAGGTGGTGTGGTGGGGTATGAACAGGGGCGGCTCGTCCCTAAGGCGCGGAGGCGAGCGCCCCCCAACCCCACGAATCCCCTGTTCCTTTTAAAGTTATTATTCGCACTCTCACGACAATTTTATCTTACCATAATAGTTTCAAGAAAAATATGTTTTTGGTTTAAGTAATAGCAGGCAATGTTTTTAAAATGGCATGCGGTTGGGCGCGAGGTGGTCAGCGCCTGATATTGGAAACCAAACCTTCCCTCCCCTTAACCCGTTGTCCCATCCTGCTAGAGCTAGCTAGCATTGCTTATTCTTCTTTTGAAGGCGCACTCCCTTACGCGCCCTAAGGTTGAAAGCTTGTGAAATGTGTATAGCGTGAACCAGCAATAATTGATGTCAGTCATCTTGCGTGCTCCTGCATCTTGAGGATGTGTGTGGCGTGTGTGTTTATAATAATATTATGTAGGGTTATTTTAGGATAATGTTTATTTGATTTATATGTTTTAATACTTTTTGTAACTAGGCTTAATATGAATAGTTCAATTCAAGCGCTTAAGACAACGAATATTGCAAGATTAACTCTTGATCAAAAAAGAGAATTGAATTCATTAGGTAGGCCATGTCCTGAATTTTGTATGGAACAAAGTGAAAACATATATACCTATATATTTATGCACATTACACAGCTGCAGTTTTTCTACAACACATCTACGTCCTTTGGGGGAAGTTTTTTTTTTTAATCTTTCAATGTTGTTTGTGATATTAATTTTTGAGTTTAACTATATGAATGCGTATAACCCGAATGGGTAGTAAGACGCGGTGCTAATTAGTAATAATAATAATAATAAACTAAAATGAATATTTAGCAAAACATATTCCGAAATTTGTGTCTTCTTTTAAATATATTATTTAGAAATAATTTATTAATTAAGCAGGCTACGCCCTCCAGCTTCTAAAGTGACGAGCCGCCACTGGGTATGAAGTAGCTACTGGAAAACTTACTAACTAGCGTTGTGAAATTTGTCTTATATTTGATGGAAGATTGACCACCCAAAAAAGGAGAAAATTACAACGCTCTTTCCTAACAGTAACCATGCAGTTCCCTCAGCGAGGATATCCAGTGTTGATATAAAGCTGATGGACATCATTACAATATTATTTTCCGAAGTGACTGCATCGAAATTTACAATATATTTACAAGTGAGGAACAGAATCTTAGTTAACCTCTGTCTTTGTCAGCCCATGTTAGAGCCAAGTAGACTAATCACGTGCAAGCCCTTTAGATAAACCGACCCATCAGCGCCTTTTGCAGGTAAAACATAACTCTTCTGATAATCTACAGGCTGTGATCCATTGAAAGGAACGTTAAGCATTCACTAGCACGATTTTAAAAGTAGTCACGGGGACTTAGGATCCGGTGGTAGTGTATCAGCGCTGACTGAAATCAGACTTAGTCAGATCTGCTAGCTTCATGGTCCTGGTTCATGGCAACATAGGCTAGGGATATGTATTCATTTAAAATATCGGAAGAAAAATATCGATACCGTTCCAGTATCTAAAGAAAAGTATAGGTATTGGTATATAAATTTTAATCTGGAAAAATGTTTTTTTATCAAATAATAATTTCAACTTTTGCATAATAATGGTATATGTATTTTCATATTTATTCAAACAATGAAAATTACAATTTAACCTTGCTATAGTATATTTTGGTATATCCCTTTTATGTTATGTGTTGGAACTTGGAAGGTACAATAAATAGTATTGGATAATGGATATTATAAAATGTTTTATAATACCAGCTTTCAAAAAGTCTATAAAAATGTGGCTGATGCAAAGAGATTTATTATCTAAATATTATAGGGGATATATTTTTTTCAATCTATTTTGTAACCTTCTTTAACTATAGTAATCATTTAATCTAAGCATGAGAGAAGATAACAAAACAGTTGCTTCTTACGATACCGATCCAATATAGTAGCGTGAGTACTAATATCGGTAAAAGTATCGAGTAAAAATATACTAGTATCGAAAAGAATATATCACTATTATTAAAGTATCGATACTTTTTTCACATCTCTAACATAGGCCTTTCTATGACAGTTTAAAAGCTACTAAAGAGCTATAAACATTTACCTTCAAATATAATTTGTAGTGTAAATAAAACAAAGGTTTGTACGGTTTTTATTTTGAAAGGAAGGGCCTTTCAGAAAGTACAAACTATTTTTTCCAGCCAATATTGATAACATATTACTAGTGCTATTTTATGGAAATCGAAACTATAAAAAATGACAGCTGAAGCTTACATGATATCTAATATTTTTTCTAGGCGTCGGATAAGGCCGTTACTACGACAATTGGCCTATAAATTGACTTCACTTGTCATGTAACAAAATATGTTTGTGGAAAGGATAAATCTGGAGCTTTATTTACGTATCGATTGGTAGAAGTAAAGTGAAGAGTGAATTTACAATTTAAGATTATTCTACACCCACACCATTCCAGTTTAATACTTCGCTTGGTATGGCGTCACGCTAGGACCTTTGACATTCAAAACACTTGTAAATAAGTTATAAGGTGCTATATTTAACTCCCACTACCTTTATGATATAAACGAAGGCGTACATGAACTTGTGGTTGTTTGATTTAGAGCCATTTCATAATATTCTACAGTCGATATTTTGACTCAATCAATACTGTATGTAAACATACAGATTGTTTAGGCTTGCCCGGGAGCATTACATACCCATTCGGGCTATCTAAATGTTTACACTAGCGTGGTAAGAATAGGTAATGGATCATTTATAGAAATTGTTCATTCATTTTCATGGAGGGAGAATGGAAAGCAATTAATTAATAAGCTTCCTCTTTACACCCGACAGGCATTTGAACCCCTAACCTCCTCATCACCATTAATTCATTCTTTTGAAAGAGTGATACCTTAGACGAGGGGTATTCAACATTTTTTATTTGTAAACCCTCAGAAATTATTATTTATTCAACTTTGTACCCACAAAATGGTTGGTGCATAATTATTTATACATATTCTATAATCTACATCTAAAATAAAACCCTTGAAGCGAGATAACTTTTTCTTACTTACAGTTCTTTAAATCTTGCCCTGATTATTCAGGGTTTGTCGTGATATATGTGGATGTATAGATATGTTGATATTATATAGATGTCTTTGCGTAGACCCGGGGCACAGAGAAGTAAGAAACATATTCTCAACCTTACGGGGTTTTGATGCGCTCCTTTTGCCAGCTTGAGTCCTTCAACACTGGGCTTCGCTAGTGTCTATGCTGTGTGATGATAGGACTAACCGCAGTAATTCTAGTGTTGGACTCAAGCTGCCAAAAGGAGCGCAACCATTTTAACCTGGAGGTTGAGTGTCTGGATATAATATTTGTCTGTGCCCCGGGGTTATGCTTATCTCAGGTTGAATATCACTCCCTCGGAGCTTTAGCCCACTGATGCAGGTGTCTCACTACTGAGCTATTATTACCAGTGACGCTCAAAATGGATTATTTCTACAAAATATTATTTATTTCCTTTTATTGAATGTTAATTTTTACAGTAGAATAGTTATTAACTATGCTTATTCTTGAATTATTATTATTATTAGCACCGCGTCTTACTACCCATTCGGGTTATACGCACTTACGCTAATGTGTAATGGTAGGGTGATTGTGAGATGAAATGGAGGACCTACAGTTTAACGTGGAATTCGAACCACGGTGGAGGCCTGGCATTCCCCACATTCACAATTTGTGATTAATACACTTCTTGTCAGAGGTGAAGGAAGGGTTTGGTAATCAGATAAATCTTTGCTGGGACCGAGGATTGAACCCCGGTCGCCAGCATAGAAGTCTGACACCTTACCCCTAGACCACCAGGTCACCTATATTCTTGAATGAAGCTAGGATTGGTCACTAATAAAATATGGAGACAAATTATCACCATCGTTATTATAGTTATAAGATAAGTTATTTGTCCCATGATCTGCACAGATGGACACGCAGACAAAATAATTGTCTTGACTTATATTCCAGTGAAAGGGAGTTCAGATTTTGAATTTTGGATGGGTGTACTAACCTAACCTAATAAATACTCTATACCTAATGACACACACCTATCTATTTCTTGCTATAAGATAATTTATTCATTAGAAATCATGATGAATATGAGTACAAAAAATATTCATCAACATTACCTGGAATCAAACCAGGAATCAATATACTTTGACCCACTCTGGCAGTCAAATGGTCCAAGCGTCCCTCTTACAATAGACTGAACTTCCGATGACGGGGAGATCAGAGCTATAATCTTGGTTTGAAGTTTTACACTCCCAAGGTTTTTCCACTCCACATACACTAAAATGTGGGTACACTTAATATAAAATACAGCCTTTCTCATATTTAACACATTATCTTATTTAGTACATATGAGTATAGCCCTAACGGGTATTAAGACTCAATACTATTTTTTTAAATTGATTAGGGGTCGACTGTTTTACACATTTAACCACTTTAACAATAAATTGATATTTGAACTACGTTTAACATCATGTTTAAATAAGAGTTTTTTACAGTATAAGGAGGAGGAGGATAACTTAAAGGAAATGTACCATGATTAGCACAGTCATTGGACAACCAACTCGATAGTTGATTCCAATCTTACGGGTCAAAGTCAAATACGCTCGTCGAATACGTTGGTACTAAACTAACCCTGCATAATATTTGGAGGCTTTAGGTTGGGGATGTAGGGAATGTGAGAAAAGGTTAAAACGTTTTTGCAATTTTTATAGCTAGACTTTTTTTGGGCACAAATAAATAAATGATCGCTTCAGTATAAACATTAAATTTAATTATACTCTTATGGTTATAGAAACAGTTCTTGAATATCTGTAATGAGCATTATGGCATTAGATGACAAATATTTTAAACGAACGAAAAGAAGCTGTCATTAAACTCCAGGGCATCCTTGATAGATATTCAAAAACTGTTGACGTCACCATGTGAAGAATATTAAATTATATATTTGTACTAATGCAACATTTGATTTCTTTTGACCCAAATATATTTTACTATAAAAACTGCAAAAAAAACTAATCTTTTATCTCGTCCCTTACATCCTCATTTAAAATACTTAATTTAATTTTTTACAATATTCCAATATGTTTCCTAATTTTAACAAACAAACCCTTACTGTAGATCACACGAGAAAATTGGTGCGTGAAATTGCCTCTTTAGCTTAGGGACGTGAGGATAAATTATAAGACGATTAATTTTTTATTAGTACGTTCAACCCAAGGGTTATAAACGGCTTAAAAAAGCGTAGGGATCTGTGTAAGGGGGATAATTTATTGATTGTACAATTTCACTATCATAGGGTGATGATGAGAAAACTACAGTAATAAATAACAGTAATAAATGCCATATTCCTGGAAGTGTTCAATTTAATTGTCTGTAAGGGCTAAGTCCATATTTATTTGTAGGTGGTGTTACATCTTATAAAATGTATTTATGTATGATCTGATATCATAGGTATATATAGATATATACATATGGTGATTTTGAATGAGCGTGCCAAAAAGGAAATGTGTGGAATATGATGCTATCACAACTATTGTTGGTGATGTTCCCGTAAAGTGCTAAAGAACTTCAAGTATTTGGCCTGGTTCTTTAAGGCTATGTAACAAGTAATTATAAAACAAAATGGAGGATTTAAAATTGACCAAACAATATTTAAAAAATCAGAATATTATGAAATTGAAATTTGGTAGGCAGATAAAAAGAAGTATAATTATAAATATTAATATTTGAAATTTGAAAATTACGCTATAACTAATGGAGTAATCTTAATATTTTCCAAACAAATAGAAAAATACACTTATCAGTGTATATAGAATTGTAATTTAGCTGGCTGGTAGAGGGACTAACCCAGATAACTATAAGAATTTGAAAGTTGGTGATTTTTAAATTGGGGGCTGATAAAAGGAGGTAATCAAAGCTTATTAAACTTGTATAAATAACATTTTACATTATTAGTGTAGTATTAAATTTAAATTTTGTATAGGGAAATAAATAAACCTAAATTAAGCAAACACAATTTTTTATTTAATTGTAAAGGGGGTATATAGATGTTAGCATTTCATCACTAATAGTATAGGAAATAACTAGAGCCCTACTAGTGTTGACATAATAATTCAAATAAACAGCTGTTGGTGGCATATCAAGGTGAACCATAATGCTTTTTTTAGGGAAACGTGATTTCTTATTCAATATGTTTCTGTAAAAGTCATTTATTCAGAGGCAAGTGTTTTCCCGTTGGTTCTTTTATTATACAAGTGTGGGTAAAAGTGGTAGAGTTAAAATGTTGAGGATGATAAGCCCAATAAGGAACTGAAATAACATGATGTCCAAAATTGATTAAAATAAGATATTTTAAGTTTTATCTATGTATGTCATAGTTTGACTTAAATATTCAGAGTGAAATTCCATCGGGAAAAAAGGGGAATAATGAGGAGACTACCTGAAAATTAGAAAATCTGAAAAAAGTGAAGTTCTTTAGCTATTTTTATGGCAATTTTTAATTAGAAACAATTGTCAATATTTCATTCTCTATGGTTCATTCGTGCACTCATTATTGTTATACATCGTGGGTTGGGTAATCTTTTGTTTCAAAAATTTAATTTATAGATTGCCATAATTTGTTTTTGGATTGACATAGTTTGGTATTTTACAAAAGAGCTACTATAAAATAACTAGAAGCCAGATTAATAACGACCTTATTTGAAATGATTTTAATGCAGACTATCCGTACGATTAATGGGTGAAACATCTTCTGTATGTAGTGAAAATAAGTGAATAGATTAATATTACAGACGTAATTAAAAATATAATATAAATAGTCATACATATAAGTATTATTAGCTACAAAAATATTGACTCAAATATGAGTGAATTTAGTTAATATTTTTGGTCATCATTCCATAAATGTTCTGGTAAAATATAGAACTATTTGTGTCAACATTTTGTAAATAAAAATACTTTATCTTCACTGTTTTTTTTTAAAATAACGTCTGGACCATCCACATATGTACACTTTTGGGGCAGAGATGAGAAAATAGAATTTATAAGTAAAGTATATTCATTTGAATGGTGGGATCGTGGGAAAACTTTTAAGGAAAACTAAACTCAAACAGTTGTAAAACCTTGACCTCCCAGTCACCAGAAATACAGAGTAGATTAGACATTATCTTGTCTGAGTGTTCACTGGTAAAGAGTAAATACAGCTTATATTGACTGAAATAGCATATTTATATTTCTTATCAAATTAGCTGGAATATCTACAGCTTTTTTCATAAAGATAAATTTTTTGTAAATACAACATTTGTTGTGGCACAAATTGATAATACTCTACTCTCATTAATGATATTAATTTATGGGTATGTTAATGATATAATTTATCAAAATTTGCAGCAGCAGGATACAAGATCATATTAAAACGTGAAATTTGATAAAATAAGTTATTTTCTAGCTGTACTATGAAAATTGGACTGTAAATACTTAGAAATTTGTATGTGGTTCATTTTATTATGTTTGACTCGGCTGAGTGAACACTAAATTAATTCCACTAGCCAAATGGCAAAGCCGTACTTAGAAAAATATTTCAGTAAACAGACTGAGATAGCAGGCCTCATACAATGTTCTATATTTAATGAAATACACCTAGTTTATTCGTGAAAATTATTACTAAAGTACTAAACTAACGTGTGAATATCGTTTGGTTAACAATCATTTCAAATACACTTTGTAATGGGAAATAAAACATTTATTTCTATTGTAAATATTATTCTGAAACTTTAAAATATATAATTGATAGTGTTCTCCTTAATATTTTTTAGTATTTCTTTCGCTTATGGATGTTTTAGTTAATTTTACAGCCACATTAGTGGGTACGCGGACTAAATTCAAGACCGTATAAACTGGGTTTTCAGCTACGTGAAAGTTAAGTGAACTTTTATGTTGATCGGGATTTCCACGTTATAATCTATAACATAATGAAAAAAATCTTGTTAAATTCAGTTGTAAATGAAGGTAAGATAGATTGTTTTTTTAGTGAAATAAAATACGATAGAAAGACCATTATCAAAAAGCTACAAAGGTCATTACTTTCATAATGTATTAAACTAATTTACGTAAACCTATTCACGCAAAATACAGTTCGCACTTTTGATGGAGAGTATTGATTCCGCATAATAATATCTAGTTGTCCTGTCAAAAAACTCGCCTTGTAATGAAACATTCATTTTAAAACACATTTTTCTCCACACCAACTGATTTTTCTTCGATTATTAATATTTTAACGTATTGAGTGAGCGTGTTCAGCTGAATGCAACATATAGGTCCCACACCACTTCTTTGGTGCTCACTGACAGCTCACAGATGACAGCTGACAGCTCTGAAAAGTTACTAGACCAAATTATATATCCCTCCGCCGAACCATATGATCTGCAAAAACATGTGTTTAACAGCTGTCACTTCTGACAGTTAAATTTTAGATCTATACAAGAAACCTATATGACTGTTTTATTTATTTTCTATATATTATTGACCTTGATATGTTGATGCCCTAGTATTAATTATTAATTTTTTCAAGAATATAAATTTAAAAAAAATTAGCATTTAATCCCATAGTAGTTTTTATTGTAATAAATAAACAATTTTTAATAAAAAATAATCCATTTTTTATGCTAATATCAATATTATTAACAACATTATAAATGTGAACAATTTGAATGTCTATTACTACACATAGAAGAAAAAAACAGTCATAAACCTTTTTAACATTATTACAACATATTTGTGACCTGGCGGTCTAGGGTTAAAGTGTCAGACTTCTGTGCTGGGATCCGGGGTTCAATCCTTGGTCCCGGCGCAGATTTATCTGATTACCAAACCCTTCCTTCACCTCAGACAAGACGTGTATTAATCACAACTTGTGAATGTGGAGAATACCAGGCCTTCCCCATGGTTCGGATCCCACGTTAAACTATAGGTCCTCCATTTCATTTCAAAATCACCCTACCATTACACATTAGAGTAAGTGTGTACAACCCGAATGTGTAGTAAGAAGCGGTGCTAATAATAATAAATTATAGTAATAATATGTATAAGAAAACATTCTAAAGTAGTTTACAGTAAGGAGTGTTAATAAACTTATAACTTAGATAGAAAACTCAGGAATAGCTATAACAAAATATATAGCTTTCCAATTGAATGAATTAGATAGTTTTAAAATTGGTATATGAATTAAGTGACCTTTAATATTCAAAAGAATGATTTTATTTAGCTTTTAATGAGCTACAAAATGAGATATGTATAATATTTTTTAATAAAGTGATATAACATCAACTGAATTAAAACATGGGTTGACGACAAGGCTAAAACACAAATATAAAATATTAAAATTTATTTACAAAACTTGGATACAACAAATTAAGGACAAAAACAAAGTTTAAAAATCAAAAGGGTTGTAAATTAGTTAATAAAATTGAATTAGTGTGTTTGCATCTCCCAATAAGATTTAATAAAGTAATGAAAATGTTCAAGTTACAACGTTTATGAAAAATATAATAATTTTTATTTTTAGGTTATTTATAAAATCAAAGCCTTATCTGGGTTTAATCCCATTACTCCTTGTGACAATCAGCCATTAGAATGATGCTGATTTATATTCTTCCGACAGGTTTCGGAATAAAAATACCATCATCATTGACAACGTAAAATGAAATTAAAGAACCATGAAGAAAACTTGATACTTAATTTGTACGAAATCTATGATAAATTACTGTTATATTCATGATTTTGTAAAAGACAATTAATAAACAAACCCACTTACCAACGTCGCTATGTGGACACAATATGGAATTAACAAAAATCTATTTTAAATTAACTACTATTAAACAGTTGTAACAAAATCTCTAATAAAATACAATAACTTATAACTTGAAGTCTTAGCCTGGTATTTATTTAATCAACACTGGTGAAAGACTCACAAGTAATTTATGTTACACTTCACAGATTGTTTTGGAAAAGGCCTACTATAAAAATTCTAAAACTCGATGTTTAGAGGGCAACACAACCCAATCTTGGGGTTAAAAGATTTATTTTATAGTTTTGATAGACTTAAATTTTCGAATAATGTATATCGATCACTGAGAAACACTCGCTAATTTATTTATCACACGCTTTAGGCTTATATCAGATAAATAGTTATTCAAAGATCACCAAAAAACCGTTTATTTACCGAGGATAACAAGCTCACACACCGAAATAATATTCACAAAAGATCACACAGATTACTAACTAGCCGAATTAATATTAAAAAAATACACTGTACTATTCAAATTTGTAATAAAATTATTAACGGGTAGCATAGACACGCCTAAATACAAATCAATAATACTTAACTATAAAATATTATGTTCTTCAACTTGATTCACGCACGTGGTTTATTTTTATTTATTTTATACGATAATTCAATGTTATACTGTATTTTAAAATTGTTGGATTTTGGTTATGAGAATAACCGTTTGGTTAGTTGCTTAACATTGAAGTTTTATTTTGCTGTTTAATTCAAATTAATTATTAAAAACAAGAGAACGTTAAAAGTGGCCTTATATGCTGAAAATAAATATGGCCACTGGATAAAAGCTGCCAGTCGATGACGTAGAAAAAAGAGAATCGTTGTCGGTTACGCGGCTAATGTGTTAATTCTCTGGTTTACCAAAATTAATCTTGATATTAATTCACAATTGAATGTTTTTTCCTCTTTATTATTACAAACCCTTTATTTATGTTAAAGATATACGAGGGCAGCTATAAAAATATTAATAACTGAATATAATACCATTAAATGTAAAATTTCACGCTCTATTTAACCTGTTATTACCAAGAGAGTTAAAAGAAAAACTAAAATGAAATTACTAGACTTTTTTTTCTTAAATTTGATTATGGAAAGTAAAATTATACTGTAATCTTTGGGGAAGTATTGTTAAAAGTGATTGATAATATTTTTAGTGATAATAATAGTAGTATTTAGAAAATAATAGTTATTTCCAAATATAGTGACAAAAGTTACTTTTGGACAATGTTGGCATTACTGATACCAATTGCTAGCTTCTGCTAGCTGTCATGTAAAACCATAGAAGTGGTAAGTCCACTGTATAAGTGTCAATGTGAAAAGACAGGTTTAGGTAATAATATCCCAACTTTTTAAACGTTTGACCTTGACTCTTATTAGCGGTCATGGTAAAAGAAACTGTCAACAGAAATTGCGTGAGTTGTTATTTTAATGGCAAAACGTTTTATGAAAGAGATGATATCACTCTGGGAATAATTACTCGTTCTCACATGATGCTACAGTCAGTAATTCACTATCATCAACATCATCATCACCATCATCAACTGTTTTCAGCCTGTGGCCGGGTCAGTTTAGTGAAAGGGCTCCATTATCCACTATCTTTCCATCATTCTTCCCAATTTAACTGCTTTCATTCCTCTCCTCTCACACACTTTCTGTTATCTGCTCCTCCTACATCTTTTTTGGGATCACTTTCAGTCCCTTTCCTACATACTTCGTTTCCGAAATTGTATTTGGTATCCTTTCCTTCTCCATTCTCATTACATATCCAATCATCCCAATCTTGTTTCTCCTACTTCTCATAAACTCCCTGGACCCCACTATTTCCTGGATAGCTTCATTCCTAATCTTGTTTCTTCTGGTGACAGCTAACATTCTCTCCACACAATTAATTCCTAAGGCTTCCACTTTACTAGCCTCTCTTGCATTCACTGTCCAAGTTTCCGCCGTATTTGTGACCATTCGTACAAAGTACACCCTGTACAATACTTTCTTACACATCAAGGGCACTTATATTCTTCATATCAGGTCTCTTACATACATATAGAAAAATTCTCCCTGCTGTCCTCTTCTCATTATATCTTTTCTATTTCCACCTTTTACCTCAATAATGCTTCGAAAATATTTTACTTTCTGTAATTTTCTCAGCCTTTCTATATCCAACTTGATAGCTTTGCTAGGCTTTATCCTCTTCCTTGTCACTACCATAAATTCAAAATTTACTAAGTTAAATTTCATTCCACACTCTTTCACTTCCTCATTCTATTCCTGTACTTCCTCTTTCGTCTCCAACAATATATCAAGTCATCAGCAAACATCTTGGATTTCATTCTTTCCTCTCAGTTTTACTGCCACTTTACTAATTGAAATTACAATTACAACTTCCATTACCATTAGAAATATTAGTGGTGATACGGCACTCCCCTGCTTCACAACATTTTTTATTTACTTCGTAAGCAATGGTGTTATTGTGCATACGTTTCACTCGTATTATTTTACCATTTATCAAACATTTATCTGTATTTAATCTACGCATAAGCAACGCAATTACGTTTTCTTTTAGCTCCAGTTTGTGTCTGGGCAGTCCGCTTAATTCCAGGATGTTTAAAAACTCTGTATGATACTGTAGTTGTCTACTGATATCATTGTGAACATTAACGTCATTATTGAAATAACTTCAAATATTGTCAGGACAGTTCCATGGAATTTTTCTTTTTATATTTGCGTTGTCTTAATTTTTTATAGCCAAAATTGCTTTGTCGATTATTGAATTTACAACTATGGTTTGTTCAATAATTTGTATTTTTACGAGCTTTATCACACTACCTATTACTATCAGATCATTGCTGAAATTTTGTTCAAAGACAATATCACTTTCGGAAAACTTTACTGATGCACTTTTGCCATTGTGATGTAATACAGGTAATGTTTGATAAAAGTCACCACACATCAGTGATTCTTCTCCACTGTATTTGATTTTTTAAACCAATTAAATACGGAAAACAATCAAGATATACTTACACCATGAGATAGATTTAGTTATACAATTCAGACAGTTATGCAATGTGGGTTATATTGCCCCTGTCTACGAACATGTACAGTTGGAAGCCGAAATTTAAGAATTAATATTGGACATACTTTTAACCGACCTTACTGTTTTTACCCTTTTGAACATTCAACCATTCGTATTACTTTTACCCCTTTTAATATGTATACCGTTTTATTTTGATTTTATTTACTTATTTTCCTTTCACCCTTTTTGTTCTTATATAGTTTTTGACTTCTTTTTTTTACATCTTCCCATTTTGTCTTTTATATTTATTGCCTTTTTTGCCCTTTCAATCTCTTTTACACTTTCTAACTTTTTTTTAATTTTTTGATCAGATTTACTTTTTTACTATTTCTACTCTTTTTGAACTTTTTAAACATTTTTAACCCTTTTACACTAAAATATTTCCCCCGTGTTAGGCCAGTTACTTCACTGCTAGCTTAGTAATTAAAAGTAAATCCATCCCCAAAGTATATCCTACAATTCTTTACAGATCGTAACAGTTGAGATCTTAATTTGTTTGTCCAATCATGAGATTTTGCAGCTAATGGTCATAATTTTAAGAATTGAACTCAATATATGTATGTATTAAAAAATCTTATGTATATCAAAGTCACATACCTTCTTCATAAACACAATTTTCAAAATTCAGAAAACTAGTTGCAAATATGCACTTCGGGATGAAATTATTAAGACCTTAAAGGTTTAAATTGGTTCAGAAATGTAGGATGAGTTGTGGTGACAGACTTATTACGGTAGAGGTTAAAAAATATATTATTATTAGCACCGCGTCTTACTACCCGTTCGGGTTATACGCACTTACGCTAATGTGTAATGGTAGGGTGATTGTGAGATGAAATGAAGGACCTACAGTTTAACGTGGAATCCGAACCATGGTGGAGGCCTGGTATTCCTCACATTCACAAGTTGTGATTAATACACATCTTGTCAGAGGTGAAGGAAGGGTTTGGTAATGAGATAAATCTGTGCCGGGACCGAGGATTGAACCCCGGACCCCAGCTTAAAAAATATAAATGATAATAATAATAATAATAATAATAATAATAATGTCACTACCCCGTCCCGTGGACCTCTCGTGTCAGGATGGGCATGGAGGGATGGATGGGTAGTGGCAAATAATTGCGAGGTTTGTTTAATTTGGTTTATTGAACAAATAGAGTAATTAAGCTACTAGTGTATAATGTAATTTAGGATTTAAAACTAATTGAAAGTTTGAAAAATTTGAAGAGTTTTGGAAAAAGGTACTCGTTATGTCAATCTCCCTTACCAGAAGTCCATGTCCTGAATTATCTTCAATCCTTTTACACCAGTTGGTGTTGAACACTCAACCGCCTGGATATGTTTTGTTTTTATCTAACTCTGACTCTAACTAAGATGTGTTGGGGAGTACTCCGCCGTACAGAACAGTGATTCAAGCTGTAGGAATACTCACCACAAGTTAGCTAAATCTGGTAGCCGAGTATGTAGAACATATTAGACTAGCCCCACTAGTAACTAACGTACGTCTGGCCCCTCCTCTTCTCTCTTAATGTCCAAAACCCACTGTTATGAACCCAAAAAGGAGGGGTGTTTCCCCTAAGATATTAATTTTGATAACGCTCTGTGTTATGATTCTTGTCAAAATAACCTATTATGTTTAAAAATTTGATCTAGTCTGAATGCTTGACTGTTGAGTCAAGAGAGATGACGGTGAGAGTTCATAAGCTTACGTCATTCTTACACGCTCTAGTTTACCTAAGGCTACTAGTTACGACAACCACAGTAATAATAATAATAATAATAATATATCTTCTTAGTTTCATTGTGGTTTACAACAACATTATATTTATAGTTTTTAAAACACCCTTTCTTTAGTATTCTTGCAAGTAGACTGCTCAGAGCGTAGTAATAAGCGTGTTCAATTCAACATTAGTTGAATCTACAGTTAATAGCGATAAAACAAACCACGTTAGGTATTTATTAATATCAAAGATATTAAACATTCAAGAGCTTCTTTATTTTTGTTAACATGTTTAATAACAGGCTTGTTAAACTGCTTATATAAGGGGTGGAAATGACGGGGTGTATTTATTAAATACTCCCGCATTAGCGTAGAGAGGTAATGGAAACTACAGTGATAAATAACAAGTGGAAAACCACCACCATTTCACACGAATGAGATTCTACATACAATTTCATACTCAATGGTAGCCAATATTTGGCGAAACTTTGCTAGCTGAAGGTCAGTATAGTAAATATATTTATATACGGAGCTAACCGAAGGCAGAATCGTAGATCTACTGTGATATGACGCTAACAAAAGAGCAGTATAGTAGATCTATTGCGATACCAAAGGGCAGTACATCAAATCTATTGTAAAACTGCACTAATCAAAGGTAAGTATAGCAGAGCTATTGAAAAATATGCTAATCGAAGGGTAGTATATTAGAGATATTGCAAAAAGGCGCTAATATTAACAAAGGGCAGTACCATAGATATATTGTTAAACTGCGGTAATCGAAGGTAAATATAGCAGAGCTATCATAAAAGGCTGCTAACCAAAGGGTGGCATAGTAAAGCTATTGAAAAACCGCAATAACTAAAGGGTAGTATAGCAGAGCTAATTCAAAATGGTGCTAAATTAAGGAAAGTATAGCAGAGTTATTGCAAAACTGTGCTAATTGAAGGGCTGTACCGCAGATATTTTGTAAAACTGTGATAATGGAAGGTAAGTAGTGGATCTATTGTGAAATGGTGCTAACCGAAAGCCATAACAGCAGAGTTATGGCTAAAGGGGCATGCCTTGGGGCAGAATAGTGGAGCCCACTTTAAATGTTTTTTTAAAACCACGTCTTACTACCCTTCAGGCTATATGCTTATACTCTAATTATGCTAGTGGTTTTAGGGATGAGGAGGGTTGTATTTAGAGGACGTGTATCTACATTTTATTGACGTGTGACTGTAAAAACCATTTTAGAAATCCAACCAACCTAGATTAGAATCTTAATCCCCACGTCATCAGCAGTTTAGTTTACTTAAATAGTAGCGCCATAAATCATGTGACCACCGAAGCTGGCTACTTTAAAATAGTCAAAGAAAATATTATATATACATTTAAAGTATATCGTCCATGCTAATGTGAAAATTTATTTTGAGATTTCACTTTGTAAAGAAATAAAAAAACACGTTGAAGTAGGTTGGTTTTTTATTCATAAAAATATCACTTTTAGTGAGAAGATAGGAGATTATTTGTTGGTACACTAAGAATCTGAAGATTTAAATAAATAGTATTACATAATTCAGATGAATCATCCATTTCACAATAGAGGCTATACATGATGAGGTTCAATAATTACAACAGATATACACATTTATCACAACACATTTGTCACACATTAACTTTTTATTTATATAGCGTAACAAATCTGATATTTTAAATTAAATTAATTCACAAGTCATATAAACAGACATTTTTGTATTTTATTCTGAATTGAAATAATAAACCACATAGGTTGACAAGTTTAGTATGATTGAAATTGTGAACTAAATATGGGCGAAAGGGTATTCTGGTATAGTTCAAAATAAATTAAATTCAATATGGGTGACAGTGGTTGTACAATCGATATAACGTCGACTCGATGCTTACTTTCTCTGATGGGTCAGAGGGGTAGAAGGGAACTACTTGCGATCGGTTAAACTAGTTAATATTTTACACGAGTCATTGAAGAGTAAAGCTGCTTCTTTTTGGAATACATTTTACTTAGTCAAGGAAAATATACGTGTTCTGCTCCACACAACTAAAATAACAAAGTTTTTACCTCTTATCAAAAGGAATTTCCCGACGGATTTTTAAAAACATATTTTATTGAATAAATTTTTTTTTAAATTTTACCTTACGCATTTTTTATAGTAAAAATATATATTCTCTTTACAATGTCATCTTGGTTTAAAATGAAACCAGTTTTACCAATAGTTAAACGTTTTAACTTCTCCATTATATACTCAAAATTATCTATAAATAATTTGTAAATAATTTCAAGATATATAAGCTATTTAAATATATAACTTTGTAAGTAAATTTTCTATAGATCTTCCGTGCATAAACATATCCAGTAAAATTTAAGTACTTTAAGCAAATACATGGTTTAAAAAAGTACTAAAATGAGGTGGAAATCTGTCGACTATAAAACGTAAGATCAGACAAGCCAATGTTAAACAAAAATATAAGTGAGAATATATTTTAAAAGGGATGCTCTTATTTTAAACATATTTTATGTAAAGTTATTGTATAGAGCTTAATTTTAATACACTGAATATATTTTCAACCAATATCTTTTATTATTTATGTAAATATTTTTCAACGTCATTCTGGGTTTTAAACATGACTGGCAAATGTGTTTAAAATATAATAGTTTGTGTAGATTTACATAAGAACCCATTTTGATATTTTAAATATCTGAAAAAACGCAGGACAAATGTTACTGGAATTAATATTTAATAGGTTGATTATTTATTTCGAATAACTATTATTCAATTATTTGGTTTATATATTTTTTCAGACTAGATATTTAAATATTGTAGTTTATTGCATTTTAAAATTAAAGTTAATCTATAAAAGATGTATATCATTTATAATTCAACTCTATTTGATATGACCAATATACAGTAATAAAACATTTAATTTGGACAATAATAGTATGAAGCTTAACTAAATCAAAATGTTTCCAAAAATGTGTATGTTTGTAGTATCCTGTAACTGAAATATTTATTAAAAAAAGTGTAATAAATTTTATTTTAACAGGAGTCATGTGCTAAGGCCTTTTGTTTATTATTATTCAATTAATATTTATTATTTTAAGTATTTCTACGTTTTTTACAAAACAATTACGTAATCTTTTACAGAATTCCAAAAAATTTTCTTAGTTTTGGCACGACTATGATAATATTAGATATATTATTTATATTTTGGCTAGAGTTATAATATATATTTACTGTGAAAACACATTTTTACAATAAGATAAACACATATTCTAGCTAAAAAAATTGAATACAATATTCTTTATTTATATTTTGACATATATTTTATATCACTAGACCGTTTGTAAAAATTTGACTCAACGTAAAAATTAAAATTTCTTTGATATATCATTGAAGATTCGATTAGAGTTGTAAGCACCGTGTAGACGTAATAATCTCTAGCCAATGAAGATAAACACTGCCGAAATGAACGATTGGACAGATTGTTCAGTTGATTTGTTGTTTATAGTTCTGGGCCAAAATTAAAAATATTTACATTTTCATTTAGTCTTCGTTATTTGCAGCTCCAGGCTCTTCCTTCATACCACTCTCACCTAAAAGCAGAAAAAAAATTATACATTGCAAACACATATTTTAATGAGGGTGGAGTTTTATATTTTAATTTATCACCTCCTCCTACTACCTGTTCAGTTTATACGCATATATGATAATTAATTTAATGGGTTAGGGGTGAGGAAGGAAGAATTTTAGAGGTAATCTACCAGCATTTATGAGGAAAGAAAGTGGGAAATATTAGGGTAAAACTACCCTCAGTAGACTCGACCAGGATTCGAACCATGATCTCCTCGCCACTTGGTCAGTCCATCACGAGAATATTTCTTAAACCTCTCGGCCACTTAAGCGAGACATTTAGAAATTAACTGTGGTTACTCATACAAATATATTTGGTTATATACTTCAAATAATTTCAAAACTTATATATTTTTTCAAATCACACCTGGACATGAAAATAAAATCCGAGAGCTATTGCTTAGCGCGACAGTGATCTATTTACCACTCAGTTCAAAGTACGGACGAAAATAAACGGTCAACGGTGGCTATGATTCAATTATAGTTCTAAGAGCCGATAACTGACACTCATCACAGACTCTACCCCTAATTTTGATTTAAGGATGATACTGAACATGGGACAATTCTATAGCGCTATTGGCCTCGATTCCTATGTCAAGATGTCATTTTTAAATTTTATTTAATTAGGCTTTAAGATTTTACCACATTTCTAGAAATGGTTATTTAAAAGAAAGAGATATTAAAATGCGTAACTTATTTAGAACTATAAGTGAAATCACGTGAACGTAGTTTGAAACACAACCATATGCATACATGACATTTAGTGCAATCGATCAGTAATTGAACTCTTGCGACCTGAATAAAAGTATAAAATAATTTATATTCCTAATATTGGTTATTCAAATTGTTCTCTGTCGACCTGCTTTGATAGTAGAAAATAAATAAAATATGTTAATGCTGGATGATAGTTTCAACCAATTCTATTTTCTAAAACATCGGTATGGATCCAAAGAATAAATAAAATATCGAATTATATTTTAAAGCAATGTTTGTGTAATATTCGTCAACCATTAAGTATACACGCTGTGTCACAGTGGTTATGCAGTCCAACTACAATTCTAAGGCAATGATTTAGCTCCAATTTTAGTCCCATAAGCATAATTCTACAAGCGGTCAAATCTAATCTAATTTTGCTCTGTCTGGTATATATGTATTTAACTAAACTACAAGTGTTGGTAGAATTTATATAAATCCATCTCGCTTTGCTCATTGGGGGCTCCACCCCTAAACCTCCAGTGAGTTTTCTTTGCAAGTGAATGTAAATTAATGTAATTCCAGAGCCGTTTTTTGATAGGTCTTACCGTTTAGCCACAAGACACCACCAAAAAAAGGTCCGCACCTACTTTAAAGTTGCTCAGACATTTTGAAATTTTGGGAGTTAATTTTTAAAATTTTTTAAGGATTTTCCTTTCGGTTACAGTCAAGAAGCTTTAAGTTTGCTAAATTTCAAGTTTCTAGCTCATCTGGAAGTGGGTAAATATTAATGTCAGTGAGTGAGTCAGACATGTGGCTTTATAGTAGCAATTTTATTCGTGTTTAGTGAGAAGAGAAGACAGTTGAAGAAAAATCATCCTTAGACTACCCTACCGGGATTCAATTCCTGATCTCCCTAATAATGACAAACCAATACAAACGAGGTTCACGTTTAGCCCGTGTGCCCATCGGTGCTAATTTTAATAATTATAAATGTACTCTGTAATAATCATATGACTGCGATAAAAAGATTTAAAAAAAACAGAACCAATGTGCCCAGCAAGTATTTTGGAAGTCATTATGATATCGCAACTAACCCACACTAGACAACTACACAGGGCTGGCGCAAGGGTTTAACCAGCTCTAGCGAGGTTTAAAATTTGCGTGACACTTGAGCTCTGTTTAATACAAATAAGCCGCAACTTCTGTGTCATTAAAAATTAATAGTAATAATAAGGTTCTAAAATAATGGACAAATAAAATCTAAAAAGTAAAAAAGAGAAAAACAAGTTGGTGAATCCCCACCCCCCATCCCCCACCATCACTGTCGTTAATCGATGTATGCAAAAATAGTAACCATTCTTCCCTTCAGTTTCTCTTAATATTTTCTGTAGCCTTTAGATAAATGTTAAAGCGATTCGCTGACAAAGCGAGCCAGTTTGTCATAAAAGGTTAAAAGTAATTACATTGTTAAAATACAATTTATTATAAATATATTTTTGATAATACATTAACTATTTAGATATTTTCAATAGTTATAAATACTGTAACGATTAGATTATTATTTTTGAATGATTTTTTTTTAATGTGCCCATAGGACGTTTTCACTCTGCTACTACAGTAAAAAGTTTGCAAACAAATGTTGTTAAGCTTGAAAAAACCAAACGGAACATAAGCATTAGCAAATGCTGGTTCACTTCCTCTAAATTCAACTTAACGCATCCTTAATACATTAGAATAAGTAGTATATAAGCGTGTAACACAAAGTGTAGAAAGTCGCGGTTCTTAAAAACACGTTTTTCCGCAGTGCCAAGAATAGAATTGGGGACCCCTAGCTCAATCTATTGAGCTAATATTTCGGACCTCAAATTTACTAAACGTGTGAAATGATCTGATTTGTGAGATATTGTGGCATAAAATAAAATACAAACATAATTATTTTAGTATAGTATTAGTAGTAGTAATATAGTATTGATATTATAAACAAAATAAAAAAAAAGTTTTCTTTTAAAACTTTTTAGTTTCCAATTTAAATGTTCCTGGACAGGTTGTTTTATTCGTGGGTACCTACTCAATATGAAATTGGCTTTTTACAAGATGCATTTTGACAAGTTTTTTTAAATAATTGATCTTGTTAAGAAAGGACAAGCCAAAGGTCAAACAAACCTTCCCAATATTGCTTCAATCGATCACGGATGTCAAAGAAGACATTTATTCTAGAGACTCCTACATGAAAAAGAGAGAGAGAGAACCTAAAGCACAAAGCTACTCATCACTTAAAACAAAACATCCCCACCTGATTTGAAACATGGTTTTATTTAACGGGAGCGTTTAAAATAGTTTATCTACATTGATCTAGTATTAAATCATGTAATTTGCAGAAATCCAAAATTAGATTCAATTACATTAATTTAAAAGAATATGTTAATTTAATTTCTATTTTCCTACCCTCAAAGGTATTTCTTGACTGAATGGAGCAAGTCCTGTTTTAAAACACATCTTTTGGCATTTCCTCTATCTGTTTGTTCCGTGACTACCATCAAATTCTTTGACCAGATTTACAAAATTTGGCCAGGACATTCTAGGAACTTAGCCAAATGACGAGTGTGTGTGTTATTTTTTTAAATGTATTGAAAGGCTGAGATCTTGAGCCCCATGAACAACCAATATTCACTTATAAAATGTACTTTTGAAGTATTCATTTGTTTTCCGACTAATTTGACCAGCAAGGATAAATATCCAATTAAATGTCAAAGTTTATTATTATTATTATTATTATTATTATTATTATTATTATTATTATTATTATTATTATTAGCACCGCGTCTTACTACCCGTTCGGGTTATACGCACTTACGCTAACGTGAATGGTAGGGTGATTGTGAGATGAAATGGAGGACCTACAGTTTAATGTGGGATCCGGACCACGGTGAAGGCCTGGTATTCCACGCATTCACAAGTTGAGATTAATACACGTCTTATTAGAGGTAAAGGAAGGGTTTGGTAATCAGATACATCTGTGCCGGGACCGAGGATTGAGCCCTGGACCCCAGCACAGAAGTCCAACAACTTAACCCCTAGACCACCAGGCCACCCTAGGAGAAGTTAAAGAATATATTTCTACTTAAATCCAAAAAGATAAATCCTAAGTTTGTAGTAGCGATAAGAATATTATATAATTATTAACAGCTTGTAGTAGGCATATTTTTGAATGGAGGTAGTTAGGGCTACTGTTCACTGGACTACTAATAGTATCTTATGTACTCACCTCAGAAAATAAAAATAAATCAAATCTAGCAAATTTTATTTAAAAAAAATGTTTAGCAACGTTTCTTACTACTCATTCGGGTTATACGTATATCTAAAAATTAAATATTAAGAAATATCTCATTTGTTTGTTTTTAACTTTGTAGAGCATGTCATGTAACGGAAATAAAACCGAAAAATGTACTACACTTCCCTGTATTTTATTTCTATCTATCGTATTGATGAACTTGTCATGTTCTCTCTACTCAACACATCCACATATTGTTTGTGAACAAGAGTAGACGTATGTTAACACGTGTGCACTGATCCCATAAACATTTACAACTAGATACACTTCCTGGAGCTATCATAGTTGAGATTACTCCAGTTACCATGAATGTTAATCTCATTTCACTCGACCATTAATCTTCGAGAATAAGCCTTTGATGCATTGCATGCTTGTTATTAATTGCAATAAACAGTGGATCCCAATTTAATATGACTCCTTGTATCAGTTGGTAATGCGTTTGTCTATCGAGTCCCGAATTCGATATCCGGCTTACCTGCATTAGTAGGTACGTGGACTAAGGCCTCAATATAATCTGGTCTGTTTCACCGGTGACCGAGAAACCAAGGTTCGAATCTTGGCTGGGGTTTTATGAGGGCTTTTATCCCTAAAATAATTTTTGCTCGCTCCCCGTGTAGATTTAAGTACATTTACTTTAAACTCAACCTTCAGCATCCCTACCCAGTTAATGGGAATATTCTGGTATCAGGAATGATAATAAAGAGCTGAACTACATGAAAAAATATAAATCAAAACCTATGATGAGTTGAATTAAAAAGACTCATTCACTGCAGGAGATTATGGCGTGAAAAATGGGTTTTGGTTTTGTTCTAGAATTAAGTTAGTTTGTAAGGGATTTGCTAAGGGTTTGTTAATACATCAGAAATCAATTATTTAAAAAAGTAAACCTTTACAGGAAACCAGTTAAAACAAGGAAAAATGAGAGAATTTTGTAAGACAGGAATAGGCTAGGGAATTAAAAAAATTATTGGAATCTTACTTTTGCAAGATTTGAAGAATTTGAAGAAAATAATTCTATTTAATGATATATACTGTACATTTAATATTCGTGCAAGAAGGTCCATATAATATTTAGAGATTTATTTATTTAAATCATTTTCACAAACCACGTTTACGCATTTAATTACAATCATGGTCAAGGAATGAGGAAGACAGAATTTATGTGGCAGGAGATAAGGAAACTATTTGTGAAAAAATAATTCTTAGGACACCCAACCAGAGCTGAAACGTGACTTCCTCGTCACTGGTGAACCAGACTAGATGTGCTTGACGTTAAGTCTAAGTTTACACCGTTGCGAGTTACTTCCCATGAATAATTAATTACATATTTAATTCGGTTATCATGCCATGCTCTAAACTGTGTTTAATGAACATCTAAAAACACAATGGTAAAAATATTTCTAAATCATACTATCATGGTATGATGTATATTCCACTCTTTGACAAAATAATGACTCTTTATTATAGAATAGAGCTATAGGTCCCCCCCCCCCCCCCCGGTGACCTGGTGGTCTAGGGGTAAGGTGTCAGACTTCTGTTCTGGCGGCCGGGGTTCAATCGTCGGTCCCGGCACAGATTTATCTGATTTCCAAACCCTTCCTACACCTCTGACAAGACATCTTGTGAATGTGTGGAATGCCAGGCCGCCACCGTGGTTCGGATTCCACGTTAAACTGTAGGTCCTTCATTTCATCTCACAATCACCCTACCATTACACATTAGCGTAAGTGCGTATAACCCGAACGGGTAGTAAGACGCGGTGCTAATAAATAATAATAATATAGGTCCCCCCCCCCCCCGTTAACTTTGTAAGAAAGGTATTATGGGCTTGGAGAGAACAAGTATGGTCAAAGTGGAAATAAATTATTCTTGACACGTCTATTTTCCATAATCATTAAATGGTTTACAAGGTAAAGGGGGAATATAAAAATTGGCATAATTCAAACAACTAAAAAAATAATACATATGCCTACCGAATTAAAGAACCTGCAACATTTATTTAGTAGAAGCCTCATCTTCCAGTCAATATATTTCTTTAGAAGCTCTCGAGTTTAAAGTTATATTTTCACTAGAATTTATATGTATAAAAATACACCTTGTACATATTCTTATTTCTAACTAACTTATCTCGATCACAATTTTTTTTTTTACTTTCTTATACCATAAAAATTTGCCATTATTTGGAATCATCCACATTGCTTTCAATAAATTTTTCTACGTTCCATTTATTCAATTAAGCTACTTTGTGCCTAAAATAAGTTTGGACCCTTTACAAACCCAACACTACATTAGGGTAGAAGGATGTCAGCCCGGCTGTGTAGAACCAAAAAGAATTGTATATAAATTAATCATCATCCCAAGAGAGATTCTGATGTATTAAGATAAATAACACATACCATTAAAAATCTTAAACCTTTCTTGAAGAGAACAAATAATAATATATGCACGTTTTAGATAAACATAGTTAAGTTATGGTTATTTTATTAAAGCCTTTCAGCGAAAATCACTGAATAGACATTTACTTTAAATGGGATACAATAAACTAACACATAGATAATCATTAGCAATATGTGTTGCTTTTCTAACAATAATTTTTATTGTGACTATTTGAATCACTTTGCAATGATACACACATTAATATATTGAAATATTTTATTTAAATTCATAGTCGTTGTTAGCTTTTAATTATTATTATTATTATTATTATTATTATTATTATTATTATTATTATTATTATTATTATCACCGCGTCTTACTACCCATTCGGGTTATACGCACTTACGCTAATGTTTAATGGTAGGGTGATTGTGAGATGAAATGAAGGACCTACAGTTTAACGTGGAATCCGAACCACGGTGGAGGCCTGGTTTTAATTATTAATGTGACCCAAAAAACCATTTTTATTAAGGTGAGATGGAAAGGGATGCGATGAAAGAACAGGGGTTGTTTTTTTTGAAATTTTTATGGAATTTTTTTTTTTTACTAAAATAAATTAAAGACTGCTCCATTACAAATATAGAGTTTAATTTTCTCCACATAATAATATACTCTTTTCCCGAATATCCATTGTAATGATCCTATTTTGTTGTATTACTTTCTGGAGTAAGTAAAGTTGTTTGTGTCAATTGCCTTAGTCCGTAGCTGTACTATTATTGTTATTATTAGCACCACGTCTTACTACCCGTTCGGGTTATACGTTCAACTGCCTTAGTCCGTAGCTATACTATTATTGTTATTATTAGCACCACGTCTTACTACCCGTTCGGGTTATACGCACCCGTAGCTGTACTGTTGTTTTCGCACTTTCAACACGTGCAAGGCAGCTGCGGTCAGGAACATTTTGGTTTGCTTGTTTTTCAGCTCTAATAAGAATTAAGGTAAAAACCTCGCACTGTAGTTGCGAGAAAGAGAGCAATATACTTCATTTTTAAATTATACTGTTTTATGTTTATTCTCTAGAAGTAGTTTTACTTGTGTCCGTAAGAGCTCAGCAGCTTCCAGGCACAATCTGAGTTTGAAGTCTGATAATTAGTGTTTGTTTTTACTTTTACTAAACAGAGTGTTAACTGTCGTTACGGGAGAAGGCATTACAACTTTCTGGCATATTTTTAACTGTAAGGATCTGTGTTGTTATTCGATGTGGATTCAGGTGAAAGCCATAACAACCATGATTGAATATATAATAATATAAAGAGGAAAGATTTGGGTTTTTTATTTGTAGTGGATAAACTCAAAAACTACTGGACCGATTTTAAATATTCTTTCACCAATATAAAGCTACTTTATCAGCGAGTAACATAGGCTATATTTTATTTTAAAAATTTAATTTATTCTTCATAAAAATGTCGATAGTATATTATATAGTCGTTGGAAAATAAATTTGTTGAAGGGAAAGTGGGGTTGTTGAAGGGGTGGGGAGTAGGTGCGAGGAAAGAGAAATAGATGTAGTGACGAGGAACGCAAAAAAAAGATTAAAATAAAATTTGGGGAAACGTGGGGAGTAAATGAAAGTAGAGGAAGCTGAAAAATTAATTTGATTTTAACAATTTGTTTGATTGGTGTATACATAATTCCTTTCGCGCCTAGAGCAACCAATATTATAGAGGAATGAGATGAAAATAGGAGGAAGGATAAAAAGAGGGAGGGGGCTATACAGTGATGGTAGGACTGTATTAAAAAAAGTAATAAAGTTTTGTTTTTATATTGACATGATGGATGATTTGAAGCTTTGTTTTACAGGATTCTTTACAATACTTTTTTACGGGAAGGGGGCTAGTGTTTGAATATAAGTACTGGAATGAATTTGTGAAATATTGATTCAAACTAAACGTAAACATTTCTTGCTTCTTAAAGCTATACTCTGAGAGTGTTAACTGTCGTTACGGGACGTGGAACATTACACCATCAAGAGCATAATGGCATTAGATGAGACACTTTTTAAATGTAAGGAAATAGATATCATTAAATTCCAAGACACCCTTGACAGATATTCAAGAAATGTTTAGGTCACCATATGAAGAAAATTAAATTCTATGTTTGTACTGGAGCAATATTTAATTTATTTCTACCAACGGCAATACCATTGGCTTTTCCTCGCATCACTTTCCATTCCACCTTAAGTCGTATAAATGAGTTACCTCAAATCATCTATGAATAATTGGGCATATTAAAATTGGGATATCTATACATTCTAACATATTCGTTTAAAAGGGTATAATATTAATCCCATATTGCAGTTGGGCCGCGAGTTCCTTCTTGATAATTGTAAACAAGGCGCACTGGTGTACTAACTCGGTCCCGGCTGTTGTGGGAACGCTCCATTTAGGATGGTTGTAAATATTTTATTAAACTTAACTAAAAATAGCAATTGATGGATAGTAAGGCACAACAGGATTCTAAGCTAATCCAACCTAACCTAACATAGTTTAGTCTCACCTAAACAAGCCTAACCTAATACAAGACAAACAGATTGGTGGTGGCGAATTCATATTTGCCCGTAAATCTATTTTTTATTATAGTCCTATTGGCCAGTGATCGTGGCCAAGTAACTGGCCTATGACGATAATCCTCCTAGTCGGCGACCGTGGTCCAACTAAGCTATGACGATAATCCTCATGGTCAGTGACCGTGGTCCAACTAATCTATGACGATAATCCTCCTGGTCAGTGACCGTGGTCCAACTAAGCTATGACGATAATCCTCCTGGTCAGTGACCGTGGTCCAAATAAGCTATGACGATAATCCTCCTGGTCAGTGACCGTGGTCCAACTAAGCTATGACGATAATCCTCATGGTCAGTGACCGTGGTCCAACTAAGCTATGACGATAATCCTCCTGGTCGGCGACCGTGGTCCAACTAAGCTATGACGATAATCCTCATGGTCAGTGACCGTGTTCCAACTAAGCTATGACGATAATCCTCCTGGTCAGTGACGTGGTCCAACTAAGCTATGACGATAATCCTCCTGGTCGGCGACCGTGGTCCAACTAAGCTATGACGATAATCCTCCTGGTCAGTGACCGTGGTCCAACTAAGCTATGACGATAATCCTCCTGGTCGGCGACCGTGGTCCAACTAAGCTATGACGATAATCCTCCTGGTCGGCGACCGTGGTCCAACTAAGCTATGACGATAATCCTCCTGGTCAGTGACCGTGGTCCAAATAAGCTATGACGATAATCCTCCTGGTCAGTGACCGTGGTCCAACTAACCTATGACGATAATCCTCCTGGTCAGTGATCTTAGCCCAACTAATCTATGAACTTTTGGATAAGGAGTACCATTGCCCAACTATTAGGAGCCGAAATAGATGTTCTAAATATTAATTATAATTTTTCTAAATAAAACACATCAATGTTTCTTTTATAGTATAAGAGTGTCCCAGGCAAACAAATTATTGAGTATGGGGGTTCTTTTCACCTTTTTCTATCCCAGAGACGACACCCGTGTATGAAATAAGATGACATATTCTTATAATAAAGAGGTCTTAATCAAGTTCATGCTTAACGTGTTTCCTTTCCCAGTGTATTTGAATCATCAATAATTCTAAAACAGAGTGGTACTATCAAAGTTATACTTCATATTAGCAGGCCATCAGCTTGTTATATAATAAAAAAGAGCTTAGCTATGGATTCATAGTACTGCTGGTATCATCAATAACTAGCGTAGCTTTTATATCATATAGTAACACAGTCCTACCATTGATGGATCTATAACTTTAACATCGAGATTTAAGCTTAATTCATAGTGGTTAAGTGAACCTACAGTGAATATCGTTTAAACAAATTATATTTTTCAGGGATGCAACATTCCTCACAAATTTTCCGCCTGAAAAAATTGTGAAAAATACACTTTTACAAGTCTATATATTTCAAGAGTAAAAACACTAATTTTGTGTGATGTGCACTTTTATATTTATCGACCTTTTTTCTTGTTCAGCTTCTGTAACTTCCGAGTTTACGGTCGATAAACAAACCTAGTTTCCAGTCCAAAAACCTCATCCCTATTTCTAAGGGGAGGTACAGTATACATCCCTATGGACACTATGGTGCAAAGGGGGGTGGAAGAGTAAAAGTGAGGGGAGAAACCGGGGGAGATATATGTACCACATGACGCGAGGACGACGAAATCTGGAAGTCTAGCTTCGGTGTTTGGGGCGAGAGTGTGTAGAATAATCGGGTTAGCTTGCCCGTGTAAATTGCGTTTTTTTCGGTACTGACCCCCAATCGACCTCTTCCCCCAGATGGGCGAGAGTCTTCCCCACTTGCTCTCTCTCTTCCCCCATAAGCCTTTCAAGTTGTTCCATCCTGGTTCTCGCTTTCCCCAGGAACCTAGAAGCAACAGACAGAGAGAGAAAGAAAGAAAGAAAGCGAGCCCGACAAAGCTAGCGCAAATAAGACGTCACAACATAGCAAAGCTTCTCATACATAGCTACACACATGGAGGAAGGATATAGATAGGAAGGGAGGGGGGTGATGGCTAAAGAGAATAGACTGCGCAATAGGTGTCGCCTTCAATGCTCTATTATTGTATTCGTACAAATGTTATAAATAGTTTAATATTAGAACTAGAAATGAGAAAGATTAAAAATGAATCCACACTACAGTAGCCTCATGGCTTCTTTAGTGCTGACTGGACAGCTCACATCTGACTTCTGACAGTCAAAATTTAGGTATATACCTAAATGTTGACTGTCAGAAGTGACAGCTGCTAAATATATGTTTTTGCAGATCATCTGGTTCGGCGTAGGGATACGTAATTTGGTCTGGTAACTTTTTAAAGCTGTCAGTCGGCACCAAAGAAGCCTTGGGGCTACTGTAGCTTGAAGGGATGATGAGAAAACGACATTAAAAATGTAATTTTATTAACAAAAACCTATAGTTCGATTTTTATAGGCGTTATCTTTTAGAAAATATTTTTTTTCTTCAAAGTTGATAAGTATTTAAATATTTTTCTAGTTTCATTTTATTATGTATTGATAATATCTATCAAAAATGACAGCTGTAGATCAAATGACGTGAGATATGAATACGTGAAAATAAACATAGTAAATTTTATATCTGTCAAATTAGACCTTTTCAATGAAATTAAACTTTAAGCTTTAATTCAAAATGTCAACAAAGTCTACGTAAACAAAAATCAATGTGAATCTAACGCCTTAAACTTCTGACCCTATCATAGATTTTAATGTTTTATTTGAGTCTATAGTAAATAATTTATCAAAGAGATATGTGTCTGCCAATGAATAAGTTAACAAAATAATAATTATATACAGGAATTGGTAAATACGTGGAAATATACGCTTGCTGTTTACTAAAAAAGAGTTTAACTCTTATAAACAGTATGACTTTATATAAAATATTATTTTAATATACTGTAGTCTGGAGTAAATAAAACAAGATTCGACTTAAGGTAAAATAAATACTTTAAACCATTTATTAATAATAAGTTACTATGTTTCAATTATGTCGAATGTATTATTAATTCTTTTCCCTCCCCTCCCCTCCTTCAAAAATAGCAATACGACTTTTAAACCCATAAGCTAAATAAATATCTTAATGGACTAATTCGATTTTCTGAAGAACAGAGTTGTAGAAAAAAAAATCACGTATAATTTTCTTTAAGACATTATAGACATTCTTTACGAGAATTTAAACATATTTAAAATAATTTAATGTTATTGTTAAATATATATTATCTAATATAGAGATAACGTTTTCTGAAATTGATGTTTAAACATAAATTAAAAAATTAATGTGTCTGATTCCTTCATGTATATATATTTAGTATCTACATATATCCGTAAAATGCGGGCTAAAAGTCACTCCTGTCATGCCTGGTTTACCATTAATAAAGAAGATAAATTTCGAATTCCGACAGTCTAAACTTTAAATGGCCATTACTAAATATTTTCTCATTATCCTTCGCAGCAAATTAGGTTACACATATTTTAAACTCTATACCTTCCTCAGCCCTATTTCACCGGTGTAAATATTTGGATAACTCTAATGGTCTTTATACTGTGGAAGATAATATGCTTCATTACATATCTTAGATGCATTACTAATTTATATACGGCCGAGGACGGGGAGATTGAGGTTCTAAGCTCAGTCGAGTGAACAGGGGGTGGTTTTACCTAAATGATTTTTCACTCTTCCTCCACGCAAATGTAAGCTCACGTACTCTAAATTCAACCCTCCCAATTTCCTAACCCAATAGTAGAGTAGAGCAGAGTAGAGTAGCAGAGTAATTAGTACAAGCGTATAGCCCAAACGGGTAGTAATACACGGTGCTAAATAAATATTAGTAAATTTATGAAAATTTTTAGATCAAAATTGATTGTATGAACCTATTCATATTTAATCTTTACCATGTAAAAAATAAGATTATGTGGATAAAGCAACTATTATTTAGAGTTCTTAAGTTTTTAATTTATATATTTCAACCAAATAGGCATAACATATGTATTTACTTTAATTATATATAATCACTTGCTATGAATTCATTAAATATAATAAAATGAAATTACTTAAAAAACTATTTATTTAGATATTTGATTTTTTAGCACCACATCTTACTACCCGTTTAGATTATACGCTTAAGTATAAATTATGAAAATAGTTTTAGAAATAAGTAAGGTTAAAATTATATGAAGTGCACCCTCACTTGCGTAAATAGAAAGCGAGTGGAAAACCATGAAGTAAAGAACACCCTCAAATGCACCCGACCATGATCGAACCACGATATCCCCGTCTTGGACAGTCTAGTCCAACAAGAGTGTGGCGCGTTAGACCATGCGGCCATCGAAGCTGTGTGTGCATAGTTGATTAGCCAGCTATAAGTTTAGCTCGTTTTTATCTACAAACATGTGTGTTATACAACTTTGAGTTTTGACATCAGGTGTATTTAAAAAATATTCAAACGAACATCTTGATTTATGAATGCATTGAAGTAAATCTAATAGATTTTACTTCAGAAATAACTCGACATATGGTAAATTAAATATATTTGTGGTAAGATGTGTAACTATATATAGACACACACTTGTTTGTTAGTATAACACATTTGTAAACAGGAAAATATTTAGTATATTTAAAATTTAGATCCATTAATATAATTTAAATTGTAGCTATAGTTAATATTTTTTAGTAAACGTATTATTATAAAACACATTACAATTAAGATGGGGAAAATTTATTTTCAGGAGATTTATCTTATTGTTGAGGAGTAGGACTTAATGGAGTAACAATTGTATGCATCTACACTCATATAATAAAATTCTACAGTCATTCTCAGTCCTATTGAGTAGTCTATTATCTTTTATAAAACATAGTAAAACATAGTACATCGAAATGGGAAGCCAGCTAGTTAGCACCACTGCATCAAAAGCCATACATAGGATTTACTTTTAAGTACAATTTTAGTAAACCTTTCATTTAAATATACTCCCATATTTATATACGATTATGTTTCAATATAATGAGAAATATCTTGATAAGATCGAAGCGCATGTGTTAAGCCACCGACACACAATTTGTAAATTCATCTACAAAATTACTTGCTAATTTCCATTTATTTAATATAGTGTCATTATTTCAGACTATACCGTACGTCATGGATATATTATTTGAGGGCAGTTTCAAATTTGAAGATCTTTTTTGATAGTGATATAAAAAAATTCAATGTAAATTTAATATGATAGGATATCTACAAAATTTGGAAGTGATCTGTGTGACCAATAGATACATATTTAAAAAAATAGACACACAATAGCACAATAGTTTAGTTTACACATTTAACCTATCTTGTGTAGTTAGTACCTGGTATATTTTCTCAAAAGTGTAATCATAGTTTGAATGCAAACAGAGATTGAAGAGAACGATTTTCTACTTTTGCATTAGCCAGTCCTCTCTCTCTCATATATATATATATATATATATATATATATATATATATATATATATAGAGAGAGAGAGAGAGAGAGAGAGAGAGAGAGTGAGAAAGCTCAGGTCGTAGGTTGAGCGATTAGCTTGAGC
The DNA here is from genome assembly GCA_039000515.1 of Timema cristinae. Lineage (NCBI taxonomy): Eukaryota > Metazoa > Arthropoda > Insecta > Phasmatodea > Timematidae > Timema > Timema cristinae. Next base: position 40,078,451 of record JBCFYV010000003.1, on the reverse strand, counting down.
TTACTACTTGAAGCAAATCTTTGTAGGCTTTAATAAATGTGTCTCAAATACTTTGTACTTAATCATAAATAAACTGTGATCATTAATAGCACAAATAATGTAAACAAGAGTTTAAACATGGAATGTATACAGGTGATAGAGGTAATCCAAAAGAATCTCTAAAAATGAAAGCTTTTATATTACGGTTTATGAAGTGTGTGAAATGAAAGTCTTTCACGACCATCAAATCAGTCCAAATAAACAAACCCAAAATTATTGAAGTCACTATAATAAATATTCTGTTAATTAAGATATTGATTTTACATTTTTAATATAGCTCGATAAATATTTCAGTTGATTATAGTACGATTGATTTAAAATTTTAAAATACGTTTTCAAAGCGGCCTTGCAAATGTTTGATGAGGTAAAAAGGTAAACCTGGGACGGATTTCAGAAATGTGGTCGCTACTCCTGTGATATAAAGTGAATACCGGACCGCCATGCATAACGTATTATAGTTTGTCTAACACTGGTCATTTATGGAACTGCACTTATATTTTATCTTTCTTTTTCCTTAGTACCACGTCTTGATACTTATTTGGGTTAAACGCATATGTAATAATTAAGATAATTGGTTAGGTATGTGGGAAGGCTGGATTTATATGAAGTGTACCCGCTCTTGCGCGGAGGTAGAGTAGGAAACAATTTAGGAAAATCCGCCCTCAATACACCTGAATGGGATTCAAACCCGATATATCCGTCATCGGCAGGCCAGTCACACACTTGAATGGCCGCGTGGGATAACGCGCTACTCTCGCAGTATAATAGACTGCCAATGATGAGGATATCGAGGTTCAAATCTAGGTGGGTTGCACTGAGGACGGTTTTTCCTAAATGGGTTTTCCACTAACACTCCATGCAAATGCGGGTCCACTTTCTCTAAGTAAAGTCTTCCTAATCCCTAAAACCATCAGCGTATTTAGTACATAAGCGTATAGCCCAAATGGGTAGTAAGACGCGGTGCTAAAAAAAAGAGCATGCTACTATATTGTGAGAGTGATGGTTAAACCATTACGCCACCGGAGCAGGTTACACTTTTATTATATTGTAAATAGATAAAGTGTGATCCTTATTTTAATTTGAAAAAAAAAATGTTGGATGTAGGGGAAATAGACTGGGCGATTAAATATTGTTATGATAGATTCACGAGATTTGATTTCTATTTATTTGGGACCTAGATTAATTTATAATGATTACGGTTTTATCATAGAAATAAGATACGGGCTTGTTTGGTTCTAAATTAGTTTTTTTTTTGTTAATAGCCCATTTCACCGCCAATTACAGGGAAATTTATAAATGATTGTGATCGAACCAGAAAATTTAAAGAAGTAAGGTTTCCTTCATTTTTCATTTTACAACAACGAAATTTGGATAAGTTTGGTAGTGTTTTAGTTCCAAAATAAATATGTTTCAGTTAGGATTTCGTTTTTTTAATATGGTAGAACTGCTTCTTTTCTCTCAGTTCCGTTTTTTTTTATAAATAAACTGTATAAATCTTCACTACTATGCGAAGTATGGTTGGGTCTGCACTACCTACCTAAATTAGGTGCTATCCGGTCTGTAAGACGGGCTATTAAATTGATTAAGTAAGTGTGTCATGTTATTAACAAGGTTTTCAGTTTGAAATTGCTCAACTAGCTTAGCATAATAAGAACAGTTACCACAGCACATAGACAATAATAGACATAACATTTATTGACCATCTCTTTTCGTAAATCATACGTAAGCCAAAAATGTAAACACATATCCACGGTAGCAGTCTATGATTGAAGCAGGCGTACCAACCTTTGAAGTTGGCCCAGTCGGAGGAGGCTCTCTTCCCCCAAGATCCTCCCAGTGACCTCCAGGCCCTCTTGTCGGCGTTTTCTTGACCATCCTCCTCGTCGGAGGCCTCAACGGCGTCTTCCAGGGCCTCCAGGTCAGCGTCGCTCAGCAACTGGTTGCGGTACAGGTCGTACAACCTCTTTCCCCACATCGGCCGCAGGTCGTCCCAGGAGCGCTTGCCCCATCCACCCTAGAAGATGTGGTCAAAGAATGATTTCATTAAGAGGGGATGGTCTGTCGTGTGGTGTGTGGGTCTATTTTTTTTTTTATAACAAAGTGGTTGGATTCTAGTTTTTACTGTCTATAACAGTGCTACTCAACTTTTTTTTTACGGCACATTGTTCTTTCACGTGTGTCCGAACAGCACGCTGAACGTGAAGATTGACGAAACTAAGGGAGACTCGGTCATACGCATGCGCACTTGAACAGAAAATGCTTATGTGTGGCCTCTATTCGGCAACGAAATAAACTTTTGTTTAAGAAACGACAAGATTCTCTTATTTACTCAACTCTTTGATTTTAAGAGAAATATATTAACGCTTTCGAAATCATTATCTTATTTATTTAAAAAAAATTAATATTCAATGAAAATACTTTTAACTTTTTTTTTGTCAAAAATTAAATTTTAGAATTTCTTTATTCACCCTTTGCAAGCCACTAGTTTAACATGAATAAGTTTAAATCACAGTCAAATTTTAATGTCCTTATCTTAAAGATGTAAATGTTAGTAGATCTACTTTACCGTATTTATAAAGTCAAGTCATGTTACCTTCAACTTTCACTTTAGATATATATTATAAATACCTGTTAAATAGCACCAATAAAGTAGTTCAATGTTATCAATTTGGGACGCAAATTATTAGGTTTTTTTAAAAGGCCACCCGCCTCGGTGGCGTGGTTGGCTAACGCGCTAGTCGTGTTGAGCCCGACTGCTGAGGACGGGGAGATCGAGGTTCGAATCTCAGTCGGGTGAACTGGGGTGGTTTTTCCTTAATGGTTTTCCACTCCCCCTCCACGCAAATGCGGGTTCACTTCCTTTAATTCAACCTACCAATTCCTAATCCATTAGCGTAATTAGTACTTAAGCGTATAACCCAAACGGGTAGTAAGACGCGGTGCTAAATAATAATAATAATAATTTAAAAGGCCCTTCATATGACAATTGCGTTGTGAACACAGCTAGTACGACTATTTTCAGCTATATCTATAGTTATAGCTATAGCTAGATGTTATTGCTGCTGTTAAATAGGCAATACACCAAACTCTAACCCAACAAGCCAACAGCTCAGGGAACCAACCCTTTCGGTGTACACATTTTGGATTTTCCACTGCGTGATTTTTCACTATCTACCTTTCAAATGCTGGTGCAGACCCTTAAACATAACTCCTATTATTTTTATTTAACTATATATTTGTTAAGCTCCGTATATTCTTTACTTTTATACCTAAATAAGATTCAAAAGATATGTAAGTTGAGTGGGTAGTTAATATGTCAGTAATTGATTTGAGAGAGGATAGGAAAACCACAGCAAGACATACATTGTGGGACACTATCTCAAGTACTCTGATTATCTATTTCATGGATGATGTGGCAATAGCTTCTTTTTTTTTCCCGAAATAATTACGTTCAAAACTAGGAGTAAGAATAAGAAAGATTGTTTGATAGTAAGGCAACCATCATCAACTCAAAGAAGGTGCGGGAAAAATACAATCGTCAATCACATATGTAAGAAAACCTCCAGTAAAGCCAGTCGAGATTCAAACCTTTCGATTTCCACTTTATCGAAAATCCAAACAATTGCGATGCCTTAGACTGTGTTACTCACCAGTGCGGACGCCTACAGTAAAAAGTGTAACGCCTAATTTTGGTTGGAAGATCAGTAGAAAATTCAAGTAAATTTTTTGCAGCCAACATTGATAATGTTTTACTATATTACATTAGTTATTTTTTTAGTTATTGACAATATCTATCAAAACTGATAGCTGCAGATAACATGACTTAATGTATGAATATATTAATATTGTTTTAGTAACTTTGATAACTACCTGATTCTGTTCTTTTTCAAAACCAGGGTATATCTATCTATCTAAGAGAACAGTTAGAGGTATATAACATTTTAGCTGAGCTTGCAGGAAAAAATCGATTATTTTAATCTAATTAAGTGAAAAATGACGACCTAGATACGGGAATAAACCCAAGGTTTTTAGTTTTGCGAGTCAATACTCTAGCCATCTTGTTACGTATCTCAACCAGGTCTATTTTACACTAGTTGTTGTCTCTACGAACCAAAATGGCTTAGTGTTAAAGCCTAAAAGTGCAAATCCAAAGGTCTCTAATTCGATTCTCATTCTAATGTTGTAATCTTTCACTTTATTGAATTTGATTTCATTTTCAGAACTGATTCCTTTCGATAACCATTGCCTATCAATTTGTGATACATATGAATTGATTTTCATTTCATAAATAAAACTATGGGTGATTCAAACAATCAAACCGAAGGAAGAGGGCACAAGAGATGAATACCCACCTAGAAATAGAATGAAAAACCACTGAATATGAAATAATCATATCTATTTTACTCAAAACCCCACTAATGTCTGCATGGTTGTTAAACTAACAATATACAGAATTGCTACTGATGGAGAGATTGGTGTTCGAATCTTGGGAATATGTATTAAAGATTGTATTTCCTAAATGTTTTTCCACTCTCCTTCCAGGCAAGTTCTATTATTTTACCTAAAGTTCTTCTTTTATCATCCCTATTTCATTAACCCAATTAATGAATTCGTATAATCTAAGCGAGTACTAAAACACAAATATTTTTAAAATGCAAATTCTAACAAATTTTATTTCACATTATCAGAAAACATGTTAAATGGTGTTTGGATAAAAATAGTAACCTACCCTTAAATGTTATCATGTAAAGGTATTGACCGGGGGTAAGTAGTTCAATTCAGAAACTTTTACTTTAAAATATATTCTACTATTTAAAAAAAATTAATGTTTTAAATTTATTCTATTTAATCATTCATATATTTTGCTAGGTAGTTTTTAGCTTATTAAGGCATATAAACTATTGTTGGCTAAGGCTTACTTAGTTTTATTTATCTTTTTAAACCGAATCTAACCAATCTGGTATGTCCGCATATATACACTAATGGGTAGGTATGAATAAGGTAGACTAAAGAGGATATTTTCCAGAATTTGCGTGGACTGGGGTGAAAACCCGTTTAGGGGAAAAAACACTATCAATATACTAAACCAGGATTTTAATCCCAACCTCACTATCATCGGAAAACCAGACTAGGTGAAAAAATCGTCTTTTTCTCCGTGTCCACCATTGCTGGCTTTCATTTATTTAACTCTATCATGACCACACTACCCAGACATAAAAATACCAATTAACTTATAGGTAAATTTTATAAAATCCAAGAGTGCATTGAAAAAGGTTCAGTACTAGTCTAGAATCACATCTGGAAGAATTAACTAAAAAACTAAATACTCCTGTTTTTTTAAATAAGGTTAGATAGTTTTTGTCGGTTAGTTAATCATTCGTGCTACCAGAGATTATCCTTCATTTGCACTGAAAGTAACATAGCTAACTTGCTTGGTACCACTATAGCGCATCTTAGAATATATGACCATAGTGTAATCAGTCAAGGTAATACTGCTTTATTTTCCGGGTCAACAGAATATAATATAAAACACAATATACACTGCAAAAGAGTTTGAATTATTGGTGTTAGACGTCCGAACAAAAGGCTATTAGTTATATCATGGGTAGGCCTACTCACCTCCTCTAATCCCCTTCCACTTCCCTAACTGATGCCTACCACCACATGATATATGACACTTTACACTTTTCATATCAACGTACAGTATAGAACGTGCCAGTGATTAACAAATGCTTCAACCGCTGACCACGTGCGTTAAATCGATGTCGGGTCATTTAGACGCTTTTGTTTTTTCTGGTTTTGTTCAAAAAACATGTCCTTTACAAATACTACAATGACAATTATACCAGAATTTGTGACATACCATATTGGTTTTTGGTTTTAATGCTATATTTAGGGACAAGGACTGATGTGATGACTATGTATAATATATATGTGATTGTTTGTGTATGTAAATTTAAATTTGAATTATTCAACGGCCAATTTTGGAATTAAGATTTAAAAATATATGTAGGTTATTATATTGTATATATTTAAATTATATACTTATTCTTATTTAAGCATGCCTTGATACCAATTCAGGTTATACATACATTAACTATGCTAGTTGAATAGGAATGAGGAAAGAAGGATTTTAGAGGAAGTTTACCTTCACTTACAAGGAGGGAGAGTGGGAAACCATCAATGGTAAAATACCCTCAGTATATCCAAATGGGATTGAATTCCAATCTCCCATCACCGGTAATTCAGTCCAACACGTGAGTGACGTATTATATCATGTGAATACCGATGCGATTCAAAAGGATTTTAGTTCAATAGTTCATTTAAAGTGATTTAAACTGGTTTCTAAGCGCTATAATATAGAGTATCTATTCCATCTATTTTAAAATGTTGACATATATTTTTTGACTAATGTGCTAGACTTAATGAATAACAGCTCTTTGTCTATGAATATTATATTGTAGTATTCAAGATAGTATTAATTCATTTTATATCTATATTTACCACCAAAGAAAAATATCACCTTAAAATTCAAGGAGAAGTTATCGGAGATATTTCATATTGAAATCCAAAAATAAATGTTAAGACGGTAGTATAAATAAGAACATTGAGGAAGCGCGTTCTACTTTTCTCAGAACCACCAGCAATTTTGTAATTTGGTTTGTCACAACATAGCATTGCTACAATTACAAATATCATTTCATTACATATTACACTAGTTAGAGACTTTATTTTGTAAAACTAATTAAAAGTCAGTATCTAAGAATTTGTATAGTATTTCTTTGTTTTATAAATCATATACAAGTTTACAGATTTTTTTTTTTACAGATCAGTGTTTATCAAAATAATTAAAATTCCTATCCTTCATTCATAATATATACGCTCACTACTACATGTTTTTAGAATATTTACTAGAATCTTATTAAAATAGTATGTTTATACTGATATCTTAATACAATGGTAAGTTTAGAAAACCAACTAATATAATTTTTCTATCTTAAGGCTATTATTAATATTTTATCTATATTATTGTTAACTGTCCGAATTGACATTAAAGTAAAAGTTTCTGAATTGAACTACTTACCCCCAGTCAATACATTTACATGATAAAATATAAGGGTAGGTTACTATTTTTATCCAAACACCATTTAACATGTTTTCTGATCATGTGAAATAAAATTTGTTAGAATTTGCATTTTAAAAATATTTGTGTTTTATTACTCGCTTAGATTATACGATTCATTAATTGGGTTAACGAAATAGGGATGACTTAATCTAACAATTATATATGAAAATAGTTTAATGGCTTTTATACCTCAAATACCTTAATTTTAGTTTATTTGTTTTTAATACAATTGTTATTTAACGGCTTGGTCGAGACGGGAAAAAGATGAGAAGAGTGATTGGTAGGAAGGGCACCTACATTAGCGAGGATAGAGGATATAAATACTACAGTGATAATCACACGTGGAAATTTATTCCAACCAAACTTCGAACTCTTAGTAACACGTAATCCAGTATAAATGTGAACATTACATCATATACAATTTGACCACTGGTGTGGTTTAACTGTCAGAAACTATCGTACGGCAATGATTTCAATATTGAAGTATTTTTAAGGGGGTCATAAAACATGTAAAAAACATTAATAAAGAAGATTGTTGGTTTAATCATTGATTTGTTCCATTCGCAAGGTCTTTTGTGTTAGGATTGAATCTTCTTGATATTTAATTTATATTTAGTTTCAAGCTTGCCGGATCTTAAGTGAATGTAAATCTTCAATCTTTGAATAATTTATTTGTTCCGTCGGAGTGAAAGGTTTACCATGGTGGCTAGGAATGTAAATCCTCATTAGAGAATGAGTCTCCTGTTCATTTTTCCTCTCAGAGCACTACGACGCTGGTAAATGTGTCGCAGGCATATTTAGTAAGTCTGTACCTGATTAATACGAAGGTGTATGTGGATAAAAGCGTCAGTCTCGTTTTGTATATTTTTACGCTGGTAACGAGACGATCATTTTTAAAGATCCTCTCATATGTATTTAAGCTTTTTTTTTTTTCCAAAATGGCTTTCCCCGTCAACTCTTTGGATCGGAGCAATCCAATCCCTAAGTAACCCTTAAAGGGCTCGGATATTAAAAGTAAATATTCCTTTATTGATTATTTTCCTTCTTCATATGCCTCTTTTGAATTGTTTCTCCAGACACACAAGGCTTAATTAACTTTGATTAATTTAATTTAATTTAAATTTAAAAGTTATCTTGAAAACATTTGATATTGTTGCTTCCAATAAGAAAAAGATTATCAAAATTACTATATCTTATTCTTTGTAGAAAATTGAATGTTTACGATGGGATAGTGTGGTGGTTACCACAGTGTTAAATCTAAGCGACCATGGTGAGCACGGGGACAAAGCCTGTATTCACCTCTATTATGGCATGGCGTTAGTATGGAGGCAGGGATTCGCATCCCGGCTGGTTTTACTCAGGTGTTTATTTCCTTAATGGTTTCTCACGTTTCTTCCTCGAAAATGCAGGTAAATGTATTTTATATTCTTTCGTTGTCATCCATACCCCATTAATATAAGTATGTGGGTTACCCGGGCGAGTAAGATATGTTTTAAAAATATATACAAAAATAAAGTAGATTTTACTCAATTACCTCTACGGCATTACCCGAAAGTTCATTGCTGTAACCCGCCTCGGTGGCGTAGTTGGCTAACGTGCTTGTCGTGTTAAGCTCGACTGCTGAGGACGGGGAGATCGAGGTTCAAATCTCGGTCGGGTGAACTGGGGGGTGGGGGGTCCCTAAATGGTTTTCCACTCTCCATCCACGCAAATGCGGGTTCACTTCCTCGAATTCAAACTTTCCAATTCCTAAATCCATTAACGTAATTAGTACTTAAGGCGTATAACCCAAACGGATAGTAAGACGCGGTGCTAAATATTATTATTATTATTATATTATTATTCATTGCTGTACTTACAAAAGTACGCCATCTATCCATATATAGAGCTAGATCTCTCCAGTCCACCTCATTTAACCCTATCTCTTTCAGGTCTATCCTAATGTTATCCTCCCATCTGTGTCTAGGTCTTTCCAAAGGTCTCTTCCCATTGGGTTAGTCATTCAATACCCTGAACGATGTTCTAGAACTTCCCATTCGTGCCTGTCCACAGTAATCTACAAGATTTGACTATCCTAACAATGTATTAAAAAGAGTACAGGGTATGATAATCATCATTATGTAACTCCTCCACTCCTATAATCCCTTTCTAAGCCAATAATATTCCTAAGAACCTTGTTTTCAAACAACATAAATTAATTTTCGTAATGTAAGGCTACTTATACATACATTAAATGAGTAGATAGAGAAATAATATGAACAAATAGGCCAATATAAATACAGATATATATATATAATGCAAGTATTGATATTATTTATCTTTCTATGAAAATAAAATTTTACCTTTTAACGTTTACCCTAAATGTGGTCCAGCTCACCAAACGTCACGTGGTTTTCTTTGGTAATGTAAAACAATGTACGTAATTGCCAACCGAGAAGATTAGGCGAAAGGATCAACAATTGAGTTAGTAATTTCTAGAAAGGGTTGATGTCACTCTCCAATTAACTTCCCATACAATATAGTGCAATAATCTAAATTGGCTTTAAGAATAAGCTAAAAAAATTCTTTTAAAATACATTCTAACTGATTAAATATGACAGTTCCTTCTGATTATTTATTATAGTTTAACAATTCAAAGTATCTGTGGTTTCCTTAAAATTTAAAAAACTAATAGCTAATTTTAAATTAAAAGGACAACTTAAACCTATTTATTTTAAATATAATATATAGCTAATTAAGATGTATTGGGACCCTATTTTAATGATTAACAGACACAGGGAATATTAAACGCTACATATAGCCCGATTTTCTCACGAATAAACTCAAATATCTTTTTTCCTACCAGAAACCTCACATTATAATAGGAATTTTGTCAAAAAAGCTCTTCCCATTGGATATTCGTAATAAAATCAATGTATTAAATTTAAAAAAGTATAATTGGCATTTAATTAGCCCCATAGTATTATTCAACAAAAAATATTCCTACTATTAATAACTAAGAAAGACTTGCCAACATTTAAAAGTATTGAATTATTTGGGAAAATATATATTTTGATCATCTACTCATCTGTTACTATATTTCACTGACGCTTTAAAAAGATTTGCAGAGAGAAAGGACGTATATTCTTTAATTTTACATAATTTTATGACACTCCTCGAAATAAGCCAAATCTAAAATTCCCTGTGTTGGGGAAAAAAGCCTGTATCATAGGAGCATTTGGAATTAAATAGCCTTTGAATTTGTTATTAAAGATGAAGTTGATTCAATTTGGTTTGTGGTTATTAAATAGTTAAATAAGAATGGTAATTTATGCTTTTACGTATATTCAAAATAGGTAGGGAAAAAATATTTTCCATCCCACACTTTAATATTTCCCTACCATTACTCCTTTTTTACTAATTAAACCACAATTATCAAAATATGTATGTGATATGAAAACATGACAAAAATATGCGCTCGCCGCTATGACAAAATTTCCAAATATTTCCTTTAAGCACTCACTATAAAGCTTTCACTCAGTTTCTCTCGGGTGGGATGGGGTAAAAAAAACACGCACGTAGTGTTAAGTGGTGACATAGTGTGGGGTAGGTTACCCCCACTCTTACATCCTCCCTGACATGATTAAACTTGGAATAGGATCGATTCCACCATTCTGGTTAGTGAAAGACTTCCTCGGGAATGCGATATCATTTGTCCTGGGTGAAGTGTTTCGGTCAATATTTGTTCTCCTTCGTTGAGATGTCTCTAATATTGAGAAAGGGGGTGGGCAAGGAATCCTTATTCCCACGGAAATGATTGCTCCAAACAATTTGTACGATCACTTTTATCCTATTCCACACAATGTTTACTTCTTTAATGTTTGCTTTTCCTCCATTTTCTCTCTCTATTTTCCAATGTAGAATCTTCTCTGAACATTCGTTACATTTTTTATGCTATCGTTTATTTACATTGTAGAAAAGTAATAGATCTAGATTTAATTTTTTTATGGTTAGTCAAAATTACAATACACTATTTTCTACATTTCTTAAAATAACCAATTCAAAATTTTGTGCTTAAGAAGGTTTTTATCTAGTGTGATAAGTGGTTTAAGAATTTCTGGAGCTGTACACTATTTAGTTTTTTAAATGTTTTACAAAAGTATTTTAATAAAAAAAAGGATGTTCAATGCATACATATGAAAAGGATTGACCATTAAATGGTTATTATAATGAAAAATTAAACTCTTCCCTTTAATAATTACTTAGTCAATTTGCTCTTTTATTATTAGACCTAACACTGGCACTAAAATTCCCCAAAACATATATTTTTTTAATTTAAAAATTGACACAAGAAGTGATATACGCTAGTTGTAATTATTTTTTTCAATTCAAACATTTTATTGTAAATAAAATGTTGTAGTGTTTTTTAAATATTCAATAAAATATGTGTGTAAGAACAAAATTCATAGGGTATAGAATATAGACAAATTGAAATCGAAGATATTTCCTAATTGCATAGACCTAGTTGGGGAAAAAGGGCTTCAGGTTTTCCCGTCCTTAACTAAATGCTAGCACATAAACATGTTTGCTTTCTTTGACCCTTTCTTTTTTTATTTATAAAATCATGTATATATAATTTAGACATTTAATAAATGGTGAATTGTTAAATACATTTTTAAACATAATTACGGTTCAAATAATAAAATTACATTACAATACAATGCAATTCCTTGTAAATATACAAATACAGTAATTTTATCCTGATCTCGCTAGTATTACAATTTTCTCAACTGACATGAAAACAATATTATTTTTTACGTCCCGTTGGAGTCATAAACTACATTTTGATAAACAATTATTTACTCTTTCTTAAATTGATGTCACAAAGCCTTTGTTTGCGTGGGGTGTTGGCGTCTGTAACATACGGATGATTGTGAACTCCAAACTCCACGTAATCAAGCTGCAAACACTCCACTTAAAAGTCCTCCAGTTGAAATTAAAGCTTGAATTCCCAAGAGTGGTACCATTAAAGAAGGCCTAAAGCTTAAGAATGCTAGTAAATTAACTATATAGGTAAAGGAAAATCCACTTACTCTAATTTTTTTTAGCTCATTTTGTTTGAAGGACCAATGTGACATGTCCATTAGTCGACATAAAACACTCTAAATAATTATATTCATAGGAATTGTTTGTTAATCATTAAAAAAATAATCTTTTTTGCATTTGAGATAAGGAGACTTTTATCTGACATCAATCTGTCTTATGTTTGAATAAACTGCATTTACTCAACCTAATTTTAATAAGCATGTTTCAACTGTAACCTTTCTGAACTTGTTTCTACCATGTTAGTTGTGTAATGTTAGCTTACCTACCTTTTACTTATTGTAAATAAAACAAAAAATATGTTAAAGAAGCAGGACCTTTCGAGTCCTAATAATCCTTAGAGACCAACAAGTATGTCAAAAATAAACAAATCTAATCTGCAATTGACCTACGCAGCTTTTCATCTTACGCGTAATACTTCGAAATGAATTGAAGGCGTAAATAGAAGATTTAATGTTTTTATTGATTCATAAGTTCTCTGATTAATCTGAAACTATATATATGAATAATATATTTGCAACCAAATTAGAACGTGTATTGTTTTAATCCTTATTAATGTCACATTAGTTTCAAATATTGTAACAAAGTGGATATTACCTGCAGGTCCTGCCAGGCTCGCTTGCCCCATCCAGATTGAAGGTCCTGCCAGCCCCGTTTTCCCCAGCCTCCTTGAAGGTCCTGCCACGCCCGCTTCCCCCATGTGGATCCCAGATCTCTCCATGCCCGCTTTCCCCACGGGGAGTGGAGGTCCTGCCATGCCCGTTTCCCCCAACCAGACTGGAGATCCTGCCAACCTCGCTTGCCCCATCCACCTTGGAGGTCCTGCCATGCTCGTTTTCCCCAACCTCCTTGAAGATCCTGCCAGGCCCTTTTCTCTTCTTCTGTAGCGTCCTAAAGACAAACAAGAAACGAGATTTTTTTTAAAAACATTCTTGAGGAACATGGACAGGACATTCATTAAGGCTTACAACATGTGTTTAGTGACAGAGTTATGTGCGTGTCAGCGTTCCTTACAATACCAGGGAATCTGTTAATAGATCCACGAATGCGTAAACTAGAGCTGAATTTGTCCACAATTCTTTTTCTATATTTTCCCAGGGCGATTATTGGTGTCAAACTTGAAATTGGCCTTCTTCATCCTTTTCCCTTAAACTGGTGTGATTGGAAGAGCTAGTTAAGGTCAATATGCTTAAAATTTTGGTAACGAAAAGCATTTTGTCCAAAATAAATTCTATGTCACTTCAGTAGATACGTATAGTTGAATTTTCTGCACATATTATTCTAAACAGTTCTTGAATATCTGGCACTTGACCAGAACTTATCTTAATTTATCAAGTTTCTGTTAAAACTCCACTTTGCTCATGACAAATGTTAAAAGTGTCAATAAAATTTTATTTATTAAGTTCAACTGAACCTATGACTGGATAAATATTTTATTTAGTTAGGCTGAAAAAGCATTTTGCTACAATAAATATATAATATTGCTCACGTTCCTTATATCCAATCTTAAAATAAACACAATATTATGTTGCAGTCCACACTTGCAGCCACGTAGTCCAAGGATTTTGTATTCATCTACTTCAGTTTGGCTGCACTTTATCTAGACTGCCTTAATAATCTCAACCCATTACACTAAGCCATTACTATGTCTGGTGCTGAGCATACCAATTTAAAACTAATAAATGTTTGCAAAAAATGGTTATTACAACCTAAGTAAAACAAATAGATATTTAAATAATTAATATTGTAATAGTTATCATCATCATTATTATTAATTATTTATTATTAATATTTATGCACTGCGTCTTACTACCCGTTCGGGTTATACCCTTTAAGTACTAATTACGTTAATGGAATTGGAATTGGGAAGGTTGAATTAAGGAAGTGAACCCGCATTATGTGGAGGGAGAGTGGAAAACCATTTTGGAAAAACCACCCCCAGTTCACCCGACCGAGATTCGAACCTCGATCTCCCCGTCATCAGCAGTCGAGCTCATCATGACAAGCGCGTTATCCAACTACGCCACCGAGGCGGGTAGTAGTTATCAAAATTAGTGTCCGGGTGGAAGGGAAATTAAGAGACTGTCGCAAAGTGTTGCTTTGAAGGTCACGGAAAGGTCAAAGAAAACATTCATTCAAGTTGAGGGTAGTTCAAACGATTGGTAAAAATATTAGCTAATACTAATGTATATTCGAAACCCAAAGCACAGCTTCCTTCGGAGGGGAAGTAAAGCTGTCAGTCCAATGTCGATCGTAGCATGTTAGAGATCCGTTGAAAGTATGTGAAAGTACCTTCACAGAAATATTTGTAAGCTCTGTCTAACTCGTTAGTCGATATCCACATAGTGGGTGGGGGATAGCCCACTCCACCTGAAATTGACCTATCACTGAAACTGCATTAAAGAAAAGCTAGAGAATAAAACTTTGTTGTGGTCTTAATCACGAATTAATAAAAATATTGAACCTGTAAATTATATTTCATTCAATATTTAATTTGTGCGAAGGTGTGATTTCCATAATCATTTAGCCTTAATATAAACGTTTTACTAACACTGTCTTAGGGTTGATTTAAGAAACGTGCCTTGGGTCACATCTCCCAAATGTCTCACAATATTGCATTATGGGATCATGATAGTGTAAACTCTTCTATTTTTCTATTATTTAAAATTTAGTGTCAGTTTGTATGTTGGTATCTAAAGTTTCTGGAACCACTTAACTGATTACTTGTAGCTTATTTTGTATTACGCAGATTTTTACCTGGAAGGTTACGGCAATCGATCAAACAAAATAACTAAAATAATTTAAAAATCTTGTTTTAAAACTTGTGATCAATGATTACTTTTCCTATTCAATTTAGAAATCATTATTTACTTAAATTGTTCACCAATTAAATAATTACATAAAACTTTTAATAGTGAATTCAAAGTGTTCTCAAATTTAGTATAGTTGGCAATTGTAATCGACACGGCTTAAATTGAGGCTAGTGTTTGTTTAATATTGTTGTGGTCTGGATTATGAATTATAAAACGGGTATTGCAAGGTTCTATGATTAGCTAGTAAACAAATATACATATGCTCTGACGACATAAACAAAGTGTCAGTCTTACGGTAAATCAGGCCAGAAGGCAGAATAGAAAGTAGTGTATCCGAGCTATCAGGGCTGACTAATCACCATCGAGTCTAGGGGCCACTTTGCCCATGTTTGGGGCTACGCGGGCTATGACACCAGATCATCAATACGTGTATTTGAGGTCTATCGTTGAGCCCAGGGTGCCAAGGTACATAAACTGTGTAGGATCACCTAAAAATCAGTCAGATCATTGGTTAAGTATTCCTTGCTATACTTCATTCTGTCACTAGCTCCTAAGTAATTCCATTAAGTTCTTTCATATACTCTAATATTTCTTACCAACATCACGTTTTGTAATATACATAGTATTACAAATAAAAATCATAATAATCCAAGCCGGACGTCAATTACAAACCCACATAATCATAATCCAGTCACTTTCCTCATCCCCGGCTGATCCCACCCATTCTGACAATCTATGCCCACACAACGGGGGTTGGGGTGACGTTTTAGATAATAGATGTTTATAGAGGAGTTTCTGTACTTATTTGTTCACTTATAAATAGATAACTACTTAATAGATTTGAATGTGGTATTTGTATATATTATAAATTAATCTAGAAAGGTTATAAGCTATTTAAAAATTATATATATCTTCAAGGAGCTTAGCAGTTACGTTAAAGGCAGTAAAAGTGTTTTATATACACAGTGGAGTTGCAAAAGCCAGTACTACCACAAGTGTATTTACTGTTATGACTTCAGGGTGAAAAAAAATCATACCCGATAAAATAGATTCATTTATGAGTTCGGAGATTCCTGTTTCAAACATTGACCTACAACGGTATGCAAGTGTCACTAAACATATGGTACACAGCCCATATTAACTTTAGAATCGAACGTCTCTATGCATGCAGCAAAAACTATCCAAATAGATTTAAAGAGCTACGTTGACAGACATGACGGATATCCCAAATACCGTAGACCAGCGCTTCTCAAACTGGGGTACGCTTACCTCCAGGGGTATGTGGGACCTTTCTGGGGGTACGCGAGCAGCTCTCAAGGGAAAGTTGGCAAAATAACAAGGGACTTATGGAAACCGATAATTGTTGGCAGTTTCCGTTATCTGTTTATTTACACCCAATTTTTGCCTTATTTGCTTTCTACATTAGCAATTTATTATCTTTTCTCAACAACATATCTCTATAAGAGTGTTTTTTCATCCATGCTGTACCTAAAAGTTTAGTAACGTAATAAGTTACATTTAGAGCCGGACCATCGCTTGAAAGTTTCAACTAGACAGCCAGACAGCAAAAAGTTGTGCCAAGCCAAGCCAACTTGGGAATCATAATATATCAGATCCAGAATTACAATTAAAAATTTTGATTTGAAAATATTTTGTTTATGTTTACTTTTTTCTTTATTTATGAACGAATTTTTGGAGAAAATGTATAAAACTTTTCACTGTGAAATTATGTTTTTTTAACTGTTCGTAACGATTCTCAATAAGAGATAATGTTAAGACTATAGCATTAGATTTCTCTCTAACTAGCTTTATCAGATTTGACATATTTTTATTAAGGATATTTATTACCAGTAGATTAAATAGATTATTAATTTACCAAGTGGTCATATATTTTAAAACTTGTCATTTGGATTTTTTTTTATCTTGGGGTACATTAAACTTTTGGACACGGCCAAGGGGTACAATCTAAAAAAAAGTTTGAAAACCACTGCCATAGACAGCATCTTGATGATGGAGGCTACTTGGCAACAATCCGTTCTTGGGCGTTGGATATTGACTATCATTCGATTCTCACGTAAATGTGAAGCTGTGCAGCTGTGACGTTTCATCAAATCCATTAAGTATGTATATAAGTAAAAAAACAAGGGCAGTGTTCAAGGGACATTTAATATTAACGTGAGCAATGAGGCGGAACAATTTCATAGGTATTATTTAAGGTAGTGCATTTAGTTGTCCATCTAGAAAATAGACCACAAATAATGTTACTCACATCACTAATAACCCATACAACCAACTATTAAAAACTATCTTCAAATTGCGTTCTCAAGATCCCTTTGCGTAGACACCTAAATACAGTGAGGTTTATTCTTTTAATGATTGGAAAATTATTAATTTCCGTAGCAGAAGGAAAGATGTATCTGAAAAGGAACCCCTCGGAGTAATGAGGGTGTTTCCTTTAGCCAGATATATAGCGAACACCCAAATAACAGTGTCTCATCATTTTTAAATGTAGCTTCATGTCGTCAAAGGTCCAACTTCATTTGTAATGAGACTCTTTTTAGAGAATGACTCGCACTGGTGAAATACTTTATAAAAATACACTTTGTGTCTTTCTTATTTCTAATTAAGATATTTTCCCTCCATCATAAAAATATTTTACACGTGACAAATCCTCTCTCAATTTAGCTCACCCAAAGAAAAAGAATGTCTGATGATATTGAACACACAATAAGAACATATCAATCGGTAAAAAAAATTGAATTTCAATTAATGTATTTTAATGCAGGTTTGACCAAACCAACCATATTGTAAGGCCTCTCTCGGACATTTCTTCGAAATTCATGAGTATTATTTTACACGATAATTTTTATGGATTTATATTATATAGAGAATATTTGATAGAGATAACAAATGAGCAGCCAGTTCTATTATATACCTTGAATATAAAAAAGCCTCTATTGAACACAATACAACTTCACTTAGGCATAAAATTACATGTATTATAGTGTGTTCAAGATCAAGTTGAAAAAGTGTTATTTTAAGATGGAGACTATTTCAAAGAGATGACAAATGAACGACCAACTATGTTGCAAACTTTGAATATAAACCTTATTCTATTGAACACAGAACACCTTATCTTATTCATTAACATATTAGAGTATTCGAGGTCCTGTAGGAAAAGTGTTTTTATAAGATGAACCCAAAAGTAATGGAAATTATTTTATAGTCATTTATACTTGGCTAAGCTCAGATTTGAGAGATGTGATAACTTTATATTGGCTTACTGGGGTATAGATGTTACTTTTTAAAAGAGTGCTTAACAGTGCATGTGACATTCGGATGTAGCCTATAATTTTTTAAACCAGAGTATGGGTTATTAAAGCTACCTTTGCATATTCCTAACGACGAAATTGCCATGTGCAACATATCAAAGCAAAATTTCACATAAAATTTATTGAAAAATTATCTCGTATATTATGTTATGAGGGTACAGTTTCGGGTAAGACCTATATTTTAAGAGCTAAATAGAACTCTGGGAGATCTGAGAAGCAGCGATGTTCTCGTATGAGGCTTCATCGTAATGTTTTCAAGAGACTTACGACAGACTCTACTGGTCATTCCGAGTCGCTAAAGTTTATGAGGTCAATGCCTGCCTGAAACTATACTACTACATATGCCCAGACGTTGAGAAACTTTCCTTGAAAACCAAAATATGCGTCCACATGTACGAAGACAAAAACTAGACTTATTTGTCAATATATTGTTGAAACTTGACATTGAAGTCTTCCCAGTGCATGAAGGTAATGTGTCCTTGAATGTATCCCAGATATGAGTCATTGTAATAATATCAAGGAATTTGTACATTTTATTCATCTCGACATAGGTGTATTGCACAGATAAAAAAAAAGCTTATTTCGTGGTTTCAGAAACAAACTATTCTATCTCCAAAAATGAATCGGCTGATAAAATTAACGACAATCTCTTAGACAAGTTTGAAGCGTCGTACCGTACTTATATGTCCATAGGCCTGATAAATTGAGTGATTTCTTCTCTGACCGTGGAATTAAGAGATTAGAAACGTTATTGTTTGAATGAATTTGTTTTTAAAATTGACACTAAAGTGAGTGAATCTTCGGGTTAAAGCTAGAAATTAGATATTTGGATCCAATGTATAAGAAGATATTATGATTCATATCATTTTATCAAAACGTTTCCCTTCAATATATTCGTATTCATGGTTATAGTGGTGAGCCTATGGTAAATATGAACGCGAGATTTACTATTGTTTTCCTGGATATACTGGTATATATAGGTCACACCCTTGAGATTATTATGGGCTCTGAATTTTCACGATCCTGTCGACAAACGAGAAGCTTGGAAATACCTTAGGGAAATTATAATATGTAATCCAAAGAGGACACTTCAGCATGGGTAGTATAAACGCAGGCAGTACTAAAGTGCGTAATATAAATAATAAACTGAGCAGGACTTTCGCTATTATTAATAATTTTTTTTGTAAATAACTTTAATATTAAATTCAGATATGTTATTCATTTATTTTCTTAACATAATATATTAAAATTATTTCCTATTCTAAGGTTTTAAATTTAAATTTAATAATATTTTTCAATTTGGTTGATATTTAATAACATTATGACTATAACCTAAGTAATTTAATTTTTTTAATCATATTTTGTGTTATTAATCTATACTTATAAAATAACATGTCCTGACTGACTGACTGACTGATTCATCATCGCCGAGCGCAAACTATCAAGGCTACAAGCATGAAATTCGGACTGTATATTCATTTTGTTATGTAGGCATCCATTAAGAAAGGATTTTAGAAAATTCCACCCCAAAGGGGTCAAAATAGGGGATGATAATATGTATGATAATATGTATGAAAGTCCGTCATTTTGAAAGTTACATAAACAAAATTTTGTATTTCGGTTATTGACGTAAAACAAATAAATACGTGTTTAAGGAATTTTGGAAATTTTATTTAATAAGGGATGAAAAAGGGGGTGAAAATCGGACTTGCATTATTATTGATCTGAGGTCAAGTTATGGTCATCAACGTAACGTAATATTTTAAATTACTCTGTAAATACATATGTATATTTTCGTATTTGTATATAATCAACTTCCACGCGAGCAAAGCCGCGGGCAACAGCTATCTAGTATATAATAAAATATCATAGGCTATTTTTTGTAGAGTCATTACTTTGTAATAAATAATCTTAGGTTATATTTTTAAATTCAATTTCAGTATTAAATGAATATTATTGTGTATTTTATTATAATAAAACTTTGCTTGTATTAAAGACAATTTTTATTCATGTTTAATTTATATAATTTAATAAGAAACAATTAATTTTTAACTGGTTAAATTGAAATGATTTTATTGATTGATTAAATATCATATTTATATATATATATATATATAATTGGTTTTATTTATTTATTTTTGTTGATTATGTAGTATAGGAAAGAATAAGTAGATGGAAATAATAGTTTGTTAATCTTTTATATTAGTACTATCAATACTATATATGATAGGATTAATATTTAGTAAATTATTAATTTATCTTTGACCACATTATTTTTTTAAATACCACCTAACCTAACAAGACACAACCTTCGGGATTCGATTGGTAGACGCATCGGAGTTTACGTTTTGTCAGTATGAGCTAGCTTGTAATTAATAATGTATAAAACTAATTAAAATTATTAACTAAAACACTTGTTATGTTTCTTATAGTTAATTAACTTGTCACTATGTTACAAATATAAATATAGACAGATTTTGAAACACTCTTTTTGTTTGGTGATGTTAATGAAACTCTATTGGCCACTTATGTCACTTGTAGTATACAGGATTCTGTTATGTTATAATCAGAGGTGATCCAAATAAAGAACATTGTCAGATACCATATCATTTAAAATTTAACACTTGGTTACAGCTGAAAGTCTTTCATCCATTTAAAGTCTAAAGGCCTCTATTTTGTTACAATCAGAGCTGATCTAAATCAAAAATTATGTCCAATACCACTCTTTCTCATAATGTCCAAACAAGCACAATTATATTCAACTAACACAATGAAAGATGATGGGAGTTGAACTGTGGTCTCGCCCACGTGGAAGCCAGAGAGCAAAACCGCGTGACCTGCCCTCTAGCGCCACACAAGGTGGGCCCATAGTTCAAGAGCGCGCGGTGACGGTAGGGTGACATTAAGCCTTACACTTTAAATAACTAAATATATTAATGTTATTAACAACAATATTTTATAATTATTATCAATGATTTGTAATCTTTGGGGAACCTTCGGTTTTTTCCGCACCTGTTGAATGATTCCTATTTTTTTTTGTCCAAATCTAAGCTTTCGAGCAAATTTGGAAGTGCGAAAAATATTCTGGACAGATACACATTCATATATACACCCTTAGAAATGTTTTAATTTATATTCCTAGAGATTCTGTGGCCACAAACCTTTTAGAATTTTCTTTTTTAACTCCAACATCTAGAGAATCCTCTTTAGTAAAAACGCCACCATTTTTTAAATCGATTAGAATAAAGATTTACTGACACGGTGCCCACCCACCTAGAAAATTAGGAAAACACAGGGAATTTATTGTTTTCAGAAGAAAACGGGAAAACACAGAGAATTTATTGTGTTCAGAAAAAACGGAAAAATTCAGAGAACCTCACAAAAAAACTTAAATATTTAAATAACAGGACTTTCCATAAGACAATAAGCGAAATAATGGAACAATCATGCTGATTCAAATATATGTCTTTTCCCTCCTCAAACCACCCTTTTCGTTTACTTCTTGAAATATTGTTTTGTGTAACAAATGCGAACATTTCCTCGTCAACGTTCAATCCCGTTCAAACACCAATGGCTTGACTTCACAATAGTCATTCACACGAAAAATTATAATTTCATTCTTCTATAAATTTTAAAACACACAAGAAGAATTTAAATTCCTTCTGGAAAACCTGAGAAACCTAAGGTATTTTAAATTTAGAAGATAGGGACGGCCCTCATTGACATTTTATTACAAGCATATTGACACGTTTATATATTATACATGTACATATAGGATAGCCAAAATTAACAAGGTCCCATTAGTTATCTCACATCAATCCAAATTGAAAACATATATCAAGCGTAACAGCTTGATTTATGGACTCATAAACACAAACCTGATATCTTTTCTAGATAATGTGTAGACTAATAAATACCTATTATGTAAACGCTCTAATTGTAATACTCGTATTCAATGACACAAACCATTTACCCCAAGGAAATTACTCAATTAATTTATAATAAACTGATACATCATTCACTTGACGAGAGGAGGGTGAATAATCATCACTGGAATAAAAAAAAATGGTTAAACGCAATCGTATAAGCTTGTTCATGTTGTGTATTATGGCTTTGAAGATAATTTTCAAAATTTTGTTTTTAGTAAATTACTCTTAAGTATGTTTCACTCATAAAAAAACATCATCTTGTTAGCAACAATATTCACTCTTTATATATAAACTTAAATTCATAAAGTACATAATTAGTTGTAGTAAGGAATAATATATATCCTATTAGATAAAAATAGAAATCAATTGAAAGATATGAATAAGACAGAAATTAGGTTATTGATATAAATTATATTTCTTATTCATATCTTTCAATTGATTTCTATTTTTCTCTAATAGGATATAAACATTAAGACAAATTGATCAAATATATTTAACAAAATTAAAATTTTAAAAATAATTTAGGTGTTAATTACCCTAATATTATTTGTAAAAATAAAAACATATTCTTATTTATTATGAAATATTATCTCCAGATTTCCATTTTGATATAGATTTTCAAGGTCAATTTCTAAAAAAAAACCACTTTTTTTTATAAATTTCCCTAAATAAATTACCCTTGAATTAATTTATTTTATTAAATAAAGACACACTAATTACCAACCAATAACAATAGTTTCTCTAAAGTAAAATCAAATATATTTAGTTTTTATAATGTGCAAATATTTTTGATTGCACTTCACGTCAAAATATTTACGTCACGTTATCAACATATTTACATTTCTGAGGTAAAGTGGAATAAAGTAGACCCTAGATAAATTTACTCTCATTCTAGAAATTCGTTTGGACCTTATTTAAGATATTATATTAATCGTTATTTTATTGTACCCATATTTTTGGGATATTTCAATTTAGTAATAATATTGAATTTTAATTCTAATTAAGGAATATTTATATTCAATTCAGATCTGCCAACATTTTAGTTGGTGGTTTAACTAATTTAATTCTTTTACTTATATAAATTAAGTAAAACTTTATATTTTCAATATACACACAACATTTTATTAATAGTTTAAATGCCCCTGTTTTCCAACTCGTGAAAACCCTTATCCTACTTATTATCTTAACAGGATGGTTGTAGGAGAAGGTCACTGATTGTAAGATAGATTTTATTAATACTGTTTTAACAGCTATCATAACCACTATCTTAGCTATTGTCTTAACCAGCTCTCTTAACAACTGTCTTAACCAACTGTCTTAACCACTGTCATAAAATAGTATACTTATCACCGCGTCTTACTCCTCGTTCGGGTTACACGCTTAAGTACTAAATATGCTAATGGGCTAGGAATGGGGAAAGTAGAATATAGAGGAAGTGAACCCGTATTTGCGTGGATGAAGAGCGGAAAACCATTTAGGAAAATCCACCGGAAGATTACCCGAGCAAGATTCGGACCTCAATCTCCCCTTCCATAGTGGTCTAGATCAACACGAAACCAGCGCGTTAGCTAACTACGCCACCGAGGCTGGTCACTGTCATGATAAAATGTACGAAACACTATCATAAACACTGTAATAACCACTACCATATCGTTGTGTAGTGGTCAGTTAGCCTGCCTACGAGACTAGGGGTCCCGGGTTTGATTCCCGGTTGGTACGTTGGGAATTTTTCTCGTATGGGGAATTAACCCAACGGTCAGCAGGGGTTAATAAACAATCTCCATAAGTGTACCCTGGGTGTACTCTGTGCCACCAGACCACGAATAGTCCACATACAAGCGTCCGAACTGGATGTTAAATCCCTCCCGGTTAGTATTGTCATACGAAAAAAACCTCTGCCATAACAATTGTTTGTAACCACACTCGTACCCACTGCCTAACCACTCTCATAACCATGGTACTAAAGGATCACCGTCGCTGAATTAACACATTTTCTCCTGACACTACCTCTGACCACTGTCTATAGTTCTGTTCTAGAATACCCGCCTCGGTGGCGTAGTTGGCTAACGCGCTTGTCGTGTTGAGCCGACTGCTGAGGACGGGGAGATTGAGGTTCGAATCTCAGTCGGGTGAACTGGGGGGGGGGTGTTCCTAAATGGTTTTACACTCTCTCTCAACGCAAATGCGGGTTCACTTCCTCTATTCAACCTTCCCAATTCCCATTCCATTAGCGTAATTAGTACTTAAAGCGTATAACCCGAACGGGTAGTAAGACGCGGTGCTAAATAATAATAATAATAATAATAATAATAATAATAAAATATGCTCTAGGATGTCTAAAATCTAGTATACGCCATCCTGCAAACTTGACTCCCATTTCCGTCACCAATCTGGAGACGTCTACGTCAAACCACATTCACTCAAACACATGGATCAGCAGTTCACACAGAGACACATCTAACTTCAGATAATTTAGCGAGTGCTGAGTCTACTTGTTGATATAGCCCGATATGACTCAAGTTGCGGATATACTTATTTCAGATGTCCGGTCACCCAAACTCTCACAGTAAATACAAATTAAGTTGAAATCAGTGTAATTCTGTTGAGAGCATTGGAATAGGAATTGTATTTAAGGCGGGAGTTTAGGGGACGCAAGAAATGTAAGTACATCTACAGTTTTTATATCAAAAGATTACAAAAATAAATCAAATTATGCTACAATAAAAAACACAAGAGTTTAACGTTCTTCATATTATGGTACCTCGACTGTTCTTGAATACCTATAAAGGGTGACCTGAAATATGACAACCTTTTCTCTTCGTTTAAAAGTTTATATCTAATGCAGCCATATTATTGCCTGATATTAATCAATCTTTAATATCACCATGTGAAGAAAATTAAATCTATGTTTCTATCTGGCAATATTTGATTTATTTTGGCAAAAAAGTTTTTTCTATAAATACTGAGAAAACCTGAACATTTCTCCTGTCCCCCTTCATTCCCACTTTAAAGAATAGCAACTTCTCCTCAATACTGCGCTCTATACACTCTCAATATACCGATCCAGGATTTGAACACCAAACTCCACCTCACTGCGAATACAGACGCTGACATCTTTAAGCCAATCTAAGAGACAGACGTAGTACGCCTCAAGTGTAGCGCTAAACTAAACAAAACGACACCTACCTAGACCAGAATTAAATGGGCCAGTTTAATATGTGAACTGGCCCATTCCATTCTGGTCTAGGTAGGTTTTGTCCTGTGTTTAGTATAGCACCGCACTTGAGGCAAATCATCTGACTATGAAACTGGCCCATTCCATTCTGGTATAGGTAGGTTTTGTCCTATGCTTAGTATAGCACCGCACTGAGGCACAATCATCTGACTATGAAACTAGCCCATTCCATTCTGGTCTAGGTAAGTTTTGTCCTATACTTAGTATAGCACCGCACTAGAGGCACAATCATCTGACTATGAAACTGGCCATTCCATTCTGGTCTAGGTAGGTTTTGTCCTATGTTAGTATGCATCGCACTTGAGGCACAATCATCTGACTATGAAACTGGCCCATTTCATTCTGGTCTAGGTAGGTTTTGTCCTGTGTCTAGTATAGCACCGCACTTGAGGCACAATCATCTGACTATGAAACTGGCCCTCTCTCAACTTGCCATTAGTGCGTGTCAGGTTGTCAAAGCCAGAAGTCATTAGCCTATCGCCTGCTTATGCTCAAATTAAATCCACATTGTACCTATAAAATCAGAAGAGTATGTAAAACACAAGAAATTCTTAGTTTATGTAAAAAAAAATTAAAACCGTTAAAAACAAAGAATTTCTCACTAAGCTAAACTGAAAAATACTGTAATATTTAAGAATTTAGACAGTTAACTGCAATTTTAAATATAATCCTTTTCACAGAATAAAAAAAAAAAAACTAAGCATGCTAGTCCAAACGTTTTACTTATATATTCGCCCTCAAGCATTGGGTTGTGTAAGAACTTTATAAATATCCCCATCAAGATCAAATCATCTTGATCTACGAATACATTGTTTGAATAGTGAAATTTAATTATTCTAAGCTGCTATTTAAAGTTTCTGAAAAATATAGAAAACCCAGAGATTTTTTTATTTTAAAAAATATTAAAAAACTCTGGTCAAGACGACCTCACCTGTGGAGGTGACTGTTGATGCGCCACTAGCGCTCCGACGTCTACGACGCTAGGTGACCGTTCCGGATCTGGTACGGGGTCACCTTGACTCGAAGACATGAGTAGCACCAGCCCCAATAGGCTGGTAGTTGCCGCAACATATTGCATTCTCACCTGCAAGACAAGGAAGGATTCCACTCTTATTTAGACAATACATGATGGTACTATTCGTTGCCAGACATAAACACTTACTTGGAAAAAAAATGGTACACAGAGTCTTAAGATCCCATTTCACATGAATATTAAATACACGATAACGATTAACAGGTTTATGCAGTCTTCACTTGACAACAAGTCCATTGGGATAATTTTATTAGTCCTTTCTTTCAAAAATACTCACTCTTCCTTTGTTTGTATATGTTTTTTTTTTAATATGTCAAAACGATTTCACTGATTACATTCCTTCATATTTTAGAATTAGACTACAGAAAACCGCAGCACAATGCAGTGACTATATCGAACTGTAGGCTACTACCTGCGTTAGCTGCGAGCTATCAGTGGTGTGAGAGGGATCCTAAAAGAGGGTAGAGTGAGCAAAGGTGTTTTACCATTTTTATATCAAATATATATTTAGAGTAAATAAATAAAAATATATTGCTCCAGTATAAACACAGAGTTTGACTTTCTTCACATGATTATATCAACCATTTTTGTCTGTCAAGAGCAAAGTGGCATTAGATGAGAGACTTTTTAAACGAAGATAAAAAGTTATCATTAAATTTCAGGACACCCTTGACAGATATTCAAGATCTGTTTAGGTCACCATGTAAAGAAAATTGAACTTTATGTTTATTATGGAGAAATATTATATTAATTTGTTCAAATCAATGTTTTGCCCTAATCATTGCAAAACACTGGCCTTTTCTCGCATCCCCTACGAGGACTGACACACATAGCAAACGCTTTGAAATCACACATATTTTAAGAAATTTTTTATTGTAAAATATGGCTGACTCCAAAATAAAGCGAAAGATGTCAACCTCTTAAAACCTTTTTAAATTTCATAGTTTAATTTTTTTTTATATATAACGGTAGAGTTAGTTTACTTTTATCGATGTTTCACACAACATAATTGAAATCTGAAACGCTGAGAAACATGCCTCTAGCATTCTTCAAACAGTTTTTTTTAAATTGAGCTACAATATAATTTTTTTTAAAATTATTAATTACTTTAGTAGTTTTGAAGATAAAGAGTTACCTTAAGGTTTATCAAAGCGTGAGATTATTTCCCTTGAAGTATTATTAGGTTAATTTCCACGTCCCTTCCTCGGTAGCGTAGTTATCTAACGCGCTAGTCGTGTTGAGTTAGAATGCCGAGGACGGGGAGATCGAGGTTCGAATCATGGTCGGGTGAACTGGGGGTGGTTTTTCCTAAATGGTTTTCAACTCTCTCTCCACGCAAATTAGGGCTAACTTCCTCTAAATTCAACCGTACCAATTCCTAATCCCTTAGTGTAATTAGCACTCAAGCGAAGAGCCCAAACGTGTAGTAAGACGTGGTGCTAAATAAATAAATATATAAATAATTCGCACGTAGTTTACATAATCAGTCTCTTTATAAAGTGAGCATAGAAAAGTTGTACTTGTTTTGTAAATAGTATTTTACTACATGGTCACGTGGGAGGTACCGTCTGGTTTCCAAGTTATAATCAAAAGGCGAGACAGTCTGTGAGATGCACCATACCATCTGTTATTAAATGTCTTTAAAGAGTGCATTTTAATATTGATTAAATATTGTATTAGTTGAAATTTTGTAGAGCAAGGTGAGGGAGAACAGACCAGCATGATACTATTCTCCAATCCAGCTCCTCGCCCCAATCCATATGATATATCTTTGTTCTCAATTTTGCATTTAAAAATATGATACCGCATATTACGAGATCTTTCAAGTTGAAGTCTATTTACTCTAAAAGAATATTTAGAGATGAACAACCATTCTGTCAAGCTTTGGAAAACGAAGAATGGATTCGCATACGTGAAAATGAATCCATCTAGCCAAGCCGGGGCTACAACCGCAATATTTGCGCAGATAAATAGGTGGGCTGGAAGAGGTTACAATGATTACTGTCCCTTAATATTTTTTATGTTGTTTTTAAAAGCCTTCTGGTTCTATTGGTGTCTCTCGAAGGTAATCATTCTAATGACCTGACTCGTTCGTCTCATCTTGCGGATTCTCTACTCAAGCCTTACAGAAATAAACAAGTTTGGTGTAAAAACGATCTATATGGCAACAAAGTTAATATAGATGAGACAATCAAATGCTGTGGACTTTCAGGTTGATCAATATTTCTCTGAATGGTATCAGTAGGCGCGCGTAATAAACATCAAGCACATATAGTCTGGTAAAATGATAGTGGAGAAGCCTGGATTTGAGTTCCACCCGGTTGTACTTGGGTTTATTTCCTGAATTGTTTACCCCTTTCCCTCCACGTGAATACAAGTACATTTAATATAATTTTATCTTTCTCTTACCTACCCCACTAATGTAATTTGTTGTGGATTAATCAGAAACATAGTGATAGGTTGCTTAAAACCAATAATTATCCGATTCTTTTAATTAATATGTGAGTGGTAAAGTTAACTTATGTATCAAAGTTTATAAAAACATGCTATTTTCATATTAATGACAGTTACTACTTATATATAAAATTGTAATTCCAATAGTGTTTTGAGAATTTGTAAGACTCACAAAATGATTTTTTTTTAAATTGAGTGTGTAATTGTAAATAATTTTCAATTTAGTAGAATAGTTTTTGAAATTTAGTCATTAGTAAACTACCCTCAAATTATTTTTATTAAATAATTGATCGTACATTCTTATATACTATGAGAAGCACTTACAAGATACACATTTTGAACACAAAAGCTGGAGCTATTTGTTTAAATATAAAATTGTCTAAATTTCGTGATTAATAATTTACCCTTAAACCCCACCCCATTCCCACTTTTAAAAATCCCCGTGTAAAAGTTTTTTTATAGTGCCACGTCATGCTACCTGTTCGGGTTATACGCTATGTACTAATTACGCTAATGGTTTTAGTTATGAGAAAGGTTAACTTTATAGGAAATTTACACGTATTTGCATGGAGGAGGGTGGAAAAACATTTTGGAAAACCACTCTCAGTGCACCGGACTGAGATTCAAAACTCAATGTCCCCATCATCGGCATTCTAATCTACTTTAAGGGTAGACCTAGAGTCGTAGGTTAGAAATCATTTAATCCATTGTCAAAATATTTGAAATTTTGGAAAATCAGTCGTTATCATAAATTTAATTTGAGGGTTAAAATTAAAAAAAAAACACCCTAAGATACGACAGTATAACATTTAAATATAATGTTTGAAAAAAAGCCATCTAATAGTTTAGATTGTAGCCACATGGACTGACTGACCAACAGACAAACATGAGGACACCGAAATTATCCACTTTTTGTGTTCGAAGACACATTAAACGTTAAGATACATCAAAATCTCGAGATAGAAAATGTTTACTATTAAAATATTTTCTCTTTAATTGTCTTAACAACATCCACAGGTTATATATGTATTATATTGTTCCTGAGTAAAGAATGTGTAACACTACAGATTACTTTCCAGATATAATAATGCTGTGATAATATTTAGGTTGTCTATAGCTCCGTGGTCGAGCACCTATCATCACTGTACGGAATAGATACCGTTTTTACCAGCTGTTAATTGCTCCGTGGTTGAGCACTAATTAAATCGGTATAATTAATAAATGTAAGCAAGAGAACTAGTGATGGCTGTTTATTAACACGCGGTTTATTCAAATGACGTCTGTTAATTACTTATACATACTCCAATTAAATGCTTTATATCGATGCACACTTGTGATATTAATGTAAATTATTGTATTCTGTCTTAGATTGTGACTGCGAGAGCCAGTGCTAGTGCATTTGTGAGCCCTAACTGCTTGTATAAGCGTGGGTTGTGTGACTTGTGCGTGTGGCACTTGTGTGTGGCTGCGCGGCTGTCTGCGGCTGTGTGTGGTTGCCCTTAATCATACGCACAAACGGCTTAATTATGACATACCCATTGCCTCTTGCTCCCTTCGTCAACAGTGTAGAAACTAACTAATGGAAAGCATCCTGGCGACAGGTGTTGTGAAAGCTAGCTTCTTATTGGTATAGGGAATTGGCCTCTTTTGCCAAATACTGCGGAGTTGTTCCTTTAACAGGAAAAATGGTATAAAATATATATTTTACTGGTGAAATCCTTTTCACATTATTTCTGAAAAGCGCGTGTTTCTTCATGGATGAATCATAAAGGGATACTCTACATATGTTACTTTAAAGAAAAATTACCTTCATCCATGACTTTTATATAAATTAGTTGGATCCAAGATCAATTTAAATGAAATATTATCCAATCAATCGAGAAAATGTATGTTCTAATATGGGTTTATACTCACACACTCTAGGCATAAAAAATAATTACGTTTTTTCTTTATATAATCGGGTGGTCTTTATAATCATAAAAAAAGGCAAAACCGACTCACTGACCCATTCATAGCCGTATTTACCCAACCCCCGGGCTTGAAAACATTGCGGGAAGGTAATTTTTTGAATCTGAGCACGAGATTAGATGGGGTTTAGTGAAATTTGACTTCTAAGGGAAGGGGGGGGGGAATAAATGTGAGTTGAAATTTTTTTAAATCCACCAACATATCTTTTAAATAGCGAGCTTAAAGCCCTGTAATTTAAAATATAGTTTTCTTTCTAGAATTAGAAGAGACTTTTTAAAGGGTTTTTCAAATTTTATAAGCTAAAAAGGCGGAAAGGGTTTATGTGAATTAATTGCTCATCATCGTATTTCCTACATGCCCTGTGGTCTGAAACTTTAATTTTTGATTGGGAGGAAGGTAGCAGGATTGCTCCGTACAACCAACCACATATAAAATAGGTAAATTTCAAAAATATATTTCTAGAAATTGGTGCTTATATTTGGAAACTATTTTAGATGAGGTAGAAAACTAATATTTGGCAGAGAGATAGTCAACTCCTGATAACCAAACAAATCTTAGAATTTAAAATTTTAAGAGTGATTTGTAAGAAAAAGACAGGGTGGGGTCAAAAGTTCAAAAACTAACAGTGAATAGCTAATTCCCAGTGTTGTAGAACAGAATTTTCACAGGCAGGTAAAATTACAGTCTAAATAAATATCAAGGGATGAAAATATTAATCCGTTTTTAAATTATACATTTTTAAGAAGGATTTGTCTAAACGGGTGGGTTAAAATTTCCAAAATTAGTAGAAACAACTTCTTTACTGTGTGTCAGAAAGCTTAAATAAACAGGAAGGTTTAAAGAGGAGTTCAAATAACCAACACAAACATAATATTTTAAATTTAAAAATAGGTTAGAGGGGAGTGGGTGGTAAAAAAAACTTTTAAACAACACAGTAAATGGAAATTTTGTCAGGATTACTCAATTACGGCATTTACTAATTAGAAAGAGGAGATAGTGAAATAAATTCCCCAAACTAGAATAGTAAATTATTTTTCAGTATGGCAGAAGATTAAAATTTGTAACCACCCCAAATAACGATTAGGATTTGATCATTAAATTTCAATAGGAAGAAAAAGTAAAAGGGAGTATTTTAAGAATTCCTAAAACTAATTAGAAAACATTATTTAGTTCGATACAAAATCGAAGTTTGACATGCAATTTAATAGACCTTCCTCGAGACCCAAATTACGTCTGACCATATCGAATTTCAAAATCTAACCCCAGGAAATGGAAGAGCTCAAAAATAATATAGCTAATTTAGAACATTACTTTTCAGTTGAGGATTTAAATTGGAATTTGCGTGCTCGTAATGAAATAATTAATCAATATTAAAATTTTTAAATTTGAATGTGGGAACTGAAAAAAGTATTGGGATGGAGTTGGAGAGGAGGTTGTAGTAGCTTACAATATTAACTAAATTACTATAAAATTGTAACCGAACTGCCTAAATTGGAAAGTGTGTTTATGTAAACATTGTATGTTATGAGCTGCGAATGACAATACGAACGTTGCGAGTTTATGATGAATCTATAAACAAATAAACTAAAGGAGCTGACCCAAAAGGTGGTGTCAGTATTCCTTAGATAGAAGCCAGGCCAGAAGCCCTATTAAAATGAGCAGGATTGAACCCCTCTAAGCTGACTACAAAACATCGTAACCTAGGGGTCACGCTGCCAGTTCGGGGTCACGTGGGCTGAGACGCCGATTCACCATTATCAGTTTAGAGACAGCCACACGATCCCAAGAACCCGCTTTGGCGACCGTTCAGGTGTCGCCTGGAGTCAAACAGGCCAATGTGTAAACCTCATAAAACCTCGTTTTGTACCCCCCTTCCTAATATTTTCTAAATTTTTCCATCCTAACTTCACTTTTAAAATCACATCTCTAATAGATATATTAGTATTAATAAACCTCTTTATAAAAGCCAAGTTTAACATCAATCACAAAACCAAACAAGTAGTATATATCAACATCCCTTTATCCTCGGCCACATACATCCTGACATCCATAGGCCCACACAGTTTAAGATACAAAAGGGGAGTGGAGACAAAATCTTCTTTTTTGGCTGGCATGGAAGAAAATTCTAATTTACTTTATTTGTAAAAGGACCACCCCACTGTAATCATAATAGTTGGAAAGTTTATAATTTAATTATATGGGGCGGGAAATGGCTAATTGAACAAAATTCTAAATATTGTAAACAATTTGAATAGGATTTATTTTTTCAAACAAACGAACACAAAATCTAAATATTATCTAAAAAGGGATACATTGCTTTTCAATAGCAAAGATAAAAATCAAAGTGAAATTTTATTTAGCGCTTATCTAGCAGTGACAAAATATTTAGAATAAACACATTCTGGATACATAACTTGGTGAACTGTGATGCTCTTTGGAAAATAATTATGTTTATGATGAACGTGTAGTAAGACGCGGTACTAATAATAAAATATAATAATAATAATAATAATAATGTTTTTCTGTAACAAAATATATTATTTATTTATGCTCTTTGGAGAGCCATTATGCTCCTTTATCCAACATACGTCTGTAACAATATATATTGGTTCGCTTATCATATTTTATGATCGTACTTAGGTAAATCTCGTATAGTTAATGTATTGTGTTTGTGCATTCAGTGTGTAGACAAGGTATGTCTCAAAAATTTAATTTATTTCAATTAATTAACTATCAAGTTTGGTTTGCGATTGCCTTAGTCAGCTCAGGATTGTACAAAGTACAGTAGCCCCATGGCTTCTTTGGTGCTGCCTGACAGCTAACAGCTGACATCTAAAAGCTTTGAAAAGTTACCAGACAAAATTATGTATCCCTACGCCGAACCATATGATCTGCAAAAACATGTGTTTAGCAGCTGTCAATTCTGACGGTCTAAATTTTAGGTATATACTTAAATGTTGACTGTCAGAAGTCAGCTGTGAGCTGTCAGTCAGCACCAAAGAAACAATGGGGCTACTGTAGCTATTGAAAAGTAGCTAGCTTGATGTTGAACGCCACAATTTTATATAGTTTCGTCGTTATTAACCGTAATAAATACGGGTCAAACTTCTATTTACTAAACTTATTAGTACTAAGCCAACTTTCTGAAAGAATATGTATATCAAAATAGTATGCTTTGATCAATGTTTAACTGTAGTTACATATTATCTAGGTAAAAAAATATTAAATAATTCATGCTTAAAATGTAGTAATTTTGTTATTAGTTTGAAATAATAAGTTAAAGAAAGGTAGAATCTGAGTGTAAATGTATTCAAGTTTGTGTGGATAGAAAGTGTAAATAAACCAAGTAAAAATAAATAAATAAGGGGAAAAAAACACCCCAATACATCCAGCAAGGATTACAACCTCAACATCAGCCTACCTCCCCGTCATCAGAAAACCAGACAAGACAAGACCGATGTCCATGCCATCTTTGCCCACCAGTCCGTGTCACCTTCAAATTTAAATTTAGATAATATCGTCAAGTAAATTACTGCCAGGTAATCATCCAAGTTGCAGTTAAACAGCTCGGTATATCTATTTGCCATTTTAATCAGTTTTAATTGCCAGAGATACTCCCCAGACGAAGCTGTTTGAGATGGGGTTGACTGTAGGAGGTTGTTATAGAAGGAGGGGGGGGGGGGAGCTGTTGGAATGTGGGTAGAAGTAGAGCTAACTCGTTCTAACAGTCTCGCTAATTATCATATTTATCTTGGAGAGTTTCTCACCCGCCAAGTCCTCCAAACTGATGAGATTTCGATGGCGCTCTCTCTTCGAGCTGTTACCGTTTGTAGTAGGCGTATCGCACAAAATAGAGAGACAAAAAATAAAGGGTTTAACTTGTGAAGTTTTTGAGTGTTTTTTATATTGGCAAATTATTCAGTGGCGTGAAATAACGGGGTGTGAATAAATTACGTTTTAGTCTTAATTCATGCGATTCGTTATCACTGGGGATGAAGTGAATTCCAAGAAGTTTTATGTTTGTTTTAAATGAAAGTTTAGTTATTTTAGTATGAGAGACTAGTAAAATTCTAAACTATGATTACTTAGCAATCGTAAATATCTGCTGCTGAAATAATATATTGTTTTCAGTTTAGGGATTAAAATGTTTCGTCTCAATTTGGAATAACTAGCTAACTGTTGGTCTTAATGAACTCAAAAGTTCAAGACCACCATAACGTAAGCTCACCATTTAACCCTATCATGAAACATCTCCACCCAATTCTTAACCTGCGCCCAGCATCATTTGAGTACATTTTCTCATGATGTTTCCATCGACTACCTGGCGTACCAAGGTGTAGAGATTCTTCATGTTTCCCTACAAAAAATTTATCTACACATTACATTATATGATTTAGAACACATGCGAGTTTATTTTTATCTTATTTAGGCAGTATTATACAAAAAAAACATATTCCTCTTTAGATATAAAAATCTTATTACTACCCATATCGATGGGCACTGGGCTAACCGTACAGTTCGATTGATCTGATTTGCCAACTACAGATGGTCACTGCTCAAATCCAAGGTGGCTGTGTTGAGGGTAGTTTCTCCTAATTATTTCCCATTCTTACTCCCCACAAATGCGGGTACATTTTAGCTAAATTATTTTTTATCATTCCTACCCCTTTTTCGTAAATAAAATGTGGCCATTCAGGAAGGAAAGTAAGGGACTGTTAAAAAACATTTAAACAAATTGACCTAAAATTATATAAAATTATCCAACCATTAAGAAAGAAATAATCAGCAAACGGCTTTAATATGATACATTTTAAAAAAAGGCGCAATGTTCTATGTTTAACTCAAACTATCTCTGTTGTTATTTGTACTCCAGTAATATATTTAGTAGATTATTTGTTTTACTGTGAATTGAATCCTTGCACAAGCATAGAAACCAATAGTTATAAACCTACGACAAATACGCCAACAAACAGAATAGGTTATGCCTCTATTTTCATTAACTAATGTAGGTTGTATGACACAAAGCCAGCATTGGCGCTCATATAAATATCATTAATAGGGTAAGGGAGTTAATGAATACAACTGGAATAATTAAAATCACAACTTTTTTCTAGCACTGCGTCTTACTAACCGTTCATGTTAAACGTCTACGTGCCAATAACTCTGGGGTTTTTAACAGTTAAGAAGGGTATAATTAGAAGAAATGTACCCACATTTGTGTGGAGGGTAGGTGGAATACAATTTTGGGACACACCACCCTCAATACACCTGACCAATTTTCAAACCTTGATTTACCTGTCATCGGCAGTTTTGTCTACTCCAAGAGTGATGCCTCAGACTGTGTGACCACTGAATCATCTAACGCAACAATTGAAATTAGCTATAAACAATTCTCTGCCCATTTACCTCAGCTCATCCAAATTTATTTACACTAATGGCTTAGAAATTAAGGAGGCATTTACCCTCTTTGTACTAAAAAAAATACGCACCGTTACACCCAGAATATATTTTAACCCATACCTTTCCCTTACCTTCCAACCAGACAAGACGAGACCAACGCCCTTTGAAAACAGCGTGCCTAGTGGTGAGGATATTACAAAATAAGTTTAATTTTTTAGTATCTCCTTAATACCCCCCAGGCTCTTAAATTTAATGAAACCAATGTGTGGTAAATTAATATGGGGTTTAGGTAAAATCCACCCAATTTGCGTTGAGGTAAGTTGGAGACATTTTGGGGAAAACACTTTATTTACACTAGGCCTAGCTTTAACTCGTACATTCCTATCAACAGCACAAAAAAGACTAGACAAGCTTGACGTTTAGTCCAAGTGACCACCAATGCAAGAAAAAATATTCTATTGTTTATTTGAGAATTGGTTCCTTTACTTTTTAAATATCAGTATTTATATGTTAGTGAAATATCCATTTCATGAATTATTGGGAAAATATCTGTTCATTCCGTGAACTTGCTTCTTCGCTTGAGTATTTCACGAACTGGGCAAAAATATAATATTCTCTTGCTCAGGTCACAAACTAGAATTGATTTTTCTATCTACTGCAAAAATAACTGAAATTTGTTTTTAAGATATTATACCCAAACTAGCTTAACCCAAACTCCATTCTAAAATGACTAAAACTTAAATTAATTTAAAGTCCAAAACTGTTCTTTGCTTGTCCATTTCCCTGGCCGGGATAAAACTTGTCCATTTCACAAATTTGTTTACGATTAGAGCTGCCCAGTTCATTAAATAGCCAGATCATGACCTGAGCAGCACAATTCATTAACAGGACTATTTTTTTTACCCATTTCATGAAATATTCAGGGTGAGAAGCCAGTTCACGGAATGGGAAAAAATTTGCCCGATTCATGAAATGGACAAAGTCATATATACATTCAAAGTCTTACAATTGATCTCTTACTGAATCGTAGGAAAAGACGTGTTGGAGGTCACGATGAGAAATGTCTCCAATATGACTTGCTACGTAACCACAAAATGACCTGCATAGTGAGGTTTTATATTATTCCCGGTGCGGTCTTCAAAAATACCTTCCAAATCTTATCTTTTTTTCTCTCCTTCCATTTGCCATTTTATGGCTGCGGAAGAAAAGAAATCATACATTCCCATTCGTAGAATATATGAATCGTAAAATACCTTGATACTTTAAGGAAGGAAATGAGATGTTTCGTTTCGGAAGTGACTGGAATGTTAATCATTTTATTTTATTTTATTTCTTTGTAACCAATATCTATCGCAAAGAAAAAAAAAATTGTCTTATGCCATATAAAATTGTATGTACATAGTTTGATTCTCAAATATAACCATATTAATATGTACTTAACCTAATGAAAGAGATAACGTGGTCTCATACATAAAAATATATAATCATACAATATATTTCAATACATATAATGACTTAAATATGCTCCTAGGTATGAACAAATGTATTATTATTAGCACCGCGTCTTACTACCCGTTCGGGTTATACGCATGGACAAATGTAAACAGCTTTCATATTAATAAGTTAATAAAGGTATTGAAGAATTTGTTCAAATTAGAGATGTAATAGGTATTTAATCCTCTGTCTGTACACATTTCATGGTTAATATTTGTAATTTAAATATCTTAGAATTTTTAAATATAATTATTAATGTGAAGAACTATTAAGTATATCTATTGTCGAGACAAGCAGGAAAATACGTTTAGAAGTGGACGCTAAGAAGAATAAGTTTATGATCATACAAATAACATATACTGGTGACGGACATTTAGATATTACTTTGTACAACTTATAATTTGGTTAGTTTAATGAGTTTAAATATTTAGGAAAAATTGTATCGAGCAATATTGAATGTTAGAGTAAAAATTAGGAAGAAATTACAGTTTGTAAGTTCTATTCCTTCGTATGTAAGTTGTTAAATTCTATCCTGGTGTCATGATATATAAAATTCAGAATAAACTAAACAATTGTTTTATTGGTTGTTATTTATGGTTCTGAAACATGGTATCTTACCTTACACAACGAGAATAAATTTAGGGTGTTAAAGAAACCGAATGACTTAAGAAAATTTTTGATCCTAAAATAATTGAAGATAATGAAGAACGGAATGCCTGAAAGAGATAGGGTGAAATGAGGTGGTATTTATATAATTAGATAAAGATTGTGATAGGTGGACTACTTATGTAAAGGAGGCGATGGAATTTTAAGTCCTCAATTACAATGAGGTCGTAAGTATTGTAAAGTACTCACTCCTCTAAAAATATGGGTGACCTGGTGGTCTAAGGGTAAGGTATCAGACTTCTGTGTTGGGGGTCCGGGGTTAAATCCTCGGTCCCGTCACGGATTTATCTGATTTACAAACCCTTCCTTCACCTCTGACAAGACGTGTATTAATCACAACTTGTGAATGTGGGGAATGCCAGGCCTCCACCGTGGTTCGGATTCACGTTAAACTATAGGTCCTCCATTTCATATCACACTATCCCTACCATTACACATTAGCGTAAGTGCGTACAACCCGAACGGGTAGTAAGACATGGCGCTAATAATAATAATAATAATAATAATTTCCAAAAATATAAATCATTAATAATTACTTTAATTTAGTTTGATGTTGTCAGCAGGCTGTGTAATAGGGAAAA
Organism: Timema cristinae; assembly: GCA_039000515.1. Lineage (NCBI taxonomy): Eukaryota > Metazoa > Arthropoda > Insecta > Phasmatodea > Timematidae > Timema > Timema cristinae. The sequence goes on along the minus strand of JBCFYV010000003.1, from coordinate 40,039,299 downwards.
TTAAATTTGAGATATTAAACTATATGAGCGGAGTATTTTAAAATAATTATCAACCTATTTATAAAAGTTGTATACAAAATTATTCTAATTAAATAGCATTTGACTGTGGACATCCTTAAATTTATACCTAATATGTTTTGCCCTAAGTAATATATCTTAGAATCTGACTGATATCTCTAAATGTTTAAATTGTATAATAGCTTATTAAAATTATGATTGAGAGAAATCATATTTGTATGTTAGTGTACAAACATACACATATTGAATTATTTTGGAAGTAAGTACCACATCTGAAAGCTACTAAAGCTATTTAAATTAAATTAATACATCCATACATCATATAATATAATATTAATTTGTTAATTTTTTACAATTTTGTAACCCCCCATGTCTTTATGTCTATCTATATGTCCCTGGTCATATTTATGAATCGGTTTGATAGATTTTGCTCAAGCTTGATAGCTAGATGTTATAGGGCAATAATTTAGGAATTTATTTAAAATTTTGATACTAGTTCTCAGTAAACCACTTTTATTATTATCATTATCATTATTATTATTATTATTTATTATTCATATTAGCACCACGTCTTACTACCCGTTCGAGTTATACGCACTTACGCTAATCTGTAACGGTAGGGTGATTGTTAGATGAAATGGAGGACCTACAGTTTAAGGTGGAATCTGAACCATGGAAACTAATTCTTGTCAGAGGTGAAGGAAGGGTTTGGCAATCAGAAAAATCTGTGTCGGGACCAAGGATTGAACCCCGGACCCCCAGCACAGAAGTCCTACATCTTACCCCTAGACCACCAGGCCACCCAAACGATTTTTAATTTGAGGGCTAGTGTCAAAATAAAATAAAAAGTCCTTAATTATTGCCCCATACCATCTAGCTATCAAATTTTAACAAAATTAATCCAAACGGTTCAGATAAGTGGCCATGGACAGAAATACAGACAGACAAAAAGACATGGGGACAGACATAACGGTAATATCCAATTTTGGGTTCAGACACACATAGAATTTAAAGATTCGATCATAATCTCGAGGCAAAAAAGGTTCACGAATACATTACAATAATATATAATCTTTAGTTTGGAAAATAGAAAGTTAAATATAACTGTTTTATAATTAAAAAACCCATTAAAACGTAATAATTGAAATAGCAGTCCAGTGAATAATGCAGAAAGCACATTATAGTGCACATTTTCTGGCTAGATCATAATCATGTATCTTATAGTCTGCTGTGAGACGGGCTATAAAGGTAGGGTGGAAGAAGATGTGCGTTAAGGACATTATACTTGAAAGTTTTATAACAAAATCTTTTTGTTCCAAAATAAATCAAATAATGCCTTAGTAAATACTAGCCCCCTTCCCCGTAAAAAAATATTGTAAGGAATCCTGTAAAACAAAGCTTCAAATCATCCATCATGTCAATATAAAAACAAGACTTTCTTTACTGTTTTTTAAAATACAGTCCTACCATCACTGTATAGCCCCCTCCCTCTTTTTATCCTCCCTCCTATTTTTATCTCATTCCTCTATAATTTTGTTTGCTCTAGGCGCGAAAGGAATTGTGTATATACCAATCAAACAAATTGTTAAAATCAAATTAATTTTTCAGCTTCCTCCACTTTCATTTACTCCCCTCGTTTCCCCAAATTTTATTTTAATCTTTTTATTTTGCGTTCCTCGTCACTACATCTATTTCTCTTTCCTCACCCTTAATCCCCCGCCCCTTCACCAACCCACTTTCCCTTCAACAACTTTTTTTTTCCAACGACTATATAATATACTATCGACATTTTTATGAGGAATAAATTAAATTTTCAAAATAAAATATAGCTTTTGTTACTCGCTGATAATGTAGCTTTATATTGGTGAAAGAATTTTTAAAATCGGTCCAGTAGTTTTTGAGTTTATCTATTACAAACAAAAAAACAAAAATCAAATCTTTCCGCTTCATAATATATATATAGACAACATAATTTAATCCATTACACAAACTAATCCCGACAGTTCTTAAATATTTTTTTGGGTTTAGTGACATTTGATGATATATAAATGTCAAAAAAAATAAAATTCTTAATCCAATTCAACGATGCACATGTCAAATATTCAAGAAGTGCTGTGATCACTTTGTGTGGCAATTTAAAACAAATGCATCTCAATATTTTATTTAAATGAAAAACCAGTTTTTAACTATAAGAACTTTAAAAATATTTATCTACAATCACATTCCCTTCCATCCCCCTTTAAAACACATTAATCATTTTAAATATGATGGCAGTTTGTTTATAAAAGTGGATGGCTTAACAAATCATCAAGCACACTTTGCGGATCACACAGATGTTTGGCGGGATGCATATACGCTTCGGAACACGGCGAATATTAGTATTATTAAGTGTGATCTGGAAAGAACATCCAGCCATGCTCGCGTAAGTATTTCATACCCTAAACCAGTCACTATTCATACGAGCTTTTTGTGTAATTTCCTTCTCAAGGGGAAGAATAATAATTATTTTTTTAAATTAAAATACCATAGCAAAGGGGTTAAATGATAATATTTTTATATTTTATACAAAAAAGATTAGAACAAATTTCATAAATAAAATAGTTAATAATACCCAAATATTTGAAATTAAACGGAAACTATCACCGCATAGAATTTATCTCTCTAGTATTTTAAATAAGATACATTCTATTTTACTAATGGCTTGTAAGATTTCTGAAACAAAATAATATGCATTGTTGTAGAATCACTACCAAAGAGTATAAATGAAATCTGACACACTGTTCACAGAATCATTGATAAAAGAGAGACCTTTATGTCCACCAAAGAGCATAGTAATACATTCTGTTTTCAAAGAGTTCATAAAAATATATATTTGTTTATAATTTAGAAACTTAAAAATAAAAGTAATGAAGTTGTACTTTCATATCTCACTCCCAGAATGAAAGTGTCGTAACTAAAAAAAAAACTAATTTTAAGGATAGGTAAAACTATTTAAAATAGTAAGAGAATATCAATATTTTATTGCTTAAATTTATTCTTGGCTGACTTTGTTTCGCAGAATACGATCTTAAGCTTTAAAATCAAAATAGGTCTTAAAATTAATACAAACTTTTAATAAGACAGTGTTCTTCTGGAAAAAAAAAATCCTATAGTAATAATACTTAGCGCTGCGTCTTACTACCCATTAGGGTTATACGCTTAAGTACTAATTACGCTAGTGGGTTAGGGGTTGGGAAGGTTGAATATAGAATAAGTGAACCCACAATTTCGTGGATGGAGAGTGGAAAACCACCCCAGTTCACCTGAGTGAGAATTTACCCTCATCCTTCCCATCCTCAGCAGTTTAGCTAAACACGAAACTAGCGCGTTTGCTAACTATGCCACCGATGCGGGTAGTCCTATAATAATAATTAATTTTTATAAATCTATTATTCTATAATTTACCACAGTATTATTTTTAAAATAGGATAAAGATAAATTATAAGCTAGTTTAATCAACAAAAACTAATTCAATTAGACAACATTGGTATTTTGAAACATTTATTATAACCTGAAATATAAACATCTTTACTATTCTTTGTTTTTTTTATAGAATATTCTAATATAATGCATAGTGTTTCTTTGAAGAAACTAAATAAAACTCCAAAAATTAGACGAAATATCTCTGAAATCCTTGACATTTTGAAAAAAGCTGGTTGAATTGTTGGATGTTGATACTAGGTTGACCCCATTATGGGGCCAGATTTTTTCTTTTTTGTAACTTGGTTCATCAAATTAATTATTGTTCTATGTTATATTTTTTTAATCTCAATATTTTTATGTTGTTTAGAACTTATTCCCCAGTTAATTGATTATGAAATTTTATCCCAAGCCAGTGACAACTGTTGTTGATAATAGATTTTTAAAATCCATATTTCGTTAGCTGCCCGCTTGGATAACATTCCATACCACGTGAATAAGCGGCCCATTTTCTACTAATGTCATAAATATTAAAGTTATAGACAGCAAATCTCATTTTTAGAAGGAATATGATATAAGGGGTTAAAAAGTATCAGACCTTCATTTTTTCATTTGTTTTTTTGGTGGAAAAATATCCTTATCTTTTTCACTTCATGACAGTGATTTATTTTATCCTTCAAGTCCCTTTTGTATTTTCCTTGAAAGATAATCTTATCATCCGATCCAGCACTGTAATAAACCTCACACTTGTCATAATGATCTAATTTGGGATTTAAAACACCCAAACTAAACTTAATATTAGGAGTTAAATTATGTATACGCCGTTTAAAATATCGGATAGTTTATTTCTGGAATTTAGCTTAGTTTGGTATGTATATTTCTACTACTGTGAGGTGATCATACTGATACGGCATATATGACCATACAAATACGGTATGAATGACAATACAGATACGGCTTATGACCATACAGATACGGCATATAGATTTGCTTTCTCAAATAATGGTACATAGATGGAACAAATGACTTGTGTTACCTGACAATGTCTTTTAAATAATGCTGCAAAGTAAAATAAGATTAACTCATGGCAGATTCTTGATATAATAGAGACACGATAACTTTCTTCTGAATCTAATATTGAATTAATGAATATTTTTAAGAAGAATACTGTCGTAACAAATATACTGCAGTCTTCTTCTACAGGTTCATATTAGAAAAATATAGAGAACTGAAGTTTCAGATCTAGCTGTTTATATATACATTTTAAAGATATGACACTATTCTTAATGGAAAGAGTGAAAAATAAATCGATTTTAGTGGTGTATGTAATTGAAAATAATGATTTTTGGAGTTAAGACACTTTCATTCTTGAGATGGAAAATGCTTTTCAGTTTAACTTTATCAATTGACATATCAAATTTAGTTAGTGTCTATAAGTTATATTATTTTAAGTTGATTCAAGTTTGAGTATCCGTGTCGTTTACGCCTTCACTAGACTGCACACACTTGATTGCCACATAAGTTAATACCCTGTTTATTATGAATATAATGTTATCTAGCTTTCCTAATTCTATTAAAACTTTAAATTCCTCAAAAGTTTCAAAGAAACTTTCAGTGAACACTTAATAAAACACCCGAAAAACTATTCGCTTATAGAAACTCTTAATTCAGAGGGCAAGGCAACAAACGACAAGACTTGAACAGGAAGATAGGAAGTGAATTAATTCAGAATTTAGCCAAACTAACAACGATACTATAAAGTTTCTCTTCGTGACAATGTTTTACTAGTTATCTATAATGGATCTTTCTTTGGTTAATACATACATTATAAAAGAAAATGTTTTTAAGTGTGTGCAAAAGTGAAATAGTTATTTAAACTTGTAAACCACAAACATAAATAATCAAGATAGATGAATTTAATTAAAATACATTTGTATTTTATTTTTGTTTTCTCTTGAATTACTTACCTTCTGTGCTTGTACCGCGTTTTACCACCTGTCCTGTCTACACACATACTAATTGCACTGACAATGCGTTGACACAGCACGAGTGTATTGGAACGAGTCGGCTCGCACAGTTGCGCACGCAACTTTCGCATACAATGCGCAACAATGTAAGCACCCATTGCTTGTATACTTGCCAGTCAACTAAAATCTTAAGAGTAAGGTGGTTAATGATAACCTATGTGGAAATGATTTTCTTGATTATTTTCTTAGTAATAATATATTATCAATCCAAAATGCAAAGTGTTAATAAACGCTTCTAATAATACTTACCCTAAGAAATACTTTTCATTATTTATTTAAAGAACAAAATGTATTAATTAATACATCTTTTGTTTCGTGGCTGTGGTATCCCAATATAATAAAGTGCACGAATAAAAAATTAAAATTATTATATTCCAACTTGTATCCGTCTATAACTGTCGACCAAAATAAATAGGCTTTTTATAACTTAGAAAAAATCCATACAGAGTTTTACTTTTAAAATAAAACGTTTGTAATTGGTAAACACATGCGCATAAAACATAACAGAACACTTTTTGTATGACCTCCTTAACGGCCTTAGTTTCGTCTGGTTTGCCATATTAACTTGTGAAGAGAACGCAGACTTTTAGAAGCTCTCGTTTTTAAAGCATTTTCTTAAGTGAATCATAAATGTCAGTTCCACAAAAAAGTAACATCCAAACAATAATTTTTTTTCTAAAGTTCATGTTTCAAAAATGTATAAATGGTTTAAAGAACAATATGAAAAAAACAAATTGTTTGTTGTGAAAGTGTTAGCTGCCAAAAGGGACAATTCAACATACTATGGACTTGCAGCTAATATAGTTTGGTGAATAAATACATGAAATAAATCTGTTACTTCTACTATCTGTCAACACCACTTCAGTGGCGAAGCTACTTTTCCTAACATGTCGAATAGAAGGAAAACACTATCTAATAGATATTAAATTAGAAAAGTAAAGAGAACCACAAAATAATCGTGAAAATAGATAAATTAAAGTAAATATAAATATAATATGAAACTGAAGAATATCCAGCACCTTTATATGTATCAAAAACTGGTGTAATTATAAACGCGTTCCATAAACAGCGCAATCTCAGCTTAAGATCGTTCATACCCGCCTCGGTGGCGTAGTTTGCTAACGCGCTAGTTGTGTTAAGCTCGACCGCTGAGGACGGGGAGATCAAGGTTCGAATCTCGGCCGGGTGAACTGGGGGTGGGGGGTCCTAAATGGTTTTCCACTCTCCCTCCACGCAAATGCGGGTTCACTTCCTCTAATTCAACCTTCCCAATTCCCAATCCATTATAGTAATTAGTACTTAAAGCGTATAACCCGAACGGGTAGTAAGACGTGGTGCTAAATAATAATAATAAAATAATAAGATCGGTCATAATGTAGGTGAAACAAAATAATGTATATGGTCACAGAAACGAAACTAAACGAAAGAACAACTGAGTTTTCCAAAGAACATGCTAGAAATGAAATGCACTATTAAAGAAACATTATTAGTTCAGTAAACTTCACTTTAATTAAAATAAATGGTATGGAACTCCACACGGACTTTCTCACTCTATTATTTGAAAATCGAGATATTTACTAAAAACTCGTAATATATGTGAAACGAAATAATATACACTAGCAAATCCAAAAACAAATTGCATAATACTAATGTACAACTTTTTTTTTAGTCCCGGTTTTAAATTCTATAATTTTATTTTATAAAGAATTAATGTCCTCATTTGTATGTTTGGACCGATAAAAAAAAGATCAATGTTGGGCCCAAAAAGGCCAACACTTGTTATTAAAATTTCAACTTCCGGTTAAAATTTTCGACATTTTATTAGGTGTTGCAATTCTTCATGCCATCGCATCGCTATTAAATTCCTCATTTATAAATTTTTACCAATAAAAAATGTAAATATTGACTATTGAGTCTAAAATGGATATAGATCATTGTTGTACAAACATTCCTCCTAAGAGGTTTAAGGAAAAACAACATAAACTTTTAGAGCCTTACTTATATTTAATTACTCTATGGCATTGGATAATTATTTACGTTAAAACTTAAGTAGTATCTCTTTACAACTAAAGCTCACGAAATTTTATTAATATATTTGCCAATATCTCAGAAACTTTTGGTTTTATATAAATATATTTCATATACAAGTTTTATATTTTTAATAGTACTACAGTTTTGCAATGATAAGTTATTTAGTATCTCAAATAGTTGCAAAGATACGGAAGTTTCTGCTTCTGTAAAGAACCCTAAAATTCATTTTCAGTGTAAAATGAAAATAGCCAGTTTATTTATAATCTTAATCAACACACAGACACAAATTTTAATCAAAATTGTTAGAGTTGATTTTGAAATAATCGATTTTTTTCTCTTTTCGCCCTTTCTTAAACTACTCTTAATTTTAGGTTTAAACAGACACATAGACATTGCTAATACCACTTTTTAGGGTTTTGGGAATCTTGAGACGTCAACATCCATCAACATTTCAGGTTAGATTTTCTTTTGCGGTCGCAATATTTACCTTTGTGTTCAAAAAGTTAAAAAAACATATATATTTACTTATAGCTTGAAAGTTATTGGTTTAATAAAAATATTCTTCACTGTTTTTAATATTTAACTGCATCTAGATACAAATTTTAATCAAAATAGTTTTTGGGAAATTTGATATATTTTATTTTTTTTGTTCTTAAGTAAACTACCATTACTTTTGGGATTAGATCTATAATTCCAAATATCCCATGAAATTTCTAGGTACCAAGTCTCAGCCCAAACGGAAAATGATTTCGGTTCTGAGTCGAGTAAGAAACAGACAGGTAGCATTGCGCAAACCTATTTTTAAGGTTAAGAGGGCATAAAACATCGATATCCATCAAATGTTAACAACTCTTCTGTAAACATTTCCGCCACAATAAAGACACCAGCATGAACACCTTCCACCAATTTTATTTCTACTAAAGCCCTGCGAATAAAACAACCGTGTCAACAGAACTCTGATCAGAGTTCACCAGAACCGAGTTGACTCGTTAACAATACTCTCGTGTCGTGTATGGGTGAAGAGATGAATTTAGAGGAAATACGCTTGTATTTGTATGGGGGTATAGTGGGAAACCGTATATAAAATACCTCAACACACCGGACCAAGAACCCTAGATTCTCTGTAATTCTAAAACAAGACTAGACTAAAATGATGCCTTTTCACTCACCGGTTTGGGTACTAGTATGTTATTATAAGGTAATTAAAAAAAAGTAAAGGTTAATCGATAAAGTTGACCGAGATTTAATAAATGAAACTAATTATTTATTTGTAATGCTTGAGTTTAGTAAACAGAAGAAAACTTGCCTTTTCCCACACAGTTAACGATACAATTCACGTAAATTGGTCAAGTGTTTCTGAATATATTTAACTATGGAAACTCCGGACAAACGTTTAAAGGGGCCTATATCTGCTTTGAAAGCAGGATTTACTGTGGATTCTCCTGCTTCAGTGGTTGAATGGTCTAAGGCAGGAGTCTTCAACCCGTGGCTCGCGGGTCAATTGTGGCCCAGCGTGACAAGTTTTTTGCGGCCTGGCGACTTTTGAAAAATATTAATTTTTTCCCAGGGAAAAATGACAAATACGGATTTATTTTGAATTAATTTTACTCTATACGCGAAGGGAAAAAAATTAAGTCTTTGTACAAATTTACTTTGAACCGTCAAATGACTACTCTAGTAGACAAGGGAGAAAGTACTATTTTGGGTGCGTTCGAACATAGTCGGGAGTGTTTACGTTCGTTTATCACCACTGAGACACTCGTGATAGTAAAATAAAAATAATATATTAAATGCTCAATCTTATTAAGGCGTCATTCTTATGTTATAATGACCTGCTGATGACAGGGAGATATGGGTTTGAATTACAGTCGGGTCCACTGTGAGTGTTTTTTTCTCCACTCTCCTTCCACATACATCCCGGTATATTACTCTAAAACGCTTCTTCCCTCATTCCTATCTCATTATAAGAGTAGTCAGACCTTGACTAAAACTTTGTATTTTATTTGGATATCTAAATTGATAAACAGCATGGGCTGGAAACCTTTCTATTCCCCGATCGACTTTTACATTTATCACAGATCCCACGATCATTTTTCGTTCCTCAACCCTACATTTTATTCTTTATTTTTCTATATATCTTTTATTTATCCCTTAAATTTTATATTTCTTCCAAAAGTTATGTCCCTGCCTTTATATAAAGTACATAAGATAAATTAAATGTACACACCGTTCACCCTAAAAGATAGCAGTCTTACCTTGGCGGCTTACTCTATGGCCCTATCTTACAAGCTGTACCATAGGAGAATATTGCAAGGTAATATTGCCTTTTCGTGACGATTTAGTTTTATTTCGTGATTGACTGAAAACTGCTGCGAAATTGACAGGTTGATCGCGATTGACCATTTGTCGACTCCCGATGTATAGGCTGTGTTTTACCTTACATTTTGATAAACGGATAGTTTTAAATGTTCAAAATGTGTGGTACGGGATAAATTATATACAAATTATTTATTATATATATTTGCCAAGTGATACGTAGGTATTCAAGTTGAGTTTTTGGGCCCGAGTTTGGCAATATTTTGGTGCTGCTGTGACACGAGCCCAAGGACCTCCTTAGAATACCGTCCCATGTTTAGTCATTATCATTTTTTTCTGGCTGGACTATGACTCCCCCGACATCACGCGGTTTGCACAGGATCAAATAGTCATGTGAAAATAAAACATTGATATTTATTCAGGCCAAATATATATTTTTTTAGGCCTCTGTTGTTGGTTCCGCCCTAACAGAGTTCGTTATCTCAATGTTCTTTGGGGCGTGGAATATCAAAAGTTCAATTGAGGTAGAGATATATAAAAGACCCGATCTAGGAACGGACGGGTGGTCGTCGCCTTTTAGAGGGGTACTCATTGTTCGAGCGTGGTCTTTCCGTCCTGTCACCCTGCAACCTCACCAAGTTATCATATGTAAGTACCACACCACTAACTTTAATACATTGTTACCATTATTATGTAATTCTTTTTTTGTCTTGAATATATTGTAATACACATTGTTCCACTGACATCTTTTGACGCCCGCCTTGTCCCAACTCCCATCAGGATCGGATCCAACTAGTGTGGAACCCATGACATGCCTCGTGGATTAACCACGCTACCGTCTTCCGTACTAGTTGGACGCATACGCAAGGGTCGTATGACAAATGGTGGCAGCTGATGGGATCCTGAGGGATGTGATGGAATTTTGTGGGATTTGGACTCGGCAGGTGGGATAGATCTTGTGGGACTTGGAGACATAAAGTTTGGAGTGCCAATACAGGGATGGTGGGTCAACAATACATTGAGGAACAGGAACTTGTGGTGGCCAGGAATTCACAATGAGGACCCGCAACTTGAAATTGATAGTTTAATTAACAGGAAACGGGGAATAAGACATGACTGACTTCCAAACAGGACGAGACTAAGCAATCATTCCATACTCGGGCCCCGTCATAAGCTACCCTCAGGCCTATTAAAGTAACAATTTATGGATTAAGGGGGAGGCTGATAAGAAGCTAAATGCCACGAGTCAATAGGGCCACGTCCCCCGAACTGGTCATGGCCGACCCGGTAGTGGTTCCCTCCATTTTAGCACCTAGCCCCGAATTTGCTCAGTGGATGATTTACATTGAACCTTTTGGTGATGAGGTAGGGCAGAATATCAGTACTTACCTTGAGTCGATCGAACAGGTGGGTCAGCTAGCTAAATGGTCGAATGAAGATAAAATAAGGGTCGCCAAATTTAGATTAAAGGGAGAAGCTTTAAACTATGTGCATACCAACGAAAGAATAAAAGCCATCCAAGAATGGGAAGAGTTCCGAACCGCTCTCAGGGATGCTTTTAGGCGGATCGAGCCAAAGATTCATGCTGTTTACCGACTGTCCAATTGTACCCAGAAGCACGGCGAGACCATTAGAGGTTACGCAACCCGACTGAGACTTGTGGGCAGAGGTACCGTTGTACTGGACCCCGAGAACCCCGGGGAAAATAGAGTCAGGACTAAGGTACTAGAGGAGAGTTTACTTGCTCAGTTCCTAAAGGGGATGAGAACTTCACTACAAAGATTTGTGTTATCTAAGGCCCCCACCAATTTTGAGGAAGCTATTAATATGGCAGAGGCGGAAGAAAGAAATGAGCTCATGGTTGGGAAGACCTCCCAAACCATGGCTTTGGGCCACGAACCCCAGCAGCCTGCCTCGCTCCAGTTTAAACGAAATAAGATAAGGATGAACGATAAGTGTTATACTTGTAACAAAACAGGCCATTTTGCACGTGAATGTAGGCAACCAGTGCGAAACCGTAGGAACCACCCACCCCTGAGAACGTGTTTTAGATGCAACAAGACCGGTCACGTGCAAACACAGTGCAAGGTCCCAGTCTGCTACAACTGTAACCGAGTAGGTCACAGAAGCACGGAATGTCGCGCAGGACAATTTAGGCACCTGCCTTTAAACGCGCCCCGCCCCCCTTTCGTTCCCCAGGCAAGGGAGGCAAGTTCCTCGCAAGAAAGCCGTTAGTCCATAGTTTGCAGTTGGGTCCTAGCATAAACATAAAATGTTCTGTTGGGAACAAGCCTTGTAGGATGTTTATTGATTCAGGCTCAACCGTGACGCTTGTTAAGAGGAGTTTTGTACATGGGGTAAAAACTAGATTAGAACCAGCTCCAAATAACTTTAGATTATTTACAGTTACTGGAGATGAGCTGATGATTGAGGGAATGGCATGGATAACTTTCAATATTTTGAACTATCACTACCCCTTTTATTGTGCCGTGTGTGGTGATAATGCTGCTTTTGACACAGAGGTGCTAATAGGGAGCGATTTTATGGTCAAATATGGTGTTGATGTGTGTGTGAGTCAGAAACTTATTAGAGTTGGAGATATTGAGGTCCCCTATGCAGAGAGGTCTAGAGGACCGGCGTTGGGAATAGTAATAGGAGAAAAGTATAGATTGGGAGATGCCAGCTCCCGAGCTCGAAATGGCGGCCCCTCTCAGAGAAATCCGTTGGCACATGAGCCCCTGTTGGGTGTAAATGGGACTGATCACCCCCTTTCTGCCCAACAAATGAGACGCAATGAGTCGACTGGAAAACTGAGACAAAGAGATAACAATGTTCGTACTGCAGACGAATTTTGTCCTTCTCCTGCGCCCCAGATTAAAGCTGCTCGAGACAAGGGTGGACGCACCCGGGATACACCAGCCCAATTAAACGATATTCTCCTTTGCACCAGGAAGGCTATGACTATTCAGCCCCAAACGATTAGTTTTGGTTTTGTAGGACTAGGTGACGCGGAGCTCAGTACTGGCCAAGGCCTGCTAGAACCGGTCGACCTACCATTCCCAGATGTTGAGATTAGCAGTGCTGTATTTGATTTAACTCGAGATAAGTGTGTTCCCGTGCAGATTGTTAATAGGAGCAATGAACAAATTAAGTTGTCCCGAGGGATTGCCCTGGGAAAAATAGAGTCTGTATATAAGTTCCGAGAGTCGCCCCTCCCCGCTGAAGATGAAGATAAATTGGTTGGGCTAGCACTAGACTACCCCCTTATTAAGGAGACCCAGAGTGGATTGGTAAGGCAGGTTAACGCTGGTTCGAGGGAACCAAGCACAAAGGAATCACCTAGAGGAGTAGAGGAGGACATGATAACTAGCCCTATAGATGTAAAAGAGGAGATGACTTATTTCGATTTTGTAGAAAATGCTTGTGAGAGATCAGAACTAGCAAGTTTATTATCCCTTGATCACCTAGGCCCAGAGGAACGCGCTCAGTTAGTACGACTCATAGATTCATATCATGATGTTTTCTTAACCAAGGGTCGAAGATTAGGTTGCACTGATAAGGTGGAGCACTATATTGACACGGGTGATGCGCGCCCTATTTACAGACCCCCTTATCGCGTTCCTCACAGTCAAAGACCCGTACTACAGGAACAAATCAATATAATGTTATCTGAGGACGTGATTGAACCTTCAAATTCCCCGTGGTCGGCTCCTTTAATTTTGGTGGCGCAAAGAAAAACCGACGGTGCTATTAAGTATAGGCCTTGTGTTGACTATAGGGCCTTGAATTCCGTAACCAAAAGAGACGTTTTTCCCTTGCCTAATATTCATGAAACCTTCGATATGTTAGGTGGGTCCCAATATTTTAGTATTATTGATATAGCTAGTGGATATTGGAATGTACCCGTTGCCCTTAAGGATAGGGAAAAAACAGCCTTCTCAACACCAGACCATCATTATCAGTTTCGAAGATTAGCGTTTGGGCTCGTCAACGCGCCTAGTACATTTTGCAGGCTCATGACTAATACTTTGACTGGCTTGATAGGAAAAATTTGTTTCTGTTATTTAGATGACGTAATAATATTTTCACAAACCAAGAGTGAGCACCTTCAGCGTTTAGAACAGGTATTAGAAAGGCTAAGGGAAGCCAAACTGACTATTAGGCCCGATAAGTGTAGATTTCTGTTACAAAAGGTGAGATATTTAGGATATGTTGTCACACCAGCGGGGATCGAACCTGACGATTCCAAGGTTGAAGCAATAAAGAAGTACCCCCGTCCAAGAACTGCAAAGGAAATACGTCAGTTCCTAGGACTAGTAGGATTTTACCGGCGCTTCATCCCAAATTATTCTAAGCTGGCTAAGCCACTTACTTCTTTAACGAAGAACGAGGCAAAATTTGTTTGGAAGGACGAGGAAGAAAACTCTTTTGAAACCTTGAGACAGAGTCTTTGTTCAAAACCGGTTCTGAGATACCCTGACTTTAATGAACCCTTTATTGTCACGTGTGACAGTTCAGGGACCGCCATAGGTGGCGTGTTGTCACAGAAAGTTCAAGGCAAGGAACACCCTATATATTTTTTTTCGCGCCAGTTGAACAAAGCGGAGATAAATTACTCCACTACTGAACGGGAGTGTTTGGCCGTTGTGTTTGCTGTCAAGAAACTGAGATGTTATCTGTATGGTCGTAAGTTCAAGATTGTGACCGACCACCGGCCTTTAAGGTGGCTCTTATCTCTGAGGGACCCTAGTTCACGCCTCGCTCGGTGGGCTTTGTTGCTTTCGGAACACGACTTTGAGATTGAGCACTCTCCAGGTCGATCTATAAGTCAAGCCGATGCGCTTTCCAGAATACCTGTTCACTCCTTGACCCCTGGCTATGAACCTGTCTGGGATCGAGCACACATACGAGAAGAACAGCGCAAGGACCCTAAACTAACTAATGTCATACGTGTAGCTGAACAGGGAAATAACGGAGGTGACTTTTACTTAGATCAGGAAGGTCTTCTTTACAAACAAAGGAAACCAAATGAGCGAAGAGACCGCCTCGTAGTCCCTGCCTCCATGACTTTTAAGGTTATGAGTACATACCACGATCTCCCCTTTTCAGGCCATCAGGGCGTTGCCAGGACCTATGATCTTGTTCGATCTATATTCCATTGGGATTGCATGTACAGGGACATAAAACAGTTCTGTCAGGTGTGTGAATCTTGTAATCTAAGAAAAAATCCACCTAATTTGAAACCGGCCCCCTTACAAAGATTTCAAGGCGTTAACGTCCCCTTTCAGCGGGTCAGCATGGATGTGGTAGGCCCCTTAACCCCCACAACAAAAGGAAACCGGTACATACTTACCTTTCAGGATGCCTTCAGCAAGTATCCCGAAGCAATTTGTTTACCTGATCAAAAGGCTGAAACTATAGCTAGGGCTTTTGTGACTGAAATCGTTGCTAGGCACGGGGTTCCCCGACAATTACTCACAGATCAGGGGAGCAATTTCACGTCCAAATTAATGAAAGAAGTTTGTTCACTTTTAGGGATACGTAAATTACAGACCACCCCTTATCACCCAGCGTGCAATGGATTAGTGGAGAGAAGTCATCAAACTTTTATAGGCATGATATCACATTTTGTTGCTGCTGACCAGAAAGACTGGGATGATTTTGTCCCCTTTGCGTTGCTCGCCTATAGGAGTACTCCACACAGTGCTACAGGAGAGAGTCCCTTTTTCCTTGTACATGGTCGAGACATTGAGTTACCCTTTGATGATATTGTGGCCCCTCTGAAAATTGATTACTCATTAGGTGAGAGTTATGCAACTGAGGTGAGACTCAGACTACAGGCCGCTTTCAAGAAAGCACAGGAACAGTTAGCCAAGTCCGCTGACCAAAGAGAAGTGCAATTCAATAAAAGGTCTCGGGAAGTTAGGATACAATTAGGAGATAAAGTTTACCTCCGCAACCATGTTGTCCCGAGAGGGTTAAATAAGAAGTTTGTCGCCAAGTGGACTGGACCATATAGAGTAGTTGAGCAACTTGGTCCCGTTACATTCAATATTAGGGAGATATATGGAAAAAGGACACAGATTGTTCATGCGAATAGACTAAAAGTCCAGCGAGGTCATGACGTAGCTCGGACAGGGCAGTATGATGCCGACCCTGCAGTCACGAGAGATCCTCAGGCACAGGGCAGAACCCCTTCTAATATTGCTGACTCAGTCCCTGACCATTGGTACCCCGACTTTCAATCAGAACCCCGACCACCACCCCCCAAGTGCGACAAGTAGAAGACCAAGGAACCCCTTCTATGAATCCAGAGCCGCCAACCCCCCCTCCCCGGTATGCTTTGAGAAGCCGAGGACCAGTCCAGAACATTCCTTGGGTTTTGTCTGATAGAGAGATGAGACAGAAACCCCCTGCCTAATACAGAAAGAAGCTTGAGTTAAGGAATAGGCTGACGATGTGAATATTATTGCCCAGAACCATGGAGCCCCATGTTAGCTGCGCTATTTAGTGTTACAGAACCGTGATCATGGAGACATGGCTGCGCAAGATCTTGATTGTCGGCGTTTCCTGTTTCTTCACTGCATCAACCCAGGAACCAACTTTGGACAAAGGGATCGTTTTCGTCGGCAAGGGTAATGTACTCCTCACCAGTGATTTTTGGCATTTGGTAATGGACCTAGATATAGGGTACTATGAGAACACCGTCGCCACATTTGCTGGGTACTTATCTAACGTGGAGATGTCAAGTAAGGACCCTAGTAATGATCCGGATAGATGGGTCCACAGCATTATAGGGAGAGAATTGGATGTGTTGACTAGGGAAACTCAGAAGACCCTGACGTTGGTTAAAGGACTTCGCAGGACACTCCAATCTCCTAACAGGTCCACCCGAGGTTTAGTTAATGTAGGCGGAACCATTTTGAAGTATCTTTTTGGAACGTTAGAAAGCAAGGATCTAAGGACAATCAATCGAAGATTGCATAGGTTGGAAGGACAAAATGAGGGAATTATTCATGTTGTAGATGACCAAATTACCTTCCTTAATGATACAATTAGAGTGGTTAAGCGAAATTCTCGGATGATAGAAAAGCTAACTGACGTCACCAGACTGATGGGCGACCAATTGATCCAGCTAAAGACTCAAACCCTGAATGAGTTGGTTTTGTTGAATAATAAGGTAGATGCTTTTTTTAATATTAGTTCTACTTTGAGAACTTTAGAGACGGTACTGAGTGACATTCGTGACGAGGTTAGTTTGTTTACACAAGCATTGGATCTTACCAGTATGGGTAAATTGTCATCTCACTTTATTTCTCCCACTCGACTGCTTCATATCCTTTCAGAAATCCAGACTAGGTTGCCTCTCGATTTATCTTTGTTAACCCCATTAAAGTTAGATGGAATATATCCCTATTATTCGATCATTGAGGTTCATGCTGCCTCGGTGAACGGAAAGCTAAGGTTGTACGTGGAAATTCCTTTAAAAGCACCTGGCAGGCACTTCCAGCTGTATAGAGTTCTTAAGTTGCCTACATTGGTTGGTACCAATGGCAGTGCTCTTTATATCCCTCCCCCTTCTCCCTATTTTGCCATCACGGAAGACGGTCAGTCGTATCTGGAATTTTCTGTAGAGGAATTCCTTGAGTGTTCTGATCAATTAATCCGTATCTGTCCTCCAAACAGGCCCGTGAGAAACCAGGTTGAGAAGTCCTGTCTTTTCGCTCTATTTACAGGGAGATCAGACTTGATTGCCTCATTATGTGAAACCTGCTTACTGAAGTCATTCCCTCCCACCTTTTATAGAGCCCACAACTCAGACCTGTGGATATATAGCGTGCCCCACAGCGTTCGATTGGTGCTGAGATGTTCTAATAGCGTGAGTAACCGATCCTCTCCGGAAAGCCATCTCGAATTACCTAAAGGAACAGGTACTTTTGAGGTCATGTCTAGCTGTTACGTACATAGTGACGAATTCACTTTGTTTCCTCATATAGTCGGGGAAAATGAGATCAACATGTTACCTGCCGAAATATATGTTCCTCCCATCAAGAGTTTGAGTTCTATTCATTCGCATGAATTTGAATCATTCTGGAAATCCAATGACTCCTTGGAGTTCGTTCAGGTCTTGAACCAAGCCAACTACGCGGATGCCCCGACTTCAGGAGTGTCGCTGAGTAAGTTGAGGGAGAATTTAAAACAATACCGATCGCAAGCTGACCTTCAGAAAGGAGTTTCATACTGGCGGGCCCTTACCTACGTTCTCGCCACTTTCGGCGGACTCTTTATAATTGGTAATTTTGTGATTATGTACCTCAAACTTTCCCCTGGGAGAATTCTAGGGTCAGTCACGGAGACCTTTTCAGCAACCACCCCCGCTTCCCCGACCTATACGTCATCTGAGAGTCAATGTGACGTATGAATAAACCTGATGGTTGCCCCGTCCTAATAATTGTTACGGTTTCATTGCACATTTCATCATTTGTGTCCAAATAATTTTGTGAAAATGTTAATCACAGAAGGTCCTGGAATTCTTTGCGGTGTCATCACTAACGGAAATAAAGAAGGCCGCCCGAGCGCTCCATGATGGAAATGAGGATCAACCCCGGAGCTCCAAGATCGAAAGGGATCAGGTTTGACACCCTCACGATGACTTGTGACCCAGGTAACTCTGTATTGTTCCCTACTTTAATTACTGATTAATTGTCAACTAGCCGTCTAGTTAGCCAAGGATATAATGTTGTTCTCCTTACTGAAAAACAGTTCTTTACTTTAAATTGATTAAGAGGGAGGCTAACCAGACACACCCCGTTGTTTAAATGGATGCCGAAACGCTTCATACATTTCTGTATGTTCTTATTGGGCTAAGAGATGTGTATCTTGAGCCAATAGCAGGTTCTTATATTCAGACCAAGGTTACATTGTAAGAATAATTTCAGATATTGTGTAGAATAAATGTGGTGGAAGGATTAAGGCCGAACGCTAAACGAGCGACCCCAACTTATAGCTGAAGAAAATAAAGTAAATTAATCATGTAACTATGAAGGAGTTGTAACGTAATTAAAGTAATGAATATCATCAGTGTATATATATATATGTATATGTAAACCAAGATGTATCTAGCTTTGTGTGGAAACTGAAGCAGAAATGATAAATTGTTTTATTATCCTTATTATTAATAACCAATGTGAGTATGATAACATATGATGTAGAGGTTGATTGCTATCCACGTATAAAGGTGTAGATCGTATGATCATTAGTGTAATAAACTTAAGGTTGCAACCTAGAATAAATACAATCTTACTGTTGTGTTAACAATATCTTGTAAATAAAGAAATATTATGTTGTTGTTGTTGAAACTGACATCTGCCCGATACGATTGTAGTCTCAACAATCCAGAAAGGAGTTTGTTCTTGCTCCAGTCAGTCTCTGCAAATGTTTGAGTTTGGACGGCTGTGCTGTTTTGTTGAGCAAGGCCTTGTGGGCAGGTCATCAGGTCAATGCAAAACGTGTTGTTGCCATGTAATAGACAGGTGTTCTGTATAAAATGCTAGAGATGTTAGGATAAAAAAAAAAAAAAAAAAAAAAAAAAACAAAAAAAAAAAAAACACTTGTTATATATACATATTAAGTTTGTAAGCCCCCCCCCCCCTTTTCTTCAGGCGTGCACTCACTCCTGAAACCATGGACGGTAAATTGAAACCGAAGTTAGTATTGTTTCAATTTTATTTATAGAGATAGACCAGCACCTGGAGGAGAGTCACGCGACCAGCCTGCACCAGTCTGGGGAGAGCCGAACCTGACCTGTCATTGATGGAATGGCGCACCCTATAACCTTGCTGAGGTGACCCGATTTTGAGAAGGACGTAACCCTGGAGGAATCGTCAATGGGACAAATGATTGTAGACCCATCTATACTAAGGGTCATGCTGTAAGAAGATCGCACGACAAATATTTCATCGCCAGATTCCCGAACGGTGTCCCCACGGTTTGACCGCCCATTATGTCGGTTTGGGAGTGTGACTGTATAAATGATGTTGGCCTCTCCATGAACTGTGTTGCAGTGAGCTAGGTACGCGCGCAAAACTTTTATGCTTGTCTCCATCCGGGTATTTCAATCTCTATATAATCAAAAGGACCGCATCAGTGAGTAACGAACTAAAGATCTTGAATGACATTGTTGTTAGTAGGATTTGTACCAGGAACTAGGAGTGCTATTGAGTTTTAAAAGACAACATGTGTACCTTGTGAAAAAAAAAGAAAAAAATTGATCAAATTGTGTAAAGAACACCTGAATTTATAATCTATATTAGTACTACTAGAATAGGTAGTGACATCACGTGACCTTTCCCCTGAGAGGAGATTTCTTTCAATATTGTATGAATTTTTTTGATCTTTGCTTTAAATTTCCTGGATAAAATTGTCTGTAAACTTAGTTCTCCAAATTAATTCATGTCTTTGAGAGCAATCTCCTGGGTAGTTAGTTTGTGAGTGATGATGATTGTCTTGTGTATAGAATTATGAATTGTGATGCAATGTTAACTCCCAAAAGATATTCTTGTTTTCTTAGCTAGGAAACGCAACTTTTATATTGTTATCAAAATGTTGTGCCAACAATGATATAGCGCATTTACTCAACAAGACCAGATAACAGTAAAATTATATATGATTTCTGGATATTACTTGTTCTCAGAAATTTAATGTTGTAGAATTTATACTATTATATGAAATATTGTGAGTCTGTTTGAACAAATTCTGAAAGTTACGGATGAATTAGTTAAATCGCATTTTATTACGGTCCAGTAAAGATTAAAAGGCAGTGCTCTAATTTGTTATCATGAACTACTGATTTAATACATCGGACTTGAGTGATATCAACCCACCGGATATCATATATGTTGTTCCCTTGTATAAAATCTTGGGCTGACTAACCTTGTTCATGTATAATGTAAACAGACAAACTATATTGACAGTGATGACCTGTTCAAATATTAGATAAGATACATTTACTATGAGTATGCAACTGCTTATACAAGGACCCGTAAATAAGCTGATAGCTGGTGTTTCAAGACCAAAAGACTGTTGTATTAATTTGAAAAAAAAAAGGAAAAAAAAAATCTGCTTCTCTTTTATGTAACAATTAGAAGAATTATATTAATGTACTCCTTGTAATTTCACTTAATTCTAACCTAGAAGTTTTGTGTTGATTAAATGTTATTTCATGATGTTGTAACATGTGGAAACTGTTTGGTTCTCTTAAAATGTAAGTGGTGTTGTACGCTCAATGTAATTCCATCATAGTGCTAACAATTGCTTATTTCCATGTCTAACGAATCGCAACTTTTGAAAAAAGTTCTATCGAGATAGAAACTTTTTCAAAAAGAAGGGTGCATTGTGACACGAGCCCAAGGACCTCCTTAGAATACCGT
Source organism: Timema cristinae (assembly GCA_039000515.1). Taxonomy (NCBI): domain Eukaryota; kingdom Metazoa; phylum Arthropoda; class Insecta; order Phasmatodea; family Timematidae; genus Timema; species Timema cristinae. Next base: position 40,018,019 of record JBCFYV010000003.1, on the reverse strand, counting down.
CCCATGTTTAGTCATTATCATTTTTTTCTGGCTGGACTATGACTCCCCCGACATCACGCGGTTTGCACAGGATCAAATAGTCATGTGAAAATAAAACATTGATATTTATTCAGGCCAAATATATATTTTTTTAGGCCTCTGTTGTTGGTTCCGCCCTAACAGAGTTCGTTATCTCAATGTTCTTTGGGGCGTGGAATATCAAAAGTTCAATTGAGGTAGAGATATATAAAAGACCCGATCTAGGAACGGACGGGTGGTCGTCGCCTTTTAGAGGGGTACTCATTGTTCGAGCGTGGTCTTTCCGTCCTGTCACCCTGCAACCTCACCAAGTTATCATATGTAAGTACCACACCACTAACTTTAATACATTGTTACCATTATTATGTAATTCTTTTTTTGTCTTGAATATATTGTAATACACATTGTTCCACTGACATCTTTTGACGCCCGCCTTGTCCCAACTCCCATCAGGATCGGATCCAACTAGTGTGGAACCCATGACATGCCTCGTGGATTAACCACGCTACCGTCTTCCGTACTAGTTGGACGCATACGCAAGGGTCGTATGACACTGCAGATGTCTGAACTAGCACAATTTCAATAGATGGAATTGATCATTTTATGTAATGGATGAACTTGTTGCTACAACGCTCTATATTTTGTTGAATCACCAAATTTTACGCAAAGTGTTTGCTTCAAAATTGTTCACAAAATATTTAGCATGTAATCTATAAAGTTTAACAACAATTAATTCAACATGAAACAGAGCGTCATTCATTGAAAACAAACTTTTGTGATTTTATTTAATATTCCTTTAAACGGAGCTTATCTATTGAATTATCTGTATCTTCGTGAATAAGAAATTATTTACTCAACATTACCCGTATCAATGAATACACGTTCTATGGCATCACCTTTCCTATATATTAAATACCCGCTTTTTGGGAGATTGAGGTTTGAATTCTGGTTAGTTATGGCGAGAGTGGGTTCCCCTAAATGGTTTCCTATGATATCTTCACGTGAAGGTGGGTACATTAATTCTAGATTTCACCTTCCTAATTACCTTCCTATTGGCAGTTATTCTAAATGAGTTTAAGACGCAGTGCACGCACAAACAAATCCATCACTGTGTTCGCTTGGATTTATATTCTACTTATGCATTTAGTCCTCGTAAACTTTGCAAGGTATCTAAGATATTCAGCCTATATTATCTTTCTTATTGAGATCAAAATATTCAGACCTTAGTCATTCATTTTATCATATAGAAAAGGACAATACAGTTTACTCTTTTTTGTTTAAGCATCGCGCCTTACTACCCGTTTAAGTATTTACTAATTACAACTGTGTATTAGGGATGAGGAAAGTTAAATTTAGATTAAGTGCATCAACATTAATTTGCGTGGAGGAAGGGTGGTAAAAACAACCCTCTGTACACCCGACCAGGATTAGAAAACTCAACTTACCATCTTCGGTTGTTTAATCTCTTGCAAAAGTGAAGCTTTATATCAGGGATCCTGAACTTTATTTTTTGTTTGGAGGAAACCTTAAAATATTTCGTCAAATCTCGGGGAACTCCTAGCTAACTGATATCTATTAGGTTCGACAGGGGTAAATTACAAAATATACTTGTAAGCCAGTAAGGTTGGTAAATAATAACTATTTATTTAGCACGACGTATTATTACCCGTTCGGTTTATACACTTAAATAATAATTAACTCATAATTTTGAATTTAATATTTCAAGATTATTGTCTATTTTTGTTTACTAATTCCTGTATTTCTATACTTGAGCCTGGCATAAAAATATTCTTATAAACTTCACTTTTAGCATTATTATCGGCGTTCCTCTCTTCATCTTTCGATACATGGGTTTGCTTAACATACTTACACACTGTACAAAAGCTATGGACAGATTAATAAAAATCAAGCTTTTGTTAAATTTCACGGAGTGCCGGAGACGGGCTTACGGAACCCTGGTTGGTAATCCCTGTCATAGACACTCAGCCACCAAAGACGGTCAGGTTTACTACTAAGTTAACCCGAGACTCTTATACACAGAGCGTTTTAGTGAAAACGTGCGAAAATTAAACAACATAGAAAATGCTCTACCGAATATTTTTGAGATAGGGAACGTGTTGTCTGCGAATCCAGAAAAGTGGAATATGGGCCTAAGCATGTGGGGGAGAACCTGAAGGCTATTTCTTTTGGGTATATCACAAATCAACTGTGTATGAGAGCCCAATGGACACAGACTTGAAAATGGTTGCAAGGATTGTCGTCACCTGTGATGTGATTCGCAACACGCATGGTATATTTGAAAGGGTGCGACAGAATCTCGTACGTTGATGACATGCTTGCATTGGAGTCGGTGGCCCTCATTTTGAGCAAATGTTGTGAGGTACGAAATGGTAGGTTTAACCGGGTTTGTCAACGATACGGCATACTTTACAGTACTCCCTGTACATAATGTTACAACTATATGTAAATAAATGACATGTAATAATTATCTGTAAATAAGTCGGACATCCGTAACAATGTTAGACATGTTTAAGCCCATATCCTCCCCTCAGGAGACGTGTGGTCTGGAAGCCAGCTATCTCAAAATTTTTGCGCACTTTCATTGAAACACTCTGTATTTGGATTTGAACTGTTCTAATTGATTTTAATATAATTGAAACAGTTTTATATTTACAGACACCTTGAAATAATATCGTTAAAGTGAGAAAAAATGTAACCATGCAGATTGATACGTAACAATTGCTTTAGTATTTTCTCATCTGTCTGAAAAGACCAAAGTTGTTGTGAAATAATTCTACCAATAGGTATTCGCATCTATATAATAATAATAAATAATAATAAAATAATAATAATAATAATAAATAATCTAAACTCTCTGACAATTACTATAATTTATTTATAGCTTTAATCAGTTTGTTTGTTAAAGAGAAGGTAAGAGATTCAGTTTTATTCAATATGACAGAAGTAACCTTTTATTGATTTAAATGAATGGCTTTCAATGGAATTCTGTACTTCTACCACATACAATTGTAATTAAATCGTTGTTATAATTTGCACAACTGCATCCACAAAACAACATACCGAGTTAATCCCCAATGTGACCATACCTGATATCAATAATAAATTACTGAGGTTTATAAACACAACATTATATCGCCGTGTGTTAACCAATATAAATGTGGAGCTCGATGAATGTGACTAAGCTCTGCAGGTGTGTGTGTGTGTGTGTTTATATATGTATATATACACACACCTGCATATATGTATATATTAAATATTTATTGACCACAGAGATTTTAACGTGGTATTTTTTTATGAAAGATAGAAGGTTTTGGTAAATATTTTGAAAGTTGCTCACTAATAGAAACATAATGTCTACTAACACATATTGGTTGTTTTAAAATTAATTTAAATATAAATTATTTATACAATAATAAATTATAACATTAGGTTCAGGAAAATAAAGTGAGCATTCAGTTTTAACTCAAGAAACCAATTTTTCTTAATTGAATCTACTGTATATTAGAACTAATTAAATAAACAGGTGTTATCACTTTTTAAGTTAGTGATCTCAAAAATGTCAATACAAAAAGTTTTTATACCACAAAACACTCACTAGAAATCTAAATAAAAATCTTTTAAAATGCAAGTAAATTATGGTAGTAGTTTGGAATAATTAACTATTAATTAATTAATAAATTAACTATGACATTTTAGATTTCTGTTAGAAAATGTTTTGTTTTACGACATTAACAGGATCGGCATAGGTCTTGTCGGTTTTGGTATGCGGGGACGGGTAATGAATCTCTACCGGCTGTATTGATATTCGTTCTTTTCTGACTTGGTATGCGGGGACGGATAATGAATCTCTACCATCCGTATTGATATTCGGTCTTTTCTGACTTGCTATGCGGGGACGGATAATGACTCTACCGGCTGTATTGATGTTAGGTCTTGGTCTGTTTTGGTATGTTGTAGTAAAAAAATAAATTTTTATATTATATTTTATATAGTATAAATTATAATTTAATTTGTCTAATATTAGTGTATTCTTAATCTTGTTCACTTAAAACACTTAATGTCAAGATTTATAAAGATTGATATATGTTGGGCACCACTCCTATGATCTAGGAGAAAATAATATTAATAATAAAAAAAACATTTGCCTCTGCTAAAACAGACAGTTGCACGACGACTCTCAATACTCGAGACCACTGGGGAATACTTAAGATAAAACATAAACACTAAAAAAATGGATTGTTGGAACCAAATGTAGTAATTTAGACTACAATAAAAAATAAGTGTATAAAATAACAATTGTGGGAACTTTTGTGGATTTATTGTTGTTTCCCTATTTACCACATCCCAATCCTACCTATGGAATTCCGTATAGTTATAATTCTAGTTTTACAAAAAAGAATAATATTGTTGAAACAAATAAAAAATAAGAGAAACAAAAAATCAATAAAACTAATATTTATACATAACATGAAATGTTAATTAATTCTCTGAATTAGATAGTCTTACTGAAAGTTCTTACATGAAGCTGATTTTAGATAAAAGAAAAGAAAATATGAATTTAAAGTTGAAGAGTTGGCTTGACCTCACCCATGAATGAGCCTATGTTGAAACAACACCAATTCAGTTATGCTGACTCTTCCACAATTTAAACAAAAATAAACAACCTAGTTATTGCACACACTCTTAACTTTCCGTTTGCTGCTTATACTTTACTTTTTAACAATTACTTCAATTTAAAAATAAATTAAATAAAGAGCTCTACTGATTTGGCTTCATGTTAGACCAACACCGAGGAAGAATACCCAGTCTCCTTCAAAAATCTTCCAATGTCAAATTTAAAAAGTGTTCTATTCCTTACTTCCAAGTCCAAAGAGAGAACTAATATATTAAACTAAAAGATAAAATGTGGGATAAGGACTAGGGATAAAAATCAATTACAATGCAAGGTTAAATATAAATATTAAATATATGCCAATGAATGTAAACAGTGTTTTTCTAAAAGAATTAAATATTTATTTCTATCTGTCAAAATTGAAACATGCGCTAGCTTTGAGTTATTTATATTGGGCCTTGTTTCTTCTTTACAATCACGAGATCCGCCACTCACTTGTTTGATAGATCTGCGCATGCGTTAAAACAATCATGGTCGACGTTGAAAATAAATACAACAAGAGTCAAAAAAACTTATTAGAAGGATAATTAATATGTTTAATAAAAGGTAAGTGTTCTTCCTAAAGTCAAAATTCCTTATTTAAATTATTTAAAACAATGTTATATCTAGTTCCTTCTGTCCTTTACTTTATTAAATGGATGTAAATAGTAGTATTTGTCAGGCCAGCAATACAGCGACCGAATTTTGGAGTGTTTAATTTCACACGAAATTAAATTAGAAACTATTCATAAAAGGTATAAAAATATAGAGAAATACATGGCAGGGCGGCAAATTACGTCACAAAGTGGGGAACATATAATGAATCTCTACCGGCTGTATTGATTGATCTTGTCGGCTTGTTCGGAGATAATGATACCCGGCTGTATTGATGTTAGGTCTTGTCTGACTTGGTATGCGGGGATAGATAGTGAATCTCTACCGGCTGTATTGATGTTCGGTCTTGTCTGACTTGGTATGCGGGGATGGATAATGAATCTCTACCGGCTGTATTGATTTTAGATCTTGGTGTGGTTTGGTTTGTGGGGACGGGGCATGGAACTAAAACAGATTTTGACAAAAGACCACATTTTATAACGGTTAGAAATCCATGATGTCGGGGAAAATAGTAGTTTTCCACGAAAACCCAATCCATACAGATAGTTTTCAGTTTTTTATTATTTGTTTAATCACCATGGAAACCGTTATTTGAGGCATGTCTATAGATCTCTAAATAAAATATATCTCTTTGCAAAAAAAAAAAAATGACTCAATCTTTTTTTGTTGGTCCGAACCCATCACTATTTTCTCTTTGGATGCTGGTCATAACACATAAAAATTAAGATCCCTAAATTGGGGAATCATTATATTTTATTGGAATGTTGCTATCGTTAATTCGCTTTTAAATCAATAATATTGAGCATAATTTGAAAAGTAAAAAGTTCGTTAAAATATTGTCTAAGTCTTGTTTCGCGCATGATAAAATGATATTTAAATGTTTTGGTTTGTGTGCTAGCTCAAAAACATAAAATCATCTTAAATAATGTTTAAAATTAGCCATTTTAACCATATAATTATGAAGGTATTATAAAATATAAGCCACTAAAAAAAATTATAGAATTGCTACCAGAGATCATGTCTACATTTTTTGGTAAACGGAATTTATCATCTAGCATCATCCAGTTACTTGGAGTTTAAATTACATTTTTGAAGAACTTATTAATTAATATGCTATATAATATTTCAAACCTTGTGTTATTTTGTCATCACCATTCAAGTGAGAATCTTACGTTTTTTAAGTATTGCCCCAAAAATACTTTTATTAATTTTATAACGTAGGAGGTATGCCTAATTTAAAGGTTTTTTCTCTTCAAAATAATAACAAACACACTATAAATATTAGTGTGTAATTTATTTATAATATTAATGTACATTTTATTTTGAACATAACATTCCATTTATAGATAGTTTCAGTAGTTTGGATGTCCACTTTAAGAATAATAATCTGCTCCAGGAAAATATGCAATCGATTATTGTAAGTGTCAAACTTAAGTTAAAACTTTAGGTAAAGTCCAGGGGTCTTGAGAGAAGGGGTTTTTCGTCTTACCGTTAAGCAGTTTCTGGGGATAAATTTATTTAATAAAAAACCTAAGTATCTAAGAAAATAGAGGGGTTGATTGTTGGCACCAAATATATATAAGTTAAATAAAATAATTTATTCATACCTAATCTTGATATATATCACAAACAAATAAACACATTAATAAATAAATATAAATATATAAATTTGATAACAATAAATTTAATACTTTTTAACCACAACCTCATCTATATTTTCACATTATCTCTTTATCTGACACACACTCTCACGCTTTAGCACACTCTATCTCACTCTATCCCCCCCCACACACACACACACTCACACTTTAAAACACACTCTCTCTCATATAATCTTCTCTCATTCTTTCTATCTCACACTTACCCCCCTCTCTCACACACTCTCTACCCTCACATAAGCTTTAGATCATACAATTTATCTCAAAATACGTTTATTATACTCTTTCTAAAACTCTTTTTCAAACGCCCCCCCCCAAACTCCTTCTCTCTTCAAACACTCGCTCTCTCGAACGTTGTATCTCTTAAACGCTCTCTCTCAAACGCCCTCTATCTCTATATTAAACGCTCTTTAAATCACTCTCACTCTATTTGAATCTTATGCTTTATAGCTCACTTTCACTCTTTATATCTCAAACTATTGCTCTAAAACTCACTCCCTCGATTTATCTCTTTAACTTTCTCTTGAACTCTCTTTTACTAGAATTTGATATCACCAACCAATCCCTCCCTAATTCTCCTCAATCTCCTCTCACACCTCTCACACTTCTCCTCTTTCCCACATATTCTAATAATTTAACTATCCTCTCTCTCTCTCTCTCCCCCACTTTATCATGCATTCTTCCTCATAGGTTTTATTTCTCTTTCTTTCACACACAATCTCTTACTTTCTTTCACACACTCTCTCCTTCCCACACACACACACACACACAACCATTATTTCCCTCTTCTCCAGTATTTCTCTTTCGAGTACATACACATGCTCTCATGGTGACCTGGTGGTTTAGGGGTAAGGTGTCAGACTTCTATGCTGGGGTCCGGGGTTCAATCCTCGGTCCCGGCACAGATTTATCTGATTAGCAAACCCTTCCTTTACCTCTGACAAGACATCTTGGGAATGGGTAGAATGCCAGGCCTCCACCGTGGTTCGGATTCCACGTTAACTGTAGGTCCTCATTCATCTCACAATCATCCTACCATTACACATTAGCGTAAGTGCGTATAACCCGAACGGGTAGTAAGACGTGGTGCTAATAATAATAATAACACATACTCTCACTATCATTCACTATCACTCACTCACACTCACACGACTCTCTCAATTGCTCATTACCAGTATTTTACACTCACGTTTTCACACTCACTAACACACATTTACACATTTACACACTCAAACACTTACACTCTTATTTTCATTATCATATTTTATCACTTTATCATAACTTATACATAATTTGATAAGCCCTTTTCCAGTAATAGAACTTACGAAGAAATGGCTGAACAGATTTTGACAAACGAACACTCACTTTAAAGGGTTGAGGTCCAGGATGCCGATAAAAATAGTGGCCTAAAACTAAAACTCAATTTTCATAGTGAATTTTCCATCTTTTTCTTCTGTGTGGGCCGTGATGCATTGTACACTCTTTATTTGTGTACATCACCATGGAAACCATGATTTGTATATAGTTTTATATTGGTAAATAAAATCTGTCTGTTCAAAATAATAGCAGTTCAAGTCTTAACTAAGTGTCTTTGTGCTACAAATAGAGAGTTAGGAGGGAGGTAGTCTTAAAGTTCTCACCGTGGCGTGAAGGGGGAAAATACATTTGTTGATTAAAATTAAACACAGAAACTTAAATATCTATGTGAAGTTGATAGCCTTTTATGATTAAAATATAACTAGAAGTCGAGTGAGGACTTATTATAATAATAGATCTTTTCCCAATAAAATGTTTCGAAAACATTTTAGTGCAATAATCTGCAGCCGTCGATGCAATGTTTCACTATTTATATACATCAGCGTTTACCATAGTTATTATTATAAATTTATGGAATTCATAGAAAACATTAATTTCATATATATATATATTACTACTATAAAATTATCATTCTCTAAAAAATGTGAGTTTATTCAAGAGGGTGATATCATTATTATAGTTAGGTTTATAAATTTAATCAGGCTATAATATGTTTGGTAAAAACTTTGATGTCATACCCAGATGCTTGTGGGAAAAACCTTGATGCCTAACTATTTTTAATCTAATTTAGGTAAAAGTATCTAACACATCTTAGCTTGAAATAGTAAAATAATATTGGATACTACTGATCGCAATAATTAGGTAAAACGTACATGGCGCATATTCAATAGCTTTTAGTTTAAACGAAGAGAGTAGACACAAACAATGAATACGAGTGACGTTAATGTGAATCGTAGAGTAGTTAAACTGTTTGAATATTTGAACTGGGGAGAGAAGGGGGGATATTTAGGTTTACAAAATGTGTGTTAGTAGCTAAAAGTGAGACAATATTGCCACATTAAATACCAGATTGGAGTGCATAATGCTAGCCTGTAATGCAATAAACTATTTTATATCTCATCGTAAAATGTTTTAACATTCTTCGCGCCTAGCAAAAGTTCATTTCAGCAAGCCAAGACGATAAATAAGCTTATTTGAGGGCTCCCTGCAATACATGGAATATAGTTGGTTAGTGCTATTTTTAACTGTTCTTGTAGTTTAAAAGTTACCAGAAGAAAAGATAGGTATTAATTCACATTGAATAATGCTGTCACTTAGAATGAAGAACCTTCCCTTTCCAATTTTGTAAATATACATGATGAGGTATAAATTATAAATTCTTCATCCCAACCCATTTAGTTGACGGGTGGTAAGACGTTGATACACAAAAAAAAAAATTGTAGTGACAGTCTATACCTAGAATTTATATAATTATTTTTTTATTGTAGTTGCGTTTTTATTTCCATTTGTGTTCTAATATGTTAATTGGTAATATGGACTTAGCATATATAACTTTAAATCTAATTTGTTTCATAAAATAAAAATTATTAAAATAATTTATGAAAAAATCTCTATCTTGAAATAAGAATTTTGCTATCCATTATTTCTTAATTCCTTTTCTTAGAAAAATTGACTTATGCACTATTAATTTTTTAACAGATGGGAAGTACTTGTAATATGTTTAGCTAAATAACTAGGGACAATCTATATGTTTCTTTTTATTTTACGATCACTGTACAAAACGTTTCAAGTTAAAAACAATAGATTAAAAAAATGGATTACTTTTTTTTAAATACAAGCAATTAAAATGATTACGTGAAATAAAGTGTTGATGTTTATGAGGCCGACAAATTTAACTCAAATATTGTTATGGCAATGTAGATAATTTCTTTTCAAATAATATGTATATTTATTCATATCCTATTTAGATATATCATTTAATCCTTAAATAAAATTAGGTATTTATGCGTATACTACTAATAATAAATTATACTAATATACTTTCAAGGCTCAGTATTTTTAAAAGTAATGTAAATCCTTAAATATTTTTAAGTATTAATAGTGTGGGAAATAATTGATAAGATTTTAATAATGACTTTTAATGAAATAACTTAAATGTATTGTTTAGGATTATCATTTATTATTGATACCTTAGTCTTAAAATGTGCTTAGGTCAAGTAACCTATTTATTTATAATACAAACGAAAACTTTCTATTATTTATTTCTAAGTAAATCAATATTTTTATTACTGGTGGGGGAAAAAATACAAAAACATCAGTGAATTCAACCAGAATATATTTTTCAAAATATTATTAGATTTTTGATTTATCGCTTTAATTTAGAAAAATAAATATACTATTTCCAATGACGAGGTTCAAGGAGTATCAAACTCAATTTAAAAAATAAATCAAAATTACTATAATTATTACTTCTTAGCATGAAGTTAATACTGACAATAAAAAAAGATATTTTAATGATTTAAGAATATTTATAAAAGTTTATTTATTATTAGTGGGATTTTACTAAACAAATCTTAGGAAAACAATATACTTTTTATATTATGTTTCTTATGTCTTCTTTTCCCATCAAATGACATATAATTATCTTGTCATTTTTAAGAGCAAATAGACAATGTAGGTATATGGCTTTTTCCTTTATATCCCTATAATCCCTCCATCTATAAATTTTGGGGTCCTAATAAATATTTTCCTAATCAAAAATAACTAAAATGTAATACTATAAAAATAATCTATTCATGGAAAATAGTAGGATCCTTTAACTTGTTATGGTTAAGTAAAGACATGGAAATGTAATTGGATGGTGTATAGTAATGCCATGTTAATATTGGGCTTTAGTGTTAGTAACAAATTTGACCCAAATATGTAAAGATTTCGTGTACTTATATAATGCAGTTTTAAAATATTAAATAAAAATTTAATATAATACTAAAACATGAAATATTAATACATCTTAAGACATAGACCTAGATTTGTAGTTATACTATGTTCTACATTAATAGCGTATACATAAAAATTGTATTAATATCTACTTCTCCATACACATATAAATTTAATGGGACTCATTCAATCACTGGCTATGTATCCACATCAGTTGTAGAAAAATAGATTATCTATTTAAACGACAGATTTAAAAAAAATAAAACTTGATCTTAGTGAACAGATCCTGTTCCGTTTGGTTTTTATTGAGATAGTCATAATTGTGGAGCAAATTAGATAGATTTTAGGGCAGCAGAATGTCTATGTCCACTCCTGACGACACTGGTAATAACAAGCCATTCTCTATGGAACAGTAGGCCTACATCTGTGATCCAGACTTGTCTTTGACATAGAATGAGGCAGGGGACTATAGAACTTATCATAGATTCCAGGCAAATAGATTGTTAGAGTGATGACTGCAAGGCTTGAAACTAATGAAAAAGGTAGAATGAAAATATTTCGAACTTTCACTAGAGGAAAAAATATATAGTTTGATTTATGTGCTGATATTATTTACCATATGAATGTTTTTACAAAGTCGTGGCTGCAATTGGACAAGATAACAAAACCAATAATAAATTACACTTAATTTATTCGTCAAAGCATATATAACATTAGTTTTTCTTCACATTGGCAACAAATATCCCTCCCGACAGATTTCTTACGCAGTGAACATGAATTAAACCCATGAAAACATGATATATCTACTTAGTAGAATAATAGCAAGTGCTATTAGGACAAAGGCGGTGACTCGAAATATATTTAAGTCATTTTAGCCATCAAATTAGTGTATACAAATTATTGCTGCATTATCTGGTAATGGAATAGCTGAGCCAAGGGCAAGCAGTACTCAACGAAACATTGAAAAATAATGAGTCAGAACCTGACACCACAAGAAAAAGAAAATTGTTTGAGATCAATTAGATCAGCGGTCTGTAACCTACAGAATGCTGATGAATTTGATCTGCTCCGAAAAAAGATTTTGTAAAAAAAAAAAAGTATTCATAAAATTGGTCATATAACTTAATAATATTATGAATAGTATAAAGTTGACATGTTTTGCTCCAAATTTTTTATCAAACCATGACACCTAACTATGGTGTGAGTCCACATGCTATCTATACTCACAGAGTAGCTGCCGCCGTTAATGATGATAGTGTCAACATTGGCGGATAAAGGGTGTCATGTGATCAGCACAACAAAGCCTCTGGCCATTAAACCAAGATCTCAAGACTGACGCTCTTTCTTATTTATTCAAGTAGATCCTAATTTGTCCGCACGAGGCTGAGTTTTTTCAAACCCATATGACCTGCGGTATCAAACCAGTAGCCGACCTCTTACTTAGATGATGCTGCGAAAGTATTCTTAATATCTCTTAATATAAAACATTTTTAAGTAAAGAATTAGGTCCAAGCTCTTAAAACCGGTTTTTAAAATATTTGTAACATACCCACCCTTGACTCACCCATTGAGTGAAGCAAAAATAAATAAGGGATTTTTTTTGGCTCACATAGAAGGAAATTTTCAGTTGATAAAACTTTCGATTCTACTTCAAATGAAGTTGAACCATCATTTTAGATATCATTCAAATACGTATTACTAGGAAAACCATAAAGCTTACAATTACCAGAAAACTGTGAGAAAATGCCTTCATTTATATTACACAATGGGGTGCAACATTCTACTAAAGATTCATTTTTGACGTGAATACGTCTTTAAATTTGCTACCATACGGGGACAATCCAAAAAACCTAATGATAACAAAATCGGGTATTACAGTTTGGCATCGTAGTTTCGAATCTATCCTCTACATACAAAATTAAATTATACCACTGGATAGCTAAAGGATCAAAGAATGAATTAAGATACGCGAGAACAGTGACGCATCACGCGCGATGGAGGGGGAAGCGCCGCCATTTTGAGGTTATTTTGCTGCGTATCGAGATTTGCAATTAGTATAACTATTGACTCGGAGAAGCTACGATGTTCGTTTAAGTTTTAATAGTCAAATCTATTGATTGTATATAAAACATTAGTTGAAAATAGTGACAGTGAATATAATAAGGTGTTAGGGCCAGTTTCATAGTCAGATTTAGTACACCTCAAGTGCGGCGCTACACTAAGTACATGATGACACCTACCTAAACCAGAATGGAATGGGCCAGTTTCCTATGTGAGAACGGCCCATTCCATTCGAGTTTAGGTAGGTGTCGTCATGTACTTAGTGTAGCGCCGCACTTGAGGCGTACTAAATTAGACTATGAAACTGGCCCTTTGAATAAAAAAATATTATCAAAAATATATAATGTCGGCCTATACGCGTCGAAAAGCCAAAACCAAATACAGAGATCGTATACGGTTGGAAAGGGCTTCTCAAGAACAATCGAATGGTAATAATAAAACACCATATGAGCGAGTCAAGCAGTGACGGGAACGTAAAAGGATGAATGCGGCCGAGCGGATCAACAACGTTGCCAGTACATCTGCAGCTGGGGTGGTTGAAATTATGCAAGTGACTTAAAGCCACATAAGCTAATTGGTTTTGCTGCGATATATATATTAGTACACGATTTGATCGAACGTACCTCCTTGTGATTTGTGAATCGTGATCGCACACGCTGTCACTATTGGAAACTGTAAACGGTGGCATTTGATCTTCGAACGAGCGGTATGTTGGCACTGCACGTTGTCGACGTATTCACGTACAACACACAGCCGTGTCCATGACACAGCCACGCCCCATTTTTTTTACACTCATGGGGCTTACACCCCACAAAATATTTTTGTAGCTTTTTGGCGGATATAGAGAATTTTTTCATCGAGACATTGATAGAGTGGAATAATGGTGCCAAAGGTCGTGGATAATAGATATGGCAGATTGTTTATAGAGTGTTATCAGGGATGTGGGCGAGATCAATTACAAACACAAGTTATAGACTAATTATTTTATAAAAGATAGTAGTTACTATGAATGAGTATTGATTTTATATGTGAACAAACAATAATAATTTTGGAAATACGTATGTATTTATAATGAAAACTGGCTGATAGATATATGCTGAAGACATATATAAACAACTTAAAAATCCATTCCAATGGGGTCTATCATACATAATAAAACAAATTTAAGAAATAATGTACCTAAATGTAATAAAATAACTTGTGATTCTAAAAAAAGGGCTTTTCTTTTTAGAAAACTGCACTATTATTGGTTACACTTACTAGCTTGGAAATTCAGAAATACACTCATATGCGTTATTTAAATATCTTGAGCTTATATTAATAATTTATATATTGTTTGAAGTTGGTTATTGTTGGGTGTAAGCTTATTATAGTTTCAAAAAGATTCTTTCACCATTATTATATTAATTTACAAAATACAGAGGTTATATCTTATAAAAGCATTTCAATGTGTTGTAAATTATAAATACATAGGCTCATACTAATTATATATGTACAGTATATAAAATTAGTATTCTATATTAAAATAAAGTAGACTTAAGTTTACTTAAAATAAATAAAATACTTGAAAAACGTGCTTACACTCAAAAATATTTATAATAGTGAGAACAAAAAAAGATCTTATAATTAATTTAACTAAAATATAATTTTCACTTTAATTTTTTCTAAATTTTTTTTAATTATATGGATCTTGTATATTTTGCATACTATTCCAATGTGAAACTTCAGAAATATCACGCTCTACTTCAGATCTACCAATTTAGTCTGAAATGTCAGAAATTTTATATTTTGTGTTTTGTCAAGGGTATCATCCTGATTATGGGCAGTGCGATGTGTATCTCTTTTTCTCCTATGTTGTTTATTTAATTATATTACTATGTAAGAATATAAGAAAAAAGTGCATATAAGAAGATTAGCTAAACATTAAATCAATAATTTATCTTTTATATCACTAGTCTAGTATATTATATCAATTAGATGGAGAATCTAAAACTTTTTAAACATTTTAAATGATGTCAGATAATTAATGAAAACAACATACCTCTACATGCTGTTACTCTATGTAACCAATGTATAAGTTTTCTTCATTATTTTTTTAATACATAAGATATAGTTTTGTTATAAGATGTGCAAAGAGTTCAATGTAAGCACAAGCTAACCGAAATACTTCCTGATTCATTTTTTTTCTATAATCCAGAAAGTATTGGACTACTGTAATGATCCTGTTTTATTGCATTGTTTTCTGGAGTATTTAGATTTAGGTTGTGTCGATTTTATTAGTCTGTGACTCTACTGTTGTTTATTTATTTCCGTATGTGTATAACCCGAATGGGTAGTAAGACGCGGTGCTAATAATAATAATAATTGACTTCCGTACACGTGCAGCCGGAAACGGGTCAAGAACATTCAGTTTGCTTGTTTCCAGTCCTCACAATAGTTCAAGGTCAAGATAGAGAGCAATATACTTCACTTGTAAACGTTAGTTTTTTTTATTTTACTTTTCTAAATGTCATTTTGCTTGTGTTCGAAAGGGCTCAGCAGCTCTCAGTGACAAAATTGAAATTTAAGCCAGATAATTGTTGTTTTTTCTTTTCGGGTACAGAGTTGTTTTTGTAGTGAATACAACTTACAACCAAAGACGTTTTCAACTATTAGATAAAATACGAATTCTGTAATTTCTAAATAAAATAATATGAAAATATCATGTATAAAATGTAGTTAAAATACCAATCTCAGATAATTGTTCAACGGATTGTAGCGTGACATTCACAAGATTAATAAATTATGGCTAGTGTATTTCACTTAGAGCTATAATCTCTCAACTATGTGCTAGTCATTTAGAAATACAATGACTAAAGGTTAAAACCGAAATGTATTTTTGTGTGATATTATATCATTTAGAAATCCATTATTTGCGTGATACGTGAAACAATCCATACATGGGGTTGCTTTTACTCTGTGACTAATGACATGGCTATGTAATGTGAGAATGAAATCAAAATATCATGCGAGTCTTTGAGTTAGAACGACGTAAGTTCACTTTTATAAGGTTGAGAAATAATTTATCTATTAATTAAATTGAAAAATGTTACAGACTATGCAAATATAACATGACAGTAAAATTAAAGTTTGCATGTGTGTCACACAATTTTATAGGAACTTTAATTAGTGTGAATAATTTTGTAAGTGCATAAAAGTAGAACCTAATGTAGAAAACATAGTTGTATTGAAAATGTTTTAAGAAATATTTTGTCCTACCGTTTTTGATAATTTTCTGACGCGTCTATTTAGATGGAGGTGACGTGCTCGATTTCCACCCTTTTTAGTTAAATTATTATTTTTGAACTTGTTTTCATGAATTGAGTTGAGTTTGTTTGTATTTATATTTATATATGTGTTACTACTACTACTACTACTACTACTACAACTACTACTACTACTACTACTACTACTACCACCACCACCATAACCACGTCTTACTACCTACCTGTTTAAGCTATACTAATGTGTAAATATTGAATTACTTGAATAAAAACCTTTCTGGCGATTTTTAAAGCTACGCCAGCGATCAGTGTGATGTTTTCCAGTCCTAAAAGGACGTGAAATCTGGTAGGGTACTAGTAATTATGTTATTCTTAGTCCTATTCTTCACATCTTACCACCCATCTAAGATTTCTCAAAATATACTCAAATAAAGTAGGTGTTAGTAAAGTTTAATCAAGAGTAAATGTACCAAGTGTAATAATAGAGGGAACCATATAGTCAAGAAAAAAACACCTCCAGTAGGCCTAAATCTGGACGAGATTAAAACCCCGACATCCCATTGCTAGAAATCCATATGAATTCGGATGAATGGCCTTTATTGGCGTTACCATAAGTGAAAATAATTCTAAGATAAGTAAAATTTTATACTCCTATTTCCTTGAAGTTGTATTTTTTAATTTGTTTTAGCACCGCGTATTTTTAGCCGTTCGAGTTAAATGCTTATGTACTAATAACGCTAATAGGTTAGGGGTTAGTAAAGTTGAATTTAGAGGATATGTACCCGCATTAGTATGAAGGGAGAGTGGAAAATCATTTATAAAATAACACCCTCAGTACACCGACTGGTATTCGAACCCTAATTTCCCCGTCATCGGCAGTCCAGTGTGTTGCGAGAGTGAAGCTTTGAACCATGCGGCCACTGAAGTGTGTTGAAATTATGCTAGGAGCCTGTAAAAGCTATAATGTATACCTAAAAATTATTAATATAAATAAATTGGGTTGGAAATTTGGTAAATTATAACATTCCCTAATGTTGGATGGATAAATTAATGTAATTCATCATGACTTTCCACTAAACCTAGCAATAATGGGGTGGGTTTAGGAGGTGGGGTAAAAGGAATAGGATCAAGAGTTTTTTATTGGCACCATAATATCTGCTTTTAATGCTCTGGTATTACATTATTTGTATGATTTAATTTCACCCTGTTTGATTAGTTTAGGTAAAATTGTTTTTAATTACGGTTTAAATTGGGAAAATATTTCAATATCGGTCAATTTATTTAGGAAGCGGAAAAAACTACCAAAACAACACTTGCTTTCTTTCTTATTTCACTCAGTACCCATTTGAGTTATACGCATACATATTAGCTACGCTTTTGTGTTAGAGATAGGTAAGATACAATTTAATGGAAATGTACCCCCATCTGTATGGAGGGAGATTACAAAACCATATTTAAATTATACCCTCAGCACACCCGACCTCACCGTAACTGTAAATACAAACTAAATGATGTTAATATTTAGACCGTTTAGCCACCAGTAGGGACTAACATTATGATACTGGGTACTCCTTCAGTCATTAATTTAAGATTTATAAACTGGAGCAGCTGCTTTTTACAAGTAGCTCCTCATTTCTCCTCACGAGGTTGAGTTTTACCCCGTTTATAGTCCTTTTGATTCACAAAAGCGACGGGAATCGAACCCGGTATCTCTGGATTTGTAGCTTATGAACTCTGACCACTAGACAATTGATATATAAAAATTTAGAGCATCGTCCTTTATGGAGCTTAAACTTGGACTCTTACTTAGGAAGCTGAAAAAGAAATACTTAGAGAGCTTTGAAATGTGGTGCTGGAGAAGAATTTTAGAGGATCAGGTTGACAAATAAAGAAGTCATAAGAAGAGTGGGTGAGAAGAGAACAATTTTCTATTCTTTGGCGCAAAGAAAACTGGATCGGACACATATAACCTGCTTCGGTGATCGCATGGTCTAACGCGCTACTCTCGTGTTGGACTAGACTGCTGATGACGCGGAGATCGAGGTTTGAATCTCGGTCGGGTGTACCAAGTGTAACTCCTCCATAATGAGTTTCCACTCTGCCCCCACGAAATTGCGGGGACACTTTCTCTAGATATAACCTTTCTAATCTATAAAACCACTAGCTTAATTAGTATATAAGCGTACAACAAAAACGGGTAGTGGGAACTGTCTTCTTCACCACGTCATAGAAAAAAGTTTGAAGGAAAGAGGAGATTAGGAAGGCGGAGGATTCAAATAATGGATGACTTGAAGAAAATAAGAAAATTCTGGGAGCTACAGGAGGAGGCAGAGGACAGGGCACATTGGCTCTCTAAGCTCTTTGAAAAAAGGACTGAACCTATCGTAAGACAGAACACATAATGATAGTAAATATTATATTCATAGCTGTAAGATGTTATAAAATAAAAGTTTATGAGCCATTCGCATCTCAAATTAATTATCAAATTGACATAATATTTTTTCTAGAGGTTGAATAAGAAATTCACTATGGTAATCTTTCAACTGTGATGGAAGAGAAACATTACCGGGAACGGTCTGTACCAACAATTTACAATTTCAGTGGCACATTAACAGAAGGGTACTTGGACGCTTTTTCCTCCAGTCTTGGTGATTTAATACTAAAGTAGGTTCTGAAACCCACGTGGTAAGGAAAAAAGGTCAGTGCCAACGAAGTCGTTCACGCGATTCAATGATGGACACTCTAATGGGCCAGGAACAACTAGGAAGACTGATATATAGACGATCAGAAAGGGTTCTTTTATGTGTTTGCTGTAAACAAAAATAAAAATAAAAGAAGCACCTTAGGATATAAAAGTGTTTTTTCAGAAGCCTTATCTCTAACATAATCAAAAAAATAGGGGAAAAGATATAGTATCTATTACCTGCCCCTTTAATTATTTCTAGTGTTTAAACAAGTTTTGACCTACATAGATGTACGCGTAGACTAAATATCACGCGCATCTGGTATGAGTTGTCTTTAAAAGAGAAGCCGTGGTTCGAATTCTTGTATAATCTACTGAGGATGATTATTTTTAAATAAATGATTTGCCATTTTACCTCCACGCAAATTCTGATCAATTTCACTGGATTATATCTAACTCATCCCTACCCCATTTTAATAATTAAAATCCGTATCGATCGGGAGGTTGTAGGATATGGTTTAAAAAAAAGTATTTTTACAATATACAGGATGATTAAAAAATTCTGCACAAACTATAATAGAAGATGTGGAACTCTAAAAATAATCCCTTTAGTTACTAAATGTTTGTCCACGTGGTGCTTAAGGTTACTGTTTAGCAGCTTGTCAAATAGCACTTTGAAAGTGTAGCAATGAGCATTTCACAGATTATTATATGATGGACATTCATCTAGCGTATGGAGCTGCCAATGGAAATGGAAGAGCTTCTTTAAGCCTGTGCTGTTAAAGATATTCCAACAGACGTTTGCTGAGCTGTCAAAGATTTACGCGTTTACGCGCAACTATTTGGAACTGGAACAATCCATGTAAACATGCATCGCATCGGTGTAAACCGCTGTAAATATAAATTATTTTTTTTACATTTTCTGCCGTTCATTTATGTGTCGAATGTACTCTTTAGTACCCAAGGGTGACGTCAGCGGACGACACACATTCGACGAAAAAACATTTTCTTTTAGCGTTCCCTTTCTCCAATTAAATTTGTATGGAGAGTGTCGAATCTAGTCTCTGCGGAAATAAACCACACAATAGTTAAACTCTGACTCATTCACAAGAATTTAAACCAAGTGTCTTAAAAAACTGTTTATTACCTTATGAATTATATTTTATTTATTTTCATGACATTTTAATACCTATATCATTTATACGTACACACTAGCTAGGCTAATTAGGTGAACATGATAAAGGTAAAATTTTATAGGAAATGTTCTTTAATTTTCATGGAATTAGTGGGGAAAACCACTAATATAAAAAATCACCCTCAATACACCTGGATGAGTTCCATACACTTGTCTACCTGTCAACTACAAAACACAATAAATGAGCTCGACCCACTGATGGAAGTATCTTATGAATTACATTGTCATAATTTTAAACAAACCTAAATACCTTAATTTATTTTATAAAAAACAAACAATACTATTAATTAATATATCATTCAAAATAATTGTATACATGCCTATTTCTGGTTATTAGAAAGTTTTAAATAATATTTAACATGTTGTTGTGTATTGAAGATAGCCCGTTACAAAGTATTTTTGTCCACTGAGAAAAATACATTTTATGTGTATAGATTTAGTAATCTAGGTAGAAAGACGTTTCTCTACAATATGGAAAAAATCTAACTTTTACTGTTTAAAGATAAGCGTAACTTATTTTGATACATGTAAGATAGCATTTTAATATTTCAACGTCGATCAATAAAGTGTCATAAACGGTTCTTTTAAATTATACATAACATCATTAAATATTAATATTGTCATTAGTAAAATAAACGTCTTACCGTATGATTTGGCTGACACTTTAAGCAATTTATTGTATAACTTTGAAACAAATGTAGACACTACTAATTGATTTGAAAATGATTATCCATACATAAATATAGTCTATTATATCATCATAACACACACATAAATTATAATAATAGGTTAAGAGAGAAATTTTATTTCTAATGTTATGTACAGCTGAAGGCAGCAGTGTTGTTAAGTGAAACATAAATAACTTCTGTGAACTTCTATTCCATTATTTAAAATATATCAGAGTAAAATAATATGATTAAAAATATTTATTTCATAAGATAATTTTAATAAAATAAAAAAATTACTTTTGAATATTAGGGCTTTCCCATTATAATGGTTGATTCCATACTCGACTACACCCACGATGATCT
Source organism: Timema cristinae (assembly GCA_039000515.1). Lineage (NCBI taxonomy): Eukaryota > Metazoa > Arthropoda > Insecta > Phasmatodea > Timematidae > Timema > Timema cristinae. The sequence goes on along the minus strand of JBCFYV010000003.1, from coordinate 39,996,569 downwards.
CACAGTCTAAGGCGCCATTCTAGAAATTGACTTGATTTATTGTGACTTGGAGGTCAAGGTTCGGCTTTCAGTTGGGTTCACATGGGGCTATCGTCATACCTGTTATTTATCCCCATGGTTTTCCCAGTCCTTCTCTAAGGCTAAAGTGGGTGCACTTCTTCTAAGTCAACCTTCTCGTACTTACCTCTTAGATTAATACGTTAACATTCATGATGCCTACCGTAGTAATTTACCAAGTTTCACCCAGACTAATCCGCTTGGGTTGCCACATTGTCTAAGGCGTCACTCTCACAATATACTAGACTGTCTATGACGAGCAGATCGGGGTTCTAATCCAGTTTGGGTGTAATGAGGGTTGTTTTTAAAAATTATTTTCCACTCTTCCTCAATGAAAATGTGGGTACGCTTTCTCTATATTCAACTCTCCTTATCCCCAACACATAAACGTAATTAGTACATAACTAACCGAACGGGTGGTGAAACACGGTACGAGAATTAAATTTTTTATAAATTACCCGCATTGTTGGTTGCGTGGGTTGGATTTCAAACTCCTCTAGTTTAATATGCAAGTGACTGGGAGGTTGGGCTTACAGCCTTGTCCAGGTGTATTTTCAAGTGTGGTCCAGACCAAAGGTTTCCCACGCTCTTTCCATGCGGTAAATTTCCTATAAAATTCTTACAAGTTTACCTCATTAGTTTAATTAAATACGGATGGTTAGGACGGGTAATAAAACGCTGAGCACCAAATAAATAAATGAAATATCCCATATAGTGAACTAATAAAAAATAAAATAGTTTTATGAATAACTAGCAGATTCTCTTTCCTTTTGTGTAATTTATGCTAATAGCTATTTATTTTAAATTTAAGTAGAAATTTTCTTTAGAATGAACTTATCAATTGTACTATGAATTCTTTTAAATAAATATTTTTTTATGATAATGTGGTTTAAAGCCAACTCTATTACAGCCTCCGAAACTAGACGATCTAAAAAAAAAAAAAATCCGTTAGGGGGTGATACTAAAATTGTCTATTTATCACTCTGTAGCTACGTTGACACTGAGACGTAGATCCTACAAACAAATCCCTGTGATTTTTTCGCTCTGGGATTTGTATCAGAAATCGTGTCAGGGTTTTACATCCTTGGATGCGTGTGTTTTTAGTACGCCACAGTGCCAGTGTCGGCTATCAGCGATTGAAACTATTTAACCAAAGAAAACGTGAAATTAAGCTATAAGAAATGCACGATAATTCACCTATAGAGGGAGGTATGGGTGGGTGTGTAAACAACTAGACCACCTTATATCCTCGAGCTAGGATCAAACCCTGGTCTCACACGCTAGAGCCTATCATTCTATCCATGTTGTCAATACTGCGAGTCATTATTAGCATTTACCTTAGATTCGTTTTGGGTTAATGAAAATGGGTACAACTAAACAGCGTTTGATTTGTTTTAAGCCTGAGATGTTCGTAGAAAGGTTAAACTTCAAGATAAAACTAGCCGATTCAATTACTGAATAGTCTAAGGCGTCAGTCTCAGTCTAACAGCAAACTAGACTGCCGATGATGGGGAGATTGAGTTTCGAACCTCGGTCTGATAGTTTTTCCAAAATAGTTTTCCATAATAGTTTACCATTCTTCCTCCACCTAAATGTATGTACACTTCATCAAAATTCAAACTTCCTAATCCCTAACTCACTAGCTTAGTTAGTACTTTAGCAAAAAATTATTGGTAAATAATATTAAAATTGCCTGAACAGGTAGTAAGAAGAGGTGACAAAAAATAATAATTATAAAGTACCAAGTCACAAGTTTTCATGATGCATTTTGCAATTTAAAGATAAATAATAATTTTAATGCGCATGAGCATATTTTATGAAATCTTCGTAATAAAAAAATACTCGCAAACAACCATGTAGTAAATTTTGGACCTGTTGACAATGGTAACAAAGTTTTGCTTTGGCATAAATTGGAAAACATGTTTTACTTTACTGGGTACGCGTGAAAAGTCGTTAATATCATCTAATCTGGTCTGCTTGTGACGGCAATCCCAAGGTTTGAATCTTGGCTGTGTGCACTATGAGTTATTTTTACTTTTTTTTTAACTTTTTTTTTACATTTTTTGTTTTTATATTTTCTCCTCCATTCTATTGAGGATGCATTTACTCTAAATAATCCCCCTCATCACTGCTCCTTGAATTAACCCATAGGATCTCCCACCTCGGTGGACGCACGGTTTAAGGTGCTTCTATAGCAGTAGATTAGACTGCCGATGATTGAAAGATAGCAGTTAGATCCCGGTAGGAGGTACTGTTAGTGGTTTTTCCTAAAATATTTCCCCACTTTCTCTACTCTAATGTGGGTGCACTTCATATAAATTCAACCTTACTCCTCCTAACCCATTAGCGTAATTAAAACAAAATCGTACAAACCTAAAAGGAAGTTTGTTGCTAGAAAAATAAAAAATCATCAAGATGTAAACGTAATAACTATATTATATCATTATGATCACTAGCCACTGAGTTTGCACTTGCGAATTGTAGACTCCTCTTTTTTATAAATGACTTGTGCTCACAACTTAGTATGTTTACTTGAAATTGGTACTTATACCGTTTTCAAATAAGATTTTAACATGGGCTTTTTATTGTGTCCTCTGTGACTTAGCCAAATTTGCGGGAAGTGGAAAATTATTTATGGAGAACCACACTTGTTATTCTCATTCGGAATTCGAACCCTCTTCCACTGGGAAAATAAATTACATGGCCTTAGCCATGTAGGGTTTTCTCATAGTTATCTCAGAATATCAGTAGTTTTATACCAGTCTTATCACATCACACTGTTTCGAACAAAAATATTTGTGCATGCCATTACGAGATGCTCATAACAGATATTCAAGAATTACTTTAGAGAATATTATATTTAGAAAATTAACCTAGTATCTACGAAATATTTATTTATTTTTTCAAAAACATATATATTTAACTCGCTTTCACTTATATTGCATTGAGATAGTTGTCACCTATAAAAACTGGTATCTTCGATAATTGGTGTCACATAGAGTCCTTCAATAATCACAATCTTTTCTCAAAACCGTCAAAATTTCCATGAAATTATATTGAATTCTCTGTTTTGAAATGTTGAGCGATAATTTAAAACTTGTAAATAATTTACTTTCTGGATTTGTTGTACATTATATTCAACCTCCTATCTTCAAATTACACAAACTTCAAAGATAAAGAAAATAATGTACTTTAAACATCATGACATCAATCAAATTTAGATTTATATCAATGAAAATGCACATATAATTATAAAGTATTAATTTTAGTAATTGACGTAAGCTAATGTATTTCCAAATAAATACAACTATTTGTATTTTAAATTTGAATTAGTAAATTAAAATAAAGTGAAGTTACTTTTTAGATTAATAAATTGTATTGGAGTTATTTTCTAGTTTATATATGCTAAAATATTAAACTTGTGTTAGTTCTTGGCGTAGCAACATTTATGATTCTATCTAGTACTCACATAGTCAATCACTCTTTATCCTAAGTTTATTTTTCTTCTGAATAATTCCAAAAACTAGTTAAAATAGAGTATTGGTATTTTGTTTATTTTTTTACTGGGTGTTTTTTTATACAGGTTCCTAGCCTTCTCCATATCTTAGTACTGCAGCAAGCTCTATCACCAGCATCAATTTTTAGATCAGGAAACCATCTAATATCTTTGTTTGAGGTCATCCATCCGTTTCGTTCATTGTCTTCATGGTGTTTTGCTATACTTTATAAATTATAATACCTATTAATAAGCATGCAAGCTAAATTAACTTATAAACAAACAAAAAAGACTAAGTTTAAATTTAAAATGTGAATATGGTAACATCCCTTTTAAATAAATCTCTGTATTATCTCGTTGGCTTTATAAATATTTAACTTCCCTCATATGAGTAGCAATTCTTGTTTGCACACAAAGCTTATGACAAAATGTTCACCAAACCCGCAGCGTATAACGAATTAATGGATGAACAAGCTTGTGACGCATCAGAGCAAGAAATGAAATTATGGGCTTAAACCATGAACGGATAGATAGATGACAGTATAAATGCGATCCAGTACAGGGTAAACGTGCACTGGTTTCCAACAAGATCGTTTAATAGAGGGTGGAAATGTTTCTAATTATGCTGTATTCGCCAAGCACTAGTTTTATTTTCCGCCACGTATTTTTACATTTTTTGGCTAAACTCATTTCTTAATTATAGAGATGAGATAGGGATGAGTGAGTATAACATGTGCTATTACCAAGACGCAGGTAAAAATAAATACACCATAATTTGTATGAGGAAAGTAAAATTTTAGGGGAAGTATACTCGCACTTGCATTGAAAGAACATGAAAAATATTTAGGAAAAAAACATCCTCATTACACTCGATTTTAATTTGAGATTCGAACCCTTATCTCCCCGTTACTAGCAATATAGTATAGCACAAGAGTGACGCGTTAGAGAATTTAACTATCGATGTGGGTGTTAACAATTATTGTTGACTTGTAAAATACAAACAAAAACTATTTATGTTAGGTAGAAAATGTTATTCATCACAATAATTCATTTAACACTGACCAGACTAGATATCGGAGAAACCCATGTACACTTGTTTTATTCTAAAGTGAATGTTGGTTTAAAAGAAAGGTGCTAAGTATACTTTCAGGAAATATTTCCGATCTAAGTTGAAAAAGAAATACTGTTGAATTTTCTTCAATTAATTTACCTTGAAAGGACTTGATATTACCTCAGCCACTCACACTATGACCATCTCATAAACTGCTCCATAGTAGAAACAAACAAAATAAGCTTAAAGTCTTTCAATAAAATAAAGAATAGATCTTGATTTTAAAAAAAGTACATGTAATGAAAACTCCGTTTAGCAATAAAAATTGGCACAATCTTAGAAAAAAAATGCCTTTAATATAATTTGAATACACGAAAACCTTTTATTCGGTCTCAGATAAGCTGTCAATTTAAAAGAAAAATATTATATATATTATTAATGCAAATGCTAATCTTCCTAAGCTCAGTCATATTTCTAAAAAATAATGTGTGTAGCTTTTATTTAATCCGGTTGTATTAACAAATAATATGAGTTTTATTACGCTAAGTATCTCTGAAATACAAACAGAGAATGGCCATTTATAATCTGGTAAATTTAGTAAATTTGAATACGAATGTTTGGTATAGAGAATTATTTGCTAAATTTGATTTATTAATACACAGTTGGATTTTTTTTTATCCAGGGAGTATATATAGAACACTTTATAAATACAAGGCTATTATATAATAACTTACAAACAAAATCAACCAACGACTGAACATCCTAAACTAAATACCACGCTTTAGTGGTATAGAATTTAGTAAAAATAATCTCATGGTGGGAAATACGTATCCTTGCAGAGAATAAACTCATAAAAATATAAATAAATTCACCAAAAAAAGACGCTAAATGGGGGATTCCCACGTTAGCCGAAAAACTAGCGCAGAACAGACGCGTGGTCACGTGACACGCTCTAAGCCAATCGCAAGATTTCCGCTTAATCGGTGCGAGCTGTTCTGCTGAAGTTCAACTATTCTCAGCTTTGTCCGCTCTGATCGAGATGTTAGGCACAGGAGTACCAATCAAATCTCAGAAACAACCATTTCAAATTAGTGCGCAAGCGCATTTGTCAGCCCATGCGGTTACAGCCAGAAGCTAGCAGAAAGCTTTGTTGGCCGTTGTAAGGAGATTTTAAAAATCCCGTTAATGTAAAGCGTGTTTATTGATGTATTGGATTGAGCCACGACACAGAGTTATAATTTGAAAACATCCATGGGGAGATTGATATAAAATATATGTTTGTCCATTAGGAAATAAATAATGTTGATAATGGGCTGTTTTAAAGCGTTGCAATGCATCATGGGTCAACTTAAAGTGTGTGAATTACTGCGCAGATTCTGCTTTCTATTTTTCGGCGAGCGTGTGGACCAAGCTTTAGTGTGTTGAATATAGTCCTCTTCTCCAGTGCTATCAACTGGTGACACGCGTATCCCTGGATTACATGAGGTCATAAAAAAAATTATGTAGAAATTGACACTAACATCTATAAAAACTTATCACTGGAATCACCTGAATTATTAAGGTGCGGGCGAAGGGAGCGCTAGTAATTTTAAAATTTTTATAGCATTACATTTGTTTGGCCAAAATAGATAAAATATTTATCAAGTAGCAACATAGAATTTAGTTTTATACATATACTAATATCAACAGATCATGAATATCTGTCAAGAGTGTCGTGGAATTTTGTCAAAACTTTTAAAAAGAGACAAAGTTTTGACAAAATTCCAGGGCATTATTCACAGATATTCAAGATCTGTTGATATTAGCTTGTGCAGAAAACTAAACACAATGTTGCTACTGGAGAAATATTATTTTTATTTTTGCCAAAAAACTTATATTCTCTAAAAACTGTAAAAATACTTGCGCTCCCTTCGCCTGTACCTTAACCAGGACTTATCTTTATTTGCTCTTCCCCAACATTCGTCCGCACATATAGCGGGAGGAGTTGAAGGAAAAAAAGACCCTGTTATCTAACTTAATAGGCATGTCAGCAAATTGAAATATAGCTAATAATAAATATAGATAATACTAAAAATAAAGCGAGGTCACTTTTAAAATGCGAAGTGAAGTAAAAAAATCATGCAAATAAAAATAAAATTCAAAGGTAATGTTATTTTGTCACTTAGCACTACCATTAATCTTTAAGTACATCAAGATTAAGGGAAAAAACTTACAAAATTAAGCGCATTACAATTTATTATCTAACGCAGATTTATTTGAGTTTATACATGCTTTTGTTGTATATGTCATTTAATCACTAGTTGGTATTATAATACTGCTTAGTATCTGTTCTAAATATATCACATTTACTGAGATATTTAAATATGTTCATAATATATTGGAATTCTCTTATTCCTTTGAAATTACTCGAAGGTGCGAAGTTATCGCGAATGCCAAACAGAAGGAGATTTGACCTTTGACACCAACATTTTAAAGTTTCCTACACCCTTATTTAGAGAAAATGCTCCTGAATTTGCATATACCGAAATTGGTAAACTATTTAGAAAACACTCTCATTACACTTGGCCGATATTTAAATATACACCTCCCCAAAGCATGATAAACCTGTACTAGATGAGCTTGACGTCTGGACCACATGTCCACTGTTGCGGTTTGATCAAAATTAATTATTTAATTAATATCATATATGTTGAATTCTGTGGTCTTGCTGTTAAGTGCTTGCCTCAGCACCCAGTGTTCGTGGTTTCAAACCCATTAGAGGTCGCGATTAATTTTTTTTGAGTGATAAAAATCCATAGTACCATTTCCTTAGGAGGGGGAGTAAATTCGTCGGTACTATATATATTGTGTCATATAAAAACCCTGGAAGGTATGTGAAGAGCCCCCTCCCGAAAATTTGTAAGTACTGTCGTTCTCATTCATAGAAATTCTCGTGTGCTTGATATAATCAGTCGGTTCAAAAAGTGAACCTTTAATACAATAAATAAATAATATTATATAATTTACTTATCGCCAAACAGTAATTATAAGCTTTTGATGGTTGAGGTATGATTGTATTTACCTTTTAATAAGAGATAAAACAAGGTATCAAATAAATTATTAAAACAATACGATCGTATGATATACATTTTTAAGTCAATATATAAGCATAACGATAGAACGTTGTCTACTTTGTGGATGCGAATATATAGGTCGCCCTGCTAGAACTCTTATTTATCTGAAGTTGACAATTTGATCTCTTCCATTTACAAGTATAAACACCCACTCTAATGTCTACACTTGGATGACATTGACTCTCATTTAAAAATACACTTTTTATTGTTTCCTATTATAGATGGACATACTTTCACGGACTTTTTTGAGTCATACTGGGTATTTTCGCGAATAAGCCAAAAAGTCATAGATGTAGACGATTAAATAAAATATGTTCACAAAAATACTACTAATCAATACTATATTGTGCTGACTATGTAAGACTAATTTTAGAATGATTTTTGAATTTATGGTTGTGCAACACAAGTGAAATGGAAAACCTTTAAAAAAGGGATTATACCAAGAGGCATGTTATCTTGACTAATTATTACCTGATACATTTGAGGGAAGTGTTATTTGTTTTATTAATTAAAATAATCTTACTAAAAATAAAATATTTTTTTGTTAGTACGTGCTTATCTAGAGCTACATGCACTGAAGGTCAAAAAGTATAAAGTTCAGGTTCACTCTAGTCTGGAAAGCTGACGATGGGAGGTTAAGTATCAAATCTTGACAAGGTCTATTAGTCTAGTTTTTTTATTTATGATTTATAACTATGTTTTTTCATACTCTCTCAACACTAATGTGAGTAAACCTCCTCTAAAAAAAAACCTCCCCTGCCCCTAACGCTCATATTAAAATCAACAACCATTGTGTTAAACGTAATCATTAAAAAATAATATTGTTGATGACTTGGTCTAATTAATAGAGTAGTTAAAATTAAATGCACCGGTATTCACGTAGATATAAGCTGGGAAAGACAAAGTGATAAACCACATGTAGAAAAAGAACACCCACCAAACCCATTTGGGAGTCGAACCCTAACCTTCAAGTTAACGTTAAATTTGTGGAATTTAAGTCTAACATTTTATGCAGCAAGGCCATTTACGAAGAGTATTTTTTTTAATCGATTGTAAAAAAATAACTTGCATTTTTTTTTTTTTTTTTGCTGTACACATCCCGTCAACACGCGTAGCATTTCTAACAATGCGGGTGTGTCTGTCACTAATCCCTTTTGAAAATATCCCCCCTTCCCCCCCGCCCACGGAAACCTTCACCACACCTGTATCCCTCCAACTAGTGTATATCCAGGTCGCTTGGTTGTAGGAGGGTTTGTGTAGGGTGTAGGGGTATGTAGGGAGGGGATCAAGGCAGCAACAGGTATCCCATCCACCCACCCATCCCGCTCCTTTCAACAAACCAACACTTCACTCCGTGGAAATTACTTTACTGTCAAAAAATATATTTGTTTTTATTTACTGGTGAGAGAAAAGAAACCTTCAGTTTTTGTGTTGAAAGCACAATGGGCCTTATTCCTGTACATGTTTGAAAAGGTTTTTCTTACTATTTACCAAGAGCAGAAGGAATTCAAAGGTATAATAAACTAATATATGGGTGTTATCACAAGGAAAAGTCATTATTCTGGAATAGTTTTCAATAAAGTGAATAATGATTACCTTAACATGGAAGAAAACCCGAGACCTTTGGCTTTCTCATGTTCAGGTTGTCATATTTGAACTAATTTAATGAGTGCATATGAGCTCTATTTTTCATTTTGCACGTGTGTGTTGTTAGTTTTGTTTCCTTTGTGAAGAGTTTAATTACATAATAGTTCCTGACCAAACCCATCACGAATAGTTTTATAACCTCCCATATTATGAAATGTATATAGTATGAGCAGGCTAGGAAGGTCCATATCGAAACATAAATGTTACATATTTAGGGAAATATGTGTGGGTGGTTAGCTGTATTCCCAGAGGACATTAGTTTTTCATGAACGTAAACAAAAAAAAATGTATTTACTAGTGATGCCAGTTAAAAATCCAGTGGTTTTCTAGTTTGCTATCTATTGTATATATCTGAAGTACTGATTTTGAAAAATTGTTTACATACGGAAGAGAAAACGGAATTAATGTATCAGTATGTAGCCAAGACTCAATGTGCTCAAAGAATGGCAGCAGCTTTCAACCAAAGACATCTAGATAAAAACGTATTGCATAATTATGATTTGGATCTTGTTTCAAAGTTCAAAGAAAGTGGATCTGTCACAAACAAAAACTGTACTGAGCGTACAGTGTTGAATTAATTAACTCAAGCGAAAGTTTGGTGTCAATATGCGGCAAATCCCAACAGTACAATGCGTAAAGTGTCTAGTGCTATTGGTGTATCAATTGGTTCCGTTCATAGGACTTTAAAATGTGAATGTCTCATTCTTTTAAAATGTAGGTATCTAACATTGGGCGAAGATGACCCTGACAGATGAGTAGAGTTTTTCAAAAAAATGATTGAACTATTTAATACGAATTCATTATTTTTGATAATGTATCTGCTTTTCACAACAAATGTAACTTTTCTTAAATGGTCTTGACAATAAACACAACTGTCGTTATTGAAGTGATCAAATCATCGTATTTTTACTGATGAATATACACAATGGTCAGAAATAATAAATATATAAGCACACATATAAGGTGACACAATTATCCGTAGATATTTACTGAAGAAAATTTGACCGGCGAAAGATACTTAGAAAAGCTTGAAGCTATAGATCCTATCATAGTGCACGCTTTAGAAAATCAACTAGACGAACATAGAAACACGGAGCTTGATAAAGATCTAAATTTTAAGCAAGATGGAGTCCTCACACCTCCATCCCCCTCAATACCCTTCGCCATGCATTACTAGTTTGCCAATGGTTATTAAACAGATTTTTTGGACAATGGTATCGGAAGAAGAGGACTAATTATTGAGTGGCCAGCAAGGTCCTTGATTTAACTCCACTAGATTTTTATTCATAACGACTATAAAATATATTGTTTACGGGACAAAATCATAAAATAGAAGAGTTATAAAATATAATAACAAGGGTATGTATAAGTACTACAAAAGCAACTTTACGAAAAATCAGAAATTAATTCGAAAATAGGTTATATAATTGTTTAGGTAAAAAAAAGAACATTCGGAAAACCTACTTTAAAATGAAAGTAAAAAAAGTGGTTTTCTAAATAATTATTTTTATTATTCTTTTAAATAATTACACATACAACACTTTTACCTTTCCACATTAAATATGGATAATTCTAATGTCATACCCGGCGTCGCGATGTTGAAACTAGTGAGGTTTTATTTTTCAAAAAGTATTGTTTTCTAGATATTTTGGTGGAATGTTTACAAATGAAACCCGTATGTGTGCGTTTACTAAAGATCCATAATTACGATTTTATTAATGTTAAGATTCAAAAGGAGAATATCTACAGCATCGAGTTACATCATTGAGGATGCGCCTATAAATGATAAAACATCTCTACTGGGATCATAATTACTTCAGTGGACGAATGGTTAAGAGCATTGGTCACCAAACTCATTAAGTTAGAAAGCTACTTTCAAATTGTTTCGTGAGTTACACAAATACAAATTTGCGATTATTCGATTTAATAAAAATATATACACACGTAAATTGAAACATACAGAGACATTTCCCTTGGAAATGATCATAAATCAATCATAGCCTCGTTGTGCCAGACGACAATGACAAAAGTCATAATAAGCACACGCATCAACTGATATGTGATTAGCTGATAAGGGTGTGTGTGCGTGCAGTGGGGTCACTTAGCTTCGGATTCTAATATTGTAATGAAAATTACTGTTGTGAAAAAAAAATTCAGGTGAGCTGCCTAAGATGCCTTTGCGGGTTACCGGTAGCTCACAATCGACATTTTGGAATACCTTTGGTCTTAGGTGTCTCTCTCGTGTTAGACTTGCCTGATGATGACGTGGAGATTGGGGATTTGAATCCCGTTAATGTTTACTGAGAGTGGTATTTCCTAAGTGGTTTCTCACTCTACTTCCATGTTCATGCTTGTAGATTACCTGTAAAATACTTCCATCGTCATCCCTACCCCATTATAGTAGTTATTATATATACATTACCTGGACACGGTGATTAAAAATATATACGGGTATGAAAAGGTTGGTTACAAGTGACCTGGGTATATTTATTTTAAATCATAGATATTTACCTAAACATCATATATATATATATATTTATTAATAACGTTGTGTTTCAGTGTAAACTTTATATTGCTACGCGCAGAAACATATCAGGGACGCCCTTAAGGCTGTACAAACGGTCCAGCCACACAAAGTTCCCCCCGAATTGAAAGCCTCTGCGCTTAATTAGGTGTCAGAATGAAAAAAAAACAAGTTAATGTGGGAAATTTTCGCTTGTACGCTCGTATATAACGCTTCTTGTATAGGCGATCTATCAAAGTGTACAAACACAATCGTGTGGTTTGATTTATTAAACGATTTCTCCGTTTTAACTTCATCAATTTGCATTTGTTTATCTGTGGTGAATATTTCTCCCGATAACTTTTGAACGCATTAACTGAATTAATCTATAATTGGGATGGTTGTTACTTGTATCTATACACAGATCAAAATTTAGGGAAGAAATCTAACTAACAATTAGGTAGAAATCAACCCTTGTATGTAAAAAAATACCCATGGATTCCAGCATTAATTATTACGTGTATCTACCTTTGAGGGCATTTTCTGGTAGCTTATAAGGCTTAAAATATAGATATAGGTTTAAACTACTGTAATATAACTGACTAACAATTAAATTTTTTAAGGGGGTGAGGGTGGTTAAATAACTGAGAGACCCGTAAACTGAGTTTCATCAGGACCCCAAGTCTGCCAATGGCAGCCCTGAAGATCATATACCATTAAAGTATTTATACTCGTAGTTTTATTCTTTGTAAATTTAATTGTGAACATGATTCACCGAGTATTATTATAATAAAAACCATTTAGGATGTCAGCTTCTGTATCTATTATCACGTCGCTGTTATTCAGATTAGACAATCACCTTCTACTTTTTACTGACATAAGTACATAAGCTTTCAATTGGATAGACAACAACGATAGGCTGTGTTTATTTTTATATATTCAAATTTGGAAGGTATTTTTTCACACTCTACTTGTGTATATGACAAAATTAATCAAAGTTGAGTTCTCTTAAGGTGTAGCAGAAGGAAGCGTAAGTATTTTTACAGTTTTTATAGAATATAAATGTTTTGACAAAAGTAAATCAAATATTTCTCCAATAGCAACATAGAGTTTAGTTTTCTACACATGCTAATATCAACAGATCTTGAATATCTGTAAAGGGTGTCCTGGAATGTCGTCAAAGCATTTTAAATAAATATAAGAGGTTTTGACAAAATTCCAGGACACCCTTGACAGATATTCAAGATGTTGGTATTAACATGTGCCGCAAACTAAATTCTATGTTGCTACTGGAGAAATATTTGATCTATTTTGGCCAAAGAAATGTAATGATATAAAAAATGTAAAATTACTCATGCTCCCTTCTGCCACACCTTAACGGCTGGCTTAGTAAGCAACAAACGGAACGGTTTAACATTTATCCCCACGAATAAAAAGTAGTATAAGCATCAATAGACATAGTCACTGAAATTTTGCATTATAATTTAACAGAAACAATAATTTGGGATTGAATTAATAGTTTTATTTTTGTCACAATCAGTTGTGGAATAAAGTAAACCGGTTCACTAGGGTAGCTTCCAGTGTGCCAGTGGCACAGCTCACCTCTGTTTGTATTTAAACTAATATAAATATAATAAAAAGCTTTAATATCTATAACAATTCCATATTTTTTTTATTAACGCGCTATAGTGACATTACTCGTGAAAAGTGTAGACTGCAGTATTTAACCTAAAATCATTTGACCAAATTAAGGAATGCTATAAATGCAACCAAATTTATTAAACACCAATTTTGGTAGATTACAGAAAATTCTACTTTTCACACCTTTTTTTTCCTTTTTAATTAAACTAATAATAAAAATCCAAGCAATATTTAAAAATTATATATATTTAGCTAGTTCTCAAATATAATGTACATACAATCTTAAATGGTTCATATATTCCTCTATTCTAGGACTATATATTCTCCAATATCTCAATAAATTTACATACTACAATTCCATAAATCACTATTAAAGTGTTTATCCAAATTATTGGACTAAGCTAACAATACATAAGGGTAGGAAAATATCTCTTACAATTTTACTTTCCAATATATAAAAAACATAATTAATATTATTTTAACCTTGAGACTATTATGTTTGTACGTTTTATACGCCCTCGAAATAAAAAAGTGGGTTTTACATATTGGTCTCTTCCCATGTGTTTGTAATCACAATTAATATTTGGATGTTAAAATGGTCATATCGAATTGATCTATGGATTGTATTCCAGTTAGTATTTGGACGTTAAAGTGATCATACTATGTTTTATCTAGGTTTGAGGTAAACTGATAAAATAGTTTGCTGTCTTTCAAATTACTATGCCAGACTGAAATTATTTTTGTTTATATGTCTTTCATTATCTATATACAAATTAAGGAAATGAGACAATTTTTATTAACATTTTCTATTTCTACAAGATTTTGTAAGTTTTTACAAGAATGAACATTTTTATACACATTATTTGTCTATTTTATTAATAATAAGTTAACGTGTTTGGTTGTGTTCATAAAAATGTTTATCATTTTTTAGTTTTTTCACGTCCTATACTATCACATTGGGTTATTAGAAGGTAGAATTTTGAGAAAATTACCCTCTTGTGTGTGAAAGGAGAGGTGGGAAACATTTTAGTAAACATCACCTCACTATACCCGACCAGGCTTTGTATTACGACCTCCCTATCATCAACAAATAATACCAGGCTAACTTGGCCCCTTTCTAGGGTATATTTTTGTTAACAATTGAAAATTATATTTTTAAGGCTATCGGAGTTAAAATAAATATTTACTGTGTCTACTTATATTTACCACATTTTATTATATTATTCTTACCAAGTAGGCTAGCTCATGCACAATTTTCTCCACACACACATTTAGGTAAACTTACGCCTTAGATTTACGACGGTACTAAGTGGTAAGACATTATTAAAACGGAGGAAATTGTTGAGTTTTAAACGAGAGTTTAATCCACCATTTATAACGTCTCGACAATTTAACTAGCACATAGTCCACACTACACTATGTTACCAAAGTCACATTTTATGGGTAAATAAAACTACTTAATTTATGATTATATCATAATTGATATAACATAATTTTTATTCAATAATGAGCTCAATTCATGTAACTGAGCATTAGCACCTCAGTATAATTTATAGAAACATTGCCTTAAACTAATTAAAAGAAGCGTAAAATGAAATTATAAATTTGGAGAAATGCAACAGAACTTTCCTGAAGAGAGCATGAGAAATCACAGCCTAGCCTGCTTAGGTATCCAGTCGGGGATGGAACACAGTATCGTAATTTAGAAGAAAATGAAACTACTCATCCCACCTTTCCAGTGAGATGTAATATTTTTATATAGAAAATGTTTGTTTTGGGATCGATCTATCTCCTATTCCAAATTGTTTGATTGGTTTCCCGAAATTTAATTAATAATACATAAAAAATAATATATTAGAAACATTTATTTTATATTACTTAGTCTATTATTATTAAAATTATTATTATTAGCACCACGTATTACTACCCGTTCAGGTTATACACACTTATGCTAATGTATAATGTTAGGGTGATTATGAGGTGAAATGAAGGACCTACAGTTTAACGTGGAATCCGAACCACGGTGGAGGCCTGGCATTACGCACATTCACAAAGTTGTGATAAATACATATCTTGTCAGAGGTGAAGGAAGGGTTTGGTAATATTATTTAGTGAAAGATTTCTAACCAATTTCTTTAAAAAGTATAAATGTTAAAGAAAAATGGGCTAGTGTTTTATTATACATTAACTACGATTGTGAATATATTAGTATGTTGGTAAAAAAACACTATAAGTAGCAATTCTATTTCATGTTAATTAAATATTTATATGTACTAACGTTGATGGTATGGCAAAGGCTTTGATTTATGTACATTTTTGATAATTTTAAACGCTTATAAAATTAATTAACTCTTTAATTAGTGTGAACATAGTGAGATGTACTCTATCTCCTAAAATGTGGGCACTGTTAAAACTCCCAATTTTCCCCTTTACTTACTCTAAGGCTATAATAGAAGTGAAAAAGTACCTTTTTGATAGACTATTTATGTTATGTAAATACAAGCTACTTAGATCTGCATAGTGTAATCAGGACTTCCCGTAACACCGAGCCATGTGGCTGCCCCATTAAATTAGCATAACACACGAGAATACATATAAACTCTACCGTAGGCCATAGGATCGTTGCTATTTGTTAAGCCAAGTTTTGTTACAATTTTAGCCAACATCGTAAAAGGGTGGGGATTAAAAATATTTTGAAACGTCGGTCTTCAGACGAGAAGCGTCAGAGGCGTAGATTCCCCATCTCGAAAGGGGAGAGGAAATTTATTGGAGGGGGAGGGGCTGAGCTATTAAAGAATTCCACTAAGGTAAGGTATAGACTACTAGCTTGAATTAATTGGTTTCAGATTCAGGTTATAGCGATATTTTCTTTGGATCGATGAGTTGGAGTTTGGTTGAAGAATCGGGTAATTTCTATTGATTAACACCCGCTTCAGGGACCGAACGGTCTAAGGCATCACTTTCACGTTAGACTGACCTGCTGATTTTGGAGATATCGGGGTTCTAATCCTGGTCGGGTCTACAGAAGTTTTTTTTTCCTAAATGGACTCCCACTTACCTTTCACGCAAATGTGGGTATATTACCTTTAAAACACTTCCTTTCTCATCCCTACTTCATTAGAATAATTATCATATATGTGTATAGCCTTAACAGGTTGTTGGACAAAATGATTAGAATGATAGAAAATATATATTAACCTAGTAACCTTTCAAAGCAAATTAGTTCCCATAATTACGTGAGCATTAACAAGACACTCTAAAAGATTTGTTTTAGTACCGCGTCTTACTACCGATTTGAGTTATACGCTTACGTACTAATAACACTAATGGCTCAAGGATATAGTAGGTGTAATATAGAAAAAGTGTACACTCATTTCCATGGAGAGAGAATGATAAAACATTTAGGAAAAACCACCCCCTATCACCACACTTGGGAGACCAGGTTTTCGTCACCATTTAGTTTATTGCCATAGTATCGTCTTACACTAAGTTACTTTATGGAAAGGTAATACTAATTTTATATTTCATATTTAATCTTGATATTCACAATCAATGCATCGATAATTTAACACAGATATTTATTGCCAACAGCTGAACGTGTATCGAAAACCGCAGAATGTAGATTTTGAAGTTTATTAAATTCTACACAATTTTTAAATATTATTGGTAAATAGTTGTTAAGTTTGTGTGAAGCTTCAATTGGTTTTAAAAATGTGAATTAATTAAAATTAAATCATATATAAAATAAAAAAGTGGTTTGTCTGCAAAAAAGGAAGTCCATACGCCCCTTTATAAAATAATATAGCCTTAACTGGTAATTTTATACACGCTTAAAATAAAACAATTTTTAAAACGTTATTTTTTTCACTATTTGTACGGTATGTTTGAATATTTATATTAAGATTTTGATGTGAAGGATTTTTTTTCAAAAATATAATTTTTTTTACGTTTAACATTGATAACATTGTACTTAATTGTTATTATTAGTTAATACAATTTAGTAACATTTACAAATGAAAAAAATACTCTTTCCAATCTAAATCGGAATGTATAGTACAATTTGTTTTACCTGAAAAGTGTAAGTCTTACATTGACCGATTACAATATGGCTCTATCCTATAAACTACAGCATAGTGGAATCAAGCAAGGTAAGCTTTCTATTTTTTTAGGGTAAGCGGCTTTTACATTAATTGGGTAGAAATAAGGAGATAGTTCGAAGAGAGAATGGAAAGCTCTTGAAGGAAAAATATTTTGAGATGGGATCTGAACCTAAATCACATAGTCACCAGACCAGGTGATACTCACACCCTAGTCCGTGTTCCACCAGTGTGGGTAACCAATTATTAATTCTCTCTTTATACTGATTAAAGTAAAATATTGTAGATTATTTCAAACCCCATTTTAAAAATAGGATATATTATTTCTTTGTATTTAAATTCTATCTATTGAGCATACTAGTTTTTTATAATATGTAAAGAAAATCAAATATTCCTAATGATTTTATTAATTCACCGTACAACGTTGCAGTCATTAATTTGTATTTCATAGTTTTTTTTTAAATTTTTTGTATATTTTGGAGTATACTTAAGTTATTTGTGAACACAACTTTTAGAAATATTTCTGACTTTTATGGAAATTAGAAATTCTCAAAACTAGATGCATATTTTAAAATGATACACACAAGATTATTTAAGAAAATTTATCAATGGTTTTTAAGACCGTATCTTACTACCCGCTTAGATTATAAGCTTATTTATTAATTACGTTAATGCCTTTACTGCTGAGGAAGGTTTTATTCAAAGGAAGTGTATCCAATTTGCTTGAAGTGAAAGTGGAAAACAACTTTTGAAAAAAAAACCTCACTACACTCCAGTGAGATTCTAACCTCGATATCCTCGTCATCGGCAATCTAGTCTACTGCGAGAGTAGTGCATTAAACAACGCGTCCAACGAAGCGGGTCGAATCAATGAAGCGAAACTAGGAAAGTTTGGGACGTGAACAAGGATCCACCCGCATCGGTGGTTGAATAGCTTAAGGCGTCAATCTTGCACTGCTGATTACGGGAGATCAGAGTAAAATGCAGGTCAATGTACTGATATTTTATTCCTTATATTGTTTCCCACTCTTCTACAACGCAAATTTAGGTAGATTTATTCACAATTCAACCTTCCCCCTCTACTCCACTAAGGTTAATATAAATGGATTTAACGTGATAATTGGTGATACTAAAATTAGCAACCAGTTTTTATGAATTAAATACTTATTACCGATCAGTTATAGTGAGATGAAGAAGCACTCAAGTCTCAATATTAAAGATAGGGTGTTTCATTACTGTGTGACTTGAGATGGGCAGTTCATTTTTTATTGGAAGAAACTGATGCAACATTTAGAAAATCATTAGATCTACTTTAATGTATTTATGCGCGAGGTTGTGTCTGCCACTCCAGATATATATTATCAATACCTATACAATTATAGTAACAATATAGGAAACTATTATCAATGTTGAAACTGGTTTTTGGCGCAGCGGCTGGGCCTTGAATCCTAGGCACGTGTACAGAGGGGTTTTCTCCCCCCACCCTCCTTATTTTCACTCTCTCTTTATTTATCTTCTTGAAGCATATGTAGATATATTTCCTATAAATTAAACCTTCCTCGTATCTACCAATTAAGTGTTATTGAATGCTAATAGTATGAATGAGTACTAATAAATATAAAACAAAGGAAGATCTATCGATTTTATACTTTCGGCTACAATAAAGTTTGCTCAGAGAACATAAGTGATGAAACCTTACCAATAATTCTTTGAAACTTACAAAAACATTGCTTCACAGTGAACAAATGTGTATTCATGTAAAGTATATTACCTATATACCTATTACCTATATATTTTTGTAGATGGTCACATGTTATGATTTGGGAAATAGGCACAATATTTACAAATTTAATTTGGGTTACGTGAAAAAATTGAATTCCATATTTTAAATTAATTTATAAAAATCAGAGTTTAAATTATGTTAGATTTGTTCAGGACAAACTAATCAATATAACAAAGTAAGAAAACAGAGTTCAATTAGAATCCTATAATTTCTATGTACAAAGAATTTTATTTGAAATTTCACAACGAGAGACACATAAAGTCCGTCAAACTTATATAATGTTTTTTTTCCTATCAGAAATACGTAAGAAAACGAGAAAGTCCTATACTTAGATTGATTTCCCATTAGTTCGTCTGTAGTAATATTTTATCTTTCGTTTTTTGTTTTTGTTTTTAGCACTAAGCCTTCCACACTTTTAATGGGTAGCCACCTTCTCTTTTATTGTTCCATTATCTCCGTATCATTTACTAGAAGACGGTTTGTTCCATACCGTGATGTAACAAATGTTCTTCTATATCTATAATTCATTAGCATTATTTTCTCTTTACATTCAACGAACGTAACTTTATTTATGTAGGACGTAAAGTTTTTTTTAGGCATTGTACAGAGAAACTTATTTTGTGTATAAAAAGTTTTTTTAATAAAATATTTCCAACTTGTTGAATGAATAGAAAATGTCGTTTGCAGACGTGACTCTGTAAAGAAGAACACGCGGAATTCAAGGGGGCGTGAGGGATCGTTTTATAATGAAAGGTTAGAAAAAAATTATAGAACTGTACACTTTGCTAAAAGTAGACGTTTTAATTTACTCTAAAAAACATACTTCCAGTGAATTACCGAATGCAAAGAGTTCTAAGGTAATGTTGAATTTAATGAAGTGTATTGGAAAGGTTTTTAATTTAAAATACTTAAAACCCACACGAAATTAAAGTTAAATTTTTGTTGTAGTTTAGGTGTTTTAATATTTTTAATTCCCTCATTATATTGATTTGTATAATAATAATAATAATAAATAATAATGCCCCACGTCCTAATATCCGTTCGAACTATACGCACTTAGGATTACGGATGATTGTGAGCTTAAATGGAGGACCTACAGCTTAACATGGATCCGAACCACGGTGGAGGCCTGGTACTCCACACATTCACAAGTTGTGATTAATACACGTCTTGTCAGAGGTGAAGAAAGGGTTTAGCAATCATATAAATCTGTGCCGGGACCGAGGATTGAACCCCGGACCTCAGCACATAAATCTGATACCTTACCCCTAGACCAACAGGTCACCAAGTAAAATAAATTTGTAAATTAAACATCACAGTTTAATGGTTTAAAAATATTCAATAAAATAAGAATGTATTTATATGTAAATAGATGTATCACAATAAAATATTTATGTTAATCAGTGATGAAATATTTATTGCAGGATTCGGGCTGTAAGATGATAACCATCCACCCTGTTCTTCGTCTTTAAATATTATAGGAATATAATTATTACTTCCACATAGCTTCATTAGAAACTTTCAACCAATGTTTTTAATAAAAAGCTTTTGATAGCTTCAGCTACCACCACAACTACGCTGGATACACTTTTAGTGACTAATATATTATATTTCTGGAGAGTTGAAATGATGAGATGAAACAAACCGCTTGCTTTAAGAGATTTTCTTTAAATTACGGTTTGCTTATGAGAATGGTAATTCTGAAGCTTGAATATTACTATAACCTATCTAACAAATTTTTTAAGTGTATTAAAAATACTCTTTTAAAAGGATGTTATCTTGAGAACGTAGATCTTAATGTTTTACTATATATTTCACTATCAGAAAGGGAATAAATGTTACGGAACTCCACACGGACTTTCTCGCTCTATCGTTTGAAAATGGAGATATTTACTCGAAAATCGTAATATATGTGAAACGAGATAATATAAACTATCAAACCAAAGCATAAATTGAACTATAATTATGTAAAACTTTTTTTTAGTCCTTGTTTTAAATTTTATAAAGAATTAATATCCTCATTTGTATGTTTGGACCGATAAAAAAAAGATCACACAAGGGTCAACACTTAGTATTAAAATTTCAACTTCCATTTAAAATTTTCGACATTTTATTAGGTGTTGCAAATCTTCATGCTATCGCATTGCTATTAAATTCCTAATTTATAAATTTTGACCAATAAAAAATTATATATTGTTTATTCAGTCTAAAATGGATATAGATCATTGTTGTACAAACATTTCTCCTATGAGGTTTAAGGAAAAATAACAATTTTTTTTAGAGACCTTCTTATATTTAATTACTATATGGTATTGGAGAATTATTGCGTTAAAACTTAAGCAGAAACTTTTTACAACTAAAGTTCACAAAATTGTATTAATATATTTGCCCATATCTCAGAAACTGTTGGATTTATAAAAATATATTTCATATAAATGTTTCTAATTTTTAATAGTCCTACAGTTTTACAATGATAAGTTATTTAGTATCTGCAAATATTTGCGTGGATACGGAAGTTTATGCTTCTGTAAAGCACCCTAAAATTCATTTTCATAGTAAAATGAAAATAGGCAGTTTATTTAAAATCTTAATTAACACAAGACACGAATTTTAATCAAATCTTTAAAGTTGATTTTTAGAAAATTGATATTTTATCTTTTGGCCCTTTCTTAAACTACTCTTAATTTTAAGTTTTAACAGACACACAGACAGACGTCATTGCAAATATCGCTTTTTTGGTTTTGGTGGTCTTGAGACATCAACATCCCATCAACATTTCAGTTTAAATTTTCTTTTGCGGTCGCAATAATTTAACCTTTTTGTTAGTTTCGAAAAAGTTAAAATATATATATATATATATACGTATAGCTTGAAAGTTATTGTTTTATAAGAATATTCTTCTTATTAAATATTTGTATTATAAAGAGACCTACATATTTGTAACGATAAGTAATTTCATATCTCAAATGGTTTAAGAGATATTTAAAAAAAGATAATTTCGCGTCAGACCGGAGCCTTTAAAGTCATTTTACCGAAATATTGAGGGAAGCAATTATTTGTAGAATATCTATAAATGTTTAGAAATGAACTTTTATCAAAATCGTTTTAGCCGATTTTAGGAATATCGACTTTTTATCTTTTTGGCATCAGTAAACTACCCCTAATTTTAGGGTTGGATATCCAATTCCAAAAATCCCTCGGGGCAACCTTATGACAATCTTAGATACCAAGTTTAAGCTTGGTCGGTAAAATAGTTTAGGCTCTAGTATGAAGTACAGAAAGACAGACAGATAGACGGAAAGTCAAATACAACCTTTTTGGATTCGGGGGGTCAAGAAACGTCAAGATTCATCAAAATCTTGAGTTCAATTTTTTGACGATCACTATACATTCTCTACCTGTCAGATAGTGATAAAGTAAAAATTCAAGTAAAATGTCAAAATTTAAATTTTTGTTTAAAAATTATTAAAAATATAAAATTCAAAATATGTAACATTTAAATATAATGGGACATGTTCTAAACTATCGCAATCATTTTGTCATCGGTCATATTTTAAAATGTATATATTGATTTACCAAGTATATTTGGTTTACTTCAAAGATATATATCTTATAATTCACCTGAGCCATATTTTCCAGGGACGCTGATTTAGGGTCAAGCCGAAATCCCGAAAATTTAAAGTTAACTTAATATTCACGTAACGTAACGAAACAAAAAGGTTTGATTTGTGTTTTTAAATTGAAATTACCATGACGCGGGTAATTTAATGTGTACTTAACGTTTACTTAACTTATGAGTAGTCCAAGGGAAAGCTTACACGTTACTTGGACGTAAAGTGAATAAACAACGTTCTATATAGTCTGGCAAATATTTTGAAAGCCACGTCAACAAGGCTAATTGGACCTTAAAATGTTTGTTTATGGAATGCAGACTACTTCCTCAGTAGAGTTTATCCGTTTCTTGCAAACTCTAAAACGTAGTAGTCTCTTGTTACATTTAATTTTTTATATCCACTAAAGCTTCTATTGTAAATGCTTGTAGCCTAATTAGCCCTAAATTCTTGCGTTTCATTTAAGTGTAGAATTTTTTTCTTTTTTGAATATTCAAATTCGTTATTTGTATTTTACTTGAATTGTTACTTTACTTTTCATGAATCCTTATCACACACATGTTTAGTTATATTAAGTAAACCTTATGGGAAAGTTAATTGAACGTAACGTTTGGTAAACGTTAAGTTGATCGTGATTATGACATGAGGTCAAGGATGACATAGTGGAAGAACGTTGGCGAAAAAGGCACAAAACTCGTTATGGCATACGACTAACTGTCACACACTCACTGAAAAACTAGCAGAGAAATAAAGGGGTTCACGTGATGAGCTTTAAGCCAATCACAATATTTCTCGCTTCATCGTCACGAGATGTTCTGCTTAAGGCGTGGTGCTAGTGAGCGCAAGTTTAGTGCATTAATTTTGCAGTTTTTATAGCACAAACTTTTTTGGCCAAAATAAATCAAATATTTCTTCTATATAATCATAGAATTTAGTTTTCTGCACATGCTATTCTCAACAATTGTTGAATATCTGTCATGAGCATAGGAGCTTTTTGTGACAAACTTTTTAAATAAAGAGAGAAGTTTGTCACCAAATAAGGCCATGCTGACAGATATTAAACAACTGTTGAGATTAGCATGTGCAGAAAATAAAACTCTATGTTTCTATAGAATAAATATTTGATTTATTTTGGCCAAAAGGTGTTTGTGCTATAAAAATTGCAAAAATACTGCCCTAAACTCACGCTCACTAGCCCTCCACCTTAAGTTCAACTCATCTCTACTTCATCCACTCTGCCCAAGATGTTCGGCATGAGAATGCAAATCATATCTCAAACTCAACCATCTCAAATCAGTGCGCATGCGAATTTAAACGCATGTTATCTACAGCCATAAGCAAGTAGACAGCTTCATTGGCCGTTGTTAAGAGATTTAAAATATCTTGTTAATGGAAAGCGAGTTTATTGGATTGTGCCACGACACAGCGTTATAATGTGAAAACATCCATCGGGATACTGACCTAAACATATGTGTATCCACTAGAAAATAAAACATGTTGATAATCAACCGTTTGAGTTTGCGTTGCAATACAGCATTGGTCAACATAAAGCGTGTAAATTGCTTCACCACTCAAGAATATTCTGTTCTCTAATTTCGGCGAATATGTGAATCATGCTTAACTCAAAAGTGTGACAGAGATTTAACTTGAATGGAGTAACTTTGTCACGGCCTTATGCTCCACATAATTTAAAATAGTTTACAATACATATTATACATTAGCCTGAATTTAGGTATTTAAGTTAGCCTTGGTCCACGCTATTTATTGTATTCACTTTCAAGCTTTGACTTCATTTAAGATAAGAAATGCTCTTTAAATAAATATGAAATTTTAAAGTAAAAACGATACATCCAATAATAGGTTTAAAGAGCGTATACAAATAAGTTTTTCTGAACTCAGGTTGTAAGTTAAAAAAATAAAAAAAGGACCTTAAAAGTTTGGTTTGTTGACTATATATTTGTTAAGATTTGCTACAATAGAATATCTATAAAATGTGTAAATGGTCTTTTGAAAAATGAATTTTGTTACACATTTTACTTTGAATGGCAGTAGGTTTATGGGATCCCATTAAAAGTCTGAATGTAATTTCCGTTTTATAAAGTTTTTTTAATGTTTATCTTAAAAAATAGTAAGATTTAAATCTTTGATAGGAATTGGACGAGAGAAAAAAATACACTCGTATATTATCTGAAACGTGATTTTGATGTCTCGGATAGGAACGCAAATAATGTAAAAATGGCGTTCTACGCGTGGGCTGAGAAATGGTCTAAAAAAAAAAAATACACTCACAAGGAGAGATGGAAAAACGAAGAGATTGGGTGGTTAGGGGGTTTCGGGGAAAAGATGAAGAAAGGTAGGGGCAAATCCTCTCGTGGCTTACTGAGAGAACATTTCCCGACAGATTTGTGCCACACGTTCAACAAGTTTTTGGTTGTCCACCTCAAAACAACCTAAGTCCATTCAAAAACGATTTTCTTTGGATTGATATCTTCAAAACTACAGCTCTACCTGCATCGGTGTCCACTTTAACTAAGGCGTCAAGTTCATCTGATTTGGTTTGCCGGTAACGTGGAGGTCCAGACTCGAGTCCAAGTTGAGAATATTGAAGATATTTTACTCTCAATTTTCTCTCAGACTTTCCTTCTATACAAATGCAAGTACATTTTCTTTAAAATTAAAGTTCCTCATCCATGTTTTATTAGTGTGGCTAGACTTTGACAGCTTATAGATTAGTAAGGTGGAGCTAATAAAAAAAACTAATTTACTCGTTTAAATAAAAGTGGGAACTTAAAATTCTCGAATATATTGAATCCTTAGGAATACTCGAAAGTTGAGGACTCAAGAAAATATCTAAATCAAGATTAATTTTAAATAGATATATTTAATTTAAGATAATATTGGTTTAATGCTCTTATAGTGCTTTTTTATGGTATAGTTAAATAGGATTTTTAATCTTGCAGAACCTCATTTGTGCAATAAAACCGATTTCACACGAACATATTTGGTGACAAAAACTCAAATCTCAGTTCTAGGAGGGAGTAAGTATATTATTTTAACCAATAATCAATTTTCAAATATTTCAACATTTTTAACACCAGTGTTCGATATTTCAATACTTTTCAACGCAAATTACAAATTTTTATATTCCTAATATTATTTAAAGTTATGGAATTTAGGAAAAAAAGGCACATACAATATTTAGTAATAACCTAACTAGCACCGCTTCTAACTAATTGTTCAGATTATATGCATAAGTAATACGTAAGCTTAATGATTACTCCAAAGTGTTAGGGATGAATAAGGCTGAAGTTAAAGACGTGTATCCGCATTTGCATGGAAGGACAGTGGCACACCATTTAGGAAATACCACCCACATTACACCCTTCTGGGATTCAACCCAGATCTCTTCGTCATCAAATACAAGTTGAAAACCTGGGTTGGTTATCAAGGTTTCTAAGTCGTCAAACCCACAATTTACTAGATTGTCAGTTATGGGTATGTTGAGAATTGAATCTCAACTGAGTTCAATGGGGCTAATTTTATCTCCATTCGTTCTGGTGAACTTTTTCCAGTACTCTTCTACTTATTGTGTAGATTATTGATTAATAAGTATGGTTCTAATCGTGATCTAAAATAAGTAAAGAAATACTAAATTTGACATGTCTTTACTACATTGTAGGGTAGCCTTTACGACTATATGGAACAGACGTATATCTTATAAAATATATATATATATACATAGCTCCCTCAAAGAGTTATATAGTACCATAGCTCATCTAGATAGCTATATATGGGTACGTGAACTAAATTTTCTGTCTCGTATGATCTATTTTTTCTAATAATAGGGCGGTTAGGGTTTGTATATTGGGTGGAGTGTTTTAATAAATGGTTTCCCACTCTCCTTCCAAGCATATTCTTATTAGCTACATTTCTGATGAATTCTACTCTACATATCTCTTATTGTATGTATGCAAATAACCCGGATGGGTATTAAATTTCAGCGCACGTAAAAATAAAGAATAAAGAACATACCAAATTTTATAAAATTTGTATCCAGGCGTTGTTTAGCATTACAAGCAAAATGGAACTTCTCGTTTTGCCATGAACATAATTTTAAGGTCACTTTATATAAGCAAAAATTTCAAATTTTGTTAGTATATTCACAACTATTTGAGATAAGAAAAAACTTATCATTGTTAAGGTATAGTACTATTAAAATTGAAAATATTTTAATCTATAAATAAAATCAATAATTTCAGACTATGAGCAAACAAATATTTCTTAAGGAATATTTAGAAATTTGTTATGGATTTGAATGCTCTTCGGTGAGCATGCTTCTATTTTATCAACGTTTCTGTAACAGTGTATATTATTACATGTCTTATATTTGGTGGAGTGTTACTGCACTGGCATATTATTTCGTCTCACAAATTTTACGAGCATATTCTAGGAGTAGTGATCCAATATGGTGGGCAATGTTCTAAGCCGCCACTCTCATAATAAACTAGACTGCACATGACGGTGATATCCAAACCTGACTCCCAGTCGAGTGTACTGAGGGCTGAGGGTGGTTTTCTAAATATTTATCCACCATAATTTCATACAATTGAGGATAAAATTATTATCAAAAAGCAGTGAAAGTAATTTTGCTTCAGTTTATAGATTCTTGATGTCTATATCTGGGGTACCACGTAATACAGCACCAATGATAAAAATGTATCTAAATATGTACACTATGGACCAGAAGTCTGGTACAATTTCAATGAATCTCATTGAGATATTAAATAATCTATTTGCAAAATTTACATAATGGAAGATTATTAGTAATTTTTGAATTATAGTTAGTAGTTTAAGTAGGGTTCAACATAATGACCACCAGTGTTTCTGTATAACTCAAATAGTTCAACAGCATTTCTAAACACATCCTGGATCATTTGGGGAAGTTGCAACATTTCATATACGTTCACGTAAGCGATCCAGGCTCACCATCCTTGTAGTTATCTAGACTTGTGTTATGATATACCCCCATTCCAAGCGAAAAAGTTCAAAGAGGTTAGATCAGATAATCTATCTGGCCACGTTCTGATATTTCCAAGTCAAATTCATCGATTTGTAAACTGTTTATTCAGGTAATACCGAACAATAGTGGAGACATGACAAAGGGGGTCTTTTGATGAACAACTACCCTATTAATTTAGCCGTCTTCATCCAAATGAGACATAATAAATTACATCAATATATCAAAATAAGTCAACCCTGTAATAGTAGTTTAATGTTTGGAGAGTCTCTTTCGTTTTATTGAACAAAGTCCGCTGGACGTTAATTCAGCCAAATGCGACAATGGTGTTGATGTACTTTGCCACATATTGTATGGAACGTAGCTTCATCACTAAAAACAATGTCCTCCATTAAGTTGTCACTTGGATGCATTCTAGAAAATCTGCACACGCTGCATTCCTTCTTCATATTAACAATATAAAACCTGCAAATATTAACTTTTGTTGCTACATTAATTTTAATAACTCAGCTCACCAATGTTATTGGAAGACTGAGCCTGTGTGGTGCTGCACAAAGAGACCTGCATGGATTTTAATTGATTATTTCACCCAGATCATTCACATTATCCTTTGATATACGTGATGGCTTACTTCTTAATTAATCATTTACAAAACATGTTTGTTTGAATTTTTTCCCTTTTTTACGTGTCTACCGGTCTTGCTTTCCTGAACTTCCTTTCAAATTTATTTCATTTTTTACATCACTTCTTTTCTTGGATTCACCAGGTAACTATTTCAACACGCTCCTCGCACCTGGGACCCTTGTCCTAATATACAAATGCTTTTATCACCGATAAATCCAAGAATCGCCCCGTGCTCAGGATCATTCTCCACTCATTTTTAAGGCAGAGTCTGTGATGGACGTGCATAAATCTTCGGCTACAAAATGTGTGATCAATTATTAAGATCATGAACTATAAAATAATGCAACTACCAAAGACTCAGAAGAGATTTATGCTGCCAATAATACAATGACAACCGTAAAAATGCGCATTTGATGGTAGATTAAATAACCGAGAGATTATAGTAGTGCGTTATAGCTGCATCTAAATATATCCTTTATATTAATAAAGTGCACCCAAACACAGTTATAGAACCCAGGACATTTAGCTTAAAACGATAATTATCTTACCACTGAGCTATCCAGTAGTCGTCCCATGCACAGTAGAATTTTTTAACTCATCTTTACTCCGGGTTATGTGATGTACAGTACGTGTGGAAATCGACGTCTACATAATGTACAATCAATTAAGATCATGAGCTACCAGAGAATGCAGCCACTTTGGACTGGGGAGGACTTAATGCGCTTACGCACTTTTTGCACATGTTGGTTTTGAAATTGTATCTGGTCTACCAAGCTAGTTTTGACGTGCATACGAAGGAATTCTTCAGTTTGATTTAAGTCAAGCTGTACATGACGTTGTCAACGAGACTGAAATATTCTAATTGGTCGCTATGCCCTGATTTTATGTTTCTGCAAACGTGTGACTTTACAGTCCTAAGGAAAATTAGCGCCTTGGGCCGTAATGGATGCGAACTTCAACCTACTTGTACCTAACTTGATTTCACACAACGCTGATATTAAATTTTTGAGCCCACCATGTTTTTAGCTAGAGTCTCTTAGAGCTGTTTTATCATTGTCTGAATCATAGTTGCTGTTCTGCCCCCTGCCAAGGATGAAGTTATCAAATCAGGAGGAGGAGGGGGGACGAGGGTCTATTCTTCCTTCGGTCATGACTGTACTAATGGGAAGTAGTAAAGCCATCGAATACATTAGCGTAAGCCTGGATAGCACCAAGATGGTTGTAGAAATTCGTTTGGTGGTAGTCGTTATCCGTATTGTGTCGTAAAATGGAATCTTATCGATTTCGGCAACAGCGATCTATGTCCATACAAACCAAGTGAAACAAATACCTGTCTGTTTATATTTTATTTTCAATGGGCCTCCTTAATTATGTATAGTTTACTTTTTTAATCATTTTGATTACCTCTATGATGTGGAACTATTTATTAATAATATGTGGGAGTAAATAAGTGTTTAGTTTATTTAAATGTTCATCTTTATGGTCTCTAATTACATAGCCTTTCATTGCACATTTTAATTTGTATATATATATATATTATAACAATCTTAAACGGTAATACGTAGTTGATATATATTTGGTATTGGTATATTATATCACTAGATAGCTGTTGCCCGCGGCTTTGCTCGCGTGGAAGTTGATTATATACAAATACGAAAATATACATATGTATTTACAGATTAATTTAAAATATTACATTACGTTGATGACCATAACTTGACCTCAGATCAAAAATAATGCAAGTCCGATACAAACTTTCACCCCCTTTTTCATCCCTTATTAAATAAAATTTCCAAAATTCCTGAAACACGTATTTATTTATTTTACGTCAATAACCGAAATACAGAATTTTGTTTATGTAACTTTCAAAATGACGGACTTTCATACATATTATCATCCTCTATTTTGACCCCTTTGGGGTGGAATTTTCTAAAATCCTTTCTTAGTGGGTGCCTACATAACAAAATGAATATACAGTCCGAATTTCATGCTTGTAGCCTTGATAGTTTGTGCTCGGTGATGATGAATCAGTCAGTCAGTCCGATACAAAATTTAACCCCCTTTTTCATCCCTTATTAAATACAATTTCCAAAATTCCTCAAACACGTATTTATTTGTTTTACGTCAATAACCGACATACAAAATTTTATTTATGTAACTTTCAAAATGACGGACTTTCATACATATTATCATACATATTATCATCACCTATTTTGACCCCTTTGGGGTGGAATTTTCTAAAATCCTTTCTTAGTGGGTGCCTACATAACAAAATGAATATATAGTCCGAATTTCATGCTTGTAGCCTTGATAGTTTTCGCTCGGCGATGATGAATCAGTCAGTCAGTCAGTCAGTCAATCAATAAGGACATGTTATTTTATAAGTATAGATAACAAGCATAAACGTCATTGGTTGTTGAATAGATTAAATAAAATCAATGTAAATGGAATGATGTTGTGGGTGCCACTGTCACATAACACATTGAGAGAAAAAAAAATCCGGCATACACTCCTTGAGCTGAAAGAAAGCTACCTTTCTCAAGACCTCCAGCCTTCACCTTCATTTCTTAATGAATACGTTGATTAAACAATATACCAATGACTCTCGCAGCACTCTCTTAGAGTAATAATCAATCTTAATTCATTGATACACCAGTAGCGATTACAGACTACACACATTCCGTGGGAAATAAGGTACAAAACTCAAATAATAATGGCACAAATCAATTTTAATGTGGACTATAATTATTTTAGTATCATAAACAAACATTAGTCATCAACCTTACCTATGGCATGCCTTAATAATTATATTCTAAAATTGTATTTAGAAAAAAAAGTTAAATAAAATGAAATATTAAAATATACCAATTTACACTTAGTAAGGTAAAACAAATTTAAAATGTTTGAATCAATAAAAAATTACATGAATTCTCCAAGTAATAAAAAGAACGCAACAAAAGTTATTGTTCTTATAAGGATGGATTAACTGTAATCTATTTTTTACTTTTGACTGATTTATATATATTTAATAGTAATACAATTTATAATTTTGTTTAAAAATAAAATATATACTCGATATATCCTAGAACTCTCCTTCATTCTTTAATAGCCAAGGTCAATATTATTGTCTTCAGATGAAGAAATTTACTAGTGGAGGATAAAATGTTCAGGTCTCACCGGGGTTGAAACGCTCTGCTCTCAAAAGTGAAAATATTAAGTTCAGATATGTTTACAAATTCTTACCTTTAAATATTATAGATTTCAACAAATTGTACGTTAAACTGTCACTTGGGGACTTGGGATCCCTTTTAAACACTATATATTCTCTAAACGAGACTTCAACCTATATTTAAGGATTTTATCATTCTTGGCATAGGATCACTTTCTAGCCATTTTTGCTAGAAAAAACCCAGAAAAATCCAAATTTATCATTAAAATATTCTAAATTATCTATTCAAAAGTGTTCTATTCAAGCAATGATATACAAACACACATGTTTATAAAAACTACCAATATATAAAATGACATTATCAAAGTAACAACAATGGAAAAACAAAAAATGAAAACACTGGCAGATGAAATAATATCCTCCCAGAGTAATTACTATATTACAGGTAGTACATATTAATATTAAGATAAAACTAAGTGCCATATATATGTCAATCTTGCATGGACTAGAGATTATTGCAAGACTCACTTTGAAAATAATCGATTTATAAACAATAAACAATTTCGAAAGTTGGCACTCGCAAATAAGAAGTTTATCAAACCAAAATCAATTCACTTCAAAAATAATCAATGCATCCGTAACCTTTAAATAAATCTTGAGGCAGATTATAGCTCTCAAAACAGATAGGTGATTTAAGTATACTTCATAAAACACTCTAGTTTGTAATTAAAAAAACTGGTAGTGACTATTCACATAAACAGGTATATTAATAAATCCCAACTACCCAAATTTATTAAAAACTTTCTGCCAAGAAACTCTTGAAAAAGCCAACAAAATTTAATTGGATTTAAATCAATTATAATAAAAAAAGGTGAGCTTATAAAATAACATCACAAAAAATTTATCAAATATTTAAGCTATATTTTAATACTAATCTTATATTTTATTTAAAAAAATGCAATTCTGGAAATCTTTATCAGCCTTAAATTTTTGTAAAATGATGGTCATTTGGTGGTCAGGTTCGCAATAGAATGGTTTACCAGATACGGAAGACTGAAGTTCATTTCTTGGTCCTGGCATTAAAAGATGGTTATTTGTAGTTTACTTGTTGTCACCGCTTTCGGGTAGTTCGCATACTAGCTAATGATGCAAATGTGTTAGGGATGAGGAATTCAGAATTTAAAGGAAGCCTATTCTTATCCATGTGGAGGGAGGGTGAGAAACCATTTAGGGAAAACCACCTCCTACACCCAACCCGAATTTGAACAACTTTATTCACAATAGATCTATAGCAAGACATTTCAACCACCAAATCTGGTTAGGGATTTTTTCCCCCACTTGTTATTTATCGCTGTGGTTTCTCATTCTTTCTTCAAGTTATTGTGGGGCACTTTCTTTGATCGAAACTACCCATCAATAGAGTAAGCCATTATTAATCTTTGCCTTAAAAAATGATCAAATTAGTAATATTGCCCGTAAAAATATCCACGGGATTTAAGGCGTTATGCTTGAATTAACTCTGTTATAGTTGATGGGGTGTCATGGATAAAATATGTGTCGAGTGCACTGAGGGTGTATTTATACAATTGTTTGTTCTTTTAATCTGAATTTACCATCCTACCCTCATGATTAGGTATCTCCTTAAAATGTATCATCCTCATCGTATTAATTATAATTAAGAGCAAATGGAGAGTGATAAGTGTAGTCCTAAAATAATAGCCCATCTGATTTCACCGACTGTAATAGGAGCTAATATTGCCTATAACTATTACAAACCAGACTGTGTCAAAATTGACGAAACTTGACTTAACACACTTGATATTAATTTAAGAATTTAAAAAAATCTCTCAGACAGGGTAATAACAGCAACTGGTTATATTCCCTCCTCCTTTCCCCTTGGCTTAAACTCAACCTGGTCCCTTTTATATAATTCAGTGCCAAAAAGGGATATTTTAGTTCCTAAGAATTTTAAAATAGCTGATAATAAGGTTATTGGTGAAATATTGTCAGTATTGATCGATTGAGGGCTGATGCCATGGAGTTTTTTTGTGGGTGAAATCTGTCACTTTCAATAATATAAAATTTGATACATCATATATTTTATTTAATTGTCAAACATGGGTAGGTAATTACAATTATTTATGTCGCTTTTTCTGTATGTGTCTCTGTTACTCTCTATGTCTGTCTTTAATTGGGTACTCAGCCGATTAGATATATTTGGTTCAATATTGATGTTTGGATGATATATGATCAAATGTCAAAGTAAAACCATGATTTTGATTTTAATCCTAAAATTAAGAGTAATTTAATAATATTAATGATTTTTGAAAATTTAAAATAATTCGATAATTTTTTATATTAGTTTAGTTTGAAGTTTTTTACATAGTAAATAATAAGGCTGTGTTTGTTTATATAAAAACTAGTCGTATTGATGAGAATTTTTTGACAATTTAAAGTTTTAGGAAAATAGTAGTTACAAGTTTGTTCAAAATGTATATATAGGGAGTGTTAAAAATTATAAATAGCTTTTTATACTTTTTTTAAAGAAAATTTCATTCAATGGAAATATACTGATAGATGATTTTAGAAAATTTTAAATTTATAAAACTAAAAAGATTCTTGACCACTGTTATTTCAAATTTAAATCCGAAAAGTATTTCATATAGATAATAATATAATAGGTTTATTTTTAATTTAAGAGTATTTTAATTACTATCAATTTTTTTAAAAATATTGTTAAATATTTTGCTCAAACAGTGTCTAACCAAATTTTTTTACAAATGAGACTTTTTGGAAAATGCATGTAATCTAATTTAAAATTGTGCAGCCATATTTAAGATTTACTGAAAATATTTTACCCTCGGTGTGTAAATCAGCATATTTCCTATATTCGTGTGCACGCAAATTCATTTAGGAGCTTTCCGATAAAAGTAATTTATCCCCCTTAAAACTCTCTTACCTATCGAGATGTTTAGTTTTTGATTAATAGTTTGTGATAAATAAAAGATTTAACAGTTCCTCTCAAAATATATATATGAAAAGTGTTTCAAATGACTATAAAATTATGATGTTTTTTCTGAATAAAACTCACTTAAGGGTAGTTTACTAAAAATATATGTTTAAAAACTTTGTTCCCAACTGTAATAGACTATGTAAGAAAGTATATATGGTTTAATCGTAACATTTATTTTTAGATGGCGTACTTCAGTTTGTTAGTGTGTTGTACACAGGTTATAAGTTTCAAAACTACGTTTGTAGTATTAAATGCTGTTTTAAACTAAGTTAAGCAATGCAATATAAACTAAATGTCACATTAATTATTTTTCTTTATCGTTTATAGTATTTTATCTTACCTTACGTGTATTATTTTGTAACAATATCGCACTAATTTTACTATGAAAATTGTATAGCTATGATAAGTAGCTTGAAAGATAATTTTATTCATATAGGGTATATCTGTTTCTGATCACATAGGTGTTTTGTAAGCGTGCTTATTAATTTTGAGATATAGGGACCCAGGTTAATATAATTAGTTAATACAGACTGCTCAATTTCGAGTTTTTTTTCTCTCAAAGGAAATTATATTACCGTTTGTTAAATACAAGAAATAAAACTCGATTAAAGTCAAATATATATGTTAAACCTAATCTATACGTAGTTTTACAATTATTCCAAATTGTATATTTAGGTTAGATAAATAATATATGTCTAACATTAAAAATACTACAACACTCAACATAATAACAACTGTATAGAGAATGTAAGAAAATGTTTGATTTGATTAATCTTATTTTGTGCGTACTTATTATTTATCTCAGAATAATTATTTTAATTTTTGTAGTTCAATAATTATATAAAATTTAACCATAAAATAAACAAACCAAAACATAGTATGTATTGTTTATACATTTTAAACATACAGTTTGTTTCAGAGGAATAGTAAATATTTTGGAAGGTTTTAGTATTGATTATTCTGGGTAAAATATTCATATAGTCACGTGTCCAATTCGCGATTGCTGCTGAGCTGCAGCTGTTAAACTAGAGTGTACAAGTCCGATGCAAACGCAGCTCTCTGACTCATCTGTAACGAAGAAGCAATAATAGCCTGCTCTTTGGTGTTAGAAGTGTTATTAAGAATGCCGCATATCTTTAAACATAATGAATATGCTGATATCGTTATTGCAAAGTAAGGTCTGTTGCTGCTTTTAGAGAATACCTTAGACTCTGCTCACTCTCCTATATTATGATTTGTGGGGATGGACGAAAAGTGAAAAGAAAGGGTAAATAAATAGATTAGACGAATTTGTCACTTGCAATAAAGATAGTGCTGCCATGATAAAAGAACGTTAATACAACGTTAGGAGAAAAATACGAACTATTATCATAGAGTTGCAGTTGCAAAGTGTGTTGAGTTTGGTATTGGAATTATTTGTGTTTAGTAAGATTAAATCATTCAATAAACACAAACAACAAGTCGGTTAATGTTATTTAATAGTTTACATTTCATAATGTCCTTTCACGCAACAGTTTCAAACATCTCTATCCCCGCAGCCATTGAGATTAGGACTATTCATGTTTATTTGAACATTTTACTCATAATAATCAAGATTACAACCTCCTAAATTATTCCCTTTCTCTCCTAAAACGCCCTTGTTATGTATAAGTTATGTATATAATATATATGTAACATATATATTACATGTATATATAACTTAGAAATATAATAAGTTATATATATATATATATATATACATATATACATATATATACATATATAATATATATATATAATATTTGCGATTGTAATCAGGGATTCGATCCGGAAGCAGAATTGATAACAGAAAATAATCAATTATTTTTAAGGAGCCAGAACTGGTACCAAAACCCCAAAAGTAAATTACTTACGAACCGGAACTTGAATCGTATATATATTTTAAGTTATTTAAGGTTTTTATCGATTTTTAAATATTATACTTTTTTTATAGTAAATAATTTATAGTTGCATGTTATAGCCTTCATTCTGAAACTTAATTTTATTTATAAATGGAAATTCTCCTTTTTCTTAGAATGTTTGTGAGGGTGGGATACATTTATTTTCCAAGGGGATTATAGAAGTATTTATAAGCACTAATGAGTTCAGAAATTTGAGAAATTGATTTTTTTCACATAGTGTAGGGTTTTCTCATTTGACTCTTCAGGAAGATGTATTTAATTTTGAGTGAATGCAAATTCATCTAAGAAAAGGGTATACTGAGAAATGAGAATATCTTTCCAGTTAAACAATTAGTCTAAGCTAAATACAAAGAAATGTATTTAAAAGTTTTATTCCTAAATGTTAAACAATTTAGTTTGTTGTTGTTTGATGGCTAATTTTCTTAAAGTGGTAAAGGGGTGACGAGGGGGGGGGGGTTAAGGTTACAAATTGTTAATCATGTCACCCATCCTTCAAAAATAATATTAAATAAGTATTCCAAAGTTTGTGTTCATTTTGTATGGTTCAGAATTTTATTAATATATGATTTTGAATTATTTAATAGGTAAGGCGAAATAGGTATTACCCAGTGCAGAATTTATTTAAATGATAGGGAAAGTGATTAACACATCAAAGATATTATTAGGTTGGTTTTTTGTAATGTACGGTGTCTAAAAATTAAGGAGTTCAAGAATGTACCAACATTTTAAATCCAAAATGTTCGAATTGAAATAGAGAATATTGCCTTAAAATTATTTTAATATCCTGTTATTGAATCCTAGTATAATGTTTTTATACAGCTGATTTAATCGTTTTAAACAAATAAACAAAAATCATATGATTATACACATTTCCCTTTTGTTCCCTACATGATACGGTGCTGGTTTGGTTGCATAAAACCAGCATCAGATAGTTTAACTCGTGTACTTTTTTTTTAGAATTGAAAATACGTATAAAGCAAAGTTTTGTTATGTAATAAATTTAATTGGACACCGTCTATTAAAGAAGATAGTGCTAATTTGTGTGAATAACGGATATCATACAGTCAGTTCAACTAATTCTCTGACCATTAATATTAGTTTTTTTTAGACTGGAGCCACAGCTTAAATGTTCAAGTAGCTCCACATTTTGTCCTCACTAAGCTGAGTCCACTCCGTTCCAGACCCACTGCTTCACAGAAAATTTGGAAGCGTTAGGGATCTAGCCCGGGACCTCTATATATGCAGTCAGTATCTCAGACCAATAGACCACAAAGTCAGCATTATTATTTTTTAAAGTTCTGACAAACAAAAATAATATCAAATAAAATGATTTGTTCAAATGGCGCCATGATCTCTAAATAAACTTTGCAACTATATAACTACGGTATTTAATTATTTGTATTTTATAATATAAATACCATGTATTTTTTAAAAAAATTACATTTTATTAATATAGTATATTTACAAATATTTTAATGAAATTTTAGAACTAGTAAATATATATATTTTAAGAATCGTAATCTAATTAAGAACCGAAAATAACTGAAGCTTTTTATTTATTTTTAGAACATAAATTTTTAAAATTTTGTTTGTAGAACCAGAATATGAACCAGAACAGGTAAGTATATTTTTTAATATTCCTGATTGTAATGCATATTAGCATCCTATTTAATATTAACTAAATTATTTATTTAATTATGAGTTATTTACATAAATTGTTTTTATGTTTTATTCCCACACTTTACAGCATGGTTATTATTAACGTCTTAAACTTAAGGGTATATATGAGTAGTATTGGCTATAGGAGGCGCACTCGCATTAGTGTGGAGAGAGGAAGGATAAAAACAGGGATAAAGAAAATGTGAGAAAACATCCACATCACTCAAGGTCGAGTGAGAGTCGAGCCTTTACTTTTCCGTAACCAACGAAAAAGTATATTAAAATATGACGCCTTAAACCGCGTGATCCAACAGTACAGTTAGAATATACTGGAAAAAATATAGTTTGGGATAATATTATTAATTCAGTAAATAATTACTAGCCATTTTATTATTACTATTATTATTACTACACCGCGTCTTACTACCCGTTCGGGTTATACGCCCTTACGCTAATATGTAATGGTAGGGTGATTGTGAGATGAAATGGAGGACATACAGTTTAACGTGGAATACGAACCACGGTGGAGGCTTGGCATTCCACACATTCACAAGTTGTGACACATATTGTCATAGGTGAAGGAAGGGTTTGGCAATCAGATACATCTGTGCCGGGACCGAGGATTGAGCCCCGGACCCCCAGCACAGAAGTCCAACACCTTACCCCTAGACCACCAGCCACCCTACTGGCTGTAACAAACATTAAAATATCAAAACACAACTCAAATTAGATTTAATTATGATGATGATGATGATGATTGTAGATGCGTTTGCTCTTCAGACTGTGTTCACTCATCACTGAGAGACTTTGGTTCAAATCCTGATGGAGTCGATTCTAAAGTATTAACATTTTGTTCGTAGTTTCAGGTCAATCAATTACCATGAGCTAACAAGTGTTATAATGTCAAGCGACTGAGGAAGTATTGAACTTTTTCAAATTATTACATTAAAATTGTTAATTTAATCGATTATAAAGTACCCTGCTTTGCCCGGTATAAATGTTTCTAGTTGCCGTGGCCTTATTATCTTTATCCCTTCAAATTTTATCTTATTTTGTTTGTCTGTCTTGCGCATTGTGTGAAATATACAGCACGCAGAGGTTTGAACAAATTTTACTTTGTTTCCAAACCGATTTTTAATAAAAACTTTACCTTGCGATTCTTAAGCAGATTATCTGTTTTCAAATTTAATCTTAACTAACATTTATTTCAAGCATATCTTAAAATTTGACAACACGTTTTAGTACACTATAATAATATTTATAATTTTACTTTAAAAAAAACCACCTTATTTATAGCAAGAGTAAATCACCAAAACCAAATATTTTGTCTGTAAAGTCGAGTCTTGGTATTATTTTTAAACTGAACTATTTTGTTTACAATTCATAACCATTTTCTTATAGGTGTTAATATTACATACAGATCCGTGTAGTAAATTTTCTTTATTTCATTATAAATAAAGACAATATTTTAAGAATATTGAGAATTAGACCTCAGACCGTCTATGTCTTATGCTTCGTGACGCCACAGTCTGAGAAAATAACTTCAACAACAGAATGACTCAAACGACCGATTGCTTTAAGTGTCTATCAGATTTAATAATTCATAGATGGTAATATTTTAATCCATGCTAATACTCATTTTAGGTATTCATCTAATTTCATATTATTTCCAGAAAAGGTGCTTGTAAATAATAAACAACCCACCTTTTAGTCGAATGTGTATGCCCTTAATGAGTCACTGACACGATATACTCGATTACCGATGTCTGGGAGACTGGGGTCCAGGTTTATGATCACACTTGGATGAAGGGAGGCTGGTTTTTCCTAAATTATTCTATATTACAACTCCACGGAACTGTAAATATTATTATACTAAATTAAACCTTCATAATACCTACCACACTAGTGTAATTAGTACCTATGCATATAACCTGAATGGGTAGTAGGTTGTGATTATAAAAAAATATCTATTTATGAAATTGCTTGACAATTTCGGCGAAAAAATAAGCTATCCAACTATATAGTTTGCAGTTTTAAAAATATATTTTAGAATATTTACTACTGTATTGAGCGTCCAATTCACTCCAAGAGCTTGGAAGGGTGCACTTGAACGGGCCATATAAATTTTCAAAGTTATCATGTTTATATTGGTTGCATGATTAGGTTTCTCTTTGATCGGTATTGATGTTATGTGCAAATTTTTCCATTTCATTAAATTGTAAAATTTATTAAAATATTATATAAATTGGTGAAAACAGAACACAAATCGGTCAATCGAATTACTGTTGAGTGTATACGAAAACTTATTATTAAAAACAATTTTTTACATGGATTGTGATTGGTGGGCACTCAGATAAAGTCGTCATAGTTCTCGTAATCTTTATTTTTGCCTACAATATAAATTTTGTTCTTTGAATCGCTGCCGGGTATAATGAGAGGTTTATCTTCACTGGTTCCTCACTCTCTTTCCATGTAAATGTGATCATACTTTATCTGAATTCTGAACTACTTATCTTTGCTACAATAATGTAACTACGAGGGTTTATTGAAATGGTAGTAGGACGTGTCATATTTTTTAATTAGAGGGACAAATGTTATATTAATTAGTTCTAAATAAATAGAATATCTTTTGTAAGCTTTGTGAAATTTCTATGAAAATATTTTAGATTTTTTTTTATATATACACCATAATAATTAATGTTAAATAGGTTTCTAATTTTTTAAAAGAGTTTTGTTCCGTGAGAGAATTTAAAGAAATTGGTATTATTTTTATCGGTAGAATTATTCAAAATTAAATTTTTGAAAATTTATCAAATTTTCAAAGTCAAACGTTAGCTCAAATTATAATTTAATTTATGGTGCTATACTTGTATGTTTGTAATTTATTCAAATTAATGTTTTTTATGTTCTCACTTCTTACCCACATCCCATTCAAAATTTACAGCCTTCGTATTGTGAATATCTTATTTACCCATTGACAAAGCCCAACTAAAATGTTTATTTACACATTTACTATCTTAAAAGTCTCTAAACATCTTATTTATAGCTTTGATCTATGATAAAACACAAATCCAAACCTTACATAAATGTATTATGCCATTTTCCTTCTTTTACTACCGATCCAGACTAGACACATATTACCACTAACAGTATATACATGATAAAGGCAGAATACAAAGTAAATCAAACCCCATTTTCGTAGTGGCGGACGATAAATATTTCGGGGCAAAACAATTTAGTACACTGGGGTGGAAATAAAATGCCAATATCTCCATCTCTGGTCCAATGTTTCTGTATTTAGGTGCTTAACTGAATGAGCCAATATGGTCAATAGTTCAAGGGAAAATTTCAGGATAAGTAATTATTGTGATATTGCAATATGAATGATTGCTGGACGAAAAATTAACTTTACAAGAGCACGGATGGAATGTATAAATATATGCTAATGATATAGAAAGTGCTTGGAACAGAATAAAATAAGCTGTAGTTTAGTGCGTGAAAGAAACGTGTGAAATTTTGGTGGTGGGAAACTTAAAAAGATATGCTTGGTGGAATTAACAGGTGAAAGAAGCTGTGAATAAAAGAAAAGAAACGTACATACGAATTATTGCAGTGAAGAGTGAAATAAAACGTAAGGGTTTGTGGGACGTATACAAGGGAAAAAAGACGAATTCACAAACAGTAATAAAGGAAAGTAAGGAGAAATTGAGAATAAAAAAGAATAAAGAATTCAGAATGATTTTGAAGGAAATAAAAAGCTGCTCTAGAAATGGGTAAAGAGAAAGTAACGGAGTGCAAGGAAATATCTATGGCATTCAGGATGAACATGGTGGATTATTTATTTACCTAAACTCAAAGGTTTCTCTGTTAATATTATTTATGGTTCAAACTGTACAGGAATTATGTTTTTCTCAACAAATAATCTACTTGATTAAATGTCCATTGATATATTATATATTATTAATTTTGGGGTCCGTCTGTTTAAAAAAAATATTTATATGCATTAATTTTATGGAAATATTTTAGAAAATACAAACAAATGTTAACAATACCTTAACATATTTAAATAATGAAATGTTCTGTGTTATTTAAAATATATGTTATACAAATACCGAACATATTAATTAAATCAACAATGTAATGTTTAGTATATGTTTTATCTTTATAATAGTACATATAGTACCAGTATTGTTTACCACTGACTTAAACTACCTAACCTACACAATGAGAAGGTGAATTTTATTTAAATGGAACAGAATTATCCTTTGCAGGAGATGGGAATTTAAAATGTTGAAAAAATAATCTCAGTTCACCGTTAGAGCTACCAATCTTTGTCATTTGATTCAAGAAAATAACATGTTATTCTTTATCTGACATTCTCAGTTTGACTTAATTGGAACACCAACTAATTTCATAGGTTAGGCCCTTAGGTTTTCTTTAGTATAATATTATTCTGGGAGGAAGGATATTTTTTATTAAATGTAAACTCAACTTTTAATAATCAACAATGATAAAACGTTACCTTATTATTAGTGTTATTTCATAGTTGTTTCCGTTGAAAAATTACAAATAAAATTCACAAGAATTGATGTATACATTTCTGAAAATTGTTCCTAGTATGTTTTAGAAGTGTAAAAGAATTACTTTTACTCTAATTAGGGCTGTTACTTATATTGTTATGTAAGTTACAAGGGGATCACTGACTCGAAAAATCATAAGATCTAAGAATAATACTTAATTAGTTGAATAAGGGAAAAACACGTGAAAATTGCTCAAATGTTTCTTTCTGTCGGTTGGTAATTTAAATGCGAGGACCAATCTAAAGCGCTTTTAGGAATATATATTTTTCAAAAACTAGGGGGAGGTGGGCTACTACTCTAAATAGCTTTGGAAGCCTCTAATTTAAAGAAAATCAAGGCAAGAATTACTCTAAATAATATCTAGAGGCAGCTACAGTAGTTATAAACAATCAAAACAAAAACCACTCAAAGAATTCTAGAGGAATCTAATTTAAAATAAATTCGGGAAGAAACCACTCAAACTAGCTAACAAAGGCAACCAATTTTCAAATATTTTCCAAGTGTAAACCACTTCAAATATATTTTAGAAATATTTAATGTAATAACAAAATTCAGGCAAGGATCACTCTAAACAGCATCCTGGCGTAACCGAATTTCAAACACTTTCTGTAGCACTCCAAACACCTTGAAGAGAAGTTTTATTAAATGTTTAATGACGAGGAAATCTCAAACTATATTCTAGTAGAATTCAATTTAAAAACATTTTCCAGAGTTGTGTCCTTGGAGCCCTATTTGGTTTGGGGGACAATTTAAAAAAAAAAAAGATTCTAATCCTCCCCTACATAAATAAGGATCTGCCACAAACGGATGTAGCATATTAATTGTATATATACTAATATTTAACTTGCCGAATTTATCCTCGTTGCTAAGCACACATCATAAGTGGAATAGTTAGTTTCTAAGCCATAC
Organism: Timema cristinae; assembly: GCA_039000515.1. Lineage (NCBI taxonomy): Eukaryota > Metazoa > Arthropoda > Insecta > Phasmatodea > Timematidae > Timema > Timema cristinae. The sequence continues at coordinate 39,952,659 of JBCFYV010000003.1, read as the reverse complement.
CTTAAAGAAAGTGCAATGAGAATGTAGAATAATTACATATTTGTGAAACCTACCAACAAAAGATGATTTAAGACTTTTTTTACCAACAAAACCCCATATTAAAGTAACTTATATTATTTTATAACATAATTGATGTTGTAGATGGTAAAAATTGTGTAGGACTCAAATAGTCTAACTATTATTATTTTCTTGGGTCTCTAAAAATTTGGTGGTGTATTCAACACATTTTTTACACATCATTTTATTTAGAATCCTTGGTCAAAAGTCTACCAACCGGGGGAAGAGCCTTTTTAAATATATGTTCGTATTTTTCCTCAGTAAAACCAGGACCTATGCTACATTTTTACTCTAGAGTTTGAGTGAAGACCACCTTGGCTTAAGACTGGTGTGTTTGATTTAGTGGTTACTACACATGTTTTATAAGGCAGGTAAGATTTTAAAGTATTTATAACCCAATTACATATAACTTTATTTATAAGATTGTTTAAAGTCAATAAATGTATGTTATAAATGAGCCACACACCAAAATTATTGAATTTACTGTATACATAGAATTATTTATTTTTCCAATAATTTATGGCTCGTCAACACTTAATCTCACTCGCTTGTCGTAAGATGCGTTGGGTTTATTTTCTGCTTCAAAAGGAATAATTTACAATGAAATTTCAAAATAAAATTTACAATCAATCTTGATGTAGATTTATTAGATGTGTGAGACTGATTGTTGACAAACAATTAAAAATTCACAGCAGTATAAATAAACCATACCTATCCCCTTGCTACACCTACATTTTAAGTATGCCATTTAAATTGAACAGGTAATAAAAAATCAGCCATGATAGTAAAAATATTAAACTCGTTCCAATTATTATTTCATAAACTTTATATCTTCCATGTTTTAGATCGGAATATTAATGCAAGGCTTAGTTATATTAATTAATTATTTGAGTAGTATTTCTTCTTGTAAGAACCATTATAATCTAGTATTAAGTTGATTTCATTACAAGATTTTCAATTCATTAACAACTGAGAAAAAAAGTGTTTTATCGTAACCGAAATTTTACAATTTTTTGGTCTTATTTTAACTAGCTTTATTTGTCAAAATGTTATGGCTCTATTGTAGATTGGAGTATTTTATCCTTCATTTTAAGTTTTTTAATAAATTTAAAATAAATATTTATTGTATATAAGAGAATTTGGGAATAGTTTTATAAGGTGTGAATACAAAACAAGTTATACACAAAAATAATATTATTATTTAGCACCGTGTCTTACTACCCGTTCGGGTTATACGCTTTAAGTACTAATTACGCTAATGGATTGGGAATTGGAAAGGTTGAATTAGAGGAAGTGAACCCACATTTGCGTGGAGGTAGAGTGGAAAACCATTTAGGGAAAACCACCCCCAGTTCACCCGACCGACATTCGAACCTTGATCTCCCCGTCCTCGGTGGTCGAGCTCAACATGACTAGCACGTTGGCTGACTACGCCACCGAGGTGGGTACACAAAAATAATAAAATATTCTAAGATATCTGGAGGTGCCGTATTGATATTTAAGTGAATCAATAAGCAAAAACGATATAATGTTTCTGTTTAGATTAAACTTTTTTTGTCTTAGTTCTTAAAATGTTAACCAAATAACTGACATATTTTATAGAGATTGTGTTTAGTTTAGTACATGCATAGAATGAGACATGCCACACTTTTAAACCGAGCAAGGTCCCCAGAAGTTGAAAGCTCTTAAAAATCTTGACAGTTGGAGTGGAATAGTCTTGGAAAAACTAAAGACATCTTCAAGCAGGATTAAAAACAGTACAAATAGTCCCTTTATTCGTGACGCATTGCGCAGGCATCCAGACGCTGTCATAAATAGTTCATTTGATAGGGAGGATTATAATATAATAATATACGTTAACTAACATTATACATGCTTCGGTGGCCGCATTGTATAAGGCGTCACTCTCCTTTTAGATTAGACTGACGATGACATTAAGATTGGGGTTCAAAGCCTGGTCTGGTGTACTGAGGTTTTTTCCCATAATGGCTTACCACTCTCCCACCTCGCAAATGCTGGTACACTTTCTATAAATTTATATTTCCTCCTACCTAATCCATTAGCGTAATTAGTATATCTGCTTATAACATGAACAGGTTGTAAAGAAGACGTGGTACTAAAAAAAAATATTGTATGTGTTGGAAACCGAAGTAATATTACCAATTATGGATATATTGAAATTTGTTTTGATGGGGACAAATTTTTAGGATTATGTTGGAGTAAGTAATTAAGGGATGAAAAAATAAAATAAATTTAATATATTAATCACGTAAGTGATGAATCGTTATGGACAGTGTATTATTATTAATAATAATTATTATTATTATATCCACTAAATAGGCCATACTACTTCGATTGCTGGTAATACGACATATATATATATATATATATATATATATATACAGTTCTGGTGAAAGTTTTGGATCGATCTAACGCATAATAATTATAAGGTGATGAATAAAAACCAACATTTTTCGGTTATAGACCCTTTTTGTTCTAAACCCCAGACTAGTCCCAAACCTGGTCTCAATCAAAACATATTTAAAAGCAATATATATTTTTAAAATAAATAGTCAAATGCTACAAAAATAAAATAATTTATATTATTAGAAATAAAAAATCTTATTTTTAGACATCAATAGGATTTTGAATATTTTTTATGCAGTGTGAATTGAATCAATATGATGGACGACTTAGTAAATTGACTACCAAAATGGTAAATTTCTATTTCGACAATATGGATTCCAAAAAAATAGGTATTAATTTAATAATAATAAAGAACCAAGAATCCAGTTTTGAACAAGTTTAGAAACAAGTATATATACTACACACTTTAGTGGCTGTATAGCTTAAAGCGTCACACTTGCAGTAGTCTACAGCACTTATGACAGGGATATCAAGGTTCGAAATGTTTTCCCACTCTCTCTCAACGCAAATGTGGGTACACTTCCTATACTATAACCTCCCTACTCCCCAAAATCATTATCAAACAATGAAAATAATATTTTAGCATCGGAAGTTGTAACACAATTATGATAAAGCCTTAATAATACTATAATATACTATACAATTTTGTAATTAGTATTCCAATCAATCATCAAAAATTAGTATGAAATATCGTTTTAAAGCTTCCATGTAATTTTTTTAAATTTGAACCCCTTGCAAGCTACCCTAAACTTACAATAACTTAAATACACAGGAAGATGAGGGTGAATTAGATTTACCAAGATTATCGCAGAGAGAATATGGTAAAATGAGTTCAACCATACTGAATTTGGACCTAATAATATATTCCAGACTCACTTAAGTGGCCGAATAGTCTAAGTCGTCAATCTCATGATGAACTGTCCTGCTTTGGATGGGGTGATCAGGGTTCGAACCCCAGTCTGGTCTACTTAAGGAAAGTTTTTCCTTAATGGTTTTCCATTCCACTCCAACGCAACTAAGTATTATGTAGGAACATTTTTTGCCATTCTGAAACCCTCTCTTTGTAAACTAATATAAGCAGGCAGCCTCTCCCTCTAAACTCCTTCACCCCACCCCACCCTCTCTCCACCTTACATACTTTATAATTGTTGATATTTTTCGTAATTTGTTCACAGGAATAACAATTTTTTTATAAATAAACTTTATAAATTGCTGCTAATTCTTAACGTAGATTTGTTAATTAATGTTTCGAAATAACTTACAATAAATACAGTTGTAAGCTGAATTTAAATTTATATTAATAAACAGGCAAAATTAAGAACTCATACCATTTTGAACATTATTTTTAAATTTATATTTAATTGAAATTATAAACAAGTATTTTAAGTGAATACATGAATTATTTAGTTCTAAACAAAACCTAAGCCACTTTTGATCTGATAACAATTATCCTTGAATCCACGTATCAACACCTTTAATTATTATGTGTTTATTTGGGGTGACTGAGTCACTGCACCATTCTTTCCTGTCTTCTCTCTCCGTCTTACGTAAGAAATATTCTTACTCCCCTATCCATTTGATAGCAAAAGTAAGCAAAGCTCAAATCCTCCTTCCCCTAATTTGCTTACGTAGTAATTGAACGCCTCTTAAGAGGATATTATCCGAAAGCTCAATGCTAGTTCAGAAGTTTCGCAGCCCGTGCGCGTGCGAGGGAGGTGGAGCTTAGACGAATACGTCAGAGACAAGTCATCCAGTATAGAGAGGAAATACTCGGTGAACTGACAATCGCCTAGTCCTCTTTTACTCTGTCATTCTTTCTTCAAGAGACAACACTCACGAGCACACAGAAGAGATGTGTAATTATCTTGGGGAGGACAGCAGTGTAAAGAAAGAAAAGAGTAGTAAAACGGCATTGTACTCTTCGTTTGCTCTTTCGGGTTCTTACAGGCGCTGGACTGGTCGTCTTTGTTTAACCCAAAGGTCTCGGCCCAAGCGTGGTCCTTTTTCTACCACCTAAGTAAAGTTGCCATTTTGTAGCTCATAAACGAACATATCTATTTTCAGAAAATAAAAATACTATATTTTATACCATTCACTAATCCATCTAGTAAAAGTAATATAACCTTGAGAAAAAAAATGATTGAGACTTTATTTTGATGAAAGTGTTAGAATCTACATTAGGCCCCTATGCCCCCGTGTAACGATGCACCATCTATTTAACGTCACAAGTCTTGTTTCAATCGTGCGGGAAAACCAATACTTTTATGGCCGTTGTAGTAATAGTTAAAACGCTTTTAAAGTCTGAAATTGACATGTTTTACACGAAGTAAAAAAAAAGATTTAAAATTGTAAAACCTCTTAAAACACTTTTAGCAAAACATGAAACAGTCGACTAATGATTTTTTAAAAATATATTTTGAGTTAACAAGGGTTAATTATGTTAGATTACAAAAATCGTTCAAATTTATTTCTATAAATAAATATATATATTGGTTAGAAGGCCCCTTTCCCTTTACACGTTGTGGCATTTTGAAGTGGTAGAGCATATGTCACGACTTTAGATCCGCATGATCTCGAGTGATTTTAGACAGTTGAATTGGTAGGTAACGTTGAAAACTGTACTCTAGACTAGGGCAATGCCACCACATCTCGTCCAAACACTAATTTATAGTACATGTACAAAAAAGTGTATTCAATTTTACATTCATATAATAGCAAAAACAATTTTAGTTTCCTAGGTTAAAAGGCCAGACAATGTTAAATATTTTGAAATATATTTTATGTGTGACACAAGCCACAAAACATTTTCCCATGACATAATAATTTATTACTAAGGATAACTTTTTTTAAAAATCTGGAACAGTCTTCAAGTCTTCATTACATCTTGTATTCATTGGTAATAAAGTTAAGATTTGAATTTCAGTCAAATTTATTTTAGGGAAGTTGTACACTTTAGAACAGCCGGTAGGTAACACGTGTGCCTACTGATCTAGGGATCACGGGTTCTAATCCAGGCATGATTGAAAGTATATAATTGGTTAGTTATTATCGGCTGGAGAACTGGGTGATGTTTTTGCTCTAGACTTAGTTTAGTTTGTAGAAAAATCAGTGTGTTCATAAAATGTACGATAAAAAATCTTCAAATAAAAAATACTGTGGTCGTAATTTATAAAATAAAATTTTTCCATATTTTAATTCAATTGCTAGTGCACCTTCACTTTAAACCCTTCTCACCCTTACTCCATTATAGAAATGATTTAAATTTGTGAAAGATACTGATATCGCAAAAAAAAAAAAACTTACGATAGGCCCAGCTTTGCTGAGCACCATTGAATTACACTACTGATAACAGTCAGGAATGTAAACTGATGTAGGCTTTTTCTTGAAAAAGCAAAGGTGATCTCTTTTAGCTATTAGTGTTGTGTTGTGTTCTTTATTTTAGTGTAATCATACATTCTGTTTGGGTTGTTTGTTTTATTTTATTTGTTTATCATCACACCTTACTACCCTTTAGGGGTACATGCATGTGTATTAAATGTGCTAACTAGTTAGGGATAGGAATGGTTCAATTTAGAGGAAGTGGACTCACATTTGCGTGAAGGGAGAGTGAAAAAGTGTTTATGAAATACCACCCTCAGTACAACCAGCCAAAATACGAACCCAAGTTCTGCGTCTGCGGCAGTCCAGTTTATTTCAAGATCGATGCCTTAAAGTTTAGACCATGCGGATACCAAAGCAGGTTGTTTGGTTGTTTTGGCAAGATTGTTATAGAATGTTTGATCGTAATCATATTCATGTTTTTCTATACTCAATAAATATTATTTATTTGATAATATTTAATGTTATCGTATATATTATTTCTGTTGTCAACATTCCTTTTTCTCAACTTACACACAGCCTACAGAGATGAATAAGGTCTCAGTGGATAGATTTTTTTTTTTGCGACTTCTGTCATAGCATACTCAGTTTACGTTAAAACACATGGTTTTTTTTAATGTGAGTTAAAATAAAGTTGCTTTTGCAATGACTATCAATATGTCTAAGGGATAGACGCTTCCAAGAGCTGGATTGTACTTGTCAAATGCTGTATTTACTCATGGACAACTATATGTAGTTTTTTCAAGAGTCCTATATCTAACAATATTTTTATATTAATTACCGAAAATTAAGTAGATGCCTCTAGCAGATGTTTGAAGTGATCTTCCACTGGCCAATTTTTAAAAATTAAAGGCTTTCAAAATCCATTAGTAGTATTTATAGCAAGAAAATTCTTCAAAATTACAACCATTTTAAACTTATCTTGAGTGGCCCTTGCCTAGATTTATTTATTTATTTAGATGACCCTAGAAGCTATTAAGAGCGCTTCTAAACTGATTTTTTTTCTTACAGTTACATTATTCTAGAAGTTATAGGGTGTGGTCTTCTCCAGTTAATTTTTGGAAATTTAATGCACATAGAAATCATTTGGAGTTCTATTTAAGGCAATCTTTTAGTTTAATATTCAATACTGTCGAAGTGTTTGAAATGTATCTAGGAGAGAGAAACTTCTTTCCATGGGGGGCTAATTCGTCCCATGGGCAGTGCCCCCCCTTACCCGTCAGTTCCACCACCACTGACCCAAAGTTTTTTATAAGAATATATTTAAATATATCTTTTCTTTATGGAAGCTATTCAGAGTAGTCCATTCCTGGATTTTTTTATTCCATATCTTTATATTTTATTAAGAGTGATCAAATCATAAGACTCTGGAAGTTATTTAGAGCTATTTTTAAATTGTAATAAGAATTATATGCACCCTTCTCACACGAAGCAATGATTTCTTACAGTTGTGTGTGTGTGCGTGCGTGCCTGCCTCATTGAACAAATATTTTGAAAGAACAAAAGGGGGGCCTACCTGTGCCCTTCTGTGGACACGTCTATGGGAAAAAAACTGGAAGTTTTAAATGTCTCGGTAATTGTAAAATTGCGACTAAACTATCTAAGAAGTTTGTAGTTGGAAAAACATCAGTGACAGAAATGAAATTAATTCTAAAATGTAATTTTTTGGTTCCTCAACATTAATTTAATATCTGAATAGTCGTCGAACATTGAAATAGTAATTGTTTGCCAAGTTTAATGGGGCACTTTTTTTGTGGCTAACTCAAGAAAGGGGTAAAGGAATGCCAATAAATGGCCCCCTGATTAGATTATCCGGAATCTCGGACTACCAGAGTTTTATTCTAATTGGTACAAGTCAATTAAAGTATATTTAGGTTTTGCCTAGGATGTTTATATTAGTTTGCATAGTTTTAGATAAGTTCACTTACACAAAATAAATTTTATTGAAATAATTTTTTTCTAGAGATAAAATATAAATAAATAAAAGTTAAAACTCCTAATTGTTTTGAAAATTATTACAAACATATGTTTATTTTATTTTAATATTTAGTGAAGAGCCAAATGTTTTGTTTAATGTTTTTGATTTACGTATTGTTTAATATTACAAACAAAATGGCATTTTTCCATTTCCTATGAAAGTGACTTTAAGGTTACTTTACATAAGCGTTAATTTCCAATTTTGATCATTTCTCCGCTACTATTTGAGATACGAAAATACTTAGAACTGTATTTTTTTGTACTGTTAAAAATAACAAATATTTTATTCGAAACATATTTCAAAAAACCAATAGTTTCTGAGATATAAGCAAATATAAAAACATAAATATGGAGATCTTTTAAATATGAAATTTATTATGCTCTTTGGTGGACAAAGATGTTCCCCTTTTATTACATTTCTGCAAGTGTTCTGAATAATCTATTGCCATGGAGTAAGGAATTAAATAGCTAGCAGTGTATATTATTTCTTTTATGACTTTTGGTGGAGTGTTTCTGTAAAAATATGGGGAATCTATTATTTCGTTTCACAACTATTACAAGTTTTTAGTAAATCAGTCCATTTTAATATGAGAGATGGAGAAAGACTGTGCGGTGCACCGTCGTCCGTACCATTTATTTTTAATAAGTAGAGTAACAATGTTGATGGCACATTGGTGTGTATTTTTAAGGTTTATTTATTCTTCCAAATTCCAACATATTACCTAATTTTTAACAACTGAGATTATCTTCCATTATCTTTGAGAATATAATTAACGAGCTGGCTTGTGTACTGAGTGACTCAAACGCTCAGCCAATCAGATGCCTTTATTCATCTGTTGCTACTTTTCGTATTTTTTACATTGGGTGAATCTACAAAATCACTCTTTCAATCGATGAAAATTTTATAAAGTCACCGGTGATTTTATAAAATTACCATCAGTCACTGGTGAATGTTAATAAGCTAAGTAAAGGTTTGATTAGTTTTGAGTTATGTTTTATAATATATTCAGCATAACTTATATCTTTTATAAAATCAATGGTAGATGTAGAAAATACCGTTGGTGTTTCATACTTTCACCAAAGTGAATAGGTATATTAAAAAAATTACTGGTAAATTACTTTTACTTTTGGTGATTCTATACATTCACCAGTAATTTTATAAAATAATGAATTGAACACATTCGCATTAATATATTCAACATATTTCTCTTCATACTATAGTTATTATATGAAATTTAAAAACATAGTTGGATAAAAGTTTTTAGAAATGTCAATATACGCTCCAAAACAATCATTTACCCGCATTTGACCACTTAGAAATGTTGTGATTATTTTATTAATTAGTTAAAAAAATTGTTTTATATAATTTTATGGGAAGCAAATAGCAATTTATTTGACACACCCTTATATAGAACGCTATAAAACGATCACAATCACAATAGAATACAAGACATTTGAGCTTAGGTAACTTTTCAACAAACACAGTCGACAATTTTAATTTTATAACTATTCATAATTTTAGAGATTATATATTTTGTTTTTAGCACATAATCACAAAACAATTAAAAAATAAGTCAAAATTGAGGTAAGGGGAGTTTAGCTCTATATTTGCGTTTGGAAGCCTAATAACTAAAGCTTTTGCCTCACTTTAGGTTTTGAATTGGAATTCCCAATGGCCATCGCCTTACATTTGTCAGCCTTTTGTTTATCTTCAATAGCCTTTGTTATGTAAGGTGGATTTCTAATCGGCATGGATCGTCTGCGTCTTGGATCTACAAGCTCTGGCAGGAGACAATCTAGATAGAACTGGCTCGGTTTTTCTCCATGTGGCTAGCCCAAAATGCATCGTCTCTGAAAATCTTCTCGACCTTTATACCCACATTTTTCCATAAAACCAAGAGGCAGTAACTTCTCCTGGTCACGTGAAGTTGGCCTTTCACTTGATAGTAGTGTGTTTTTTGTTAATGCACGTAATTTCTCTTTTGTCCTTGCTTATGTTCCAAAAAGTAAACTTTCTTTTTAAAACAGCTTCTTCTGGTGTCATGTTCCTTGCTGAGGGTGGACACTTCACTTCAATAATGGTGTCAGATCCTATTAGACCATCGGGAGCTGCTCCCAAGTAAGATAATTCTGGATCAACAAAGAGCCCACAAGGCTCAACTTTAATATTCATTTTATTTTCAAGAGCCAATATACCATTCTTCTCATCATCTCTACCGTACAGCATTGCATCTGTGTCAAAATAATCATAGAGCATTCCTTGAACAGCCTTTTCACAAGATGTGTGAGGAAGTCTTCGACAAACGGGTCCAAAGTTAGAGGCAGTGAGCAGCTTTCGCCGTACTTCTTTCCATCGACCACTATTTATTTGGAGAAGTGTCCCTCTTTCAAGCTCCTCACGTTGCTCTGATGTGCTTGGTAGAGTAGCAATAAATCTAATTTTCTCTCTATCAAATTTTTCCGTAACCATATCAGGCTTCTGAGCACAAGGACCATAGTATTTGTCATTATTAGTCAACCTAGGTCTAAATGGGTTCTTTTTCTTCACTTTTGCAGGCAGACTTCTTGTTCTTTCAATTTGACGAAGTCTTCACGTCTCCATCTTCTTAGTAAACTTCCCGGGACTAGCTTGGTACATTACTTTGTGTATTTTATATAGAGGAGTTTTAGTATTGTAAGAAACTACAGGAGCATGACTTCTAGAAGAGTAGGACATCTTAAGGCAAAAATTAACCCTTTTCTCACCGATAAGGTATGACAGTGGTGCACAAACCATGGCCCGCCATGCCATTTATTGCGGCCAACCAACTAAATGAAATTTGCAAAATAAATTCCTAGCATATTCTCATATTACTTAGACTAGGTTGTCAGCGAAATATGATTAAAAGTTTTATAAGGGACGAAAGCATTTAAAGTTTATACTTAGTAAGTCTACCGATACTTCAACAGCAGCTATGACATCGAGTCCGTTTATTTATGGGGGCTTTGTGAATAATTGTTTGGTAGCCGTATCTTAAAAACCTTGTGTTAATTGCGTGAAGAAGTTTGAGGGAATATGTCTTGATTGAATATCTATGTAACGCAGTGTCACAGATATTGCACATATTATTGCATCGAAATTTTTGGAAATTTCAAAAAATTGGCATTTATTTTTTCACTAGCCATATATGAGTTCTCTGACATAACATCAACCGTTCAAATGAGCATATTTGCTCCAGGTGTGACGTAAGAGTTCTAAATTTATTAATAACTCGTCTTTCTGTACTCCATGGATGGACAGATCAAGGCTGCAAGGCATCAAAAAGGTATTTGTCTAAATTTGTCTACAATGATTGGAGCAAACAATGGAATAGTGTCTCTCCTCACAAAGCATATGTGATAACTTTGCCACGCCAACACACTTATTGCATATCACTGCATTATAGGCTTACACCAGTAAAATTTGGTTGTAAAAGATCTGGGCTAAAGAAATCTGATACGGACATTAGTGCAAACAGAGAACTTCATTAAATCAGAGGACTCAATCACCGACAATTCAAAGGATTTCTCAATGGAAACCGAGGCCAAATATGGTGACCGTGTTTACTGCAGCAGAGGCAAGGTTTTTAAAACTTTCAGAGGAAATCAAGAGAAAAATAATTACATCTCAGATTTAGCAATCAATGTATCAGTATTCCAGGCAAAACTAAGATTATTATAATTTAAAGTTAAAAATGTACTAATTTCTGCGCTGTAAAGAAATGTTTCCCTCACATGAAATTTATTCCAGCTAGAAGTATGCTGGGCACATCAGCCGAATCCAGGGAACTTTCAGAGAAGATTTGTGATTTAAATTGTGACAAATTCCTATTAAAGATATTTCCCAAACTCTTATTTTGATGTTAGGTTATGAAGGAGTTTGGGCAAGGGAAATGGTAGCGTCATTCTTTACAAAATTAAAGTAAGACATTATTTTCAATATTTTCGATTTTTTTCTTTCCGGGGGGGGGGGGGGGGGAGATCAACCCTATCGCCCCCTCCTGAATCCACCACTGTTTAAGATATGTTGATGGATCGTGAAGATGCTATTTTTAAGCACTACAAATTATGTACGTATATATTTATTATATTTGGGCCACCTTGCCCCGGAATAATACTAGCCCCGTCGTTAAAACAAAGAGCCTATACTGTACATCACTTTTGTGCAAAGGAAGACTTTTTATTTTATTACAAGGTTTTATTGCAATCTATTCAATATACAAATAAACTTATTTTCCTTTTGTAAAAATATTGATCTGATTACAAACGTTTTTTTTTAAATAGTCATTGAGCTTATTTAAAGCTTGCTCATTCTTAGCTTGGGTTTATGATTTGCAATGGTAGATTCTGGTAAGAAGGGTTTTATATAAAATACACCAATTTTTTGTTGGTCAACATTGATAACATTTTAATTTATTACCAGTGTTAGTTTATAAGCAGGCCTATAATATGAATAGTCTGATAAACATAAAAACCAGTCTAAATGAACTATATTAAAATGTGTCTTTTGGATCCGCTTACCTTTGTGGTTCTGTAAAAGCGCTATCATTATCCATATCAAAGTAATGTACTGATGGAACGGCATTCCTAGCATCATTCACAACTACAGTCTCAATAGATGTGATTTGTGGAAACTCAGATCACCATTATCTGCCTCCAGCAACTTTTGTTTTTTTCTATTACAATTAAAATCAGTTTGCAATTGTCTCCAAAATGCTCTTTAATGGTATGAAAAATTAAAATTGATAAATACGGTAAAAAGTATTTTCTTTAACACCGCGTCTTACTACCCGTTCGGGTGTTATGCTTATGTACTAATTAAGCTAAGGGTTTTGGGATGATGAAGGTTATATCAATATTAAGTATGCCCTCATTTACGTGGAGGGAGAGTAGTAAACCATTTTGGAAAACCACCCTCAGTGCACCCGACCTAGATTCGAACCTTAAACTCCCCGTCATCGACAGTCTATAGTCTATTGCGAGAGTAGAGCTTTAGGTCACGCGGCCACCAAAGTGGGTGTATAAAAATAAAAAAGTCTCTTAGTGATTTTTGTAGGCACGACAATTAATTCCCTAAGGTCCAATAATTTTGTAATTAATATAAATTACCTTATTTTTTCTCGGGGTCTTAATACCTATCCGGGAAACATGCATTTTAATAAAGCTAATAGAGTTGGAATGGGTAAAGTAAAACTTAGTTAAAATGTACCCAAATTTTCAAGGAAGAAGTGTATGGAAAACATTTAAAAAAATACCATAGCTACACCCGGCCGGGATTTGAACCCCGATGACTATGTAAACGGGAAACCACGTTAAATGAACTTAGCGTGTACGTCATTACAGTTTAGGTTTTTTCACAAGTTTGTAATATACAGTTAGGATTCGCGACAGCCTATAGTAGTCTTGGAAGAAAGATATGTTTAGAACAAATAAAGAAAGATACAGTATTTATATCTTTATTTATATAGGATTTTTTTAAATTGTCATTGATAGGATTTATCAAAAACAAAGTTGCAAGATATAAAAATATTTTTAAACCTGTCAAAGAATGGTTCTTTATGAATGTTTTTTAACACATTTATTGTTTTCACTGAGGTGTTCCCATACACACTACAGGCAAACGCTGGCATATTTGTTTCGATATCACCTTTAATATATCCCAAATCCTAAATTTAGTTTATTGGAATATTTCAATCGGGCATCGTTTAAAAAATATTAATTTATTAGGAAGGTATTTGATATTTTCTCTAGCTGTAAATTATCATTTTATAGATTAATATATAAAATTCAGCTTTACATATTTTACTTGAAAAATAGATAATTAAATTGGAATTACATGTTCTAAATTAATAAATTTGTAGACTACCTTTGTTTCCAATATTATTTTAATTATATCCCTCGTCTTTTCTTATGTGGGGCACAAAAATTTAGATGTGATTTATATATAGCCTCTTCTTCTGTCAAATCCCAAAGTATTCATTGTGACTTCTCAAGACAAACGTCAATACTACTGTAGCATAATATCCATTCACGGTAGGAATTACTCTCTGAAAGGTCTTTTTCCTACCAATATCCTACTATTTAATAGATTTATGGTAGGGAAAAAGGCCTTTCAGAAGTCAATTCCTACCGTGAACAGACAAATGTGCTAATGAGTTATTTCTGACTTCTCTTATCTGCCTTTAGCCCAAAGCACCAGGCGTGGGTCAGGCGGACACTATCCACATTCCTTTTGTGTTTACTTCCTTCAACCAACCTCCCCTTACCCCTCCCCAAAACCATTTCCTCGTCGCCCGTTCGGGTAGTTCAGAGTCTTTCCTCCAGATATCAGAACAACCGTTAAAAAAATAATCGTTTTAAAATAATATTTATTCCGTTTTTTCTGTTGTGACTATGGATTTTTTTTATGGAAACGTCTTAGTTAGATAATTTTGTATATATATTGCTTTTAGATTTTTATTATTTACTTCTGAATCACGATTTATTTTAAACGAATCTATTAAGGATTTATGAGCTTTTCAAACATATAATGAAATAGATTAAAACATAGGTACGTCGCCATATTCTTACGCTCTTCAAAAATGCAAAATAATATATTATAGCATTTTTTATTGTTTCGTAAACATGATTTCCCTAAGAGTCTGCACGGTCTGCTTTGCCACATTTGGGAGCAATGGCGGTACAGGTCTAATATCCTCTTAAGTCATTTTTTGGATCGTCAAGGGGCTGGCGGTTGGTGTAGGAGCAGAGAGGAAGGAACCGAAATCAATTACTGAGGGGGCACAACATAACTTAAACGCAGCCCCAACTCGATCGTGTATGGCGTCTTACCGAACAATAACTCCTGTGGTTAGCTCACAGCTTTGGCATAGATAATTTAATCAGATTAATTCCCGAACTTGAAACCTGAGTTGTACTACAGCACTCGGTGCTGACGCGTTATGGTAAAAGATTGATTCCCAAACAAATTATTTGTTGGTTTTTTTTTTAGTTTCTCTCACGTCGTGACACACTTAAGGCGAGAATTTGATGCTTTTATTTAAATATCTTCCTTCTCAATATGGTTTCTTGGATTAGATGGATTGAGTCTCATAGACTATCCTGGGACTTCATTATTCTTATAAAAATTTACGATATAATATAAATTTTACCTCACTCGGCTAGTACAGTAGAACCCCGGTTATCAGGAATAATTATGACCTAGATTAATCCGTACGGTACTCCGGATAATTTATATTTAGGGGGAAAAAATTATGATTTCACGCTAGAACACTTTATTGAAAGTATATAACAAAGAATTATATAGCTTATGTACTAGCATGTACTTACAGTACCACATAAAACAAATTAAATACATATAATACACATTTATTTTACAACACAACAACAACAAAGTCTTCGGGCTTCGTAAAAGAAAATACCTACCATACATAAGACTCTGAAAAGTTAGGAAAAAGTTACTACAAAATTATTATTTCCTAATTTAACTAAAACAGCTCCTGCGATACGAATATTGCTAACCAGTCATCTGGATTGGTGGAGTTCTACTGTATTACCATTATTATACGCTTTATTAATTTGTTTTAACAGTTGTAAACCCCTTTCGGTAGCCTTAGTGTCTAAGGCATTACTTTTGCAGTAAACTAGAATGTATAATGGGTAGATTTAGCGTCGAATCTCGGCCGGGTGTATTGAGTGTGATTTTTTTTTCTCTAAAATGGCGTTCCACTCTTTCTCACTAGCAAATTAATCTAAATATTGCTTTCCGCATCCCTAAAAAGATTAGCGTAATTAGTGCATAAGCGTATAGTGCGAACGGGTAGTAAGAT
This sequence comes from Timema cristinae, assembly GCA_039000515.1. Classification (NCBI taxonomy): domain Eukaryota; kingdom Metazoa; phylum Arthropoda; class Insecta; order Phasmatodea; family Timematidae; genus Timema; species Timema cristinae. The sequence goes on along the minus strand of JBCFYV010000003.1, from coordinate 39,936,973 downwards.
GCGCTGCTAAATAAAAATCAAGTACAAGGCCTTAATAATAACAACAATATTAATAATAATTTATTAAGTCCCGCCCCACACAGTGCAAGATTCGATGCTTGCTCGGTGCTGAGCAAGGCACGCTGCTGTAAAATGACGTCACTGATGGCTAGGCTATTGGTTTCCCTTGATTGGTCCCGTGCTATTTTTCATGTTTGATTACCTGCTGGTTCGGGAAGTGAGCCAATCGGAGAGCAGCCTTCAGTCAAGTGAGTAGTGTGTGTCTCGCGGCTCTCCCCTAAATAATATGCATAGTAGGCAGACAGCGAAACTCGTCTAAAGCCAACCTATGCCTGCTTGACACCCAGTCGCGCAGCACGCACAACAATCAGCGAGATCCAGCGGACAATCTAACAACTAGCCTGCACCATGTGCGGTGGGCTTAAGATTCTGGCAGGAAGAGACTCTTAGAAAGTATATAAATAATCTTTGCGTTCAGATTTGGTAATATTTTATTATATTATCAGTATTATTTTGTTATATTATCATTATTATTTTATAGGTATTGATAATTTCTATCAAATGTAGCAGCTGGACTTCACATTACTTTATGTATATTTAGTTACTTTTTAAACTGTCATTTACATTCATCCCTACCATAATCATACTGTAGCTACCCTAACACTCATATTAGACCAGGTATTATAATTAATGTGTTTAAATGATAAAACGAAACAAAATTAAAGTGAAGGCTATAGGGGTTGTATTGAATACTCAATTTGTTCGAGCATCTCTATATAATTACTTAATTAATTGACATTGCATAGGGGTTTGTTTAAAAGCTAAGTAATTAAATCTTGTTTCAAACAATTAAGCCACCCATGCTGACCATGTTACTTTTATAACAATTGGCTAATATAACAATGATATTTATCTTAAAATCAGATAAAACAAATGTTATTATTGGCATAAGTTTACTTAAATGTCCTACGTGGTATTAATATCGTAAAATGTTAAATTTAATTATTTGCAAACTTCTGTTGTAATTGTTGTTGTTTTATTAGCGATCAACTTAGGTAAGAACTTGACAGAAGGACAAAGGTACAAAAGTTTCAGTCTCGTCTAGTTGGGTATGCTAGTAATAGGGAGGTTTGAGCTCTGATCTGTGTACCAAGCTGTTTTCTACTCAAATATGTCTCACTGTTACTTGTAAAGAATGTGGGTACACTTCCTACACATTATACCTACTCATCCATCCCCATCGGCAAAATTGTGATGCTTTACTTTTATAAATACATATATATGTTTAAACCTTTTTAACAGGTTAAGAATATTATCGATATAATATTTATAAATTGTAATTAATCTTAATTATATTAAATTATAATATTTTTATGATATTTAAACAAAGTTAAAATTAGCTCTAATTGATTAATCCTCTTAGAGGAATTGTTATTACACATTTTAATCAATTACTTGTCTTTGATAATCTTGTTTTTTTTACAGTACAATATCGTAAACCATATCTAATAAAAAAAGAAGCTATATTAAAGTTGAAGAAATTACACTATCTTAATGTCCCACCAAGATGAGAGACATTATGAGTGCTTCCCAGTGATCAATTAAGATGAGTCAATTAAGAAATTGCTTTGAAAATTAGTTCAAATTACGAAGAAGACGTTACAGAAAATTAGAGTGAAACTTGTAAAGTCATTATCATAAGTTTTCAATTATTAAGGTTGTTTAAATTGTAGTTTTAAGCCCACTGATTATATCTGTACACGTCTTACAAATTAACTTAGTCCTTGACGAAACTCTACACTGAGTATTTGGTTAGCTTATGAACAATTTAAGCAGTGAAAAAATATTCAGCTATGCCAGGGATCAAAAAAGAGACTTTTAATTGGAGTAGGAAGATTCAAAATTGGCTTAACTAAGGTGTTGGTCCTTTTATAGTAATATTTATATTTTATTCAAATATACGCGGTGTATGGTTTTATTTGAGAATTAACTGGATTGCAGATATTAGTCTTCAAAACAACACAAAAAGTCCTCATGAACATATGTTTGATGACCCCTGAGATAAGGCCTTCCCAGATTATGATTGAAATGTTAATAGCCCTACTTGATACACCCCTGTTGCACCTCTGGTAGGTGATGCATCCCTGCTGTTTTACAGGCATGACTGCAGCTACATGAACAGGGGGGTGTACCCCAGTTACTTCCCACATTAACCCATTAAATAATTTATCAGTACATACATTTTATTTACTGACACCTTCCCGGCACAGATTTATCTGTTTGATAAACCCTTCCTTCACCTCTGACAAGACGTATGTTAATCACATATTGTGAATGTGTGGAATGCCAGGCCTCCACCGTGAATCGGATTCCACGTTAAACTGTAGGTCCTCCATTTAATCTCCCAATAACCCTACCATTACACATTAGCGTAAGTGCGTATAACCCGAACGGGTAGTAAGACGCGGTGCTAATAATAATAATAATAATAATGCTGACTCTTATTTTTAAACGCATCGATGTACATAGGACTAACTTCAAGCTCATTTAGTCTGAGCTTTCCTATCACCATAAAATCAAGATTCAAATCCTTTCTGAATGTACTGATGCTGATTTTAATAAATATTTTGTCGACTTTCCCTTCCTCCCTAAAAATGTAGATACATTTTCTTCTAAACACAAGCTTCATTAGCCCTATACCATTAGATAAAAAGGTGAATAGCAGAGGAGGGACTGTCTTCTGCATGACGTCATAGAAGGAAAGGTTGAGGAAAATAGTAGCTTAGGAAAAAGGAGGATCCAATTGTTTGATGACTTGAAGGAAATAAGAAAATTTTTGGGATATGAAACAGGAGGCAGAAGACAGGGAGTTATAAGTTCACTGAAAAAAAGAATAGACATGTCGTGAGACAGAATACATAATATTAATATGAATTCCCGGCATTGACTTCTTATTGTTAGCAGTCTTGTTAGATTTATTTGGATTTAAGATCGATATCTCTCCTTGTTTATAGCATTTAGTTAGAAAACAAATAGCTAACTATTAATAATACTATAAGCAACAGCATAAACTGCCAGAAAACCATTATATGATACCTAAATAACACCTTAGACCACTGATCTAGCGAAGTTTTCAGACTCATAAAATGCGTAAAAGTTAGAAAAAAAAAATAATGTTAAGACACAATCGCACAAAAATTCTCATAATTATTGTCTATTATAGCTTGCAAGAATATTCTCAAAAATAGATTTTCAGTAAATTACCCTAAATAAGTGTTTCTCTAAAAAAAACAAACACATCATATTATTAATCCCAATAAACAATCTATATTTAAATTTTAAACCAATTTGTTCAAATATTTTAAACAAATTTCACATTTTCAAACAAATTTATTTGTTAACTACTTTAACGTTAAATTTTTATATGTAAAATTAAAAGATTATTCTTATTTATAACTAAAAACTATCCTCAGAAACCCATTTTGAAATCACTATCCCAGGCCATTTTTGAAAAATTACAAATTTTCTATAATTTTTAATAAATTCTAACAGTTCACATCCCCACCTATAGGAATATATACGTGGATATTGGTAAAAGGCACGGTGCGAAATAAAATAAATCCTATATTTTTATTTAATGGAGGTGTTTAACGTAAAATTTTGAACCGATTGATTATTATATAAGCACAGGAGAGTTTCTGTTAGCGAAAGGGCCTACCAATTTTTCAGGAAAGGTATTTTCACATATCTTCCCGAGTTCTTTTACATTCAACAATTTATACAGGACTAATGATTTTACTTCCTATCCGAAGAAAGTTGTGGTACAAATTTTATCGCTCAGAAAAAAACCATTAACCCCAGCTGGGTTTAAACAGAATAACATTGGGTACTGAGTACTTTACCCCAAGACCATCGAGGTCGACTAACCATTATGGTTCTATGAATAGTTTCGTATAATTTGTCCTGACACTTCTATTTACACTCCTAGCTAAAATCTACTAATAACGGAATAATTGTGTGATCGCACTCTGCAGAAACTAGTCCATTCAAATCAACAATATTTTGTAAAAGACTGTCCATTTTCAATTTATATAAGACGTGGCAATCCACTTATCTTGTGCCAGAGATTCTCAGAAAATTAAAAATATTACTACTTTCGAAATTAAAAAAACTTTTTAAATAGAAACGAATGATTCTGCACGCCTTTTAATAGGTAAAAGTTTCCATTATTTGTCGTATCTTTGACTCTATTTTCTAGTCTGACTTTATTTACAAAGAGCTAGGAACTAATTGGGGGTGTAAAAGAAAGTTTCCATGGTAATGGGTATGTGAAGCAGTGTTCTTGAGATTCTTGAGCTGTGCAGCAGGGCTGTTTTTTGAGGTGAGCACTGAAGAGTTTTAACAATACAGTGGAGGTCGAAGTATCGGAGTAATAACGAGACAAGTCTAAAATAATGACGCGCAAGGACTTACTCAGTAACTCAAGTCAACAAAAAAAGTTTTAATTTTTTATTCAAATAATCTATTAGACACTGGTGACCTGGTGGTCTAGGGTAAGTGTCAGACTTCTTGCTGGCGCCGGGGTTCAATCCTCGGTCGGGCAAGATGTATCTGATCACCAACCTTCTTCACCTCTGACAAGCATCTTGTGAATTGAGAATGCCAGGTCTCCACCGTGTCGGATTCACGTTAAACTGTAGTCCTTCATTTCATCTCACAATCACCCTACCATTTACAATTAGCTAAGTGCGTATAACCCGAACGGGTAGTAAGACGCGGTGCTAATAATAATAATAATAATAATAATAATATTAGACACTATATATTTAATCATAATTTTGAACTTCAATTTGTATCTGTCAACACGTTTATACATTCTGTTTCAAGCAACGTTTGGATAAAATTGTATATAACTTATTAAACGCTTTTTATTTCATGTCATAAATATAACATTATCTTCAATATCAATGAAAAATAATGTTCCTTTGAAGTGAGCACAAAGTATAAATAGTTAGTGTTTTATTAATTCCTAAATTCCATCAAAATTCTCATTACGCTGTTAGAAGTGGGGGGCATTTCCTAAACGATCAAACTATCAACGACAAAGGCTTTTGTTCAAAGTTATTTGTGAAACAAAAACACAATACTTATTTATTTAGGCAAACAAGGCTATAACTAAATGAACATGACACATAATTACTAACTTAACGTATGAAATAAATACAATTTATCATTATTTGTACGACTACTTTTACCTTATCACATCAAGAGAAAGGACGAGGATCGTTGAAAAAATTGCTCTTGAGATTATGACAAATCCTTACGTTTTATGTGAACACTAACCCAAAATAAATGATATGGTGTACCACACAAACTATTTAAAATTAAAATAGAGACATTTACTAAAAACTCCTAAAATTTGTGCAACATTTGGCATACATGTATTAATATACACTGTTACAAAAACATTGAGAAAAGAATAGCATTTCTGAAAGATCCTTAAAATTATTTTAATATTCTATAATTTTGAAAGTAGACCTACGTTTAATCACTTGAATTTATAAACATTTAATATAACTTGTGTTTTAACGTTTGTTTTAGTCTTAAGAATTATGAGTTATGCCACGAAAAATATACTTATACTAAATAATAATTTTTTGTTTGAAATCATTAAATATTAATGTACAATGTAACAGGAATTTGAGGTTATTATCACTGATTTAAGCATTCTTATTATATTTAATTTTGAGAGGAGGGAAGGAAGGGGGGGGGGGGTTGTCATTATCAAAAAATCTTATGTATTTAGTTAAATTCAACTCACTTTGCAAATGCTTCAAAACTATGTACCATCCATTTTTCCTGAAGGTTTTAACTTGATCGAATACGGTATAGTTCCACACCTATTTTATAAGTTGCCCATAGTGTAACCCTTCAAAGAGTTTGCCACCTTTCCGGGTAAATAGAAGGAATAGATTTATCACTATTAAAAATAAAACTTTAATTAATGCATTTTAATTTATTGAAGAAAGCTTAAGGTGATTGGCCATTTTAATTTGGCGTGGAAATGTGGAGCCATGATAACAAACGTTTATCTTAGAGAATTTTTATTGTTTTGCAATTTCCTTTTCGGAAACGGTTTGTTCAAGAATAGAACATGTTGATTATGTTATACTTTTTATATACACACCTCCCATATAATTTAAATAGTGATCAAGTATTAATAATTTTGACATTTTTAAATAGAAAATTGTCATCTGTATAGTAGAAAATAATAAAATGTAGCCCTTAATAAACATTGCTATATTATCTTAGAAGAAGTGTTGTAAATATTACCATTAAAATTTTACTGGTTCTCTAGAAAATTGATATTTCCAAAAGTGGGATTTTTCCGCAAGACCTGTCCGGTAGCTAGCGCCATCTACGTTTTCCATGATCCGTTTGTTCTTGTTGACGCGGAAGGATACTTTGGTCAGTTGTGAAGCCAAGCCACGCCTTTCACCCTACCTCCCACCATTCCAAAAAATAGGTTTTAGACTTACACCCAAAAGGGCCAAAGCCTTAAGAATATCCTTAATAAATATTTTAGTAGGCTTACACTTAGATAAAATAAAAAGATCCAGTGAAGAATATGGCAGCAATTTGTTTCAAAGATGCTTTCAGGTATTTACACTCAACAGTTTAAATTATTTGTTTAAAAAAAATTAAAATTATTTAGCTACTTTTTAATAATGTTCTTATTTGATTTGATAAGGATTAATATATGATAAAATTATAACTTATTTATTTCCATTCACTTCTCCTTATTTGATGTTAGACTTAGTCTTCTATGATGACATGTTACGGTGGTATATATTGATGTTACACCATCTTCAGGCCTTATTTTTAATAACGTTTTTATATATAATACCTCAAAATGTTCACAAACTCTCTGATAATATGTATTTAAAAGAACATTATCTTTACGTTTAGATAATCTGAAGATGGCGTAACATCTACTATGTATAATATCTAAACATGTCGTCATAGAAGATTAAGGCTAATAACAAATAAGGAAAAGGGAATACAAACAAAATAAGAGATAATTTTTTCATTTATTATTTAACTACAGTAAAAGTTTTATATAATTTGAAATTCAAAGTGGTGCACATTGAATATTATTTATTTCATTAACTAGATATAATGATAAATGGGCATACTACCCAGTGTGGATAAAATATATCAATCAGCATATGTTTGAGATTAATGGATATTACAATAAATGAGTCACGTGAAAGAGAGATTTTTAAAATTATTCATCAAGTATATACACATTCAAAATAGATTGAAGGAACGCTATGGGCTCAATGCATACAAAAACAAATAGCGGTTTTTGACGAGAAAATTGAATCGAGGGAACAATTCCTCATTGGGCGGGGGTATGAATATTTTATGTTGATAACGGGGTGACGGGCCATTACACATCACACCCTTGACAGATTATCCACTCTATTGTTTATGAGGAGATTAAAATGTAAACATATATCAAAAATCTGTGAAAGAAAAGAAAAAAATCACAGCTAACCCAAATTCACTTATGGGGTACGCAGTCATTCCAATGACGTTTTACTTTACGAACGCAACTTGTTACAATATGTAGACGCTTTCTAATACCTAGCTACTCTCTACTAATAGTTTCTTCTAAGTAATTGTTGCTGAATCCCCGTTATTATCATACGCTTTATGAATTAATTACGCTAGTGGAGTTAGGTATTAGTAAGGTTGTATTTAGATTAAGTGTATCCGCATTTGCGTGGAGGAAGAGTGGAAAACCCGTTTTGACAAACCTCCCTCAGTTTATCCGACCAAGATTCAAACCTAGATCTGACCGACATCGACAGTCTAGTGTACTGCGAGAGTAGAGTATTAAACCATGTGGCCACCGAAGTGGGTGAGTGCACTGTTTTCCTGTTACAAGGCAAATGGAAAGTTCACATATACTGTTAAGTTTTAAAGTTTGTGATTTTGGCCACATTCTAATATTCCTTTATATAATTATTATGTTTTACTTTTATTTTATTACTAGAATTTCCTTACTAACATCAGTCATACCTCCATGCCCAACATTCTAATTTAAGTTTAACCAGGCACTACTTGAATCAGATACTGAAAGGATCTAATAGAGACAGTGAGATGTATTTTGAAGTAGACAACCTCTATATACAATCAGATTATGACAATGAACTAGGTGAAAAATTATGATGAGAGTGATGGTGGTAAGGACAACTATATACAAACTAACTGAAAAGTGGTTTTATTAGAGTGAAACAACTTTCGGTGAATTAACGATGGCAAAGAAAGGATGATTTAGCTTTGCCCTCGTCCACACAAAAGGAAAGCGAAACACTTTTGGGCAATGTGCAAAAAGACCTACCTGGCCTGAACACAAAAAGAAATTTGTTTGAAATGGGATTAATAATACTAATTGAATAATGGATAAAAACAAAATAATACATGTTAGTTTACAAATAGATTTTACAGAAAATATTTGACATATAATTTTGTATTTCAATTATATTTTTCCAAATATTAGTGTCTTAAAATTCTATTATTATTTCAGTTATATAAAAATCATCGTTTATTTTGCTAATATATAACGATACTCTAGTAAAGGTACTATCAGTTATAATAGCTTTTAGGTTTAGGTTTTTTTTCTTTGGGGCTATCACAAACCCTATTAAAAGTAATGGCTGTTATATTAAGGTAAGTAATCCCGGGTTAAGGTGTATTTTCTCCTAGCTTCCTCATCACTACCCATTATATTGACTCATTAATAAACCTTATTAGTTCGAATATAAAAAACGTCCTTTTAATAACCTAGAAATAGGATAGTTATGTGAAAATTAATCTCAGCCACTCTTTTGGGTATGACAAAGGTGATGGAACTCTTTTTAATACATTATTTATATGAAAGCAAATTTTAGATTATCTTAAATTAATAAGTTTAAATTAATTATATGCCTTACATTTCCATTACATACTCTGAATACTAGTTAGTTAACACTTACCTACTCCCTGTATTCCTTGTTCTAAATCAAGAATGTAATATCCCTTATATTATATTTTTTAATAAAGAGATAAGCCAAATACTGTTTTACCAAAAATTATTTTAAGACGTATAAATTATAAGATCGATTAATTCTTAATATGGTATATTTACAATCTTTTATTTTATTTTGTGTATTGATTAAGAAATAATTACCTGATTTTATTATTAATTAGACACCATAATAAATATAAAGTTTATTTTAAAGTCTTTGTTGCTATATTATTTGTATAATATATTTGTTGAAGTTTTGCACTTTGTGGTCTTAATTTAAGGGAACAGGGGGAATAAGGGGATAGTCATATTTTAACTAAAAAATTAGCTAATGCTGCCATCTATTAGACAATCATGAGGCCTTCCTTATGTACATTAGATTAAGGTTAAAGAGGTTTCTGTCATATTTGAACTAATGTTATAAACTTTATTTTCTGAGGTCCTTGTGGGCATTGAGATATAAACGTAGTCCTGTAAAATGTGTTACATGTGACACTACCCTAATTACCCCTTTGCCCTTTAATTTGAAACTCCTATATACTAAGTAACATTATTGATTATTAGTAGATTGATCTACTATACAAATTGGCCTGGTTTCCTTTATTTTAAATTGTTACCAACCTTACAAAATAATATAATACCCCCAATCAAAATAATGTTTATTGCTTTCCAAATCGTTTTGACGTCAATGAGATTCTAGTGTTAAATACCGGCCATTACCAGGGCTTAATTTCACTAAGTAGTGAAAATCATCATTATTATAATCACTTTCAGCATTTAAACCAATATTTAAAATCCAAATATTTATTATGAAAACATTTAAAATTTGAAAGAGATTAAATATACTAAACAATTTTTTAAATAATAGAGCTGATTTACATATGTGTTCTGGACCCATAAGGTGGTCACATGGCATAACTCAGTATTTCTAAAACTTTTCCAAATAAAGGGCAACTTGATAAGTTTCCGATGCATATGTGGATTAAAAATATTTATATGCTACCTAACTTTCCTCTTGACCGTGGTGTAAATTATATTAATGTACACATCATCTAACTTGTTAGGTAACAAGATTAACTTTCTTTATTCCACAATGGTATAGCTTATAACTGATGTAAGAAATTAGTCAAGCGTGATCAACCAGTCAATCTCACGACAATTTTCAGTTGATTTTATAATAATGATAATTATGAAAGTATATACTTAAGTTTTATAAACTCGCAAATATATCAATTAAATTTAGATAATATTTTACGGTGACCAAAATAGCCTTAATATGTCTTAATCGGTAATGTTTTGAGAAATTTAAATAATTTAATACGAAAAAAAAAAGAGTTTATATAGTCTATAATTTTGTTTTCGATAAAGGTAGGTACTTGTATCTGTGGAAAGATCGAATCTAAGCAATACATATATAACGAATAGACCAAAATGAGAGAAATTTTATAGGGGAGAAATGATGGAAGTTCGAGGGATCTTTGATACATTTATAAGTTGATGATAGAGGCACAAAATATTGCTAACCCTTGGCCACAGACAAGTAATAATCAGCCTACCCGCCTTACGGGTTTTTTGCTGCGCTCCTTTTGCCAGCTTGAATCCTTCAACACTGGGCTTCGCTAATGTCACTGCTGAGTGATGATTGGACTAACCGCAGCGATTCTAGCGTTGAAGAACTCAAGCTTTCAAAAGTAGCGCAATCATTTAAACTTGGAGGTTGAGTGTCAAGCACTAAAACAAATGTTTAACTAGATTTTGTTTCTTATGCAAATTTTTAACGTAATATTGTTTTTGGTATGGAGTAGTATTAACTTATCGGAACTAGCGTATAACTCTTGTACTCTTTTAGGTACTTACACATAATATTTATTTTTCCTTTGTGGTCCAGTATTCGGACCACCTGGTTGTCTACCGTGAGCTACTTGTAGTTTCTCTGGTTTTACCATCCAGTCTCCACGCTAATATTGGTGTATTTCCTCTAAGATAACCTTTCAATCCCTTCGTATAAGAATAACTAGGCAATAATATTTGTGTCGAAAATACTAATACAAAAATAACTGTAATTTAGTAAGCATTCTTAACAGTTTGGAGCCGAGCCATTAATAAACCTCTAACTTAGAAAAAAATATCACAAGGCTCTGATTAAAAAAAAATAGATAGGCTATTTGGGTAGTTAGCCGTGACAAGGCTGTTGCGCACCTAAAAAAGTCGGGAGAACCGGGAAAACACAGGTAATTTTTTGTGTCTGGAAGAAACTTAACACCGGGAATTTTCTAAAATATAGTAAAAATAATGGAATACCAATTAAGTGGGGACATTAACTGAAAGATTAAAATAGTAGGTATTTGGGAGGATGTAAATGATAAAAGTGAACTAACCACGCAGGTTCAAACATGTCCTTCTACCCCCTAAACGACAGAATATGTTTTCCCCCATCACTTATAAATCATCGTTTTTTAAATATGTTACATAACTTGAAACTAGCCAGTTCAAAGAAGAATGAAATCTTATTTCTCTTTTCTTCAGGTGACCTGGCGGTCTAGGAGTAAGGTGTCAAACTTCTGTGCTGGCGGCCGGGGTTCAATCCTCGGTCCTGGCACATATTTATCTGATTACCAAACCCTTCCTTCACCTCTGACAAGATATCTTGTGAATGTGGGGAATGCCAGGCCTCCACCGTGGTTCGGATTCCACGTTAAACTGTAGGTCCTTCATTTCATCTCACAATCACCCTACCATTACACATTAGCGTAAGTGCGTATAACCCGAATGGGTAGTAAGACGCCGTGCTAATAATAATAATCTTTTCTTCAATCAAGTTGCCTGTAAAAATAGAAATCCCTTATAGAAAACTTGGAAAAACAGGAAATTAGGTAGTAATAAAAGTGGAGGCAACTTTGGTTAGACCAAAACTGTTACTAATAACTCACCAATCATATGTTAATGATTCACTATATTCACTATCAAAATTAAAATTCATTATTTTACATTTTGAAATCCAAGCTATGTAGAACATTTTATATAATAAGATCAAAATAATATAAATAAAAGAATCTGGTTTGCTTAGTCACATCCTTTTTTTTCTTTTTAACAAATTGACTTTTTAATGTATGGGTTAAGCTAAATGTAACTAACGTTGTTTAAAAAAAGACATTGGCCCGGATAAATAAAGATCAGAAAATAAATCATTTAGTGAATTTAATCTATTACAAATATTGTGCTTGCTCATTTATAATTTTGTTGTAGGTCTGTTGACGTCTAAATATTAAAGAAAGTGTGAGCAATATATCAGCCTAATAAATCATAGGCATTATTATTTCCCTTCAAAATAAATACACAAGAGAAAGAGGGGGTGGGAAATGGAAAGCTCAAATTATAATGTATTAAGGTGCGGTAGAAGGGAGTGCAAGTATTTTTCAGTTTTTATAGAATATAAATTTGTGGGCAAAAATTAATCAAATATCCTCCAGTAGCAACATAGAGTTTAATTTTCTGCACATGCTAATATCAACAGATCTTGAATATCTGTCGAGGGGTCTGAAATGTTGTCAAAACTTTTTCTCTTTATTTAAAATGTTTTGACAACTTTCCAGGACATCCTTGACAGATATTTAAGATCTGTTGATATTAGCATGTGCAGAAAATTAAACTCTATGTTGCTACTGGAGAAATATTTTATTTATTTTGGACAAAAAATTGTAATTCTATAAAAACTGTAAAATTACTTGTGCGCCCTTCTGCCGCACCTTAAAGTTATAATAGAAATTTAATTTATCTAAACTATAGCATTTATATTATTAAAATTAGATATTAGAGAAAATATTACTTTTCTTTACTAGGTGTAAACATATTATAACATAGAACCAATTTTACCGAAATATTAAATGAAATTATCTGTTAACATTTTCTTTCTCAAGCTATTCTAATTTTCTTATATAATAAATTAACATATACAGTTAGATATCATTGCTTATAATTGTTCGTGCTAATTAACCATGTCCCATTCCATACATTTTAATAGATTTTGGTGCCCTTTAATTTTAGAATGAGAAATATTTGTAATTTTAATTCATTTACTCACCATTGTTTTAGAACAAGGTTGAAAAATAATATCCTTAAGACAGGACAAAATATACCTTGTTTAGAATCTAGCGGTAAGCACTAAACACATTTATATTACTTACTCACCGACTCAATGGCATTAGGAACTTGAGAAATGCACTGCCGTACTTACAAAAAAGTACGCCACCAATACCTAACTTGAGCTAGTTATTTACAACTAACCTCATTACATCCTATTCCTATCTTGAGCTAGTTCTACCAATCCATCTAACTACATCCTATCTCTTTCAGGTCCATTCTAATTTATCCTGCCATCTGCATTTAGGTATTTTCAATCGTCTCTTCCCATTGGGTTTGCCAGTCAACTCATTATTATTTAATCTAATCCACTTCCCCAGTATCCTTATCACTTTTTGGACCAAATGTCTTAATTAATTTAAAACTACATCGGTGTATATATATATATATATATATATATATATATATATATATATATATATATATATATACACAGACACACAAACACACATCCATTACCGTTTCCACAATATATTCCGGTCCAGATTCTTATTCAAGCCATATATTTTCCGCTACCGGCTTGTAGTAGCTTGTCGCTGCCCTAAATTGAGGCATTTGTTTAAACTAACATTATATTGTCAAAAGAAACAAACGAAAGAACTTATCTAGTTACATTTGTTTGGATGAGCTAGCAAAACATTAGAACAGATGACAACTCTAAACAATGTATCAGTGTTGTTCTTGAAATGAGGCTGATTCATAATATACATATGGTTCTGTTTTAGATTTATCTAGGCTGACCAGATAATATTTATTTAGAGGGGTCACTCTGCCCGTTTTGGGGCTTCGCGTGTTAGAACGTTGGATCATAGGGTACTTGTGCTAGAGGGAAACCGTCGTGCCCACGGTATCGGGGTTCGAATCCGTGAGGGATCACAAAGTGTGTCAGTCAAGTGATCGGTTAAGCACTTATCACCAAACCAGTTCTATCGTGAGAGCCTAAGTCAAAGTCTTTACATCCTTTTGTTACTTCTTTATAACATCAAGTTTTATAGTAGTGCGTAGCGCTATTATTAAACCCTAAAAACCAAAGCCGTCTATAAGTTACGAGCCCACACTTCTATTTTGCCACCGTCCCTATCCTTGCCCGCAAACCCTCACAACACTTTAGACTCATAAAGGAGAGGGGGTGAGGAGAGACGTGACACACACACACACACACACACACACACACACACACACACACTAACAAAAACATATATATATATACATAAATTTATATTTATAAGTAAAAACTTTACTCTCAATATTTGAGGTAAAAATCAATTGCTCCCAAAAAAGAATAATATGCATTTAAATAGCTTGTTTAACAGATATGACCCACTTCAGTGGAGTAGTTAGCTAACGCGCTAATTTAGTGGTAAGATAGACTGCCAAGAAGGAGGATATCGAGGTTTGGATCTTGCTTGGGTGAACTGGGAGTGGTTTTTCCTAAATGGTTTAGCACTCTCCCACGCAAATGCGGGTTCACTACCTTTAAACTTACCTTTACCAATTCCTTACCCATTAGCGTAATTAGTATTTAAGCGTATAACCCTAATGGGAAGTAGGACATGGTGCTAAGTGTTGTTATTATTACAGATTATAAATGTTATAATCTAAATAATCATATATGTTCCTGGCCCTTTTTACGTGTACGAGTTGTGTAAAAGGTTTTCTACAACTCTAGTATATTATGTTTGTAGCCTATCTAACTTATATATTAATTTAATATATATTTTGGATTAGTTAATACTTGTATTCAATAATAATTTTCTTTAATTATTCTTCGAGATGGTATCAGGGTATGGGATTAATATTAGATGCCCTGTCTTACTCGCTCTACAATAAGGTAGTATATTTTTTAAGCCGAGTGTTCAAAAATTATACTTTATATAATTATTTAATACCAATATAAATATATAAACATATATATGGAATTTGTCAACACTAGGTGTTATTAAAAAAATTATGCTTGACTAAAAATGTAGAGTACGCTACATAATTATATAGAATAGACTATTTAAAGTAATCATTTAACTTACAGTTCGGCCTATCCTGCCTGATTTTACAAAGCACAATATATCTGACAATATAATCAAAATAACATTTTTGTGTATAAAAAACCACCAACATCATAATTAATCATTAATAAAAGCACCCAGTCTTCACTAATTCCTACCTGCGTTTTAAAGACTCAAATACGTCTTTAAACTCAAGTTCTAAAAAAATAGCAGAATTGAGTCTTAAATACATAAATATCACTAACCTAGATTAATAAAATAATATACACCCAAACTATAAAAGGCCCTCTCATGTTATTTTTTACAAATACTAAAAAAATGTATATATTTTTATTTCTGTATTTTAGTATATTATAACAAATAAATTCAAAAGAAATGTTAGAAAACATAATAGTTTATGTATACTATGTAAAATAGCCCCAGTATCAAAACAGTAATATTAGGTTGTTCAAAACATCTTTAAACATTTATTTTTTGGATCTAATAACTAAACCCAAATGTATGTACTTGACAATATCATAGATTAATTTTATAGATAATCTCGTGATTAGGAGTTTTCCTTGTGTTGAAATATGTCCTCTTTATAATAAACATATAGAATATTATAAATATTGCATGTGAGTTTATTTATTTCAATCGACTATAGAGAGTCTTAATATGTATTCCTTGAACGTTTAGCTAAATATATGGTTTAATATTGATTTTTAAATATTATGTAGCAAAGCATTATTAATTTTAAATTAAATATTAAGGAAAAAACACTCAAAACTAAAAAAATAAATATGTGTTTAGGTAGATGTATTATAGTTATATACATTTTGGTTGAAGTTTGTCAATATCTAATTGGTTTTTCCTAATCTCTACTTTTTCTAAATACAGTGATAAGTGATCTTCAACCTATATAGTTGATTCTCGATCAAATGTATCTATTCTGATATTAATAATATTATTTAAAAACTCCTTTACATGCATCCACATTGTTAACATATTTTGATACTTAAAAAAACTGGTGAAAATAAATTGGTGTTGGAAAAGATAAGATAGGTAGGAGGAAGGAATCAAGAGATATAGCTAGATACTTTTGAAATTTTACTAAAGGACAAAGCTATATGACCTATATTTGAGAATATAGTAGCATTCATTTTTGTAGAAAATAAAGCCTATTAAATTTACTCAACTAATCAAAAATATTGAAAGGGCTTTTCAAAAAAAATCATATATGGTTTTTCTTGGGTTGACAAACTACATAAAGTAGACGCAAGTTAATTAACTTTTAGATATAAGGGTAACACTTAAATTTATAAAATGATTATAGATTAACTAGAAGGATACTTCATCAAGCGTTGGTAATTTTTCCCTTTTTGTAGCAAAACACTTTTTTGGCAACAAAACATTTTTTATCAGCATAAATTTAGTTTAGTATTTTATTTATAATAATTCAAAAATCTAATGGATATTTGTCATGAGTACAATGGAATTTGAATGGAAACGTTTTTATTTGAGGTGTCCTAGTAAGTCTCTCTAATGACTATGATAAAATATTAAAGAACTGTTGAGATTAATATGCATAGCAAAATTATATATTATATATGCGTAGCAAAATAAATTGAAGCAATATTTGACTCATTTCGGCCAAAAAGGTTTTTTGTTATATAAACTGTAAAAAATAAGGACAATAACTCGTGTTCTTTTCCACTCGTCTTGGAAGACAAATAGTTTATCTGACCCAGCCACGAATCAAACCAAGTCCCCACCTACCTTGTCTTCCTTCAAGCTGCGGAGAGGAAAGTTACGACGCCGCGATGTTTACTTGTAGTGGCGCGAAGTTTCTGAGAGATGGTGGTGGTATGGACGCCGAGCGTCGTCGTCGAGTTGTGTGGAGGAAGTGGAAAGTTCGATCTCGGCCGGCGCGCTTTTGGGTTTGTCGTCGTGTAGCGTAGGACTGACACGGTCGCCGGCACGAGGTTATATAGCCTCTATCTTTCTCTCTCCTTCGGGCGATCCCCTCCCTTATTCCCCCTCTCAACCCCCCCAAACCACAACCAACAGATGCCACTCACCCCCCCACCCACCTCCACTAAAACCAACCCCCCCCCACCTTTTCCATTTTTTCCCACCTCTTCATTTTCGTGTGACGTCATCAATAGCATTAGTGGGTGCGTGTGTGTGCATTGAAAAGTTCACGTTATGTATGTTAGAGAAAAGACAATCAAAAATGTACGTTACAATTAATCTTATCAATGTTTATGATAATTTATTCTAAAAATAGTTTCACTCAAATAAATGAAAATAGCAGAGGATCAATCAAGCTTTTGTTTGACGATCTAACCGGGGGGCAATTACATTTAGGCCAACGCAAGTATACAATAATAATATTGTATATTTGTAAAACATATGATCCTCTAAATTAGAGCAAAATTGAATTAACCCTACTGAATTTAGTATTGTAATAATTTTTTAATTGTTAATGTGTCATGTGTACATGTGTCAATTTTGTTCCATAATGTCATTTATTTTAGAAAAAAAAACTATAAACATCCATTTGTTATGACGGTTTTATGCAAAATGTACGCATTATTAAATATTGACATGTTAGTTAATTTATAATAGATGGCTTAGTATAATGACAAAAGAATTTATTTTGAAAATTGAATCTAAGAAATGAGATGTCCCAACCATCCGAATTATGGTCTGAATCAAATTCACATAGTTGAGAAAGCGATCTATTTGGGCGATGACGAAGAAATTGAGGTTTGAATCCCTTCTGAATGTGATGAGGGGCTTTTACTTAAATAATATTTGTTTCCACTCGATTTCTCTATATATTTAAATATTTATTAATCTAATATTTCAACAAAATCTAATTATCTGTTTCACCGCTAGGGGTCTATTTGCAATACTTATTGAAAATGTGTTATTTATAAAAAAAAACTAGGAAAATTAACTACACATAACTGTTTGGCTCTACAATGGAACAAATGTTTTATAATTTAAAGACAATACATATAGATAAGTTACTAAAGAACATATTTGGTCTCCGTTATATCGTCTTACTTTATCAACTGTAATAATATAATATGTCATTGTCATCTTACTGATGTGCGGCTTAGTTTTTAAAATCAATTTCGAAAAGTTTTTTTTTTAAATTAAATCTTATAATGAAGAATATCGGCTGAGCCTCACCCTTAATAAACCAATATTAGAGAGTAAACCAGTATTCAGCTAAAGTTTCATTCACAAAACACGCTGATCTGCGTTTTTAATTGGATACTACACCATTATTAATTGACTTGAACAATCTGTTCACATAATTAATTGGTAACTGGGTAAAATTACTTTTAGCTATAGTGGAATAGAAAAACGAAAGCATTTTTAGGGGATATTTAAAAAAAAATTCTAATTCTTAATCAAATGTGACTATTATCTTATTGTCACTTAGTTTCTTTCTAAAAGGTGACATATTCAGAACATAATATGAATATGTGAAAGTATCGTTTGTGAATCTTAAACGCTTATACAATTTGGTTTTTACTATCTCATATCAAGAGAAAGTATTATATTCTTAAAATACCTGACTTCAAGATTATAAAGAATTGTTACTTATTATGTGTATCCTAGCCCGAAAAAGTGGATTTTACAATGCCTGTCTGTTTCTTTGTCCCTGAACACAGATTTGAAATGTTTTGAATGGGTGTTGTTCAAACTTGATATCTAGATGTTATAAGACAATATTTAGGCACAATTTTTTATTTTGAATTTATCCTACAAATTAAGGGTGGTTTACTGAAGAGTGATTTGTTAAATTCAAAATTTTTCAAAAATGTCTCTAATATTTTTATGTATAACGGATATTAATGGAGTGTTTGACCTTCCACATAACACTGTATACCTATTTTTTGGGTATAAATTCGGTAAATATTGGTTTCCTGATGAAATATTTTCAAAAATTTAATTTAAAAAAAATTGTGTTAACGATTTTAAATAAATGGTAAATCAAGGGGGGTATAGTATTATAAATAAAATAAAACTGTATACTTTTTAGCGTATAACCCAAACGGATAGTAAGACACAATGCAAAATAAAAAAATTAAATAAATATCTTATGTTTTGTGGGAAATTCGTGTAAGGGTAGTTTACTTATGACTGTTATTTTAATATTAATATTTAAAAAAATATGCTGTAGCGATTTGCTTCAAAATGGCTATCTGTTGTTCAATGATGAAATATTTTGGTAAAATGTGAATTTTTTTTGTAAATATTTCATAGTCTTGTTAAAATTGGGAGCAGCAAGGATTACTTTTAGTGATTAATAATAATACATGATTTTTATAAAATGAATTAATTTAAGGTTAGGTTACTTACGAAATTTTATGGAAATTTTGAAATATATCGAAATTTGCCTTGAAGATTGAGATCAAAATGAGTTTTTCATTGTAAATAAGGATTCTTTTATTTTTACAAATTAAATTATTTTGTAGTATTTTATAACGTAAATATTTAGAAAATTGGAAGTTTATTAATAATATTTGGAAAGTTTGGTTGAATTGTGTATATATAAAAAAGGGTTTGTAGTAATTAACAGGATAATATATTTGTTATCATTAGGAAGAGTTACTTATGGTTACCTTACTGAAAACATATTTTTGATAATCTCCTTCCAAGCTATAATACACCAAATAAGAAAATGTATGCGATTGTGTCTTACCATTTACGTATTATTCTTAAATGCATGTTATAGTGTTACTTTTTATGGCTCAAATTACAATTCGCTACTTTACAATTCAAAACTTCTAAAGCTATATATTGAGTAAATGCTACAAAAATATTTTTTTCAAATCTATATATCTTTTTGATTGAAAAAGCTACAATTATTTTTAATTCGTATTTCATAAGTGTACTTTAAAGCTCCAGATCGTTCAAGCACCGTCGTGGTTACTAAAATAATTTGAATTAAGAATCGACCATGTTAAAATAGATAGTTTAATATAAGAGCATGTAGTTGAAAACTATAATGGCCTTAGCACGGTCAAGATTAATAAGAGCGGAACATTTTGTTTCAGAAGACAAATTATAAATTAATTTAGTTTGAGTCTGGACGAAAATCTAGGAAATATTTATCACTAAAGGTGGAAACAAGCTATGCTCAAGTTGATAAAAGTTCCCTCTAAGAGACAGAATTCTTTTTTTAACATAAAGTTTAAATAAAATTAATATATTTAGCACCGCGTCTTACTATCCGTTCAGGTTATACGCTTTAAGTACTAATTACGCTAATGTATTAGGAATTGGGAAGGTTGAATTAGAGGAAGTGAACCCGCATTTGCATGGAGGGAGGATGGAATACCATTTAGAAAAACCACCTCTAGTTCACCTTACCGAGATTCGAACCTCGATTTCCCCGTCCTCAGCAGTCGAGCTATAGACGACTAGCGCGTTAGCCAACTACGCCACCGAGGCTGGTATAAAGTTTCAATAGCTACCAGGCCACACGCAAATACAATGGCATGTGTCATTTTATGGAACTACATATATAATCTCTCCAAGCCTATACTCCCTTTAGCTCTTCACCTGCAACAACCATATGTCATTTAAATAAGAAAGAAAGCTAAGAAAAGTATGAAGCATATTTTCTTAAGGTAAAGAAGAACGCTCGATTCTAGTTCTGAAATACCTAATAGTTTAAGTAGTGGGCCCTTAAAAATATTATTTTTATAGGAAGGCTGAATCAGGAGAGCTTTTTCACCAAGCCTTGTCTCATAGCTCCACGAAAATGCTTGAAAATTTGTTAAAGATGAGCTATTTTTACACATTTTTTCTAATAATATACCTCAAAATACGGAGTTGTTAAGGAAACATGCATTAAAGCTGAACGTCTGCTCATCAATTTCTCGCGTACCGAGACAACACCCTTAACGCCTTAATTTAAGGAGTAATAGGAGAAATAGGTTGTTTAAGGAATAAATATACTTGCATTAGCTTAGAGAGGAGATGTTAACACCACATTGAAAAAAAAAAACTCTCGTAAAACCCCCTCCAGCACACTTGGGAGATATATTAATCTTGACCTTTCCACCCATTTATATTTGCGAGACTTGAGTTTTAGAATGTGTATCCATCGGTGTGTGTATAGCTATTTAGTGTCTTTAAAAACTTTTCTTTCATAAAAGAATTTCTATTAAGACACGCCTAGAATTCACGTTATATATGTTGAATAAATGGATGGAAGGTAATATTTATGAACGTTATCAGCAGTTATTATATTTTATGTTGGTAATACTGGGCCTCAATGGACTGTTGTGTGACGTCGATCTATACAGCCCCTAGAATAGTATATTAAGTACACTGCTCAACTTTTCGATTACTATCTCTTAGCCGTGTGCGGATTTAAGCCTAAGTTTCAAATTGTCCTTAATTTTTTTTTAAAGTTTCATTGCAAGTATGCCTGCCTGCGTTGTTATTATTATTAGCGCCGCGTCTTACTACCCGTTCGGGTTATACGCATTTAAGCTAATGTGTAATGGTAGGGTGATAGTGAGATGAAATGGAGGATCTACAGTTTAACGTGGAATCAGAACCACGGTGGAGGCCTGGCATTCCCCACATTCACAAGTTGTGATTAATACACGTCTTGTCAGAGGTGAAGGAAGGGTTTGGCAATCGGATGAATCTGTGCCGGGACCTAGGATTGAACCCCGTACCCCAGCACATAAGTCCGACACCTTACCCCTAAACCACCAGGTCACCTGCCTGCCTGCTATTAGCACCCCAAAATATAAAATAAAAGCTATAGACTAAGGATGATCAGTTTTACCCATCTTACTGCTCATGAGGAATATCCGTATATTTAACCAATAGTATTGATATAATAAATTTAAAATATAAGATAAATGTACAGGCATTTATGCTGAAGGTGAATAAGAGACTGGTTAGGGAACAATATATCAACATTGGAAAATACAAATAAATTGTACGATGCACCGCACAAACCTTCTCTCAATTTTGTCTTAAAATAAAGACATATTATTCTAAAAATTCATGAGTTTTCTGAAACGAAATAATTTACAAAGCTTGTAGAAACACTACACTAAAGAACATAAGTGAAATAATATACAATGTTATGGAAACATTGAGAAAAGAGGAACATCTCTATCCACCAAAAAATTATAGCAATCAATTTCAATTCATAGAAGAAAATAATTTTAAACTCTTTTAACTCAGAAACTATTGGTTTCATTAAATATATATTTCAAATTAAAGACTTTAAATTTGAATAGTACTTGAACCTTACAATTATAAGTTATCTCTCACCCACTTGAAAATCTGTCATGACCATGGTGGCATTATCTAACAAACTTTTTAAATAAAGATAAAAAGTTATCATTAAATTCCAGAACACCCTTGACAGATATTCAAGAAATGTTGAAATCACCACGCGAAAAAAAATTCTATGTTTGTACAAGAAGCAATATTTTATTTATTTTGGTCAAAATAATATTTTGTCATAAAAACTGCAAAAACAATGGCTTTTTCTAGCGTCCTCTTCCATACAACCATAATACCAGTAATTTCTTAGAAAATCATAATTATTATTTATGAAAAGGTTTGCAAATCAACTTGAGTGAAGGACTAACACATTTGTATTGGTATTGAACCAAAGACTCTTAAGTCGGAGTCAAACACGCCCAGGCACACATCAAAACTGTGCCTATGTACTAATTACAGTAATGTATAAGCAATTTGGCAGGTTAAATTAAAAGAAGTGGAAAACCATTTAGTAAAATCCACCCTCAGTACACCCAATCTCCCCATCATTGACAGCCTAGTATATTGCCAGAGTAACGCCCTAGACCATGCGGCCACTGAAGTGCTTATATAGATTATTTAAGTTACGACAAACATTCAAAATAATATCAAACATTTGGATGATTCTGTAAGTTGATAGTATATTATCAACATTAATGGGCGCCCGGCCTAAAATCTCAAGCTCCCCTGGCCTGGTATTACGGGGACGATGAGGTCATGTTTCAAATCCCGGATTGGTGTACTGAAACTGTTTATCCTAGTACTAGTGTCTACCAGTCATGAAAGTGATTAAAAATTCATGGAATATGATTTTGGTCATTAAAGTAATAAAGTGATGAAATGCAGGTCATGAATTTGTTGTGGGACAATTTCATTGATCTGGTAGGAATAGTATTTTTTTATAATGTCTTCAAAATTATTTTAAATTTACATTATAATATAGACCAGAAATGATAGAATCTTAGAAATCAGAGTTTCTGTAATTTTGAATGAAAATATCATTACGAGGGGAGAGTTTATATAATTTTTAGCACCTTTTAGTCCTGAAAATTAATATATAGGTCATGAAAAAGTAATTAAATATGATATACATAATTTGGTAGATATACTGTCGGCAATTTTCTTCTATTCTTACAATTGCGATTAATGATACATTTCCCCTAAAAGCGAAGCTGCCTCGTTCATACCACATTAATTTAATTAAATATTGTTGAAATGGTCAGATAGTAAAATGCAGATCAATAAAATGCTATGATTGTTTGTAAATTTCGAGCTTAACACTAAAAATTACATGCCTGGCATAATAAAAGACTTTTTTTAGAAACACGTATTCACACCAATGCTAAAGTCCCACACTATCAAATAATTCAATGTATAATCCTTTAATTATGCTGTAAATAAACACCTAATCAGGTACATAATACCTACAAGTTGACCTTGTTGGTCTTGTATTAAAGTTCCCGCCTCATGACCCTCTGTTGGTAGATTAAATCACAACCAGGGTCGATGGATTTTTCTTGAGTGATAAATTCAGTAGTTCAACTTATTTCGGAGAGGAAGTAAAGCCTTCGGTCCCATGTTGATTGTGGCGTGTAAAAGAACCCTGGAAGATATGTGAAAATAGCTTTCCCGACAAAATTGGTTGACTCTTTTGTTTTCACTCAAATAAATTCTCGTGTTCTGCTATAATCATTCGGTTCATAAAGTGTCGGTTAAATACCTCAAATAAATTATTAAAATAACGGATCTATAACGTTGTAAATGATACTGAGCTAGGCATATTAGAACTCATTGTTTAGTTACGCCAGTAAACCGAAAAAATAAATGTTAGGATAAGTTATTACTTTTTTGAAATTATACTTCTTTAGGCGCGTTATGAAAAAATGATGAGAGTGAAATTTTAAGATGCGCGTGCATCACTGTAACACAAAAGTAACAGGTTGAAGTTAAACCGCTCATTAAGTCTCGAAAAAAAAAAGCTACCAACAAAATAGAAATAGAACCTCTGTTAGTCGCGCATGTTGGTACGCTCGTCGCCTCTGATCACTTTTTTCATATATATAATATTTATCCACATGTTGCTAGTTTCTACATTCACAACACGTGTTTTAGTTTCATACAAGTGCGAATTATATATGTGCTAATAAATTATATTCAGTAGTGATTTAAATTGAATATTTTGATTAATATTATTTACTATTCGTAAATATTAGTGAAAAAAATTGTGCTTATAAACTTCTTCAAGTGCTACAATATAATTGAGGTTAACTATCCGTATGTATTATTTATTGATATAAATTAAAAAAAAATTTGTATTTATTTATATTATTAGTTTAAAGTTTAAGTTCCATTAATAAAACATTAATGTTTATAGAAACTTTAAAACTTATTTTAAAGTTATACTAACTGCCATATTTAGTGACGAGATGTCTTTGGACTTGGAGGAATACAAACCTCTTTGGATTTAGACGAAGATTACACAGTTCGTAGTTTAATTTTGTAATACTGCAAGAAATGCCATTGCATTGTTTGAATGAAAAAATCCAACAATAAAAGGTACGTAATTGTTTTGTTACCACTGTCTAAATTGAAACAAATTTTTTGCTTGACATACGTTTTGTTATTTTAATTAATTCATTATTAATTGTAGTACAGTTATGTAACTAATTTTAATTTAATCCATTACAATAATATGCCGCCATTTAAATTTTTTGAAGTCACAATCATGATTTAATAGTTGCGCCTACTCTTGAGTGGTGGCAAATAAAAGGCGCAACTTTGCTCTCAAATTGCGCCTGCTCCTTTTAGTGAATAGGGATTTGGAACATATTTCAAACTTGCGCTGGCGCTACTATTTGCTCCCTTTGGTGAATCCAGGCCCAGTAGTGATTTAAATTGAATATTTTGATTAATATTATTTACTATTCGTAAATATTAGTGAAAAAAATTGTGCTTATAGACTTTTTCAAGTGCTCCAATATAATTGAGGTTAACTATCCGTATGTATTATGTATTGATATAAATTAAAATATTATTTAACATAATTAATACTAAATATTATTAAATTATTTTTTATTTTTTAATGATTCCAAAGAAGTATAACTTCTCACGCGCGTACATAAGTACACACACCCATTTTTTTCTCATAGTTTCATTACATTATGTAACAAAATGTTACTGATTTCGACATATCTTCCCCATCCCTACACACTCTTATCATTCAACTCTTATGATAAAACATACTAACTAAAAAAATCAGTCATTTAATTATTTTATTATTACTATATAAAATGTATCAAGTAAATTCTTAAGTGTAATTTTTAAGTAAATCCTTAAGTTAATAATGGAATTAATTTTTTTATTGATAACATCTATTAAATAACTTGCATCCATCTTATATTTCTTAAATTATGGCGTTTAGTACCATGATTATTAGCGGCTTAGTTTATAAACGACACAAGGATAGTTCACATACGTGAACCCAGAATAAATTGTAACAGAGACCTATCCGCCATTAGAAATATTAAATTAATTATTGACTGACGATTTAGACTGTGTGACCACCGTTTCGGGTGTTCTTTCATTTGAAAGGTTTGAAAATAAATCTTCTATATTTCATGGTAGTGTGTCATTATGGTTAAGGAAATTAAATTAATAGAATGTTTGTAAATTATAGAACCACAATAATTTGTTTGTCATAAGGAGTTGATTGGGGCCTAACTAGATTATGATGACGTTAGTAACTGAGATATAATTTGATTGTACCTTGTGTAGAGGCTAAACTAGCTAATTCTCTTGACCCCATTATTGAAATCTACGTCATATGAAGCATAGTAATTATTTGAATTGTAGACAGATAATACTCAATTATTGATTATTATATATAGGAGTAGAAGGTATCTAGTTAGAAAAAATGCAGCCACATTAGAGTTGTGAGTGAATGAAAATCTAGCCTTATTGAATCTGGTTAAAATTTGATTTTAGACTTTTATTTCATTGGCGGTCAAATTAATTTTGAATATTTAATCTTAAGACTTCTCAGCCATTGCTGTAGACAGAATTATTTGTTTATAAATTTTGAATGGTTATCTACTTATATCTATAGAGCAACAAGGAATTGTTAAGATCAATCATTATTTTACAAGCGAGTACCTTACAGTTTATATATAAAACATCTGCTTTACGTTGAAAGGTTTGAATAGATAAAAAATCAATATGAAATCGAAGCCAAACATTAATGATTTACAACTATTGCTGTACATCGGATGGGCAAGTCTTTAAAGGGTTTATGTTTTATTTGGGATTTACTTGATTATACATTTCTTTAAATTGCAATATATTATGTCTGTGAATCTTTAGTATAGTAATGTAAACATTTAATGCAAACCAAGAACCAAAATAGAAAATTAAAGTGTCGATAATTTCGATTAATTAAGGATCAACCCAGTACAAACTATCTATTTGTTTGGATTTTCGAAAATATATTATCTATGCTAAAAATAAATAAGTATAAACGGGATGGTTACGAAAACTCAGTGTTACTTTATCTAAACAATGAGCTTACTCATTTTTTTGTTGTTGCTGAATATCACAAATCTTGAAGGAATATAATAAAGCAAATATCCAACAATGCAAAAGGACTCTTTTTTTTAACAAGGATTGAGGTGCGTTTTTCTGCAGCCATATTTCTAATATTGATACCACTGTGGTATTTTTTTTAATCAATAATACATTTTCTTGGTGATCTGGATTTTTGACGTCCGAATTATCAAAGCTCTCTGGTAGTAAGGACACGGAAGGTAGGCCAGTTATCAGAAAGTTACAAAACTACTCATATATAAAACAATTAAATCAAGTAATCTGATCTGCAGTTGTCACTTTTAATAGAGAGTATTTATAAAAAATTAATAATACTAATAATACAGTAAAAATTTGTATGAGTGTTGGACTCAATATCATATGATGATGTTTTCTAAAAGGCTCTCTCAACTTTTTTTTTTACTGTGCTTTAGAATCAACCTACTTTCCGGCCTGCTTTTAACAACGCTGCCGATACTTTTCACTCCATAAATCTCTACTTTTCCCGTCAGAAACACAAAAATGAAAAACAAATTCTCCTTATACACTTCTCTTTTTTTTCATTTTTGTGTTCGCCCATTGTATATTCCTTCTTGTGTAATCTATTCTTCCTCTTTGTCACGGATTTTAGTATTTTATTTATCGGCTTTTGTTTTTCCTCTATTTACTTAAAACCTTTAAGAGGAAGGCTTAAAACAAGTGCGCAACAGAAGTACGATCCATAATAGTATTAATGGTTTTTAAATATATTTTCATTCATAATTAGCAACGTTTTAAAATTATACGCACAGCAATAAATACTGAAAATAATTTTAAGCGAGGAGGAAAGTGGAGTTACTAATCGTGTGATAAGTATGATTTTAAATTTAGTTTAAAAAAATCCTTGAAACACTAAATTAGGTAATTAATTAAATTTCTAGATTAACATTTATGTGAAGTAGAATGAAACTAGCTTTATATAGAAAATATTCATCATGAGATTTTGACGAAAATATACTTTTTATGTTGGCTAATATATTGCAGCAAACTTTTTTGTATATTAGCGTCATGAAGTATTTCTGTACGTAGACGTATGTGAACTTTAATTCCTAATGCTCTGATATTATTTGGGTATACTACTTACTATATTCATTTTAAACAATTGGGCGTAATATTCATATTCTATGGAGCTGCACATACATACAAACATACACACAAAGACACATACATATATACGTGCATACTTGTATAAAATTTATATTTCTTTTATTATAGTGCTGACCAATAGTCATAAGACTTATAGCAGGCCAACACTGAAACATATGTAAATACCTGACATTTAATCATAAATGCATTATAAATAGAATAAACTATCATACAATAGCTAAGCAATGAAAATAAAAATATTACTGACAGTTATAGAAATATATAAAATCTAAACCCTTTATATAGTATTACTATCCAAAAACAATATTTTTAACAATAAAATTACTACCATTATTAATTTACTGAATTACAATTATTTCTTAAAAAACCAAATACCCTAAAAATCGAATGATATATCACCTTCAATAATTAATTTGTAATAATTATTCAACATTAATTATTTAACTATTTCATACATAATCGATTGGGAAGAGTTTGTTTTATTTGGAATAAATAGCTGTTTACCTCATGGCGATTTAAAATTTGAAGTATTTAATTTTAAGTATTTCTATCCAGGAAACTACTGTTTTAATAAAGGTAAATTTAACTTTCATAGTTTTAGTTCTTATTCTATATCGTATTGTTAATATTATTTGTTTAACTGGCTGCCTATAAATATATGGTTTAGTTGGAAGATCCAAATAGATTTTTTTTACTCCTTGTTTCCAAATATAAGGTTTTAAATTGTTCTAGAATTAATGAATTTGGAACACTTTTTAAATAAATTTTTGTATTTTATCTTGCTTCTGAAAATGGATAGGAAGGAATCCTATTACATTACTGATCTTTAAAAAACCATAAGATTATAGTATTTTTAAGGTTTAACCATTTCGATGGATTATAAAGGGTGGCCAAAACCTCAAGTGACACATTCACACACACATTCATACACACACTCCTATAAATAACTTTCGTGGAAATATTTATTAAGTAAAAGCCAGAATTTTGTTTTTCTTAGCTGAGCCTTAATTTCTTTATGATTTTGAACATTCAACATTGGTGAGTTCTAGGCAACATTTCAACCCCAAATATTTTTTGGGGGGTCATATATGGACATTTTGCATATTTTGTGAAAGGAGAAACCTTTTAGATCACTTCTAGATGAGATTCCACAAAATTCACTATACAATATTAATAATATAAGTATATAAAAATACCAATAACAATAAAATAGTTAAAATTATTATACTAATAATTAAAATAATATTTAAATATTCACGATTTTGGAACGCTTAAAGTACAAGTTTTAAATAGTAGGCCTTATCATAAAAGAAAAAATAACTGCTTGTAGAACTAACCTTGCTGACATGGAGATACTTCTTATCCCTCACCCTAAAACAATCTGATTACAATTTAACTTTTATTATCATTGCTCTTCTGTGGCCGCAAGATCCAAAGTGCTACTCTCACGGCAGACTAGGCTGTCAGTGATAGGGAGATTAAGTTCGAATCACGGTCGGGTGTACTGAGGATTATTTTTCCAAAATGATTTTCTACTATCCCTCTAGGCAAATGTGGGTACACCTCATATTAATTAAATCTTCCTAATCTTTAAAACTATTAACCTAATTAGTATAAAACGTATAGCCTGAAAGAGTAGTAAAACGCAGAGTTAAATACTATATAAATATACTCTAAAGTGACTACAAAAATGAGAATTCTTTATAGAAAAACAAAAAAACACAAGGAACATTATACTAGGAAAACAATAGCATATCTGGGTGAGAAAGGTATAATTTAGAGGAAATGTACATTCACTTACGTTGAGGGTGACTAGTAAACTCTCCAGTACGAACATACATAATTAAATCCGGTCAAGATTCAAGACCCCATATTCCTGTTTAGAGAGACCACAAAGAAGCGTAAATTTTGTAATTTTAATTTCTAGTTAATTTTTTTGGGAAATCTCACCAAATTTTAGAAAATAATATGCATCTTGAAGATAGTTGCTTGGAGATTTGTCTGGTGTTACTTTTGCTGTGATATATTTTAAGCGGAAACACTTTAGTTGCCATAATTTATGGTCCAATATGTGTTTTCCAAGAATAAGCTCCAATAAATTTCTTTGATTTGTTTTTTTATTTATTTATTATTCTGTAAAGCTCCAAGTCCGTGGATGTTTATCCGAAGAGAGTTTAGTACTTAATTCTCCTTTTTCAACCGTTAAAATTATTAAGTGAAATTTTTTATAATTCTCTTCTCTATCTCATACATATTTGAAGCTGTTTTAGTTGTGATTAACACAAAAGTACATTTTTAAATAAATGTTTATATTCAAGATCCAGTTAATTCCATAGATAGTTTATATAATAAACAGTATGGACTATACAAGCTTAGCTCTAGCTACATTCTATCAAGTTATGGTATGAGCCCTTCAACTCGACATACCAGACAGCCTTCTGCTACACAAGACCCTGTTTAGTATAATGCTCCGAGGGAGAATCTGCTGATGTAGCCTTCACTGTCTTCAGCACTGATATACCTTTCACGTCATTCCTCTAAATATTGACGTAATGTTAATAGTTTATTTGGCAATGTATGCAGGCTTCGAGATATTTCAAGGTTGTGATCAAACTATGGTTTGTTAGACGCCGGAAATTATTAACAATGCAGAGTAAGGTATATATATTTTACGAATTCTAATGTTCAGTTTATCTAAATATCCCTAATGTCTCATTCGAATCCAATTCTTGTAAAAAATGATGTATCTTAAAGGAAATATAAATAGTAACTAAGCGTTAACATTTTTTACTTAGTATCGTGTCTTACTACCCTGTTGGGCTATACGCTTCTGTAATAATAACGAAAATGGTTTTAGGGATTAGCAAGGTTAAAGTTAAGGCAAGTGTAAACACATTTGCGCGGATGAAGAGTGCAAAATTATTTTGGAAAAGCTACCCTCAGTACAGTCGACCAAGATTCGAACCTCGATCTCCCTATCATCGACAGTCTTTACTGTGAGAGTAGTGACCTAGACCATGTGGCCACTGAAGTAGGTAACATTTGTTGTAATTCAATATAACATAAAGATGGACGGAAGTCCGTCAGTGACAAGAACTTTAACTCAGCGACAAATAATACCAGTAGTCTATTTACGCTAAAGCTAATAGCTGTAACCTCCAAACGACTATTTATTTGTAATATTTACACCTTTTTAACTTTAAAAATAAAACTATTTGTAATAGTCACTTATTATAACTACAGTAGCCGCATGGCTTCTTTGGTTCTGACTGACAGCTCACAGCTGACAACTGACGGCTTTGAAGAGTTACCAGACCAAATTATGTATCCCTACGCCGAACCATATGATCTGCAAAACATGTGTTTAGCAGCTGTCATTTCTGAGAGTAAAAATTTAGGTATATACCTAAATGTTGACTGTCAGAAGTCAGCTGTGAGCGGTCAGTCAGCACCAAAGAAGCCATGGGGCTACTACATTAATAAATTTTAATAATAACCACGCTGTCCTTTAATAATATAAATTGTTCTCAGTGTCAAATTATCTCTTCGCATAATTTCCATTTCTTGGGAGTGTCAGACCATAAAATTGTTATATTATTTTTAGTTTAAGAGGGGAGAAAAATCTGCTAGTTAAATACATTCAAACCAGAGTTTAATATATGCTGGTCGTGATTTTCTTTGGTTCCAGTGATCAGACATTGAAGCCAAGAAGCGCTAATATCACCTCACATGATCACGCACCACATTCAAATATTGAAGTTATATTTGACCATATTATATTTCATTATATAATTTAGGTAATATGTGATAAGATAAATTGATTAATGTATAACAAAATTTATGAACTTAAGTAAAATAAAGATAGACTGCAATCGTAATTATTGTTTACTCATTATGATAAAAAAATGAGTTTTTTGATAATGCTAAATATTTACATTATCTCTACCAAAATTAGCTTGGTACACTCAAGGGCTACTTTTTACACATTAAGTCTTATTTATATTGTATAGCATGTTGCAATCGGCTTCCCCCGGGACAAATATTTAGGGATAAAAGGGATAACAAAGCTAAAAAGATGTAAATAGGTGTAAAAAGAGCAAAAGTATAAGTAGGGCAAGTAAAAGGCTATATATTGTATAAAAACAAGAATATAAAAAAAGGAAACACAATACTTTTTTTGCTAATCTATTGAAAATAAAAAGGTTAAAATTATTAAAGTGGACAAGGGGAGAATAAATATAGAAGTGCAATTAACCGTAAAAATAATCCAAAATGAAAAAAATAAGAACTGGATAATAAAGGGTTGAAAAGTAAATGGTTCAAAAATGATCGTGAAAGGGATAAAAAGGTCGAACCATATAAAAGGTGTAAAAAGGGCAAAAACTGCAAAAACTGTTACAAAAATAAGATGGAAAATGTGTCAAGGCAAACTGTGAATTAAGGGTAAAAAGGTGCAAAAAGTGGCGAAATGATAAATAGTGTATAAAGGGTAAGAGCCAACTAAAGAAGAAATTATAAAAATAGGCTAAAAGCTTTAAAATTTCCAAAAAAGTCAATTCGATAAAAATATAGTAGAAGGTTTAAAAATATAAAAGGGATTAAAAGCGTTAAAAGTTTAAAAGGGGTAAAAGGTATAAAAAGTGTAAGAAATGGTAAAAGTATAAACGTGGTAAAAGAGGAAAACATGGTAAAAAGGGAAAAATGGTTCAAATGTGTATATAATAAAAATAAAGGTGTCAAATCAAAAGATAAAAAGGTTAAAAAAGCCAAAAGGTGAAACAGGTTCTAAGAGACTAAAACGGTCCAATGGGCTGAAAGAATAAATAGTGCAAAAAGCCTAAAAAGTAATATTAGTAAAAAATTACAAAAAGATTTTGAACCCCAGTCTGGTATACTGAGGGTGGTATTTCCTAAATGGTTACCCACTCTCCTTCCACAGAAATGTGTGTGGATTAATTCTAAAAAAGGATTCCTTCATCATTCCGACCCCATTAGAATAATTATCATGATTGCGTAGGCCTATAATCTGAATAGGTAGTAAGATACGGTGGAAAAAAACCCATTCATCCTACCAATTAGTTTGCAAAGCACTGGGACTCTTGGAGGATTACTCACAATGAAGCAGTATTTTAACAAAAGCCTAGATGTCGCTCTCCTTGCTCAATAAGATATTTGCTCTCCATATTAATACTTTTCATACCCCCTTCGTTGGTCACATGGTCTAACGCACTACTCTAGCAGTAAGGCACCAGCGAACAGATAAATTCTTTCGCAAGCTTCGCCACTCAGATAACCCCCTTATCAGAAGCATTGGTGCAGATCCCGGGGGGCGGCTCGCCCTCATCGCCGCATACGCCACCTCTTACAACAGCCCCCACCAGTTGTAGTGGAGCTTCTCTGGGCCCAAGTTATTGGCACCCAACTGTACAATTAACTCTATACAATACAGCTCTAAAAGCTTAAATTAATTATCCCCTAAATGCAGCGGGGTTTTTTTTGGAAATTTTTCCCTGCATCCTTCAGTTGCTATTTCTTCTTTTATGTATAAATAGGCTTAAACTTACATTTTAAAACTATAATGTTGGCATTTGTAATCTTCTAACCCTTGAAAATGTATGTAATTAGTCTCTATTAAACTAAACCTAAACCTAAATCTAGCAGTAAGCTAAA
Source organism: Timema cristinae (assembly GCA_039000515.1). Taxonomy (NCBI): domain Eukaryota; kingdom Metazoa; phylum Arthropoda; class Insecta; order Phasmatodea; family Timematidae; genus Timema; species Timema cristinae. Next base: position 39,903,058 of record JBCFYV010000003.1, on the reverse strand, counting down.
CTGCCAACTACGGGTAGCTCGAGGTTCGAATCTCAGTCGTGTATTGAGGGTGTTTTTTTTTTTCAAAAATAGTTTTCCACTCTACCCTTAATCGATAAAAACCATTATCGTAATGAGTACATAAGCGCATAGCTCGAACGGATAGTAAGAGGTGGTACTAAAAACCAAAACCAATTTTTTTTTCACGTGGCGGATTCACACGCATTTTGGGTCACAAACAAAGAAAGCATGTCGGAGGGTATTGAAAATGGACTCGGAACAAATCAAGCAATAGACAATTTTTACTTCAATGAATACGTATCTAATGCTAGTTAGAGTGTACTCAACCAAATTGTTAAGTATTTCTCGGACAAGACCATAAAGGACTCTGTTGTTCTTCTTTCACGTATTTCTAAATATACTATTTGAGAGAGACGACCAACGACTAGCCAATATAATAGGGCAAGTATTGTTTTAACAATTTTAACATCGACATTCTTTTATTGGTTTAATAAATCACTACTTATTTAACCCATTCACTATTATTGTAAAAAAATCTGTGCTTTTTTTAATTGTGTGGACTGTCAACTTTCAAGACACTCTTGAAGTACCTCAGATAATTACCTACATTTATTATTTCTTCTAGCAATGGGACTAAAATCTCCCATTAACAACCAACTATATGTGGTATATTCCTGTGAGTTCTAGCAGCAACTTGTAACTGCTCGTTACTGATAATAAAACCACTAACTTTGTTTAAAAAGAAGCGTTGTTAATTTATTTCTTGCAATTAATACAAATATTCTTTATGTCTAGTCCTAAATAGAAATAATGGCACTACATTGATTTTTTTTTAATCTGACGATACATCTTATGGGTGTGCTTTTAAAATTAACCCTAACGCTAGTGAAGCTGCGGGCAAAAGCTCTTATTAAATCAAAATGTTAATATGATGTTAATATTAAATTAGATGTTTGAATGCTTATTAGAACAAATCATGCAGAGCCATTTTTTTACAAATTAAATTCTCTTTGATAGAAGGTTTAAGAAGGTTCTCAAGAGCTTAAAAAAGTGTCAATCAAACCTATTTTTTCAAAAATTGGTACTAAAATATACTATTAATACTCTACAAATAGGCATAAATTTTGGTAAAAACTTAGAAGGAATAATTTTTAAAGATTAAACTTATTTTAGCTTAAAATTATTTAGTGCGCTACTACCAAACACAAATTAATGTAAAATATTTCCTAGTCGCTTTTCATTCTTAAGCCTTCAACACATCAACAAATATAACAAAACTTTTTCTTTTTTTTTCTCTTGGGGTGGTATTCTAGAAAATAGGAACTAGGTAAAATAAAAGAGTGTATTTAGTATGGGCGTGGTTTTATGTAACAAGTTGTGTCGGAAAGCTAGAGTAAAGTGAGGCAAACCAATTAATTCCCCTTATAGAAAGTTTCCACTTTTTTTTTATCGTTGCCAAGGGGTAAGAATCTGAGTTTGTAGACAACTGCTCTGTTGTATCAGTTAAATGGGACATGTGGACAAAAGCCGCTAAAAGTATATTACAGTGGGGCACGAGAAAAACCAACTTGTCTGAATTTAACTAATCACAGCATCTTACTACCTTTTATAAATATAGATATTAACATAAATAGTTTGCTTAGTAAACCTTCAAATCAGTTATACTAACTATAATTATTTTAATTTCATTAAATATCAATTCTATTCAAGACTCGTGATATATTTTACATTATACCTTTTACTTGAATTCATAATTTTATTCAGTCGGCGTGTGTAGACAAATGTAATAGGTTAAACTGATTTCATTTTTGTTTAGCTTACATTTAAAGAACCAAGATTTTTTTCAAAATTATATAAAGGAACTGATTCACTCAAACGATGTCTTCTTTGATCTTTAAACCTTATTCATTAGGGAAATAAGCAAATAAATCTATATTCAATCAAATAAAACTCACGTTTTACTTAATGCATATATGGGTTATGTTCATATTTGATAGTTGTACTCATGTATTAAGGATAAGATAGGTGGAATTTAAAGGTACAGTACCCGCATTGGCGTGAGGGAAGAGTGGAAAACATTTAGGAAATAATAACATCAGTACACTCAACCGGGATTCTAACCCTGATTTCCTCGTCATCAGCAGTGAAGCTCAAAGTGTTAAATGTTTGTCAAGAAACTTTTTTATAGTGATTCTCTTAAAACAAATTAAGTTTTATTGTATGTTATCTAAGTTTTTAATTCTATTAGGTTGTATATTTGTATTCAAGTCTATATTCGAAATAAATTTTAAGATTTTATTCGAAAAAACAAGATTTGACACATTTTAAAAAATATATAATAGCCAAGTGATTAAATTATTTGTTTATAAGAACTCAAACCTACATTTGACCATAGTTATAGACCTTCGAAATTTTTGTTAAAAAATTGAACTCAGGTTTTCCAATAGAAAGTAAAGTATGTCAACGAACACTTTTTTTAAAAATATATATGCTATAAAACTTAATAACAAACACTGCTAAACATGCTCCACTCAAACCGGCTGATAAAATAATTCGTTGGGTAGAAGCTTGCAATTAATTTATTCCATTAAATATATCATTTCAAACGAACAGCCGCTCTCCCGAGGCGACGTGACAAGAGTTTCACATTATATTGATGAGCGGTTTGACTACAGTAAACTTACTACAATGATTTGTACTTGCTTGGGAATGGGTTTGGCGGGATCTACTTTATAGGTCTATAAATGAACTTTCCTTAAGTTGAGTGATATATCTTCCTTGTTAAGAAACAGTTGGTTAGTTGTTAGCATAGTAGACGGGATTTTAGTGTAGTTTGAAATATTTATACTAGGTACTATTTTTACTAGGTAAAAAAATATTTTTTATTATATTACATTGGAGACCTGGTGGTCGAGGGGTAATTTGTCAAAGACTTGTGTGCTGGGGTTCCGGGGTTCAATCCTCGGTCACGGCGCAGATTTATCTGATTACCATAACCCTCCCTTAACCTCTGAAAAGACGTGTATTAATCACAAGTTGTAAATATGTGGAATGCCAGGCCTCCACCGTGGTTCGAATTCCACGTTAAACTGTAGGTCCTCCATTTCATCTCACAATCACCCTACCATTACACATTAGCTTAAGTGCGTATAACCCGAACGGGTAGTAAGACGCGGTTCTAATAATAATAATAATAATTATTATTATTATTATATAAATAATGTTAATATGTAGAATACCAGGCCTCCACCATGGTTCGGATTCCACGTTAAACTGTAGGTCTTCCATTTAATCGCATCTTCATTTATCATATCTCCGCAACTATTTGATATTCGAAATAACTTTCCATCGTAAGTACTACTGAAATTAAAAATATTTTTATTTAAGATGTATTTTTGTATTATTATTATTATTATTATTATTATTATTATTATTATTTAGCACTGCGTCTTACTACCCGTTTGGGTTATACGCACTTACGCTAATGTGTAATGGTAGGGTGATTGTGAGATGAAATGGAGGACCTACAGTTTAACGTGGAATCCGAACCACGGTGGTGGCCTGGCATTCCACACATTCACAAGATGTCTTGTCAGAGGTGTAGGAAGGGTTTGGTAATCAGACAAATCTGTGCCGGGACCGAGGATTGAACCCCAGCCGCCAGCACAGAAGTCTGACACCTTACCCCTAGACCACCAGGTCACCCCCAGTATTTTTGTAAAACCATAAAAATTATATAGGTTTTATTATAGCTCAAAAACTATTGAAATAGTATAAAATATGCTATTGATTGTGATGCTCTTTGGTGGACAAAGATGCTCCTTTTTTCTAAATGTTCATGTAACATTGCTTATTATTTCATTTATGCTTTTTGGTGGAGTGTTTTTTCAACAATATATATTATTTAGTATCACATATCCAACTAGTTTTAAATAAATGTCTCTATTATAAGATTAAAGAAAGATAAAGTCTTTGCGGTTCACCGTTTCATTTATATTCTTTCTGCATTCTAATAAATACGCCTAAATTAATTACGATAATGGAATGTATCCATATTTTCGTGAAGAGAGAGTAGAAAATCATTTATTACAAACCACTCTCATAACAACCCAATCGATATTTGAACCCTGGTATCTCTGTCACCAGCAATACAGTCTAACACTAGAATGACGCGTTAAAGCTTTCGACTACCTATATGGGCCGGTCAAAAATATATTATCTCAGTTGTTGGGTAATTATTTAAAAATGTGTATACTTGTAAATACACATAGGTTTTAATTTTGTATAGGGATTACGTGATTTTTTTTTTCTAATTCTGTAATACATCCTAAAATAATGTTTACTAAACATGTAGTTGCATGTTATAACAAATATTATCGTTAAAATAAACGGTTCCTTCAATTTTTTGTAGAAATATTTAATGATGCTATCAAAACCACGCTATGGTTGTCTGACATGTTAAATAAAGATTACATCAATGTGCTTTTCGATAGTGTTGATAATAAACTAGAATTTTATGTTTAGATTTAAGTTTATTTTACAACTTTCCTGTTTTGGTTCACACGTTTTTAAAGTCTTCTGTTAGAACATAGATTAAAATGAAACTTTACTATATATATGGAAAACAATATTATTGAGAAAGTAAAATTAATAATAATATTTAGCACTACGTCTTACTACCCGTTCGGGTTATAAGCTTTAAGTACTAATTACGTTAATGGATTTAGGAATTGGGAAGGTTGAATTAGAGGAAGTGAACCCGCATTTGCGTGGAGGGAGAGTGGAAAACCATTTAGGAAAAACCACCCCTAGTTCACCCGACCGAGATTCGAGCCTCGATCTCCCCGTCCTCAGCAGTCGAGCTCAACACGATAAGCGCGTTAGCCAACTACGCCACCGAGGAGGGTCCATAATAAAATTGATTAGGGATGAGGTATCGGTGGGTAGCTTAGGAAAAGTGAACCTGCATTAACTTGTACCAAAACTATGAACAAAAATAGATTGATAACTTTTACTTTAGATAATAATTATGTGTAAATTGGAAATAAAATCAATCTATCTACAATATATATTCCTAATCTAAATTTAATTCCAAATTAAAATTTTTATTTTTGAATATTTTAGGGACTAATATTTTGACACATTCTCGGTGAATATTTTATTACATTATTTAGGATTTAATCTGCTGGTAATAATTCTCGAAAGGAATCACTTGACACAATGATTACCTACCGTAGGTACTTAAATTTATATGAGTATGAAATATAACATGATAAAAATATAAAATGTTTGTGGTCTTGGATTGGTTAGTCTATTAATTTCTTATGCATGCATTTAAAAAACTTATCTATTACTATGATTGAATGTCTTTATTTTATTTTGAAAATTTTGGATGGGTGGGATTTAATCAACACATTGGTCCTCACAAAGAGGGACACTTGAAGACTCTTTCGGCATGAGTAACAATTAATTACTTAAACTAATCAATTTAAAGGGATGGATCGAGGAGGCTACATTAAATTAACAAGCATTCGCCACAAAATGGGTAAAAAAAAATATCACTATCACTGTGTTTATGTTTAACATGAGAACAATTCTGTCAGTTTTAAGGAAGATATTTCTACATAAGTTGATGAATTTCAAAAATAGATTATACAATATTACTTTATTCAACATTCACGTACAAGACATCCAGTACTATACTAGAGAGTCACCGCTCCAAGGCCAGAGCTCACACTACTTGGCTGCTGTAATGTGCCAACAACCCTTCTGTCTTTATGATAAATAGGGGAGGGAGTGTTGTCCTGTTATAACTGTAAAGGCAACATTCCATCCTTCCAGCATGTTTGCAATCAGACCTTGTTGCTACAGTTACATAATATTTATTTGTAATACAAACTAGTTAAAAATACTATACAGAAACACTTGGAATGGTGTTAAAACTTAAAAAAAAAAAAAAATGTACCGAACTCCACACTGACTTTCTTGCTCTCTTCTTTAAAAATTGAGATATTTACCCAAAACTCGTAATATATGTGAAACTAAATAATATACACTAGCAAACCCAAGCATAAATTGCATTATACTTATGAAAAACTTTTTTTTAGTCCTGATTTTAAATATTATCATTTTATTTTAAAAGAATTAATGTCTTCATTTATATGTTTGGACCGATCAAAAAGATCAATATTGGGTTTTGATGTTCAACACTTAGTATTAAAATTTCAACTTCTGTTTAAAATTTTCGACATTTTATTAGGTGTTGCTCTTCATGCTAAAAAATTTCTATTAAATTCCCCATTTATAAATTTTGACAATTAAAAATGTAAATATTGATGATTTTGAGTCAAAAATGGAGATAGATCATTGTTGTCCAAACATTTCTCCTAAGAAGTTTAAGGAAAAATAACAAAATTCCGAAAGACTTACTTATATTTAATTACTCTATGGCATTGGAGAATTATTGCGTTAAAACTTAAGTATCTCTTTACAACTAAAGCTCACAAAATTGTATTAATACATTTGTCAATATCTCAGAAAGTGTTGGATTTATAAAAATATATTTCATATAAAAGTTTTTTATTTTTAATAGTACTATAATTTTGCAAAAATAAGTTATTTAGTATCACAAATAGTTGCGTAGATACGGAAGTTTCTGCTTCTGTAAAGTACTCTAAAAGTTGTTTCATAGGAAAATGTAGATAGCCAGTTTATTTATACTCTTAATCAACGCCTAGATACGAATTTTAATCAAAATAATTTTAGCCGATTTTGAGAAAATCGATTTTTCTCTTTTCGCCCTTTATTAAACTAATCTTAATTTTAAGTTTAAACACAAACACAGATAGACAGCATTGCAAATACCACTTTTTATGGTTCAGTGGGTCATAAGATGTCGACATACATCAACATTTCAAGTTAGATTTTTTTTACGGTCGCAATACTTAACCTTTTGTGTTAGAAAAGTTTAAAAAATATATATATATATATATTTGCTTATAACTTGAATGTTATTATAAAAATGTATTATAAATATATGCTTCAAATAAAATATTTGTGTGATAAATATACCTACATATTTGTAACGATAAGTAATTTCATATTTCAAATAGTATAGTAGATATTATAAAAAAAACACGATATTTACGCATCAGACCGGAGCCTTTAAAGACATTTTACCGAAATATTGAGAATATCCATTTTGCTTAGGATATTTAGAAATGTTTAGGAATGAAATTTAATTAAAATCGTTATAGTCGATTTCGATAAAATCTAATTTTTCTCTTTTTACCCATCAGTAAACTACCTTTAATTTTAGGGTTAGATATCCAATTCCAAAAAACCCTTGGAGCAACTCTATGAAAACCCTAGATACCAAGTTTTAGCCTAATCGGCAAAATAGTTTAGGCTCTAGTTGGAGGTACAGACAGACAGACGAAAATTCAAAAAACACTATTTCGGATTCGGGGTCCATGTAACGTTGACATTCATCAAAATCTCGAGTTCAATTTTTTTGATGATCACAATAATTTATCTACCTCTAAGATGGAGAGAAAGTAAAAACAACCAAAAGACAACGTGGTTAAGTAAAACCGTAATTGTTTTTGTAAATATATTAAATCAATTTCATATTTTATTAATTTACTAAATGGAAATAACATCATTCTAAGTTATTTAATAAAATATTATACTATGAGTGCCCTTAAGAGGTGTTACAGACATTTAGAAATCCTGAATTATTTAAGTTGTTTGTTATTTTCAAATATGGCTTTCATCCAAATGTAGATAAAAGTTTTTAGCAGTAAAAAGTTATATTTCAAACTTAAATTTTAAAAAATGTGTGATAGCTTACATAAAACCTTATAAAACAATACCACATTATCTTAAAATTGTATATTGCGACTCTATTAATACATGCCTTTATTTGATAGAGTAAGGATGGATCTAAGTTTCTTACCTTTTTCTTTAAACTCAGACGTACACATTTCATATAAATATTCGTTGAATTTTTTTTTTATAATAAATTAAAATTTAAACTTTATAATTGGTCAGAAACCTGCCTGTTATTTTCGCCTACATTTTGTTAAAAACAATGTTAAGCAACTTCTTAATAATACGGTATTTCCAAACGTCTGCAAAGCGTCTCAATGCTCTACCATGCAGAACCCTTAGGATGTTTATCTGTTAAATACCTATAAAGCCAACATTTAAGTTTCCAAAAATGATGTCAATTTGCTTTTGATCTTAAAGCATCCAAATTGGGACTTTAATTGTTGTATTGCATGTTTTGAGTACATCATTCATAGTCAAGTGTGTGGAAATATTGGTCAGTACTGATGTACGGATGCCCAGGGGACGTCCAAATGTACTAATCGTAAACCCTGCCATGAAGGATTTCCATGTCCCGATAAGATGTGATAGTGAACATACCTGACTTAAACTTAAGCCTAATTAATTAAACCCTGGAGATTGTTGGAGTAACTGCCCGTTAGCTAAATTACCTAAGGTATCTACTGGAAATCGAAACCTAGACCCCAAGGTTCGTAGCAAGTTGCACTGAACACTACACCATAGGGCTGATTGATTTAATTGTTGATAAATGCAGTAGACTAAATTCATTTTTTAATTTTAATTATTTTACAAATATGTTAATACATTATATAGTTTTACACACAAATAAAAAGAAAAGTTATTTTAGAAAAAATATAAAATTTATTTCACAAATGTTTTTAAAATAATCATATCCTGTTTTGACAGCAAATTAAGGATGTACTTATAAGTTTACCCAATGTCTTGTTACTTGGTGTTCTTTCAAAGGTACACACTTCATAATGAAAGTAGGCTTACGAGAGAGGGGTTGTTTTTGAAAGCAATGTTTTATGAGGGATTCAGAGCACATGGTGCTTTCTGACAAAGTTTGTTTTAAGGGGAAGTCGGTCAATATCTTATAAACAAACAAAGGCACATGGGACTCTCACACACAGACCCACACCAGTGGCCACACCGTATAAGGCATCAGTCTTGGAATATACTGGATTACAGGTGTTGGTAAGGTTAAGGTTAGAATCTCGGGTGGTTGCATTGGGGGAGATGGTTTCTACCCACAAGGGAATTATCACCGTTGTTATGCCATTTTTTCCCAAAGCAATGTGGGTTCATTTCCTTTAAACAACCTTTCTTATTCATACTACTCACGTTGAAGCCTTAAATTTAATTTTTTAATATCGCGTCTCTTTACCCATTTGTGTGATACACACATGCACTAATTCCACTAATTTGTCATAAATGAGGAAAGATGAATTTAGAAGAAGATGGTGTACCTAAACTTTAGTGTAAAGATTTTGGGAAAACATTTAGGAGAATTTTTCTTGGTACATCCAACAGAGATTCAAACCCAGACCTCCCCGTCATTGATATTCATGTATATTGTGAGCGTGATGCTTTAGCCAATTTGACCACTGAATCGGGTAAGTCTTTATTTACTATGATGTTAAATGTAATGATTAAAAAGCTTTTCTTGAACGTGCTAAAATTCCTTTTAGGGTAGTTTGTATAAAAATGTATCCAGAAACTACCCTATAATATATTGGTTTAGTTCACGTAGACCACTAACAATGAGGGAAGGGTGACAGGAAAATGTTCAAGTCAACCTGGATTTAAAAATCTGTGAATGTTTTAACTATTTTTGTAATAAATAATAGGAGTTTTATTTTCTCAAAATATTACATAATGGTGGTAGATATAGGTACTTATTACTACCCTGTGTTGTCCAAGGTTAGGTGAGCTCAAAGTGAGTGTATTAAGTAAAACATTAAATTTATAATTCACAAAAGCAAATCGTAACTCTTATTATTATTATTATTATTATTATTATTATTATTATTTTTATTATTATTATTATTATTATTTATTATTATTAAAATTTGAGGTATCTTTCATTTTCTAAGCTGACTGTTTATATCAGAATACGAATGGTAAATTTATTTAAACCTATAACAGATATGATATCCGGCCATTAGTTCATAACTTAGAAAGGGGACACCATAATTTCACTAATAATATGTTTTCGGCCATGTATGGAATCAAACCAAGGGGCCATAACTTAGTATGCTGACACTCTGCCAACTAAGTTAAGATGTCAGACACTATGTAACTAATAACATTTTTCTACATAGAGTGAAAAATAATGTTTAAAAACATAAGATAGTAGGTGAAAAGCCAACAAGGATTTCAAATTAAACTCTTGGATCTACTCTAGAAACCAGTTTTGTTTGCTCTTTTCAATAAAGTGAACGTTAAATAGACTACAAATGTATGTCCAAATTGTTTGGTTAATATATAGAGGACACAGTTTAAACTTGAGCTATTCTAATTTGTTTGATGGGATATTTACATTAAAATAATATTTTGTGGCTGTGGTTAAAAATATTGTGTCTAATATTGTTTTTAACTGTCACGGCATAACTATTTGGGCTACACGCACTTATTTAAATAACTCTAGTATTTGTGAAAACGGATTTTAATTAATTTATTTAAAAAATCAATATTATTAAAACGCTAAGTCCAACCATCTGCCTATATCTTTTGCTAAGGTATTAGGAAATAAAATATTACTCAAAATAATTCGAAAACGAATATTGGTATGGAAATATATTTATATCTAGCGGAAATTGGGAAATAAAATAATATTTGTGTTTGTATTTATATTAAAATAAAAGACACAAAGCCAGTCCCAATTATAATTACTTTTCTAAATAAAAAGTACGCGTTTTACATCGCTCTTCAAAAGAGTCCATTTATCAAAAGCATAAGCGGCTTAAACGTTATTTAGGACTTCTATTTTGAGTGATTTATAAATTTGCAGGAGGAATTATAAGTGAAGCCGTTAATCGTCAAGATCAATATTTCACTGAAGATACACTATTATTAAGGTGAATAATTAATTGAATTTTTATTTTAAATTAACATTTTTCTTACATGTAATGTGGCTAGATCATAAAAATATATCTTATAATATTAATTAATCTATTGTACCGTTCTCCACCTCCAGTTCTAATAGCTAGAAACCACAATAGTCTAAAAGAAGGTGGACGGAAATTAAAAGGAAATTAATATAACAAAAAATAGGAACAATTGCACGTTTAAGAAAAATTTGAATTATTTATTCAAGGTAAAAACAGAGGTAAATAAAAAAATACATGGCCTAACAAGGTAAACTGAAAAGTGTTGAAAAACATATAAATATGGCAGAGACTGCACTTGCGCGGCATATTTGAGAATATATTTCACAATCTCAAAGCAAATTATTCATTTATATGAATTAGTCTAGAAGGTACCAAATAAAAATCAAAAGTCGGTTATATAGTCATAAAGAGCTTAAAGAACCTCTTTTAAACGGTTACCAAAGCGCCTGAATCACCATTTGAAATTCTGACTAAACAAATAATTTAAATCATTAAACTTTTGAATGTTTACTATAGTAATAAAGAGCTTAAGGAGCCTCTTTTAAACGGTTAAGAATACGTCTGAACCACCAATGTGAATTCATACTAAACAAATTTAAATTTTAAGATTAGATTTAAATTTAAATATCAATTCTGATATTTATAAACTACAGAAATGTTTGACTTCCCGACATAACTCTAACTTCTGTGGGACTATTATGTACACTGCCTTTAAAATAATCGAGAAGATTCCGACATATTCATATTTAACATTAGAATAGAAATCAAAGTAATATTAAAATAGAAGACTTGTAGTTTCTCACTAAACGAATTGACTAGTGTTAAAGTTTTAACTTATAAACCAACAAAAATTAATTACTTTAATTATTTCTATAAAGAAAATACTTCTTCAAAATATTACCTATTAATGAAATATCAAATTTTAAAGTTCAAACAAGTATTGGTAGCAACAAGTACAACAACAATTTATATTTAAACTAAATATTCCAAGCCTTAAAAAGGATCTAAAAGTTGTACCAGTTAATATTACAAAAATTACAAAGAGACTAGCACCCAAGCGGCCAAAGGAATTATTAAGTATTTCATAAAACCAAATTTACTTTCAAAAATTAAATCTTCTATCAAGAAATTACCGACGCCTACACTGAACGATTATAATCGTTTAGATTATAAATGTTTAGTAAAATATATAGATTTTATATGTTGTCATCCTGGAGCGGCTTATGTCTAAGCCCAAACCAGGACTTATCGTGGAAGTGTCGGATATAATAGTCAACTTTTCTAGCTGAGCCTCAGATATATATAGGTCTAGTTGATGGATAAAGAAGTTGGGAGATTTTAATACTAAAAATACAACGTCAAGATGTGTACCCGCACTAACAGCATGCGAATCATGTTAACAGCTGCCAAAACTTGCCATGACATCAAGTCATGTAGGCTAGACACATGGTTAGTTGCAGTTAAAACTTGGCACATTCGAAAGTCGTGTAAGCCGGACACCTGTTGAGTTGATCGTCAAATGGTGGTACGTCCAAAAAGTCACGTACACTGAACATCTGGAGAGTTGGCAGTTAAAACTTGGTACGCCATCAAGTAATGTATGCCGGACACTTGGTGAATTGACCGTTTAAGATTCTGATTGTCTCTTTTTTTTTTTGCTGGCAGGACTAATCGGCGCATTTCTGGATCCCCCTATTGAAATATCTTGTTACTACATCCCTCATAGCTAGTTAGGACTTCCTTTCACTATAGATATCGAAGTGAACAGGTTGGTCATGGAACTCGTACTAAGCCAGATGATACAATGAGTGAGTAAAACACATATTGTAGACATAGTAAGTTTTTAAGTATATAGAATTGCAGGATGTCTATGAGTATTGTATCATTTGGGGCAGGTAGGAGAATTACCTATATTTATATCAACAATTTCGAATTTAAATTATACATAAGATTGAGGTTTTTTGACGGGCAATTTACTTTCCAAACCAGCTATCCATATATTTACATTAATGAATTCTGAATGAGTATGGTAGAATTTATAATACCTTTTTCAGTATTCTCGTGAGAAACTTTTAAGAAAAAAAAACTTTATCTTCAATATCCCCAGCATTTCAGTCTATTGTGAGAGGACACCTTATTCCATGCGACCACTGATACGAGCTATTTCTTAAAATTAATAATAAAATTGTTATATTATACTTTTATGAAACATTTGTTTAACACTATATTGTTATAATTTGCATGCCTTTAATAAATATGCTGAAAGTTTCTGAGCATGATTTAGAAATTAGCTGACACTACAAACACCACTAGCGCTTTGATGTTTTATTTGAAGAACAAGACGAACCCATACACAAATAGTAGATATATTCTTCAGCAATATTCTATTACTATTCGGAATTCAACTAGGATCCCATATACCTCTGAGAGACCATTATATTTACTTTACCAAAGAAATGGCTGTTTCTTAAATTAAAACCAGATTTTCGCGAAGAACATTGATCACCATTCGAAAAAACTTAATACTTTTTATGATCAAAGCTTGGGCTAAGCTTTATATTTCCCATAAGGGCTGTCTTTGAAGTAGTTAAGGGTTTTGTTCTGGGGGGATAGGGATGGGGCTTAGTTTCTTACGTTGTCTTACTAGGGGAAAATATCAGAATCTATCTGACATAAGGTGTTTTTATTATGTCTATGGTGAGACTTTTTTCCGAAATTTTTTTGCATAAATTATTAAATTTCATATATATATATATTATTCACCACTCCATTTTATGTATTCTTAAATTTCATATAACTTGTTTTATTATCTCCTTATGCCAAAAATAACTACATTAATAAAATAATCTAATTAGCCAAATCGTAAAAATAATATTTGGTATGGAGAAGTGGGGGGACGGAAAATCTTACCATCCCTTAGTTTGGAGGAGGGGCGTGAAGACAAATACTAACATTTCGTTGGATGTTCTCAATGGTTCATGGTACAATCACTTCTCGGTCAGGTCCACACACTTGTCCAATATTGCAGTACCAGATCAATTTATGTGGGGCTACATCAAAAACAAGGTGTATGATACACGTCCTGAATAAATTATTTGCTTGAAACAATGGGTTAGGGATTGTATCCAAGGAACTACCAACTACATGGTGCATAGATTTACGACATGTTGCATCGTGTTACGAAATACTTGCCTTCCGGTTGTAATAGTGATATTTAAAATATTGAAGGGCATAAAAACTTACATAAATTCTCCATGGAAGCACATAATTTTTGGTTGGAAGAACAGTTTAGAAAACCCAAATATATTTCTTTGTTACCAAAATTGATACCATTTCAAAAGCAGTTTGGATAAAATGCACCCACATTATCCAGGAGAGAGGATGTAGTGTTTTGTTTATTACTGCATTTTGATACGCCTTTGAGCTTTATGCATTTTAACTGCTTTAGTGGGGGTATCTGTTGGGAAGGTAGAATTGATGTATGCAGAATAATTTAGAAATAACCAAAATCAGTACACCAAGTATAGAATTCAAACTCCAATCCCAGATAACTCAACTAAATGAGCCTTATAATCTATCTGTGTGGGTACCATCGCAGGTTCTATACCAGCTGATCTTGAAATAGATCAACCAAGATGTTATAAATGAAGGACCTTAAAAACATTGTACAGTTTTAAAAATACTTGTGAACAAAATTCAGCCACACTACTATATATTCATAACAGGAGTTTGTTTTCGCTTAAATTTAAATATTGTTATTTATTTTTTGATATTTTCAAGGATATAGATGAATAATTTAATTCTAAATTGCTTCCGCAAAATTTGTCACTAAAAATAGAACACAACTCATCCATCAGAAGGAGTTGGCTAACGCGTACCGACAGTGACAAATAGGAACGTCATTCACGGTTGTAGCACTATATAGTGGACAGACGTACTAAGGAAAAGAAGCGGGTGATAAAAAAAAAATTCTTCGAAACAAATAATTCCGCTCTTTTTGTAGAGCTCGAGTGACAAACGATCTTCTAAACGTGGAAAGAATTTTGCATGTCCTGCAACGGGAATATTTAGACGACTCTATTCCAGAAAATACAAGGAGTTATTCAAATAATACATTTTTGCTTTCAGTAAATTGAGATTAATTATTGTCAAAAAAATATCTACTTCTACCTCTTGATTTTTGAATTCCGTCCTACTACCAGGCTGTTCACTTTTAATAATACTATAGGAGGAGGGATGAGGAAGAGGAATTTAGATGAAATGTACCCAACATTTTCGAGGAGAGAAACTAAGACACCATTTAGGGGGGGGGGGGGAAATCACCTGGTCTAGGCATGAACCCTGACCTCCCCAAATACGTGAAACAATATTAGATGGACTTGGACGTTTATTCCGTGAGTCCATTAATGTGGGTAGACTCCTAGTTTGATTCCACACTGGACGAATTAGAGCTAGGGCTCATATTAACCCTTCATAAGTTTCTGTCAATTATTAAACCTTCTTACTTTTAAGGGATTTTTCTCATTTTAACAACGCTAAAATGACTACTTCAGATAAGGTTATATACTTTTTTAATTTTTAAAACTAAATAAAATATTGGTTATGCCTTTTTTCTCTGATCTATAAGATGATAGTTTGATCATCATTTAATTTGTATCCAAGAGTTTAACCTAAGCGGAACTGAGGAGCCATTTCAGAGTCAGTTTGTGAGTTTTAACATTCATAGAACTTATTTCTAATTAAAATAAAATAAGATTATTTTTATTATTATTATCACCGCGTCTTACTACCCGTTCGGGTTATACGCCCTTACGCTAATGTGTAATGGTAGGGTGATTGTGAGATGAAATGGATGACCTACAGTTTAACGTGGAATCCGAACCACGTTAGAGGCCTGGTATTCCCCACATTCACAAGTTGAATAAAATAAGAAATATGGAGAATTGTGTTTCATAACTTCCATAAAATGTTATTATTTAAAAAACTATGATATAGCTAAACTTAATTTGGCAAACATTTCAATAATATAATAGTATCGTGGCGTGGATTGTTGTCAATATTAGAAAAGTATTCATGGAATATATACCTAACAATTTAGGCGTCTTCACTTAAATTTTATTCCAAACAATGATTATCTTATATAACTCAAGTATATAATTATCGTATTCAGTCTCAAAATATTCTACGGTAATATTAGTTATAATATACATAAAAAGACTTACCTAAGTTCTAGAAAAGTTAATAGATCTACTGATATACAGGTTGTATCGGAATAAGTGCTTCAAATTTGCAGGCGTTGTATATGAGCCAAAATGGAGCAATTTAATTACGAAATTTATGTCTCATTCAACCTATAGAAAAAACTACCCGTCTTATTCAACTCATAGATAACACGGTGGATCTCATTCAACTCGTAACAAAAACCTTGTGTCTTATTCAATTTATAGTAAAAACTACGTGTCTAATTCAACTCAAAGCGAAGACTGCCTTTTTTATTACATTCCTTTCAAAATATGCATGTATCATTCAACACATAGCGAAAATTAACTATTTCATTCAACTCATATTGAAATCGGCCTGTCTAGTTCAACTCGTAGCGAAAACTACGTGTCTAATTTAACTCGTAACGAGAACTGTGTTTCTCTTCAGTAGTAAAGTATATCCAGCGCAGGAGTGGTGGTAAGTGATAGGCAGCAAAAGTTACTAGATCTACTTTCATACATCCATTCGTCAAAACATGGCCTGCAAGTCACTTTTGTTAGTCATAACTTTAGCAGCAAACATTAAAAAAAAGAATGATGTTTCTCTTTTAAGAGTCTTTACATAATTTAAATACAAACTTATGCAAATAACGGTTTGGATTTTGCTTTTTTTTTTGTGGAAGTTACGTCTGTAGTTCAATTAAAAAATATTTATAAATAAGAACTTCAGGCTGAACATGACAAAATAAGAGCTGTTGATGACTTCATACAAATAGTATTAAGTTATATTTATGAGTATTTGTTAAAAATATATAAACGTTTTATCTTGAAACTAATATATTTTATGGTTCTTTCTATAAGTTATAACAAAAATTGATTATTTTATAATTTATGGTGTCCAGGTATAAGAAGAGACAAGTGTGAATTTAATACTTTTTAAATTATTATTTCATTCGCTATAATAGCTCTTAATGTTACAACAATGAAACAAATATACATAATAATATTACAAATAATTTTTGTTTTTAAAATGATTAAAGAAAAGCCAATATATCCTTAGGTAATTATTGTTAGAAATGTTTGATTTGATTAGTAATATAGTATTAATAAGGACATTATAATAGTAAGTATTATTATTACTATTTCACATACATTAGTGACTTTCAACCAATGTTTGAAATAAACATCTTGTGCTACCTGTCATTTACCAGCACTCCTACGCTGGATAGACTATAAATAGGACCTACACCGCAATCAATTCCACTTAATGCAAACGCCGCTTTGTATCGAATATAAATGACCAATGGAGTATCAAGGTATAATCCCACGGTCTACATCGCTTTAAACCGTTCGCTTAGCCACCAAATCCTTCACGCAAGTGTTGTCCGGATCAAACTAGCTCAAATATAGTGAACAATGAGACTGCATATTAGTATATATACATATGTACTATATGTGCGTTTGATGTGCCTTTAGCCTCGAGTATATCAAACGCTTGCAGGAATTTTGTTTGGAAATAATATAAACTAAAACAGGTTTTAATATTAAATTACCACCCTCGCTGGTCAAACAATAGAATAGATTTCCACTGACGTAGAGGCTAGAGTTTGAATCCCATCCGGGTTTATTGATGGTTGTTTTACAGTCCATGAAAGTCAGGGAAAGCATCCTTTTAATTATTCCAATGGAGTTAAGGAGGGAAAGATACATTATTTTCGTAGAGACCATGCAGGTTTCAGTGCTAAAATATCACCAAACTATTTTCTATAGTAGAATTTTTCATTAATTACAAATTATACATCTAACATGTTTTGATAGTTTGTAAGGCAATAAATATTGCTTTTAAAATACATTATTGTTAATAATAGATTTATAAAAATAATCCCAGAATTATTAGTCCATTAGTTGAAATGAAATGAATTTTAAGAGTGTACATAAAATTTAGCACTTTCAATTGAATGATTTTATTAACAATAATTATGCATTTTTTACAACGTAATAAAAAAATATAGTAAATATATATTGAATAGTATTCGTGAAAGGAGTACCAAATCAGTTTGAAACAAAAAACTGTCAATATAAAATATCTTCGCATAGTATTACTCATAAGGTTAAATATTATCTTTTATTTATTTTTTTAGGGTCCAAATACTTCGTTTTCATTATATAACGAGTACCAAACGATTTTATTGTTCACGCTCTTAAAGCTGGATCTCTTAAATCATTTTACCAAACCCTTCCTTCACCTCTGACAAGCCATCTTGTGAATGTGGGGAATGCCAAGCCTCTACCATGGTTCGGATTCCACGTTAAACTGTAGTTCCTCCATTTCATCTCACAATCACCCTACTTACACATTAGCGTAAGTGCGTATAATACGAACGGGTAGTAAGACGAGGTGCTAATAAAAATAATCTTAAATAATTTATCAAATAAATTGAATTACACCGTTCTAGTTTATTATTGGCCTTGCAATATGCTCTAATGTATTTTATTCATCTCGATCATTATAAATATCGATTAAAATAAAAGTTTTTGAAAATGCCTTATTAATTGTATGGACATAAAAAAAAATTTCTAAAATACAATTTTGATAATAATTTTACACTTTTTTTAGTTATTTCAGTTTTATGTAAAATAGCTAAGTTCATTTGTAAACACATTATATTGTAAAACTAAAACAAGGGATACCACTAATTATTTATTTTGTTTTTTCAGTGATTCTTAATTTAAAATTTTTACCAGCCCAATTACAAGGAATCAAAAATAAATTACTTGCCTTGAACCATAATAATTAATTTGTAAATGATGAATTTTAGTGCTCGTAAAAATGTTAAAGCAATAGCCATTAAATAATACTAGGAATCATGTGCTTGCATGTTGGAAGATGTATAGCTTTCAAATAAAGTAGGATAAGATCTACCAGTATGTTACTTAAGTTGCTCCTCTTATGTTTATGATTTTGAGATTTCAGTATTTAAATTTCTCAAGCTGAATTAACAGAGGGTGAGTATTTATAAACATATAGACAATAATGATTGTCTTGATCTTATAATATGATTTATTGCTCGAGATTTGACAGCTTACTTAAATATTTTACAGACAAGTAGTATATTGAAAGTAAAGATGGAATTTTAAATAATTGTCTACAAATACTCTTTGAAAAATGCCATAAATCCAAATCCCTCATTTCATAGATCTGTTTATTTAATTTCTACGCTTATTTAACTTGTGTATCGTAAGATGTGTCAGTCACTTAACTTTTTCATTTCATAATTTTCAACTTATTTAGAACTGTTAAACAAGGGATTTTCTAAATGTTTGGATCCTTTAGATTTGTTGTACTTTATGTTTTTGTTTGTTGGTGAAAACAACTTCTTCTTAATATAAAATTAACTCTTCCCTAAAATAAGTAAAATCATGAAAAATTAAACGCTTAACTTTATGTTCGACTCCAATTAAACTGATTGGGCATAATATATATTTTCTTTTTATCAGGCCAGCCTTTATTTTAATTTAAGTTTCTCTCTGGCCATCTCAAGTGTTCAATGAATTATATTGAACAAACGTGCTTTATTATAAAAGCTCTTCAATAATAATAAAAATATATAGGTATAAAGTATTTTAATTAATTTATTTGCATCAAAGAAGTCTTATTAGTCACATGAAAGCCTTTTCTCCTCTTTCCTCCTCTTTGTCGTATTCGAACGCTTCTGAAATTAAAAACTAGGGTTGGAATGAGTTTGTATAAGCACTTTCAGGGCAAACAAAGAACCACCACTTGATCCCTCCCCTCCCCCTTAGATACGGGTATTATATACAGTTCATCTGGGTGCCTGTTAGCATATAGCTAACTATGTCCATAGCACATAAGAACTACCAGGCTAGATATACATTTCAAGCGAAAACGTCATAGCCATTTTCAAAATAATTTGAATTTTCAAAAATCACTCATCAGTAAACGGCCGTTTATCGAAATTTTATCCGAAACCAAATATATAGGGTTATTTTTCTTGTCAAACACTCCCAAGATACCCGTTTGGAACCAAATATTTAGTACATTTTTAAAGTATTCATTTACATACACTCTCTCTCTCTCTCTCTCTCTCTCTCCGCGCGCGCACACACATACACACATCATATATATATATATAATATACACACATATATATATATAATATATATATACTTTATATCTGCACGTTTAACATGTCACAATAATTTCTCTCTGCATGTCTATCACGTTACAATATTTTCTCTCTTCACGTCTAATATTAACAATACTGTTTATCTGCACGAATAAAATGTCACAATACAAACATCCCACTATCGGCGAATTAATAGTTTACTGTAGTGTAACCTAAATTAAAAATCATCACATACTTGTGTTCTTTTTGTCGATATTTTACAATTATTTTATTTATTCAAAAATATTGATTTAAGCTTCTCGCTACGATGAGCATCGAACGAATCCCTGCTTTGCTATGCTAAACCAATGGGCCCAGGCTCGACAATGAGCAAAGAAAAAAACCTCTGTAAATACCGATATGAAATATCGTGTGAAGCATAACTAGAATTTGGTTTTCATAGCTAGAAAAACTACTAGATATATGCCCATACATCAAGTCACTGTATCTGCAAGCGAAAAATATATTTCCTTCGAAAATAAGGTTGTATTACCCGTTTTTTTTATGTGGTTTCTCTTAAGACCGTCACCATTATTTTTGTTTTTCTGGGTATAAGCTTTTTCTGAAGATAGTATAAGTTTTAATAATATTTTCGATTAAGAGAGTTGGGTAACCTTCCAATAAGGTTTTTTTTTTTCCTCGCGAGGGGGGCGGGCGGGAGGCCTAAACACTGCTGGCTGGGCCTGAAATGGAGGGTAAATTCACATCCCTTGACAACCTTGGTAATGGTCAGAATGCTATGACTACAGGAAGCTGAATGCATATGAATACCCTGTCGATGAACTTTATGTAAAAATCTTTATTAAAGGCGGACGGGGGGGATAAAGGGCGATTCTTTGTTTGCTTTGATAGTACTTGACCTTACTACCGTTCCTTCACAAATAAATAGTATCTTCTGGTCAAATGGATGCTTTTGTCACATATATATCCACCCCCTCCCCCTCACCAAATTACACTTTGGCCACTTCAGCTATCCCAAAATCCATTTTAATTCATCTGACCAGTCGGATTTACTTCTTGCTTTATCCAAATTTATAATGGCATTTAATAAAACAGGTTCACAATTTTGAGAGCTACTAAAATGGAATAACGAGTTTAATTTAAAGGAATTATTATCCTTTTTGGATGAGGCTTAGGAATATATGGGATTAAGCCAAAATATTGTATGTATTTAATTAGTATTCAAACGATCGAAAATAACTGTATACTTTAATATTTACAACTACATTTGTTATTAACACAATCCATTTCCATTTTAACCATATGAATCCCGCCTGGATGTATTGATTTTTTCCTTATCTCATCCCACACAAATGTAGGCACATATTATATCAAGTACACCTTATTATTATTATTATTATTATTATTACTATTATTATTATTATTATTATTAGCACCACGTCTTACTACCCGTTCGGGTTATACGCACTTACGCTAATGTGTAATGGTAGGGTGATTGTGAGATGAAATGAAGGACCTACAGTTTAACGTGGAATCCGAACCACGGTGGTGGCCTGGCATCCTCCACATTCACAATATGTCTTGTCAGAGGTGAAGGAAGGGTTTGGTAATCAGACAAATCTGTGCCGGGACCGAGGATTGAACCCCGGCCGCCAGCACAGAAGTATGACACCTTACCCCTAGACCACCAGGTCACCAACTTTTTATTATGTTCAATAATTGTGTATGATTTTTTTCCAAATATTTAATAAAGTTAAGGGTATTTTACTTACGACAAAATCTAACAACATTTACAAATTTACTTAGAAGATTGAGTTTAAAATGGGTACATGGGAATAGATTTTCATGATAAATTATGAGTGTTTATATTTATAAATTTAAAATAATTTTATAGCAGCTAGCAAAAAAATTATACTTAAAAAATTAAATCAATTAAAATATTCGAATAATTTTATTTAAATTATATTTAAAGAGTGTTATTTTGATTATTTCATCAATGTATTTTTTATTATGACAACCTACTTAAAGGTAAATACAAGATAAGACTTGAACTTCAAGTTAATGCTTTTAAATTATAAGGTTGGAAAACCAATTTTAATTAAATTGATAAGAAATCTACAGAATAATAGGTTATAAAAAGATAGTGAACAATTAAATAACACACAGTTAAAGTTTATGAATATAATTTTAAAGACAAAAAAATTGGTGTGTGTACTTATGTACGCGCGTGAGAAGTTATACTTCTTTGGCATCATTAAAAAATAGTTTTTAATTGCATGCAAATAATTAATTACAATAAAATGATAAAAATACTGGAAAAGGATAGTCAACACAGTCAATAAAGTTCAGTTTAAATTTGAAAAATTAAATAAATAAATATTTATTTTCTTACATTAAGTGTAACATAAATTCTCTCATTATTCGAATGTTATTTTTAAATTATGTCCACTGCCATAGCATCTTCCGGTAATGACTGAATTGGAACTTCAGCTATCAGTGGCTTATGATAACTAAAATATGATACGAAAAGTTTTGTAGTAACAGCGTTGAGATATCGTGCAAATACAGCATCTATGGTAGTGCCATGTCGTGTTGTCGAAATCAGAGGATTATTATTCATGGCTAGTTTCAAGTCATTTTGGAGGAAATCAATAAGTGGACGAGCATCTTCACGGGAAAAATTGACGTTGAAGTCTCCACTTAAAATTACGGTAACTTGTCTTCTCCTTTACCAAGATATTCTCCTCCAGCTGTTGTATATGGACATAATATTCTTTTCAGGAAATGAATGATGTCATCAATTTTTTGATTTGGAGTAATGTAAATTACCATCAAAACAATTTTGTTGCCATCTTCCATTTTGCATTCAGCTACACAAAACTCACCAACTGATGTCACTGTTGAACTTGCCGATTCCGCCTGTCTTACAGTCACATCAATGTTTGGAGTAATGATATTGGTAGTGTCGTGCATATTCTGATAAATGGCAACTCCTCCAGCTCGAACGTTTGATCACTTATATTGTATTATGCAATTGAAATTTGGTATACTGATAGACTCTTTATTGGCTAACCAGGTTTCATATAAAAGTAAAACATTCGATTTTTGCATAATTGGATCAATGAGATCAATGGAATGAGCATGGAGACTTTGACACTTAAAAGTATATATTGTCAACCCTCTCCTTTGATTAATAAAATCTAACAGATCATTGGTGATAGTTTGTAAGCGATTAAGCGAGAGTCTACGGAATTCTTCTTGAAGACTATTTATAGCTGTGATTGCTCTTCGGCCATGATATATAGTTTTATCATTGTCTTTTGTTGAAATGTACAAACCTTGAAGACTAGTCTCCCGCGTCAATGCAACATACACTAATGGCAGTTGATGTTTTTTATCATATTCATAAACAATCTCAGGGTATGTACTTCCCTGAGATTTATGAATCGTAGTTGCGCAAGCGCAAACTAAAGGTAGATGCGATTGTTTAACATTTATCGTTTTGTTGTTATTAAGTGGAATAGTTGCAGATCTTCTTCCTATCGGTACAGCAGTTGTACTAATTTGATGAGAAGCTACATGTCCAGCGACTTTTTTCTTTATTTTTTGACCAATTTTTTGTGAGTCTGGGAAATCAAGCCATACAACATTTATATCTCCTTCATCATTAAATTCAAGATGAACTAATTTTCCAACAGCTCCATTTGTTAAGCCATCTGACACATCGATGTTTGTTGTAATCATATAAAAAACATTCGGCACAAATACGGTTTCATAAGGCAACCCTCCAGTATCAATGAACGACATTTTATATAATTTTTGACGTACAAAAGCTGTTTGTTCTTCTAAAGTACAACCAACAAATACGTCTTTAGCAATTGAAGTAGTTTTATTTTGAGCAGCATTTAAAATTCTGTTATTATATCTTGTGACAGCCTCGTTTGTATTGAATAATCTGAATCCATGTGGACATTCTACTTCGGCCTCTTGAGTTGTTACAAATCGTGATTTCAATCAAATTAATTCGCGATCATCGAGTTGTTGACCATTCCCAATTTTTGTCAATATTGAAGAAAACTCTTGGTTTGCCTGCAGCATAACTTGATCTAATTCATAAAATTTGAATCCACGCCATAAAATAGGTCCAACAATTTTCTGCTTCTGCTGTTTGTAAATTGGAGTAGATCGTACTGGTGGTAACTGGCGTAGATCTCCAATCAAAATAACATCTAAACCACCAAAATTAGTTTTGAAATCTCCAGTAATATGCTTCAATCTTGAGTCAATCTGAAGAAGTAATTCAGCACCAATCATACTTATTTCATCAATTATTAACACTTTGACGTATTTGAATAGTGCTCTATATTGATGAGCTACTTCATTGCTTAGTGGAAGTAATCTCGACAAAGATATTTTTAGGGCAGTATGTACGGTAGTTCCGTCAATGGCAACAGTAGCTTTGCCTGTTGAAGCACAGGCGATGTACGAGTTACAGCATCCATCATTCTCATTATATCGATTATAAATTTCCATGATAAGTTTTATGACGAAAGTCTTACCACATCCAGCTGGACCCGTAAAAAATATTTGAAATGGACTACGGTTTGGAGTTAATAGATTTGAAATGACATGTAGCAAGAGCTCTATTTGCTTATCATTTGCTATTCTCATCAATTCGTAAAACTCTATATTTGGCATTAAATTTTCTCGTTTTTTAGCGATAGGTCCAAGTTTATTAAGTACAGCTAGACGAAGATCACTATTCATATCGGAAAGAGGATTGTTATATAAATTTTGAAATGGATTTGATTCAGATGCGATGTTAGCAACATCTTGTACTTCAGTTTCATCATTGAAACCATCTTCTCGGCATAAATTTAGAGAAATTTCAATTACTTTCTGGATATCCAAATTAGATTCAAATTCTTTTCGATTATTTAAAATTTCATTTGCATTCTTATTATATATATCGATAAATTTCTTTTCAGCGAGTATTTCCGCATCTTTATTTCGGAAAGGAATATGTAACATAACCATTTCACGTTTATATTCATTAAGATCTTGTCCCATATCAAAATTTCGGTATCGGATAGCACGGGGCTCTTTTCTTTTTGTGTAAGTACCATCTGCTTTAATGGTGTAATTAGCAACAAACTGGGCAAGAGTAATATTTTCCAAATATTCGTGTCGGCGTTCATATTTGTCAAACCAATTTTCTTTCCTAATATTAGTTGAATCTTCTCCTACGCCTATCGCGTCTAATTATTTTTGTGTTTTTCTTATACGTTGACGATCACATGGCCACATAGTAGGAATAGTGGGGACAACAGTAGAACACTTTGACATCGGTTCTCGCAAGAGATACCAAGCCGCCTCTTGACTTGTTATCTCAACACTATTGAGCATATTTACACCTATTTTACTTGTAATTTCAACGACATCAAACTCTGGATGTTCATTCATAATTTCAATAATCAATCGCTGAAGATGACTAATGCCTCTGTTAGTTTTATTGACATACCCTGCGACATAACTAGCACATGAATATTCTTCGGTAATGAATTGGATATCCATATTGGATTTAACAATGTTAAATATAAAGGGGTTAAATGGATTATGCCATTTTTCACATGGTTGACGCTTGACAAAAACTCGTGGCCTCTTAATTCCAGCTCAAAGTATATTGTGATAATCATCATCTGAATTAATATTGTTACTCTTATAAAAAGAATCAATATCATGATAATCATTATTTTCCAAATTAATTCGGATATCTTTGTAACGTTTAGCATAATTCTTGAAACCAGGCTCCTCTTTCTGCATAGGTAAGAAAATTGTAGTAGTTGATTCGCCACTATTTTCTTATAACATGTGAATGTATGTTTATGTCTTTGTAATTTAATGTTACCTGATGCTTCTAGAGAGGAAACAGATATCAAGTAATCAATTAATGCGATAGAATCCAATCTATTTTTATCAAGTGCATCCATTGGAGCATTAGCTAGCCACAATGTGCATATGTGCATATGGACTACCACGATGCTGGAACTCAATACGTTTAAAATAATGAACAACATAATATTTCCCAAATGGACTGAATTTTGGTGATTGTAAAAGATTAATTAATACATTGACCAATTTGTTAAAATATATAGCACAAGTAACTGCATCCTCATTGACAAGAGTTGTTTTTTCAAGATAATGAAGAAGCTCGGTCATTTCTTCTGAAATAGTTTCACCGTTGTGTTTGAATTTGTAGAGCTTTTGGAGCAGATCGTTCCATCCAATTTCATTGGTACTGACAGTAAGAAATATAGTCGGTTTTCCAAACTGTCTGATCATAGCAAAAATATCTTTTTTGCGATCCATCCAATACCAAGTTGAATTTGGAATTGATCTTAGAAACGCAAGATTGGTTTCAATACAATTATGAACGTAATGATCATCTTCTATTTGTTTCCGAGTAATTTTGGTATCTTTACCAACGTGTTTGAACGCAACTGAAAGAGAATCACGAACTCGCATCCTCATAATCTTCATCGCCATATATAATATATGATACGGTGTAACTGCACGACGATCAGATCGTCTTAGCTCACTAGAAGCCATCATGAAAGGGGTTACTTTAACACCATCCCTAAAATTACGGAACTGACCCAAGTAAATTGCGGGAAAGGAAAGTTCCTCTGCATGTTCATCAAATAATAAACTTTCAGGTACATTGTCTTCACCAGGTGCAATACGAAAGTATTGTGTTTCATTCCACAACAATGTCTGCTGTTGATCCGTAAAACTTTCTTCTATAGGAATATGTTCGCTGAAATCGTCTTGCTGAATTTCATCGTGAATTTGATTATCATTAAAGAATGACTCATCAACTTTAATATCGTACATAGTATACAATGGTGACGGAATTAAAAATCGTAGCCAACTTTTAATAGTACGCTTATTAACAATACTCTGTAAGTAGCTAGATCGATGAATTTTCTTACGTTTAATATGTACATTTATACAATAGTCATCATCAATATTCCTTGGAAAAGATTTAACCATATTATTAACTGAAACAGGAACATTAATTTTTTGACCGAAAATACCGTACTGACCATTAACATGCCTCAATATTCTGATTTGCATGAAAGGAATACGAGGTGAAATTAGTCTTTCAGAAACAAGATCTAAAGGTGGTAGATGTTGAGATACATCTGGATATTTAAAACCAATAATGTGGACATTAAAGGAATATTCTTCTCGTTTAATGCTTGCACGCATGTGTTGCAAAGCTTCGTATTTTTCACTGGTATATTAGGTATAATTTTTGTTAGAATTTCCTTATGTTAAGGAGACGGCCTTTTCAAATCATCTTGAAACCACAACCTGTCACATACTGAACATGGATATCCAAAAGGATTGTCTAGAAACTTTTTTTTAAATTCCTGATGAGCTCTTTTTAATCGTCGAAAATTACTATACGGCAAAGAAGTATCTACGTCTATTTCAATTTGTTCATCAATGGGAGTATTAATAAACTGTTCCGGAGAATCGGAATGAATGGCTTGTCCGTCTGGTGGAGATAATTCCTGATCCATAATCGCGTCTTGATTTAATAAATCACCCTCCTGATCGTGTACAATGTCTTGAGTGGATAAAATATGTACATTCGGGGCATCAGCTAATTGCTGAATAGTTTCTTGTGCTTGAGGCAATTGGTTTGGTTCCATGTCTGCTAATAAAGTATTTTCTGATGTACGGTGATCATACAGCACAGGAGAATTAGCCATATGCACCTCAGCTTGTACAATTATAGAGTTGCGATTGTCGTGTGTTGAAGTAGATAAAAATGAGTCGTGTAAATTATTATCATCATGATCAGAAATACCAGTACTGGACACCGTTGAGACATCTGGTCGATTTGTACTAGCACTGGTGGTAGCTAACTGAAATGATGGTTCAAAAGTCTATATTCGTGAATTTGAAGTTGACGGGATGGATAAAATCTCAGTCACGGAAGATTCGTTTACTTGTGAAAGCATTTTTTTTCGCAGCCTACAAGCACGAGTACGTTCTGCTCCTGTTTTTTTATTGGTTTTTTTACTGACAAGCCTTGCCGAATTTTTTCAGCTTCCTTGGCAGCTTTCTTTCGATTGTAATAGTTTTTACACATTTCCGCATTTGTTTTACCCATCTTGAAAACTGGAATAGAGATTGAATAGTACCATTAATAGTCATCAAATATAAACTAAAAGAATCTTAGATTGATGAATAAGATTTATTGTAGAGAATTAGATATTAGAAATTAATAATAAATATTTAAAATTGAAATTTAATAATATATATATATATAATTATTAAAAATAAAATTTAGAAAATAATAAATATATATGACATAATTTGTACTAAATATTATAAGATTCTTAATTTTAAATATTTATTATTGATTATTTAACATTTTAAAAGTAAATGAATATATTTAATAATAAATTCAAAAATTGAATTTAAGTTTATTCATTTTTTAAATATTTATTATTTTCTTAATTTAATATTCTCTTTTCATTTTTATCAAAAAGTTTTGATTAAATTTGTTCATTTATTTTTATAAATATTTATTATTTATTCAATTTAATAATAAATATTAAAAATTATTATTTTAATTTGATGTTCGATTTAAATTTTTATCACAAATATTTTATTAAATGTTTTATTAATTTTATTTCTTTATTTTGTAAATATTAAATTACCAATAATAAATATTTAACAATAATAATTTAATAATATTTAGTATTAATTATGTTAAATAATAATATTTTAATTTATATCAATAAATAATACACACGGATAGTTAACCTCAATTATATTGGAGCACTTGAAAAAGTCTATAAGCACAATTTTTTTCAATAATATTTACGAATAGTAAATAATATTAATCAAAATATTCAATTTAAATCACTACTGGGCCTGGATTCACCAAAGGGAGCAAATAGTTGCGCCAGCGCAAGTTTGAAATATGTTCCAAATCCCTATTCACTAAAAAGAGCAGGCGCAATTTGAGAGCAAAGTTGTGCCTTTTATTTGCCACCACTCAAGAGTAGGCGCAACTATTAAATCATGATTGTCACTTCAATAAATTTAAATGGCGGCATATTATTGTATTGGCTTAAAATACAATTAGTTACATAAATGTACTCCAATTAATAATGAATTAATTAAAATAACAAAACGTATGTCAAGCACAAAATTTGTTTCAATTTAGACAGTGGTAACAAAACAATTACGTACATTTTATTGTTGGATTTTTACATTCAAACAACGCCATGGCATTTCTTGCAGTATTACAAAACCAAACTACGAACTGTGTAATCTTCGTCTAGATCCAAAGAGGTTTGTATTCCTCCAAGTCCAAAGACATCTCGTCATTAAATATGGCAGTTAGTATAACTTTAAAATAAGTTTTAAAGTTTCTATAAACATTAATGTTTTATTAATGGATCTTAAACTTTAAACTAATAATATAAATAAATACAAAAAAAAATATTTTAATTTATATCAATAAATAATACATACGGATAGTTAACCTCAATTATATTGTAGCACTTGAAAAAGTCTATAAGCACAATTTTTTTCACTAATATTTACGAATAGTAAATAATATTAATCAAAATATTCAATTTAAATCACTACTGAATATAATTTATTAGCACATATATAATTCGCACTTGTATGAAACTAAAACACGTGTTGTGAATGTAGAAACTAGAAACATGTGGATAAATATTATATATATGAAAACAGTGATCAGAGGCGACGAGCGTACCAACATGCGCGACTAACAAAGGTTCTATTTCTATTTTGTTGGTAGCTTTTTTTTCGAGACTTAATGAAAGGTTCAGCTTCAACCTGTTACTTTTGTGTTACAGTGATGCGCGCGCATCTTAAAATTTCACTCTCATCATTTTTTCATAACGCGCCTAAAGAAGTATTACTTCAATAAAAACAAACTAATTGGAAAAATATAAGTTGATGTAAATATTTTAATTATATTATGAACCTGAAATGAAAATATGACAAAGCTTGATAGAAATACTTACCACGATATTGTACACCCAAAATTGTTGTATTTATGCATAAATGCAATGATCACCGTGACCTATAGTGAATTAATATAAGGGGTAAGGATTAGGATGATATAGGAAGTCAATCTGGATTCATGTGAAGAAGGGATGTGGAAAACCACTGTGATAAATCATATGAGCTAGTTCACCCTGATTCTACCTAACCGACATTCAAACACCTACCTATCCGTCACTAGAAATACAGCCAATGATGAGCTTGATGCCTCAGACTGCGTGACTACTTGGGAGGTTTATAAAAGTGAAATGGATTCGTGTTAATGTAAATGTAAATTATATTTGGGGTACATACATATTCATTGTGCATGCGATGTCATTTTATAAAAAAAGAGATCTTGATAAGAGACGACCAAACCTTTTTACGTAATGGTTGAAACGCCAAACATTGACCCTGATCATCAAGGGATATAATTGTCCACACTACAACACTATCACCAGTCCCCTTTCTCGAGATTCAATTCTCTAGACTCGCTTATTCAGATTAAATAAAGTATTGTATACATCGATACGTTCACTTGTGAAATCATATATAAAGCCGTTAGTCCTGTCTTGTCCCGTTGCCAATGACCAGGAGCCCAGGTTTTGAATCCTGGCTGAGTATAGTGAGGTGTTATTTCCAAATAGATTCCCACTCTTCCTCCTCTCAAATGTAGTTATATCTATTCTAAAATTAAATATTTCTTATTTTTACCCCAATAGTGTAATTATTCTGATAAACTGGATGGGTAATAAGAAGTGGTGCATAAAAACAACTAATATATATATATATATATATATATAAAATGTAATATGACACATATAATGTATATAATGTATATTATATATATATAATATGACACATGAGTTTAGTACTTTGAACAAAAAATAAATTTGTTCCGTTTATTAGCTTTGTTAAA
The DNA here is from genome assembly GCA_039000515.1 of Timema cristinae. Taxonomy (NCBI): domain Eukaryota; kingdom Metazoa; phylum Arthropoda; class Insecta; order Phasmatodea; family Timematidae; genus Timema; species Timema cristinae. The sequence continues at coordinate 39,871,722 of JBCFYV010000003.1, read as the reverse complement.
AAGATTTTCATCTTAATTTGAACACAAATAATATATCTTGAGAAGTTTTAACTATTTCATAAATAGTGATAGACAGAGTCCATTTTTAATATAACCCTGAAAACGTATTGTATGAACTGCTATCTGATTTAAATGAAACCAATTCTACTCCCATCCTGTTCCATATATATCAAGTTTTCCAGTGTATCCAATCATAAAATTAGCTAAACCAATTAATGGTATTCCACGTCCTATGTTACGACAGGGCTTTCTTTTGATTACGCTATAAAGCTTACAGTCATAACTAGAAGAATTAAAAGAAGGGTCAAACTTAATAAGCTTATTTTAATTGTCGTTTTCAGTAATTTTCTTCAAGGTTTTTCTCCAATTGATGTTGTAAGAGGGCTGTATATTATAATTAAAATTGGTGTTTCAAAACAAAAGGAATATTTTAATTGATAAACAATTTCTAAGGCTTTTAGAAATAGTCGGAATGTTAAAAACAATTGGGTTAACGGTGGTGGTTTATAAGCTTTTGGGAAGTCTACTTTTAGTCTTTGTGGCACAGTTAAAATTTAATGATCTAGAATTCATTAAGATTAAATTAGATTTTAGTCCACACTTGTGTTCATTAATTGCGCTTTAAATGACCTGTATTATTATTAATTTATAGCTAGAATTAAATATTTTCTAGTGTGTGTGGTAACTATTTTGTTCAAAATTGGTACCGGGGGGCTATTTTACTTGATCTATTATAATCTATTTTTATTTAAAAAATAATAATTTAAGGGTAGTTTTACTTACAACAAATGACAGAAAATTTGAAATGTTACGCTGAAGATCTATTTAAATGGGTGGCTGGGAATTGTTTTTAATGATAGAATACTATTTTATTTTTACAGATTAAAGATAATTTTATATTAGTTTATAAAATATTTAATATCAAAATTTTTAAATTTGCTAAAAATATTTTAACAATTTGTATTTCAAAGAAGTATAAACTTGTAAATCGTTCTTATTTTGATTAACAAGATTATGTGTTTGATTCTATCAGCAAAATTTACTCATAGGTAGTTTACTGAAAATCTCATTTTTTTAAATTTTCTTTCAAGCTATAATACACAACATGAGAAATTTTTTGCAATAATGCCATAACAGTTATTTTATTCACCATTGTATTTATCATAATATACTTATATTAATACATTGGATAGGCATCATACAGTGTTGTTTAAAAAGTGGCAAATACCCACGGAAGTAGTTTATTTCTTAAATTTGTTATATGTTACGTATATTATATGAACCGATTGATTGATTGATTGATTCTAGAACATGCAAAAAAAACACCCTAAATACCATCCATCAATGCATCATTGTGGAGATTGAAACTCCACTTTACAAAAAGATAAGTTTTTTGACCCTGCCGGGAAATAAAACCCGAGATCCATATATTAGTTGACAGACCTCTGAGGTCAACCATGTCTTAATTAAAATATGATTGCATATCAAACATAATACAAACCAAGTATTAATTTAAAGTATTGAATTGAGTTATATCTAAATAACACGATTTTAAATTATTTCAAAAGTTTAGTTTAGTACTTTCACCATCAGGGATCGATTCCCATGTCAAGGTGTCCTTTTTCAATATTTATGGATATGATATTTGATTTATATTTCCATAGATCCGCTAATTATGTACAATTAATTGTACATGTCTAGACATTCTCCGTGTTACTTGTTTTAACTAATTTCAAAAAAACATTTAAAGGAAAGTTAACGAGGTCATTAGGCTCGTTCTGTCTGATTTGCCGGTTATGTGGGGGTCAAGGTTAGTATCATGGCGGGGGTGTAGTGAGTGGATTTTTTCAAATTTGTATCTCGTTCTCTCTCCCAATAAATGTTAAATCATTTAGTCTAAATAATACCTTACTCATACCATCTGGTTAGTGCAATTTAATATGCGGTTAGTCTGGGTAGAGAGTAAGAGTGAATAGTGGGGTAAAATATATTATTTCAATAACAGATAGTGGATCACCAAATTATTTATAAAACTGTAAGAAACTTGTATAATATATACATAAATAATTGTGTATATATATACTTCACCCTAGAAAATAAGGAAACCCGGATAAATCAGGTACCTTGTGGCAGGAAAAATAGTAGTTAAAATAGTGAAACTTTAAAAAAAGTCACTGAAATTCTCACATATTTTTGCAATAATTTTCTAAATACAAGTTACAAGCTCCTAAAATAAATATGTAAACTTTGGATTAGTTTTGTTTCCGGTTAATGGTATTATGAGGAGACCATGGGCATATATTATTTAATAGATCTTGTGTCAAGAATTTAATGAAAAGATAATTAAAGTCAGGTAATTTTAAAACAAATTAATCAACCCTAAATTATCATAAAATCCCACCTAGTAATTTTTTTCTTGAAGATATAAAATATTAACTCTAGAAAATTGTTTAGAGGGGCCTATTTGATATCTTTGATGTGAATATTAAGTGGAAAGTTTTTACCATACAATGGTTCGATGGATTGTTTGTATATTTCAATATTCTTGAACTTATTTCACACACACACACACACACACATATATATATATATATATATATATATATATATATCAGATTAGTTAATTATTTTAGTATGCTGCTGATATATATTGGAAAATTGCGTTCTTTAGGGAAATAGAAATATTTTCTTTTAATTGTGTTGAAAACTCGCAGGTAGACTGCGAAAACAATTTTGAACCTTTAATGAACCTGTCACCAACATTATTTGAAAGATTTTTTTTTTTTTTTACAATTACTCAAAATCAATTTTTCTCACGCTTTTTGCATTGGCTTTCCATTGTTTTCATCGACATTCCTGTTGCCTTCATAGGTACGCCATATACTCCCTCACATGACTTTTGTTAGGTGTTAGAGTAAGAGCCTTGAAATATGGATTAAGTTTTGGTTAAAATACACAACAAAGTAGTACATAGACTCTGAGAGGTGGTGCACCTTTGTTTTTATCACTTTTCTTTAATCCCATTTTTAACTTCTTTCTTTGTATTATTCTACTTTTACTATTCAAACTGAATAATTATGATTTATGTTGTATTTTTACTCAATGGATGGTGGTAAAAAAAATAGCCCAATTATATTTTATAAGGATTCCTAGTTGAACTCTGTGATCTGTGGTAAAGTGCTCACCTCAGCACCCGATATCCATGCATTTATTCAAACCCAGCCTAGATCAACGGATTTTTTCTTGAGTGGTGGAAATCTGTAGCACAACTTCCTTCGGATGGGAGTATAAGCCGTCGATCCTATGTCGATTGTGTCATGGAAAATAACCCTGGAAATTATATGAGAATACCTTTCCGGTGGTTCTTTCTCGCTCGCTCTTTAACACTCTGTGTGGAAGGTAACGGGGAATGACCACACTTCCTGAAGTCATCTTGCACATGAGATTTCTACCAGATGGTGTAGACAGTCCTAACCAGCAGAAGGGCTGTGTGCATATCCAGTTACAGATAGATAAATATCATATCAAACCAACCTTCAAGTTGTTGACTTAAGAAGTCGAAGAAAGATATATTAATAAACATGTATTAATTTTTAATAATGTGAAATTTTTGTTTCAGTTAAACAAAATTGAAACAAAATGTAATCTGAAGTTTTAATGCCTATTTGATAGTTTTTTTTAGAATAATTATTAAAACTGAATACATCAATGATCAAGTTGATTGAGTAATTTTTTGGGGACTTTTTTTTTTAATATTATGGATATATATCCAAATGTTGTGAAATGTTGCGGTTCTGAAACATCTTAAAATTATTGTTTTGATATTTTTTGAGAGAAGAAATGAGACTAATTAACACAGGCATCTATTTTGTATCTTGTAGATAAATAGATAATAAGATAACACGCATTATATCCGGTCCGGTGGCCACGGGGTCTAAGGCGTCACTTTAGCAATAGACTAGACAACGGACGACGAGGACATCATAGTTCTATCCCAATTTGGAGTACAAGGTGTGGTTTCCATAAATGTTTTCCCACTCTATTTACAAGCAAATAAAGGTACACTTACTATAAATTCAACTCTCATCATACCTAACCCATTAGAATAGTAAGTACATAAAAGTATAACCCGAACGGGTGAGTTGAGGTGGTTATAGAAAAATTGTGAGTGCCAGTAAAATATATTTATTTAAAATAATAAGTAAATAATGGTTACCTCTTATAGGTATATTATGGAATGTCATAGTCGTTAAATGTTAAATATAACATTTATCAAGGGTCACTCAAAAATGATCATTGATAGAGACGTTCAATATAGCCAAAACAATCCCTCAGGGGCACAATACTTATACATTTAATCATGGCTGTGAAACTTTATATTTTATTTTATAAGTAATACCTGCTACTAATAATTTTCTTTAAAACAGGTGTCAATCACGATCGACCGGCCGATCTCGCGGGAGATTTCATTCAATCGTGTAACGAAAAGGCAAGCTTACCTTGCATTATTCCACTATGGTACAGCTTATAAGATAGGGCCGTAGTGTAATCCATCAATGTAACACCGCTACTTCTCAGGTTAAACGGAATTTATATTTATTTTATTTTAATATTTTTATAAAGACAGTGACCTAAAGTATTGAAGGAAATAATGAATTTAAGGGTATAAATACAAAATGTATAGAAAAAAAAATAAAAGTAGATTGGAGAAATCAAGGGTGATCGCGGGACCTTTGGTAAATATAAACGTTGATTGAGGCCCTTAAAGGTTGCCGATCCCTACTTTAAAACATTTCAGGGAATTTTAAAAACACATTATTAAGTCAATTTACGGAAGCAATACTGATTAGGGAATAACAATAAGGTTAAATTATTTTAACCGTATTACTACCCATCCAAAGCTTATTTACCCTAAGGAATAAGAAATGCATAGGGTAAACTTTTATAGAAAGTGTACCCACATTATCGTGCACACATAGTGGGGAACCATTTAGGAAAATCCACCTCATTAGAGCAGTGATTGAGATCTCAACCTCCCTGTTACCATCAAACCAGGCTCTAAGAGAATTAAGACTTGGTCCAAGTACTCACTGATAATGGTATTTTATCAAGGCTTCAAGTAAATTAATCAATACTTGAGAACATCTCTACGTCCCGTACGGTAAGAAATAAAGCCTATATGGACAATATGGCGTCACCGGACATGTCATCCCTTGTACATAATAACTCCAGATTATCCTCACGACGCAAACAGAGGGGAACCCCACAACGGTGTAATTTACTATAAGGGTCGTATAGGTCACGTGGTGATAGATTGGGCTGTGTTTAGTGCCAACAAAGTCGCCTGGGATACACAAACTTCAATAAAGTTTGATTAGAATTACAACCAAATGTCAAAGCTGTGCCTGAAATATAGAAAGGGTATCATATTTTTTCATTCAATAGTTTAATTTTCGACATATTTTACTAGTTTAATGTTGTGATAAAAATTAAATAATCTAGAATGAAATGAATATAATTTTAGTTGAAATATAGTTATGCCTACACTAGTACTTAAGATATTACCCTATTTATTTTCTGAAACGCTAAACATGAATTAGTTTTAGCATTTATTTTTAGTGACATACGTATTTGTTTTTCCTTACATATTTTAATAAATTCAAGTACGTTTATGATGTCCCTTTGGATTAAAACAAATAAACTATTTGGCTTTCCCATGTATACTATTTTTAATTTGTCTATCCTAAATAAAAACAAACGAATACATTAATCAGTGCACTGCATCTTGCCACTTTTCTGATAGATCCTCATGTGTACACTAATAGAGATGAAGATTGTACCAAATATACACCCCAAACTATACAATCTTTAAAGTTGAAGTTTTTATTAGTTTTATTGAAACCTATAATAATATTTGAAATCAATAAACAAAACAAACTAGCTCTCATTCTTTTTAAATAGTCTAATATTATTTACTAACATATCATTAATTATAACTTTCTCATTTGAATTTATAGTCATAATTGCTTCCAATTCATATACATATCACATAGTTTTGTAGCTTAATGAGACTACTTTCGATGTGTATTAGTTTTCGCCGTAGATAGTTAGTTCGAAACTTGTGATTATATTAATTTTACCAGATAATACCTTATGTAGGGTTATTCGTATCAGTTGGTACGTGAACTAATCTGGTAGAGCAACTGGGGGGTTAGCAATTGAATACCAGTCAAGAGAAATTATAGATACTTTTCAACGTGGATAGTTTTAAATGTGAAATTTATATCACTCAACATACCAACGCGTACACTTTGAGATGTAGTTCTTATTTATTTTAAGTGTTTTTTTTAATTCAATAGGATAATTTAATATCAAACTAATTAACGTTTTAATTTAAGGGTTAAGGATGAAAAGTAGTATATATATATATTTATATATAATTCACTCTCATTAGCGTGGGCAAGGGATGGGAAATTCACAACATAAATCGCGTGTGCACCTCTACGAGATTCGATCCTTTATCTCCTATTCAGCAAAAATTCACTTAAATCTTAAAGTGGTGTCTTAGACGATCCATCCCACCTCTTCGGATGATCAAATAGTTGGGTGACCTGGGGTTCTTGGGGTAGGATGTCAGACTTCAGTGCTGGGGGTCCAGAGTTCAATACCCGGTCCCGGAACAGATTTATCTTATTGACAAACCCTTCCTTCACCTCTGACGAGACGTGTATTAATCACAACTTGTGAATGTGAGAAATGCCAGGCCTCTACTGTGGTTCGATTCCACGTTAAACTGTAGGTCCTCCATTTCATTTCACAATCACCCTACCATTACACATTAGTGTGTGTATAACCCGAACGGATAGTAAGATGCGGTGCATAATAATAATAATAATAATAATATAATAATAATAATAATAATATAATAATACTAATAATAATAATAATAAGATAAAATAGATAATATAAATAATGTTTAAAACACGAACTTTTTTTAATACGGAAATTTAGTTTAGGTCCTATACAAACGCATTTCACATGTTAATTTGTTAAACATGTTATAGCATTTTTTTAATGAATATGTCTTATTACGTGTTCAGGGGAGAGGGAGGAAGAGTTTTATATGTAATTTACCAGCATTTGCCTGGAAGGAGAGTGGGAAACCATTTAGGAAAAATCACAGTATACCTGACTGGAATTTGAACCCTGATTTCACTGTCAACAGCCGACCACTTAACACTAGAGTAACGTCTTAGACCTGTTGGCCTCTGAAGCGGGTAAGCTTTGGTATTAAATTAGTAACTTGATAAACATATATTTGATGAAGTCTAGTTAGGTAAATCTAATATAAACACGAACCAATTACTAAATTGATTCTCCCTCCTCTCTGTAAAGAATTTTTTTTATTGAATAATATTGAAATGTGAAGTTTTAGTTAAAGCTTGGAATTTGAAACATCGAAGTGTGGTTTTACAACTACGTATGTCATTATTTGTGTTTACATGCAACAAGCGTGGTGTGTGTGTGTGTGTGTGTGTGTGTGTGTGTGTGTGTGTGTGTGTGTGTGTGTGTGTGTTGTGTGTGTGTGTGTGTGTGTGAAAGGACGTTATTGGTGTTGAGGGAGATACTAGGTTTGTTGATTCTATTTTGAACACTTTCATCCTCTTTGCTATCTCCTCGTTTATTCACGTTCCACTTCAATTTGTGATTATCCTGGCCACGTTTTAGACGTATCCGCTTCCATGGATTTTCCGAGTGTCACAATAGAACATAGAACCAAATCCTAAGGGAAAAAGATCCTGTAGTGGTTCGAAGTATTTATATGAGATAATTAAATATTTGAGTATGAACATCTTGTTTTTGTGTTATGCTTCTAATACCCGTTTGGGATATACGCACTTTAATCACGCTAATGATGCAGAGGTGATTCAAATAAAATTTAAAGGAAAATGCGCCTGCAATTGGATTTGGGCATATGATAAACAATTTAGGGATAAAGCACCCTCTAAACATCCAGCAAAAATTCGAAACCGGAAATACAAGTCAATGGAAAACCAGTTTAAAATATGAGCCTGAAACTTATACCACGTGCCCACCGATGCATAAATTCATATCTTGAAAATTCACTATTAAAATTTATATTTTTATTTTGGCATCACATGTAACTTACCTGTCTAAGATATCCTTATATTTATATTTATTTGGAATAAATGAGAAAGGTAGAGTTTAGATAATGTTCACCCAAGTTTACGTTGAAAAATAGTGGAAAACCATTTAAGGAATAAAGAACTGACATAAACGCTGTTGGGATTAGAGAACCAATCACAGACAAACCAGATGATATGATTGTAAAACATTGGTGATTTTGGCTACCAGTACGGGTATGAAAAACTTAAATCCAAGGGAAATGTACAATCATTCTCTTAAATAAAGGATAAGAAGGCCACCGTGAAACTTACAAAAGCGCAGAACGGCAGGGATTCAAACCGTGACAGTCTATCTCAATGTCACTGGTCCAAAACTACAGATTATTTTTTTAGTATTCAAATATTTCTTGCAAAGGTTAAACTATTTAACCTAAAAAAATCTATAAACAATATTATAAGATGCGTGTTTCAAGACGTCGGTCTCGTCTAGTATGGTTTGTTGGTGATAAGGAAATATAGGTTTGATTCCCAAGTAGAGTGTAGGCCTGCTGAGTTTTACTACCGAATGATTTCCCATTCTTTCTTTACGCAAACGTTGATACATTTACTTTAATTCAGCCCTCTCCATTCTTGCTCTTTAGGTGTAAATATGCGAATAACCCGTATCGGTAGTAAGACTGGGGTAAAAAAAACTTCTGTCCAAAACACACAACACCTGATACTCAAGTTGAGTAATTATTTTGTAACTAAAATATTTCTATCTTTTGTTACTTAAAATTTATTAAATTTCTTGCACCCTCCATGCAATCTTATTCTATAATACTGTTGTTTCTTATGTGTCTATGTTACTGGTTTCCCGTTCATTTTCTTTCCGATCAAAAGTACATTGGGGTGGTATTTCTTCTGATTGTTACTAATTCCCGGATGGTTTTACTGTTGGAAATAAAAGATGAAAGGCTATGAACGCCTAAACGAGAGTGACTATTTTATTTATAAGACTCTTGTTAGTGTAATAAGCCTAAGCTAAGGTCAAGAGCGTTAAGGCCTAATTGTTTACTCAGGCTGACTGTCCACCTGCAAGGGACCAGCTAGAATCTCGGTTGGATTAATGATTTACTTATAGCGTAGAATAAAAGCAAGGGATAATTGAGGTGGGATTTTCTATAGACTAAGAGTTCTTTATAAAGCCTGTTCCAGAAGTAAATTCAGCTAGGTTTTTAAAAAAGAATTGTAATATTTTAACGTTGACTTTTACATGCTTTACATGCCTGTCTTTGACAGGCTGAGGTCAATACTACCCCACCTTAAAACTGAACCCTCCATTTTTAGATGCATGAAATCTTAGGTTTGGTAAGGTTGGAAAAGCCGGTCATAAAAGTATAACTATTAAAATCACAAACGATTAGATATATAAAAAATGTAAATACTAATTTTACTTAAACTTCAAGAAATACCGTTACTAAATCACTTTTTTAACACTTAACGTAAATACAAATCAACCAAATAAATTCTAAAATTATATGATCGTGTATATTTCCTGTAATTTATATTTGGGTTTCAATTTGAAATTTGAGATTTACTTGAGTTCACAAGTAACGCTGGGCCCAACTGAAGAGGTGATACGTAATTTTACATGGACTTAAGACATAAATGTTTTGAATAAAATGTTACTTGCCTATTATTTCTGCTTTATGTAGATTCTAGAAAATTTAACCAACCATATACAAATGCATTCATTGTTTTAACAAAATAAAATTGTTTATAAAATTATAAATCAGGATTTGATTTTAATCAAGTTCGAATAAAGGACGACCCCACTTCGGTGGCCTTATGGTCAAAGATGTCACTCTTTTATTATACTGGACGACCAATGACTGAGAGATCAAGGTGTGGATCCCGGTGGGGTGAACTCGGGTAATTTTTCCTTCATTGTTTTCCATTTTTTCTCCACGCAAATGTGGGTAGGACTACACTTTCTCTAAAATTCAACCTTCCTCATCCCTAACACATTAGCTTAATTATTACATAAATGTATAATAAGACGCGAAGCTTAAAAAAATCTCGTGTTAAGATTTGGAGTTCTTTGGAGTTCCAGCGTTAGCAATCACAAACAAACAATCAAATATTAGTTTTACTTATGAGGTTATGTCATTGGTTATTCTGTAGTGTTACTCTCTTTTAATACGAGTAATAATCGGTTTGTATGAATATATATCTAGGCTATGTAAATGTAAGCTCAATTTAAATAAGTAGGTCTATGTTTAACGTCAGCTGTAAAATTTTCATTGATCAAATAAATATCTTTGGCTAACTAATAAGAATACAAATTAACAAAACCATAAACACAGGTTACTGTATTATAATCATAAATCTATATTAATTTTTAGATTGTAATTTGAATTCAAGTTTCTTCTTGCTTTTAAAATGCAAATAGCATATCAAAGAATTAGAATGATTATATAAATCATGTTTTTATTTTTTATAATTTTTGTTTTTGGTCAGTTTTCTAGTTTGAAAAATATACACACCTATTGAATGGTTTCTCTATAAACTTACCAAATTTATCTTTCTATTTTATTGAGAACTATTAGAAATATTCTCTGTATATATATTCATAAATACACACACCATTAGACTCTTATTAATATAGATGTGGCCTTAAAACTAATTTGAAATATGAAATTACACAACTTGATAACCGTATAGTTAGGAGTAGGTGCATATATATATATATATATATATATATATATATATATATATATATATAATAGTTTTACATATAATTCAACTTTTTGCTATAGTTATATAATATATGTACATTATATATATATTATACACAAATACTTATATGATTATATTACTAGATCCAAAATATTTGAACCTGCTTGCAATCAATATATTTTATTTTTATTTTAGTGCCCCATATTACTACCCGTTAGGGTTATACGCTTATTTACTAACTAAGCTAATGGTGTTGAGGGATTAGGAAGGTCGGCAGACTATCCTACTACAGGAGTAGCGCGTTAAACCACGTGGCAATCAAAGCGGTTCTCAGTATAATTAAGCTATCTATTAAACACATTTATTGGCCCTCATGTTTTTTTCACCGCGTTTTAATATCTGTTCAGGTTATATCATATGAAATTACTATAATGAGGTATAAATGAGGAAGGAAGGATTTTAGAGTTATTATTATTATTATATTAGCACCGCGTCTTACTACCGTTGGTTATACGCACTTACGCTATGTGTAATGTAGGGTGATTGTGAGATGAATGAAGGACCTACAGTTTAACGTGGAATCCGAACCACGGTGGCGGCCTGGCATTCCCACATTCACAAGATGTCTTGTCAAGGTGAAGGAAGGGTTTGGTAATCAGATAAATCTTTGCCGGGACCGAGGATTGAACCCCGGCCGCAGCATAGAAGTCCGACACTTACCCTAGACCACAGAGCTAATTATCAACATTTGTATGTAAGGAAAGTGGGAAATAATTTTAAGGAAAAATCACTCTTGGTGTACCCGACCGAGATTCTAATCCCAATCTTCCCGTACTCAGCAGGCCAATGTAACACTATAGTGATGCCTTAGACCATTCGACCACTGAAGCGACTACCTCAATGTAAACGTCAAGTTCGTCTAGTATGGTGTGTCGATGTTGGAAATGTCAACATTTCAATCCCGTAAGGTTTTACTGGAAGTGTTTATTCTTGAGTAGTTCAGCATTCTCTATTCACTCAAATGTGGACACAATTGCTCAAAATTATATCTTTCTGGTGGCTTGGTGGTTTAGGGGTAAGGTGTCAAACTTCTGTTCTGGGGTCCGGGGTTCAACCTTCGGTCCCAGCACAGATTTATTTGATTACCAAACCCTTCTTTCACCTCTGACAAGGTGTGTATTAATCACAACTTGGGAATATGAGGATTCCAACGTGGTTCGGATTCCACGTTAAACTGTAGGTCCTCCATTTAATCTCACAATCATCCTGCCATTACACATTATCGTAAGCGCGTATAAACCGAACGGGTACTAAAACACGGTGCTAATAAAATTAATAATAATATATCTTCTTTATCCGTTCTCCATTAGTGAAGTTTATTAGCACTGTGTCCTACTAGCGGTTCTGGTAATACACATATGTGTTGATTAAGCTAGATAGTTAGGGATGTGGAAGGTTAAATTTTAGAGGGAGCGTGCCCGCGTTTATATGGAGGTATAGTGGAGAAACATTTTTGAAAATCACCTTCGGTATTCGATGCAGTTAAATCAGATATCCTGGATGGGTATTAAAACACGATGCAAAAATAAAGCAACTAGTTATCTTTTTACAACCGTACTGATTTTATCAGCCCTCTATCTAAAAACTATCTCATTTCTAGAACAGTTAAAATGCCTAATTCATCAAGTTATTAATTTTTTAATCATGCACCACGTCTTACTATCCGTGTCGTAGGTCGAGGTAGGCCTGTGCATTATATTAGGACTAAGAATCTATTATCCCTTAGCGATTAGAACCAATAAACACGCCAAAGTTAGAAAATCAGTGTAAACCGTCTAATTCATTTGGTCCAAGTCCCACAATCTTTATGTTTAAGAACCCACCTCAGGGGCGTAGTTAGCTCACGCGCTGGTTTCTTGTTGAGCTAGACCACGGAGGATGGGGAAATTGAGGTTAAGAATCTTGGTTGAGTTTTCTTTAAATGGTTTTCCACTCTCCCTCCACGCAAATGTGGGTTCACTTCCTCCATATTCATCCTTCCCAATTCCTAACCCATTATCGTAGATAGTATTTAAGCGTATAACCCGAACAGGTAGTAAGACGGGGTGCTAAGTATTGTTATATTTATGTTCAAGACAAGTGGTTTCCAATCTCTTTACGGTTGCAACAATCCGTAATCCCTTGATTAAGTACCCAAAGAGTTTTATTTTAAATAATTAATTTATAAAACCCCTTATCTAACTAAACCCTTATCTATTAGGAATTGTGTTCTTCTAATTAATTACTTACCTGAAGAAGGAAGTATGTTATATTTATTAAAATACTAATTTTTACACGTCATGCTTTAACAACCAGTAAAAATATTCTAGTTCTGCAAATTCTTTTAAATTTCCACCTATCGTTAGTTTAACTTTTTATTTCAGCCTAGACATAAAAAACAGAACAAATTAATAAAAATAAAAATTCATAATGTAATGAATTCACGTAAAACCCCATTATTAACGAGTAGCTAATAATATGTCAGTACTTAATTAAAACAACCCTTTATTTTTAGTATAGTATATTAAATTTAGGTTAGTTTTAAACAAGAAAAAATTCACTTGTACCAAGTATTTCACAACCTTTTCTATTAAATACAATCCCAGTCTCAGAAAATTTGACTATCGTGTTCGAGTGTGACTATATTCACCGTTTGTGGTTCAAACTGGAACAGTTTGGTCCACATGGTCCACGAGAGTTTTGGAGGCTTGAGAACTGGAACATCCACAACTCATGTCACGTGATTTAGGTAATCAGGTTTGCAATGCACAACATTGTCTCTGACGTCAATTCAAGCTTCGAATCTTGGTCAGGTACATTTGAGGTGGTTTAGTCATCTCCTTTTTGTGCTAATTAGTTTCCCTTTCCCCGATCTGCTCCCTATATTCCAAACCTTTGGATTAAGATATCGATATATCATAACTCTCTATCATAGCTTACCAATTAACGATCATTCTTATCTAGTGCACAAACATTAAATGTATTTATGTATGTATTTATTTTCCTATATGTTTACCTACTAGTGATAGTCTGATGAGGTCCTCCATTAGTTTGTTTTTATTAAACACCACGCACTGATTTTAAGAAGGCTTAAGCGTATTGTTCCAGAGGTCCTGGGTTCGATCCCCACCCCCTCAAAAATTTAGATGCAAATCAGTGGGTCTGGAATGGGGTTAATCTCCTCCTCGTGAGGACCAATGAGAAACTGATTTAATAAATAAGTAGCATACCAAGTTTATAAAACTGAGACAAACAAACAGAATGATCGTGCTGACCGCATGACACCTTCTATCTGCAAATGTTGGCATTTCCATCGCAAACGGTGGTGGTTACTTGGTCGGTATTGCTCGCTTGCGGGATTATTTTAGAAGTGTATTATTACAGAGTGTAAAATTTGTTAGATAATTAAATAAATATAGCCCAATAATTCTTCAAAATAATTTAAAGTAGTGTTGGAAAACGTATTTCTTATCAAAGGGGAATGGATACTATTTCGATCGAGAAAGGTATTGTCAATATTTGTCAGCTCCCCCACCCCCTGTTCCCACCTTCAAGGTGTTGTACATATTATTGTATTGGCAAACAAATTCTACAACTCGTGCTCACTTAGTGACCAAAGAGGTTCTTAAGTGGTGTGCATCAGACCATTAATTAGTTGATTACCAGGCATTCCAAAAACGCAAGATCACCGCAGTCAAATGGAAGGTAAGTTAGCGATAAGTTTTTTATTTATCACATCTCATTGTCTGTTCAGATTATACTCTTATGTTATAATTGTGTTAATTAGTTAATGATGAGTAAGTTATAATTTAAAGAAAATAAATGTATTTTAAAGTTTACCTTTGAAATTAATAACTTGTATCATAAAAACATCTACCAAATTGTAAACAAAATTAAGCAGTGTTTCTAATGACTTTTACTTAATCAGCCTATCACCACACTTATTTTCCTGCGCTTAAATAAAAAAATTGTGATATTTAAACAAAAAAATAATATATTTATGACTGTGGTATTGACAATTGAAAAATAAATACCCACAAATATTCTTCAAGGTTTAGTGAAACATGACTTTACTCTCATGATTCAAACTAATATTAACGATAAAACCCTAACATAAAAAATAATCACGTATATTATTGCCTCAAAGCCGACGACAAACGAATGACAGATGCATCTGACGTCCAAATTTGCTAGAAACTTTGTTACAATCCATAAGCACATATACCTTTTTTTTTTATTAAATCCTTTTATCCCGAGCTTTTCTATGCTTGGGATTAATTTGATACTGTAATGTGATTAGGGCTTACAAAACCTAGAGCAGATGGCTTCTGTTGGATTTCATATTTTGCCATATTAGATTTTCTGATGAATGAATTACATAAGTCTACAAATAAAATCCACGGCCTTTTATATTTTACATGGACCGTGTCTACTACCAGTCCGCAATATTCTATTTTTTTAATTAATTGGGGGGGAATGAGAAAATCATAATCTAGAGAGGGGAGAACTTTTTTTTTTTTGGGGGGGGGGGGGTAGAAAAGATCCTAGGAATGCCCAACCGAGAAACAATGACTTATCAGTCACCGGCAAATCTGATCAAAGAAGACAAATTATTTTGTAATCTTACCCGTTGATGTGGATAGTAACACTCTTAGAAGAAAATTAAACAACATTCTAATATTATTATTTTAGTTGAAAAATGTAATTAAATAGCCTTACTGGTAGAGCCCCCAGTTTCAAATCCGGTGAATAGGAGTTATTTTTAAACACAAGTAGGAAAATGTTTTTCTTATTTTACATTAGAAGCCTGAAGACTTTGATAATGATTCGTTTCCTATTGAAACTCTTCTCCAAGGAACATTTTTAAACTTCAATACAAAGAAAACACCTGTAACTCTATCCGGTAATACTTGACGTTGCAAAGCTCATATAAATATATATTTTCAATCGTTGTGTGTATTAATAAATATACAACGATTGAAAATTGTTTGGTATGACTTAATTTAAATGTACCTTTTACTATATAGCTTTACTTTACATTACATTCTTTACAGTGGTTTATTAAAGCCATTTTTTTTTCTTTACTGGATGTCTGGGCTTGTCATGGCTTCATATATCTTATAATCTCTCTTAAGACTAGGACAGGCACAACATCCAGTCCCCGCCCATTAATTCATCACTGTGATGGAGTCAAGCCACATTTTGCCAATTATCAATTTTTCAGCCATGATGGGAATCGAACCCGATATCCTTAGCTCAGTAGTAAAACACGCTATCAACTTAGGTTTGGTATTGAATAGTCTTTATGATCTATTTGTTGAATATTTCTACCACCACATTAATGAGTAGAGAAAACTTTGATTTATACTCTAGAATTAATATTGGTTTGAATTATTTTTTGGCAGTTAGAAAAAACAGACAGTAGGCCTGATCTTTATTTTATACTCTTACATAATATATTTGTGTCTAACGAATCCTTTTCCTCAGGCACATTCCTGACATATCATATTCTTTGCGCCTTGTTTACTGTTTACTCAAATAGGGAGAAGGAGTTTTCTAAAAAAGAGGTAAAGAGTGGCGAAGAAGTTTATTTCGGGGGAGTAAAGGGGTTTGTTGGTTTGGATAGCGGCGGTTGTGGGAGGATTCAGTATTGATCTTTTTTTCCCCCCAACACAAACTGCATCATACCCTCTACCTACCAAGCTTATAATTACAGAGTTTGTAGGAGAGTTTCACCCTGGCAAAGATTCTTGTGAAATGTTTATGTAGTAGAAGGACTCAGGAATCCCAAGAATGCTTCTTGCGATGAAAAAGGGGAAGGGTTTGGTGGAACTTTCATGAGCTGTAAGGTTGAGAACTGCTTTAAGTCTTGTTATATTTCAAGAAGTGATAACATAATTCTCTTTCGAAGCGGTTAATCTCTCAAAAATTTTTTTACGGTTTATTGCATGAACTCAAGATGAAAAAAAAACCACTTTGTACGTTTTAACATTGTTATTCACTTTATAATCTACGGGGCTTAAAAAAAATTATTATTGGTGATGTTGATATTTCCCTTTCACAGTTATAAATTAACGGCTGGAAGACTAGGCTAAGCGTGTTCTAGAATGATGTTAATTTGTAAGTCATGCGGTAAAATCACTCAGTTCAGATTGGCTTAAATACCCCTAAATAGTAATAGTTTTACTTTTTTTTTGTTTATTGAATGAGCGCGTTCCAAGAACAAGGTAATTTTAGAATACAGATTCCATATAAACTTAAGCCATGACAAAACATGACTCACATATTTTTTCTTAGTACCTGTTAAGGTTATACGCATATGTACAAATATTTGGTACCCAGTAAGTAATATAAACAGCTACAACAATCAAGCTAGGAATTTTACTATGAGGAATATTCTACACAAAGAATGAAAGTTGTAACATAAACAAAATAATTATGTATTAAACTAGATTTTTTTTAATACAACCTAATTTTATTTGAGAAAATGGTTGCTTTATATTTAAAACATTATTTCGTTAAGGTCAAGAGTGCGTAAATTTTCCCAATAATAGAATTAGTTATCGTATTTGAGACTCAAACTTACATTAATAATTAACCTACATGTAACAATATTGTTACTTTGAAGTATCTAAACCTCAAGGGAAAAATAGTAGCACAATGGGTTTTAATAGCGTTTAAGAACATCGTGACTTTGAGATTTTTTTGTTTAAAGTAATTTTCACATTAATAAATTTTAATTTATTCTACATTTAAGTGTACAAAAAATTACCAACTGATTTACTTTATAATGTTAGGAATGAACTAAACTAGACCATTTTATATCTATTTCAAAAATTATATCTACAGGATCTAAAAGAAGTCTAGGAATTATTTTAAAAGTAAAGCCAAAACCTTCATCAATATAATAATACTAGCTATTGTGGTCTGACGAAATAAAGCCCGTCATCTTAAGATCTTGTCCGTATTCCATATAAGAGGGTTTGTAGTAAACTTTTACTATAATTTAGACATTTTGTAATTTTTAAGTAAGTTTAAAGATTAAAAAACTAAATTTGTTTTCATTATATCAATAATCTAAGAATAAAGTAGACATTCACTGTGTAGCTTAAATTATTTATATAAAATGAACCAAAACTAGCTTAACTCTTTGTCTATACCCCCCCCCCCTATTCTCTCTTCTCTCTCTCTCTCTCTCTCTCTCTTCTCTCTCTATATATATATATATATATATATATATATATATTATTATATTATATATGTATGTATATAATTTGTATGTGTCACATCATTCTACTAATCCGGTCCATCCACATACCACGTTATTAGCGAGAAAGGTGTTTCAGGTAAAAATAACTAATTTATTTATAAAAAATAGTGGAAAACCACTCATAAGAAAAAACTTTAGGTACGATAAGTCCGGATTCTAACTCCGACCTACACGTTACTTGTAAACCAGAGAAATTTTACCCATGTATTCACCGATATGGGCTATTTGCGTTAGCATGCTGATTAATTTGGCTGATAAAGGAGATTTTCAATTTGTTTTCAAGACTAATTCACCAATTACTAATACGGTAATAATAGTAACAAATTTATGAAACTTAGTGCAGCACCTGATCTTAATTTACATAGCTCTATCCCCGAAAGTTTTGCCGACTGTTCACGTGGGTTTTCCGATCAACTAAGGAGAAAAATCTCTTAGATCCGAAGTACGTGGCCTTCCATTAATTAAAGTTCTCTCTCTAACAGAGGACGTTTCAACCGCGGACATTACGGCCCTTTTTATGCTGGGTCACACTCGAAATGGCATTTGCAATTACTGTCGTCTCCAATGTAAGCAATGTAGAGGTATCAAAATAATACTGAGTTTTTAATAAAATCAAACAGAATTTTAATGGTGTGCTAATACTATTTCAACAAGTTATTAGTTCTCCAAATCTTTGAAGTGTAATCCTTAAACGTTTGAGTTAAAAAAAATTGTAAAATTGACGTTTGTTTACAAAAGGAAATGTCGTTACCAGATATCTGCGTGGGTTGAATATAATTTAAAATACACTTTTGATTATTTCAGATTTCAAATTTAGCGAATGTTCCATTATAATAGGGGAGAGTGTGAAATCTATGATAATTAATACAAAATATAAAGAGTTTGAAATTATTTTTATTATTACACTTTGAATTAATTGTTTAAATTCTAACGAAATGTAGTAATAGTTTTAAGAATAGTTTTAGATTGGAAATCAGAGAATGAGGATTTTTTTTTTCTTCTTCTGCTGCTGCAAGTAGCCTTGGTACAAGTAACCTACTGTTTGACAGTACCGTATCTAACTAAGTTTTGTTTGGACGCCCCCAAATAATTTACAATATTTTATTTTTGAAGTAAAATAAGGGAATTTAATATACAAATATACTAAAAATAGTATAACCTGAAGGTGAAATCAAATATGTAAATACAACATATCATCTTAAAGGAATTATAAAAAATTTCGTTTCATTAATAAATATTTAATCCAAGTAATATTATATCATATTAAGATCATGGTGTTTTTTTCAACTTCAAATTTAAAACACTATAATATTTTTTGAGATTAAGGTGCTTAGGAACATTTTTTGTTTAAAAAGGGATTAGGCTACTGGGAAGTGGAATAGGTTACTAAATGATGAGTTAAATACCCTTTACTCATCAAAATACATTGTTAGGATGATCAGGTCTCGTAGATTAAATTGGGCAGGAGCTAAATCGTGAATGGGGGTTTCTAGAACAGTGTTCATGGTACCGACTGGCAAACCCATTGAGAAGACCTAGAAGCAATTGGGAAGATAGCATTAGAATGGACCTGAAAGAGATAGGGTGTAATTAGGTGTATTGGGTATAACTAGCTCAATATAGGGATGGTTGGCATTTTTTTGTAAGTATGGCAGATAACTTTCGAGTTATTATGCTAAAGAGTAAGTAAGTATTATATTGAAATGTCTGTTTTTTTAAATCAAGCTGAACTTATTTTTAGTCCAATTAAATGCGAAAAAATTTAACTTTGACCAAATGACCTCAGACCTAACACTAGTATTTGATTGGCTTGCTGGATACGGTGAGTTGGGGTTCAAATCCCAGTTGCGTGTACTGGTTGGTCTACTGGTGTACTGGTCTAAATGGTTTTCCAATCTCTTCTCACACAAATGCGAGATTACCTCCAATATTATTCCTTTCTCAGCCCTATCTCCTTGAAGTAATTATCATATATTCGTATAGCCTGAACAGTTTATAAGAAGCAGCGGTTAAAAAAACTGAGAATGAAGCTCATCTTATAAAGTGAGCCCTTCAACAGAAAATTATAATAAGGGCGGTTATTAAGTTACATAAAATGGCATTCATCTAAAGCAGCGGTTCCCAAATTTCTCAACTCGCGAACCCCTTTCACAAGTATTTGTGCTGCACGAACACCCTGGTAAATATCCCTAGCCATTCATTTAATGTTATACCTAAATTTTTTTTTTGAAATTTGGTTATTAATTGTAATCAAAATGTTTAATACCTTTAAATTAACCTACTGATAGCTTGGTAGGTACTTTTGTATACCCCACCAACTATAATGGAATAATATTGAAACTATTTAAGTACAAGTTCAAATAATTATACATTTGTTTTAAAAATTAAAACTGAAATAATAAAAAACAAGAAAAGTATTGTAATTAAATTTTCGTATCTTTACTGTAACAAGTTTATCAAATTTCACATATTTTTTAAAGTGATACTGGAAATTGCTACATTGACATAACTGAAATACCCTCCTTTAATCACAAAATTCCATGCCGATTTAAGATTCAAATTTGTTAACAAGTTTTAAAAAGTTATTGACCTCTTCACATGACTTAGTGAGAAGGATGCGCTTACTTTGGATGGCATAGAGCTTTAAAATCAGGAACCACAGACGATTAATAAAGTCTCAAGTTACTTTAATCATTGATCCTTTTTCTGTATTTATTTTTAAATAGGCATATGAAGAAACGGTTTCTCGCTCAAATACGTAGAAAAAATTGTAACAAAGCTGTAATATCTTTATTTTCTAATATAAAGAGCTTCTTCTTTAAACTTAACAAGAAACTTATTATTGACAAAGATTTAAAGCCTTTCTTTAATTGGAAGTCGGTGGAAATTTTAAGGAGCAGCTCTTTTTCACTCGTGCTTAATGTGGAGGATTTCGAAACTGCTGTTTCTTCCAGAGGATTGCGAATCCAATTTTTATTATTGGACATGGCTGGGAAATATTCTCTGAAGGTTTTTCCAAGTCCCTTCAAGTGTTCTATAAACAAGTTCTTTACATTTTCTTACAGAGAAAGCTGATTGTTTTTACCATGATGTCGTGAAGGGTGTCAAAGCAGCACTCGTTTGATTGATAACTAACCACGTATTCCAAAACTTTTTTTTATGGACTCGATATGCTCTTTCACAGTAAAAACATTAATATTTGACCCCTGAAGAGAGAGGTTTAAACTATCCATTTTTCAAAAAATGTCTGCCTAATAGGCCTTGAGCCATATTTGATCTTGCATGCACTTTGCTTTGTGAAAGTGATGGTTGGTAAGAAAAATGAAAACTTTGTGTTTAAGTTAAAACAATATTGTAAGAGTTATACCTCGATATAACCACCTGACTTAAGTGTGAGACGATAAACAGCTGTAAATGCTTCCCCTTGCCTCACAATGTTCTGCAAAAATCTGCCATTACAGAAAAATTTTGGCGAACCCCTTAAGAGAATATCATATATCTATTCCTAGTTAAATAATATATGAGTACACCAATAAAAATAAATACCAAACCTATTCCATTTTTCTAATTCGATTGGTTTTATTATGTTTCTTGAAAACAACTAAACTTTTAAATTATGAGCTAGAGATATAGTTTTTTTTATGTTTATGCCTATGTTTAGCCTGTGTAAAATCTCGTTTTGTAAAAATGAGTGAGTCAACTGTTTATTTTCCTAAAAAGTGAATATAACTATCGTATAGGTCAAAACTAATTTGACGTAGTGTGTCTTGAGTAATGTAGCCAATTATATCGATTGGGTTTCTGGAAGGGACTCATCGTAATTTACCTGCTTTGTAGGTCAATTATTTAAATCCAACTGTTTTTTGACCAAAGCTTGATTCATACGTTCGTCAAAAATAGAGGGCAGAATTTTCTTGAATGGGGCTGAAATTATTACGCTATCAAAAAGTGTATGTGTTCCAAAAATTTCAACACCTAATTTTTAATGATGGTGTTCATAATTGATGCATAGTGAATATTGAATAACCCACAACGATTAAAGTTGATTTAACTTCAAATGTGTATGCATTATGCTTGGACTTGTGCATACACATTATTGAGACGTATCAGTAAATGAGAATTTAAGGAGAAGTTATCGCCAACTAAACACCAGTGTACACAACAGAAGGAAAATATAGTCTGTTTTTAGTTGAAATTCCCTGTGATGGGGACAGTTGTTTGCTATTAGCAATCGGTTTTTGTTTTAGCGTCAATAAATATGATTGTAAAAATTATTTAAATAAAAAAAGATATATTTTATTCTGTTATCGAAAATAAGTCTACCCTAGTATTTATGAAAATAAACAATTAAAGATAAAATTTTATTTTATAGTATAGGAGGGTAAAGAAAGTACTTAATTTAGGTTAGTTTTATGTTTCAAAATAAATAATTAATAAACTTTTATTTCCTGGTATATCCTATGAGAAATAATTTTAAACACCTTTTCTAATATATCAAAGAATTTAGGCCACCTTGAGGAATTGTTCCTGGCTAATTAGGATAAATTTAGGTCTAAGACTGCTACTGGTACAACTGGTACCACGTAATTATCATCAAATCTCATTAGGATGAATTAACCTCTTCCACAAGGTGTCGTAACCTCGGAAGACGGTTAAATAACAACCACTGTCAGCAGCAGTGGCGGCTCGTGTATAGGCACTGTGGAACTGCAGCACCCCCTCTTTCCACTTGATATTATCGATAATATTTAATATAATGAGTCATTATTTTCTTTAATTTCTTCTTTATTTTTGTAGTACAATACATATTTCTTAAGCTTAATGTCAGTACTTCAGTATCCACCCCCAGTTTATGAAAAAGATACAAAAATCTTTGTATGGAACTGCGCGTTTCACGGTGCTAGCGACGTGGTGTTTGAATGTTGTGCGCATGCGCATCTAGGAGGAAAGCGGGACTGCCAGGTAGTGAGAGCACTGTTGCTCTCGCAGTGCCGGCTCTGGCATGATGGTGGAAGGAGGTTTTTTTTACTCAGCGTGGGTTGTGCTTAAAAACCATGTACCATATTCTTGAATGTGATAAAGTGTAGAAGAGTGTATAGTTAGACTATTATTCTGCTTCTAGCTATTCTATTTGATTAATTTTTATCGGTTATTTTATTTAACAGAAAGACTAAATGTGCTTGCAGTACTTTCAATGGAGAAAATTTTTCTCAATTGTAATCCAGAGATTAAGGAGAAAATTATTGAAATTTTTGTGCAAATTAAAACTAGAAAAATGGATTTAATTTTTAAATGACTAGATCAATCTTGAACAGTAACAATTTAAGATAAAGTAGAAAATCTTTTTTTTGTTAAGATTTTATCAAATTGATGAATAAATTTATTTTTATACATGTTTTTTTTCCTTTTACACAATTTTAAATCAAAGGCTAAAAATGTTCACACTAATTTTAGCTACGAGGCGCCACTGGTCAGTAGAAGAACAGGAATGTCAAGCCGATAAACTAAGGTGGCATACGCTAAAAAACAACTAAAAAAACTATATCATCCCACAGTTAATTAACAAACATTCCCATGTGATTGTATAACTTGTTGGTCAGAGCTTGTGGTCTGTCAAATTGGATATGAGTGAGTACAATTTTAACAAGGTCTGCCAACATTTGTCAATCACAATGCCTTAAAATTTTGTATTATTTTCACTCCTTCCATAATATGAATTTATATCTGCTACCACTGAAAAAAAAATCTATCCAGTATCATTTCTAGAAGTACCAGCTTCGGTGGCCACATGTTCCAACGCTCTATTATCGTGTTGGACTAGACTGCTGAACTCGTGGAGATCGAGGTTCTATCACAGTCGAGTACCCTAAAGGTGATGTTTCATTACTTCTTCCACGCAAATATGGATGCATTACCTCTAAATTAAGCCTTCCTAATCCCTGAACCACTGGCGTAATTAGTACTTAGTCGTATAGCCTGAACGTATAGTAAGACGTGGTGCTAAACAAAATTGTTGAGTGTTGCCAAGCTAGATATGGTTCCATGAATATGACCTTTCTAATTCATAAGAAAATTAGCGTAATTAGTACATAAGCGTATAGCCTGAATGGATAGAAGGGCATGGGTTAGTAAAAAATGTTATTTGTATTTGTCACTTTTGCTAGATATTATCAATGCCTTTAAAATTACCCTAATAGTATAGTAGAATGTTATCAATGTTACCACAAAAATAAAAAGGGTAAATATATGTATTAATCGAAGGAGTAGTAAAGTGTAGATAAAGAGAAAATAAAGTGAGATAGTATATAAGAAAAACATTAACATTCACCTTTAAAACCCACATTTTCCAATCACTCGTTCCAGGGTAGGATAAAGTTCTGGGTAGTAACAATATAATAAGAAGAAAGAGGATGAATGAAGTATTTAGGTTGAAAACATTTCTGACGGAGCAATGCAACAGTGGTGAGACGTTGGTGGTTTGCGTCCATAATGGTTGCGTTGAGCTCTCACCATGGTCTAAAGCCTCACGCCAAGTGACGGAGGGGTTTGGTCGAGGAGAGAGAGGGTCAGTAATACGTCGCGGGGGTCGTGGAAGTGTTCTTGGGGGAAGGGGGGGTGTTTCTGGTCAGCTGCCTGACCACATCACGTCACGTTTGATCACTCGACGCCGCATGGCCGGTGTGGATACTATCCACTCCTCCACCCCTTGACAAACCCTCTCTTGCCACAGTAGGGGAGCACCGAAATGCCGCCTACTAGCATCAGGTCACTTCATTGTATGTGGTGATGGTGGTGATGGTGGTGATGGTGGTGGTGGTCGAAAAGCTTGCCACTTGAGCTCCTCCCATCACGCCTCTGAGTAACTTATTTTTATTACTATTACCATTTCTGTCCCACTTGTCCAGTGTCCCTCTACGTTGCTAAATTGTCCTCTGTTCTTTTTATTCTGTGCACTTAAGTTTTTGATGTATTTTATTTTATTTTTTACTAAGAAATATTTTATATTTTTTTCCGCTGCGTTTTAGTACTCGTTCGGGTTATGGGCATACAATAACCACGCTAATGTTCTAGGTATGAGGAGGATATAATTCTAAAGGAAAATTTACCGGAATTTGTGTGGTGGGTAACCATTTAGGGGAAAAAAAACTTCAGTACACCCAAACTGGATTTGAACCCCGATCATCCAGTCACTGACAATTAAGTTTAACACGATGTGATGCGTCAAACCATACGTCCACAGATGTGGCTATGTTTTATTTTCATTTTATTCAGACACTTAGGAAGTTTGTGGTGTCTTGTACTAACGAGGCTCAATAAATGATTATTCTCTCTTGACCCCATGAAGAGAGAAATATAATGTAATCGTCAACAAAAATCTAGCTCGAAATTTTGATATTAAATTGTCAACGTTTCATGACACTAAACCAATAAAGGCAGTTTTCATGATGGTATCTCTCTAAAGTCTGTTCAGCGTAGGAATTATTTTCTGAAAGGCCTTTTTTCCAACCAGAAATATATTATATAGTAGGGTATTGATAGGGACAAAGACCTTTCAGAGAATAATTCCTACCGTGAATGGAGTATACCTAGGTGTATGTATTAATGCCTAGAGGCTTAACCATTTTTCCGATCGGGCTATAACCTGGAACCTTGGGACCAGACATCTAACTATAAATTTAATGTCTCTTCTACATTATTATTAGGTGTGCTGTCTTACGACAGGTCCATTCTTTTTGCCAGTGAACTTCAACCATCAATTAACCCTGTTCTCTGCCTCCTCCTTTAAATGTTCTTTGTTCTTCAAGTAATACGATATTTGAATCCTCCTTCTTCCTAAGCTCCTCTTTCGTTCATTCACTCTTTCCTTCTATGATGTGCAGTACACCTGACTACCACTTAAGGGCTCATAGTTTGATTCCTGGTTGGTACCTTGGGTATTTTTCTCTTAAGGGGAATGAACCAAACCTTCACCATAGTTTGTTAGATTAGGCTTAAGCGAGGTTTAAGACTCTCACTAGCTTTACACCTTCGTAGTCCCTATCATCGCATCATCTCATTGCAGGTACGTGTATTATTATTATTATTATTATTATTATATTAGCACCGTGTCTTACCACCCGTTCGGGTTATACGCACAGGTACGTGTAGACAACCTCTATATGTGTACCCTGAGCAGCGCTCTCTACATACAGACGACCAAACTGGGTGTCATGTTCCTCCCGGTCAATAATACCATACACTAAAAATGTAAATATATATAACTATTGATAAAATAACACTAATATAGTAGAAGAATGATACCAATTTTGAACTAAAAATGTTTGTATTTTCTTAAAGGTCCTTCTTATTAAAATTAGACTATACTAACAACCCTGTCCCAAGTTCGTGCTACGTCCAGTATATACTTTCCTCCGTAGCCTGATAATTTACCGAAATTCTTAATAATATATTTCCTTTCTACCTAATGTGACGGATATTCGTTGAAACAGTCAATAATAGACCTCCATAACAATTCTTCCACTCTTCTCTTTCAACGGAACGGGGGGAAAAAAAAAGTCCTGCCTTTTGAACTTCCCATTATAGTAGAACAATTGGACCAATTCTTGGTCTAAAAAAAATACATTGGATCAATGAGTGTGGCGTCGGCATTAGAGGTCCACTAGTTCAGTGCTCTGTACGATTCTCACGCAGCCACCAAAGTGTTTATTTTATCCAGTGACGAGAGTTTACACAGTTAGTGACCCTGGCTTCTCCAATGGAAGTTTCATGTTATGTGGCAACCCCTCCTGAGTTGGCTGGTTGGAAAAATGTTACTCGCAATACACCGTAAACCTTCCCTTCACACCCTCATTCTCTTCTTGTATTGCTTTTTTTTATTATTGTTTCTCATTCTCTCTTGTTCTCATTCTAACTGAAAACAAATCATCAAGAACATAACCCATCTGCTTGTGATATTTACACACTTTGGTAACATTCCCAGACATAGTATAGTGTATTGATCATGGATTTTTAATTTCAGAAAATAAGAATGGTATTACTTTTTTGCAGTGCTAATAGATTCAGTGGTGCTTTAAAAAAAATGGGCAAAATGAAGGGTGTGAAATCAACGTTAGTTTCATATAAATTAAAATGATAGTTAAATTTACTCATTTTATGGTTTTATACTCAACATACTAAAATCAGTTTATCCTTAATTATAGATTAGAACAGACAACACATACGCGGTTTTGAAAGGCTAGTTATTTATTAAAGCCTAAAATAATATAGTTTTATAATGTTTTTATTTCAGTCAAGGTTTATTTAAACTAAACCTTACCCAAATCAACTCATAATCGACTATAATGCATTTATTTTCTATTGGGACACTATAGAGAGTTTTGTGCCAACTGATCTATCGTACGAAAAAGTTTATTTAATTTTTACCTTTAGTAAATGTTAGTGATCTTAATAAAATTTTAATTTATTTATGTAAATAAAAAATTAATACTTTTAATTTGTTATTTAACATGCATTTATTTATGCTTTAGGGCAGTGTCAGATTTTACATTAGGCCTAGAGCAGCATTATTCAGGGCACGGCATGACATGACGGTCATTTTTTTTCAATTATATTAATTGTATTTTGTATTTTAGTAATTCATTTACCACATCGAAGTGTATTGTCCTCGGATGGTCCCCACACAACAATACTACTGTGCATCAACCTACAACTTCTTCTAGTTGTACTGACTTAATTGTTCCTTCATTCACATAAGCAGGAGCGGATTTACGACTTTGCCTCCCATAGGCACTAGATAGTTTGCCGCCCACTTTTCCTAACTTAATTTCTAATCTTCTAAATCCCTGTTTCCCCCCTTACCAGCAACCATACACCGACACACATATATCATAATACACAACTGTTATCTGGGAATGACAGATAAAAGTACTTACATTATTTGATTATTTATTATAGTGAGGTTTTAAAATTATTAAGAATCCAAGCAAAGACTTAAAAAATTGAAATAAATACGCTTACACTATCATAACATACAAATTCTAATATTATTTAATTTAACCATATAAACTTTTCATTAGTAAACTGTAGAACATGTTACTACAAATTAAATATTAGCATGTACACAATAATAAAATATCGATAATATATTTCACCTTGATTTCTGCTGAGCAAACTGGTCGATTATACCAGACAACCATTTTATCCAACAAGTGACATTCAACTAAAACTTTTGTCAGTGAATTAAGGCAATCCTCTGCCATGTTGGTACGCAGATACAACAAATCACAACAATCACACACATAATGAAGCCATAAAACTATTTTATCTGGTAGAAAAAAATACGTACTTTCTTTCATCATTTAAAATTTGCCACCCTTAAAATCTGCCACCATAAGCACGTGCCTACTAGGCCTATGCGTAAATTAGCCCCTGAACATAAGTAATGCTTCCAGAGTGGATATCTTCAACATCAACCGGTGTTAATTTAGGTAACTGTGACAATAAAGTACCTCTATCTTTATATCCCACTTACGGCGTAAAATGTACGATAGATATAGGGATGATACCAGAAAATGCAGCTGCCAATAACTAGGGGTGTATTTTCAAAAGGAGCCAGGCCTGTGGCGGGAAATAATGACGAATTACGAGATTATGTGGCAATTCACGGTGTTGAACAAAACTTGGACGCAGAACTCAATGCTTCCCATCGCAAGTATCCTAATAAAGAAAGATATATTACAAGTCATACAACAATGGTTGAGGACAGGTTATTGGACATAGCACTGCTGAACATTGAGGGAAATATGCTGAAGGAAACGAAAGATAAGAAGTGATGTCTTCACAGCGAACTGACAAGTGATGAAGTGAGTTAAATTCATAAATATTATTATTATTATTATTATTATTATTATTATTATTATTATTATTATTACTAGCATCGTGTCTTACTACCCGTTCGGGTTAAACGCACTTTCGCTAATGTGTAATGTTAGGGTGAAAGTGAGATGAAATGGAAGACCACACGGAAGACTGACACCTTATTCCTAGACCGCTAGGTCGACTTTAACTTTTGTAAAATTTAGCACTTTTATAAAAAGTTAATTAAATGAATACAATATTGTTATAACCTAATGCATACTGTTTAGTAACATACAATTTGTTATGCATAACATATTTAATATTTAAAAGTATTTTAACCTCGAAGTTATTTTTTATTAAATTATGTAGGCCATACCTGTTAAACTGTAATTTCTTATGCTCATTTTTTGTAGATTAAAATGTATATTAATGGAATGGTAGGATACATTATTGTTCATGGTTATTGGTTATATACATGTATAATTTAAAACTTCAATTTAAAACTAAAATATAATTAAAAAACTTAGAGGGATACATAGAAGTGTATAGCCCTCCTTTAAAAAGGGCGGAAGGGTGGAGAGAGAGGGGGGGGGGGCATGTCGTCGTGAGGCCTACAAGAGACAAGGTAGTAAATCCGGCCCTATGTTAGGTGGCATTCCTGTAAATTACTACCAGCCATTTTTAAAAATTTTAGAAACCCCTTTTTTATTTTTTATTTAAATATCTGGTAGCTATATAAATTTGTTAATGAGCTTCTAGCTTTAAATTTACTGCCAAATAAATAACTACCGATTAAAATTATTGAAAGTTTCCAGTGGAAAGTCAGTAAAATAAATTATACGATGCACCGCACAAACTTTATCTCTCTTTTATCTTAATAGAGACCTTTTCTAAAAACTCGTAATATTCTTGAAATTGATTAATAATATGCACTACAGTGTTGCAGAAACACTCCACCAAAGTGCTTACATGATTTACAACGTTAAAGAAACATTGAGAAAAAAGGTAAAAAAAAAATTGGTTCACCAAAGAATATCTTACTAATATTATAAATGCGAAAGTTTGTGTGTTTGGATGTTTGTTGCTCAATCACGCCAAAACTGCAGAACAGATTCGAATGAAACTTTTACGTTGGTAGAATATGTCCCGGAATAACATATAGGACTATTCCCAACCTTTTATTTTAAATAATAATAAATATATGATTATAATGTGATTGAAACGATGTTATTTAAGAATTTGGGATTTGATATTTTGTAATTAAAGTAAATAGTAATTAGAGTGTCGTAGTTTCATACTAAAATATGATGTGATTCTAGCTATGTAGTTCGATTTTTTTTATTTAACCTATTTATTTATCTTACTAATTATGAAGTTAAAAATTTAAAAAAAATTATAATTAATAATTTCAATAATATATATTTCTTTTATTATGAAATATTTAAAAGTGAAAATTAAAAATACGGCAAAATTATTTACAGCTATAACTGAGAAAAACACATAGATATTTGAAAAAAATAAAATTTGATTTATGACCAAAACAGTTTAGCTAAAAATTAAAAGATTTTATCAATTATTGCGGGCGAAGCCGTGACGGGTAAAAGCGAATAATAATATACTTTCACAGACTTAAATAAATAAATATAAATTTTTCTGGGCTATAATCAAAATAGACTTACTATATTTGATTAAAGCCCAGAAAAAAATTGTTTTATAAAAACATATTTCAAATAAAGACTTCAGTCTTAAAAGTACTACAAGTTTACAGTAATAAATTATTGAATATCTCAAATTGGTGTACCGTTTGTTTGCGGTACTGAACTACTTTTATTTCAAGCTTTTGTGACGTCACTCCATACCACGCTAGTTTAGTTTAGTGTAGTATAGTGCAGCGTGGCTTGTAGGGTCAGCAGTTCGAGCCCTGTCCCTTGACGTAGGAGAGTTGTGCCATTTATGGTTACTAGCAAAGCGTCTGATGTGGGCCGGAGGTTTAAGGAGACGGACAACCTGTTGCGGGCCGTGCGGAAGGGAAGGTAATTTGGCGTTTGCACAACGCGGCAATAATAAATAAACCTGAAAGCATTAAAGAATCAATTGTGTCTTTCCTTGGTAATCCCTACATCTGGTCGGCGTGGAAAAAATCGTCAGGCTGGGAGAATTGTCAGGCCAGGTGTTTCACCTGGTATCGTGCTGTCCAGGGGTTGGGAATATGGTTTCCCTTCAGTAAATTATCTTTAATTTCACTGACTTAACGTGCGTTACCTGTTTAAAAACCATGAATGAATTAAATATTGGGATGCTTAGTAGCGAACTTTGAGTAATTCAAAATATTCCGTTGGTATGGTGTCCTTGTGTCAGTAGAGGCTCATTGTTTTGTATCCCATTATCCAACAGACAATGAAGCTATTGCCAATGTTTGCGTTCCTCTAATTGGTTAATCTGAGTGACGTAACTATTTGTACTCTTGGCTGTTATAAGCCATTGATCATTGATTGATATGAGCAGATTGTTGTATTGTGAACGCGTTACATTTTAATTTATATTTTATTGAATGGATGAGATTAAAGATTCACTAAGTAGATAACTGCTCAGGATTGGACTTTATTTGACGGTCGTAAAATCTACTACTAGTCTACTTTAGTGAGCCCATTCCATAAGGAGTGTGTTATTGGTTATTACTTATATTATTAAAATGAGATCTACACTCTGAAATATTACTAGCTTTTGTTGGCTATTCGTAATGGCGTAAGCCAATATTTTCAAATTGATACATTTTATAAAACCATTTATTGAAGCATCCCTTGTTTGATTTTACTATTTTTTGTGTTCTCAATTGAATCTAATTGACCGATTTACTGTTGATTAAGATAAATTACGAATTTTCGAATATTTAATTATTCAATCGTTTATTAAATAGTTTGAAAAGAGAATTAGGTTTTGCCCACTCTACATAATATTTTCCTTTCAAATACTTGAGTAACAAAACATGAACAGATGAACAGTGTTTAAGATTTTCTTGATGACCACTTCTCTGGTTCCTGGCTATAGATAAATAAATATGTTTCGGGTTCAATCCCCTTCAATTTTTCTGTGAAGCTGTGGATCTGGAACGGGGTCAACCCAGCCTCGTGATAACAAATGAGGAAAGATATGGACGAGAAAGTAGTGGCTTGATCTAGAAAACTGAGATTAGTCGAAGTTATTATTTATGCTTTTAGTGAAGGATTCTCCAGCTAGATAACCTATTCTGAAAATAGACTTCTGAACATGGAATGGAACCCGGGTCTTTGGCTTAGTATGCCAATGCTTTAACTACTGAGCTATCCAGGAATGGTCCCATGCCCGGGGTCATTATTCACTAATATTTTAAGGTAGAGTCGATGATGGACGTGTGGAAATAGTCGGCTACAAATATGTGATTTTATTAAGATCACAAGCTATCAGATAACGCAGCCACGGCACGGGACGATTACTGGATAACTCAGTGGTTAGAACATTGCATACTAAGCAAAAGGTCCCGGGTTCGATTCCCATGTCCAGGTGTCATTTTTTAATTTTCAGAATGAGATTAGTGACCTAGGGTACGTTGTACTGACCACATGACACCCTATACCCGCGGATGTTCGCACTATCTTCTCCTACCGATGATAGCCGTTAGTCAGTATGGCTCGATTGCGTGCTGATGCATGTTTTTTTTTTAAAATACTTTTTGTTTTGATTTCCAAGATGTATTACCTATTTTAAAGGCAAGATTATATTATGAAATCTCATACGATATTCTATCTATCATTTTATAATATATAAAATAAAAGTTTACTTTAAATTTAATGCGTTTCTGTTAGGGCTATTCAATACATATTACTACCCATCCGTGTTATCAGAGTTTAATTATATTGCTGGAGTAGTTATGTGAATCATTATCGGTGAAATCACCCTACTAATTTACTGTATCAACACATCAATATGTTTCTAAATTTTATCAATAAATATTTGGACAAACTCTATATTTACACATGTTATATCAAATATAATGTTTACAATTATATATTCAAACAATATTTTTAAATTACGATAAACTTGTATCATTATGTCAATACCATTTGGACTACACATGATTCGTGCAAGGGAACAAAAATTAAATATCGATTAGTTAGTTATTATCTGTGCGGGTAAAAAAAAAAATTGTCAACTATTTATTTGTTTGGTATATTTAGTATTTAGCGTTAAATCATTACTTTTAGTCTCTGAATGCCCGTGTAAAACATACATCAAAGCCCGTTTTAGAGGTCGTGAACAAAAAAAAAATGAGGAAAGAGACATTGGTCAAATATCAGGATATGTTTATATTCCAAATGTACACTTGATCCATGATGCTTTTAATTTTATTATTTTTTGAACAAATTTTTTGGTTCACTTATCTGACTTTTATTCTCTGTCCCTTATTTGTTTCGAAATTATGAACTTTCACTATATGATACGCTATATTTAGTGGCGAAATAACAGTCTGTTTATATCGATATAGTTGGTCAATAAATTTATCTAAAATTAACATTTTAGAAAACATTATAAATTAGTTTAAAGTAAGGAGTATGAATAATTAAAGTTAAGACCTTGATGGAATGCTCTGTAAAAACTTTTATAAAATATAAAAATATTGTGATTTAATGAGTTAGACAGGTCCAAGATTGATAGATATATCAAGTGAAATTAAAATTAAAAAATATTTATTATATTTTGATTCTTATGAACACAAATTGTCAAACATAAATTTTTTAAATAGATTAATATAGCATCAACAAACAGAACTAAAACATAAGTTGACTACAAGTCTAAAATACAAGTATTACATGTTAAAAATGTGTTACAAAACAAAGATTTCATAAAGTAAGGACCAAACAAAGTTTAAAGTTCAATTATGTTGTAAATAAAAATTATTAATTTATAATTTATAGGTTAACATCTGTGATTTGAAATTTAAATATAGTTATTAGGTGTTCTTGTTAAAAATATATGAAGAATATAATAAGAGTGGAGATAAACAAGGTTTAAAGTCAAATATGTTAGGTTAAAAAATAAAAAAATTTAAAGTTATGTATAAAAATCTAAGCCTTATCTTATTCCAATTCCCATTACTCCTTGTGATATCAGCAATCGAAAGATGCTGGTTTATATTCTTCCGACATGTTCGGTATTTAATATACCATAATCTTGGACACTGTAAAACAAAATTAAAGAACATGAATAAATTTAAAACTTTTGTATTACATAAGTTTCAAATTTCTTCATGTTCTTTAATTTCACTTATTATATCTCCCAATCTTGAAACTGTCTAATTCATTAGATCACAATCTTTCTATATTTCGTTATAGTTTTTTCCAGAGCATTCTATATAAGTCTTAACTTTAATTTAACAAAAAGGTTCCATTAATTATCGACTACATATAATAATCACTCAACTGACTCTCGCCTAGTAAAGGCTTGTATTTTTTTTATCAAATAATATTTTAGGTCAATTCACCAAAATATAAATATATTGAAATTTAAGCACAAAATAACTACTAATTATTGATTATATTTTAGTTTCTATGGTTTTTATAATTCAATTTTATTAAATTTATTACCACTATTAGTATGTTTAAAATTGAAAATATTTTTCATAGAGATTTCGAAATCTTGGGAAAGATCATTAGTCACAATTAATAATAAATTATAAGACCAACCTTCTTCAAAATAAGAACGTTTTTATGATTTATGACTATGTATTTTTATTATTCATATAATATAAATAATATGTTAATATATTAAAAATCATAAGCCGTCAATATTTTAGATGTGTGATTGTTTCCTTAAAAAATAATTTACCAAAATAATCTCACAATAAAACTTAATTGATTGCCAACTGACTAAAAAATAAAGATAAAAATGCTTTTAATTTCTCTCATGACCACCTCACAATAATTCTTCCTAATGGGCAAGATTTAAAGTATGAATATATTTAATTTTTCCTTTGAATTTTTTTAAGTAGACCTTTATTATGAAGAATGTACTTATTCAATGCTAATGGATAAAAGAAGTCGTAACCATATTAGATCTGTTTATTAGTAGTGATATACCAACATGATGACGCCACTGTCACGGCACAAGCGCTACCTTACAGGCCCTAGCAAAACTAAAGCGTATTGTTTCTAGACCATGTGTCTCAAATCTCTAACGGCGTTGACTTTCAAACAAACAACAAACGCTCTAGCGCGTAGAGCAGGAACTAAATATGATCGATATTGCATGTTAAGTTTTCAATATCGGCTACAGAGGGCAGCCAAATTGTTGTCATAAGACGTGAGAAAATATTGATTCTTAGTGTACACATGTGAAGCGCAACAAGTGTGATCCAAGAGGTCATTACTCTATCATCCTTGGATAGTTACGAGGTAGAGCATTGGCGCGTCAAGCCAAAGTTCCCACATTCGATTGCCGTGTCTAGGAGTAATTTTTCAAAGTACGTTATTTTATTGTGATTGAGATGCAGCTTATTTCCGTAGTTATAATCATCGCTCACCTAAGGTTCGCCCTTCATACATACTTGATTTTATAGAATTGATTTCTTCCATCTATCGCTTAAGCACAATTTCCTTTGAAGGGAAAGTAAGGTTTTTGGTCTCATGCCAATTGTGGTATGTATTATTATTATTATTATTTAGCACTGCGTCTTACTACCCGTTCGGGCTATACGCTTAAGTACTAATTACACTAATGGATTAGGAATTTGGAAGGTTGAATTGAAGGAAGTGAACCCGCATTTGCGTGGAGGGAGAGTGGTAAACCATTTAGGAAAAATCACCCCCAGTTCAACCGACCGAGATTCGAACCTCGATCTCCCCGTCCTCAGAAGTCGGGCTCAACACGACTAGCGCGTTAGCCAACTACGCCACTGAGGCGGGTTGTGGTATGTAAAATAACCCTGATTGGTAGGTTAAAATACAATTCCCGGCAAAGTTGGTAGGCTCTTTCACCCTCACTCAAAGAATTTTTTGTGTGCTGATTTAATCAGTCAGCTTAAAAAGTGCTTTGAGTTTATGTAAATTATAATCTGAAAACTGAAAACGTAGCTATGATATATGTTTAATAAAAAATCATCATCTATGTGCAAAACTACCCACTTGTGACACGAGTACTAGACGGAAAGATTATATAGTTTGTCTTGTCATTGTAAACGAGGTATGAATTTGAGATCCAGCCGATCTTACTAAGTTGGATTCTCCTTAATAGTTTCTCAATATCCTTTCACACAATTTTGGGTGCATTTCCTATAAACTTTACCTTACTTGTTCCAATTATATCGGGGTAATTAAATGCAGAAAGTCAGAACGGTGAAAGAGAGGTGGTGCAGTAAATAAATTAGGTGCAAGCTTGGAACTTTACTTACGATACATTAATAATATTTAAAAAAACGTGCATGCCATAAATTTGTTTACTGTACCTATACTTTTTACTACTCTATGGAACTAAGAACTCGAAAGCTCATTGCCGCACTTACAAAAGAACGACCACCTATTCCTATCCTGAGCTTGTTTTAAGTCCACCTCATTACAACTTATTTCTTTCAAGTCCATTATAATGTTATCCTCCATTACTATAATTATTCAACGTAATAAAACAATTATAAATTAAGGGTCTCCACATTTTGATGGGTGGTTCCACACAAAATCAATTGTGATGCTAAATAATAATCTAAGCTCATACATTTGTAATGTTAATTAAACTGATCCCAATAGGAATCATAAATATCAAGAGTTACTAAAGCCCTATCATCCTATTCCTTTACACATGCTATATACAAAAAGAGAACCACTAATAATCAGGCACAAAATCCAAAAAGGTTCTTAACTAAGCTACAAATTTGACCTCTGGAATTGGAGCTAAGAAGTCGGGTTTCAGTTCTGTCCAAGCCATTTGTTTTCTTAGTAGTTTTCCATTCACTTTACATGCTGGTGAATTTGCAATTAATCCTTCTCATCGTCTATCCTTAGATTAGTTTTTGAAAATAATAGGGAGCTTTAAACAGCTTTAAACCATTTTAACCATAGTACAGTTAGCTACATTCATAGCAAAGCCTACTGGTGGCCTGGTGGTCTAGGGGTAAGGTGTCAGACTTCTATGCTGGTGGCCGGGGTTCAATCCTCGGTCCTGGCACATATTTATCTGATTACCAAACCCTTCCTTCACCTCTGACAAGACATCTTGTGAATGTGGGGAATGCCAGTCCGCCACCGTGGTTCGGATTCCACGTTAAACTGTAGGTCCTTCATTTCATCTCACAATCACCCTACCATTACACATTAGCGTAAGTGCGTATAACCCGAACGGGTAGTAAGACGCGGTGCTAATAATAATAATAACATAGTAAAGCCTGATTATTTTTGTATTAAAAATTTTAATCAAAGTAGTGTATCCACTGAACAAGAGATAACATAAATTTTCTGGACATATTTGTATTTTAGCAGCACGTTTTAGTACCCTTTTATGCTATACTCCCATTTTCTAGATACGTTAATGAATTATAAATGCCTGCTTCGGTGTTAGCATGGACTTTAGAGCATCATTCTCGTAATTGACTATACTACCAATGACAATGAGAGCGGTGTTCGAATCCAGGTCAGGTGTACTGAGTGTAGTTTTTCCACGTTCCCTCCAAGCAAATGCCGATTTGTTTTAGAAATTCATTCTTCCTCATC
Source organism: Timema cristinae (assembly GCA_039000515.1). Classification (NCBI taxonomy): domain Eukaryota; kingdom Metazoa; phylum Arthropoda; class Insecta; order Phasmatodea; family Timematidae; genus Timema; species Timema cristinae. The sequence continues at coordinate 39,833,956 of JBCFYV010000003.1, read as the reverse complement.
CTTAACTCACTAGCGTAATTAGTACATGTGCATATAGCCTGAACATGTAGTAAGATGTGGTGTTAAATAATAGGAATGAGGAAGGTTGAATTTAGAGGAAGTGTACCCACCATTGAGTGGAGAGAGTGTTCCTTTTAGGATCAAACACAATCAGAATATCCAATCGGGATTTTAATACTGGTCTTCCGGTCATCGGCAGTATAGTCTATTAACAAAGTTACGCCTTAGGCCATGTTGCCACCAAATCGGGTGGAATTAATACTGTTTTATCTTATATTCACTTTAAAAACAGAAAACCACGAATTTTAAGCATGTCATTTTTATTTGACTATCAAGAAAATAGGCTAAGAAACTCCTTTCAATGGCCGACTTGACTAGCAATAGAATGAATTGACGATGACGTAGATATGTGTGCTCAAATCACTGTTAGGTGTATAAAAAAGGGTTTTTTTCCCCTAAATCGTTTGCCATTATTTCTCTATGCAAATCTCAGCACATTTACTCTAAACTTTACCTTACTTATGCACATTGCATTAGATTAATGCATGCATAGGTCTATGTTAAAATTCCAACGGGTGATAAAATATGGTTGTAAAAATAAGATAATTGTAATTTTGATTTTACACATTATAGTTACGCAATAATATAATCTGAACGTATAGTAAGACGTGTTGCTAATATATATATATATTATATATATATATATATATATATATAAAGTTTTTGGTATTTAAAACTATAAAATGCCAAAGACATATGAAGGGTACAAGGAAAGAAGAGATAATATCACACTATACACATTTTACAGAACAACATTCATATTTAAATCTATCATAAGGGTACCAAAAGATACTTTGTTTTTTTTTATTAGTTTAAATATTACAGATAAATCTTTGTGCCATTATTTAAAGTCGTCTCATGATTGTCTAACAGATGGCAGCAATAGTTCAATTTGAGTAAAAAAGTATTTTTTTTCCCTTATGGGCTACACTTAATTTTTAAATATAACTTTGGGATCGCCACTTTATAATGGACTAGCCCCCTTCCCCGTAAAAAAAATATTGTAAAGAATCCTGTAAAACAAATATTCAAATCATCCATCATGTCAATATAAAACAATTTTTTTTTTTTAAATACAGTCCTACCATTACTGTATAGCCTCCTCCCTCCTTTTTTCATCTCATTCCTCTTTCCTCACCCCTACCCCCCGCCCCCTTCACCAACCCCTCTTTCCCTTCAACAACTTTTTTTTACAACGGCTATATAATATACTATCGACATTTTTATGAGGAATAAATTAAATTTTCAAAATAAAATATAGCCTATGTTACTCGCTGATAATGTAGATTTATATTGTTGAAATAATTTTTAAAATCGGTCCGGTAGTTTTTGAGTTTATCCATTATAAACCAAAAATAAAATCTTTCCTCTTTATAATATTAGTTAACTACTACGTGTGTAAATATTGCTCTGAATAAAGATGCTGAGTATGATATTTATTGTGAGTTTATATATGTCTTTTGAAGTAGACTTTTTTGCCAAGCAAGCTAAATAATTAACACCAAGAACACAACACTAAAGAGGCCGCAAATGCACAATTTGGAAAATGATTAATTAACCAGAGCGACCATTAATTTCAAGACAACATGGGGATTGACGTTTTCAACGCGTTCGTAGAGAAACTGTTCAAATTTGATGCCGTACGATACTCTACTTTAAATATAATAAACCACATTTTCGTTGGTCTTTCGTTCTTAGAAGAAACAATCATTGAAAACATACGATTTTTTAAAACCCAAGAATTTTTGAAGGAGAAATAAATACCTATTGAATGATGTGTTTTTAAAACCGACTTGTAATCATCTGAGGTCAACCCCTTTAGTTAGCATCATTATTTATTTGGATTTCTTAATATAAAAATATGACAGTTAAATAATTCACGCCACCATTCCTCCCACGGGTCTCACTAACCGTGCGTGCTAAACGCGTATAATTAATTACTATAATGTGGCAGGAGTGTAAGAGGAAATGTTCCCACATTTTCCTGGAGGGATAGCTGGAAATCACATTAAAAATACCACCATTACTCTTGACCAAAATTTTAGCCCCAACCTCCCTGCCACCAGCAAACCAAATTAAATTAATTTAACATCTAGACCACGTACCTACATAGATACTTTATTTTAAATAAATTAAATTACTTTCTCTTCTTTAAAATAAAGTTTTGCTAAGACTTCGAAAATTAATAAGCTTGATTCACAGTTCACCCAACGGCACCTAATGAATTATTGTGACAATCTTTGGTATTCTTCTATTTTAAGTTTAAACGTCATTTCAACCAAATATTTTATTTTTATTTTAGTTAAATCTCTTCAATGATTTGATTTTATAATTTTTGGGTTCGAGATAATTGAAGCTATTCCAATTTTGTCTACACATTATTTTAAGCGCTGGTACGGATAACTTATGTTTTAGGTGTTAGGCTGTTTGTTTTACCAACAATAGTCCATTGAAGAAATGAACTATCAAAACGTGCAGAATATTGTTATTCAGTTCATACTATTATGAATGTAAATAAATTTTATTAGTTTAAGTAAATTTAACATTTTGAATAAAATGATATTCCTGTGAAGATGTAACGTTTAAATCAATTACCTATACATCTATGAACAGTAAATTAGAGACCACAAAATTAGTCTATACTATTATTTTTAATATTATAAAGAGGAAAGATTTGATTTTTTTTTTTTTGTAATTGATAAACTCAAAAACTACTGGACCGATTTTAAAAACTCTTTCACCAATATAAAGCTACATTATCATCGAGTAACATAGGCTATATTTTATTTTGAAAATTTTATTTATTCCTCATAAAAATGTCGATAGTTTTACACAAGGTATAATATAGCTATATTTATTGACATAATCTGGCTTAAAATTACGTTTCAGAGATAAAGTTTCCATTTGAAATTAGGCATCATAAGGGGACGGGGCCTTATATAAATATTATACTACAGTGGGTCACAGTCAGCGTTGGGGGTGGGGTGGGGGCAATTGAGGTCCTTATATAAATCTTATAACACAGTGGGTCACAGGTAGCGCGGGGGCAAGTGAAGGCCTTATATACATCTTATAACACAGTGGTCATAGGCAACGCTATGCGGGATTGTCTAGTCTGTAATATAAAGATTGGTGCTCAAATTGTGTAAATATTGAGCAGGTATATTGGTGTTGGTTTTATTACAATATATTCAATACTCTCTGAAGTCAAATTTTGGAACCTTTCCTAAGTGCCATCTACTGAATCGCTTACACACGTTGCAGATGCCCCCGAAATATCTACGCCGAAATGGTGGTTAAAATACCAATATGGTTGAAAAACTTACATTTATAATTAATTGATGTGAAACACAACCTGGTACGTGATAGCTGAATCAAATACACTTAAGCGAAAAGATTAAAACCTGTACCTGAATTCGATTCAGTGTCTAGGTTTTCATTTTTCATTTAATTGAATTAAATTTTCAAGTTTTTAACTGAAAAAAACTCATACACTGCTTAAAATATTAGGAACATATTGGGGCAGCTGTAATGTAATATATATTATATTATATTTGGTCTAATGTTGGCGGAAAAAATGTGTTTTTTTGTTTTTAAAGGTTATTTCTGTTTTGATACAACGGAAAGTGGTTCGTGGAAAATTTTAGAAAAATTCTTGATCATTGACAGCTGTATTATATATTTAGATTCACAGTCTACACTATCAACTGCTACACACCCATACTGGTGGACATGCAGCCAAAATCTCAAGCTAATATTTTCTGGTTTACTTGGGACAAGAAGATTGTGGTTCATGTGTCAGCTGATAGTAATGAGTGTGATTTATGATTGTACATCTCTTCCAAAATTTACCTTCATCACGTTTATATTGGAAGTACAATTAAATACGGACAATCCGGATGAGTATTGAGACGTGGGGAAAATATAAACTGTTTTTGAGTGTGGAATACCGATATAAAGTATATCCACCGTAGGAGTGGTGGTAACTGACCGCTATAAAAAGCTACCATTTATACTCCCATGAATCAATTTGCCTAACAATATGAATTGCAATAACATATGGTGGGTGTGTTAATGTCACTTTTGGCAGTTAAAACTTTCACAGAAAACAATTGGTTTTTGGTTAATTTTATTTTATCTGTTTTTGTAATTATTGAAAAATTAACGAAAATAAACGTTTGGCTGTTTCTTTTTTGTGTAAATGGCGTCAGTAGTTCATCTATACTAATATTATAGAGAGGAAAGATTTGATTTTTTTTGTTTGTAATGGATAAACTCAAAAACTACTGGACCGATTCTAAAATTTCTTTCACCAAAATAAAGCTACATTATCAGCGAGTAACCTAGGCTCATAAAAATGTCGATGGTATATTATATAGTCGTTGGAAAAAAAAAGTTGTTGAAGGGAAAGTGGGGTTGGTTAAGGGGGTGGAGGGGTAGGGGTGAGAAAAGAAAAATGAGATGAAAATAGGAGGGAGGATAAAAAGAGGGAGGGGGCTATACAGTGATGGTAGGACTATATTTTCAACAAAAATAAGTAAAAAAAAGTTTTGTTTTATATTGACAGGATGGATGATTTGAATCTTTGTTTTACAGGATTCTTTACAATATTTTTTTACAGGGAAGGAAGCTAGTTAAAATATAATTTAAAAATTATAGCCTTTAAAAGGTTGCAATCTTTCAATAAATTAATATGGTGATCTAGCCAAATCAAGAACTCTTGGGACGTCCTAAAAACCATGTTTGACTGTGTTCATGTTAATTTAATCACGTTATATAAACCTTTTGTTTTTAAAATAACACTTTCTAGGGTATATTTTTAAGTTATAAATAAGCATTTATTCATTTTGATTTATTTTGAAGATACAAGTGTAAATAAAATAATTTTAAATCTATTGTTTCATGATCTAATATATATATATATATTGTTGCCAAAACCATGAAACAAAAATATAATGGCTGTATTAATTTTTTTTATGTCACTTAGTTAAGAAAAAAACATGTAAGTATTTTTAGAAATGTCGGATAACACTTTTGATTGATAATAAAGTATTACTAATAAAATAGTTAATATTTCTACATATGCTACTATTAGTGACTTTCAAGTAATGTTTGCCTTATAACTGTCAGTTTCCACCACTCCTAGGCTAGATAGACTCTAGTTAGGCAACTTGAGACACTTTTAAGTCTTGCGGGCGTGCATTCAGCAGATGCTGTTCGGGCCTTGTTCCCTCGCTCTGTCACATACCAACCCGCCAAACTGTTTAGGTCTCTGTTTGCATTCCAACTATATTTCCATGCGTTACCTTTACAGCTGTATTCATATGCGTGTACTTTGTAGTGTACGGTTCACTAACTTATTTCGGGATCATCCATAAGCCACGTAACGCTGTTTATGGTTGGGGGGGGGGATAAGCTTTAATGTTAATTTCTATTACAATTTCCTTTATTATAGTGCTGGCCAACAGTCCTAAGACCTATATCAGGTCAGCACTGAAAAGTAGGCCTACACAACTATCTTACAAATACATATAATTACACTATAAAATAGGATAAACAATAATAGCTGAATAAGTATAAATATACTGATGAATAATTATGAAAAAATAGTAAATATTAATGATAAGAATTTAAAAAAATAGCAATAATAGCAAATAACTAAAGAATAAGAAAGCATACATATTTTAAAAGCAGTAACAATATGCACACACAAAAATATCAGAATATTGTAAATTTAAATATTAGAGGCAGAATAGTAAAAATAATACTTAGCACAATGTCTTACTAACCATTCGGGTATACGCTTAAATACCAATTACACTAATGGTTAGGAATTGAGAGGGTAAATATAGAGTAAGTGAACCCGCATTGGCGTGGAGGGAAAGTGGAAATCCATATAGGAAAACCACCCCCAGTTCACCCGAGCGAGATTTGAAACTCGATCTCCCCGTCATCAGCAACGTGTTATCTAACTACGCCACCGAGGTTGGTAAAACTAATGTAAAATGTCTACATGGTGTTACAAGGGGAAGGATGGTTCATCACAATATTACGTAGCACATATTTATACCTTCTAGTGATGGAAAAAAATATATTTTTGTTCTTGTTGTCACCGTAAATAAACATACATTATTATGTTTAGCTTCTAAAGCTATATTATCTGAGTCCCTCTCTAAGTATTACAAAAACTTATATGAAATAATGACATGTATTTTTTTTTAATTTCGTGAAGATGAATGGAAAACCATTTTGGAAAAACCACCCTCAGTACAAAGACCGAGATACAAACTTTGATCTCCGCATCATCGTATCTAGTCTACCTGAGATGACGACTTAGACCATGTGGTCACTGAATTGGGCAGGAAATACTTTGACCGGTAAAATTATTACCCAAATCAATTACTATATACTTTGAAGTATTAAAGCAACTGCAGTGGCAGCTGAGTGGTTAAAAGAACTAGACATGCATGTGCTTGATCATCTTAATGGGGGTAGGGGTTCGAATATAATCTTGTACATTGAAGATAGTTTTACAAATCGATTTTAAATGGGTTCTTATCATACACAATCCACGAACATTTCTTCTAAGCTACTCATCGCAAACTGTATAGATATACAACTTAAATTAAGTCACTGCCTGCATGGATGGACATGCGGGCAAATCTGTTGATCTATTTTTGTCTTATTTTCATATGAGGTGAGGGCTTACCCTTGCATCCTGTGTGGGTCTGCTAAGATGAGTTTATATAAATGGTTTTCCACTCTCCCATAAAACAAATGCAGGTAAATTACTTTTTAACTCTTACCTCTCCAGTATTTACCCTATATGTGTACCGGTATATTTATTGAGATTATGAACTGGTTATAGACCGTGGAACATGGAAAAAAAACTCCATTTATATAATCTTCTATTTGAAGTCTACATTCTATAGAACATTTTTGAAATTCTTGTTTTATATTACATAAACAAACGTCCTAAATTATTTTAGGCCTATTTTTAAAATACTTTATGTTTGTAAAATTATATATTTACAAAAATTACTAAGAAATAAATGATACATTGAGAGCAAGAATTTGAAGGAATAAATCAGGATGGCCAAAACTAGGGAAATGAAGAAACCCTGGAATGTATATCTGTCAGAGCAGTAGGAGAAATATAATGGGATTTTTATAACTCGTCATAAAAAATATGTAACTGTAATGGATGAGACATATATTTACTACATCTCATTCAAACACTCTTATCAATTAAGTTTATGTTTATTTTTTTTGAACTCATTCTAAAATTACTCCTTTTCACAAATAAAGTATTTTATGTTTTTAACATTTATTATTAATTCCGAAATGGGATTCCCCCGTGGAAACATTGACTGGGATATTTTATCTCAATACTTTGGGCCACCCTGTTAAAAAGGGGGGTAAGCTACATGGTAAGGGTGTTGCTTCTTTGGGGTAGTGGCTACAATAGTGGTTGAAGAGAGAAGTCGAAGTTAATTACACCGCTCTGAGGAAACTCAAGCGACGGGACGAAGGTTTCACTCCTCTCTGGAGGAAGTTTGTCGACACACTTTCATTAAGAAAGGAACAAACAAAAGAGATAAGGAAAGAACAAAGGCTAAATACAAAAGAATCTTCAAAACTTGTCTTGTTTTATTTTATAAAATTGAGCACAGTATGATCAAATCGGCATTACAAATAAATTAGTTTCTCTCGTATGCGTTTAGTTATAAACAATATTCAAAACCAATGGAAAGTTATATAATTCTCAGTTATAATTTGTAAATTCTGGATTAGGTGAGGAGTGGAGGGAACACGAGAAAATGTGTTTTTTGTATTTTTTGTATCAAAAATATTTATGGTCAAAATAAATAAAATATTGCTTCTGTACAACAGAAAGTCCAATTCATTTCGTTTGGTGACCCTCATATTTTTTAAAATATCGGTCCAATGGTATCCAGGAATTGAATTACTAGTTTTTATCTTAATTTAAAAGTTTGTTATTTAATGCCACTATGCTTATAGAAAATTACAAAAACTGTTGATATCACCATGCGAAGAAACTTAAATTTTATGTTTATACTAAAGCAATATTTGATTATTTTTTACCAATAATAATTTTGATATAAATACTGAAAAATCACTGGTCTTTTCTCACGCTTATGACAGCCCCACCTTAAAGTGTGTATAGAAATGTGTGTTTAAAATAGATACAACTAGTGAAATAATGCCAAGGGAAGCCATGGGGTTGGAGTGCCTTAATGGAACTGCACACTCATTAATTTAGAGAAAGGGTATAAAATGTATATTTCAAATTACACGTTTAAAACCACCCAAATATATCCATCCGGAATTTTAATAGCTTAATTCTTGTCAATGACGACGAAATACTATGTAAGTAAAACGCCTTAGGCCTTTTGGCCACTGTTGCAGGTTAAATTAGCATCCATAAATCTTTTGATGTTTAAAATCAGTTTTTAGGAAGAAGATGAAACACTTTTCAATTAATTGGTGACCTTGTCCACAGTAAAACTGTGCGTGAGCTTTAATCAATCTTGTCTCTGACTCTAGTGAAATTGAAATTCGATACATTTCTGTGATAGCAAACTCGCTACGAATACTTTTCAGTTGACCATATGTGCACATTTTTTATGTTAATATTGAGAAAGAATAAAGAGGAAATTTTCCAATAATTTTCAAAATAAAATGTTTCAATTAATTTTCCAAAAATGTTTAAGATAATTGAATCTTACTAAAGGGATTGTATTTGTATAAACTTCATATCTGATCTACAGCAGACCTTGAACCCCGACATAATTGATAGTGGCAGTAATCGATCATCAAGCGCTATATTCGATACATGATTGTCAGAAGAGAACTGAAACCACTTTATCTGATTTATTTAAATCATCAGATGTTTCAGGTGTTTAATTTCTTTTGGACAAATTTAACTGGAGTGTAAACTTTTACTGACTGACTCTCTGGCATAAAGGAACTCAAGCCTTTATGGCTGCCAGAATGTAAGCTCTCTATTTAACCCTATCCTAAGACACCTACATCCAATCTCTAATGTGACACCCATGCTCCTTCAAAATCATTTTTAACACTAACCTCTCATATACGTCTTGGTATATCAAGTTGTCGTTTATTTTAGATTTCCCAACTAAAATGTTGAGTATACTCCTGTCATCACACATATGGCACACATAACCACTTATAGTGGGCGTGCCTTGACTATTCTTAATATGTTCAGGGATTCATATCAACTATGAGATTCTTCACTATGTAATTTTCTCAATTCTCCTGTTTGTTAACCCCTTAAAAATCTAAATATGCTTTCAGTAATTTACTATCAAACACTCTTTACCTTATTATCTTGATACAGCTTTATATCCGTAAAGAGCAACTGGTAGAATAGTGGTTTGGTATATTCTTAGTTTAATGTTTCGAGACAGAAGATGAGATGGCATAGCTTAGAAGCTTAAAACAACTTTGGATTTCTTGATTATATTTAAATACTTAGATAATTTTACTAAAAAATTAAGGAACATTTTTTGGTGTAAGATTTATCGTCTAGCACATATAATGGAAAATTAAAAAGGAACCTAAAACACACCTCAATAGCATTCGAATTCACAATTCAAGTATGTAACTACCTTTTTCAATGTAACTGTCTAATGTATAGTAAAATAAATGTATTTTATATATATTTGGTTCCCAAATATATACTACACTGACTGTATTAATTGTACCAAAAATATATTTCTGGGGCTAAAAGTTGATTAAACAATTGATAATGATTTAACAACACATTAGATGTTGACCTGGCGGTCTAGGGGTAAGGTGTCGGACTTCTGTGCTGGTATCCGGTGTTCAACCCTCGGCCCCGGCACAAATTTATCTGATTACCAAACCCTTCCTTCACCTCTGACAATCATCTTGTTAATGTGGGGAATGCCAGGCCTTCACTGTGGTTCGGATTCCACGTTAGACTGTAGGTCCTCCATTTCATCTCACAATCACCCTACCATTACACATTAGCGTAAGTGTGTATAACCCGAACGGGTAGTAAGACGGGTGCTAATAATAATAATAACAACAACACATTACATAATATGGCCTGGAACTACGGTTACTTCATTGGTAAGATCAACATTTTCTTTAATATTTCGTCACCAAATTATGTTAGTCGTTATTTAATTCAGAAGCAATTATCAACAATCAGTTAGGAAACACTTAAACAATTTTTGTAAAATAATTCAACATATGCAAATGTGTATCTACGTTTGGGCCATTCACAGCTCTGTTCATGTAATTGTGATAAATATTCAAATTTACCTTTCTTGATGCACATGGTGATCAAACCATTTACAAAATCCACTATGCAGCGTGAAATATTAAATCAATGTATACTGTTGGATTGTTTTAGATTTGGTTCAATTCAAGTATTAAATCTAACAAATCATTAATAACAATCACAAAATGGGCGTTTATTTTTATCAATTTACATTTAAGTTAAATTCTTGATTCTTTGATTCAGTAAGTTAATAAGATAAATTGTCTAATTCTAAGTGTTATAATTTTCAAATATTATAAACACGTACTTTAATAATAAAATATAAACCACTAATATTTTGAAGTAAATGATCATTATTGATCTTAATAAAGTGATATTATGAAATGGAATGCCAGATTATTGAATGGAGAGAAAGTATTGTAATCTTGAAGGATTTTGATCTCGAGATTATGGTTAATATCTATGTTATGTGTGTCCAAACCCAAAAAAAGAAATTTTACAATTTTGTCTCCTTGTATGTCTGTCTGTTTTTATATGGCCACAAATATTAAACGGTTCTATAGATTTTGTTCAAACTTAATATCTAGATTATATAGGGCTATACCCCAAGGAATTTTTTCATTTCCTCCCTATCCCTCAAATTAAAGGTTGTTTACTCATAAGTGATGTTTTTTAGTTACAAATTAAAACAAATATTTAAAATTTTTGTTTAAAATTGATATTAAGGGAGTGTTTTACCTCAAAAAATATCATTATATACTCGATTTTTGGGTAAGAATTTGTTAATAGATTTTACTGATGAGGGATTTGAAAAAAATTTAGTAATATTTTGAAAATTGTCTTTAACGATTTTGTTTAAAATGTGTATCTGTTTTACATGACAAATAAGACCAATGTATGTGTATGTATTATATATATATATATATATATATATATTTGTTTTTTTTACGGAAGATTCATTTAAGGGTAGTTTACTATGACTTTTTTAAAATTCGACTATTTTAAAAATGATTCAAGAAAATTTGGTTCAAAATGGCTGTCTGTTAAGTTTTTTAAATTATAAAAATTTAAATAATTTGGTTTTTTTTCTAAATAAAAAAGTCATTCTTTAGGGGTTTAATATTTATGTTTATATATATGTATGTGTATATAAGTGTATATGTGTATAAATATATATAATTTCATGATAGTTTAACTTAGCTTATCTCTAAATATTTCATTTTTTTTAAATTGTATGAATGATTTCGTTTAAAATGAATGCATGAATTGTGATTAACAAGATGATATTATTTTTTTGTTTCCTAGGAAATCTTAATCAAGGATGGTAGTTTACCGAAGACCTATTTTTCACAAACTTGTTCCAAGCATTCACTAATATTAAAAGGTTTGTACGATTCTGTCGTACCATTTCTTTAATATATATTTTTTCTGTTCTACTATCAAATTTTTTATTTCTCTGTTGCCACGTATCTTTCCTCTTTGAACAAAGGCCATACTTTCCTCTTCTCTTTTCTATTTTCTCCTCACTCAAATTCTTTTGTGTTCTTTATTTATTATTTGCATACTAGGGATCTTATAGTTCTCGTAGCAACGCTTCACCAAGATTCTCGTGAAGTAAGAGACATCTTGACGGAGGTTAAGACACTAATTAAATGGTGCGCCAAGGCATCTCAAGACCACCGTTGTGTTCACATATCCTCCTCCTCTCTCTCTCTCTCTCTCTCCGTTGAAACATGGTGACACTTTGCACTTGAAAACCACAAACAATCGAAGAACAGTTGCGTCTGCATTTATTGTTGACATCTCGGCTGAGTTTCTTGACGAACGAACCAATCGTGCTATTATAACCTTTTTTTTAACTTTAGATAATAATGAAAGGTATCTAAAGTTACTTTGAAAAGTAGATGTATAGATGTTTAACACTACTCTGGTCTACAAATTTCTGTGATTTGTTTAATTAATTTTAGAAACTCATCTCATTACTATCAGATTATACGCGGATGTATTGATTATGGAATTGGTCAAGGATGAGGTTGGTTGAGTTTAAGGAAGTATGTCCGTATTTGTTTGGAGGGAGAGTGGAAACCATTTAGGAAATAAAACCCTCATTACACCCGACTGGTATTCAAACCTAGATATTCCAGTCATTAATAGTCCAGCGCATTATGAGATTGACGCCTTCGACCATTCGATCACCAAAGGGGGTCTATTTATTGTTGTGTTATCTTTGAAAACCTCTTAGAAATCTAGTACCCTCTGGAAAATAGGGAAAACCCTGTATATTTAAGAAAGTTTGATATGTGAAAGATGAAAATAAAATAAAAGTCTAAGAAATTGTAAAAATTTAATTTTAATTTTAATAAAGTTGTGATGATTTGGTACTACGAAATATATAAGTCAACTCTGATTCATGCTATTATGCAAAGAGTGATAACATATTTGTATTTAATAAAATCCCGCCCTCCAATAGAGCTGTAACCTGCCAATATAAACTATTTAACCCCATATGTTGTAGAATATTACATGGGCTCATATCCAAACAATATTTCTAGATAAATGTTTGTCTTTGTCAAGTTTCTACTAGAAGCTTTGGTCATAGGTCATTTAATAAAGAGATTGGATGAAAAATATTTTCAAAAGGCCTACATGAAAATCGTATCATTTTCAAGACAATTTTTCCAAATCACGTTGCTGTCTTTTTTATATAAAAATATTGTTTTAAAACTTAATATATTTCTTTTCATAAAAAATAAAGAAAATATTATCTCACAAACCTGGAAAGTTAGCTAATTTATAAACTTACGAAACGTAACAACCCTGTCTTAACATATTATTTAATAAGTGTGTAATAATATTAAATGTATTTAATTGCACATTTATTGCATAATATTAACTTCGTGGCAGACTATTTAAACGTTTCTGTGCCAGTTGACTTCTTCAAAGAGGTAAAATTCCTAGCGTATTTTCCGTGCTGCCTCCCTACTTAACTTCCAAATCAAACAACTTTGAGATTCAACACGGTTAATTAAGCAGTGCGTTGTCCCCTAATTAAACTTCTCAATCTTCATTTACGTGATGCCACTCCACGACAGAAATTAAGTTTAAAATTTCTACATGGCTTCTACACAGTCTAATTGAGAATTCACCATTTTAAGAACATGGACCAACCAGGCTATATAACTTATAGCAGGATTCTTGTTGAAGGAAAGTTTTGTAAAAGGCAAAGCTAATTGTTTTCATTAAACATTTTTTTTCTTTTAAATTATATTAATATGTCATGGTCATTGGAGTTAATAATAAATAAAAAAACTACCACACAACAGGAAAACTGGGAGGAAAAGGGAAAACACAGGTAATTTCACACACAAAAAAATGAAAAATTTGTGAATTTGTAACATTATACCTTAATTTTAAATAATAGGTTTTTTAAATGAAATTTAAAGTGAATTGAATATATGAACGTTGATTCAATCACATGTATTATCTATCCTTAATTATTTCTCTTTTAAACAATGGGTTGTTGTAATAATTTCATAGACTGTAATATTTCCTCTCCCAGGGTCAAATCATCGTGTTATAGATCCACGGTGGTAAATTTTGGAAAAAGTAAATTAAATTCCTTGACAAATTGTCTGTAAAATCCTGGAAAACGAGAGAATTATGCATTAAATAAATATAGGAAAACCCTTATAAACGTAACAGTTTCAATTCCATGACTGTGTGTGATACATATGAGGAATGTTTTAAAAACTTTAGTAACTGTTTTAAACGTTTTCTCTTATCTAAATCAGACTATAGTTACAGATTGACACTTAACTTTGTTCAAGCTAGTAAGAGATTGGATTGCTGGTGGAGGGAAGACAGAGAATCGAGGCTTGACTGGGCCTTACACTGGAGGGTGGAGGTATCTTTACGCATACTGTTCATCATTGTGATTGTTATCATCCCTTATCCATGCCTATATGGACCATTTTACTCTCAAATATCCTCCCAACATCTTCCCCTTAGATATTATTGTCAATATCCTCAGTAGGTATTTTACTAATAAAATAAAATGTATATTAAATAACAAATGTAATGAAAATTAAATTGTTTAGAAGTAGAAAACTAAAATAAAATCACGTTAGAAAGAAGGATGATAAGAGATTGCCAAATAATGAAAGATATATTCATGGTAAAATAGATATTAGTAATGAATTATAAACTATAAGTTGATAAACATCAAGGCATCAACCCCTCCTCAACAGAGAGTAACCCGCTTCGGTGGCCACAAAGTCTAAGACGCTACTCTTGACATGTACTAAACTGTGAAGACGGGGATATCGGGGCTCGATCCCGATATACTGAAGGTAGTTTTTACTAAATGTTTTCCAATCTCCCTCCACGTGAACGTAATTACTCTTACCCCAAATTCAACCTTCCTTATCTCAATACAATATGTAATTAATACATAGGCGTATAATCAAATGGGTAGTAATAAGCGGTGATTAATAAAAGATACCTGTTTTAGAAAAATATAGCATCTTATAGAAAGAGCTGATTAATTAAGATATGAATGACAGGAACTATAAGAGAGGAAATATCAATTTGGCAAATTATTGAAATATTAAATATCATACAAAAGCAAACAAAGAAGCAGCGAGGGGAGAGAAATTAAGAAGGATTGAACAAAAAAGACAAAAAAATAATCATATGGAAAGACAGATGTAGAATTATAACTAACACAAGTAGGTATGGATTCAGAGAGAGGAAGTGATTGATTGTGTCGTAGCGATGAATAATGTACTGATAAGTCAAGTTGATGGAGTATGTGAGAGAGGGGGGAACGCGTGTGAGTGTCGGGATTCACGTGCCTGAGAACTCGATCGTGACGGTCAACAGGTGGAGGACATCTCTAATTCCCTCCGATACGATGTGAAGCACTGCCGGCACGTGGGAGGTCTTTGATTACTCCTGATGAGGATTTTGAAACCCTGCTTCCCTCTCTGCTATCATTCCACAGCTGATGAGAGAGCCATCTATCTGGGTCAATGAGGTGTGCTTACAAGATTGGAACATTCATCGTTACCCGTATCGATGTTATAAAGCGTAATTCTCGCAATAGAGTGGTGACGAGGAGGTCGGGATTCAAACCCTTGCTAGGTTTACTGAGTATGCTTCCTTAATGGGCTCCCACGATCCCTCCACGCAAATGAAAGATGATTATTATTATTATTATTATTATTAGCACCACGTCTTACTACCCGTTCGGGCTATACGCACTTACGCTAATGTGTAGGGTGATTGTGAGATGAATGGAGGACCTACAGCTTAACGTGGAATCCGAACCACGGTGGAGGCCTGGCATTCCCCACATTCACAAGATGTCTTGTCAGAGGTGAAGGAAGGGTTTGGTAATCAGATAAATCTGTGCCGGGACTGAGGATTGAACCCCGGCCTCCAGCACAGAAGTTTGACACCTTACCCCTAGACCACCAGGTCACCCAAATGAAAGTATTTTCCCTGCTGTGTTTCCCTACCCATTTGGGCTATATTAATTAGGCTAAGGCCCATGATTCAATGCCGCCTGTGGTTGGACTTTATGATGAACCAACATGCAATGCGGCCCAGTTTATATTTGTATATGAGTTGTAGATAATACACAAATTTAATAATGACATTTTTGTAAATTGGGCATTTTTATTTTAGAAATCTACAAAGTGAGGTTGGTGTACATTTTTACTCTTCACTCAACAGATACTGGTTTCCAAAAACTGTTAAACATGCAAACAATTTATTTTTTTTTTAATGTTTGACAATATATCGCTGTGTGAAAAATTGCTTTCTATTATGAAGAGGAACAAACAGCCCCGGGATATGATGGCTTACGGAACAGTATACCATAACTTAAATTAACTTCA
Organism: Timema cristinae; assembly: GCA_039000515.1. Taxonomy (NCBI): domain Eukaryota; kingdom Metazoa; phylum Arthropoda; class Insecta; order Phasmatodea; family Timematidae; genus Timema; species Timema cristinae. The sequence continues at coordinate 39,817,702 of JBCFYV010000003.1, read as the reverse complement.
ACACAAGATATAAGGCCTCTAACTAGCACATTACTACAGATAAAATGTGTCATATTTTCTGGTAAAAATAGAGGATAGACCTAAACCTTATAATTGTATTTCATTTTAATTTGTAACCTTTTTATAATAACAATGATTATATAAATAAATCTGTTTGACTTAAGATGGTGACACTATTGAAGTTTTTGTATTGTACCATCTCGCTATTTTTAATTATTAATATAACCTTTATAATATGACAGTTTTGACATATCTATTTAGACCTGCAGCCATTTATATGGGTTGCATTGAGTTTAATTTTTATGTTTTTAATGAGATATGGATTCACATACTTACTGTTTACTCTCTTTATAATAATTAAAATTTCGTACATTTTTAAATTACTTTTTTCTTTATAGTCCGTAAAATTCAAATTGCATATTAAATTATTATTCAAATGTGAACATAATATAATATGAGGACATGTGTGTAATATTCCGCTGAGTATAGCACAAATCCAAGAACGTACTCAAACGTCACGGATTCCATAGTCACCTTAAATCCATCCGATACGTGTGGACAATACCTTTTTAGGGATTTAATCTAATCTCTTATAACTTTCATATCGAGTTAGAATTCTATACAGCTTTTTTTTATTTTTTAAGTGGAATATAATTTCCTATCCTTCTAGATCAGAAAATCTAGCAACTTTCTTGTTCCAGATATTTGCGGAAATGAAGTCAAACAATTGAAGTAAATATTTGCTCTCGGAAAAATGTCCACCATCTTGTCGTTCCTAAGGGCAGTTCGTAGCTTTGTCCAGCTTTGTTTACCGATGAGGGTGGGTTAAAACATGAGCTCCAAACTACCACTCTCTCTACCCCCATCAACTTCCTCCCACAGTGGTTATCGTTAGGGAAACTCTTTTGTTTGGGCTAAAAGGGAAACATATATGAATGAACAGTAAAAGTATTTGTCTACAAAACAGCGAAATATAGTATTCAAATGAATGTTCTAGTTATCTTATTAGCTATAGTTTTGTTATATCCATTTAAAAAATAAATTATGGGGCAGATGATAGAAAATGTTACTTGTAATAATTGGTTATAACTTCCAGTATTATTAAATAATCCCTGCCATGTCTATAGAAAATAATTATATATTTTCTTAGTCGCTAAAATATTAACATATTTCATAAGTTTATCTAATACTGTTAGAATAAAATAGATTGAATAGGCCTATTGTTTTACATACTTTCATTACTTTTTTAAATGTGTAGTTCTGAATTATTTTTTTGTGTGAATTTAACTACAACTACTTAAGATTGATATATTATAAGTCAGAAACATAAACTAGATTCCAGAAAATTAATCTACCACTATTTTACAAGTATCCAACTCATTTCCATAGAATAATATCTCTGACTATTTTAACTTATTATTTAATAGCTATTTTGTTGTTGTAAATATTGTCTTACATACATACATACATACATACATACATACATACATACATACATACATACATAATACATACATACATACATACATACAACATACATACATATCATACATACATACATACATACATACATACATACATAATACATAATACATACATACATACATAATATATCATACATACATACATACATACATACATACATACATACATACATACATACATACATACATACATACATAATACATCAGCTACCCTACATATAGCATACATATAATAATCTACTAACATAAAACACAAAAAATACATATACTAAATAAACATAGATACAATAATTACGATACTATACATTAATACTACTAAAATACATAGATCACATACAACTACATGTTACATACTAATACAGTACAACGTACATATTGGACTGACATGTACTACATACATACATACATACTACCTACATAATAATTATACATACTAAACATACACCTAATTCAGTCGTACCTTAGGGTTAGGCTACTTAAAAATCTAGCTTGAAGCTTAAACACGAAAAATTATCTTAAATAAACGTTGTTACAGTGAGTTATGCCTGACGAGTTGTTTATCTCTAAAGATACAGGTGAGTGCGCCTCAGAATTGTTTACCTCTAAAGAGACAAGTGTATTGGACTGCGACGAGTTGTTTACCTCTAGATACAGGTGATTAGCGGCTGCATAAGTTGTTTACTCTAAAGATACAGGTGAGTTGCGGTCGCACGAGTTGTTTACCTCTAAAGATACAGGTTAGTTGATGCCGACGAGTTGTTTACCTCTAAAGAGACAGTGTATTACGGCTGCTGATTGTTTCCTAAAGTACAGTTAGTTGTGCGACGATGTTTACCTCTAAAAAGACAGGTGTATTACGGCTGCATGAGTTGTTTACCTCTAAAGATACAGGTGAGTGGCGGCTGCAGAATTGTTTACCTCTAAAGAGACAGGTTAGTTGCGGCCGCATAAGTTGTTTACCTCTAAGGATACAGGTAAGTTGCGGTTGCACGAGTTGTTGAATTGCGGCCTCCATATATTTAGAGCCGTGTATGAATGGGGCCTGGGTATTGTCCCAACCTAACCTAACCTAACCTAACATCAAAATTTTTGCCCAAACCATCAAATGACAACAACTGAGGAAGTTTAGATATTATGAGGGATGTTGACATTAGACGATGATAGTTTCTATCTGATATTTAAGATAGCATGCTAGAAAGCACACTGTATATTAGTGGACGCAACTCATACTCTCTCTCAAGTGAGTGAGGCGTCAATTCATACGTGTCTCTCAAAAAGCAAATGTACATGATTTCAAGATTATGTGGCAAACCACCTAACATAATACGTGCCATGGATGTGGATAACTTTGGTGCCTTTGGCCTCTAAAGCCTCGGTACTCTCAAAAAACAAAATCTTGTTTATACGCTAAGCAAATACTCTAATAAAATACAACAATAAATTAAAGGCAAGTTATTTAATGCTTAAACAGAAAAATACACATTTATTTGCTTCAACTGTGGCGTTATCGAGGCAAATATTTGCAGTGATTATGAATTACGATACAATCATACTAATTGGAAAACTGTGTTATTGAAGTGCTTTAAAAAATATATTTACATTGATCCAAAGTTATCTCATAGTAAAAAGGATAATTCATTTTAATTAAATTCAAGTGTTTAAAATTTTTCAAGTATTATTTATCACGCTAAAAGAATGAATAAAACAACACAATTTCATTCAATGTTAAAAGTGATATATTAAAACATCTACCGTTAATAAAAAGTTATTTATCGAACGCTCTTCCTCAAAAGATTATTTAACGAGTGGTCTAAAACAAACCCAATTAGAATGCTTGTGTCAAATGGTTTTGATGTGAATTAAGTCATACATGTAATACAATTCAAAAGCATATTCAATCGTTATAATTACTGATATTTTGTTGTGTCCTTTTAATCTCACCTACGCGGGAAATTTTGTTTTACTCACTAACAAGTTCGATTGTTTTCTAGTCAGACAGCGAAAATTATATTTGTATACAGAGGGGTATTCCCAAAAATATTACAAAATTCATCAATTCTATTAATTAACAAGTTAAAAGTAAACATTATTGAATATAAAAATTAATCATATTCATGTCAATAATAATTATTATTATTATTAGCACCGCGTCTTACTACCCATTCGGGTTATACGCACTTACGCTAATGTGTAATGGTAGGGTGATTGTGAGATGAAATGAAGGTCCTACAGTTTAACGTGGAATCCAAACCACGGTGGAGGCCTGGCATTCCCCACATTCACAAGATGTCTTGTCAGAGGTGAAGTAAGGGTTTGGAAATCAGATAAATCTTTGCCGGGACCCATGTCAATAATGCACTTAGGTTTTGAAAGTTTTAAAAAAAAATGTACATTTATTTTTGTTGTTAATAATTACTAATAATACAGATAATAAGTGTCAATACTTCTATAGCACCTCAAACTTAGTAATTATTTTCCCACGTTTAGTTAAGTATTTTATTGTCTATATGACTTTTTAGTTATATTATTTATTATCTGGATATATTTCGAACACAATGGAAATCATGAGTTCAAACACATTTTTTTTTTAACATTTAACTTTTAAATTATATCAATATCAATTTTTTATGAACTTTTTGTAAGCTATGAAATTACTTGTCACTTTATTTATCCAACTTATTAAGTCCCCTGATAGTATTATTGATATCCAAACTTATTATTTGTATTAATAATTGTACTGCTAATACGAAGAATGTAACTGCAATACAGTAGGCTGCCAAACATATTTTAACTTTAATATTTCTTATACTAATATAATCTTTTATAAAACAAAAGATTTTAAAATAATACAATTTAATAAAATAATGGCTACCACTATAGTTTACTCAAGATTGAAATATGTTATTTTGAGCTCCTGATCTTTTTTCGTAAATACGTATATAAACACCGCTTTAAAAATTGCGTCAGTGCCTTTATTTTTTTATTTTTGAAGTGATACTTCTTTAGGCAAGTTATGAAAAAATGATGAGAGTGAAATTTTAAGATGCGCGCGCATCACTGTAACACAAAAGTAACAGGTTGAAGCTAAACCGCTCATTAAGTCTCGAAAAAAAAAAGCTACCAACAAAATAGCAATAGAACCTCTGTTAGTCGCGCATGTTGGTACGCTCGTCGCCTCTGATCACTGTTTTCATATATATAATATTTATCCACATGTTTCTAGTTTTTACATTCACAACACGTGTTTTAGTTTCATACAAGTGCGAATTATATATGTGCTAATAAATTATATTCAATAGTGATTTAAATTGAATATTTTGATTAATATTATTTACTCTTCGTAAATATTAGTGAAAAAAATTGTGCTTATAGACTTTTTCAAGTGCTCCAATATAATTGAGGTTAACTATCCGTATGTATTATTTATTGATATAAATTAAAATATTATTTTTTAACATAATTAATACTAAATATTATTAAATTATTATTGTTAAATATTTATTATTGGTTATTTAATATTTACAAATTAAAGAAATAAAATTAATAAAACATTTAATAAAAAATTTGTGATAAAAATTTAAATCGAACATAAAATTAAAATATTAATTTTTATAATTTATTATTAAATTGAATAAATAATAAATATTTATATTTAATGATGCCAAAGAAGTATAACTTCTCACACGCGTACATAAGTACACTCACCCATTTTTTTTTTTATTTAGGCTCTCGTAAATATCAATGTGTTATTTATGTTGGTCAGTGAGTGTATGGATACTCTTAGGATAGGGTTCCCAATGTCATATAAATTGTGTTGATGTGTCTAAAATAAATTTCAGCTGTAGATTTGCATAAAGATCACAATATGTCTGAAATTTAGTTGAACTTTGTTTTAAATCCAGTGATTTTGACAAGCTGGAAAGTTGACTTAGATGATTTTTTTTTTTTGCCTGTGCTGCTCGACGATTATAATTGGCATATTATTGGACTAGGTACATGAAAGAAGTCATTTAAAATAATCTAGTAGGTTTTATCCACTTTCTCTCATCCCCGCCCACCAAATGGATAGATATAATGATAGTAAGTTCTACAGAACAATTCAAATGTCTCCAAACCTTGGTAAAATTGTCTCTTTATTCACAAAACCTGCTAAATATGACAGGATGTGTCTCCTGTTGAATTATTTTGCAACCTTGTGACAGCTTCAGAATCCGGCCAAGGGAATGATATTCATAGACTATTTTATTGTAAATTTTTAAACAATGCTTATAACCCCATCTCCTCAAATACCCCCATCATGATGGCTCGTCTAATACAGCTCCATTAGTTATCTAAATATGTGGGTATAATAAAAATATTTTATTTACCTTTCAAGACATGTCACCCGTTATAATAATAGTCTACAATATTATTCACTAGAACTAAACAGTGCGATATTTATTTTTGGTATTTAGAGATAGAATAGATATAATTAATGCCCTGGTACCCGATTTGTAAGGGAGTCAGCCACCTCTTAATGTTTTAAAATTTGCCTTCAAAATCTTGTTATCTTAAGATAGATCATCTAAATGTGCAGTATACTTGCCTTAGATCATATTGAAATTTCCTTCGCTTCGACTTTACACCCACATTAACCTTTGTAATTTTGAAACACTTTGATAGAAGAAGAAAGCTTTTGATATATTATGAACATATTTTATTGTCATAATAAATATTATATTTTTAATCTTATAATAATGGGAAAACGCTACTGAACAATATTTTACCACCGCCTGGGGGTTAAATAAAGTATATAAAGTAAGCATAGCTAGATTCATATATCTATGCATAATTTCAAACGTGTTTAAGCTAAAAGGTGTGATTGTTTAGTTATTAACATCAATAAATTCAAATTAATTAACTGTAGAAAAAAGTCACAGTTTAAGTATATATTTATTGAAAGTGATATTTCCAAATAGTGGGATTAATGCTCACAAATCCATTCTGTTACAACCTAATTTACCAGCATAATCAAAATTCGTTAATTTTGGAATATACAAAATTTGCGGTGAGGTATCTGTATGTCAGCAAAAAAAAAGTGTGATTGTTATTGTGTTTTTGTCTATGTAAACTTGTCTCTGCTTACATAAATGCACTTAATGGATGATTTAAAAATTGTGCCAGCTGTGTTATGCTACATAAAAAAATATTAACTTGATTTCAGCTTCAACATTGCTTCGCATGTTCCAAGCTGCACTTTGCACTTGGAAGGGTACTTATGCAAACCCATATTAATATATACACTTCATACCAAAATAATACATAGATAAGAAGCATTGGCACTTAAGCAGTGATAAAAATATCATCAGCTAAGCGTGAAGGTAGAAAACGTACCAGTCTTATTCTGTGCAGCAGCGTTTCTTGTCTAACAATACTGCTGTACTTGAATATTTGACTAGCCACTCATATGTGAATTTGAGGGTTCCCATCTTTGAAAATAGAAGACATTGCTAATAATAGGCCAACTGTTAATATTTCTGCCTAACCATGTCCTTCCACTATTGTTAGAAGGACTACAGCCAAATCGATGAGAGCTTACTAAATAACTCAGTCACCTATCCATAATATTAAATCGAAAGGAGGTTCAGCGACAGTTTTAGAAATTACTTAAGCTACTTTAAGATATTTGTGATTAATGTGTATCCCAAATTGATACGTAATGGTTATCCACAGGATCAGTCCTGATTGATGAACCAAATTAAATCAGACGGAAAATGAAAACCTAGACACAAGACTCAAGCCCGAAACATTAAGCTTTGTAAGCCAAAGCTTTACCACTAACCTATTTTAGTTCGTCTTTTATCAGGTTCATGTTTCACTAGTAGTTTTATTACACTGTCTACATTTGATTTAACATTACATATTTTTGTGTGACAGTTTTTTCTTGGTTCAAACTCTTTTCACAACTACTATTATTATTATTATTATTATTATTAGCACCGCGTCTTACTACCCATTCGGGTTATACGCACTTACGCTAATGTGTAATGGTAGTGTGATTGTGAGATGAAATGAAGGACCTACAGTTTAACGTGGAATCCGAACCACGGTGGCGGCCTGGCATTCCCCACATTCACAAGATGTCTTGTCATAGGTGAAGGAAGGTTTGGAAATCAGATAAATCTGTGCCGGGACCGAGGATTGAACCCCGGCCGCCAGCATAGAAGTCTGACACCTTACCCCTAGACCACCAGGTCACCCACAACTACTATTGAAATATGGTCCTGGATACGAGATTAACCAGGATGGCTCAGTGGTAGAGCAATGTCTCGCAAAGACGAGGGTGCCGGGTTTGAATTCCGTGTCCAGATTGACATTTTTAAATTAATTTAGTAATTTCATATATTTATGCTTCATGCCATGTGATAATTATACAGCCGTAATTAAAAATAAATATATAAATAACTATAATATTTTATAAAAGCGGGCGACAACAAAATATATTTGTAATTTCTAAGTGATCCTTCATACTATGCTTCTACCTTAGGTCATCAATTAAATCCAGTGTATGAACAAAAAAGGGAGGGAAAGGTTTTTATTTCGTGTTCCGCGTTTCACTACTCATCCGGGTTAACCGCATTTTCACAATATTGGAATGGGATTAGCTATGAGAGTGGGTAGCCATCTAGGTGAAAGGGAAAGGGGTATTACTCAATACACCCAGCTCAGATTTGAGCTCAATCCTCCCTGAAACCGGCAATAGAGACAATATTAGAGTGACATCTTTGTCCACGTGTCCATTGGTTGTTAAGAGTGATATTCGTTTTCCTTCCCTGTCTAGCATGAAAGTGTTCCACGTTCAGTACTGAACATATTTATTTTATACTTAATCGCCTCAGTGGCGTAGTTAGCTAACACGTTAGTTTCTTGTTGAGCTAGACTGCCGAGGATGGAGAGATCGAGGTGAACTGGGGGAGGGGGTTCCCTAAATAGTGTTCCACCTCCCTTCACAGAAATGCTGAATCACATCCTCTATATTCAACCTTCCAAATTCCTATCATATTAGCGTAATTAGTACTTAATCGTATAAACCTAACGGTTAGTAAGACGCGGTGCTAAATAATAATAATAATAATAATAAATAGTATTTTATACTTGTAAAATGTAGGAGCAAATGCTAGCCACCAACTTTCCATGGGGAGGCTTCCCTTGTGGTCTAACCTGTGTTACCATTATTTAGATGTAGATTCAACATCCAACTTAATATAATTGTATAGCAAACCAAACTCAATTTTGTTGATACTAGAGTTCATAATGACGAGTTAATCTTTGGACTCTTTCCAAAACTATTTCAAAATATATTCATCCAGTCACAAATCATTCAAACCCTCAAAAAATATATATATAAATTGAAATATCCTGTCTTTTTCCGTTGTCGTGGCCGTTTATAAGTCAAATATTATTATTTTATTAATAATATTTGTATTCAAATTTTAAATTATTTGATTACCGTTTAAAAATCTATTGGGCCTACTAAAAATTACTTGGATTAAAGTGTGTAGGAAATTTTTGTCCCATTATAAAACATTAATTTCAATTATTTAAAATATATTTAACATTACTATTGATTTTTTGTTGTGGTGAAGACAGCAAACGCGTTATTACTCAATGCGTTGACTATCCAGCTCTGGTTGCTTTGTAAGTTCGAATAACAGTCAGTTTGAAGCTACCTAGTCCAAACGTGATGCTAGATTGGATGTAGCACTAGACATTTTTACGTCTCTATGAATGGAAACCCAGGTGCTATAAATGTTTAACTTGTATTAGAAGCCTTAAAATATATAATACAATTAAACACGAGAATGATATCTAATCGTATATTACTAATTAAATATTTTATTTTACCTTTATTTTAAACATTGTTTCAATAGTATATACTATATAAGATAGTAATACTTTAATATTTTATCCATTTTCCAGGTCGAAAATTCGAACTCCCACCCCAGATAGCAGCTGTGAATACAATGTACAGTTTTAAGCTGGCGGTTTCCAAACTCCGTTGGCTTACGACGCACTTGAATTCACAAATATATTTACAAACCCAATAACATTTTTAAGGTAAGTCTTTTTGTATCTTATTCAAAAAGATGTCACAAAAATATGGTTATATTAAATAGAGCAAAACAATGTATTTTACATTATGTTTACAAAATTAGTAAAACATTTATTTTAAAGAAAACAGTTATTTCTGTAATTTATATTTATTTGTAACAACATATAGTTGAGTCACTATTAGCAACATTACTGGCTTTGTTGTATTAAAAAGCTAAATCTATTTCTGAATCAACCAGAGAAATTTACAGTCTTAGATAAATTTATTAACAATTGACTTTTTCTGTGTACATTTTGTTCAACAATAACTATAAAAACAAGCACTCTCTAAAAGCTGGTCATAAAAATCACAATATAATTTCCTACTTGTATGGTCAAGCTTCTCTAAATCAAACATTTTAAACAAGGTTTTACTTATTTAAATGGTAAATGTGATCCAAAGATTGTAAACCTCCGATTAAGTGATTATTTACCAATTTGGAATATTAGGTCATTTTTAATGCGTGTAATGTATATCCTTTAAATATTATGTTGTTAAACTAGTAGCCTATACACTCGACACATCTTTAATGCTCTATTATTTTAGTTGTAATTAATGTGTTTTATGTTTAAATTTAGATTATTTTTTGTTGGGGTGGGGGTGAAATTATCTCTTGGTTCTCCCCTCCTTGGGTGCACTTCACTATACTGAAACTACTTTTATTAATGTCCAACAAGGGCAGGCAGCCGTTGAATCTAATTTACTTTCCTTTAAAATAGTCTATTTCCTTCTAAAATACTGTGCCCACCATTTTTACATAGTTTAAGATTACATGGATGCAGTATTCACGAAAAAGTTATTAAAATCCTTCACTACCAAATAATTTAATGGAAAAAATAAATAATTATATAAATACTTATTGATTCTGGAATGCATTATAGTTTAAAATTTAAATAATACTAAATTTCTTATATTTTATTTGAGGTTTGTTTGTATATGACAGGTCAAAATGTATACAGATACATTTGTCATATAATATTAAAAAGCTAAATTAAAACTGAAATAATTTGTTTTAAGATTGGAGCTTTGATTTGGTATTTAATTATTTAGGTGTGGATGCAAGGAACGCGATAAAAGGTAAGTATTTTTGGAGTTTTCATAGCAAAACTTTTTTTTTGTCAAAATAAATCAAATATTGCTTCTAAACAAAGCAAAGCATGATGACTTTAACAGTTATTGAATATTTGTCAAGTGTGTCCTGGCATTTCATTAACACATTTCCCCTTCATTTAAAATGGTTTAAAGGCCCTAGATAATGCCATTATACTCATGAGAAATTTTCAACAAATGTCGATATAATCATGTTAAGAAAATTAATCTATATATTTGTAAGGAAGCAATATTTGTTTTATTCTGGAAAAAAAATTATTATTTTTTATAAAAACTGCAAAAGCACTGATCCTTTGTTACGTCCTCTTTATACCCACCTTAAATGAAATTCTATTGGGTTATATTATTTTACTTTCTAATCTAAAGCAAAAGTGTTTTACCGGTAATCGTGAAAATATTTGACCTCGAAATTTTGATGAATCTTTACGTTTTAACTTGTATGTGGCCCTGAACCCAAAAAAAGTGGACTGTACAATTCTGTTTGTCTGACTATCCCTGACTATAGCTATGAACAGTTTGATGGATTTTGTTCAAACTTGATAATTAGATATTATATAGCTATAACTCTGGGTTTTTTCTTGACATGGCCCTTAAAATAATTTTAATTTACTGAAGATGTTTTTTTAACTACAACATTTAAAAAAATTTACCTAGTGATTTCGTTTAAAATTCATATCTGGCGAGTATTTGATGTCCTTACTCATACTGTTTACTTAATTTTTGGGTAAAACTTCTTCTTTTAAGGTTATCATACAAATTACTTAATTATGAACATTCTTATAGTTAAAAAAAGTAGGTAGTGATTTTGTTTAAAATTGATGTATTGAGATTGTTTGACATGAAAAATAAAAATGCACAATTTTCTTTCTATATCAATCCCTAAATTGTTTACTGTAGTACGATACACTAAAATGATGTTGAAATTAACCTTGTACCTCATTTTATTTTCTACAAACTGTACTTAAAAACGTTATCTTAGTTTTAAGTTTTAAGTAAACTCATTGTTTTTCCAAATCTTAATTCTTTAATCCAGTTTATCGGTTTTGCTTTCAAACTTGTAGTTTCATTTTATTAGCCAACCTGTATTACTAATTTAATTGAATGCTTAGGTATTATTTTTAATATTATCTAAAACTACTAATATGTGGCATTACGAAAACTATAACTAGCTCTTCTTACAAATAAAAGATTATAATTTAATCAAAAATAAATTAAATTTTTAAAAGAATAATTGTGAAAGAATACAATTCTATTCAGACGGATAGAAAAAAAGAAAAAAATGAATGGTTAATATAGAAGTAATAAAATCAAATATTCCAAGATATTTTTTTCTGTCATTCAAACTTCTTAAATATGAAGGCTTATTATTTTTAAACATCCAAAAGAATGAAATACTATTACATAAAAGGGCGAACTTTTGTGTTCTAAAGATGGATCTGTTCTTGTAAGGAAGACGATTGGTGTCAGAAATGTCGATCATGCGTTCCTCTTAAAATTACGTCTTCTTATAAAAGAGAATTTATTTTGAATGGCTTATCCCCATTACTCGCATTCTACACAATTATAACTGATATTCAATTTAATTTCAGTCAAAGAATACTGTATAAAATTCTCAATTATTATAGTAAAAACTAAATATATCCATCATTTCTATCTATCTTTTTTTTTTCAAACGTTTTTCTGAGCATGGACAATGCGTACAAATTATAATGTGAATACTATTCCTCTATTTGAAATTTTTCAATCCAGTTGTATCATTTTTAACTTTAAATGAGATGATTTTCATTTAAACTTAAATAATACTTAACTTTATTCGCATTTCAATACTAAACATTATATTTTAATAATTTTTACTACGCCCAATAAATGGTAAAAGAATTCAAAGATATGCTATGGTATTGTGTTTTATATCTAGTTGGTATTTAACTTAGTATAACTTAGCCCACTCTAGCCCAACAGAACTGATGGAATTAAAATTAGAGACATGCTGGTGATCACAAGGTTGTAAAAGTCTCTCTCTTTATATATATACCTAATTGCTGGTGATTGAGTGGCTAGGGTAGTCCCCAACAGGGTGTAATAATGGTTGGGAGGGATAGGGTATATTTTAAAGGTAATTTATTATTTGGATTTTTCCATCTTCTCTACTGTTTAATATGCTATCATTTCCTATAAAATATCCTCGTTCAACTATTGTAGTGTGAAGTGATTAATTAAACATGATGTTAAAATTATAAATAAAGAAAAAAATCTAAATTGATAATAAGATACGTGGTATGAAGTTTTAATATACATCTTTTAAAAATGTTGCTGTATGATTTTGGAATAATAAGCAGAAAATATTTCTAATTTGTTTTAAGTCGGTATTAATAAAATTTTACTATATTACTAGAATTATTTTATAGGTGTTACTAATACACATAAAAAGTAACCACTGTAGATCCGATGAACTGAAGAATGAATACGTGAAAGTAGATCCAAACTAGTTACTTTCTCTAGCTGTCAGACAAGGTCCTTCCTTTAGAAATTGGACTGTATCAGCTTAAATCTTGACTGCATATATAACTCCTCTACCAAATCTTATAGTCCCAAAGCACATTTGTCTGCACTTTTTGTACATCGTATTTTTTCGTTAGTGTCTTATCAGCGCTTACGTTCTACTTCTGTACTAAACAATTTAAAACTTTATTTTCACTGGTCACGAAAGGTGCTCTAGATTATGGTCTAGGACATTTTTACTGCGTCGTGACGTGTCAAATAATATGCCGGATGAGAAAAAAGGGTGCTGTGAACGTGTTTGGGTCGCTCTAAGAGAGATGAAATTCATACATCCATACGTGACATACTATACTGTGTTACGGAATGGTTTATTTACCATGGTGTGTATAGTTTGGACTAGAAGTTGTACACTCAAGGTATGGATGTGACAAACATGTCCTTCTATGTGTGTAGGGAGGATGTTCTATTTCCCCTTCTTGTCATAGAATGATTTTTAAAAAAATGGCATGATTTACTAGCATTTTGGGTTATATGCATACACATTAAATTATATATATATATATATATATTATATGTATTAATTACATTATAGTATTAGGGAAGAGGAAGGAAGGAATGAGAGTAAATGTATAAGAGTATATATAAATATATATAAATATATGTATATAAATATATATATGTATATAAATATATATATGTATATATAAATGTGTATATATATATATATATATATATATATAAATGTGTATATAAATATATATATATGTATATATAAATGTATATAAATATATATATGTATATATAAATGTGTATATAAATATATATATATGTATATATAAATGTGTATATAAATATATATATATATATATATATGTATATATAAATGTGTATATAAATATATATATATGTATGTATAAATATATATATAAATATATAGGCCTATATGTATATATGAATATATATATGTATATATAAATATATATATATGTGTATATATAATTATATGTATATATATGTATATATAATATATAGTATGTATATATATATATATATATAATATATATGTATGCATATATATATATATAAATATATATATGTGTATATATAATACATATATATATACTCTTATGCATTTACTTTAAAATTCTGAGAGTATTATATATATATAAATTACCTTATAGCATTAGGGAAGAATAAAGGGGGAAAAAGAATAAATTTACCCTCATTTTCTTGTAGGAAGAGTGAGGAAAAATACCCTTAGTAAATCCGGGCCAGGTTAGAACCCTGATCTCCTCGGCATCGGCAGCCAAGTCTATTGTGAGTTTATATGACCGCCTTACCACCTTTTTTTAAAAAAACTAACAAGTTAATACAACTTTAACTCAATGGATTAAGCTGGGTGTAGCGAAGAAGAAGACTGTTTGGTGCAAGGTCTTACACGTTTGCTTGACAGAGGATTAATAAAATATGAACAAAAAACACCCCAATTTGAATCTCGACCTCCCCCCATCACTAGCAATCCAGTCTATGGCGTGGAATGACGCCTAAAACCATGTGACCACCATTGCGGGGTTATCTCTTATGGCAACTAATGTATTTATTATTCAGGATTACTACGATTAAATATAATCTACTTTCTTATATTCCTTGAATTATTGGAATGCTGATTAAATCCTAGGCTCATCCACTCTAGATTGCCCTATGGGGAGGTTAGGTTTTGAATCTCGTCAGCATTTTTTTCTCACTCTACATTCTAGCAAATGCTGGTACATTTATTTTAAACTTTATCTTCCTCTTACCTACCCTATTAGCGTAATTAAAGTGCATCCCACTAATTCAATATATTATATATATATTTAGGTTAAGTTATGGTTTAAGTCTGGTGCTAACGTAACACATGTATTTTTAAACTAAACTTTAAATATTATAGTAAAAATGATAAAACATATTAATAACATTTAGATAAGAAATAATGCGTTTTGATACTTGAGGGACTTAAGAACAAAGTATTCATATTCTTAGTGATTTCAATCATTGACAAAATATTGTAATTACACTTGGCGTTATCAGTGGTGTATTCTCAGCACAGCCTGCTTTATTATTAACCAAATAAATGTTTTTAAGGGTTTTAATCCTGTCACACTGCAAAAAATTAAAACATATCTTAAACTTCCTAATTTTGAAAAAATAATAATTATGTTAATGTCATCACCGTTGGTTTATAGATAATCCTCAATTCTGATTTGTATTAAATATGAATTTCTCAAAGGCCTCCCAATAAAATAAGGCATTTACTCGTGATGTGTAAAGCCATATAAGGCAATTTGATTCAGTGCTGGTTCATGCTAAAATTTCTACATGGCTTTACATACTACGGAGTAGTGGTGTACATATGGATAAGAAAAAAGTTATGTGATTTATGGATGACCCTTTAGATAAAATATGGGAAGGCAGTTCAGAAAGCTTCACTACGATGCTACATCTGGTTCGAGCTTTATTATCTACCTAAGTTAAGTATTATCTCAAGAGCCACTTAACCTCGTGGATAAGAAATCTTGCTGAAACCATGCACCTTTTCACAATACGGCGTTTTGTATTCTACTTGAGAAAACAGTGTCACTAAAACCAGTGAATTTATTTACCATAATTTAAAAATACAACAAAATAGAAAGGTAATTATTTTAAAATGATATAACTACTAAAGTGATCCTAATTTCACTGTTTTCAAGTAAATAATGCAAAATATAAACTTTTATTCGTTCTCTGATGTTTAAATATTATATTATTATTATTATTATTATATTATTATTTATTATTAATTATTATTACATTAGTCTTATATGTTTTATTTTACTTACGCAATGTCTTAATGGTTATACGATTATGTAAGTGTAATGGAGGATATGAAATTTAACACGAGTGGAATCCGAACCACGGTGGAGCCCGGCATTCCACACATTCACAAGTTGTGACTAACACACGTCTTGTCAGAGGTGAAGGAAGGGTTTGGCGATCAGATAAATCTGTGTCGGGACCGAGGATTGAACCCCGGACCCCAGCACAGAAGTCAGACACCTTACCCCTAGACCACCAAGTCACCCGATTAAATTGTTAATCAGTTTTTAGATGGACTATGAATATTACCCCTATTCTCGAAAATGTTTCCACAAACATTTCTCCCCTTGATAATAATCTGCACACTTACACACTGTTAACCTGGTCACACTTGTAATATATCCTCTTATCTTATCGTCATCGCGATCAGGTCTGGAACAAATGACGATATACATGGACATGGCCGATACCAAATGTCCTTTGATGTGATGGGAAATACAGTAGCCCCATGGCTTCTTTGGCGCTGACTGACAGCTCACAGCTGACATCTGACGGCTTGAAAATTACCAGACCATATTATGTATCCCTAAGCCGAACCATATGATCTGCAAAAACATGTGTTTAGCAGCTGTCACTTTTGACAGTCAAAATTTAGGTATCTACCTAAATGTTGACTGTCAGAAATCAGCTGTGAGTTGTCAGTCAGCACCAAATAAGCCACGGGGCTACTGTACCTACTAAAAGTGGGGGCGCAGAGAGATAAATACGAATATCGCTCTCATGATCACGTTGAGGATACCGTGCCCCGTCCAAAACGACGCGTTCAAGTTACGCCATGGAGGATACGATATGAGGATCTGATACAAGTTTTGAGCTGACTTTATGTCTGTTAAGGGTGGTTTGAATATCAATGTAGATTTTTAATAGTTATATGACTTTGCCCTCACAGGCTCTTCTAGCTTTATAGCAGGGAACAGACGCAACGCTGGAGGTGCACTGCTTGCTCTTGAGATAAACCATAACGCCACTATCCTGTCTGTGTTTTGCGGTTTTCCGTGATAAGTGTAGTGGAATTTCGGGAGGAAAGTTAGTTTAGAACATGTAAATAAATCTTTTTAACCCTCAATATCAATTATATATATTACTATTTGTGTATCTGTATACATTTATGTATGTTTATGTATGTGTGTATGTACTGTACATATATATTAAATTTGTATGTGTGTATATTCATATGTATATATTATATTCATGAATATTATATATATGTATATATACATATATTTGTATATATACATATATTTGTATATATACATATATTTGTATATATACATATATTTTTATATATACATATATTTTTATATATACATATATTTTTATATATACATATATATGTATATATTTCAAAGATACTATTTTATCGACCTTGATGCAATTTACCAAAAGTGATGGTTGCAGAACATATTATTTAAATTATGAATAGATTAATTTAGTTTTACTAAAGATTATAATTCCCTAACATGGCTCCACTGTACTTCATTGCCTTTTCCAACTTATAGTTCATGTGAACCTGCATCTTCTTAGTTATCTCTGTTTTTATATCTTTATACTTTTATTTTTTTATTTAGCACCACGTCTTACTACCCGTTTGGGCGATAAGCTTAATTACTTACTAAGCTAATTGATTAGAAATTGGGGAGTTTAAATTTAGAGTAAGTGAACCCGTATTTGCCATTTAGGAACTCGCCACCCCAGTTCTCCTGACCTAGATTCGAACCTCAATCTTCCCGTCCTCGGCAGTCAAGCTCAACACTAAACTAGCGCGTTAGCCAACTACACCACTGAGGTGGGTTATAGGAAGTTATAAATGTATTCCTTATGGAAAACGCTTTACAGTGAGTGGTAATTTAATATTTAATGTGGTCGGTGACCTGGTGGTCTAGGGGTAAGGTGTCAGATCCCGGCACAGATTTATCTGATATCCAAACCCTTCCTTCACCTCTGACAAGATATCTTGTGAATGTGGGGAATGCCAGGCCTCCACCGTGGTTCGGATTCCACGTTAAACCGTAGGTCCTTCATTTCATCTCAAAATCACCCTACCATTACACATTAGCGTAAGTGCGTATAACCCGAACGGGTAGTAAGATGCGGTGCTAATAATAATAATAATAATAATAATAATAATATTTAATGCTTATACAGGATGTTTGAAAAGTTACTGTGAACTGAACACACTAATTTTAGTAATGTAATAATACAGTTACACTTAGCATAGCGCACGCAACGGGGAGGGCTGGAAGAAAACATGACTGTTACCAGACAGCCAGACACTTCCAAGTGGAGTATCTATTTCAATCCATTCAAACTTAATTCAAAACTTCTGTATTATTATATTATTACAATTAGTGCATCCAGTAGCCAGTGACTTTTTGGATATCCTGTAGTTATTGTTCAATGTGATGAAGTCTGTTTTGTGTTGTGAATGCTTATTTTAACCTGGTCTAATGCATATATTAATTTTTCAATTTATTTCATTAGTATTTGTTATACAAACTGAATATTAAAAATTGAATTATTAGTGATAGATCTGGTTACGGAAGGAGATACATATCCATCCCATCTCGAAATTTTATGTAATTTATGTTTTTATGTTTTTGTTTTAATAACATTACGAATCAAAATAGTATAATTTTTAGAAATGGGCAGTCGATAGTTATTGACTCTCTCACCACATAAATATTATAAAAATAAATATTTGAGACTGTTTTTTCGTTAATAATTTAATAAATAAACGTTATATAAAACAAAAGCTACAAGAGCCACACCCCAAACATAAGCTTATTATTTTTAAATATAGATGAGAAAATGGTATAAAAAAAAAGTTGAGAAGGGAAAATTTAATTTATATTCTCAGTATCGTATAGATTCGCTATGAAAAGTTTTTAATCTCGTCTCGATAAAGTTTTAAGCTCAAAAAAGTAATTTAAACTCATTCCAAGTATTTACCACATACACAAATAAATATTGTTCTTTCCCCGCGCTGGCGTTGAACTTCCTATTGCGACCAACAGTTGTGGACTTCAAGTCGTGATCGAAAAACTGAAGGTAGTTCAAATATATGATTCACTTTAGTTTATTTTCTCATTTTCTATGTCCTGATAAATTGGGTTTATTTTATTTAAATTACTTTCCTTTCCCTGTCCTATGAATTAAGCTGTTATTAATATGTTTGATGGTTTCTTCCCTTTCACCGCGTCCTACCACCCCTCTAGAATATCCTCATATTTATACTTATAAAGTATGGACGAGGAAGATAGAATATAAAAAATTAAGTGCACCCACATTTACATAGAATGATAGTGTGGATCTTTTTTGGGTATGGGGAGGGAACAGGAGGGGTGGAAACTCATTTCTCTCAGCCGGGATTCTAACTTTGACCTGAAAACCAGAATAAGTATGATGTTTTGTTTCTAATGTACAGTGATGTAGGTAGTTTAAGTGTTGAACATGTTTGTTGTATATTATGTATTAAGTGATATAAACTATCTTGGTGTTTATAAATTATTATTATTATTAGCACCACGTCTTACTACCCATTCGGGTTGTACGCACTTACGCTATAATGTGTAATGGTAGGGTGATTGTGAGATGAAATGAAGGACCTACAGTTTAACGTGGAATCCGAACCACGGTGGAGGCCTGGCATTCCCCACATTCCCAAGATGTCTTGTCAGAGGTGAAGGAAGGGTTTGGTAATCAGACAAATCTGTGCCGGGACCAAGGATTGAACCCCGGCCGCCAGCATAGAAGTCTGACACCTTACCCCTAGACCACCAGGTCACCGGTGGTGTTTATAAAGCTCACTTACCTTTTTATATTTGCTATGTCAACTTATATCCTTGGATTTACTAAATAACGGAAATTCATAGCCTTTATTGCTTCATAATAGGGTTGTAATATATTTAAAAGGTATATAAATATTTGTATTATTTTTAATACAAAATATTCCTTTAGACTAATTTGTTGGCCAACAAGTTGGCTTTAATTATTTTAGCAGTAGTGTTTCTAAGTTACTAACACGTTCTACATATCGAGCGTAATCCAGCATCACACTAAAGAGGCCTAGTAGCAAATAACTATTTTAAACATATATACATACACCCACAATAAACCCCTACAAAGTCTAATCTCTACCCCTATTCAATCATCCTGCTATTTCATGATTTTATTGAAAGGAGAAAACTCATATGAGTTTCCTAAATCTTCAATTTTTTTTATGAAAGAAAATGTAAAGCGACAGTATTAAGCTTAAAACAAGAACCTTTCTCCATTCACGTCCTGCTTAGGGTAGGTTGTTGAAAATACCCCCCTAAACCCCCCTGGTCTAGTAGGATTTACGACCTTACCAATCTCTAATGTCTACTTTTCTGTCCAAGGAAGCTTCCATTCAAGGCCGAGGGAAGTGGATGTTTAATAGGGAGATTTTAAAACATGGTATATGTCTTGAACTCAATATAAATATGTACTTATGGCTTTTCTGTCAAAAATAACATTTCCGAAAAGCAGTGGAATAAAAAGAATATCTTTAAATATGATGGTCTAGCTGTATGATCGTGAAATATATTTTACATGGCACAGCTACAAAACAAATATAAACACTGTATAACGTTTCTTCTTTTTTTTTATATATAATTAAAATATTAACCAGCTTTAGTGGCTGAATGGTCTAAGACGTCACTCTCGTATTCAACCCGCTCTCGGATGAAGGTAGATCACGGTTTGAGTCCCAGTCAGGTCTATTAAGGGTGTTTTTCCCTAAATGGTTTCCCACTCTCCTTCCACTCAAAGGAGGGTTGATTACCTCTAAAATGCATCCTTACACATCCGTATCCAATTAGGATAATATGTGTGTATAACCTGAATAGATAGTAAGACGCGATTATAAATAAAAATAGTAAATGTAGATTTAAATAAATTAGTAGTAACATTTTAAATTTTACTAAAATAGTACAAATCTAGAATGTAGGGTTTTTGAACAGCCTTAAAAATCAAAAAGTATTTTATTAAAAACAAAATTACGTTTTAAAAGAAACTGGTACCGCGTCGGACTATCCATTGAGGTTATACGAAAAGCCGTACCCTTGATTATATCTGGGGCCTTTAGTGTATTAGACAAACACGCTACCAACTGAGCTAAGATGTTGGGGCCTTATTTTATTCAACCACAGTCCTTTCAAATAGTAGTTTTGAACAAATATGAATTTTTGTTTATTCTAGTGTCTTAGTTTTTGTTAGTAGGGTACTTGACTTATTTGAGTTTACATGCTAAGGGATAGTTTTATTTAAAGGATATAAGATTTTAAATAGGCACCTTTAGAGAGGAGGGCATACCACGTGTGGGAAAACTACCCCCAGCTCATCCGGAATAAATTGAAGTGAAGCCTACCGAGTTAAATTCAATAGTGCAAAGCATTACACCTACACTGCAGGCTACCATTACTCTTAAAAAAAGATGAGCGTTTACATTACCTTCTAAGGTACTAGAAGAAATCATAGTAAAGTTAGTGAAAATGTCAATCTTTATTTGGTATCTCAACGGTTAATGAAATAATTAAACATGAACATAGTGCCACCGAACTATCGGCACCATTATCATTTCTGATACACTGTAATTTTTGATTTGAATAATATGTAGCAAAATCTAAATTTTTATAACCACTTAATTTGTATTTATTCCTTTTCGATTAAATAAATATATATAATTGGCTAAAAGTTATTGTTAACAACGCCACATACAATAATAATTAATACATGTGGATTGGTCTATTAAAAAAAAAGAATTAAAACGTTGCAAAGAGCTTGTCATCGTAACTTGCACTCGTGAGAACAAGGATTGAGCGTCAAGTTCTTATAATTTGTTCTGCAAACTACGAAGAAGTTAGGGTTCGAATCAAGGCTGGGTGTAATAAGGTTTTCCCATTCTATTTTTCTTTTATTTAGCACCGCGTATTACTACCCGTTCGGGTTATACGCTTAAGTACTAATTACGCTAATGGATTAGGAATTAGGAAGGTTGAATTTAGAGGAAGTGAACCCACATTTGCGTAGATGGAGAGTGGAAAACAATTTTTAAACCACCCCACCCCCCACCCCAGTTCACCCGACCGAGATTCTAACCTCGATCTCCCCGTCCTCGGCAGTCTAGCTCAACGTGACTAGCACGTTTACCAACTACGCCAACTAGGCGGGTTTTCCCATTATTCTTTCATGAAAATGTTGCTACATATTCCCTAAATTCTAGCCCATTAATTTAACTAACTGCGGATAGCTCGAACGTGTAGTGAAGATGGGGATAGAAAATGATATCATTAAATTACAAAAAGTGTATTTTTTTTAAAAGTCTTCTCCCGTTGCCAGTTTAGCTTGACTCAAACGCTGAGCTCCTTGTGAAGTGTTGGAACTGCTCTGGTAGTGGTAGAAGATGAAATCATCCAACAAGGGTGGCTTAGGTGAAGTCAACGTGCTATAATACTAATTATTTTGGTGGTAAACGTGATTACTTTCAATATATTACGCTAATTAATACACGCTACAGTGTTTTAGACTGGTATATTTTAAAAATAATTTAAAAACACTTGATATAATTTATAGTATTATTTATACACCTGGCTGGATTTTTGAACGCCTATATGTTGATTAGATAAACTATTGGATCAGATAAAAACAAAGTTCACTCTTTAAAGTAAAGTGGATAACGTAGTTTAAATAAGAAGGCTATATATATTTCAATCTGTAAATACATCGAAAGAATATTAAAAGGCTCTGTTTGAGATTTGGTGCTCCGGAAACAATTTATAGAATTTATGAATTATAGGTTATTTGAATATATGATTTAATATGAAGTAGCATAAAATTGTCAAAGTTTTATACTCGTCCTAATATCAAAGGAAAATTGTTGAGAGTCAAAAGCCAACTGTTATGTTATAAGTATAATCAGTTCACGAACATTTTGAATTTTTATAGCTGTTTGATGTAATTTGTTTCTACTTATATGAAATTAAATATTGAAAATAGGTAGTATATGTCCTAAAAAGGTTTTTAATTGATTAACGGTTTTTACTAAACATTTAAAAAAATATAGGACCTTAATAGAATCTTGTTGATTTATGTTTTCTACGTCAAAAAGAAACATTATTCATTTTAAAACCATAGAATTTAAAAAAAAATTAGCTTACTAACTAAACTAAATTATTATTCGATTCATTACTAATGTGTGTATATACCAGCTCCTTAACGCACAACTCCATAATATTTATATATTTAAATGCAACTAAAATAATTTAAAATATTAAAAGTTTATCTAAAATGCTCCCAATATAATAAACATATGCCGACTAAGCTTTGTTTTATAGATTTCTATTCACATTGGCCACAATTGTTCTGCTTTGCACGAAGAACGTCATCTCCCTCCGTTTGTTAGTTCCCAAGAAATGAATTTTTTTCTCTTTTCTTTCGTGCATCTGTTCTTTTTATATGTCCTTCTCTGTCTCATTTTACATATATGCGCATGTAAAGTCCAGTACACAAACAAGTAGGAGGACAAAAAAAAGATAAAACACTGCTCAAACATTTCCTTTTAATTATGTTGATAAAAAAACTTATGGAAAACAACTGTCATGAATTCTGTGATAATTGCGAAACATTTTGAATTATTTTATCGCGTATTAAATTAATTTTGTAGTTTTATTGTATATAAATGAGCAGTAAAAACAGAGTAAAATTCAATGGTATTAAACTGTTTTACAGATATTCAAAAAACCCTTTTAAAATTAATATTTCTTATTGAAAGTATGGTTTAACTATACTCAAACTTTTTTGGACCTTTTTTTCTTAGCACCTGGTCTTACTACCCATTTGGGCTATATGCCTATGTAATAATTACGCTAATGGACTAAGGATGAAAGTAGATTTAAATTATAGGAATTATACCAGAATTTGCTAGGCGAAGGGGGGGGGGGACCATTTAGAAAAAACCATCCTCAGTACACACGACTGGGATGGAACCACGATCTCCCTGGCATCGGCAGTCTAGTCTATTGTGAGAATAGTGCCTTAGATGATGTGGCGAGCGAAGCGGGATTTAACCTATTAGTAATTAACTAAAAATCATTCGTAGATCAATATATTTACGGTTTGATTTGGGAAATTAATTTAATTCGGGAGTAAATTAAATAATAATCATACAGAAGTTGTCAGAAAGTTAATAATTTATTTATAATATATAACAACAAATCATCTAATATATAAACATCTGCAATTAAAACAGTTTTACAAGGTACATTTTGACTAGTAAATAAAATTGTAGCTATGAATTCACTACCCTAATATACAACGTTGGATATTGTGGACTAAACTCTTATGTTAGTAAACATTTCACTGAATAAATGCATTTTCTTTATTTTGGATTAATATTTGTAAATTGTATTTACTAAACTGTAAATTAAAATGTATTTAGTACTCGTTGATTTATGTTCAATTTTTGTAGTAGAACCTATTTACTGTAATAACCTTGTGTTCAAGTTTGTTAGTTGTACATTTATTGTAAAATGTATCATCTTTCATGTTTATATTGAAGTGGAACGGATGTGAACTTTACTAAAGATCATTATTTTTGTAGTTGTAACAACAACAATTTTGCCAAGATAAATAAAATACTTGGCAAGTAGATGTGTTTAGTTTAGTTTCCTACAAATAGTTATATCAACAATTCCTTTATATTTATCATTGGCATGAGGTAACATGAACAGGACTTTATAAGGCGTATTTTATTTTTAAAAATAGTTACTGTTTGAATTTCTCGAGGCTTTTGACAGATTTTTAAAAACTATTTACACTTATATTAATATACAATATAAGCAAACCTATCTACTGAAGTTATATATAGCTTATTTTGACCGAAAATGTGTTTGGCTATAATAGCTGTGAAAATACAGATCATAGCTCTCATTTACTGTCATTCCACCTTAATAAATATTTTTGCGCCTCATTTAATAAAAAAATTGATCACCAAAATTTATAGCGAATAATAGGGACATTCTGGTGAAAAACCATGATCAAAAAGACTTAAGGAGTAAAACTAGTTTTCTTCAATTAGGTCTCATTAAGTCCCCAAGTTTTAAATGCCTTCAATATATATTTTTTAATATTTCTCATTCTATAAAACTCTAATGTACATTTATTGGGACTAAATGTAGATTCATAATCTTAGATTTACAAAATTATTTTTAATGAATTAAATATATTACAGTTTATACATATTGGTGTTGAAATAATATCCAACACACGCCACTTATTAAAAAACTATTTAATCTTAAGATTATTATTATCTTGAGACATTGTTAGTTAGCAAGGAAGTAAAAACTAACTTAATAATATTCCTGATAATAAGTCCACAATACCCACTCCACCTTTATAATAATTTATCCTAACTTGTATCGAAATCCATAAGACAAATCACGTAATTTTCTGATGCAAACATATTTTCTGCATGAATTAAGCAAATAATAATGGAAATAATATAAGTACGTAAAATAAACGTTTTAAAAGTAATATTAAATTAAACTTTAAGGTAGTTTATTTTTAATGCTTGGTATTTACATTGAATGAACAGTCATTTTACATATTTTATGTATTTTTAAATTTTGTGTATTTAATATTATATTTTTAATTTACTAATTGAGACTGGAGCGCTTCCCGATTCCAAAATCATACATAGGGATTCGCTTACCTAATCCAAAACTATACGGCCGACGAGCGAATCGGGAGAAATCATCAATCATATTTCTTCACCATCCTCCGAACCTACACCAGCCCTAGTTTGCCTACAGCGAAGGGATAACTAATACTTCTCTTGTTGATCACGTGAGCCACCACATTTTTGTCGTCGGGTGAGTTACGGTGTTCCGTATTGTCGTGTTGATGATTACCCAAGAATGTTTCTTTGTTCTCCTGCCTCACCGCGTCTAGCTCGCTCTGGGCCACCTCTCGTTTGCCAAGGCCGAACGAGAACCGGTGCTGCGGTGACCTTTTCCCTTCATCGACCAAATCGTCGTCAACGGGCCACTATCCTCTTCGGATCTCTTACCCAAACCAAAATTGAAGCGACTATAGGTCTGCCTTCCTTCTGAATTAACAGGGCGCTTCCCTAAACCAAAAGCATACAGACGCCCGTCAGCGCGTTTGCCAAGTCCAAAGCTGTACGGAGATTGACCGCCTCTTTTACCAAGACCAAAACCATACAAGGATTGAGAACCACTGGGTCCACGCTTTCCAAGACCAAAACTGTACGGCCTAGACCGTTTTCCAAGACCGAAAGAATACTGCCTATTCCTTTTATCCATATCATTATCGTAATCGACGTCGTTCAGCGAATCGTCGCCGTCTGATGTGTCTTCTTCATTTTCCTCGAGTAATATTCATCGTAGTCAGCGGGCCTTTTCCCCAGACCGAAAGAATACTGCCTTGCACCATCTCTTTTTCCTAGACCAAAATTGTACATTTTGTTCCTCTTTCCAAGACCGAAATTGTAGACAGGAAGCCTCTTATACTCCGACACATAGCTATAGGCCCGCTTCCCTAGACCGAAGTCGTAGAGGCGCTTGCGAAACTCCAAATCCGAGTCGGATCCTGCCGCTTCATCCACGTGAGAGAGGTCGACGGTTGACACCGTCTCGTCCCTAGGAGAAGGACCCTGGGGGGAAGTGTCTGATGATGTACCACTGACGAGGACCATCATCAGGGTGAAGAGGGTTGCTTGCAAAACAAGGTGGTGCTTGCTGTTTCTGTGAGAAGTCATCTTTCCTGGAATCAAACAGAAACAAACAGAATATTTAATTGTAATAAATTATTATTGGTGCAAATTAATCCGGGGACCGGGCACAGCGTCAATTAAGAGTGGGTAGTGACCCTGAGATTGAGATGAATTTTGGATAGCTCAGTGGTAGAGCATTGCATGATATTCCAATGTCCAAGTATAATTTGTTTCGCTCTAATCGGTATAATATATAAGCTTCATATTTTGCACAACTTCCTTCTACGAGTCCAGAACTCGCTTTAACTAAACTAGGTGAATAAAGTAAAACTCATAAGAAATGTTCGCCAATTTTCTTGAAGGGAGAGTAGGAAAACATTTAGGAAAAAGACCCCATCTTTATAACACCTTGGGGAGATTCAACTTCCTACCTTTCCATCAGTAGAAAGCTAGAATAAATAAACCAAATTTTAGGTGGTGTGCCCACACAAAAGGGTTTCATGATACTCATATTGAACTAACCCACGCTACGAAAAAATAATTCTTTTAAACCAACGTAAATTTTAGAGTATAAAAACTAAATTAATATATTATTATCGAATTGAAAGCATTTGAAAATCTAGTTGTTATATACTAGCCATGTGGTTGGAAATTTATTGTTATCTTCATGCAAAGTCATTTTAATTTTCCATTTATGTGAGGAATTTAACGTGCACTTACTGAACCGAATGATTATATCAGTACATGACACATGAACTAAATTAAATCTAGAATAAAAATAAAAACAAAATTCTCCTCCCCGTTGTTAATTCATCACCGTGAAAGGGGGAAACTCACATTTCATCAATGAAATTTGTTTCGGTCATGCCAGGAATCGAGTTATGGCCCTTAGAACAGTAAATAGACACGCTATCAACCGAGCGAAGGTGTTGGACTTCATACATAATCTATTCAGCAAAATATATAAATATATGTATATATATGTATATATATATATATATTATATATTATATTATGTATATATATGTATATGTATATATATATATATAATATATTATAAATATATAAATTATTGTATATATATATATATTATATATATATATATATATATTGCTCACTGACCCACTAGACTGTGCATGAAGAACACTGAATAAAAAAGTTGATTGGTCATTAGTGTGTGTGTGTGTATGTGTGTATGTGTGTATGGTTTTGTATGATGTATGTGTATGTGTATGTGTATGTGTATGGTATTGTATGTGTATGTGTATGTGTATGTGATATATACTATAGCTCATTTTGAGAAAAACTAAAAGTTGGTTTCATCAAAACTACGTAATAAATCAACCGTAAACTAGAAGGTGTATGATGTTTGTTCTTTTACTGTTGATCGTGATCAACATTTAGTAGTGTAGCAATATTCAATACTCCTTTATAGCATTCAAAAATAACAAATAATTTACTACATGAATGAGTCGACCAATCCATTATGTGAAACTATTATATTATTCAGATAATTCTGGATTTGAAAAGCACTCTGATGAATTAAACTAATGTATGTGGTTGTAAGGAATACTTTAGATATATTGATTAACATGTACATTAATATTTTATTTATATCACTCTTAGCTTGATCACCGTAAATGGGAAGGCTGGAATATATATTTCAGGTGGATGTACTGTGAATGGTTTCCATTGAATCCGGGTCTATTTCTTCTAAATTAACCCACCTCTGCTTTACTAACACTTAGATTGAGTCGTTAATAATTATTTCGTTGGTGCTCATCATTAAAAAATAGAATAATCCTCTTTAACAACTATGTAAAACTAAATTATTTTTTTAATACCAATGGCAACGCTGAATAATACCTCAGTCTCGTATCATATGGTACGAGGCCTTCCAGTAATGAGTACAGTAGCCCCATGGCTTCTTTGGTGCTGACTGACAGATTACAGCTGACTGTCAGAAGTGACAGCTGCTAAACATATGTTTTTCAGATTATATGATTCGGCGTAGAGTTACATAATTTTATCTGGTAACTTTTCAAAGCCGTCAGCTTTCAGCTGTCACTCAGTACCAAAGAAGCCATGGGGCTACTGTATGTTGGAATTCAAATCCCAGCTTGGTGAACTAGGGTGGTTTTTTTTTTACCCTCTCTCCACGCAAATTCTGATATTTTCCCTCAAAATTCTATCTTTACTTTCCGCCAACGCATTGGAGTAAATATATGGATGGCCAGGTGGTTAGTAGGATATAATGATATTTTATTAAATTGAGAAGAAAAAATTGACAACCCAATTATGTTTTTTATTATTATTATTATTATTATTATTATTATTATTATTATTATTATTATTATTAGCACCGCGTCTTAATACCCGTTCGGGTTATACGCACCCCAATTATGTTAAGACATAAATAAAAATAATATTGACTTAAAATATGTTATATTAATATATTTTCTATCAAATAAATTACTTTTCATATTATTTTGTTGTTGTTGTTATATCCCTCCACATAAAATTGTTCCTCTCAAATAATTGATAATTTTTTTGTTCTTAAGAAGACAGCACACAGAACAGGCTGACAATTTGTTTTATACTACTTGACTAAAATAAAAGGGGGGGGGGGGTGTAGAGCACTGATATGAAGAGAGAAAAATAGTTTACCTGATAAAACCATTGTGTCACCTACCACTCGATAACAGAATTAAATCTAATGTCCTAGACAGTCCTAAACAATTATGAGTGTGCATGGATTTGTATGTCAATCATGATGATTGTTTGTTTAATTTTAATTTCGTGAATGGCAATTTAATTTTATAAACGTTGACAAATGGGATTATAAACTATATAATACTTTACCGACGTTGAGAAAATTATAGAAAAAATTTGCTTTTTACAGCACAACACTGGAATATTATTAACATTACATTTATAAAAAAAATCGATTGATGTTTTAAAAACTATCTGAAATGAACAGATTAAAGATATATTATCAAATCTACGCGCATGGTATCTATAAAACATTCTCTATGTCCTGGAAATGTCTATCATAAAGTTCAATATAATAATTTCATAATACCTAAGCTTAATTTAATTACTTTATTTAACATTTTGGTAGTTTTGGATGAAACAATCTATGACATATTTGTTAATATTGGTAGATCTTGATATATATATATAAGGTTTTCTATAATTATATACAAATGGGTTAGAGCTTATACACACTTGGAAAATCTGAAAAAATCAGGGGACATGGTGTGAAAGGGTAAAGTCATGGAACGTTTTTAAAGTAACAAGAATTTTCAGATATGTTTGCAATATTTATTTTAATAAGAAGTAAAAACCCTAACCTAAGTTATATCTATTCATGTACTTTTGTGAAGAACACTCATATATTATAATATATTATATGTATTTAATAATACTTGTATCAAAGGTTTATTTTTAAAAAATATGAAGAGAAGTAAAGTTCCAGGTTTATTATGTCATGTAAAATATCCCTAGAAGGATTTGTGGAAATACCTATTCTGGTAAAATTGGTAAGCCCTTTCGTTCTCGCTTTTAGACATTCTCGTGTGATAATATTTTCATTCGTTCCAAAGGTTCACGTTAAATAACTTGAATAAATAAATAATATCGCTTTACACACACAAATTATAATAAATAAAGCTAATTAAAAAGAGTAAGGTAGTTTATTGGAAGTTAACCCGCCCTAACGTCAAAAGTTGATGATAAAATAAAATTAGTAGTACTTCCCTTGAGTTAATACACTCTAAGCGCATCCAAGTGGAACTAAGGGCCGTATTTATAGTCCCCCAATATACGTATAGCAATAAGTTCAGATTAAATGGAAGATTGACTAACGTCCGAATATCAAATATATAGAGGGAAGTAAGATTTTTGCCACACTGTCAATAGTGATCAGGTACAATACGAGTCTAATAACTTAGACCTACCCGCCTCGGTGGCGTAGTTTGGCTAACGTGCTAGTTTCGTGTTTAGCTTGACTGCCGAAGGACGGGGAGATTGAGGTTCGAATCTCAGTCGAGTGAATTGTGGATAGTTTTCCCTAAAATTTCTCCACTCTCCCTACACGCAAATGGGGGTTCGTTTTCTTTAAATTTCATCTTCCCAATTCCTAATTCATTAGCGTAATTAATAGGTAAGCATGTAATCCTAATGGGAACATGGTGCTAAATAAATAAACTTAGACCTCTTAGCCACACACAGCATAAGTTATTGCTATCCCTTATTAAAATTACTGAAAGTTATTAGTGTGTTATCATAATAATAGCTATTACTTTTTTATAAGCACCGCGTCTTACTACCTGTTGATGCTATACGCAAATGTACCAACTAATTACGCTATGAGTTAAGGATGAGTAAGGTTGAATTTATAGGAAGTGTACCAGTATTTTCTTGAAGGAATAGTGAAATATAATTTGGTGAAACCATCCTCAGTACACACGACAGGGATTCTCCCTGTCATCGACAATCTAGTCTAGCACGAGTGAGACGCCTTAAACCATACGGCCACCAAAACAGGTATGACTATAACTACTATCATATATGTAGGTAAAGCCTTCGAAAAAATAATGGATAAGTATATTTTGGATGCGGTTAGTAATTCGGTTAACTCAATAAGTAGATCATGACACTCAAATATGTAAGAAAACATTCCTAGTTAAATCCACATCGGTGGTAGCGTGGTCTAACGCGTGACTGGGTGCTGGTAGCGGGGAGAAAAGTGATTAAATTCCAGTTGAGTGCACTGTGGGTAGTTTTCCTAAATTGTTTCCTAATCCCCCTCCTTGCAAATACGTGCAAATTTCCTCTAACGTTCTACCGTCCTCGTATTTATTCCATAAACGCAATTAATGTAAGCACTCTAACCGGGACGGGTAAGATGGGGTGGTAGTAAAAAGCTTCGTTAAAAACTTATTGCTATATATAATTATGTTAATAATAGTAGTTTTTTAGCGATAAAAACCGTAGCACAACTTACTTTGGAGGTGAAGTAAAGCTATCGGTCTCGTGTCGATTTTGGCAAGTAAAAATTAATAACCTTGCCAACTTTTACCGGCAAAATTGGTAGATCCTTTCGTTCTCTTTCATAGAAATTCTCGTGTTATGATTTAATGAATTGGTTCAAAAAGTGCCCATCAAATACCTCAATTAAATTTAAAAAAAATAGTATTTTGTTAGAAGGAACATTTAATAAACACAAGTTGTTTTTTTAAGTCAACAGTAGTAACATTAGGCCTAAACGATATTATAAGTGTAATCTTATCATTATTGATAATATCTTTCAACAGTTTCAGATAAAGATCACATGATACGTGAAATTAGATCTAGTAGACTTTGTTTCGATAAAATAAGGTTCTTCCAATGAAAATTCTACCGGTAGTATATAAGTATCATTCAGCTATCTACTTGGACGGAAGCACGGTTACCTTGCTTCATTTCACTTGTGTATTTAAAATCACAGTTATCATTCATGGTAAGACATGTCAGGGTAAATAAACAAAGTGTCCTTTTTTACCTCAGGATTTATAAAGAGTCCTGTCCTTTAGTATCATTATTTTTTCTAATAAATGAAAAGATTCCCATTTTTTTAATGTAATAATTTAAAAAATAAGAATGTTAAATTAAACAAACAATATAGGAGGAAGAAGCGTATCATATCCTTTTATAACGAATGTAATTCCTTCCAAAGCACAGTCATCAACTTTTCTTTTACTACCAATACCAACATACAAAATGGGACTAGTTTATTGTGTATGAACACATGCTGTCACTGTACTGACAATGCAATGTTGTCACACATGTTGATTACTCTCTTCATCTCTCTCGCAAACCACACGTTACAACTGCGTATAACGAACGGCAAGAGTGGAGTAGTGTTTAGTTCTACCTTCTTATTTATTGGGGGTCACCACGTCTCACTAATAGTTAGGGCTATTATTAGTAGGTGTTCTGTCCTACGACAGGTCCATTCCTTTTGTCAATGAACTTAGACCACCAATACGCCCTGTCTTCTTCTCCTCCTTCAGTTCCCAGAATTTTCTTATTTCTTCAAGTTAACTAGTATTTGAATCTTTCTTCTTTTTAAGCTCCTCTTTCCCTCAAATTTACTTCTATGATGTAGGGAATAAGACAGTTCCCCCTCAGTATGTGTCCGATCCACTTTACTTTGAGCCAAATAATCACATCCAAAATAGTTATCTTCTCACCTAGTCTTCTTAGGACGTGTTCATTTGTCACCCTGCCTGTCCCCCTAATATTTTAAAGTCTTCTCCAGCACAACATTTCAAATCTATCCAAGTATTTATCTTCCATCTTCCCAAGAGTCCAAGTTTCGGCTCCATCAGTGTGATACTCCAAATGCATCATTTATTAATTTCTTACTCAGTTTCAAACTCAAATTGCTGGTCAGCAGTAATTTCTTCTTGTTTGATGATTCTTTGGCCACGACGATCATCAACCTAATTACTCCAGTGCATTATGCATGGTTTGTTCGGACTACACGCGCATATATTAGTTATGCTAGTGTGTTGGAAATAAGGAGGGTAGAATTTAGAGTAATTGTACCAGCACTTGCTTGAGCGAAGAGTGGTGTATCATTTAACAAAAGCCTTACCATAAAAGGCTTCGTCCAGTTATTATTACAACTCCAACCTTCTCATCACCGGACAGTCAGCCTAGATGAACTTTGAATTTATACACCAGATTGACCAATTAATGTGAGTCCATCTCCATTAACTAATTTAAAGAGATCTACGACAGTTGCGAGCCTGATACCTTATGCCATGCCACCACCGGCGTGTATGATATAAAGTAAAACATTGCGAGATGACTAAATTAATGCCTTTCATGATTTACGTTTGTTCTAATTTGTTGTCTTCATCAAAGAATTTTTTTATTAAGCTCATCTAGTTTATACTTATCAAGATTGGTTGACCAAAATATTGGGAGACTCTGGTTTGATTCCGTGTGGTACTGTTAAATTTATTTAATGAGTTTATAAGAGTTTGTTTTGCTTTCTAATTGGTAAATATATAGGAGTTGGGGCTGCGTATGTAATATTAGTTTTAATTTTCTGAGATAAGTTGTTCTGTAAGTCGTGTTCAGATTATTTGATAGCAATAAGTTCATTTTATTCTAAACGTGTATTATTTATTATTATTACTTAGCACCGCGTCTTACTAACCGTTCGGGTTATACGCTTAAGTACTAATTACACTAATGGATTAGGAATTGGGAAGGTTGAATTAAATGAAGTGAACCCGCATTTGCGTGGAGGAGAGTGGAAAACCATTTAGGAAAAACCACCCTAGTTCACCCGACCGAGATTCGAACCTTGATCTCCCCGTCCTCAGCAGTCTGGCTCAACACGACAAGCGCGTTAGCCAACTACGCCACAGAGGCGGGTTCTAAACGTGTAAAATGAAAGTAAGTTTACTCTAAAGAAACCTTACTCATTCCTATCCCATTAGCGTAATGAAATACGTATAGCAAGAACGAGTAGCAAGGTGCAGTGGAAAAAAGAATATAAAGGGCAAGTTAAATATAAAATGTATTACAAATGTTCATGGAAAATATATTTAACGTCATTACAAGCACCAATACTTTAATTTTCAGATTCAATATTTAATTTTCATATTGTGTGAAAGCGGATAAGGTACGAGTGATTATAGTAATTCACATTAGGCAATGATTCCTCAATTTTATATTCAATAACTCTAAAAACTAATATTAAATAAAAGTCACCCATGTGTGGAATGCCAGGCCTCCACCGTGGTTCTGATTCCCCGTTAAACTGTAAGTCCTCCATTTCATCTCACAATCACCTTACCATTACACACTAACGTAAGTGCGTATAAACCGAACGGGTAGTAAGACGCAGTGCTAATAATAATAATAATATAAATAATAATATAGGAAGCCTTTAAACAATCCTATTGGCAGTTTCGAAAGAAATATTATTCTGAAGCAAATTAGGGAAACGAAACCTTATTACAAAATAAAAGTAGCAAGAAAATAAAAAGCAGTTCTTTTCCAATCTTGTAGATTGGATATATCTTTTTTTTATCACAGCCTACTATTTTATCTCACGCTCCTAAATTTCATTCGATTAGTCTTTGTTTTATATCCAAACGAAAACAAAATGCGTTTCCACCTTTAAGGAGATTTAAAACAAAAAGGGAAGTATGCCAGGTGAAAAATCGTTCTCGATAAGAATGAAAAAAATATTACATATTAATAAACGAAAGACTATATAATAAGTCAGAGTGGCAATAGAAGGTTTTACAATCACTTCTCAACAAAGCCAGATTGAATTTTAAATAATATATAGTATGTTATGTATTAATTTTTTGTTTTTAATAAATTACTCAGTTCGCTCTTGCAAGCAAAAAATGTATTTTGTTTTGCTTGGTATAGGCATAGGACCCCAATTAACTTATTGGAGATTAAGGCGACCTTTAAGATAATGGTGATAGGAACGTGAGTTAAGATCCCTATTATTAACATTTTTATAGGATTAGTTGTTGATAAAACCAATAAAATATTAATTTCTCGCTATCTTACAGGTATAGAAATTATTGTGATCGTCAAAAAAAATTGAACTCGAGAATTTGATGAATCTCGACGTTTCATGATCCCCTCAATCCAAAAATCTGGTTTTTGAATTTCCGTCTGTCTGTATCGTTGTACCTCCGACTAAAGCCTACATTATTTTACTGATCGGGTTAAAACTTGGTATATAGGTTTTTCATAGGGTTGCCACAAGGAGATTTTGGAATTGGATATCTAACCCTAAAATTAAGGGTATTTTACTGAAGGGCAAAGAGAGAAAAAGTTGAATTTCTCAAAATTGGCTCTAATTATTTTGATTAAATTTCATTTCTAAACATTTATAAATATTCTAAGCAAAAGGCTACTCTCAATATTTCGGAAAAATGCCATTAAGGGCGCTGGTCTGACGCATAAGTTCTTATTATTTATCATATCTCAGTAGTTCTTTAAGATTAAATTACTTATCCTATCATATATGTAGGTCTATTTCTAATACAAATATTTATTTGAAACATATTTTTCTGAAACCAATAACTTTCAAGCTAAACACAATTATATATATGTTTTAACTTTTTGAACACTAAAGATAAAATATTGCGATCGTAAAAAAAAAATCTAACCCAAAATGTTGATATATGTCGACGTCTTATTACCCCCCGAACCCGAAAAAAGTTGTTTTTGGAATGCCATCTGTCTGTGTGTTTGTTAACCTTAAGATTAAGATTAAGAGTAGATTAATAAAAACCGAAAAAAGAAAAAACAGATTTTATCAAAATTGGCTTTAACGATTTTGATTAAAATTCGTATCCAGGCGTTGATTAAGATTATAAATGAAATGGCTAATTCCATTTTCCTATGAAAATGAATTTTAGGGTACTTAATAGAAGCGGAAATGTCTGTATTTAAACAAATATTTGAGATACTAAATAACTTGTCATTGCAAAATTTAGTACTATTAAAAATAAAAAACTTTTATTCTAAATATATTTTTATAAAAACAATATTTTTTAGGTATTGGCAAATATATTAATACATTTTTGTGAGCTTTAGTTGTATAAGAGATACTACTTAAATTTTAACATAATAATTCTTTAATGCCATAGTGTAATAAATATAGTCACTCAAACAGTTTATTTTTTCTGTAACTACTTAGGAGAAATGTTTGTACAACAATGATTGTTCTCCATTTTGGACTCAATAGTCAATATTTTATAAATTAAGTATTGAATAGCTAATGCGATGGCCTGAAGATGTGAAACACCCAATAAAATGTTAAAATTTTAACTGGAATTCGAAATTTTAGTATGAAGTGTTGATCCTTGTGGACCCAAAATCGATAATTTTTATTGGTCCAAACATACAAATGAGGACATTCTTTAAAAATAAAACATAAAGAATTTAAAGCCGGGACTCAAAAAATGTTCTACATAAGTATTTGTAATTTATGCTTAAATTTTTTAGAGTAATATTTTTCTTTCGCGTTTTGCGTAAATAT
Organism: Timema cristinae; assembly: GCA_039000515.1. Classification (NCBI taxonomy): domain Eukaryota; kingdom Metazoa; phylum Arthropoda; class Insecta; order Phasmatodea; family Timematidae; genus Timema; species Timema cristinae. Next base: position 39,780,755 of record JBCFYV010000003.1, on the reverse strand, counting down.
CTCTATTTTTAAACAATAGAGCTAGAAAGTCCATGAGGGGTTCTTAACCATTTATTGCTTTAGTAAAAAAACCTACATTAGTTTTAATTTTCACAGAATGGCAATCTCATACATTCTTGAATATTTATCATGGGAATATTGATATTTAAACAGAAACTGTTTAAACGAAGAGAGAAAGCCCTGATTAAATTCATTAAAGACCATGATAAATATTTAATAACTGTTAGAATTAATATGTGTGGAAAGTTATAAAAGTTGGTAAGCTGAATCAATGTTTGTGTTACTTCGCCCAGAAGAATGTTTTATTTTAAAGACTGCCAACATTACTAAATCGTTAGTTGCAAACCACTTGGATACTATCTGTTTTCGAAACGCGTGAGGACTATATTTCTACACCTCCGGTACTCGAACCAAAAGACTCACGATATATTGACTTGGACTAGTTCAAAAGTCAAAGCACTTGAAATTAGAGTAATTAAGAACACGTTTATATATTAACGTGATTATGTAAGTTTGACTAATAATTACTTATCCTTCCTATTATTTTACCTTTTTTTTTTATAAAAAAGGATACTTTAAAATGTGTTTAAAATGGAAGAAATATTGGTAAATATTATTATTACAAACAATTAAAAAATCTAAAGAATAACAAAATTAAAATTTATTATTTAAAATACAACTAACCCGTACTATAAACATAAATGGCATCTTTGGTTTTGAAATCGTAGAAAGCCGATTGAAATAGATTATAATTTATTTCATAATACTAATTTTCATGTGTAACATTTCATAATTATACGCTATTGTAGTTTATATTTTAAAAAATTAGTTATTATTATCTAACGACCATTTGACACTTTTTTTATGTGAAATCAAATAAAAGTTTAGCTACTTTATGAACTTTTTCCGTTTATGGAAACTTATATGACTTAGCTAGGGACTGAATAAACTTTCCTTTATTCATACACGTAAGAAATAGTATCGTGCATATTATTTTTAAATGTGATGTCAAATTATACAACTTTGTGTTAAATATTTATAAATTTAATTTCAGTACAGGCATGGACCTATATTCGGACACATAATGTTTATTTTATGATTTTTCGTTTTTATTAATATACATACATCGTGTGTGATACTCTAAACTAGCACAAAGAATTGATATATACCTCCGACTCAATGTTACCAAATTATCAAGAGAAATCATTTTAAATGTTAAACACAAAACCTTTTAATTAAATATTTTCATATTAGAATAACCAACCATAACTTAAATTGTTTGACTACCACCCCTATTTACTTAGAAACATTTGTATATGGTGGTGTGTATGTGTCTGTCTGTACAACTAAGTTTGTTTCAACTTATTAAAATTGACCTCGGTGGTCTTGGGGTAAATTACTAGCCTCAGGACCGGATGTTCGTAGGTTAAACCCAGCTGAGGTCGGTGGAGTTTTCTTTATTTAACATAAAAATCCGTAGCATAGCTTTCTTTGGAGGAGAAGTAAATCCATCAGTCTCATGCTAATCGTATCATGTAAAAGAACCTCGGTGTGTATGTGGACATATCTTTCACGGCCAAATTGATAGGCCCTTTCACTCTGCTCATAGGAACTTTCGAGTGCTGATATAATCAGTTAGCTCTGAAACCCTTACATAACATACCTCAAATAAATAAAATAACTTATTTAAAATTTCAAATAATATGAGACTATCGGAAAATGACAGGCCTATACGATTAAATGATCCTTTGTTGACAGTTGATGACAGTTTGAATAAGAAAATGGATATATATAAATATATTTATCAATTTTATTATTCTGTGTATATATGTATATATTCAGAATATATATTATATATGTTATATATATAATATACATATATATACATATAAAATATATATATATAATATATATATATATACAGAATTAAATTATATATATAATATATAATTCTGTGTCGTTAAGATATATGTTTCCATTGGAATTTTGTCTACTCGTGTTCTACTTTAACAACCAAAAGTTAGTTTAAAAAAGAAGTCAGAAAACCGTATTGTACTGGCTCGGATGCATACCTGTTAAGAAACGTTTTTACCAAAAGCTCCAATTCATTAAGAAGAAAGGCAGAAACTTAAGATAAACACAAAGTACATAAATACACCCAGGTCCAAAATGTTTAAGAGCTTCCGTAGGATAAGGGCAATTCCCCTTGAGTGTTACCATAAAAGTTATTTTATTTTGCTTGTGGGTTTCCTCCTCCGGAGGTAGGTTAAGTAGTTTCCTTACTTTAACAATTTCAAAATGTTATTTCAATTTCATTTGTTTTATTTTATTCATTTAAATTACATTATATGAACCAACATTTATTAGTAGTTTTACTGGACAGTATTTTTTCATATGGATGGTGTACACACTAGACGATATCCTTGTAGTGTCTTTTATTTTAGTAATATTTTTAATAAGCTGTGTATTAAATTGAAAATTTTATTTTGTGATTTTTATAATTATTTCATAAAGATATATGTTTTTATGAATGAATGTATGTATGTATGTATGTATGTATGTATGTATGTATGTATGTATGTATGTATGTATGTATGTATGTATGTATGTATGTAATATATTATGTATATGTATATATGTATGTATGTATGTATGTATGTATGTATGTATGTATGTATGTATGTATGTATGTATGTATGTATGTATGTATGTATGCAATGAATGTTTTGTGTGCTGTGTATGTTTTGTTATGTATGTTATGTATGTAATGTTATGTTATTATTTGTATGCTATTGTATGTATGTTTATGTGTGTATATAAGGTACTCAACCCAAAGGTTGGTTGGATCCTCAACAGGTCCACAATCAGCTGTAAAGCCTAGGCAGCACTAAAGATGCGTACTAGGAAAATGGGAGGCCAGGTAGTTTCCCGTTGCTTTCCTCACTGAGCAAGAAGGTATTATTGCACATCAGTCTATCAATCCCATAGAAATGCACCAACTGACCCTACAAGCGACAACTTCACTCCATTCATCACAAGGACTGGCTGTTTATTGAATGTTGTTAATATCGTTGCTCATACCTACCTCTGCCACCTTCATATTTGTTAGAGCCATAAGCGGGACTGAGACAGATCAATGAAAGTAACAACTTGGCATATCCCTTACCAGAAGATATAGTGTATTGTAAACACTATATCTAACTATATGTGTATCTGGGTGGTAAAGTAAAATATATAATTTAATATGAGTTTCTTCACATGTGCAAATACTAATTTGTTTGTGCGGGAATTTATGTTTAGGTTAAATTGCTAATTACTAATAATAAGTTTGTAAAAATATGTTATACATATTAAACTATCCTTGATACAACTAGGTGTGAACTGTAACAATTTTTTTTCTCAAGTTGTTATTTTTAATATAACTGGATGATTACTTAAGACGAACAAGGTATGCTAGTGACCAAAACAGCATTTTTTAATCCAATTATATTCCTTCCCATATCGCCTTATTTCGCAACAAACTGAAGACTAACATTAAAATTTGAATGGAATTATAACCAAATTATCTTGAATATAGCCAGACGTATTCTGAATGTATCGATTTTTGGAGGTTCGCACAGCGTGTCAGGCCAGCAGGCCTGCTCAGACAGACACGATGTTTATAAAAAATTGAATTGTTTAATAGTTAACATTTAAAAATCTGAATAATTTGCATACAAATCCAGATTTCTAGCTTTTCTTGAAAATTAGAAGTGTCTATGGAAAAATTAAAGGTATCAGATGTCCAGTTCTAAATTAAAGAGACCCGCCTCGGTGGCTTAGTTGGCTAACGTGCTTGTCATGTTGAGCTCGACTGCGGAGGATGGGGAGCAAGAGTTTCAAATCTCGGTCGGGTGAACTGGGGGTGGTTTTCCTAAATGGTTTTCCACTCTCCCTCCACGAAAATATGGGTTCACTTCCTCTAATTCAACCTTCCCAATTCCTAACCCATTAGCGTAATTAGTACTTAAAGCGTATAACCCGAACGGGTAGTAAGACGCGGTGCTAGATATTATAATATTATTATTATTATTATTAAATTAAGGAGATAGCTAATTTATAAATAAACATTCAATATTTTATCGTTTACATCTTAAGATTTTGAATTTAAAACTTAATCTGCAAAATGATAAATATGTTTTTATGTAATTGCGTTCTTACACTAGTTTGAAAATATGTTTTAATTTTTTTTTTTGCGCCCCTCCCGCTTAAGTTGTCTGTCTGGCTGGACCTCATTTGTAAATACTTGATTATATGAATATAACGTGCACCTACTGAAACAAATTGTGATACCAGCGCATGACTTTCAAACTTGTGTTATCCCGGAACAACAACCATTCCTTCAGCCGATATTAATAATAATAATAATAATAATATAATAATAATAATAATAATTAGCACCGCGTATTACTACCCGTTCGGGTTATCGCTTTAAGTACTAATTACGTAATTGATTTAGGAAGGTTGAGTTAGAGGAAGTGAACCCACATTTTCGTGGAAGGAGAGTGTAAAATCATTTAGGAACACCCTCCCCCCCCCCCAGTTCACCCAACCGAGATTCGAACCTCGATCTCCCGTCCTCAGCAGTCGAGCTCTACATGACAAGTGCGTTAGCCAACTACGCCACCGAGGTGGGTGCTTCAGCCGATATTAACAAAATCTAAATTTATACCATACTGGGAATCCAAACAGGGACTCCCCGTGATCTGTTTGTTTCCAGACGCCCTAACAAATTATCCAAATTATTGGACGAATAAATCCACGATCGGGACAAAGGCCGAGGTGCATAACATATCTTTAACATGGTTAATCTTGTTAACCAAATGATAGATGATAAAAACACTTGTTTATATTTTGTTTCGGCAATTAATCAGGCCTAGTGACGCAATATTTTCTTGTAATGATACATTCAAGATCTCCACCCCCTGCCCTCTCCATCATAGCTTCATTCAACCCCACCTCCCAAGACAGCTCAACTTTTTCACTCCATGAAAGTTGACCTTCACATTTCTAACAAACATACGTAATATCATTTGTCTTTAGTCACACATGCACTCTTGTTAATTTTTTCCAAGCACTCAAGGATTTTAAGGCTGCGTCTAGAACTTGGATTACATTAAAATCATTTCAGATTTTTTTTTTTGAAAATTATTGTATTTATTGAATTAACCATTTACAGTTCTAAAATATACTTTGTGGTTGAAATATACAAATAATTAACACTCTGATACAAACCATTTTATAAGGTTTAATGATATTATATAGCTTTAATAATACATATGAAAAAAAAACAAAAAATTAGATAATTTGTTTCGACTGATAAAAATCATGGATAAGTGAAGTTTTTAAAGAATTACTATAATTTTCAGATGTTTTTAATAATTTTCTTAATGCGTAGTATAAGAGTAAATCCTTTTGAAACTCATGTTTATCACCAATTTATTTAATTTTGTGAAGAGCCCCGGAATATTTGTGTTCAATAATTCATAAATCAAGGAATTTAATAATGAAACAGCGAACAAATAATATTTTTATTTATATATTAATATATAATTCATTTTATTTAGTCTAAAAAATTCTTTATAATCCAGACAGTTTCAAAAATTGTCTTCTGTCTCAACTCTATAAAACTTTAATAAACATGATATTTTTATTTCCTAATAAATAAGCATGTTGGTCAAATGTAGGGAATAATTTACCAACAATAAGCTTTGGTGGTTGCATGGCATAAGGCGCTATGCTCGCACTAGGCTATACTGCTGATGGTAGGGAGATCGGGGTTAGATCCCGGTCAGGTGTACTTATTATTATTAGCACCGCGTCTTACTACCCGTTCGGGTTATAAGCACTTACGCTAATGTGAAGATGGTAGGGTGATTGTGAGATGAAGTGAAGGACCTACAGTTTAACGTGGAATCCGAACCACGGTGGAGGCCTGGCATTCCCCACATTCACAAGATGTCTTGTCAGAGGTGAAGGAAGAGTTTGGGTCGGGTGTACTGAAGGTAGTTTTACCTATATAGTTTTCCACTCTCCCTCCACGCAAATGCAGGTTCACCTCATCTATATTCAACCTTCCTAATTCCTAACCACTAGTGTAGTTATTAATTAAGCGTATAATCCGAACGGGAACGAGGCCGTGTACTAATTACTTATTTATTTATTTTCATATAGCTCGAACGGGAAGTATAACGTGGCGATAAAAATAAAGTTTACAAATAAATAAACGAAATATTATAAATAATTCCAAAGGGTAGGCCCAACATTAATTAAAGTTATAGTTCGCCTTCATACACACGCCCTTTTTTCAATCTCTCTTTATTTAAGTGTTCTGGCGGTTTTATATCATTAGTCAATGGCGTTTTAATTTAGGAGTGACAAGATGCCGTGAAATATACTATTACAGTAACATGGGATGGAAACCGCAAGACAAGGCTACAGCCATTAAAGTTCACCAATTTGAAACAATATCAAGGACTTTTTTCTAATCCCCAAGGATTCTAGCAATTCCATTTATTGACCAACTTCTTAAAAAAAAAATCTAGAGTTATAAAATAAGATCTTAGCTTTGATCTTTTGTCTTGAGTATTTATTAAGTGAAAATAGACAAATGTGGGTGTGTATATGGGCTTTCTAAAATTAATTCTTTGAAATTATGTATATTTATATAAATTTTTTTATGAGTGATTTATTAATAACGTATGTGAATATTACTATGATGTATGAATGAGATAAAGCTTGTTAAAATTTATTAAATAATGATTGTGGGATTGGTTTATTTAATTTAAAATTATTAATGGTTTAGTTTTATATGATCTGTTTTATTATTATTATTATTATTGTGCTTTAATCTTTTCATTTAAAACTTAAAATAAAACTTAAAATATTGTTTATTAACTAATAAAAAAGAGTGTAAGCGTATAAACCGAAGGGTTAGTAACACGCGGTACTAAATATAAAATAGTGTAGCCTCGTTGACTGTAAGACTAGGTGCTACACCTTAACTTCACCACATTAAATCAATTCGTTTAAATAAATTAGTATTATTATTGATTTTAGAATGTTATTTGAATATATTAAATACTACATTTGCTATATTTGACATCAAAATCTTCCTACTTTATTTACCTTTTTCCATCTTCCCGTCCTACGTATGTTATTATCTGTCCGGGCCACCAAGATATTTACTCTAATTCAGTAAGAATAAGTAAGTTAGAAATTAGAAAGAGAATACTCTCATGTACGTAAAGGTAAATTGGAAATCCATATAGCAACTTAGTAGTATTTTTTATAAAACATGATTTTAGATGGCTTACAAAACAATATCACTTAAATCAGGTATTTAAATTCAGAGTCAATTATATCGAAGTTAAAATTATAGAGAGTATATTTTTGATACATAAGTAAGTAGTTATAACGAATATTTAACTGATGAAAATTATGGATTATTTTAACAATTTAATAATGTTTTTAATTCATCACTAACCTTCAATATATTATAAATTATAATATACTATTACTACAAGTCACTCAATTTTCACAAATTAAAGTAATACAATCATAACTAATTTGAGTTAATCATGTGAAGTTAGGACGAAATATATATTAAATTTTTACTTGATCAAATTTGGGCAATATTTGTTAAATTTAGAGATAATTTTTGTGTGGTGAATCACGTCTAATTACAGTTAGCTATACACTCTCTTTTATTTAAAAAATATTTGTGATTGTTTATAAATTTTAAATGATAATATATTATAATTTTTATAATAACTGATGCTTTTGAAATGGTAATTTTTTGCTGTGTGTCTAAAAAATCCGTATGGACAGTAAACATTAGTTTATACTTTTGGTTTAAGGACGAGGAACATATAATTTTTTTTAATGTTTCAGTATTTACGTAAGACATCACTTAGGAAAAATATTCCCCACTACACTCGGATGGGTTTTGAACCCCAACCCTCACTAACTGTAAAACTAGACTATACCAGCTAGAAACTTATTCCGTGGTCTCACCATTGCGGGTTGATACAAATGGAATACATTTTAAAATTCTAAATGGCCACTTATGCTTGCTTGCACAAAGCAAGTCACTTACACACACACACACACACACACACACACACATTATATATATATATATATATATATATATATATATATATATATATTTTACCAAGGTTTACATCAAACCATCACACTTTCACAAGTCCCTTACATATATATATAAAAAAATTACAAAGGTTTACATCAAACCATTACACTTTCATAAGTCCCTTACATATTTATATATATGTAAGGGACTTGTGAAAGAGTTATCGTTTGATATATATATAAAAATATATGTAAGGTACTTGTGAAAGTGTGATGGTTTGATGTAAACCTTTGTATAATAAAACCTCACTTTTCAATAGAGGTATATATATATATATATATCTATATCTATATATATATGTATGTGTGTGTGTGTGTGTGTGTGCATGCGTGCTTCACTTCTCCAACACTTTTCTACTTATTTTATTTCTCAGTTGTTTGGTCTCCAAGATAACAAAAAAGAAATGCTGCAACTTTCTGAACAACTTCCTTTCCTTTTAAAAATGTGCTTTGGTCAAAGACATCACTTAACCTCCCACCATCACCATTCTTCGGTTCATTTTAGTAAAATGGGGCCAGAATGAGGGCTTCCTTTAACTTAGCGTCCATCGCAAAAAGCTTTCTCCTCCAACCCTAAGTCTGGGAGGTCGTTTAAAGTGTAAAGCTTAATAGAGGATGTTGTTCCAGGAAGTTCTAACATTTTTTTCCTGTGACGTTGACAACCGATACATTGACCACCACCTTGAAGTTTAGATGATAATAGCAGCAAAAAATATTTTATTTGGAAGCAATATATGATACATCATAATTTTGACAATTAGTAAAGCTATTATTATTATTATTATTATTATTATTAGTATTGCATCTTACTACCCGTTCGGGTTATACGCACTTACGCTAATGTGTAATGGTAGGGTGATTGTAATATGAAATGGAGGACCTACAGTATAACGTGGAATCCGAACCACGGTGGAGGCCTGGCATTCCACACATTAACAAGTTGTGATTAATACATGTCTAGTCAGAGGTGAAGGAAGGGCTTGGTAATCAGATAAATTTGTGCCGGGACCGAGGATTGAACCCCGGACCCCAGCACAGAAGTCTGACACCTTACCCCTAGACCGCCAGGTCACCACGGTAAAGCTATTATATTTACTTTCACGTATTTACACGACCAGTCATGTGACCTGCATCTGTCACTTTAGTTATATATTATCTACACCTATAAACACTAATAAAATAATAACATGTGCTCAACTTTAACAGAAAAAATTTATGTTTACATGTTATAAATTTTGAACCATATTAATGCTGTCTAGCTTCACCACGCCATTTTAACCATCCAAAATATTCGTTTATTAACTATATTACATTTATTTTGATTATAACTGGATACAATTTAGGAGAAAATATCATCATTACATCTAGCTAAGATTTAAACCCCAACCTCTCCTTAAACAGAAAACCAGACTAGGTGAGTCTCATATATAGTTTTCCTGCCCTAAAATTTGAGTAGAGGTTTAACCAACACCAAATATTTATTTAGGACGTTTGAAAGTGTATTGAAATAATTAATCTATACTTATAAAATAACATGTCCTGACTGACTGACTGACTGACTGATTCATCATCGCCGAGCGCAAACTATCAAGGCTACAAGCATGAAATTCGGACTGTATATTCATTTTGTTATGTAGGCACCCACTAAGAAAGGATTTCAGAAAATTCCACCCCAAGGGGTCAAAATAGGGGATGATAATATGTATGAAAGTCCGTCATTTTGAAAGTTACATAAACAAAATTTTGTATTTCGGTTATTGACGTAAAACCAATAAATACGTGTTTCAGGAATTTTGGAAATTTTATTTAATAAGGGATGGAAAAGGGGGTGAACGTTTGTATCGGACTTGCATTATTTTTGATCTGAGGTCAAGTTATGGTCATCAACGTAACGTAATATTTTAAATTAATCTCTAAATACATATGTATATTTTCGTATTTGTATATAATCAACTTCCACGCTAGCAAAGCCGCGGGCAACAGCTATCTAGTTATCGTATAACCCGAATGGTTAGTAAGACGCGGTGCTAGTATTATTACTTAATCATTTGTTAGAATTTTTTTTTTGTGTATTTAAATCTTTATTGCACATTTTTCGTGACTAAGAAAGAACCACCACCTTATTATGTTTTATTAATCTAGAACAGAATCGTGATACATGTGAATAATTACACAATATATTACTAGGTACGTTCATTTTGTTGATCAAAAGAGACGTCTACAAGCATTTAACATGTTGTGAGCTGAGGGAATATTTATCGCAGGAATTTAATCACTTGTTTGTACTCCCTAATCCCACTGCTCTCATTTACAACCCATATGCTCATAGTCAAACTCTATTCTCCAAGGAACTCTTCTTATCGATAAATCTAACGATGAAACAAGCAATTCTGCCTAAATTGTAGTTCTCTCTTCGTGAGCGTAATTAAGAATTCTCTTTTCTTAATGTAAAGACATTTATCAGTGAAGCAAATTAAACCTTATTTCCATATATAAGTGCTCTCTTTATTTTCCTCTCTTTAAATCTTGCCTAACTTCCTTTGTCTCTCGTTAATCGTGAACGTTTATACGTATTATCAAACTCATGTTAGTGAAATTTATAATTCAAGTAGGAACGTATTTAGTATTTGGTTAATGTGTAGCTGTTTATTCCATCTTGAAATGCATAAATAATGTTACTAAATAGGCTGTACAATATATCTAGTCTACTATTTAACAAATCCTAGTTTTTCTTTAGCACCAAGTCATAGTAGCCATTCGGGTTATACGCTTATGTACTAAATACGCTGATGGTTTTAACGATGAGGAATTCTATATCTAGAGGAAATATACCCGCATTTGCATGAAGGGAAAATGAAAAAAAACCTTTTGTAAAACAACCCTCAGTACACCTGACCCAGACTCGAAACTCGATCTCCCCGTCATCCGCAATCTAGTTTACTGAGAAAATTACGCCTTGGACCATGCGGCCGCCCAAGAGGAAGAATCTTAGTTAGAGTTGACTTGAAAAAAATAATCTTAAAAATACTAAATAATACTGGCAATTATGAAAGCCTTAAACTTCTTCGTCATTAACTTTATTTTGTCTGATTTTTCTAACCCCAATACTTAAAAAAAAAATTTAAGATGAGAGTGCAGTCTACTGTATCTTTCTAACCAACCAGGATATCCAAATATTAACACTATTTTGGTAGAAATAGGTAAGGTGTAATTCCAAATAAAATGTTTCTGGATTTGCGTGGAGGTAGATTGAATAACCATTGAAGGAAAAACTACTCTCATTCACGCCTGGTCGGAATTTGAATCCTTATCTCCCAGACAGTGGAAAACCACACCAGACAAGATATAACACTTTGGCCCGTGTACCCATCTATGCTTATCTTACTATCTATTTATTATTTATTATTATTATTATTATTATTAGTTTATTATTATTATTATTATTATTATTATTATTATTAATAGCACCGTCTCTTACTAACCGTTCAGGTTATACGCTTTAAGTACTAACCAGACTAATGGATTAGGAATTGGGAAGAATAAATTTAGAGGAAGTGAATCCCCATTTACGTGGAAGGATAGTGGAAAACAATTTAGGGAAAACTTCCCCCAGTTCATACGACCGAAATTCTAATCTTTATCTCCCCGTCCTCGACAGTCTAGCTCAACATGAAATTAGCGCATTAACTAACTACGCCACCGAGTTTGGTTTTACTACTCGTATCTTGAATTTGGGTTTAATTTGGAATAGTTTTGAAACTTATCAAGGTTGTCATCTTTCTGAACCCATCAGAAAATGTCTGAACATGTCAATGTATTATTACACATAGGTCACTTGGCAAATTACTCGATTCTGAGCAAACCTTTCTATGAATAATGTCAAGTCGAGGTCGCAGGTATGAACTAGAGTCAATCATAAAGAGAATACTTAGAAACGACTGTTTGATGGAAGGATGGGGAATTTTGCAAGCGTGGGGTAGATGAGGGTTGTAAAGGGGGTGTGCCACTGAGGCATTACGAGAGGGTGAAGCTCTGTTGTGTTTTAATCAGGGTTCGGTGAATTTTCTTTGATAGCACGGTTTCACGATTTGTAAACTGGGACGCAATCAAGGATTTGTTTGTCATTTTAACGACCAATTTCCATGTGAAGTGATGACGCAATCGATCTAGTTTTTTTATTATTTTGAATAGGAGTTGTAATTTAGATGAACTACTTCCTTTACAGAATGATAGGCAATAGAATAACAGGTATTCTACATATATTTCCACTGATTAAAAACTATTGAAATAAAACAAATGTGAGTATATTTTAAACAGATAAAAGGTGAGTAAATTTGAGAAGCACTGCTGTGTATAAATTTACTTGAAGATCGAAAGAAAATCAAATCAATCTATTTGAATAATTGTTTGTTTTTTACATGAAACTAAACAAATTTTTTAACTACCAGTTACCGGTGGCGGCTTGTGTTTAGGCACTGCGGAACTTCAGCACCCCTATTTCCACTTGATATTATCGATAACATGTAATATAATGAGTCCTTTTTCCTTTAATTCTTTCTTTATTTTTGTAGTACAATATACATTCCTTAAGCTTAATGTCAGTACTTCAGTATCCATCCTCCAGTTTATGAAAAATATACAAAAATCTGTGTATGGAACTGTGCGCTTCACAGTGCCAGCAACGTGATGCTTGACTGTTGTGCGCATGCGCACACAGGAGGGGGTTGGGGTGGAAGGCGGGAATGTCAGGTAGAGGGAGCACTGTTGCTCTCACAGGCATGGCGTGATGTGGAAGGAAGTTTTTTTACTCGGCGTATGTTGTGCTTAAAAGCCGTGTACCATAATCTTGAATGTTATAAAGTGTAGAAGAGTGTAGAATTGGATTATTATTGTTCTTCTAGCTATTCTATTTGATTCATTTTTTTCGGTTCTTTTATTTAACAGAAAGACTAAATGCGCTTGCAGTACCTTCAATGAAGAAAAATTTCCTCAATCGTCATCTAGAGATCAAGGAGAAAATGATTGAACTTTTGCGCAATGTAAAACAAGAAGAATGGATTTCATTTTTAAATGAATAGATCAATCGTGAACTGTAACAGTTTAAGTTAAAGTAAGTAAAAAATGTTTTTTTAAAAGATTTTATCAAGTTCCTGAATCCATTTTCTTTTTATACATGTTTTTTTTCTTTTACACAATTATAAAACAAAGGCTAAACATTTTATGGAGCAGCGCCCCCAATAATTTTAGCTACGAGCTGCCACTGCCATTTACAATGGACTGTAAGCCAATGTTTCCTACCAGTAAATCTACATTTGAATTGACTCATCAGAATCTGTAATCGAAACTTCACTATTTTTCTGAGTACTATCAACGCCAATAGGTTCACGACCGCAGAGGTGACCAAGCACTCTAAATCTATAGACTTACCATATTTTACTGATCTTATAAATATTTACAATATTCATTTTAAATCTTAGGTTTTGGTATAAAAATCATTAATAATTATTTAAAATTAATTAATATAGCAGTGAATAGAAATCAGAATACAATGGCAGTGTTCATATTATCATTTAATTGATTTAAAAAAGGCATATGACTATATTGAAAGGTAAAAATTGTATAGTAATTAAGTTCATTAAAAAAACCGAGCCATTAGATAGGCTAATTCAAATGTGTTTGAATAAAGCTCAGGGGAAATTGCTTGTAGGAAATAAAGTAACAAAGGGTCCTAAACAACTAATATTTAACTTTGCATTAGAATATACATCTATACGTATAACCTGAACAGTTATAAAGACGCAGTGATTATATATATATATATATATATATAATATATATAAAGAATAAAACCAAGTGTATCATTGACGAAACCCTTGATTTCCAAAGGAATGGAATCATATAGATCGGTAACATTTTAAAAAGGAGATAAAAGAGTACGAATATTTCGCTAAGGTATGTTCCATATTAGTGCAGAGCGCAGTTATAGAGGCTAATTATTATCCCACACAAAATGTTATTCTGCTTTGAGGTGTCTAGATGCTTTACACAAAGTGTTTACAAAATATATAAAAAGTGAACGATTTTATGTGTCCAGGCAGAATGTTCTGTAAAAATTGAATAGTATATGGTGAAATCGACTGACGAATGAACGCATTTAGGAGATTATTAAAGTTATACTTCTTTAGGCGCGTTATGAAAAAATGATGAGAGTGAAATTTTAAGATGCGCGCGCATCACTGTAACACAAAAGTAACAGGTTGAAGCTAAACCGCTCATTAAGTCTCGAAAAAAAAAAAGCTACCAACAAAATAGAAATAGAACCTCTGTTAGTCGCGCATGTTGGTATGCTCGTCACCTCTGATCACTGTTTTCATATATATAATATTTATCCACATGTTTCTAGTTTCTACATTCACAACACGTGTTTTAGTTTCATACAAGTTCGAATTATATATGTGCTAATAAATTATATTCAGTAGTGATTTAAATTGAATATTTTGATTAATATTATTTACTATTCGTAAATATTAGTGAAAAAAATTGTGCTTATAGACTTTTTCAAATGCTCCAATATAATTAGGTTAACTATCCGTATGTATTATTTATTGATATAAATTAAAATATTATTTTTTAACATAATTAATACTAAATATTATTAAATTATTACTGTTAAATATTTATTTAATGATGCCAAAGAAGTATAACTTCTCACGCGCGTACATAAGTACACACACCTAACATAAGTACACACACCTATTTTGTTGTATGTATGTGGATTATTGCAAAGAATGAACTAGTATTGAAAGAGGTATAAATTGCAGTATATAAAAGTGTGTTAATGCCATCATTGTTGTAAGTATGTGAAGCTTGGATTTGTCAGGAGAAACACAAGAGCAAGGTGAATGCGGTTGGAATGATATATCTAAGAAATATATGTGGAAAATCTCCTATGGCTGGAGTCAGTAATGAGTTGGTCTCAAAGGAGTGTGGTTTAGAAGGGAATTGAATAGGTTAATATGAAAGAAGCGTATTACGTTAGTTTGGGTGTTGAAAGGATGAGTGTGTATTGAGTAATGAATTAAATATATGAGGTTAGAGTGTGTGGATCAAAAGGAAGAGGTATTCCAGTTAAGGCGTCATTAAATGTTGTAGATGAATGTGTGATAAAGAAGAAACATTAAGAGTTATAAAAATAAACGTGGATGTATGATTCGGTGTATGTATGATGTTGAAGAGAAGGGAATCAGCAAGTATATGACCCGCCTCCGTGGCGTAGTTGGCTAACGCGCTTTTCGTGTTGAGCTCGACTGCTGAGGACGGGGAGATCGACGTTCGAATCTCGGTCGGGTGAACTAGGGGGGGGGGGGGGGGGTTCCCAAATAGTATTCCACTCTCCCTCCACACAAATGCGGGTTCACTTCCTCTAATTCAACCTTCCCAATTCCTAATCCATTAGCGTAATTAGTACTTAAAGCGTATAATCCGAACGGGTAGTAAGACGTGGTGCTAAATAAAAAAAAAGCAAGTATATGGAAGTGTGAAAAAAATTAATATATGAGTTAAGTACAAATTTGTATTTTTAGCTATATTCACAGTTTCTTACCTACCCCGTAAGGGAATTTCGTGATAGATATTTATATATGTATGCATGCATTATCAATGTAGTAATAGAAAATCTATGAAAAATATTATTTCACTAATATGATATTTTACATCAAAATAGAAATTGATGTAGTTATAAAAAAAATAGTGGATCAATGAATACGATAAATATAAAACCAAGTATTCTTTCTTTCTAAATATTTTTCCACCCGTTAAGGCTAAATTATAGATATGAGATGAGGATGAAGGAGAAAATGCTTTTCTTTTTAATGCTTTGGAGAGGGATAGGAAAACCACCGTAGTTGCACTGAGCCAGCTTTTAAGTTTAATCTTAACATCCAAAGTTAAAATTGAGAATGACAGTCTAACATGTTGGGTCTGAGCCAAATCTCCCAGCTTTAATCCCATTTTTCTACCATCGAAGAGAGAAAATATGTTTTTTCCCACTTGTTGGCTTCGAGAGGTTTTTAGATGTAAGTAAACACGTGATTTTCTTTTTCATGGCCAGTTCTTAATAACGAAATAACATAACAATTTTTTTTCAAATCCATTTAGTGCAAAGGTTAACAACAGTGGTAACTATAGAGTTTCCCTAAAGGTTAAGGTTTGGGATGACATCTTAGAAGAAATGCTTTAATATTATTGACGATTGAGAGAAAGGGAAATCTTTTATTTGGTTCACTGCATCTTACTACCTATCAGGCCTATATTTACACCTATACCCGCCTTTAAGATAAGGGAAAGTGTAAAATAGTTTAAGGAAAAAACTCAGTTCATTCGGCTGGGATTCGAACACCATCCTATAAACAGTAATAAAACAAGGCTAGAAAAGCTTAAGTAATATCCCACGTGCCCAAATGATTCGTGTCAAATCATAATTAAAATAACATGTGCAAAAGTCCCTCAAAAAACCTATCCTGGATGTGAATTTAACAATTTACGTCTACGGCAATGTGTCTAGTGACCCTCGATAATCATTGCTGGTGGGGGGAGGGCGGGATCGTACTTTCCAATCCTATTTCTAGCAGAATGCTGATGCAGTGATTTAAAATCTACCATTTTAATTCAGTTTATATTGTAATAAACTTTAAAAACTCCTACTCCTTAAATATAGGCGGCGGTAAACCATAATATTGGTTTAAAATATCCAAACTTGATTCACAGTAGACTCATACATGTAGCTTTCTAAATGGTTCCCTTTCATTTAGTGGTCTATTAATGCACAATTTTAGTTTCTGTGTTTATCTTAGAATATATCTTGGATAAATGTTTGATAACTTCTGCATGTATTTAACTCGCAGTATTTCTAAAATACTCCCCAAAAATGTATATTAAAACAATAAAAATTTGGGTACGATAATAAATTTATATTTTTTAGCTATTTTCTAACTATTATATATTTGTAATTTAATTTATCTAGTTATTAGGATACGATGATGATTTAGTTATGTTGGGCAATAGTAAGAAAGGTGTGGTATAAAATTCAGAAATTTGTTTAAGAGGCTAGTAAGGAAATACGTTTAGAACAGAACTCTTAAATGTCTAAGTAGGCTTATGTGATCACACAGAGGACACCGATTGGGGAAGATAATTTAGAGATTACTTCGAACAACTTATATTGTGGCAGGATTAAATAGTTTAAATGTTTGGGAACTATTTTAACTAGCAATAATGCCATAAGATTGGATATTATGAAAATAGTACAGCCGGAAAATACATGCTATGACTCGGTCAGTAAGTTGTTGACATCTCCTGATATCAAGGAATGTAAGACTCAAACTATATAAAAAAAAAAATTATCAGTTGTTCCATATGGGTATAAATATGTTCACTTACATAACATAAAATAATCAGGTTGTTCGAAAATAACTGCTTAGGAATATATATTTTCCAAAAAAGAATGAGGTTACTTAGAAAGAGAGGAGTTTACATAATGATGTGTTACCTAATATGTACTCATCACAAGGCATTGTTAGAATAGTCAAGTATCTTAGATTACGGTGTACAGGACATGCATCTCAAATGTGAGTACCTAGAAACTTGTTCAAGGTATTGACCAGAAAACTCAATGGGAAGAAACAATTGATAAGACCTAGACGTAGTTTAGAGAACAACATTAGAATGATCCTGAAAGAGATAGGGTGTGATGAGGTGGACTAGATAGTACTAGATCAAGATAAGGATATTTGACGTACTTTTGTAAATGTAGCAATGAAATTTCAAGCTCATAATGGCATAGGGTAAGTAAGTAAGTAAATTACGATGGACATTAAAGCAACGGATCACCCAGAAATTTACTTTGGATAGGGGATATAATGTATTAACGCTTTCCTTTTTTCTGATTGAAAAGTTTAAGGGTTCTTTTAATGTGTGTAGGGCTTTACCTATTGACAATTATGTCGTAGGCCGGATATGTAGGCTATTCTAAAAGGAAACAACGGTGAGGGTAGTGTGGTTAAAATATGGTTATCATTTGATGAATTTAAACTTAATATCTGATTTAATATCATATTATTAGTATTTAAAAAAAAATTACATAAATATTTGTCAACAGCGCTTCACTGAAAGCTTGGATGTTAAATTTTGCAAGTATGTTTATCTTTGGTATCAATAAAGTATTAAAAAAATTATATCGTTTTATGAATCAACATAAAAAAGATAAAAAGTATTGTATACACTTTACGGAGTTTGAAGAAAAAAGAGTTAAGGTTCAATTCTCGAAAACTACGTCCAATCTCAAAGAATAAAACGATCTCCTTTTTAGTTGATATATACCGTTGTACCGACACCAAGAAAACTTACAGCTAGTGACCACCAAGCGACATTTTACAATGACCTTTAAGATTGGTGAATCTTACAATCATCAAATTATTGACAATTGTTCTTCGACTTATGTCTTTAATTTAACCTTGATAACAAAAATGTTTCCTTATGGAACTGGTACTCAAGACTTAAAAATTTAATATATAAGCTTACGTGTACGCTCTTTTCATTTTTCATTATTAAGTTTATTTTTAATTGGTTTTCACAACTTTATTGACATTATTTACACCCATAGGAGGATAAATACCCCACTTGACCTCCTCATGATTGCACCACTACATAGGAGTGATTGCATTAAAATGGGATGATACCTTGTCAACCGGTAAATGAAGTTTATCCATCCGATTATGATATGACCGACACACGTCCATCTGCAAATAGAGACGTACAATCGCGACGCGTCACAATAATAAACAAATACATGCAAGGGAAGAGGGGTGATGTGTCTCATGTAGTGTGGTCATCATTCAACGTGACCTCTTTTCCAACCGTGTCAAATTTCCCCAGAGAGACGTTGGACAAATCCTCGAGAAGAGTGCGTGTACCCTCTATAGTGCACGTGCTATTTTTTTTTCCTTTTCTTGACGTGAGATGACCTCATGTTTTGAACCAACGTTTGTTTTGGCAGCTGAATCTGTCCGTTCCATGCCAAATACTAAGGCAAACATTTAAAAAACACACACAACTATATGGCCTATTGCTAGCAAAGTCTATCTTTGAATTAAAATGTTTGACCTAAAGAACCATAAGAATAAAGGCTAATTTTATGGAAATATTTGAGTTAACATTGAAAGATTAAATATATATACTGTATGTGTTTAAATATCTATATAGTATATATATATATATACTCTTAGAACCTAGCCTTACTACCCATTCGGGCTATAAGCATATTCACTAAGTACGTTATGGTGCTAGGGATGAAGAAAGATGAATTTATAGGAAGTGTGTTCACATTTTTGTGAAGGTAGAAATGACAATAATTTAGAAAAATGAACCCTCAGACACACTACAGGGATTTAAAAGCCGAACTCTTGGTCATAGATATGATATGTCGGATGTAGAATGAGAGTGGAAGGGAAGAACAGTTAAGCCCTCCATCAAACATTTAATTGCATTTTTTAATTATTATAACTTTATTTCTATACTAGTTACATTAAATTGGCGTGATAATATTCAAAACTTAACGTTCACTTAACATAAATAAACATGATATGTGAGCAGTATTCATGTGACATAACGTAAAAATATGAGCAAAACACAGACTATTTGAAAATAAAATTGTTCACTATAATACAGTGTTAGTTGGTCATCTTCTGAGTATCCCTTATAAATTTCAAACTATTGGACGTAGTTGGTGTATGAGAATTACTCAGGGGCCTAGTGTGAGTGAAACACCCTGTATAACCCAATCATATATGGCTGATAAGACTACAAGGACTTGCAATAGAAGATGGCTGGAGCAACAAAATAAAGTTCCATGTGAGGCTACGACGTTTTAGTGTTTATGAGACGTGGACAAACAAACCACAATGAAGTAGTCATCTGAACACCATAGAGAAACAAATTAAGTATTAACTACCCCTGTTGATGTTGCTCGCAACATTATTGGCTCGCTAGAACACGTGGTAGCCTTTACTTTACATTCATATAATGTGGAAGTATTTCCCATGACAACCCTGTTAACTGCATCTTAACGGCTTCCATTTAAAAACCCAAGGATAATCTTTACGTTACGTTGATCGTGATCCTGGCATAAATAGCTAAATATCTATAATTCTGGAGAAAGAATAGAAAACACAATATGATGGGGATGACGCGGGGAAAGAAATCCAATGCACCCTGTAAGGCACATATCTATACACTCTGAGAATAAAGCTTGTAAATAATATAAAATTACCCGTGGAATGTTGTACAGCAGTGTTTCTAATTTTTTTTATATTGTACCCCTTGAACATGATTAAAAGTTTAATTCAAATAATCGTTATGATCAGTTAAAAAAAAAATTACTGTAAAAATTCTGTTGAAAAGTTATATACAAATTCTTCACACATTCATTCAAAAATAAAGAAAAAAAAGTAAACCTAAACACGATATTTTCAAATCAAAATTTTTAATTGTAATTCTGGAGCTGATATATTATGAATCCTGAAGTTTATCAGTGAAAGGGGTGTGGCTGCATGGCTTGGCACAACATTTTAATGTTTAGTTGTTCAGTTGAAACTTTCAAGCGGAGGTCCGGCTCCAAATTTATCTTATTGCGGTACTTATTTTTAGGTTCACTATGGATGAAAAACCACTCTCAGAGAGATATGTTGATGGGAAAAGAATAATAAAATGCTAATTCAGAAGGTGTCAAGTAGAGGGTTGAAAATTTTCAGAAATCGATCCCCAACCGAGAAAATAGGGGTAAAAGAGGGTGTAAATAACCAGATAATGGTAATTTCCAACAAATATTGTTTTTTATAAGTCCCTTGTTATTTTGCCAGCTTTCCCTTGAGAGCTGCTCGCATACTCCCTGAATGGTGCCCGCGTAACCCAATTTGAGAATCGCTGTTGTAGATTATTTCCAGAGTGATCAAGGTTAGTTGAAATTGTAACTGTGAATTGCTCTCAACTCTTAGTAGAACATTCATAGGCAATTTATAAATAGAAATATATTCTTCTGTAAGAAATTTGCAACAAAATTATGTGTGATTGATAAATTCGGGAAAGACTGTGTGAAAATATATTACCGGTACAGTTTTAATCAATTCTTCTTACCCTGACAACACTCCATGACACGCCACTGTAAATTACTTTGATTATTTGAAAAAAACACTTTAGATCATAGATACATACAAATATTATTTTTATTTACCTACCTCTAAATGACCACGAGAGTGCTTAAACTATCTCCAACACCCCGCCTCCCCCCTTTTAGATTCGAGAGATGGATTATATAAGATCCTTTTTAGTGGCCGCCGCACGGTCTAAGGCATCACTCTCGCAATAGACTGGCCTGCCGATGTTGGGGATACCAAGGTTTGAATCCCGGTCGGTCGTACTGAGAGTGGTTGTTCCTAAAATGGTTTTACACTTTCCACCCACGCAAATAAGGGTACACATATACGATTTTTAACCATTCTCATCCCTAACACACTAGCGTAATCCTTATACTACTATGAAGCCACATGGCTGACTCACTCACTGACACTGTTTACCCACTTCCAGATGAGCTAAACACTAGAAATTAGTCAAACTTATATCTTCTGCCTGTAACAAACGGAAAAATTCCAAAAAGTTTAAAAAAATTGTTCACTACAGAAAAAAAATCAAAATAACGGAGCAACTTTAAAGTCGGTGCGGAGCTTTCTTTCGAGGTTTCTTGTGGCTAAACGGTAAGACCTAAAAAAAAAACAGCTATGGAATTACATTAATTAACATCAACTTAGAAATAAAACTCATTGGAGGTTTGGAGGCATAGCCCCCAACGATCAAAGCGAGTCAGTATATATCAACTCGGACGGGTAGCAAGATGGAGTACTAAGAGAAATTACATAAGATTTTGTTCATGACCCAGTTCATATGTATTAGGATGAATGTTTTATTTTCTCATTAACTAGTGATATTTTCATCAGTGGGCAGGCGGATTAAAAGATAAGTTTATCAAGTCTGCTTTACCAGTGATGAGGTTTTCAGGGTGGAAAATCTCGGCCAGGTGTACTTAAGATGACTTTACTCAATAATTTACTATTTTTTCTTCGCAGAAATTCGTGCACACTTCCTCTAAAAAATCTACCTTTCTCCTCTACCTCATTAAGGTGGATATGCGAATAGCCCGGAAGATTATTAAAAGTGGTTTCACACACACACGGTAGAATGCCGATTATTCAGATTGCCAATCAACCGAATCACCGCAACCAAGAAATGCAGGACTGGTTTTGACGTAAGTCTTACGCCTTTCCCCTCTTCATCAATAATTAAACTTATTTCCATCCTTCCTCCTATCTCACTTCCACCCACCCCCACTAAGCCCGTGTAGTCGTTATTCCTGTGCATTCCTATTCACTTTGTCATAAATAAATAATGATTACATTAATTAATTTTTCATGTTTCATATGTTTTTAAAGTTTCTTTTTATATTTTAATATTATCGTAATAGTACGTTCTGGTAGTGTATTTTTGTGATGGATTTTTTTACTTGATACATTATTATTATTATTATTATTATTATTATTATTATTATTATTATTATATTAGCACCGTGTCTTACTACCCATTCGGGTTATACGCACTTACGCTAATGTGTAATGGTAGGGTGATTGCGAGATGAAATGAAGGACCTACAGTTTAACCAGGAATCCGAACCACGGTGGAGGCCTGGCATTCCCACATTCACAAGATGTCTTGTCAGAGGTGAAGGAAGGGTTTGGCAATCAGATAGATTTGTACCGGGACCAAGGAATGAACCCCGAACCCCCAGCTCAGAAGCCCGACACCTTACTCCTAGACCACCAGGTCACCTCTACTTAATAAAGTCATTCAAATTTGTTATTCTCTGAACCACCGTTGTCACAAATCAATTCAGGTATCTACCAGCTTTCTACTTTATATTGGTTTACGTTTGTATGTGGGGGAGTGAGGGGAGAGGATTGAGTGAGGATTAAGACTTCTGGGACCCCCAGAACCACTTACAATCTTTTTTACGTGTCTGCGTCAATGTTAATAAATGTATAGATACCGTTAATATATATATATATATATATTTGTATAATAATCTAGTTCAATACTATACAACGCACGATTCACAAAATGTCTGTTCCCGTGGCGACAGAAATTAGTTTGCCGAGTCACCAAATGTTTATTAAAGTCACGTCGACGTCCTGCTAATCGTTTTGCTACACCACCTACGTACGTGTATCAACATAATACAGGTAGTCTGCAATATCCTCAGCGTGACCGATGTGCGTTTCGGCTCATTTCACATACCTTTAGGGTTTAGGAAGGGGGGGTTACCGTCGGATTTGTCTGCTCTGAACTAAATAGCAAGCTTGAGAGGGCAGTAGTCAAATATATCTGCTTTTGGGTTGAATGGCTTTTCCGGAGATCTGGGCGAGTTAATAACGCTTATTGCATCCATATACGTAAAAAAAAATTAGACGTTTAATTTGAGCATAAATGTTTAAAAATAATTAAATTAGAGATAATTTAAAACGTTCTAATGTATTACTTACATCTCAAGAGACGAAAAAGAAAATTAATACGTAGCTAAAATAAAAAATGTGTTTGTTTTTAATAATTGTAATTAAGAAACTTTACATATTTATACAGGTTTCATAAAATATTATTATTATTACATTTAAAACTTTTTTGTATTTGCATTTCATTTTATTATCCGTTTTGTTTAATTGCATATTCATACCACCGAGATAGCAACTAGGACGGTATGCACTGATTTTTGTAAGAGTGAATCTAAATAGCATTTGCTTTTCCATCAGAATACTAATATAAAAAAGGTTATGCCCGGAAAAAAGTGTTTTGTGATGTCCATTCCATCAAAAATCATTTTAGAGGAAATTTACTTCCTTTCTCGTGGAGGTAAATTGAGAAACCACTTATAAAAACTCCCTCTCAGTTCTTCCGAGCAAGACTCAAACTCCAATCTCCTCGTTACCGGTAGTCTAAGAAAGTTACGAGTGTGACACCTTACTGTAGGTGTGTCAAACAAGTTTGATTATTAGATCCATATTGAAAATTTAAAATAATGTGGAGGAAGCCTTTAAAAAATATATTATTTTCCCCTTATAAAGTGAAAATAGCTCAATATTAGTACATTAAAGCATGAAGCCCTGAACTGCAATTTTAACATGCCTGCCTTTGACTATATGACCACCTGTGCAGATGTTTTTAAATTTAAATTATCATATTTTTTAATTTCAATTTATTCTAGGTATTTAAAATGAACTTTCTAATACTACTGATTAAATCAGCACACGTCTTGCAAACTAAATTAAATCTAAAACTGACACAAGATTCAGCTCCCGGTCGTTAATTAATCAATTTGAAAGAGGAAACCAACATTTACATTTTTTGACCTTTTTCATTTATCAAATTTTGGACCCTAGATCAATATACAGACACGCTACAGACTGACTTGTCGGACTTGTGTATATCAATTCCATATTCAATCATTTGTCCACTACAGTAAAGGAATAGTAAACTAGTATCTTATTTTTGTTTGATTATAATGATTTTCCCGACCCGGTGGGCATGTATATGAAGGCACAAGTCTCGCCTTGTCAGGTATCATTAAAACCTAATTTGTATGATGGTTATGAACCTTCCCGATCCAGTGAGCACGTAGATGAAGGCACCAGTCTCACCTTGTCTGGTTTCTTTAAAATCTAATTTGTATGATTATTATGAACATTCTATAACCAGCAGACATAGGTACTAAGGCACCAGTAATGCTTTATCTGATTTGCCAGTAATGGGTAGGTCATACTTTAAATCTGAGCTGGGTATACTTGCGTGTCTTTCCCTAAATTTTATACCTCTCATTACAGTAAATGTACACGTTTCTCATCTCCTTATCTATTGGTATTAGAAACAAATACTCCAGTGATGTTATAAATTGTGAGTGTGGAAAAAATAATTATTATGACTCTACCTTTGGTTTATTTAGTTAAATATTATAAAAAAATTAGTTTTAGCCTACGTTTCATCTGTTATAAGAGCTAATCTGTATATAGGTTGTTAAATATCACGAAATTGCAGACTCCCCGAGTATATACCTTATTTATCTATATCATATGCTTAATAGCCTAATCGTAAACAGGAGCTCTTAATGACTTAAACGTGTTTTGTTAAAACACATGACACATAAAGGGTTTGTGGATGTACTTGTGTGGACACTGCTTTCCCTATCCGAATTCTACATATGAAATATTAATTCTAGCACGATTCTTGGTCATAGCACGTAACATAAACATAGACAGTAATTTCTCGCTTCAATCGTAGATAAAAGCAAGATAGGCACATATACCAATATACGAAAACTAGTCTATCTAGATTTTTTCTTAAAGTTGCTGCTATTTTAATGTTTAGAAAAATATATATCTTTATTAAAATATGTTTTATATAAGTAGTTAAAATATTAAAAGTCTTTTAAATTCATACATTTTAAACTAAGTGGGAGGCATGGATTATGTTGAATTGAGATCATTTTGTCATCAGCGTGCTATAAATTGATAGAGAATTTTTAAAGTAATTTTAAATTAGATAATTAATTTTGTATTTGATTCTAATGTGTCTTATGAATTCTTACCGTAAATCCTACACATGAATGTTTGGTTTCTCTCTTATGGAGTTTTTCAACAAATATTTATTTATTATATATTGTATAGACCATTTCTGTGGTCTTGTTGTCGGAGTTACTAGCTACTGATTTAGAAGTATTGGTTTCTATCCTTGATTCTTTCTGATTTTTTTAAATAAGGCAATGGTCTGGAACGGGGTCAACTCAGCCTTTTGAGGATAGATGAGGAGCTACTTGAATGAAAAATTTGCGTCTTTGGTTAAGAAAACTGATATCAACGGCTGGAGGGTTAGTTGTACAGATCACAAGACACCTTCTATCCAAATTACTTACTTAAACTGCATTTTAAACTAAGTATATCAGTATGTTTTAATGATTTATTTGGACTGGTGACTTACTATAAGAATGTAAACTTTAGTAAGATTCTTTAACCTCGGTGGCCTTGGGGTAAAGTGTTTGCCTTGGGTTCAAAACCATCTGGAGTCGGTGGATGTTTCTTGAGCGCTAAAAATCCATATCACAATTCTTTAGAAAGGGAAGTAGAAATGTCGGTCGGTTTCCATGTCAATTGTGGCATGTAAAAGAACCTTGGAAGTTATGTGAAAATACCTTTCCCGGCAACATTGATAAGCCTTTTTGTTCTCGCTCATAGAAATTATCGTGTGGTGATATAATAAATCGGTTCAGAAATTGCACGTTAAATACCTTAAATGAATACAGTCAGATTAAGATAGAAAGGGACATTACTAACAGTTACAAATTAGTAAATCTATTTGTTTTGTGTATATATATATATATATATATATATATATATAATATATATATATATATATATATCACATGGATGATATATATATATATATAACATGATTGATATATATTATATATACATGGATTGATATATATATATACATATAAATCCATGTTATTTTAATCTATAACTTCCAATATATAGACCCCTAATTTCATACATGCATACATACATACATACACAATCACGCATTCCATCCATTTTGTATTTCTTTTTGTGAGGGTGTACAGAAGTAAACATAATGTTTATATGGAAAAGTAAGTAATAAAAATGTTAAACTATTTGAGACAAAAAATGAAGGAAATGTGAAAGTGAAGGCTTCCCCTCACAGGATATTACTATTAAAAAAAACTCTGTTCCGAATTTCCTACTTGGCGTGGAGTAGAGCTAAAATAAACTACGCAAACATTTGGCTATTCCCCTCGCCATAAAAAAAAAACGTTCTATTTCTGGAACATATGAATACATTAATTTGAATATTTGCTTAACCTTCATAAAAGTGAAAAAGTTTAACGTATTTATATTATCTTGCGATTCTCTAAGTGCGAGAGTAAATTGTGAGATTTTATTTAATTTCTAGTCCCAAGTCACATAAATGCTGCTTAGGTCATTCAATATCGCAAGGGAAAATATGAATGGTGTCTTGAAAATACCCTTGAAAGAGAAACCAAAGAATTTTTGTATTATTTTTTTCTCTTAAAGAACAAAAATGTAATCCATTTTAAGAATTTAGCGAGTTAAGTAATAGAATGTTGCTTCGGACAACTCTCAAAGTGTAATACTAGTTTATAGATTTAACGATTTAATATTTTATTAAAACACCGTCTGAAATCTTAGATACTGCCCAATGAATTTAGTTGTCTTTGGTTCAACTCCCAATGTATTTTTTTTTGTGAAATTTGACACTCCTTTCAGAGACTTTAGTTATTAAAAAAGACTGGGTGTTTATGTATATTTTATAACTAGGCAAATTTATATTTCATGTGCTTATATTATTAGCCTGTTAGAAAGTAGACTCTAAATTTGTATGGTAAAATATATATTAGTATATTTTAAAGACGATATTTTTGACACTAAAATTGTCAAAAATATGTTATCTAGATCATCAAAAAAGAGTATATATTTAATTTTAAACAAGTAATTTCATACATAAAGTATGGGAAATCACATTATGGTGATAAAAGCCTTCATATCACCTGATCACATTTAAGTTCAGTAGCAAGTATGCAAGCAAATAAGTAGGTACTCAATTTGAGCGGGAACATGCCAAGTCGAGCTTTATAAAATATAAATATAAAATAATTTGAAATGAGGTAGAGATATTTTTCTATGCAGTATCATTGCTTATATTAAAAATATTGATATACTAATATAATAGTTCATATAAATACCATTTTTAAAAACCATGTCGTTCACATAAATCCGAAAGTTTCTTTCAAATTAAATACACGTTTTGAACAAAGGTGTACAAGTCATGTTATATTCCTAATTTAAAGAAAATAATCAAAATTAATATCCCAACCTTTACTTCTGAAGCTATTATAATAGTAAAACATATCAAGCTCATCTAAAAACAATTGTGAGTCCTATGTCCTATGTCCTTAAAAATTATGACAAGGGTGTGAAAACTCACCTTGGTGAGTACGTGAATCAAATATCACGTTCAACTTGTCTGATTTACCAGTGATGAGGATCTAGAGGTTCGAAACCATGGCAGGGTGTACTGAGAATGCTCACCTCTAAATGATGTCCTACTTTGCTTCCACGCAAATGTGAGTGCATTTCATCTAAAAAATTAGCACTGCAGCTTTCTAACGGTTCGGTTATAGGCTCATGTACTAATAACTCTAATAGTTTTAGATATGAGGAAGGTTATATTTTATAGAAGGTTCTATCAAATTTACTGGGAAGGAGAGTGGAAAACCTTTTTGTAAAATCTACCCTCAATACACCCGACTGAGACTTGAACCTCGATCTCACCGTCATCAGCAGATTTGTCTATTGCAAGAGTGACGCCTATTCTAGTCTACTGCGAAAGTAGCGCGTTAGACCACGTGGACATCCTCTAGATAATTCCTCGTCTTATCCCTTCTAGTTTTATAAAATGGGATTAAATGGTAGTAAGATACGGGCATAAAAGAGTACAAAATGACGATTTTGATATGTAAACTTTTTTTTTTTCTCTCTTTTTGTAGGTCCCACATCACATTTTACCCTTACACATACGAACAAGTGCACTTAAGCAACGTGTACTCTAACAATGTTGCTGCGTAAGGCTTCAGGGTTCTAATTCATTAACGGTCGACTTGCTACCGTATTAAATAGCGTATGCAAATAATGTCCCCATAAAATGTTCTAAATTACCTCTACAGCTCATACAGCACGAGAAGCGGTAGAGGAGAGTTAACAACGCGAATATAAAATTTACCAAGGCAAGAGGACACTGAATTGGGCATAGCCAAAGAGAGTTTGTAATAGTTAACACATGTAATATAAGAGGAATAAAGAAAAAATTTAATTAGAGTTTATACAAAATATTGATTTTTCTTAAATATATATTGTTTACTCTAAAAGAAAAATATATTCCACTAGGTTTATCCAATATTAGGAATGGAAAAGTTGTAACAGAAATTCCCGTCTTGTAAATCTGCAACAGTGAAAAAGATGTTATTTAAATAATTAATATATTCAATAGCTTAGATTTTAATTTTACTAAAAAGGGATATACAAAAGTATGTAGCATAGTTATTTTGTGTCGTTTTAAGTTTCCATTTATTATATTAATTTAATGTTTTAAATATTATATCAATATTTTTCTGACTAGGAAAATTTATACTTTAGTGATATATGTACATATATATATATATTATATTAATGAACCAAAATTTGTTTGATTCGTAAGATGGCTAATTTCACTCTTGGGGTGCAGCACAAATTGACCATTTTATGAATGGAAATTTTTTTGTCATTCGGTGAACTGGCTCCTTCACTTGTTCATTTCACGGACTCACAAAAACTTGTCCTGTCATTAATTGAATAGCACCTGTGCCACCCAGTTCGTGAAATAGGAAGCTACCATCGTCACCCAATTCATTAACTGGAAGAGTTTTGACCCGATCCGTGAAATATACAACCGAAGATCAAGTTTATTCTTTAAATTAATTTAACATGAAATCGTTTTAAAATGGAAGGTTAGGTTAATTTAGGTAGGTTTAATTTAATATATCATAAAACGAGTTTTAGTTAGTGTTAGTTTCAGTTCATGATATAGACAAGAGGTATTGCAATTTTTGCCCAGTGGTGAAATAGTCAACATAAGAAGCCAGCTCACGAAAATTGACAGAAATTTGCCCAACTCAAGAAATGGCCAGTTTCACTATTAGGGTATAACATATATATATATATATATTTAAAGAAAAATTATCAAGTATATATTATATTGTGTAAGTAGTCTAAGTAAGAAACCATGGTCCAGGCAGAAAAGAACTTGGCTAACTGTATGAAAACGCAAAGAGGTAGTTGATTTTAAGATGATGCATTATAATTATCCATTAAAAATTGTTTGGAATCACATATTGTAAATCCCACCTCAGTCTCCATGTACACGATGGTTACTAAAACGCAGTCTGCCAAATCTAAGTCAAGAGTACCGACCAACAAACCAAACCTGCCATCGCACCACTACAAACATAGAATAAGATAACAAAACAAATGTTATTTCAAGAAGTCTACAATTTCAAGTGAATCCCTTTTACTGACTATTTAATGATTACATTATAATGGCTAAGACAGAAAAATTAAACTATACATATTCCTCAAAATGAGATTATCAATCGGAAATTTCAGCCATCTTGATTTATTTTGATATCTAATTTTTAGATAAAGCTATAGGTAGAGAATTATGAGTATGTATAAAACAATTAGTATGGTGCACCGCACATATTGTCTCTCACTCTTTCTCTTTTATCTTAAAATAGAGACTTTGCCTAAAAACTTATAAAAACATTTTAAATGAAATAATTTAAACTGATACAAAAACACTTAATCAAAGAGCAAAGGTACATGTAAAAATATACGTTGTTACAGAAACATTGAGAAAAGAGGAGCAATTCTGTCCTTCAAAGATCATAACAATCGATTTCATATTTTTGAGATATCCATGAAAACATATGGTTGCTAATAGCTCTGAAACGTTTGGCTTTATAAAAATATATTCCATATTAAAGTATTTTTAATTCCCACGGTATATATGTTAAATGTAATCTTAGGTGTCAAGGATACGAAGGCCATTTTTAATATGTTTGATGTTAATTGTAGTCTTAGTTATCTAGGATGAGGAAGAAGAAGATTTTAGTACCTTTCACCAACCAAAACAACCATTAATCCACTAGCGGTGTTGTAGCCACCCCTAGCGGCTGCCGTTCACTCTTTGGGAACCCCTTATTTAACATGTTGTATATTATATTCCAACATATTTCAGTGAAGATTCAAAACGCCTGTTTCCTTAAAATAACACATCCTTCAACAGCCTTTTCACCCCAATTAAATCCCCCCTCCCAACCACCATATATTGTTTAGAATAATTTAGCTTTGAATTCCTAACTCCCTTACACGAAAACAACCCTTCCTGGCATCCCTTAGAAACAGGGCAATCATTACCAGAGAAATCCCCCAGCGCTGCTTTGGTCTGTGCTAGCGTGATCTTCCCTTGGGATACCCCCGCAAAAGCTGACACACCCCCTCACTACCTCTCTCTTCTCCTAGGTACGACCATCGCGTTAATTCAACCAAACATATCCTATCTCGTGGCTCTTGAATTCTGTCCGGTGACGGATGTGACGTCACGAGGACAGGGGTGGGAGCCCAATAATTCATCCCAAGACTATCATTGTTTTTAGGGGAATTTTGCAATTACGTGTCCGCGAGACAGTAGGACAAATGGTTTAGAACCGAATTACGTAACTATTAAATTTTTTCCCCGAGCGTTTAACCACTTGTTTATAGCTTACGCTTTTATTGGTCAAGCAAGGTTCTGTTTTCACTTGAACTTTTAGATTATTTTTTTTGCAACTAGTTTTACAACTTGTCCATAAGTACCAATTACGTCACTGAGGTAGGGATGAGTAAGGTTGAATTTAGAGGAATTGTACTCATGTTTGCATAAAGTAAGATGGAAATTCTCTTTGAAAAACCACCCTCAGTACACCCGACCGAGATTTGAGCCCAATTCCCCTGGTAGTTTAGTCCAACACGATAGTGAAGCCACCGAAGCAAGATTTTGGCGTTTCAACCCATCTGTCTCATCGAATATTTGCTACGTAGTAACTGTCCAATGCATAGACCAATTTTTAACGAAATTGGAAAGAGACATTCTTTGAACATAGTTCAAATGTGTATGTATATAGTTATTCAATTAGGTTTTCCATTTAAAATTGCAACCGCTCAAAGGATTTTCGTTTAATAGTTCATTTAAGTGATCTTTACTTATAATCTCAGCAATATAATTAAAACATTTGATGCATTTTAAAAAATATTTTTACATAAGCTTATTGTAAAATTGACATCTTAAAACTACGTAAGCAGGTCATTATTTATAGCTATTAATGTATTATTAAATATATACTAATATTTTTTCTCTTTAACTTGATCAAGTAAATTAAATTGTAGGTCCCCCAACCCAAGCCTTTTTTGTTCCCTTACCTAAAAGATGGAGATATTTACTTAGAACTCGTAAAATATATTAAACAAAATAATAATTTTTCACAGGAAAATAATGGGAAAAAGATCATCACATTTTACCAAAGAGCAAAGATGAAATAATATTCACTGTTACAAAAACATTGTGAAAGGAGAAACTTTTCCGTTTACAAAGGACATAACAATTAATTCTCATTTTCCTATACTTGTATTTCAAAAATTTATTTTCTTATAGCTCAGAAAATATGTTTTTTTTTTTTTTTAAATACTGTTTCAATACCCATTTAAAAACCAACGCCTTTGGTTATGGTCGTGCACTGTGTCTCATTGGACTTTATAGAACAATGATTGCGAATGGGAATAATATTTTATTGAGTCTCAAAATCTGGGAGACGCACTTATATTAAATACTCTATAATATCTCAAATATTCGCTCCAATTAAAGTGTGAAATTGTTCATAGGGTGAAGATTTAATTATAAACAATATTATATATAATATACTTTTTAGTGTTTGGGGGACTACCATTATAACTGCATCTTGTTTGGTTAGGAATTACAAGTCTGCAAATTTCAAATAAGTACCTGGATATTCTGGCCTCCACCCATTATAGGAGCCCCTTAAAAATTTTCCATCAGTAAATATTATTGTATCCATTAGGGCTAGGAGCCACCTATCTGAAATTTTCAGATTTTAGGTGTTCTGAGCTCAAATTTTTTACTTTAGTTTTTTGTAAATTATATTTCGATTAAGCTAAGTGTTACTTGCCTGAAATTTTCGGTTTCATAGCTCATCTGGGCTTCAATAATTTTTGAATTAATTTTTTTTTTTTTTTTTTTTTTTTAGAAAAACCCACCTTTGAGGGCCCCGAAGTAAGTTTTAGATCACCAAGGTTATTTTTTCATTCTTTTGGGCTATGGCATACCTGTCTAAAAAGTTTAAGATTACTTGAACAAGCTGGACTTAGACATTTTTTGATTTTGTGTTTTGTGGATTCCCCCTCAGTTTGGGTGATCTCGTGGAATATTTTGATCACATGCAATCCTGCACGTTTTTGGGTGAGGGTATAAGTATAAGTACTGCAAAATTTCAGTAACTAAGATTCTAGATTTTTTGCTGAGCATAGGAACTTTTACTAGAGTACTTAAAATAAATGTGTTTTTTTGTTTTAATAGCTCTACAACTTTGCAATTATATATTATTTCTTATCTTAAAATACTGTGGAGATGATCAAAATCGGAAACATATTGCTATTATTCACCACCCCTAAAAATAGAAATGTGCATTATTTTTGTAATTTTAAGCAGTGCCAAGTTAATAATTATTAATAAACTTTTTTTTCTGATTTAAAAAAATCATTTTTTTTCCTTTAAACTCTAAAGTAAATTACCTTTAATTTTTGGATGAAATATATAATCTATATAATCCCAAAAACTACTCTGAAAAACCTCATGAAAATACTAGGTACTAAGTCTTGGCCCAATCGGTAACATGGTTTCAGCTCTAGGCCAAGGTATAGACACACAGACGGATGGCATCGCAAAAATAATCTTTTCTGCCTCAGGTTATGAAGCATCGATATTCATCAAAATCTCGAATTCAAATTTTTTGACACTCACATATTTCTCTCACCAAGGGTTCGAGATAAAGTAAACATATACTTGAAATCCTAGGGGGAATTACAAGAGATATTCAAACTTTAAATCCAAAGAGGAATATTAAGACCTTATCAACGATTATAACATGTAGGGGCGAGGTATATTGTTCACAGTAAATGTGGTTTATTGTTTTAGTCTGTAGTTGGAATCAGATGGGATAGACCTCTTGGAAACTAAATAAAACGAGAAAATTGTACAAACTTTATTATAGTGTGTATTATAGATTCCAAGTTAATTTTCAAAAATAGGTTTTGAGTAAACTACTCTTAAGTAAGTTTTCCTCATAAAAAACAAACATATAACTTGTTGATCCTAATAATCCCACTTTATATATAAATTTTAAACCAAATTATTCAAACATGTGTACTAAAATTCAAATTTTCAAAAATAAATTAAAAGATTATGATTTTTCTTTAAAATTCAATCTCAAAGTCAGTTAGTCAATACTAGAAAAACATATTTCAATTTATTTTTTGCCTGTTAGTTCGAAGAAAATTTCGAAACAGGCCAATAATCTTCAGAGTCATCAACATGCTCTAAAGCTTGATGCTTTAAATCGTCATCACTAGCATCCGATAATCCTCAAGAACATTAATTGACCTTTTCCCAGCAATATAACTGAAACCACAATGTGATATTAAAAAGTCCATAATACCATCCTCTTCATACATGTGAGTGTCACTCACTTTATAAAGTGATTTTTGAACAAACTGAAGTACACTATCAGTTTCCACTCTCCTTAAGACTGGAGAACTGAATGTGACATCGGTGACCTGGTGGTCTAGGGGTAAGGTGTCAGACTTCTATGCTGGCGGCCGGGTTCAATCCTCGGTCCCGGCAAAGATTTATCTGATTACCAAACCCTTCCTTCACCTCTGACAAGACATCTTGTGAATGTGAGGAATGCCAGGCCTCCACTGTGGTTCGGATTCCACGTTAAGCTGTAGGTCCTTCAGTTCATCTCACAATCACCCTACCATTACATATTAGCGTAAAGTGCGTATAACCCGAATGGGTAGTAAGACGCGGTGCTAATAATAATGAAGTGATATCACCTTTCTGTTGTTTGTATCTATGAAAGTAACTGAGAGCTATGTTTAGGGACAGTAATTATTCTAAAAATAGTATTTTAGTCAACAGATGGTACATCGACTGATTGAATGGGTCAGCGCCGCCCCTGGCCTCAGTCAACCGCGTCATTTTGCTAGTGCCAGCAACATCACTGAAGGTGATATTTCGGCGAGGCTCACTTGACCGCTTGGTGGCCAACAATCTTGTTTACATTTCCTAGCCACGTGTCGGGGAAGAGAGCATCGAAAACACTTAGCATCATCAGTGGACACATACACCAGCGATGGAAAATTAATAGGGAGTGGGTGACCTGTCGGTCTAGGGGTAAGGTGTCTGACTTCTGTGCTAGGGGTTCGGGGCTCAATCCTCGCTCCTGGCAATGATCTATCTGATTACCAAACCCTTCCTTCACCTCTAACAAGACGTGTGTTAATCACAACTTGTGAATGTGTGGAATGCCAGGCATCCACCGTGGTTCGGATCTCACGTTAAATTGTAGGTCCTCCATTTCACCTCACAATCATCCTACCATTACACATTAGCGTAAGTGCGTACAACCCAAACAAGTAGTAAGACGTGATGATGATGATGATGATGAAGATGATGATAATAATTATAATAATAGGAAGTTGTTCTTACCTGTTGAGCAGTTTAAAATTGTTAAAATCTAAAGCTGATTTTAATTTCCCTCACCTGACTTGTAATTTTCCTTATTTTGATAAATGTTGTTAAAAACAAATAATTTGTAATATCTGATGAGAGACTGAACAGTACTACTTTAGTATAATATATAGAAAATCTTTGTAATAGGATAAAAATATTGCATATGGGTACTCCCACATCTTTTAACGTTTTATTAACACTATCCCCATTTTCCAGAGAAAAAAAACACTTTTCCATCAGCTATGTTAGACGAATAAAGCATATTGTGTGATCACACACTACACATACTAAACAATTAATCATCTAACACTTAAGAGAACAACGGTGTCCAAAACAATTACCAGTTTGTGGTCGGGCCTGTTCTATGACATTCAATACCGTCTAGGTTCTGAACCAGCACTTTTGAGTCAGCTCCTCTCATGTGGAGGACAACACATCAAAGTTCACTCGTAAATAGATAAACAAAGAATATTCTCAAGGTTAATATAACACAAAATTTACGGCGTAGCACATACGTCAATTTTCAATGAGATCAGCAGAAAGACACAATTGAAAAACCACTTTATTTGGGTTTATGCTCGCAAAAAAGTAAAGATTCATCATAATCTCAATATCAATTTTTCACGATCAAAATATTTTTTCTTGATATGAGCAAGCAAAACACACTCTTTTTTTTTTGCGGTTAACATTGAGAACATTTTAATATATTTTCATTATAATTTTATATTATCTGTAAAATATGACAAATCTCAGATCACATGACCTTACATATAATAATATTAAAATTGTTTTTGTAATCTTTGTAACTGACAAAAGACTTTCTACTTATCTGTAAATGACTTTTGTTAACTAAAGGGCACCCACTTCGGTGTAGCATGGTCTAAGGCGCTACTCTCGCAGTAGACTAGACTGCCGATGACGGGAAGATTTAAGGTCAAATCTCAGTCTGGTGTTCTAAGGGTTTTTCAAAATGTATTTCTACTCCTCTCTTCACGCAAATGCAGGTACACTTTCTCTAAATTTAACATTCCTAACACCAAAAATCATTAGTGTAATTAGTGTGTAAGCGTATACGAATAGTAACACAAAGTGATCAAAAAGACTAATGTGTGCAATTCATCTGATGAGCTTCCTTTTAAATATTTAATTTGAATAAAAATTAATTAAATTTTGAACAGGGACAACAATCATCAGTTCAACATAAACCGGTTTATAATGTAATGTTTAAGTATATTTTCCAATTTTTTTATACAAATTGATATAATGAGGATTAAATATGTTATTATCAAGTGCGATTGTCGATATTTTCTTTAAATTTCACCTTGTATTTGCCTTTAATAGGATTTTACCTTTAATAAATTTAATTTTTTGTTTGTTTTAGATTGTTAACGTGCACTTTTTTAACAGATTGATTATATCAGCAGACGACTTATAAACTAACTTAAATCTAGAACAAATACAAAATACAGTACACAGCCGTTAATTCATCACTGTAAAAGGAGAAACTCACATTTCATTAAGGACAAGTTTTTCAATCATGTCAGGAATCGAAACCATGACGTGTAGCTCAGTAGACATACACGCTACCGACTGAGCTAAGGTGTTGTACCGTATCAATTCCTTCACACTAATATGAACAATTATGTCTAGCCATTTGTCCCTATTTAAGATTATGTATTTCTATTGGTGTCTGTATTTGGCTCGGGCACGCTTAGACGAACGATCTACTTTATTTTATTCACAAGGTTCAGTCTTCCCATTGTGCGGTTTTCCACGTTCCTGAAACATTAGAACATTTATTTACGACTTGTCTTGTACATCAATTGGCACGGGTAAATTACATTCATAATTATATTACAGATTTTTCTTTATTTAATGTGTTACACTCAGACAACGTTACTTTGTATAAGCAGCTGTTTAATTTCCTTCTACATATAAATATGCCGGTATAGTCACAGACAAATATCTTCTCGGTTATACCGTAGATGAGACTCGTAATTGTAATTAGTTTAGGGCTAGGTTATGTGGTTTAAACGGGACTGAACCCAAGAAAGTGACATCGCAAGTGAATCATATACGAGTGTTCCTGGCTGATTAAAATACATGTTTTATTTTCCTTCAATGGCACTGAAGATATTGTCGTCAATAAGCCAGGAGCACTTGTATTTGAATAACTCCAGATTCCACTTTCTTGATTTTCTTATTAGTTCACTCCAGTTCTGACACAACTAACCTAGCCCTATCTCACCACGAATTTCGTCTATCAGATAACCGGGAAGACATATTTTGTTCGTCTCAACACCGACATATTTATATTTAGAAGGGAATTGTACAGCCTCCTATACAAAGTAACTTTGAGCGCAATACATTGACTAAAGAAAAGTCTGTAATATAATTAAGAATGTAATTTCCCCGAGCCAACTAATTAATGTACAGGGCAGGTCATAAATATATGTTCTAATCTTTACGGACCGTGGAAAATCACACAATGTGAGGACGGTACCTTACGCATAAAAAAATAAATGTCTTCAGTGCAATTGAATAAATAAAAAAAGATAATAAATATTAAATTATAATTGTTTTAATATAGATAAAATTATAATATTTTGGTCTTGAATATGACACACCACTATTAGTGGTGTGGTCGGTTTCTTGTATGGATATGCCGTTTGGGGTTAAGGTGAATTATGTATTTATTGTTGGTAGAATTGGGATCGTCTATCCCCTTCCCCTCTTCCCCTTGCGTCAGTATGGTCTGTCTTCACTCGATGTATAGACGTGTTTGTTTTTTTTTTAAGGTAGTGTTTATGATCGACACGTGTTAAGAGGGGCCGGTTTGTCTATCAAGTGGTTTTTTTTTATATGTTGGAAACAGGTGGTTCGTTCATAATGCGAGTTTATTGCCTGTTGTGTGCTGTGTGTCGTATATAATAATAATTAAAACTACTATATTTATTCTTATAACGTGCATTATCGCCCAGTGTTGATTTATTAAATTCTACATAAAGACCACGTGACAGTCGATGAACCAATTCAACCTCACAAGTTCCGCTGCTGCTGTTTCGCAGGTGGTGGTGACACCTGGTTCAGGTAGGGCTATACCTGTTTATTTTTCTAGACCACGTCCTTTACAAATACCTTACTCTACCTTGATTTCTGTGACCATCACGAACAGTAATTACGAGGTAAGCGAGGTCAAGCGCCAAGGTGAGTTATATTACCAGAGTTTTTAATTATTATATTTTATTTCCATTTCCCTTGTATATGATTGTTTTTTTCACAGCAAACGTACCCCCAATTAGAAATTAATTAATCATTAGTTACCCACTTCGGTGGCTGTGTGGTCAAACGCGTGACTCTCGAGTTAGACTAGACTGCCAAGGACGGGAAGATCGGGGTTTTAACCCGGTCGAGTGCACTGAGGGTGGTTTTTCCTAAATGGTTTCTCAATATATTTCCACACAAATGCTGGTAGATGATATCTAAAATGCTTCCTTCCTCATCACAACCTCATTACAGTAATTATCATAATTGCGGTATATATACACGGTGGTAAAAAATTCATAAAACCTTTTAAATTTCTTATAATTACCGGGATATTTTCTATCATAAATAGCCGCACAAGATCCTACTTGAGGAGAGAATGGGGTCAATGGGAAACAACAATGTAAATAAAAATATTGCCAGTGCAATGAACTAGGATCAAACCTCAGTCTTTCAAACAAGAATCTGGATCGCTAATAACTCCCTCAGAGTCTAATTTTAACCTAGGAAGTTTTTTTTCTGCGTCATTTAATTTCAATATGATTTTTGAAAATTCTACGGGTGCTCTGAATGGAATAGACAATTTGATTTGAAAGTTACACACATTAATTTAAATAATTATTCGTGACTTGTGATTCATGTCTCTTATTTTATATGAACTGAATAATGTTTATACCTTCCTAATTAGTTTTATTATGTAGAGGCTTTTTTTTTGCATGAGTTAACTATTTTTGTGTCGGTATGTTAGGAAGTACAGTATCATGTAGGCTAATAAACAGCTATTGTATTGTTTTTTATATATCTATATATTATTATAATACATGGCTGTCTCACTCGCTGACATTGTTTACCCACTTCCATATGA
Organism: Timema cristinae; assembly: GCA_039000515.1. NCBI lineage: Eukaryota > Metazoa > Arthropoda > Insecta > Phasmatodea > Timematidae > Timema > Timema cristinae. The sequence goes on along the minus strand of JBCFYV010000003.1, from coordinate 39,740,809 downwards.
ACTTGAAACTTGAAATTTGGCAAATTTATAGCTTCTAGCCTGTAGCCGACAGGAAAATTCTAAAAAGTTAAAAATTCTGATTTTTAATCTCAGAAAAAAATACAAAATACCGGAGCAACTTTAAAGTCGGTGCGAACATTTATTTGAAGGTATCTTGTGGCTAAACGGTAAGACCTATCAAAAAACTGCTTTGGAATTACATTAGTTTACATCCACGTGAAAAGAAAACCCACTAGGAGCCCCCAACGAGCGAAGCGGAGCCCCAACGAGAAAAGCGAGTAAACCCCATAAAGTGTTATATATAGTACACTTAATAAAAATAATATATATTTTTAGATACAATATATTTCTAGTAACTTTTATATATATGTCATAATTGGACTAATAGCAGACGTGGACGTGTATAGCGTCCGGGGACTCGTTATATCTGAGGTGAAAATTAGAATGGTCAAGGTGGGGATATAAAGAACACAATAAAAGTTAAGTGTTTTTACAGTTTTTTATATTAAAAAAGTTTTTGCTCAAAATAAATCAAATATAACTTCAGTACAAACGTAGTTTTATTTTCTTCTAACGGTGACATCAACGGTTTCTGAATATCTTTCATGGATGTTTTATAATTTAATGACTACTTTTTCTTTTCATTTTGAAAAATTATTATCTAATGCCACTATTTTCTTGACGGATGTTCTAGAACTTTTGAAGCTACCATGAAAAGAAACTTAAACTCTTTTTTCTACTATTGAAATATTTGTATCATCTTTACCAAAACACATTTTTCGATATAAAGCTGCAAAAACACTGCACTTTTCTCACGCTCTCTAAATCCCAATCTTAATACTAACCGGCGTCCTAATAATGGCCGGTCTGACCTACTTGTAGCCGGGACAAAAGCATTTTAAAAAAATCACAATTTTTAATTGTTTAATATTTTATTTTTCGAAAATAAAAATGTAATATTTTCTTTTCTAGTTTTATTTGTTTAAATTACAATTTACAAGGTTGTGGTTTTTTTTTTTTTTTAGCTGGGGTATAAAGTAAAGTTGTAAATAGTAGCTGGAGCTAATATTAGGTCAAATAGGGTTCAAGTCATATTATATGTAGCCTGTGAATGTGTGGAATGCCAGGTCGCCACCGTGGTTCGGATTCCACTTAAAATTGTAGGTCCTTCATTTCATCTCACAATCACCCTACCGTTACACATTAGCGTAAGTGCGTATAACCCGAACGGGTAGTGAGACGGGTTCTAATAATAATAATAATAATATATATGTAGCTGCTAGTTTTTACATATAGATTCAATGTCTTTAAATAATTATATAAGAGTTAAATTTTATCAATGTTGGCCACAAAATAAATATGAAAATTTGTGTTTGGAATCCTTCCTATCGTATTATTGTGTTATTGCTATAATCAGTCATGAAAATGAATTAATTGCATCGTGTAAGCAGAAATGTTTGATAAGAGACTACCTTACCGTTGAAGGATGACGGGTGAGGGGGGATCTATTAGTCGTTCTAGTGATTGTTAACGTTTTGACAGCACGATACACGATTTTCTCTCATTGATACCACTCCAATTAGTGAATCCCATCATCAGTTTCCTGAATGAAACGATTCTATCTCCGCTCCTCTTACGAACCAATGCACTGTCATGTATGTAATACAGCTTTTCTAACACCCCACGGGATGATACCTGCATTTATAAACCAGTTATGAATCGGGAGGAAAGGGAAAAAGTAAGGCAATCACGGTTTTTTTTCAACTATTTGAAAGCTCGTTTCGAAAAAATAATGTACACTTGTTTTACCGTGAAAGACAGCAAGCTTATTTGGGAATTAAACTATATTACAGCATATTATATATGATCATTATGTAATTTTTAGGGTATGGACAGACAGTGTATATTTTGGGTACATAGAAATATTATGATTCGTTCAAATAAATAATTAACTTTGCTACGGGTATAAACTTGCACAGGGGTACATCTTTTAATTACATTAAAAATATGGTTGAAAAATTATTCTTTCCTTCCGTCACCTCTGACAAGAAGTGTATTAATCACAACTTGTGAATGTGTGGAATACCAGGCCTCCACCGTGGTTCGGATTCCACGTTAAACTGTAGGTCCTCCATTTCATCTCACAATCACCCTACCATCACACATTAGCGTGAGTACATAGTAAGACGTGGTGATAATAATAATAAAAAATAATTATTCTTTGAAACGGGGGTAGACATATTTTCATTTTATAGTGATGGGTCAGTTTAAAAATGTTACCAATTCCGGTTACGTTTCTTTTATTAGCTTCCGGAACTCGTCTGAATTTCGTCTAGTGACACAAACTATAACTATTTGGCTTCCACTGATACATGAAAAGGTGACTTAATTTACCTCTAACTTTAAATATGTAAAACATTTATTTTAAATAAAATAAAATATATATGAACCTTATATATTAAAAAACACGTGAAAACCTGCTTCTGTGAATGCACGAGCCAAGGCGCACTCTCGTGTTAGACTAGGCTGACAATGATAGGGAGATCGTGAGTTCGAATCTCGGTCGGGTGTATGGAGGATGGTTATTAGAAATAGTTTGCATCTCTTTCTCCACGCAAATGTGGTTTTACACTTCCTCTAAATCCAACCATTTCATTATTAACTCACAAGCGTAACTATTACATGTGCGAATAGGCGTATAACTTGAACAGTTAGTAAGACGTGGTGCTAAGAAAAATAATATTGCTAAAATGGTTGTGTAGCCTTTCGCAATATATCGAGCTAAAGGTGATTTGTTTGACGTCAATAATAATAGGATAAGCTTCTACGCGTTATAAATGTTCACAAAATATCTGACTATAAATTGAACGTCTAGAGCCCAATTGAACCGTAGCCAATATCAAGGCAAGGCGTGCCTTCATCCCACGCAGTTCGTTGGCTTATAATACTCTGTGGAAACATCACAATTCTACAACACAAACGAAAGCTATTCTTTGGTATTCAAAACCTTAACTGAGGGGGGTAGCATGACTAATTAATGAGAAAGGGTCCCGGGTTCGACTATGCACGATTTGAAATATTTGTCATTTATAAAATCTACTTTTCACTGTGATGAAATACCTTACAAACACATGCTAACTTTGAATGAAATATTAATTGACAGCTCTATGTATGAAATATTATTTTCTAATTTACGAATAGTATATCCTTGCATTCAGATTATGAACCTAAATATGATCAAAAATATGAGCTAAAAATAAATGTTATAACCAACATTAAGTTTTTTCAAGTTTTTCAGAGATCCGTCTATCATTCTAGAAAATACATACAAAATTAAACTCTACAAGAATTAATTATACACGTTCTTTGTTTTTATACATTGTCCTGCCTTTCACATAGTTTTAATTTACACTATGTTTTGGTTCTTAAACACTTTAAATTTATATAACATAGGTTATCTATTTTATCTATACCTTCAGCATTAAATTTGACACTGTATTAATTTATTCACCTATCAAATTATTCACAATATTATTTATTTACACAAGGATTGTTTTATATAAATATTGCAATGAAACTTATTTGATCAGGTACAACCATATTTTGTTCTACTGCGACTTTAATTCCTACTTTTAAAAAATACATAATATATAAAATGAAATATAACTATTATAGGGCCTACTACTAACTACTTCGGTGACCACATGGTATAAGGTCATTTTCGTGTTAAAATAGACTACCTAAGAACGGGGTGATCGTGGTTTGATCCCGGTTGGGTATACTGAGGGTGGTTTTCCACTCTTCCTTCAAGCAAATTCTGGTACACTTTCTCTAAATTCAAACTCCCTCATTCCTAATAAAATGGTGTGGAATTAGTACATAGGCGTATAGCCTGAACAGAAGACAGATTTATAAGACTAGATTTTCAGTTAATCTACTCTGGTTTGACAATTATGAAGATGTGAGGGTTCAAATCTAGACCAGGTGTATAAAGAGTGTTTTATTTCAAACTGGTTTCCCATTGTTCCTCAATGCAAATTTGCAAACATTTCTTTAGTTATAAATTTCCTCCTTCCGCACCTAATTATCGCAGTTAAAACGAGCATATCTCAATTATGGAAAGACGTGATGGGAAAATAAATCAATATAATAGCTCACAAATTTGTATTCAATAAAAGGATTGTTACTTTTCAGGGTAAGCTGAGTGTAACCACAGAAACTAAGCTATTAAAATTTACAAACTGTTTATAGGAGATTGTTTTTGTCTTAATTGGGATTTAATAGATGCCCCATATTTGTCATCCTATTTTTTAAAAGGTACAAATATATTATTTAATTTTTTACACATGCTGTTTATGGTATTTCTGAATGTTATGAGATTTATAAAAATCTTAAGTAAAGTTGACGATTTATCACAAAACAATATAAAAAAGCCTCAAAACTATAATTCTCATATTCCCACACAGAATTGCCTTAAACTTCAAAATAGGCCCTCTTTTTTTTTAGTGCTTGTTAATGTCTGTTACGTCCTTTATCGCCATTAGAGCAGGGAGCAGCTGTGTCGGTACTGTAAAAACTGACAGGACTCTTGTTCTAGCAATGGGCAGGACTGGTCGAAGATCGTGTGTGTCGTGGAGAAGTAAAGTAAAACAGAAAGGTGTAGAGTTTCATATAATAAATCATAATAAAGTATCATCACTTTATTTTTGGAAAATAAATCTAATCAATTGGGACAATAAGTTCATGGAAACGCATTAACAATCTAATTAATAAGGTTTTTGCTATGAATATGGATCACGATTGACTTAACGTTAACGTAACGTAAAAAAAAATTTTGTTTTAGTAACTAAACTATCTAGCTTATCGTAAAGGTGACAAAAGGTTTTTAAAAAAATCGAGCAAATACAGTTTAAAAATATATACAGTTTGACAACCAATTCTTCACTCTGCCAATCAAGACTTCAAGTTATTGCAATTCAATAATACTGAATTTATTAAATACAATTTAAGAGTAAGCTAAATCATCTTTGGGAGAGGTCACGCCACATTGGTGTTCGTGAACAAAACTGTATAAGGCGTTTGCATATCATAACCAATTGAGGTACAATATTATTACAGTGTTGGCATTGTTACAACATGATTGGCTGACAAGAATACGTGGCACAATTCACTTGACGTAAAATAAATTGAAATTTTACAAATGCACACCTCTTATTACGCTGCTTAAATTTCACTTTGACATTAGTTATACATAATGATGACCTCCATTTAAAATTACGAGAGGGGCCCTTACGCTACATTATGTTGAACTTTATCAAGAAATTATTAAAAATTGTCAATAAAGTTGCAATAATTTAAATGATGGGATTGAATATTGCTTTCTGGCCAGCAAAATTCAATCCTGTCATTCAAATTATAACCAGAATTAGCCTTTATTACCCTGTTTACTATAATTAAATGAATGTAGTCTTCAATGGCTGCTAACAACTTAATAACAACAGTCAGTAAACTCGTTTCTTACCCCCCTCCCCACACCACTATAATTAAATATGGTACATTCATTTCGAAATTCATTGTTATTGAAAAGATCCTGTTTAAACTCGTCCAGTTGACATTTTGTATGCCTGTTTTTTCCACGATTACTACCCCATGCGTTTACCAATTTTAATAAAATATGGCAGGAACATTCTTTAAACTCTGGTTAAACAACTTTTTTTGTATATATTTGATATAAAATATTTTGATATTTTTCTTAAACCACGTGACCAACGGCTATGCTCCATGACTCTGTATTATGTACTATAATTATTAATTTGTTTTCAGACCAACTTGATAACCATGGAAAAATACTAACTTCAAATACAAGGGGAACTTTAGGGGTTTATTCACTTGATATCCAAAGAGAAACAAACTGTGGTAACGATAAGAACATAATTCTTAACATAATATTATTTATGATACTTAAAACATTTTAAACTTTGCACAGAGACACTATCTTATACATTTTAAATAATTATTCTCTTGGAAATCTCCATTACAAAACCAGATAGTAAAGTCATTAATTAGTAATTTTAATGCTAATTATTTAAAATCTCTAACTCAAAACATCACATCTTTGAAAGTTAGTTCTGTGCCTACTGATATTCATAGTAAAAGATAAAGAACCTAGACTTGTCTTACTTGTTAGTAGATCCAAATGTATAAGATATAGAAATCCAATTAGTAAAGTTTTGACTTGAAAACTATTTGAAACAAGAACCCAAGTCTTTTAAACACTTGGCGAATGATGGTTTAAATTTAAAGGAAGAACATTCGAACAATTTTTTCATATCTAGAGACATGTTATTAGAGAAGTGATATTTATCAGATTTACATATTTGATTATAATTATATAATTGATCATGATGTAGAGTTTGTCATATTATAACAATTTTTCTATAAAATAGCCAATAAAATTGCAATAAATGACAAATGCAAATATCTAAAATGAATAAAGAAACTTTTGTTTCAAGTAAAAAATCTGTTTTCTATCTACCCAGACTATTTCCATTGTCACAATAATGAGTTCAAAAGGATAGAATTTATAAGGAATCTATTCATATTTGCGTTGTGTAGAACTATTCAGGGATAAAAATCCTCTTTACACCCAGCCTGGATTAGAACCTCAATCACTTAGTCATTGTTAAACCAGAATAAACAACCTTGAAGTTTATTCCCCGTTCCTACCGATGAAAGATACAGTACTTATGTTTTAACCCTGGAATTAAAATGAAAATATTTTTACATTTAATAATCAAATTTAAATATGAAAATATAGGGTTTTAATCAAACGTATTTGGATAATTCCAATTTGTTGGTTGAATCAGCCTTGTAAATCAGGCTTTTGCATTACGTTAAAAAATTAATACTTTTTTGGATTCATAATCCTAGTTCTTGTAATTATTAATTACTGTTAATAATATTTACGTAGATCAAATAAATTAAACTTCCATATCATAATTGCACTTTTTTTCCAGTAAGTTTTGTATCTGTTCAACGGGTTAATTAATTTAAATAGCTACCTCTTAAAACTACATAAATTTCTTATACACCCTGAAAAACAATACAAAACTTAACAGGAAACGGATAGGGTAGTAATTGCTTTCCATTACTTGATTAAAACTTCCAGACACGGTTTCAAATATCCTGACAGTTTCAAGAATTCCCCTAGGTTTCTCCTATGTGTGTTTTCTTTATCCAGACAAGGGCTAAACTTTAAAGTGTAATGTAAGGTAACGTGAGCTAAAGTACATATTTTAGCATTTTTTATAAGATAAACTCTTCCTTGACAGAAAAAAATGTCTTCACAAACATCCGTTTATTTTAATTTTCTACACTTTTTAATCTCAATAGTTCTTAAATATTTGTCATGAACATTGTATGATTATAACATAAGTTTTTTTTAAATTATTATAAAAAAAGACCTGGCAAAATAATAACACAATGTCCATAACATATATTCAAAAACTGTTGATATTAATATGTGTAGAAAATTAAAATAATTACTTATACTGAAGTACTTTTTTTCTTAGTTCATCCATTCATAATGACAATTATATCATATTAAGATTTATGTCATATTATTATCGTAGCTACAATCTTACGAACTCGCTTTGGTAAAATGTATATTTTTATTTCAAGTTGATATTGTTCCTTGGTATCAAGTTACATAAAAAACTAAAATAATATATTTAATATTATATTATAGATAATAACCAATGTTCACGTGGTTTAAGAAATTAGTCTTGTAAAAGTTGTCCAAATTTTAAAAAAAGCCTTCTGTGTATTCAATCGAATTCTTATAGTTTTAAATTCAAATCACTTTAGATGAGATATTAAACAAAACACCCTTTGAGTGGCCACAATTTTGAAACGGATATCCATATACAACAATTGATACATACATCATTCGGCAAAATTAGGTTAAGATTGTTTCACAAATTAGTTATCATGAAACAATCAGATATATTTTGATCGGCCACCGTCTGGAAACTTAATGAATCGAATAATTGTATTCAAACTTTTTCAGTCTAAGTTTGAAGAATGTTCCTTCCAAATCTCGTTATAATTGATACACACTTAAAAGTTATCGCGGAAATATATCTTGACCTACGTTCAGACAGGCGTCTGAAATAACAAATGGTCAAGTTAAAACAGAGCCTCGCTAAGCTCCGTTAAGTAGGCCTATTTTATTCATTTGGAAAAAAAAGTGTGTTCTTTATACAAACTGAAAAAAAAATCTGGGAAGTCAACTCAGGTTTCATTCTATACAATATTAAAATAAATCATTGGTACATTAAACCAAACCCGTTATGTTTATTTCTTTCTTTAATGTTGAAGAAGATGAACATTTTAGATACAGTTTGTTTCTGACGGACATTTTTATCGCCACATGTGCCGTTTTAACAATTATTCGATGCAATTCAACACATTCAAACAGTCTTGGGCCATCGAGTTTGTGAGCTTTTGTTAAGTAGTATTATATATAACATTTTGGGGGCAAAAATATCATTGAGGGGTTAGATAACTTTTATATTTGTTTTATTATATAACTCTATAATCCATATACTGGGTATTATTTTTCGTTCTTTCTTTTATGTTTGCAAGCTATTATTTTTTTTACTATCAATGTATTTTCTAGATACGAATGAGAAAAACCCTGAAAAATATTTTCGCTCTCGATGTTAGGTATGCTTTGGTGTGTTTTACTATGACTTGTAAGTCCGAGGACTATATCCTCAATATATTTAATAGAGTGAGGGAGCACTGGTTTAGAGAGACGAAAGGAATTTCTTCAAAATGTGTTTTTTCCCATATTTTGTCAAATAAGTACAGACAAATATATTAATATACACTTAACTATTTCATTCTGATTGTTTTTGATTCGTATATACTGGCAGGCTTGAACTAAAGTGTACTTATAATTAAATAGAATAGTAATCAGACAATCAATCATTGTTTATTTAGGATTTAAAAGAAAGTTACATAATTGATTTCATATTACAATCTTCAGGTCTTGCATTTAGGAATTTAAAAATAATAAAATAATTATAAGGCATATTACACATAACATAACATTTACTCTTAAAAATACTTACATAGTTGTTTGAAAAATTCCTTGAAGTATCCAGTCTTTAATTTTACTTCTCGCTACACCTATTTGAAGGATATAAATTATCTGAGTTTTGCTAGTGGTAGATTAAATAATACGGGGATGGTGCATCTCATTTCCTGTTATCAATAATAGAGTATTTGCCAATTGTATACACTTGTTTGTTAAATGTTGTGCGGGTGTTAAGCGAATTGTTGTTTAGTTGCTTATATCAATCGGAATGGGAATATTATATAATACGGCTGTACTCATATTATTGATTAAGAAGTAGAACTCTATTTTGAATGCACTTATATTTGTTTGCTAGCATTTTTAGTACTAAATATAATTTTCAGTATTTTTTCTTGCAAAAGTAAAATTTTGACTGTGTTACATTCTATATCTGCTCCCCAGATGTATATGCCATTAAATATTATTGATTTAACTAAAGATATCACCCGCCTTGGTGGCGTATTTAGCTAACGCGCTAGTTTGGTAAGGACGGAGAAATTGAGGTTCGAATCTCGCTCAGGTGAACTGGGGTTGGTTTTCCCTAAATGGTTTTCCAGTCTCCCTCCACGCAAATGCGAGTTCACCTCCTCTGTATTCAACCATCACAATTCTTAACCCGTTAGCCTAATTAGTTCTTAGGCATATAACCCGAATGGGTAGTAAGAAGCGGTGCTGAATAAATAAATAAAGATATCCAGGTAAATAATAACTAGTGGATCATTGACACGATGGCTACGGATTTTTGCACTAAAATGTATTCGAAACATTTGATTGGAAAAAGATCTATTATTATAAGCTCTCAATCGATTTTCTAGTTAAATTTTAATCATCAAAGGCTATCGACTTCACATAGGTATTTAGGTTTCGGTGATTAATTTCAATAAAAAATGTGTTTTCCTCTATCACGCCACGGTGAGAACTTTAAAACTACCCATATCCCAAATATATTATATTATATTATATATTTATATATTATATATATATTATCTATTTGTAGCACAAAGCCATATAAGTAAGAATTGAACTGCTATTATTTTTCTCCTAAGTGAAACATTTTATCTACCAATATAAAACTTTATATACAAATCATGGTTTCCATGGTGATGTACGCAAATAAAGAGTGTACAGATGAACCACTGCCCTTATAGAAGGAAAAGATAGAAAATTCACTATGAAATATGGTCTTAGTTTTAGAACACTATTTTTACCAGCATCCTGTACCTCTAACATTTAAAATTAGCGTTTGTCAAAATTTGTTCAGCCATTTCTTCGTAACTTCTATTACTGGAAACGGGCCTATCAAATTATGTATAAGATATGATAGAGAGAGTTATAAAATGTGATATTGAGAAAGTGAGTGTGAAAGACTGAGAATGAGTAATTGAGAGAGATCGAGTGAGGGAGCGAGTGATATTGAGAGTATGTGTATGTGTTAGAGAGAAAAATATCGGCAAAGAGAGACAGAATGTTGGTGTGTGTGAGAGAGAGGAGAGTATTTGTGTCTGTATGTGTAAGAGATAGAGAGAGAGTGAAAGTGAGAAATTGTGTGTTAGAGTGAAAGAAAATCTATGAGGGAGAATGTTGATAAAGTGTGTGTGAGAAGATTGTGTGTGTGTGTGTGTGAGAAGAAAGAGAGAGAGAGAGAGAGAGAGAGAGAGAGAGAAAGAATAGTGTATAATTTGGGAAAGATATTGTGTGAAAGAAAGAGAAAATGTGAGGACGTGTAAAAGAAAAAATTAGAGAGTTTAAGAGATATTTAAAGAGATAATTTGAGGAAGTGAGTCTGAGAGAGTTTGAGATACAGAGAGTGAGAGTGAGATAGAAAGCGTGAGATTCAGATAGTGAGAGTGATTTAAAGAGAGTTTGAGAGAGACAGAGTTTGAGGGAGACAGAGTTTGAGAGAAAGCGAGAGATGAGAGAGAAAGCGAGAGTTGAGAGAAGCGAGAGTTTGAGAGAAAGCCAGAGTTTGAGAGAAAGCGAGAGATTGAGAGAAAGCGAGAGTTTGTATGTGGATGGCCCTTGATGTTTAATTTTGTATGTTATACGCATTATATAGGGTAGGAGTATTGAGGTCGAGGATTGTCTGTGATAACTATTATGGAAGTTATTGAAGTTGAAGATTATCTGTGGCGACCATTCTTGGCTATTGATGGTCTGAACTATCATTCCTGGTAGGTCTTTATGTTTAGAAGAGGCTTTTATAATCTTTAGCCTTGTCACTCTTGGTTTTGAGAATGGCATTTGGTTGTAAGCTACTAATGCTCTGGAAGTTTTTTGATTGTCTAAAACCTCGTTTACTAATGAATTCAGGAATTTATTTCAGTTTATTTAATTTTTAGTTATGTCGGTATTTCGGATTGATTTGTATCATCAAGATTTTGTTTTGATATTTTAATATTTATTTTATTTAGTTACGACAGCGTTTTTAGTTCCCCTTATTCCGTAACTATAAGAACATTCCAAGATTAAAGCTAGTCTTATAAGGAACGAACACAACGTCGGTTTATTGTTTTTCCTATCGATGTTGTAGATAATCTCCAAAGACCCACTCCATCCTTCTTGCCTGATGGCAAGGAAGCCTCGCAGAGTTGAATCGGGAGTACTCTTAACTCAAGAGCAAGAGGTTCTGCCCCCTTTTTATCGATTCGCTCAGATAGTCGGGTGAGTTTGTTGAGACTAATTTGAAATGATGGAGCACTTTTATTTCACTGAACCTCTGACATTTAATGACGAACGCTCCTGTTATGTTGATAGCTTATGATCGACAAGATCAATTTACTTCGTTCCCACTTGCTGAAATAAACGTTCCAATATTCGTCTTCTTAGTTTTAGAGCATCGTTCTATATATTGTTCTTAAGGATTAACTTTTCATTTATGTTAGAGAAAGGCTGTTTTTATAAAAAGGAAACGAATAACTTTTTTACGTACGTTGAGAATGGAATTGTAAAAATATTATTTATTTTCAAATTATTATGCCTCTAAAGTTGTTGAATATAATTCACACCCCACATTTGTGTGCATCTGGATTGAACTTAGAATTAATCTACTTTTGTTAACTTGTGACAAGGAGGTCGGGCTTAGAATCCCGGCTGAGTGTACTAGAGGTGCATGTCTAATTTTTTTTCAAAGATATGATGTAATACTTTCAATTATGAATTCAAGATTCATGCATTTATGTCATTACAAAATTTGCTGGATGCTTACCAGACTAAAAATTTAAAATTAAAGAAAAAGGTATTTACTATCCATAAAGTATAGTTATAAATATTTAATAAGACATTTGTTAGTTTTAAATATTGATCATTTTTATACTGATAATAAAACCTGATATCTTGTTTCAAACTAATTTAATAATTGACCAACAAATCTAAAAGGTCATGAGTTTTCATCTTTCTCATCACCTCAGAATAAACCTTATTAAAAAAATCTACAACAAAATAAACAAGTCAAGAGAGAGATTCTTAAAATGGGGTTCACCAGATCATCTATATAATCCGTGACATATATTTATATATTTTTACATCTTATAAAATGTGATATGAGCGTAAATCGCTGATATACATTATATACAATGAAGATGCCTTCCCATATTAAAGCCTGGTAAGAAAAAGAGGCTAAAAGTGGGGGTCTGTTCACGACTCTTGTGCCCACATCTTTGAGAGGAGCATTTGGAAATTAACTTTTATATTAGTTTTCTCTCAGTCAACACAAATAAGTTTAAGAAAAAGCACTTAAACATTTTATGCCCTTTTCCAACAACTTATTTTTGCGAGTGAGCCTTTTCTGCCCTTTGTGATATGAAAAAAATGTGAAATGAAATGGTCTTGGTGTCAAATGAGATTTAAGAGGATGGTTGGTAAAATTTCTACAAATGTCAATTTTAGAGACACATAAGCAGTTACGTTCCTCACATAAATTATCATTGATTATAAATGTACTGCAAAAGTATAATACATATTAAATTTTATTTTCATTTTTATTGTATTTATGCACAAATGCACAAATATTATATCCACATTTATTTAATTTTTATTTAAATTATAATTATAGTTACATTAAAAAGTGTTGTTTCATTTATTTCTATAATATGCTATAAATATGTGTAACAATTTTTAAATAATGTATCCTACATTGTGTGCGTGAATCAGCTGTTCCCTGGTTAGAGGGTCTGCGTGACTAAGAAAATTAAGAACCACTGGTCTAAGAGAGAAACGCAAATCCGCCTAAGTGGCCGAATGGTATAAAGCATCGCTCTCTTGATAAGCTGGTTTGTTAATGATGGGGAGATCGGGGATCGAATCACAGCTAGGTCTGTTGAGAGTGGTTTCACCCTAATCTTTTACCACTCTCCTCCCACCCAAATGTGGGTAGTTTACCTCTAAATTACTTCATTTCTAATACTTACCCCATTAGCGTAATAATTATCATATAAGCATATAGCCTGAATGGTTAGTAATACGTGGGGATAACAAAAGATGTGCATGCATTGGTGCCGGATGGTCTAACCAGTGATGTGTCATTCTCGCTTTGGATTGGTTTGCCGGTCATGGGGAGATCAAGGTTGGGTGATTTTTCCAAAATAGTTTCCAACTCTCCCACCATGCTAATTTCTTGTAAAATTCTACCTTACTCGTGCCTACTACAAAGCGTAACTAAAGTATAGTGGAAGGAAACTTGAGTAATTACCTGTATTTTTTCAGTTTTATCACAATTTCTTAACACAATAAATAAAATATTTCTAAACATGGCAATCTTAACTTTCCTAAATATTTGTTAGGGGCATCCTGAAATGGAATGAAAATTTTCTCTCTTCATATAGAATTTTTCTTAATATGTTAATAGATATTCAAGAAGTGTTGATATCACCATGTGTAGAAATTTAAACCTGCCGTATATAAAAAAAGGAAGAGTTTTATTTATTTTGGCAAAGCAACCTTTTTACCCATAACACTACAAATTTTCTGGCCTCACATTGCACTCAGTTCCAGCCAACCTTAATGTAAGGCATAATACGAGTGTACTAGGACAAGGTGGAAAAAAAAACAATAAAATAATGGTATTACATCCTCCCCATCAATAAACAAACCCTCAAATATTTACTTGCACAAACGGATATACATACTTATTTATTATGTAAACCACTCCCCCATGTGGCAATTTTTAACATAAACCTTAAAGAAATTTTCAAAAAATTTTAAATTGTCACAAATTTGTAATCAGTAAACCTTCTCTTAAATTAATTTTTCTAGCAAAATCAGTATTTAGTATGTATTTTTTGTCATGTCATTCTAAAAACAACAATTTTAAATCAAATATTGTCATTAAAAAACTAGAGATATAGTTAAACTAATTTGTGGACTAAAATTTTAAAAAAAGCCTTGAGATATCTTCATATGACATATAAAGATTAAGTTTGAACAAAATCCATCGAACCGTTTTGGCTGTAGCTCCAGGGACTTGTTAAAGCATATTATTTTAGTGGTTCTGGGGGCATGTAAAATGTCGAAATTCGTCAAAATATCAAGATATAAAATACATGTATAGTAATGTATCTATATAAAAAATAAAAGTCGTCGAAATAATATAGACTGTGACTATGTTTAACCATTTTTAGTCACCTCAAAGAGAAAATAGAGTTGATGTGTTGAGTGATGGATCACAGCTCAGTCTTGTCATTGACTATATTAAAAGGACGAACAAGCCATGTTAGTTCACTAAGCACATAAAATGTACATAACTAGAACCCAACGGATGAAAAGATTAATGGGTGTTACGCCATCCGTCAAACTATTTAATACACTGGTACAGATTCTTTTTTCGTTCGTTTTGGTACCAAAACTAAGTGCTTTTTGAAATAATATCTAATAAAAGGGACAGTAAAGAGTATCATAAATTTGTTCTAATTCTAAAGATTCTTCTAAATATAAACTCGGTTAAAAAGCACACCTTATTGGGATTTTTTTTTTACAATGCGTCCCGATACCCACCAAGATAACCGTATTTAAAACTTCACCAATGGGGTAGTGAGGACAACAGTAGTCTTTAAAATGTATCCATTTTTATGCAGAATCATAGTAAAAAGATATTTTAAGTACACCCAGATTGGATTGAATCTTACTTTCTTTTTCAAGGTGATTCGGTTATGTAAATCAAACAGTCCTTCTGGTTATTTAGTATTTTAATCTTTATATCGTTAATGATGAAACCTATTTTCCAGTTAGTATTTTCTATTTCATCGCGTCTTACTACTCGTAATTTATCTTCCAAGTTATTCAATACAAAACTTGTCTTCATAATGTTACAATAATATGTGCTGATTGTGAGGTTAGTGTATTTATCGTTTGTTTTCTCTCCATCCTCCCTCTGTTCTTGTTCATCAGATTGGCTCTGGTGGACCAGCTGGATGGTACGCGTGAGGATTAGGGTGGGTGGTGATAGATTTGAGAATAAAGCGTGCCATCGAAAGGATCTAGTTTTAATTTAATTCAGCCCCAGTCTGGATGTTGAGTCTCCCAAACACTATCTGGTGACCTTTATACAAACATAACTGGTAGGACCGTCCAGTCCAGGTGTGATCTGGTAGTCAAAGTGGGGGGAAATTTCGTGGAACTCAGATCGGTGTGGCGTGTCGTAGGTGTGTGGTCTTATTGGTCGGAGACAAGTGTGTCTTAGCCACGTGAGTGACACGGGGGACGTACATGATGAGTGATGACTTTTGACCTTTCTGTGTTGGAACTGATCAATAATATATAATATACATAATCTCATGGGATTCGAAAGTTGTTTTTTACCCCCAATTAATAATTGTCTCGCAAATTACAAGAAAATAAAATAAAATACGTTAAATGTTAAAATATATTTTAATAGAACATGTGTAAGTTACTCTGGCCCTTTTGACTACATATTCATAAACCCCGCTTTTAAAATCATGTCTTAATGGGATCAAAATGTCAAGCAAATTTAGTATGGTTTTGCTAGTTACGGGAATGGTTTAGGTTTGAAGCTTGACTAGGTGTACTGAAGGTTTTATTTCTCAAAGGACTTATCACTATTCCCCTGAAAAAAATGTGTGTATTTACTTTAAATTATCCCTTTCCCATCCCTACGATACCATGCTGATTATTGTATAACCCGAATGTATAGTGAATGATATGCGATGAAAAATAAAGACAAAAATCATGTATCCAACATCTTGTATTAAAATATTCTATGATTCGTCCTTACCCGCGTCACGGAAAGTCTTTAAACAAACCAGGTAATAAACTTAGGTTATAAATAGTGTAAAAATGTTTCCTGACTATCACATTTGTTGGAAGAAAGATTTATTGTATCTAAAAAAATTGATGTACACTTATAAATGTTTGGTTATAGTCTATATCTAGGATTTGATAAAAAATATATATATATTGCGTGTGACTACAAGCTAAGGGTCTCGGCTTCAGTCCCTAGCACCGTGTTTAATTGGTAAAATTTGGGGTTTCTTTTTCTTTGTTTACAATAATGAATAATTAGTGATTGAGAGGACTAGGTGTTAAGTATGTTCTAGAATAAGGCCAATTTATAAGTTATGAGCTGATAAGGTATAGTAAGTTTTAACTTATAATCAGTTATTTCATAATTTGCAAGTTAAATGCTTCTAAATAACCCTACTAATTTTAATGTTACAACCCGACTACAGTAGCCCCATGGCTTCTTTGGTCCTGACTGACAGCTTACAGCTGAATTCTGAGAGTCAACATTTAGATATAACCCTAATTTTGACCGTCAAAAGGGACAGCTGCTAAACACATATTTTTGCAGATAATATGGTTCAGGGTAGGGATACATAATTTGGTCTGGTAACTTTTCAAAGCTGTCAGCTGTGAGCGCTCAAAAAAGAGGACTAGCAGGGCAACATATTGAGTAAACTGTATACAATATTTATGGAATTATTCATTATGCAATCCATAGCGCGAAGGATGATTATGCATCTGTAACTAAAGTGGATTAGATTTGTAATAATTATCTATGTGTTAATTTCCAAGCTTTATCTAAATAAGAGAAAATATAAATGAAATAGCAATATAATATGTTGTTTGCGAAGTTAATCTATATGCTCAGGAAAGGTTACTTCTAAGAACTCAAGTTTAGTTTGAAACCTGATAAGAGTGAAATAACTTATTTTTCTTGCAGTTTTTGAACTACAGAGATAAGCTAATTTGTGATTTGCTACAAACTACGAACAAAGTGCTAATATTGTAATATTTTTATGTTGTTTTAAAACCTAATAAATTAATATTATATTAAGCCTACTATTATTATCTATGTATACTATATTATTGACTTTGTGAAAAGCTGTGCTAATCAACGAAAGATACAGTATAAAAGTTAATTTTTTTATACATTCTTTATAAGAGAAACAAGCTTATTTGTAAATATTTCTTTCTAAAAATTCCAAGTTTTTATTAGACCAGAGCGAAATATATACATTTAAGCTTATGAAATATTGATATTTTTAAACTTTAAATATAAATACTTCAGAGTTACTATTTTGTGGAATAACCTATTATTTACCGAAGCCCTTAATTTATATTGTTGCTTATACGCATATGATTAGTATTTTCAACCAACTACTTCCCTCTGATTAAAAAAAAAAGAAGATTGATTTTTTTGTAATACCAGCACTTATCTGAAAAATGGTTGAAAACGAACTGAGTAAGTAATCTTTAACATTTATACTTCCAGGAAGTAATCAAAATCTTACTCCGCTCTCTCAGATCTAGCACGTTATCATAAGAATAACCCTGAAAATCATTCACGTTTGAAAAATTAACAATATAAAAAAAATTAATACCTAAACAACATAAAGTTTATCACAAAGCGTGTATTTAGTATGTCCATATTATTAATGGATCAATGAAGCATCGTGGTTACAGATTTATGCTTATGTATTCAAAACATTTTTGGTAAAAGTTAAATTTAATGAGTCCTCACTCAACTTTCAAGTTATAGTTTTAATCGTCAAACCCTATCATATATCCATAAATTTTGAGCTTTTGGCGTTTAATTTCAAGCAAAACGTATATTTTCCCTCTTTAAACCACAATAAAAACTTTATAACCATCCTTCTTCTAATTCTCTAGCTATTATTGCATTAATATTGTTAAAGTAAAAAGTTAGTAATTTAAAAAAACATAGAAATATTTGATTTATCGATATACAATCATACAATATCAGGGTTGCAATGTTGATTCAAACCAGGAATGATTTTCAAGGACGTATAAAGTGGGTGTTGGGGAAGGGGGGGGAGTGTCTGGACTTGATAGGAGTGGTCTTATATATATATAAAACGTTTATAGGTTAAAGGTTAAAAATAACAATCTCTAGTGGTTTCCCATTAGAAAAAACTTGTTGGCTTCCTACGCTCTTGAAGATTGCGCATATAAACCATTGCACGTTCAGAAGAATAACTGAAAAATTCGTTAGTAAAATTATGTTTTCAATGAGCGCTACAATTCGTTTACGTTATCCTGAACTCTTAAGCTCTAAAATGAGTGATTGTCAATATCATTTCAAGAATTTTATCATCATTTCAACAACCTCAAATGAGATTATTAAAGTATATACAATGCAATATACATATTTGTTTTAAATTAAAAAACAAACAATGTAAACCGAGCTAAGAAATTAAGTTTTGAACAAATGTTGTAATCCCACATAGATAGTACTGTACCTAGTTTGAGCGAGTGGTTCACGGTTTATGAAATGCATGTCTCTATATAATCTTTGATCTTGTCAGCGTTGGTGGAAAGTTTTTGAAAGGATCTCCGAACCAAAGCGGGATAAAAATATGTATACAAACACTTTGTGGAATATTTCGTTCCACTACAGAAGAAGATGTGATGGATGAGATTACATCTATGTCCTCACTTGCCCCAAGATCACACGAGAAAAGAGAGTTTGTTATTAGAAGTGGTTTGTTATTCTGAAGAAATATGTCTGATTAAATGTTACAGTGGAAATATGTTTAGAGCTCATGTTGGATGTTATTTGGTTAGCTTCCTTTTAGGTCGTTTGATCAGTCTCACACGCACCCTCCGTTTATCCTGTTAGGTAACAAGCTTACCTTGAACTATTCACTATGGTAAAGTTTACGGGATAGGGCCGTATTGTAAACCATCAAGGTAGGTTAAGGGTAAATGGAGTGTATATTTGGACCAAATAAATAATATCCTTCAGGAGAAACTGAATCTACATTTTATCTAAACAAAATATTTGTTAGTTGGAGAATGAAACCTGGACACAGGAATCGAATTCAGGCTAAATTCGTATGTAAGGTATGATTTTTAAATTTAAGAATAATTCACTTGATGGGTGACCTGGTGGTCTAGGGGTAAGGTGTCGGACATCTGTGCTGGGGTCCGGGGTTCAATCCTTGTCCCAACACAAATTTATCTGATTACCAAACTCTTCCTTCACCTCTGACAAGATATCTTGTGAATGTGGGGAATGCCAAGCCTCCACCGTGGTTCGGATTCCACGTTAAACTGTATGTCCTCCATTTTATCTCATCACCCTACCATTACACATTAGCGTAATTGCGTATAATCCGAACGGGTAGTAAAACGCGGTGCTAGTAATAATAATAATAATAATAATAATAATATATGCAAGGCAAAAATATATAATATACTGACGGCTTCATTTAACATTGGGCCGAAAATAAATCTATTGTGAGTAAAAATTGTTTAATAGCGTGTAGCCCACGTAGTGCTAGGAAAACATTTACGTCCACAACGCCTTACTACCCAACCCGAACTTTCATATATTCACACAAAAGTTATAGGGATGACTGATGTAGCTTTTAGAATACATCTACAGGCAATCGCCTGGAGGGATAGTGTAAAATTATTTAGGGAACCATTTCTGACTACTACCGGCGTGATTCGGACACCAAATTTATCTTCCTCCAACAAACCATATCATACGAGACTAACGCCATAGTCAATTTAAATAGCAATGTGGATCTAAATCAAACCTAACTGGTCGTCTACAGTAAACGTCTAAAATATAATATTAAATACCAAATAGAAGGGAGACGATTTGGTCATTGGTAGCATGGATATGATATATGGTTTTATACATCTCGCAGAATTCAAGCTAACATAATAAATGTTGAATGAAAGGGAGTATTATATGTCTGATCGATCGAACAACCTTAAAACTTCTAGAAACAGCACTTAAGGGATTATTATGTGAAAGTTGTGGAAGAAGTAAATTTTAATTTACGTTTGAAACTTAAAAAAAAATATATATGTTTAAAACTAAGTGTTAAAGAAAGTTAAAGGAAGTTGATCCACATGAAAGTTTTAAATGACGTTTTTATTTTGTCTGCATTTTAATTATAGCTCTGTACACTCAAGTTTTAAAATGTACACCTTTTTTTATTATCTACTAAGAGGAGTGTAATTTTAATTATCTTTCATATTATTTTATTGCCCTAGTTGTTTTAAGAATATTATAAATTAATATATGCTTTTATTTTATTTTTGTTAGCAAAGTCTGATGTAAAAATATCTATTTGAACACGAATATTGTATACATATAATTCCACCATATCACCTTCCAGATTCACTACTCTAACCTAAATTCCAGTTGTAGCTATTTTTTTAGTATTAAATAACAAGGTAAAAACATTAAAACAACTTTCCTTTATAAGGTTTACTCTACGGATAGATTTTTATAACTTAAGAACTAAGATAAAATTTATAGTTCAGGTGCTTTCAGAACCAAAGCTGCCGAGAGAAATTAATGAATTGAGTAACCAAGGTTTGAATATTTTGTTTTAGTGTAACAAATTAAAACAGAATTTATAGACTAGATCTCCAATACAATTTAATAATATATTGTAACTTAAATAGGTTACTAAAACATAAAATATTTTCAAGTTATTTAGAAAATTTAAAAATACAATATTTTTATTCCTGTTTATGACCTTTTTATATAAAAGAAATTAAGTTTAATTCGTAAAAAAAATTGTGGAAGGTGATAAACCCAACTGCTTCTACTATTTCCATAGATCAATTAATAACAAAATACGTTAATGCCTTTATTTTTCAAATCAACCATACACTACCGACTAAAATAAACTAATTTTCACTATTTAATTAACATTTTTAACTGTTCAAATAATTATTTTATCATCAATAGTAATTTATAAAATCTCTTTACGAAATAGAACCGACGTGTTTGATTGGAGCTCTTAACTGAACCGAGAGTTTAGGTCTTGAGATAGAATCTGACCGGGTGCATATTGAGTGAGTTTTTTTTTTAAAGTTTTTTTAATTTCTCTCTTCAAGAAAACTCCAAATAAGGCTTTTTATTTATTTTATTAATCCTAATATCTTAGATTTGAGTCGTTTTTTATCCTTGTATTAAACGTGCCATAGGTGTCAATTTATAATTTACAAATAAGGCCTACTCTTAAGTGTTCATCATTCTAGTAACAATATAACTAAGAGTCAAGTCTACCAAAAAAGATAGTAATAATATTTTTTGTTTGTTTAGGTAACAATTTAACAAGTTTAGAGTTATATTTATTTTTAAATTATTATTGACTAAAGCTAGATGCTGGGCTTAGGATGGTGGTTTAGGAGAAATGCATACACATCAACACAGAGGGGGATTGAGAAAACATACTAAAAATAATTGTAGTAAGCTAACATTAGCTCATCATGCTGGGATTCAATCTCCGACCCACCTGTACACAACAACCAAATGTAATATGATGTGTATAATATGGTAGATCAAACGTCTCCTAACATTTAGTTATGTAAATCAAATTAGACTTGTATTGTATCTCTCAAGCCAAATAAAAAATAAAATAAAAAGGATATGTGATTAAAACTATCTTTAAAGAAGTCTGCCAAAAAAGCAATGAGAAACCTAGTTTTATTTTGCAATATACTATAAAGTTATTTTTAAATTGAAATTTCAAAAAAGGTTTGGTAAATATTTACAAATTTAAATCAATAAAATTAAATATTTTTCTCAAGTGAAAGAACCTTAAATAAGTCACTATAATAGTTTTCTTACAGATTGTTCCAAATGAGATTGTCTAAGAAACGTCTTGAGCCCATAGCCCGTGGTACTCCATCTCACTAATAAAAATATTTGCAGTTGTTGTCCTATATTTAATCTATTTTAAGATTTTTAGCTGGTTTTGCTCTTCATGTGATTCAAAAACGGGAAATATACGAATGATTAAGAGTTTACTTCAAGTGTGTTCACCCTCAATCTCCTTGGCTTGATCTATTAATAGCATCGTCGATTTACCAATATACTGCTTTACTGGAGGCTGAGAGGCTGATAATCAATTATCAGTCAGATTTACAGGATATGGTTTATCCTATTGCGGTTTATAGCGGTTTTTCCTTAGTTTTCTATCATTATGACGTTAGTTCAATTCATCTAGAACCCAATTTGGTGGCCAAGTGGTCTCAGACGCCAATCTCACTGTAGATTAGACTGCTGATAAGGGGGAGATTGAAGATCGAATCTCGGTCAGGTGTACTTCTGGTAGTTTTCCAAAATGTTTTTTCCACTCTCCCTCAGCGCAAATGTGGGTACACTTCCCGTAAATATCTATAATCTCCCTTTAACCATGAGTGTAACTAGTACATAAGCGTATGACCCTAACGAGTAAGAAATTGCACTAAAAATAAGTGTGACAATAAATGATCATTCCATCAGTTTCAACACCATGTAGGCCTATCTGGGCAACACACCCAATAATATGTCCAGCCTCAAGATAAGATATAACCAGCCATACAATACCACCTCATAATTAAAAAATAAGCTTTCTCACTCGAACCCCAATTAGTGGGTAAGACAGTCTATACGGTTTCAGGGCACAACCAAGAAATTTGATCCACGCCTATAGATAAGCAAGTTAGCTAGAAATACATTTCAGTACGAATATTGTGTACCAGCGAAAGCTTTCAACCCCACAATCCCCTACCTTTATACTGTGGGTGGCGTAGCCCCCCTCCTTGTAGTGATGAAACATGTTTATGGTAACCGCGCCAACCCGCAGGGTGGTGGCCAGACCTCGCGAACAAAGCTGTAAGGCTCTTACAATGCGTGCTCGACCTTTTACATGATTTGTATTGAGCAGAGTTAACTTTAGAATGCGGTTGTTGTGTTGATGTAGTGTGGGATAGGGGGTTCTAATCGAGCTAAGTGAAACACAGCGTACTACATTCCTACCCAGTTAAAGTAGTGCTAACGTGGGTTTATTTTATTTTAAAAGAAAATCTAGTTAGCGAGTTTTAAAAGATAGATTAATCTATTAAATTATTTTTCTGTATATTTTGGACATACAATGACTAATCTAAATTTGAATTTAAAATTTTATACAATTTAAGATGAATATGGTAAAGTTATTTAAAAAATATAAAAAATAACACATATTTAAATGTTTTGTTTGAATAAAAATAGATATATGTTCACAATAATTTTTAATATTAATGTGTAATGTGTCATGGCTCTTTTTTTAGTGTTATTAATCATCTTTGGTTTGAATAAATCTATAATTGGGATCTTGACATTCAAATCTTTAATTTTTTAGCTAAAATACTTCAATATTTAATGTTTGTAGAGGTTGTTTAACTATCAATATTCGTATAGTTCTATTTAACCACTCATTGAACGCTATATACAGGGTGGGGCCGAGACAATTAAACGATTAATGACTTGAAAATTTACACTCTAATTCAAAAGTAAATATTCACTAGATAAATAAAATCAAACTACACAATTACACTTTTTCCCTTTTTGAAGATAATGTAACACAGGTGAGCTCCACCGGGCTTTGGCAAAACTCAGCTCGTTGTCCATCACTTTCCTCAACATAGATCAGTTAATTGTTTCCTCCCCAACCTATAAAACTAATTTGTCGAAATGAAGTTAATTTTTCCTTAATTTCACACATAATGGTGATAAGAATATTATCTGAACATACTACACACTACTAAATAACTTCCACATATAATATTGTAAATTTATTTAAATAAACCTACTTATTATTTTATAATAATTAAAAAAAAAGTCAATACACATGTTAAGGCACGAAAATATTCAAATGTAATTTATTGAGCTTGTAATTATTTGTAATAAAATTAATAGAATTATAATTAAAAAATATATTGTCTGTGATACGAATTATGAATATTTTGATCAAGTCATAACCACATAAGGGCTATACGTGGATAAAGGAGTTAGTCCCTATTCCAGGTTGGTGATGAAGAGTTTTATGATATAAATGTTCCTAGTTTATTTCCCAACCCTCTTTACCGCAAATGTGAGTGTACTTTCTATAAAATATAACCTACTCACACCTAACTTATTAGTCTAAATACCATACAGTTAGCAAAATACTGGTCTTAAGGAGAAGATCAGAGAAAAAAAGAAAAGAATTGAATAGTGATAAAAAGAGAAAATATTCTTGTTTATTTTACTTTCTCATATCAAGAGTAATTATTGCGATCGTGAAAATAGCAGATCTCAAGATTGACGAATCTTTACGTTTTATATGAACACGACCTTGAAAAATTAGATTTTACAAGTCTGTCAGTTTGTCATTCCCTGGCAATTGATCCAAAACAGTTGGATGGATTTTGCTCAAACTTGATATTTAGAATTTTTAGGACCATACCACAAAAGGTGTTGTTTTTTTCACACCAGCCCTTCAATTAAAGGTAGTTTACTGTTGAGTATTTGTTTACATCCAAATTCTTAGAAAATGTTTCTAATTATTTTGTTTAGATACATATCAAGGATTTGATTGACATGGCATAGCATTGTATAATTGGTTTTTGGCAAAAATTCACGATGGGAAGCTGTGACGGGAATTTTTTCTAAATTTACAAACATCTCAAAAATAGCATTACCGATTTAGTCCAAAACATATATTAAGAAATAGTGTGGCATGATAAATAAAAATGCATAATATCTGGGTGGTAAAAACTAACTAACGGGTAGTTTACTGATGACTGATTTTCCAAAATCTTGAAATAATTTACAAATTTCTCTAACGATTTGGTTACAAATGGGTATCTTGGCAGAGTTTGACATGACAAATAACACTGTTTACTTCGTTTTGGGTAGGAATTCTATAAAGAGCCGTTTAATGATGAGTGATTTTTGAAAATTCAAATTATTTTTAAATGGCTAAAACAATTTTGCTTAAAATATATATCTAGAATGTTTTTGACCCTAACATGACGAATTAAGCTGTAGACTTATTTTTGGTGGGAAAATCAGTTTTTCGTAATTTACTGATGACCCTTTTTTTAAATTTGTATATTTTACAAAAGGGCCTTAACGATTTGGTTCAAGTTGGTATCAAGTGACTATTTTATATTATCAATAATCATGTGGGGCCGATATTTATTTATCTATAATAAATTAACTTAGGTGTAGCTCACTTACTACAATATATAGATAATTTGATTAATTTCGTAAATTGACATTGGTAATTGAATTCAAAATGCGAAACTGGAAATAGTTTTTCATGATAAATAAGAATACGTATTTTTATAAATAACAGATTCCATTAGAATAGCTTACAAATAGTTTATTTTTTAACATTTAAATTTTGTTGAATATATTTTAATTATTTGGATTGAAATGTATACATAATGAGTGATTATTGCGATGCGATTAACAAAATTATCTGTGTGGCTTAATGAGGAAAACATACTTAAGTGTAGTTTACTTAGATTGTATGTTTGAAAATTGTTCTTAGAAGATACAGTACTTTTATCACTTATTCCAGCTATGCGCATATGGCCAAAATACGCTAAAATTTGTTGAGGATGAGGATGATTGAATTTAGAGATAGTGTATTTCAATTTGCCTGGAAGGAGATTGGGAAACCACTTAGGATAAGCCACCTGCAGTACACCCGAGCACAACTAGAACCACAATCCACCCATAATCAGCACAGTCTATTGCGTGGGTGAAACCTTTTACCATTCGACCATCTAGTCTAAAATTCGTTTGTATTAAATCTATATTACCTACTACCTATATTTCAAGTTAAGGTTAGGATGCAGTAACGTGAGAAAATCTAAGTGTTTTTACAGTTATTCACATAATGATATCGGAGGTAGTCGAATATTTATCACGAGCATATTAGCATTATCTAAAAAACTATTGAAATGATATTCCAGGACACCCTTAGCTGATATTCAACAACTGTTGAAGTCATCTTACAAATAAAATTAAAATAACTTTGTACAGAATCAGTGTTTGGTTTGTTTGGCAAAAAAAAAAAAAAAAAAATTTTTATATAATAACTGAAAAAACACTTAACTTTTCTCGCGTTCCCTGCATCACAACTTTTAAGGTGAAGAATTGGTCAGTCTTGAGTATGATTTGGTATACATTGTTCAGCTGCACTGGAAATATTTTTTCCACCGTGTTTATTCCTAATCCTAAACGTTCTCTTAGTATATAGTGTGACCCTGGGTATTGATCAAGGATCCCAGGCTCGATTCCTGGTGACTATATGTATTTTAACCGAAAGGGGTATATAACTTATGGTCACCATGTCCTGGCTAAAAAAGGTTAGATTTAATATTTCTACTCCTTAATAATCACTATCATCACATCATCTCATTGCGGGTCTTACGTGTAGACAATCTCAAAGGTGTACCCTGATCAACGTTCTGTACGTAAAGAGCGGCTAAAATTCTACATACATGGTGAGTGAACTAAAACTGCATCTCTTACGATCAAACATGCCATACGATTCAAGGGGGAAAAACTCTTATCACCATTTTAAACCAATTCAGATGCAAGTATTTTAATCAGTTTTCTTCAGTTTGGCCAAATGATACTCGCAATGAAATTATAGCGATAAAACCAGAGCTATAAGTTGCTTATGTTTAATATATCATACACTAAATGCAAAATAAATGATACGAGGCACCGCAGACACTTTCTATCACTTTTATCTTAAAATAGACTTACACTAAAAATTCGTCAAATCTGTGAAACGTCTATACATTGCTTTATAAACATGACACTAAAGACCATAAATGAAATAATATACATTGTCACAGAAAAATTGAGAAAAAATAAAATAACTTTGTCCACCAAGGAGTATAAGAATAAAATTCATTCTCAAAGACCTGAATTAAAATATATGTATGCTTATAACTCTGAAATTAATGGTTTTATAAAAATGTATTTCAAATGAAAGATTTTTAGTTTTATAACATTACAATGATAAGCTATTTCGTATTTAAAATTGGAAAAGGTTTCCTTATTCAAAGTGTTTTCAGTAAGTTTCCTGAGGAAAATTATAATTGCTATCTTGTTTTTTAATAATAAACGATGTCTAGATATAAAATTTAATCAAAATCCTTCAAGGAATCTTTTTTTTAATTTTTGACCTTCAGCAAACTACCCTTAAACTTAGGATTAGATATATAATTTAAAAAACACCTCGGGGGATCTTATTAAAACCTATCAAGTTTTATCTCAATCGGTTAAATAGTTTTGGCTATAGTCCAAAGTACAGACAAACGGCATTGCGAAAACCATTTATTTGGTTTCAGTGGGTCATGAAACCAAAATCTCAAGTTCAATTTTTTTTACGATCACGATACTTTCTTTACGAGGTCTCAAGTGAAATCCAAAATAATGTTTGAGTTGATTTATGTATCTATGATGCAAATGTTCACATGTTGGAGAAATACTTCATTCATTAGTCTAACAAGGTAAAGTAAATATAAAATTTCAAATTAAAAATACAATGTAATATGTATGTCTAACAGCATTGGTTTGTGGGATGCATATTTATATTTTTAAAATTAGAATAGTATATAATTTTACCATCTAGCAGGCAAATGGATGGTTATACGACCATTATTCTATGTTTATTTTGGTAAACGATATAGTATGTTGGTATAAAATGTCACACACAGAAAAAAAAATACTACTGGATTACTTTAACTTAAAGGCCAATGGCTTTTTTTTTATAAAACGATTGTATACATACATACATATTTTTATGATTACTGTATATCTGTAGATTAGAGAGGAAAAAAATTCATAGAAATAACCTGAAACAAAATTATTTATTAATATTTACACTATTGATTTTGATACAGATATCGGTGGTCACTCATTAAATTTTATGCTCGTTTAATTTGGTTTTCTGGTGACTGAGATATATTTTTCGTATCTCGTTTAAATGTATTTATTTACTAAATTGTTTCAGAAATTTATCTTACAAATATGAGGGTATATTTCCTCCAAAATTCTACGATCCCTCCCCTAATACCTCAGTGTTAATATGTGGACATCCCATTCGAGTAATAATACGTGACATACAAATATTGATATTGAACATCATTTTTTTATATCTAAAAGTTTAAATTAAACGCCAAAATCAAAAAACACCTCTGGCAAGACAAATTTTAATTAAATGTTATTTAGTGATCTCTTTGAAGTGGGTGTAGAATGGTATACGAAATAGGGAAGAAGTATTATTTTTATAGTTTACGTAGCTAAAACTGTTCTGGTACAAAACAAATAAAATATTGTTTTAATCTATACGTTTAGTTTAATTTTCTACAAGCAAGATACGATAGATAAATTCACAAATATTGACCATAGCTCACGTTCTCTTCCATACAAAATTATAAACAAAAACGTTTTATTTAATTTTTCTATGTTTGACTGATTGAATGCTATTCGTAAGCCTTCGCGAGTCTCCGGATAGTGAGAAGAAAAACTCTTTGTGTCCTCATGATGTCATGTATGTAGAAATATCTGGATAAAATCTAAATGTCACCGTTTGAAATAAAAGTCAAGTGACGGATAACTTTGTTAATTAATTATCTGTGATTTTAATTACTTTTTTGAGGGCTCAAACTCGTACAAACAATTGTTCAAAAAGTATAAACGTATCTTAAATATATTTTTGATATAGATATATATATATATATATATATATGCATATATATATATATGCATATATATATATATGATATATATATAAATATATATTAATTATTTATTTAAGATTTTCGGATCTATTTTTCTCTATTTTAAACAATTTTTTTTATTGTTTTGTGTTTATATTTCACTTTAAATTTAAGAATAAACCAACAGGGTAAACCTCGGATGCTACGCTTCCATTTTCATATGAAAAACATCAAGACAAAACATACTTTTTTCTGCAGCCGAAATTTATAACATCTTACTATTTATTGGTTTTATTTTATATTTATTAATAATATTTATCAAAAGTAACAATTTTATATCACATTTCCTTACGTATTAATAGGTGAAATTAGGTCAGTTTATTTTTCCAACTGTTCGATAACAGCCTTTTTGTGTAAATTGTAATGTAAACACACATACCAACAAGATTTTCATTTCAGTTAATTCTTTTATGTGTCATTTATGGACATTAATTCAAATACTAGAAATGTTAAAAGTTACAAAATTTGGTTATTTTTGTCACTGATCTTATAATAAATATTAAGATACTAAGACTTTTATATAAAAAAATTAAATAATAATATAAGCCATTAAGAAGTTAATGGAGAGTGTTTCTAAATTATAGGCTAAAATTAAAAATAAGTTTTGTAGAATATAAATATAAATTTTCACACTCTATTTATGCGGTGCCTAACGATGCCGTCTTAAAGGTATACAAAGTAGAAATATATATGTTTATATAATATTTTACGTTCAATCATAAAATACAACTTAAATCGTTATCTAAAAATACTCCCGGCAAGTTAGTTGTGCGCTTGTGTTCCTTCTCTTAATATGTAGGCCGGATATTGATCCCCAACCGAGGACATTGATATGTTTATTAATTAAAGTGTACAAACTAACCTCTTTTCATGCATATTCCTTTAAGATATACACTTTTTCTTAACATAATTATAGATTTAGCTACTTTACCCCGTAACTAGTTTTATATTCCATAAAAGAACAAAGTTACTTTATAGATTACTCATATTAAGAATGGGTACACCAGCTAGGTATTTTGTGCATTCAAATTTGTGTGTTTTTTTACTTTCTTTCTGGGTAGTATAAGTTATAAGAATACCAAATAATGAATTTTGAGAATTTTGGTCTGTTCATTTTCTTGTTACCAGAAGCGGTAAAAGTATTCATTGGATCGAACAAGACTTCTTCTACTGCATGCATTTTTTTAAACTGTCTTATTAACCGTCTAAAGTTTCCGCATATTCACACAAATTAAGTAGGTTAGGTATAGGAAATAATTGAAAGGAAATGTACCGGCATTTGCGTGGAGGCAAAAGGATAAACCATTTAGGGAAAAGTTTGTGAAACACATGGCTGGGATACGATTCTAGCTTTTAGAGACCAAATCAGACAACACCTTTTTCACGTGCCCAACTACTCATAATTCTTAGCGCTGGCAATAAGAAATATATTTTAAACTGATATTTTGCTTAGGTTAAACTAGTTAATTGAGTCGTGGGTTGGTAAAAATTGTGTGTATGTAAAAGTCATTTTAAATAGAAAAATAAAAAAGAGGTAGACTATGCTGGGGTTATTAGATTCAGTTGTGAACTAACAAATAATTATGTTTTAATTTAGTGAGTAGATTTATCTTTGACCATGATATATCCCAACTTTGACACAAATCTAATTTAAAAGTTTATTTAACCCAATTTTTACATTTATTTTTAACTGTTTAAAGTAATCATTCATTTTTACATGGTTTTAAAAATACTTCTTTGAAAAATATTTACCTGAAAAAAATATATCAATGAAAAACTGTGTTTAAAAAGAGGAAGAACATAATTTTATCTTTGAACTAATATTTAAAGACTGCCCCTCGAAAACAAGTACAAACCACAACTTATTAACCAAACAAATATACAAACTCGGTTTGTGGGAGTTTTTAACATGCAGCTATTAAACACAGGGTTAAATAATCACACCACTAAATACTAAATAAACCTCTAACACCATAGTTACCTCGAAATAACGCAATCTATCATCACCTTTTGATAATTAAAGTATCTTTTTTTTGTCATTTTAGCAACGCGTCTTACTACCTGCTCAGGTTACACGCCTATGCACTAACATTACACTGATGTATTAGGTATTTAGAAGGCTTGATTTAGATGAAGTGCACCCGCATTTGTGTGGAGTGAGAGTGGAAAACACTTCAGGGAAAAAACTCATTGCACTCAACCGGGATTGATCCCCGTTTTCCCCTTTATTGACACTTTAGTCTAACACGAGATTAGCGCGTTAGACCACGCGGCCACCGGAGCGGGTAGAGTATCTAGTTAATTGATGTTTATGTTGATCGTCTTACTCTACTTTTAGGCTACACTCATATTTTATACTGATGAGGTAAGAGTTATGAAGGTTAAACTAATAGGATATGTACCCGCATTAGTGTGTAAAGAGTGTTTGAAACAGTTTAAGAAAAATATTTATTTCACTAAGTCTGACTGATTTTCATTCACTTTACTTCCCGTAACCGGCAAAAATCAATGAAGATAATATTCGAATGATAAAAAACGACAAATGAAAGTTTTTATAAAAAAAACTTTTTTAGTAAAAATAAATCAAATTTTTTCTTCATTACAAAGAGAGTAATTTTTTATACATACATTTGTACCTCAACAGTTCTTGGATAACTGTCAGAGGTGTCCTGACAACTTTTTTTTTTTTAATGTTTGTGACCTAGGGCTGCGATGTTCATGATAGATATTTAACAATTGTAGATATAACCATGTGAATAAAATTAAACTATGTGTTTTTCATCTTTAAAACAATATTTTATTTATTTTGGTCAAAAAACGTTATTACATAAAAACTGTAAAAACACTGACCTTTTGTCGCATTCCCTACATCCACACCCTAAGTATCGACAATATATTTAATGTAGTCATACGCTGGAATTTGTTATTAACGTTCTGAGAAAGCTGGATCTGCCAGAGAATTGGAGTAAAGTCCATTCACCATAGGAATTGTTTCTGAAAGGCCTTTTTCCCTACCAGAAATCTATGATATAGTAGGATATTGGTAGGAAAAAAGGCTTTCAGAGAGTAATTCTTACCGTGAATGTAGTATAACTAAATCATGTGGGTATCCTTACTCATGCTAACTGTATTTTAAAACATATTAAAAATCGTATTATCTATTTGTTTAGATATAGATATTTGAAAATATCTTCCACATTGAGTTTAATAAATAATTTCATCAAATATTCGTAGGGAAACGAAAATTCATATTCCTAATCAATATGTATAGACAAATCTAATGCTAACTATAATTTATTCTATTTTATATTTCGAGAGTCAATACATGGCAAACAACATTTTTTATATTCTGAACCCAAATCTCTTCCAAACTTCTCCAATCCTTCTTTCAAATCGGATTATTCTTGAATAAGAAATATATTTTGTATATTTATAGTTTCAGTAGGCCTTCCATCTTGGATACGAATTGAATAAAATGAGGTTTTTGCGTAAAGTATTTCACCCTCAGAAAAATCCCTGGCGTATCCAATAAAACGTTTTGGTTGTTGTTGTTGTTTGGAAAAAACTTATTCTTTAAAACACAATTTATTTAGGGTTTAGGTGGGAATTTATTTTGTGCTACGTGTCTTACTGCCCATTTGGTTTAAAAATACATAATATATGTAAATAACGTCTAATTTTTCAATCGATATTATAACAAACATAATATATATTTTTCTTCAAAAATGTCTATCGTTATTTTATCTGATGAAGATAAAGTTTTAAAAACCCATGCTCACGGTTGGCCTTCCCACGGCAAAGAAAACTAAAGACACAGTCTAACATATCCGGTAATCTTGGTTTACTATCGAGTAAAGACAATTTTTTTATTTACAGAAACAATAAGTGATAAAAAACAGTTTTTACACCCTACATGCCTTTTACTTTTTCTTCCTTTTATATT
The DNA here is from genome assembly GCA_039000515.1 of Timema cristinae. Lineage (NCBI taxonomy): Eukaryota > Metazoa > Arthropoda > Insecta > Phasmatodea > Timematidae > Timema > Timema cristinae. Next base: position 39,707,684 of record JBCFYV010000003.1, on the reverse strand, counting down.
TTCTATCCTTCTTTACCCTATCCACCCCTTCACTCAACAACAGACTTCCCCCCACTTTGGGGCCATGTGGTCTAACACGCTAATCTCTTGTTGGACTAAACTGCCAAAGACGGTAAGATCAGGGTTTGATCCCTTTCGTGTACACTCAGAATGGTTTTTCCAAATGGTTTTCCACTCTCTCTCTCTCACGCAATTGTGGATGAAATTCCTCTAAATTAAGCCTTCCTCATTCCTAACAAATTAGTGTTATTAATAATTAGGCATATAACTTGAACAAATAGTAAGACGTGGTGCTAATAAAAATAAAGAGAATTTAAATCAAATGGAACGAGATTTTTAGAGTTCTTATCATTAAGCTTGCCATTTCAGTGTACAGTTCCATCTTAATAGCGGCGTTTATGACGTAACACTATATCGGTAATGACAATGTTTACGAGCCGTTTATTGTTTTGTTCAGCTTGTTCAATAGATCGTAAGATACTACAAAGTTGATACCAGCCAACTAGCTCTCTCTGTATATATATTGGCAAGGTTTTGTAATTAATAAATAGAGGTAGAATTTATGATCACTTATTTCAATGTTTTAATATGCTACGTAAACAGGTTTTCTTTATTTGTACGTTATGGATAAGGGTTCATAATGAACCGTTTTTTGGTAAGTAAAATACCTATAGCTCATGAATGTGAAAGTGATGTATGACATACTCAATTTTATTTAGTTATAAATTTACTACTAATTCTAGTCATAATGTAAAATTAAAGAGTCTTAGGGTTATTTATCAAATATTTGTTTTATACTTGTTAATATTTCAAAATTAGTTCTACAATAATTAACCAAATTACGATTATATTATTTGAAAGAGCTGCAATGTTTAATTAATATTACGTTAAAGTTTTCATCTGTTATCGTTTAAAATATAAGAATACATACAATAATCTCACCATTAAGCATGTTAACTTATTGTCTTATGATTTATGAGCCTCGTACATATTTTATTTAATTCAATTTGAATTTATTATAACCCTGCCCTAGATAGGGGTGTTTATTTAAAACTAACAAAACAGTGTTGAAACGAAGTGAGTGGAAGAACTGGTCTAGTTTACTTGTTGGGATGAGTTATTAAACATTAGGAAAAAACTCTGACAACTCATAACAACTTGTACCCGTTGTGCGTAACAACTAGGCCGAATTGAACTATAAAGGTTGCTGTTTGAGAGATTTCGGGGCTGACAGAATAAGATCTACTCTAAGACGGTCACTCTGGCTGTCATTGCGACCACTTGGACTAGATAGAACATTGGGTCATCTGGTACTTGTGCTAGAGTGCAACCATCGTGCCAAGGGTATCGGGTTCGAGTATGTAATGGGGGTTTACAAATCTGCCAGTCGAGCTAGTAGTCAAGTATTCCTTACTAAGCCAGTTCTCACACGAGATCATAGGTCAAAATTTTAATATCATATTGTAACATATTTTATCATCACATTTTTGCTACTAATATACCTTAAAAATCCATAAGTATAATTTCGTAACAACTATCTATTTTGCCACCGTCCCTAACCTTCCCCGCAAGCTCTCTGATAGATTAGGCCCACGGAAAGGCGCGCGGTGACATTATTATAGTTTCACAAATATATTTTTAGATTAAAAACACCTCTGACAAGATATCTTGTGAATGTGGGGAATGCCAGGCCTCCACCGTGGTTCGGATTCCACGTTAAACTGTAGGTCCTTCATTTCACCTCATAATCACCCTACCATTACACATTAGCGTAAGTGCGTATAAGCCGAACGGGTAGTAAGACGCGGTGCTAATAATAATAATAATAATAATAATAATAATAATAATAGATTAAAAAATTCACATAATTTAACTTATTAAACCTACACGTTTACATCACTAAAATAAAGTTTCATAGTTTAAATTTTATAAATTAAATATATTATGCCTATTATACTTGTATTTGTTAATATTTTTATTTGAAATGTGTGTAATGCATAGTACATATTATAGGAATACCGTTCACCTATCTTAACATAAGAGTTAAAACCACATATACAATTTTTGTTATAAAATTGATCTAAATAAACTGTCATCCAACTCCAAATATGCTGAGAAATTTTATTTAAAAATGTGATATAATTATTTTCCATAAAATAATTAAGTCTATATGACATATCCTCACCTTTGTTAACGCTCTTACCCACTCTTAAATGCACGTTTTCACGCCGTAAGCTATTATAGAATTCAACGTAGCAATCAAGATGTTTTCCTGACAACCGCTTACATTTCTATTTCACCCGCTAAAGAGCGTCCTGTCGGCAACATATGCAAAACACAATGTTCCTCGGCCCCCTATGTCGTCGTTATTTATTGCCTCTACTAAAGTTCTTTGTGGAACTTGGCGGGAACGGGGGAAGGATGCATTTATAGTGAAACATTATGAAAGGAGAGGGTGTATAAACATATAAACGTTAATTTTACTTATCGGTGGATACATTCGGTTTAGTGTGACTTTGTATTTGAATGTCATTTAAATTTGTTTTATGTAATATTTTCTTTTCGCCACTTTTATTTTGTGTGGTCCGCAGTTATCACCCGACCGGATTAGCTGAATATTTACGCTAATGAGATACTTAAGAGGAAATAATAATTTAGATTAAGTGTACCCGAATTTGCTTAAATGGATAGTGGGTAACAATTAAGGGATGAACACAACTACCCAGAATGCTTCTTACTCATCACCTTAAGATCTGACAAGATGATATCCACGCCTTAGTCCGTAGGAACACCGAAGTAGATATAATTATGGAATGTTTAATTTCTACCATTTTTTTGCTTACTAATATTTTATGTTTTTTATATAAACTTGATGCAAGATTGATTGTTTCACACTTAATTAATATACCTACTAAAATGAACACGTTATAAGGTGAATGCAATGTGTAATTCGCTCTAACGCAAAGCAAATTCTTCAATCAGAGGAATTTCTTGTTTGAAGTAAGCGTTCCATACCTTTGGTGAATATTGTTTTAAGTCAATGTTAACCCCTCAGTTCATGTTTCACTGTTATACGTTCTCATATGGAGAATGTATTGTAACCGTGAACAATTTGTGGCCTTTAGATTATGATTAATATCGATATTTTATGTCTTAGAACCCAAAATTTTGCGTCTTAAAAATGTATTGAATCCTTGAAGATACAAACGAAACCAATATATGGATTTTGTTTTAACTTAATGTTTAGATGTTATATGGGCTAACCTAAGGATATTTTAAAAAATGTTGTTCCTAGCTTTCAAGAGTATTTTAAAGATTCTTGATTTTTTGAAACTTAAAATTTTTCAAAAACATCTAAGGTATATTGTTTAAAATTGATGGTGAATGTTTAATATGAGGAAAAATTATTTGCCACAGTTTCTCAGGCTGAATTTTTTTTACTGAAGTCTAATATTTGAAATGTGAAGAATTTTTTTAAATAACTAAGGCATTTTTGTTCAAATTATTATATGAGGATAGTTTTATAAGACGAATAAGAATGTGTGTTCGTTTTAAATAAAAACGTAGTTTATTGGTGAAAGATTATTTAAACGTTTATAATTTAAAAAATAGCTGTAGCAATTATTATTTTAATATATATCTGGATAGTGTTTCATAAGATTATCAAATGGTTTTGTTGTTTTCCTTAATATAACTTATTATAAGACAATTTACTTATAGTTGACTCTTAAAAATATTGCAACAAACTCTTTAAGACTATAAGAAAATGTGTACCCTTCATCTAGGTTGTAACTTACATTCTTCCACCATGGTAAGGCTTATAAGATAGGACCATAATATAATCCGTCAATGTTAAAACGACTACCTTTCAGAATAAACAAAGTGTACATTGATATGCTACAATTTTTGTTTATGTACAGTATTGCATATTTACTACATCAATGGAACCGGCTTAACATCATTGGAAGAATTTTAGCCAATATACTTTTATTATAATAAAATTGTTCCAGCGAACACATAAAAAGTAGTTATTTTACGTTCAAAGATTGATTTTAATAAATTACAACCTACACAGAGTACATCCCAGCCACTGGACACCTTAACAAACTTCAAGCCTCGCAGTTTCATAAACCAAACTATTGTGGAGTATTCCTACCATTTATAGTATGATTTTTTTTTACATAGATAAGAGTATCCGTTAAGTACTAAAGACCCGCCTCGGTGGCGTAGTTGGCTAACGCGCTAGTCGTGTTGAGCTCTACTGCTGAGGACGGGGAGATCGAGGTTCGAATCTCAGTCGAGTGAACTGGGGGTGGCTTTTCCTAAATAGTTTTCCACTCTCCCTCCACGCAAATGCGGGTTCACTTCCTCTAGTTCAACTTTTCCAATTCATAATCCATTAGATTAATTAGTACTTAAAGCGTTTAACCCGAACGGATAGTAATACGCAGTGCCAAATAATAATAATAATAATAATAATAATTATTATTATTATTATTAAATTTACTAAAACACACACAACACAAAAAACAACACAAGTCACCTCCACTTTCACAGTGATTAATTAAATTCTGGGTTACTGGGAATTCTGTCTGTTACTATATTTTCTTTGGCACCGCGTCTTAGTACCAGTTCAATTTATACACTTACGTAATACCTCCGTTACCAAACCCTTCCTTCACCTCTGACAAGACCTCTTGTGAACGTGGGGAATGCCAAGCCTCCACCGTGGTTCAGATTCCACGTTAAACTGTAGGTCCTCCATTTCATCTCACAATCACCCTACCATTACACATTAGCGTAAGTGCGTATAACCCGAACGGGTAATAAGACGCGGTGCTAATAATAATAATAGCTCCGTTGATGGTTTTAGGGATTAGGAAGGTTATATCAAGAGGAAATGTACCCACAGTTCCGTGGAAGGAGAATGGAAAATTATTTTTGGAAAAACTCCACTCAGTACACCCAACCGAAATTCGAATCTCGATCTCCCCCTCAACGTCAGTCTATTCTAACACGTTTGTATCGCTTTAAAACAAAGCGGTCTTAGAATTAAGTTAGTTTATATATCGTTTGCTGATATAATCTATCAATCCAGAAAATTCACGTTAAATACGTTGAATAATAATTATTTAATGTAATAAGGCCCATTTCATAATATACTCGTATATGTTAGATGTATGAATATATATAAATAGTGGAGTGGTCCTTACAAAGAAATTATTTTGTTATTCCCGTTTCAAACAATGCTCATAGACAAAACAACAACTTAATTGCTTCTTCGCTCATTGAAGGCTAGCTTAATATGTCTTCATTCCGTAGAGAAAGAAAAACATTGCTTCACAAGTTTCTCAACCAGGCGACCCGAATATATCTCTATTAATACCAACGATAGCGTCACTCTTGATTAATATAGTGTGTTAGGTCTGTACAAGCCAAATATTGTGAAACATGTTTTAATAGTAGCTTCCTTTTTGGGACATATGTCTATTTTGGTGATTTAGTATGTTTATTTAGTCAAATAGCTCAAGCATCTTGATTTTTTTGTGATGTTCCTCTATATTTGTCTACCTGAAATATATGTTTATAAATAAATTGCCATTGGAAGAATATTTTAGAGTAAACAAAATTAAATGGTGGATGTTCGTGATCGATTTTTTTTATAGAAAATAAAGGCTTCTGTGAATATGTGATTTAAGGTGTGAACCAAGTCTGCTGGTCTGGAATTATAGGGACAGGAAGTCCTGGGTTCGAATCCTGATCTAATTAAATGAGAGAGTTTTTTTTTTTTCAATAGTTTCCCACTCAAATTCTTATTCATTTCCTCTATATTCTATCTTCATTATCCCTATATGTGTAGAAGGATGCGGTGAACAAAACACATAACTATCTTTCATATGTCAAAAATATTCTCTTGTCTCAAATATTACAACCTAATAGCACATGAATCTGCTTATTAACAATTTATTCAATGAAGCCTTAGATAATTAATCTATTAACAAAGTGGTTGACTTTTTACTATTTAAAAATATACATAAATAACAATGTTATTATTATTTTATCGTGGTACTACTTTATATGTAAAATAAAATTTTAAGAGGAACAATGAATGTGCAGTTGGTTTAAATTATTTGGGTTTAGACATTTAGAATTAACTTTATACATGGTTATTATTAGAAAGTGTTGAGATGTTTTAATGTTTTAAACTTCATTGTGGGAATATCGACCCCCTACATACAGGATGATGTTGACAATTCAACAGTGAAAATATCTCCATATTAATTAATAATAGAAGGAATTGCGTAAAAATTTGATGATATTTTGTTATTTATTTTGTTAATAAAAAAAGTCTAATTTTTCTTCAGGATAAAAAAGATTATCCCAAAAAATTAGCTTAATTTTGCCAACATATGTGATTAAAACAAGTTATTGTGTTTTTGGCACAATTTATGGATCTATGAAAATTCAAATATAAATATTGTGATCCATTTTATTTGGGCAGAATGCCTCGTGTTTATTACCCACAAACTTGTTTTTCTAATATTAGCTCAAGATTTTGTCTTTCACCAACGATCTCCCTATGATTAACTTCTGTCAATTCATAAAAACATTTGAATGAGAAGGCATTTCTAATATTTTTCATCTAAACTGTTTGCGCTCATATTTGTTTTAGTCCTTCATCATTGATAAAATTGATAATATTATTATTATTATTATTATTATTATTATTATTATTATTATTATTATTATTATTATTATTAGCCCCGCATCTTACTACCCGTTCGAGTTATACGCACTTACGTTAATGTGTAATGGTAAGGTGATTGTGAGATGAAATGGAGGACCTACAGTTTAACGTGGAATCCGAACCATGGTGGAGGCCTGGCATACTCCACATTCACAAGTTGTGATTAATATAAGTCTTGTCAGAGGTGAAGGAAGGGTTTGGTAAGCAGATAAATCTGTGCTGGGACCGAGGATTGAACCCCACACCTCAGCACATAAGTCCGACACCTTACCCCTAGACCACCAGGTCACCAAAATGTATATACAATCCCAAAATAAATTTAATTTTTTTTTATCAAAGACAAATTATTTGGTCTATAAAAGTTTAATGGTGATCCAACTAAAAAATAGTTCGAATTTTTCTAAAAGGTGCTTAAAATATTCATTCGTCAGAAAATCAAGCTTACCTAATATATCAATCAACCGAGCTGGTAGTGAGACGTGATGACGAAATATATGAGTTTTGATTACGGATCATTCTTGTTTATAAAGTTATTTTTAAAGAAGTATAGTTTAAACAATGGTATATAACTCGTCTATAAGAATTTAAAATACACCAAAAAACTTAGATTTGTCTACATTTTAAATTATAAGTTTTTAATTTTTTAATTATTAATACGTATAAGTGTACTTGGTGAATTTAATTTTCATTGGAGAAATAACCATTTACAGCTTATGAAAATACATCAGCGCGTAAAGAAGCTGAAATTAACAGTCCCTCTACCCCAATGTTAACCTAAATCTTTCTTAATATTTAAGTACGTCTTTAACATTTGCAAACCAAATTAGCAGAATGTTTTTACAAGTCTTAACAAAGTTTAAAACTACCTCGTTCCATTCACTTTATACAGAGGAAGAGTTTTAGAGCCAATGTCCACAACAATTATTTTCACAATCAAATTTCTTCACCTTTTTACATGGTTATTACATTTTCTTATAACCTCAAGGGTAGTAAAGATAAACACACATTTATTACGGGAAATTAAATTTTCATGGTCAAGTGATACAAAACCAAACGTCAACATTTAAAGAACAATACACAGTATAGTTTATTTGATAAGCATATTTTATTAATAAAGATTTGCCTAATCGTTAGTTTCATCAAAAGTTTTTAATACATTTTCAAGTCTTACAAATATTATTTGTAGATATTAAAATACAAATATACTGATTTTCTTAGTGTTTAATTTGTTTTAACTTGAAACGGTATCTAAATACAAATTAACTAATAAAAATAACATGATTTTATTCTAGACCATTTTTTTTTAATTATAATTTTCTTACTAAATTTATTATAGTCTAAAAGCCGGCCCATGTCCTGTTGGAATTTTGCTTATAGAGGGTTTATTTTAAGATATAATTAAATATGTGTCTTAATGTTTTTTTATCTTGGGTATATGACCTGAATGTCATCAGTTTAAAAAAATGGCCGCCAAATATGGTACATGGCTTTAAACATAAAGCAGCACTTAATTCGTAATATAACCAAGTTTGGTATCAAAGTAAAGCTATTTCTCACGGCAATGCAACTAATTACATTTTATTTACATATGTTCACATACATTTGGGTGAAATTCAAAATATTGTTTGTCTAGAAGTATTTTATTTACTATGTATATTGCCACATTTTGCTGTACACTTGCAAAATCTTGAACCTTAAATTTCTTTTTTTATGTAATGGGCAGTGTTTCTCAAATTGGTTGGCAGTGCAGGGATGTGTAAAATCACTGGTGTCTTGGGGCTACCGTTAACCAACCTCCTGTATATCCCCGAAGAACTTTGGTAGAAGGGTGGGTGCAACAACAAATACATGGTACCACCTGTAACATTGTGAAATACCTCTTTTTATGTGTAATCTTACGCTGGTAGAAGATGGCGTGAGCTTTTATAGATTGAGCCTTTTTTATTTTATGATACTGGTGTCCCCGAAGTTTGTTTCCCAAAGTGAAATTTGATGATATAATTCCAACAAGAAACTCTTCTGCGTCATCCATCATTGTCTCATTGAGGTCTGATTTACAAAATGTTTGCAGTAGATGTGGTGACAGTTTACCATGCTTTAAAGCTGTAAGCTTTGTCTCAAATTTTCTTGTGTCACATCCAGTGATGGAATGTAAGGTTTGATAGCATTTAAATTATGCTGGGCTCCAGGACTTCTACGAATTTATGAATCAGCACTTCACGTGATACAATACCCTTTCCATAGAGAGCTCATAGCTCAGACAATCCTTCAATTTTAAATTTTTTTAAAGAAATGTTACACTGCGCATACAAAGACATCAGTGTCTGAGGATCGTATTACAATACACTCTACATTTTTAGCAACTGCATGATATATATGAAGAAGTAGCCGCTCATTAGCCTCCTCCAGACCAGATTGTAAAGATGAAATGTATTCTCTCGTGCCATTTTTCAAGAAGTATGCTTTTCTTTCTATCCTCATCAAATCCTCCAATATAAATAGGCTTGCCACTTAAATCATTGCATTCTATCATATACTGAGTAAGGACGCTCCAACTGGTATTTATTAATTGAAGATGCCCAGAATGCCGCCCATCTTTTGGAAAAGGAGTTTCCACTCCATCGATATTCATGTTATTGGATGGGTGGTTCTTCTTCTTAGTCGTTTAGCTGATTTAACATCATCTTCTCTTTATACATCAAAATTGTCAATCCTAGAAAGGTTTAGTGCAATCGCTTCTATTATTTGAATGATAGCTTTGCAAAGTCCCCAAAAGTATATATATAATTAAACATAGCTGTTTAGTTTTTCGTGCAATTAACGTAGAATCAAACAATGTTGTGGTGGTGTGAGGTGAAGGAAGAGGCGTTTTTAAAGTTGATTCTTTGAGATATTTGTCTAGTTCTTGTACAAACTTGCCTTATCAGATTTTCTTAGAAATCCATCTCTTGTTAAAAAGAATGAAGTAGAAACGAGTTAATAGCACAGCAAATTATTAATGAAGTATCCTCTTTCTCGTGCAACATCAATTAAATGTATGGTATCAGAAGTCTCATTTTGGGTGTGGGTTTTCTTAATGTGTAGCAAAGAATTGGGCCTCTTCATCTTAGCCATTGTAACGAAAAGCTTCTTGGAACTATCAACGAATCTTTCTTGCCTGAATAGCTTGTTCTACTGTTTCCCATATTTTGTAACATGTAAGCTTGAATTTCTCATATTCGTCAAAATGTTTACCAGTGACAGTGAGGCACAACGTGTCTTGTGCATTATTTAAACCAAACAGATTTTTCCGTTCAATGATGAAATCCATGATTCCATCAATGCTTTCCTCATTTGAATGAGTTTAAGTGGGTGAGAATACATGATGCAATGTGTACTCATCATCATCATCTTGGAAACCACACATCTTTCTATAGAACTTACTTATGCATAATTTATCATGTTTAATGACGTCTAGTTGTGCGACTGCTTGCTTCTAACTAGTATAATACGCCCTAACTAAAATGCTATTGTTGCTAGTGTGATGTTACAATATGTGAAAAAGTGTGATTAATTGCATTGCCACGAATAAGATCTTTCATTAGATACCAAACTTGGTTACATTACGAATTAAATACTGTTAAACATTTAAAGCCATATATTATATTTGGTGGTCTTTTGAAAGAATGGCGACATTCAAGTCGTGTACCAAGATGAAAAACATCACTAGACACATATTTAATGACTTTTAAAAGAAACCTTTCATACGCAATTTTTCCAACAGGACATGGGCCGGACCCTCACAATTATATCTATCTTTCAGATAATGCAAATGGGCTATTGGCCGTGGAGACCATATATTATTATTTATTATTATTATTATTATTATTATTATTATTATTATTATTATTAAATTAGCACCGCTTATTACTCCGTTCGGGTCATACGCACTTACGCTAATGTGTAATGGTAAGGTGATTGTGAGATGAAATGGAGGACCTACAGCTTAACGTGGAATCCAAACCACGGTGGAGCCTGGCATTCCCCACATTCGGGACCATATAAATTCTCAAATTTATATCTATATATAAATTATTTAGTTTAAATGGGAAATACATATGTAGGATTACCGTTAAAAAGGTACTAAATATCATTAATATATACATCTTAAGTAATTTTATCTTTGCAGGTACTTTTAATATATACAACTAATAACTATTAAATAATATAATGTTACTGAGATAAGAGATGGGGGTCTTCATGAGCATGAAAAATTTAAATATTAGTGGTTCCTGTGCACCAAAATTTGTACCTCAAAGGCGGAATTTCAAAATTTATATTTGATTTTCTTAAATTAATTAAAAACTGGGTTGGAAGAAATAAAATGAAGAGATTTATTATGACGGTTTGTAGCAAATAAAAGTGGTACCATGTGCAATAATGGGTGTTTTTCCTAATAGTAAAGTAAAATGTCATCAATACTGAATATAAAATATATGTTTGTACTTTTAAAAAGGTAATTCAAGTTTCCATTCGTAATCTAATTAAAGTACTAGCATCATAGTTCCTACGAACAGGATATAATTACTTAAATAATTTAAATTTTAAAATTATTCTTAAAAACATTTTCATCGTAACCAAACATAGACCCGCCATAACATTTATTTTTACCAAACCAACGTTATTTGATTATCGAATAAAAAAAATTAACACTAAATTGTGTTTATCTTAGATAACACCGGTTCAGGGAAGTTCTTTTGGTGAGCCAGCGTCCAACAGAAGATCTGATTTATCTTCACCTAATTCTTCAACAAATACTTCAACTAATTTGTGGGAAAATCGATGTTGCAAGGTTGATGTTCCCTTAGTGAAGCTTATAATTTTTGTAACCAAGTCTATTACAAATGACATGGGACCACTCAGTTTGGCGGTTTGCTTAATGAGCAAAGCATTTACCTGTGTTTCTTTGTGTGTATTTTTTTAGTTAAAATCAAGCAGCTATTCTTGCCAACCATACTGAGCGCACCATCTGTCAAAATTATATATAGTCTGTTTAAAGAAGAGTGAACATAATATTAACGCGAAGTTAATTACAAAATGTTCGTGAATTTAAATCTTAACGACTAAGGAAAAAAAACTGAAAAAAAGGGTTCATTGCGGATTTTAGTCAGAAAGTATAAATCGGGCCTTACTTATTGTTTGTAAACTATTTGACACGGGATTTTTTTTATGTGGTCATACGGCCCGTGAATCAAACTAATTGTTGGCTGCTGCTATAGAGGGCTGCATGGTAGAGCATTGAGACGCGTTGCAGACCTCTAGAAGTTCCACATTATTTAAAAAGTTGTTCAATATTTCTTAATATTCTTTCCAACCAAATGTAGGCTAATTATTATCAGCATGCTTGTTAAAAAGTTAAAATTTGGAGATTTAAGTTTTATATAAAAAAAATTACAACTCCGATTCACTCAAAAATTGTATACTTATGAATTTGATTGAAATTAATTAGTCATGTTCTGATTGGGTCAAAACTGAGAATTTTAACATGATGTGGGCTTGTTTTATAGGGTTTTATCTAATGTATCATACATTTTTTTAAACAATAAATATAGAATTTTAATAATTTAACTGGTCAGAACTTTCGCCTGCATTTGTTTAAATCAATATTTGAAAAATATATCAAACGTCATCATACAAAATTCTGTATTTCTAACCGCCTGCTCACCCTAGAGACCTCCTATTCCATATAAAGTCATAATTTCATAAATCAGTGTTTCATGTTAGTTCATCAGCCAAAGAGCATTTTGAAACTTGGCACGGTGAAACATTTCACCCCCCCACTTTTTGTTAATGGGCCGGAACCACACTTCAGACCCTTTATTAGCAATAAGCGCCACTAATGAGTGCGGTCAACCACGTGGTTTCCCAGTTGTAAAGTTTTGTTTGTAGAGGCGCGAGGTAAATATTGTATCAACTCCCGTGTTCTCTTGATTATTATTACCAGTGTACTAGATGAGGAAGTTTCAAGTTAAAGAGTGGAATCATTAAATCCTGTTGGGTGCGACGACTAAGCGCCATCTTCCTATTTTATCTTCACAACATTCTGATACATCTAGGGGTAATGTGTCATACTTCTGTGCTGAGTGTCCGGGGTTCAATCCTCGGTTCCGGCACATATCTATCTGATTGCCAAACCCTTCCTTCACCTCTGAAAGACGTGTATTAATCACAACTTATTAATGGGTGGAATTCCAGGCCTCCACCGTAGTTCGGATTCCACGTTAAACTGTAGGTCCTCCATTTCATCTCACAATCACCCGACCATTACACATTAGCGTAAGTGCGTACAACCCAGCGTGTAGTAAGACGCGGTGCTAATAATAATAATATATATATTATATATTATTATTATTATTATTATTATTATTATTCTCCTCTATAAAACCATTAGTGTATTGTATAAGGATAAATCGGACGGGTACTAAGACGCGCTAGACAAAAAATAACAAAATTAGCTCAAGGCCTCACTCTCTAAATAGACTGGACTGGCGATGACGGAGCTCGGGGTTCAAATTCCAGCTAGGTATTCGATGTAGTTTTTTCTTTAATTGTTTTCAAATACGTGTACATTTCCTCTAAATTCAACCTTCCTCATTCTTTTTTTAGCACCACATCTATCTGTTCGGTTTTAATTATGTACTAATTACGCTAATGGTTTTAGGGTTTAGAAAGGTTATATTTAGAGAAAGTGTACCCACATTTTCATGAAGAGAGTGTAAAATCATTTCAGAAATACCATCCTCAGTACACCCTACCAAGATTCGAATCCCAATCTCCCGGTCATCAGCATCCTAGTCTACTGCGAGAGTAGTGCATTATACCATGTAGCCACCGAAGTAGGTTTCCTCATCTTTACACATAATTAGTACAAATGAGTATAACCCGACCGTATGATAAAAGATGGCGATAAAAATAATTAGACTAACATGCAACAATGGACACGCAGATAATGATGTCAATCTTGTATAGTCCGGGTTTCCGATTAGGGCAAGATTGGGGTTCGAATCCTTGACAGGTGTACTGAGATTTTTCTTATGGCTTCCACGTGTCCTCCATGATAATGTAGATGCCTTTCCTCTAAATTATATCCTTCTCGTCCTTGTGTCATTATTATAAATGTATTAATAGCTTGGGTAAGCACACAGTAAGTCACGGATAAAAATTAACTGGTTAACCTAATTCATATGTTCTACTTTTAATAGACAGGAACCTATAAGATAATTTTTTGATCCTACCTCCACGAAAAGTAATTTTTATTAAATTCGGAATCTTTGCCTAAATAATAACAGCTCTAACAAATGTGATGAATCATTATTTATGTTAGGTTATGTTAAACTACTCTTTTAAAAGTGTTTTTTCCTAATATTGTGTACATTTGACACTAAAAAAAGCTTATATAAAGTTTAGGAGAATATTTAAGCACAATAAAGGCCTAATATTTGATATGCTACTTTATTAAAACCAAGGGTCATGGCAATTTATACAGACTGTAAAGTCCAATACTCCCTGTACAAGTTGTGTCTTCGAGGAAATCAAAATTTTACCGCACGCTTTGTGACATTTCAACACAAAGTCGTAAAAAGTATTCAGAGTGCGTATTCTCTTACTACTTTCAGGCACGTGAATAGAAAACGCAAGTGGAAATATCTTCTATTTTAACAAAATCATGACATAGAAAAGAAAGTATGAAAGTAGTATTTACTAGTTCAAATTTTAATGTTTATGATTAAATTTGACATTTTAATTCAATTTTAGGTCATGGAAAATTATGTAAATTTTGTATGATTTAATGAATCTACTAATTAAATTCTATTTTGGTTTAACTGACTGTTTTGTGCGCAAAATGTTTTACTACCTATCTGAACAATCATAATTTAACTATATTGATAGAGATGGGGGAGGAATTTATAATTTAGAAAAAAAACACACGAATTTGTGTGAAAATGCAGTCTCAGTACGCCCAGCCAGATTCAAACCCAGAATTCTTCATTACCAGCAATTCAGATTATTGCCACAGTGACAATAAAGTCAATCGTCTACCAAAGAGGACTATTTATGTATATAAATATTTTAGCACCGAGTCTTGCTAACCGCTCATATACTATTGGGATAAAGATGAGGAAGGCTTAATTTGGATGAAGTGTTCTCATATTTGGAAGGCGAGAGAGTTTGAAATCATTTAGGAAAAACTTACCCTGAGTACATCCGACCGGAATCAAACCACGATCACGCTATCATCAGCAGTCTAATATAGTGTGAGAGTAGCACCTTAGACCATGCGGCCACCGAAGTGAGCTATATTTTCATTATTATATTTTTAAATATTAGTATAATATTTTTAGTGTTTTATTTTGAAAATATAATCTTGATTAAAAAATTTGTTGTCATACATAACAAATAGATAGACAACTACACATTATAAAATTGGACATATTTTTAGTTAAACCTTTATGGTATATGATTGATAAATTTCACTAAAATAATGATAATTAAAATGGTACCAGGCTTTTAATATTTTAATAGTTTAACTTTAGAGTTGACTGATAGTTTGTTCACATATATTTAACATAAGTTTACATGTTGTTTATTTAACTTTGGTAAAAAAAAAAATTTGAATATAACTTTAACTGAATCAGCTCTTTTCATTCCAAACAAGTGGAAGTTTCATATTTATGGAAATTTAAGGGTTGAGGAGGGTGAACCGGGGTGGCAGTAGTAATATATTCTGGGCCCCTTTTATTTATCTCGCCGCCTCTAATAAGTATAGCTTGCACTTATGTCAACATCAGGCCTCTAGAGTTTTCAGCGACATAAAAAAAAAATCTCATATTTTGTGTGCTTTTTTTTTTTTTTAGCACACATTTATATGAACACGAAAGTCATAACGTGTTTTTGTATTTTCAACTCCCTAATGAACAACATTAGTAGACTACAAATCAATGTGCTGCTATACAAATCAAGGGATGAAGCTGCCCATTACCATTATCGTCATTTCCAGAGGGTAAAATTTCATGACATATTTATACTTTAAGGGGGAAAGCGGAATAAGGAGAGGGAAGAAACATTTTCCATTTATATTAAATTTCACCGTTTAATATCAACCGCTTCATTAGAGTGTATTGACAATATTATGTATCGGTTCAGTTCGATAAAAATTCGGAAAATGAAATTGGTAGGGGCATCGTTTTCCATGGATATAATCATTTTATGTAGCTCTGTCTAATACGTTTTAATATGTTGTTAATGTTTCGTTTTGGCGTAGGGGCAGAGTGGACATTGAATAAGATGAATAAATTTGTACTGCTTCTAATCAACAAAGAGTATTTGAAACAATAGAGCAGTTATATATTTTAATAGACATATCTGAGCATTATAATATCTACACATTCCATTGGTGTGATAATAGTCTATAGTTTGTTTAGTTGATTATTTATAACTTATGTATCTCTCACCTTTGTTCTACCATATTTAAGTTTATTTTGAGAAAATCTTGGTTTAGTAAGGAATCAAACCGTGATATCTAGTATTTTTACTATTATTTAAATATTTAAAAAGGAAGTGATCAAATAATAGACTCATACTTTCAATTTTTGTTTAATTTTTTTTATTAAATTTAGGGTGTTTCAATAAATAATGTTTCAATTTTCATGCACCAACATAGCTTAATAATATTAATACCACCATTTGAAAAGTGGTTTGGGTCTGTCTTTGGTGACACCATTATAATCCACATTAACGCTGTTTTTCAACGAGTATTTTCAAAGCCAGTTAAAAAAAATAATTGCAAAATTTTCGTCACTTTGACAAGGGAGATATTAAATACGAATATATAATTAACTTATCACCTGCGACTGGGAATGAGTGTTTTTTCATGTTTCACCAATTAAAGTACCAATTTCGATCAAAACATTCGTATAATGCATTCGAAACCTGAAAAAGCAATTATTTATATCAAGCATGTCTAGCATCCAGAATTCCTCCAAGTGAGAGCAGCATACGTTCTTTGGAAGATGGTTGAGAGCTATAGATGAGATTTATAAGACCTAGTATCCAAAAATAATAAAAATATGAACTAATAATGGTTAATATTAACAAATACATGCGTTAAGAAAGATATTAACCTGAAAGAAAATATGCAAAAATAAAAATGGAAATTATCGATGATAATTATAAATTAAAAATAATTTTGTATTAGCTACATTCTTAAAGTTTATAAAAACAGAAAATTCAACGTATTAGATAAGAAAATGTTATCTTAAGAGCATAGTTTTCGAAAAAATAATTACCCATTTTATAAATAAAATTACCAAAATACAATATATTTAATTCTAGTAAGATTTTTGTTACTAATCGTTTTTATAAAAAGAAATTTATATACAAATTTACATCTAACAAAATAAAATAAATTTATTTGATAATATAGCTAAAATAATTTCCAAAATTTTACAATGCACATGATTTATCAGTGTGATTTGATTATATGCATGTTGATTAAGAATAAGGGAAGTTTAGTTATAACCTTAATTTTATGGGTGGTAGTATAATGACAAATAGTGCCCATTTACACTACTCGTGTTAGAACGTTTGTGTCAAATAAAATCTTAAAACCGTTTACAAAAACAGGTGAAAAGACTTATAATAAATATTAAAGTAGCAAACTTGTTAGTTAAATTTATATTTAGTCCACACTATAATTTATAAATTGTCATGAAGGGTTTACCAATTTGTTTGACTTTTTTCTAGCGTAGACGTCCTTATATACTCTATAAGATTAGGAACTCTAAGCTCATTGCCGCACTTACAAATGTTCACCATCCATCTGCATCTTGAGCTAGTTCTATCCAGTTCATCTCATTACCCATCTCTCTCTTTCAGGTTAATTATAATGCTATCCTCCAATCCGCGTTTAAGAATTACCTTTGAGTTTTCCAGGCAATACTTTGGACACCTTCTATATTATTCCATCTGCGTTTAACATCCTGTCCATCGTAAGCTACTATAATTTATTATCCTAGCAATGACGGGAGATGAGTATATAGTATGTAGCTCATCATTATGTAACCTCCAGATTGTAAATTATAAGCATGCTTGTATATAATAGTATTCATATTAAATTTGTAGATATTTAGCGCTTACATTTTATCTGTATATTATACAGATACATTATTGTTATGTGAAATTGTAGAACCTCTAGTCCTACATTACTAATTTATCAGATTAGATTAAAAAACATTAAAAATTATGAACCCTTCTCAAAATAAATAATGAAAACTAAAATCCACATTTCTTTGTAAGATTCGCTATTGTCCATTGCGAAATTTAAAGTAATCTTTATTACCGAACTTAATTAAAGGTGGAAATGAATGGATATAAAACCATAAATAACCTAATGCAAATGTAAATTGAATCACCAATCAATCAAAAAACAAGCTAATTTAGAAGAATAGGTGGATTGCCAAACAAGCATGTTAACGGCTTCAGAACATAACAATTTATTCTGAATCCTATTTCACATATAACCCCCCTTCACCGCAAAAAAAAATCGGAATGGACACACGGTTAAGCTACAAACGAAATTACCCGTCTACGAATAAACAAGAGTTTACTGTGTGTTTACTGTGTGTCCAAATCATAGCCTGCATAAAGTTCACAAAACTATTTGGAATTCGTTACGAAATCAAATCTTTAGTATTCTGTTCCTGCTCGTGAGATTGACGCCTTAAACTGTGCGTCCACCTCTGCAGATTACACTAACTCTACTCTAGAATATGTCGGTAAAGTAATTTCTTTTTATTTCAGATAGTCCCCGACCAGCTAAATGTAAACTGAGCAAGCTTTTAATTTAAGACATCTCATATATTTATTTATTTAAATGAAAAGTGTTATGAATATATTTAATATCATTAGCTATAAAAAAATAATTAAAATATATGTTAAATTTTATTCCCAAAACGCGAACCTATGTTTAATCAATAAAGAAATACTAAAACAATAATATCAACCATATGATTTCAAAATATTCATATAGCGCTATAATTTTTAACACTAAACAAGCAGTGCCATAAATGATCACTAATTAGTCAATGGATTTATTATAATCAGTATAAAGTAATTACTCGTTTAGTTTATATGAATACTTAGCTCTGTATTTATATATTTACAATTTTGGAATAAAAATAATATTTTCAGAACTCATTTACAAATTCATATAAATCTTTTTGTTATACTTGGGTGGAGTGGTATAGAAATCATCTGAAAAGATTGGTTATCAAAACCAATGATCAAGGAACAAAGCACTGTAATTAATTTCTAAAATGTTTCTGTGTCTATGATTATATTTAATGTCAAGCACTGGCCTTATTATTTTTATTTATTTTTCCCTTGAAATAAACTTGTGTAAACAAAAGTAAGGAAAAAAATATGAGGGGGACGAATAAAACAGTGAGCAATCAAATTTAATAACGTCAAGACTGAAATTAAAATGCTAGTTGTGTAAAAATAGTAATTTCAGAGAAGGTATATAATAAATGTATTAAAACAAGGTGGACGCTACCAAATGTTATATTTAGGCCTATGTAATATAATAAGCTGCCGTGAGAGACAGAAAACGCCAGTAAAATATATAATAGGGCGTTTGTTTCAGAAGTTGACATTTATGTAATACTGGAGTGTTCTAGGACGAAGATAACTTTTGTAATTAAATAAGAAAAATTATATACGCCAGAATAACACAAATGTATACAAACTATAATATATTTTTTTAAATTATTAGGATATATTGTGTGAGAATCACTCAGTCTATAAAAAAAAAATTATATGAAGTGTAGTAATATTTAAAACAAAAATTTAAAAGTTCCTTAATTAAAACAATAAACTTTTACTAACAAAATAAAATATTCAACCTAACACTATAAATACATAATCATTACGGCTCCCGCCACTGGAACATAAGCCCCTCCACCACCTCATTTCCTCCCTCCACCTCTCTCCCTCCACCATTACCCCATCCTCTCTTCTCTCCTCCACTCTCTTTCTTACTCCCTTCAGCCATTTGTCCCTTGGCCTTGTATTGACCTCCTACCCCCCCCCTCCCCAACACGCAATATCCAACATCCTCATGGGCAACCTTTCCCTCCCCAATCTTCTTCTCACATGGCATGTCACCTTTGTCGGACCTTCTTTATACTGTCCTGGCTCTACCTTTTCTATTCCTATTATTCTTTAATTTCTCATACTGTCAAATTTTGTCACACCTATCTTGCTTTTCAGAAATCTATTAAATACAATCGCACACAAAATAAATACCATTGAAATATAGAACATCCTTTGGATAAGAACAAAATGTAACTTCATTACTGGCTGAGGGTGACCTGGCGGTCTAGTGGTAAGGTGTCAGACTTCTATGCTGGCAGCCGGGGTTCAATCCTCGGTCCCGGCAAAGATTTTTCTGATTACCAAACCCTTCCTTCACCTCTGACAAGACATCTTGGGAATGTGGGGAATGCCAGGTCTCCACCGGGGTTCGGATTCCACGTTAAACTGTAGGTCCTTCATTTCATCTCACAATCACCCTACCATTACACATTAGCGTAAGTGCGTATAACCCGAATGGGTAGTAAGACGCGGTGCTAATAATAATAATAATTACTGGCTGAGTAATGAATGTCATTTTAACCACAACACTAATTATTTATCATCGTAAATATGGTGAAAAACATCTATAAGTATTATGTAATAACTAATTTTACTAGAGTATCATGATTGGATTGAACCTTCAGACCCATAATTATTGGAGGATATAGGCCGGTTCGCTATCGGCGTGGTTTATTGTATCGGTGCTGCACTGCTACAATACAGATTGTCATTTACCGACTGGAATGTAAACTTATTTTGGTTTATTAATAATATATATAAACATAATTTTAGACATTAATGCCATTATGTTATTAATGACCAATTTGATAAGGATGGTATAATTTGAATAAATTATCCACCATTCCACTGGGGAAAGGATTTAAAACCCCAAAATCAATTTAACAATCCCTTGTGAAACCAATTGGGAATGAACCCTTACCTCCTAAATAAGTTATGCACAAACTCCACATCTCTAACCCTGCCATTATGTGGCCGGTATTAAATCAGAGTATTAATCCAACTTTTATGAAGTGTATATTTATTAGCAAGCACAGTATTCAAAGGTTTCAGCCGTCATAAACGAGTAAACACGCACTTGTTAGATGCATATCAGTGCATAGATTAAAACTCAAATTGTCAGTGTTCCTCACGATTAATTTAACAATTCAATTTATATTGTAAACAAACGTTTGTTTTTAAATAATGTTATTAATTTGAATCACATGTTTCAAAATTTATTAGAGTAGCCCGGTATTAAACAATAAAATAATTGTTATCAAACAAAAAATGTTTACACACTTAAATATGAATACTTGTGAATATATTTACGTCACCAACTACTTGCTTTAACAAAACTGTGCTTTAACCCCGGAGTTAAATCATTCAATGACTCAGTGAATACACTTCTTCTTGACAAAAGAACGTCAGTGAATAAATACCCCTACGCTTTGACAAAAGAACGTCAGTGAATCAGTAAACACCCCAAAGCTTTGACAAAGGGACGTCAGTGAATAAGAGGTTAGCCCTTAAATTTGACAAAAGAATGTCAGTAAATCAGTAGATACCTCCAAGTTTTGACAAAATAACAAAACCAATGAGGCAGCATTTTGTATACATAGCTCCACCATAAAGGAAACAATTTTTAATATTAATTTTGGTGACTAGATTAAAAAAATATCAATTGAAAAGTACTTCATTGTTATATTGATGGCGAAGATATAATAATTCAAATGATTATAGATTATTTTAAAATTCACACACAGGTATTAAAGGGGTAGAGGTATGGTTTTATAAAGAGTTGGGTAACCTGGTGGTCTAAGGGTAAGGTGTCAGACTTCTATGCTGGCGGCCGGGGTTCAATCCTCGGTCCCGGCACAGATTTATCTGATTTCCAAACCCTTCCTACACCTCTGACAAGATATCTTGTGAATGTGTGGAATGCCAGGTCGCCACCGTGGTTCGGATTCCACGTTAAACTGTAGTCCTTCATTTCATCTCACAATCACCCTACCATTACACATTAGCGTAAGTGCGTATAGCCCGAACGGTAGTAAGACGCGGTGCTAATAATAATAATAATAATAATAATAATATAAAGAGTTTTATGCCAGGATTATAATATTGTTCAGACGCAATGAGAGAGAATTTTCTAAATGAAAATTATATATCTATCCTATATTACCGATTATTGTAATTACGTGAATAGCCCAAATGAGTAGTAATTAGTGGCGCGCAAAAAAGTTTCCACTTTAATGCTAACATTGTTTGATTTGTTTCTAATGTATTTATACTATTTTATTAATATCTATAACTTTATTTGATAAAAATAACTTCTTAAATGTAACTGTCTATAATGTATTAACTAAATGTAAATAAGTAAGTTTTAGTGTCGATGCAAACTATTTACCAAATATTTCTTTGTTGAAACACAAAATATGTTATGCCTTGAAATTAATATTAAACTTATTTGTATGTTCTAAGCGGTAAGGAGTCCCGCCCACAAAACCATATGAATTTCGCTAGTAAAATTTACTCTGTCGATAATATTGAGGTTCTTTTTATTGTGTTTTTTTCTCAGCTAAAGTGTTTGTTAAACTATGTCAATTGTATTAAATACTATTGGCAGTCTACACACACGATAAGCTAGGCTCACGATACAGTGTAAGACTAATATGAAGTTTATTGATAAATATATATATTTCTTGGAGGAAAAATTAACAATTAAAAATTTATGTAAATAAATCGTTATTCATATGAATAGTAAAAAGTTGTTTGAATTCAAAATTCAAACTGTATATAGGCAACGAAAATGACACATAAAATCTCAATATATAAAAGATATGTTAATTCAAAAATTATTAACACACACCCTACCGGATAAAAATATCTTATCTTTGTACATGTAAAGTGAATTCACCCACATTCTTTACATTTCAATTTATCAAACATGTTTAAACTTTTAATTTTTTTCGATAAACTCTGCTAGCTGTATAATATATTGGCTTCAACTCTTTTGGTAGGTATCATGAGTTTATACATAGCATCATCGTTTTAAACACAAGGTAAAATTAATACATGATTTGTAGACTAGCTTAACCTAAAACAGCTTGATTTTCATTAAAAGTTAGCGTTGAAGAAGATTTAATAGCTATGTAGGTAACAGAACTAAATTTTTCACATATAATTTATTTTGGACATAGGTCGGTTCTCTAGTTTTATAGATGGCTTTCCTTTCCACTCATCTACGAGTAAGTGTAGCTATATATTTTTAAAATACTTATGCTCGTAGTTTACAAAACTTACCTACTCTACGGCACTAGGAACTCAAAAATTCATTGCCGCACTTACGAAAGTACGCGACCACCTCTCCCTATCCTGAGCTAGTTCTATCCAGTCCACCGCATTAAACCCTATATCTTTCAGGTCCATTCTAATGTTACTCTCCCAGCTGCATCTAGGTCTACCAAATGGTCTCTTCATATTGGGGTTGACAGTCAATACACTGAATGAGTTCTAGATTCTTCCATTAGTGCTGCATGTCTTGCTCACCGTAGTTTGGAAAATTGATTATCCTAATAATGTTTTGTGATAAGAACAGGGTATGTAACTAATTATGTAAGTTCCTGACATTCGTATGGTTTTTAATATTTTACGTATTGGGAAAAAAGGTGATGTCTCTTATCTTTCATTGGCATATAGCCATGAAATTTAGTGATATGATCTATTATTTAATATTTTATTTAGTTAAAACATAATTATTCATCATAACATAAAGACAATATTACTTTTGGCACTCAGAGTAATTTGTTTAGTAAAGTTTTTTAAGTGACTGTTGAAACAACATTCTGATTAAAGGTGATTAATTCCCGTGAACTCCATAACTACTAATAAACCATAAATAAGTGGTAATAAATAATATTTAAAAAAAATACTACTGAAATGAAGTGCACATATTTTACTTGCCTATAAACGAGTGTTAAACTGGTGTTGAACCATTATTCACTTCTCAACGGTGTGTACTATTGTTTACGTTCCATAACAAATACAAATGTCCTCAATTAATATGGTAGAGTACACAACTTCATAAAATTACGACCTTAAAAGGAATGAATGCCATTCATTTGTCGGCCGTCTAGGCGCAAATGCACGAACGCATTAGGGTCATGTGGTTTTTCCTTCTATGAGGTATCACTGAGATTTTTTAAATTATTTTGGTGAAATTTTCTGGAAAATACAGTATATTTTAATTCTTTATAATCTTTTTTCGACCAAAATTATAGCAAACGTTTACACAGTATGTAGGGGAAAGTTGGTAAAATCTGATGCCCAAATAATACTTTTGTTTTTAAATAAAAGAAAATATTATTTCTGTTATCTAGTGGTTCATTTAGTAATTAAATGTATATCCCAACCTCCTTAGTTTACTGCGTGATTATTACACATCTAGGACGCGAAAGAAATTTGTTTGAATTCTATGCACGTTTATTGTATTTTTCCGCTTCATTTTTAAATATAAAGGAATATTAACTTAAGAAACCGTTTAGCAGTTTAATATTTTTCTTTTCAGTGTGCATTTCCCACTATTAAGTTTTTTGGTTACTCTCACTTATTTAGTTTAGAATGTATATTTTCTTTGAACTCCAAGGCTCCTAAACCGTTAGATAATTTGTATATAATTTTGTTGCATTCATTTTTTATAATCATGTTTTTACTGTTGTCAATCTGTCAATTGTATTTCATTTTAATATTATATCTACATCTCACAATTAAAACTATAAAAATGCATATAAGTACGATTTTGGAACCAAAGGTAGGATTTATGAAATAAGTTGCTGAAATCAAACCCAATGTAAGTGTTTAGGAAACAAATTGTTTACTCCCATAGAGTTTTTTAGTAAAATAGTACAAAAAAATGTTTTGGTGTAGCTTAAAGTGCTTACTGTAAGGTACTTTGAACAATGCGCAGGCTTCTTTTATTAAAGTATGTCTAAATCACAAAGCAAACTACAATAAAAATCTCGCACTAACAACGTTTTTTTTTATCTCCCGTCTTACTATTTGTTGCGGCTGTGCGAATATATACTAATTATGTTAGTGAGTTAAGGATTAGGAAGTTTTTTTAGCACCAGTCTTACTAGCCGTTCGGGTTTTACACTAATAAAGCCAATGGTTCTAGGGATTAGGAAGGCTATATTTAGAGGAAGCGTATACATATTTGCGCGGAGGGAGAGAGGAAAAACATTAAGGGAATAAACCTCAGTACACCCGACCGAGATTCGAACTTCTATCTCCCCGTCATCGACAGTATAATCTACTGCGAGAGTAGCTCGTTAGACCATGCGGCCAACGAAGCGGGTAGCAACAGTGTTGATCACGCCAGTCCAACCCAATTGCTATGCGTCAAACATGGCGGCAATTTGCACAAATTACCGTTTGTATGTTAAAGTTACTACGTCTTAACAATAATTTTATTTCATTAATCTAATAAGTAGGGATGGGTAATTAAGTTTAATGTACGTCCACACACATTAATTTGAAAAGAGTATGGAAAAAATCATAGGGACAAATAATTATGAGGAAAACCACTTCTAATACACTCGGACAATATTCGAGGTTCCCGTTACATCATCTACAGTATATTGCGAATCTGCACCCAAGGTCGCAGCCAGCTAATAATTTCAAGGGCAGAGGGGGATTGGTTGGGCACATCCTTCAATTGCCAGGAGCTTAAAAAAATTATAAATGATAAACAGTTATAGAAGCTATCTGAAGTGTTTTTTATGTCACCTTAACACCATAACTACCGAACGCTAGGAAGAATTCTAAATATTAAACCCCTCTAGAAGTTCTCTGAAGTGGCTTTTTTGGCAACACAAAAACCTTATTTGTACTTGTATCTTAATTTTTATATTGCTTGAACCATAAATAAAGCCATATGTATATTGTTCATAAAATTTCTGGGGGGTTCGCACCCCCTTAATCCCCCCCCTCCCCCTCATGGCTGTGGCCTTGCCTTTAATCTTTTACTATTATTATTATCATCACCGCGTCTTACTACCTGTTCGGATTATACGCACTTACTCTAATGTGTAATGATAGGGTGATTGTGAGATGAAATGGAGGACCTACAGTTTAACGTGGAATCCGAACCACGGTGGAGGCCTGGCATTCCCCAATTCACAAGTAGTTATTAATACACTTCTTGTCAGATGTGAAGGAAGGGTTTGGTAATCAGATAAATTTGTGCCGGGACCAAAGATTGAATCCCAGACCCCAGCACAGAAGTCCGACACCTTACCCCTAGACCACTAGGTCACCTAATCTTTTACTACGTTCTCACTAGTAATGTAATTTTTTTTAACTCTTATTTTAACTTATTATTATTTATATTATTAAGTTTTATTATTTTTTATTTCCTTATACATTTGTCCTAACATCTTATTTTACTATAAATCATGACTTTTCCTGCTCTAATTTATAATAAAATAAGATGTCAGGACAAATGTATAAGATAGAAAAAAAAGTTTTATTAAATCTTAATATTTAGATGTTTCCACTGAAGAACTGAATGCGTGTTCTATTGGCGTGCCCAAACATGACCCTGAATAAATAAACTGTATCTCGAACTCCTTTCGGGGCTCATTAGAAGAGTAAATTCCAACAAAGTTTTTTTCTCTCTCTCTTCTTGATTAATGCTAGTAGATATTTTCAAACTTTATTTAATAAACCGATTAATTCCACATAAGAATAAACTTTTAACTTTGAATATGTTGAATATATATTTACTCTTTCCACCGCAACTTAGTAATGTTCATGCTATACGCACACATTAATTATACTAACGAAATTGGGATTAGTAGGGTAGTAATACAGGGAAAATTTAGCCGCGTTTCTTTGGAATTAAAGCGGAAAACCGTTAAAGAAAAACTACCTTCAATACACCTTACCCGGGATTCGAACTTTGATCTCCCCGTATTCGTTAATCGAGTATCGCCCGAGAGCGACCAATTGATCTTATATGGTTAATATGTACGTCGAGTAAAGTAGTTTAACTGTAACTAGGACCAAGTTTAAAAGGGCTGCCTCATTATTAATTTTTAAGAAATCTAACGATGTCTTTAATTGATAAATGAAGCGGTAGAAATTGTGTATAAAAATCTATAAACCTGATTTGGCAACAAAGAATTAGATGTATCACAGAGTATCTTTGTTTTCCTAGATAACCTCTTTTACTAAGTATGCCAATAGCTTGTATGAAACCCGTTTAAATGGCCGCATGGTCTAAGGCGCTACTCTCGCAATAGAATAAATTTCTGATGAATGTGATAACAGGGTTCAATCCAGCCGGGTGCACTGTGGGTGATTATCCTAAATGGTTTTTCCCTTTCCCTCAACGCAAATGATAGTGTACTTACTCTAGAAAAAAACTTCCTAATACCTAGAACGATATTGTAGCTAGTACATTGGCGTACAGCCCAAACGGGTAAAATGAGACGTGGTTCTAAAGAAAAAATTGTTTGGTCATGCATATATATGGGCTAAGGCATAAACTTTGTTTAATTCAATTTACCAGAGACTGGGAAGTTGGAGTTTGAATTCAATATTGGTGAACAGAGGATTTTTTTACACTATCTCGGTATATAGTCTGGTACTTTTTCTCGAAATTATACGTTCCTACTCAATCATTAAAATTGTTCAAGCTTTAAGCATTCTTATTAATTATTTTACTTAAAATATATCTATGTAATTAGAAACAAAATATTTAGTTAAGAGAAACTTATGATATCCCATAAAAAAAATTAAATTGGTTTTCACAACGATACGCTTATTGATATTTGGAGGATTTCAATGCAAATTAGGATTGTCCCTCCCTATTATGGTTGACTCCATGAAAGAATAGTAGCTAGTCGCAATGTCAATATAGCATAGCTTTAACACGAAGTACAGGGGTTAAATCACGACCGGCTGTGATTTACTAACCTTAGACTCGCATACTGATATTTATTGTCTAGTTTGTGGCAAAATAACTCCAGAATGTGATGGAGAGAGATAATTTCAAAGCTATAAATCAAATTCACTACCTGATTTTTATTATTAACGCGTGCAAATATGGATTAAATTATGTTACTAATATATATTAGCATTTATAATAATAATAATAATAATAATAATAATAATATAATAAATAATAATAATTACAATAATAATAATTTATAACAACAATGTGTTAGTGACAAATCATTTAATCTAGAAAAACAATTTTATGATTGAAATGTCTTTTCTAAAATTAAACTAACATGTTTTAGATAAATTATTTATATTTTGGGTTGAAAACGTGTATAGGCTACACTTATGATGAAGTAAATGTTTAGAATTTTGTATTGGAAAAAATTACATATCAAAATAATTACAATATAATTTTCTTGTAGTATTAGTTTATTACAAATGTTTTATAACCGTTTATCAAATGTAAAGGAATTACATACAGTAAAAACTTTACTATTGATAAGTTTAATTTTGATACCCTTTGATAGCATTGATTAATTTTATACACATTTCTTAAGTATGTGTTAGATCTATTTTCAAACATTTTAATAAATAAAGAACATCTGGAGATATTGAAAATAATTTAAGATAAATAAAAAATGACTCACCTTTAATTATGACTTCAATTATTCTTTGATGATCGCCACCTGCCGACCCAGATTTTAGATAAATAAAAATGCCAAATTTATTTTAACGATGACTATTAAAAGAGAAAAAAAAATCCTTTATTATATAATCAAGTCCACGTTAAATCAAAATTCTATACAGACTACGACCCTACGCAAATATTTAGCGTCAATTTGTCTCTGAAGCTTTTTTTTATATTTGTCGACAAAAAGACTAACCCCGTGTGTTGTTCTCGTCGCCCAAAAGGGTAGTGCTAGTAGCGAGCGGATGATTCCTTGCTTTATAACTTTACAAACACTTTTGAGTTTGTTTGGCGCCCCGGGTGACGTCACATGACTCGAGGGCCAATAGCGGCTTCCCGCGGGGGCGGGAGGGTGACAAGCCGTTTGGCGCATGCGCCCATCGCCCCACACAGTGCCCACATGACAATGTGTGGGGAAAAAAATATATATATCTCATAAATTCACTTAATTCAGTTGTGTTCCTTTGATGAATGTGGATAATTTATTTTGTTTAATTCCACCAATGTTAAATTTTTTCGTCGCTATGAAATAAATCATAGACATATAGTTGATGCGATTCATTGGTTACCGTTTTGTAACGAATCCTAGAGGTGAGAACATAAAGAGCGTGATAACAGATCCGTTTTTTTTTGTAGTTTTTATAACCCAACTTTTTTTGGTATAAATAAATAAAATATTTCTTCAGAAGAAACAAAAACAAATGTTTCTTATTCACATGGTGATATCAACAGTTTTTTTTATTAAATATGTCAAGGGTGTAGGCTAATAAAGTCATTTTATCTTCATTTTTTAAGTTTTTAATCTAATGCCGCTATGCTAACGACCAATATTCCAGAACTGTTGATAACACTATTCGAATAAAATTATGCTTTGTGTTTCTACGGTTAAAAATATTCTATTTATTTTCTCTACAAAATATTTTGCTATCAATTCTTCAAAAATTCTGCCCTTTTCTCGCGTCCCCTGTAGTCAACACTTAACGCCTACTTGACATTTTGAAAGCGTAGGCAAGAGGATCTACCTAATGACGTATTTGCTTTATCGTGTAAGTCTATATTGCGAGAATGACCTTGGTTGTGTTATTATTATTAGCACCACGTCTTACTACCCGTTCGGGTTATACGCACTTACGCTTATGTGTAATGGTAGGATGATTGTGAGATGAAATGGAGGACCTACAGTTTAGAATGGAATCTGAACCACGGTGGAGGCCTGGGATTTCCCACATTCACAAGTTGTGATTAATACACGTCTTGTCAGAGGTGAAGGAAGGGTTTGTTAATCAGATAAATCATTGCCGGGACCGAGGAATTAACCCCGGACTCCCAGCACAAAAGTCTGACACCTTAACCCTTGACCATCAGGTCACAGCCTTGGTTGTGATAAAAAATATCAGTGGTGCTTATAATCATTTCTTAACTTGTATAAAATACTAAATATCCAATACTCAATACTCATAAATACTCCATACTCCATACTAGATACTCGATACTCAGACAGCAGCTAAATACTAGCCTTCACCGTGGTTGGAAAGTGAAAAAATATCGGTCCATCAAAATAGTGAACACAGGTCACAGTGAAAAATCACTGGTATAAATCACCGATATATGAAAATCACAGTCACTGTATTCACTGATATCGTAAAATCACGGTTTCGCCCATCTCTAGTTTATCCTTCGATATTTAGCTATGTGATATTAGCGCTATGTATCCCTTTAAGATAAGCTTAACTTGTTGTTTATTTTATTTTATTTTTAGGCTCCTACGTATGATTCTAAAAAATTAAACTGGTTTCAAAAAGTTTAGCGGTTTTAACTGCATCCCACTTTTCACTCATATCCCGGACATCCATTGATTGATTTACAAACCCTACCCGCCTCGGTGGCGTAGTTGGCTAGCGCCCTTGTCGTGTTGAGCTCTACTGCTAAGGACGGGGGGGAGATCGAGGTTCGAATCTCGGTCGGGTGAACTGGAGGTGGTTTTTACTAAATGGTTTTAGACTCTCCCTCCACGCAAATGTGGGTTCACTTCCTCTAATTCAACCTTCCCAATTCCTAATCCATTAGCGTAATTAGTACTTAAAGGATATAACCCGAACGGGTAGTAAGACGTGGTGCGAAATATTATTATTATTAACAAACATTAAAATGGGTGTGTGTACTTATGTACGCGCGTGAGAAGTTATACTTCTTTGGCATCATTAAAAAATAAAAAATAATTTAATAATATTTAGTATTAATTACGTTAAATAATAATATTTTAATTTATATCAATAAATAATACATACGGATAGTTAACCTCAATTATATTGGAGCACTTGAAAAAGTCTATAAGCACAATTTTTTTCACTAATATTTACGAATAGTAAATAATATTAGTCAAACTATTCAATTTAAATCACTACTGGGCCTGGATTCACCAAAGGGAGCAAATAGTTGCGCCAGCGCAAGTTTGAAATATGTTCCAAATCCCTGTTCACTAAAAGGAGCAGGCGCAATTTGAGATCAAAGTTGCGCCTTTTATTTTCCACCACTCAAGAGTAGGCGCAACTATTAAATCATGATTGTCACTTCAATAAATTTTAATGGCGGCATATTATTGTATTGGCTTAAAATACAATTAGTTACATAACTGTACTCCAATTAATAATTTATTAATTAAAATAACAAAACGTATGTCAAGCACAAAATTTGTTTCAATTTAGACAGTGGTAACAAAACAATTACGTACCTTTTATTGTTGGATTTTTACATTCAAACAACGCAATGGCACTTCTTGCAGTATTACAAAACAAAACTACGAACTGTGTAATCTTCGTCTAGATCCAAAGAGGTTTGTATTCCTCCAAGTCCAAAGACATCTCGTCACTAAATATGGCAGTTAGTATAACTTTAAAATAAGTTTTAAAGTTTCTATAAACATAAATGTTTTATTAATGGAACTTAAACTTTAAACTAATAATATAAATAAATACAAAAAAAAAATTTTTTAAATTTATATCAATAAATAATACATACGGATAGCTAACCTCAATTATATTGTAGCACTTGAAAAAGTCTATAAGCACAATTTTTTTCACTAATATTTACGAATAGTAAATAATATTAATCAAAATATTCAATTTAAATCACTACTGAATATAATTTATTAGCACATATATAATTCGCACTTGTATGAAACTAAAACACGTGTTGTGAATGTAGAAACTAGAAACATGTGGATAAATATTATATAATATATGAAAACAGTGATCAGAGGCGACGAGCGTACCAACATGCGCGACTAACAGAGGTTCTATTTCTATTTTGTTGGTAGCTTTTTTTTTTCGAGACTTAATGAGCGGTTTATCTTCAACCTGTTACTTTTGTGTTACAGTGATGCGCGCGCATCTTAAAATTTCACTCTCATCAGTTTTTCATAAAGCACCTAAAGAAGTATAACTTCAAAAATACATCAGTAATACTAAAGAAAGCACATTCCTTATCAATATATCCACGGGTGCTTTCATTTTTCATTCAGAGATCGAATTCATCGGCTTTCCTATTTGAAAACTAATCAAACACCCACATCGGTGAAAAGATGAGACAATGATGTCTGGGACTGACTTATTCCGCGTTTCCACCGGTCTTGTCTGGTTGACCGGTGATAGCGGCGTTTGGGTTTAAATCACTTTTCCTCTTCATAAATACATGTACAAGATCCAATACATACTTAACTCTACTTCATTATTCCATATTATCAGGATAGTCCTTTTAGGTAGTAATACGTACCGTTCGAACAACCCTCCCATAGTAAGACGTGGTAGTAAAAATAAATATTATAAAAATGAACAGGTATTCTTGCCTAAATTATTACTTTTAGATTGAGAGTTCAATACAAATATAGCAAAATAATAATTTTTGAGTTTACATTAACTAAACAATAATAAACATTCAACCATCTGTTAATAATATACACATATTTAGAATAAACATAAATTAATAAAATATAAATAAATCTAATTTGAAAATAATATTTGATTTTACTAAACTTAAGTTGTAAATCAAGTTTAAAAAGTATAGATTTATTTAGATAAATTAAAAGTATTCATATTGAAAAATGAATCTAGGATAGAAATTATTAGGTAATAAATTTTAAAATATATCGTCCAAGATTACAATAATGACCCCTGGACATTTAAACAGCATGTAGAGATCAGTGGTAGAGCACTATTGCTATAAACTAAAGTTTCTGATTTCGATTCTGGTGTACATGTTTAAGAGGCACCCTGGTACATAATATTACGTTACAACGATGTTTGTAAACAGTACACAATTAAAGAAAACTCTAACATCACCCCACAATATAGCTATACCGACCAAGCAGCTGCCACATGCTAGTGAGAATAGTGCCAACATTTGTCGACAGAGGGTGTCACGTAGTCAGCACAACGAACCCTTTAGTCGTTAATCTCAGTTTTTTATACAGAAGCCACTATTTCTTTCTTAAAGTATCTGCTAAATTATTGTCCTCACGAGACAGAGTTGAGCCCGTTCCGAAAAATCTGCTTCGCATAAAAATATTTAGGCAACCAAGTATCAAACCTAGGACGTCTGGATCTGTAGCCAGGAACTCCGTCAAAAACAAATATGAAGTTGCATACATTATTTAATAGTCTTTTGTTCAAATCCAGTTGTGATTTCTTGTTTAGTACCGTGTCTTACCACCCGTTCGGGTTACATGCTTAAGTACTAATTACGCTAATGGGTTAGGAATTGCTAAAGTTTAATTTAGAGGAAGTGAACCCGAATTTGTGTGGAGAGAGAGAGAGTATAAAACCATTTAGAAAAAACCACCCCCTTCACCTGACCAAGCTTCGAACCTCAACCTCCCCGTCCTCAGCAGTCTAGCTCAAACCAAAGCAAGCAAGTTAGACAACTATGCCACTGAGGAGGGTCAGTTGTGAATAAAAATAACTATAAATTATTCTATTTTGACTGGAAATGATTAGTAGCAAGGATTTAAAAATATGTAAATGGTATTTTATCATTATTTTTAAATAAATCACAACCTATATATACATGGGCTGGATATTAAACAGAACAGGTCTCTCATATATAACAAAATATGGTTTTATAAAATAATGACGGCTATAGACGAATATTGACGGACGATTTACCCTAAGTATATATTTTGTACCGTAGGGATTACAATTTTCTCTATTTTTTTATGATGTCCTAAGCCTGCTTTAGTAGCCAAACGTTCTAAAACGTTATTCTCGTGTCAGACAGTCCCTACTGATAACTGGGAAATAGGGTTTGAATCCCAGTTGGGTCAACACAAGATGGATTTCCCTAAATGGTTTTCCATTCTCCTTCAACGCAATTGCGGGTAGATTACATCTAAAATTATTGCTGTATCAATATTACCTTATTGGAGTAATAATTATCATATATGCGTATAACCTGAACAGACATTAAGACACACTGATACTAAAAAAAAATTACAAATAAGCTCCTTATCTAATAAACTGTTTTTATTTACTAACATTTTTTTTATCCGTTCACGATATCCTTCTATTTTCACTAAAGTAAAGTATAATTAACAGGAAATTTATCAAAACTAGAATGGAAAATGGAATATTCTTCAGACAAAACTATTCCATAATTATTGGCTGGGATTATAAATAAGATCTAACCATCCCCGGTAAAATAGACAACACTATACTGAAGAATTTGTCTCCGTGACCACTGTTGTGGGATTTTACACTGAAGTAGTCTAAAATGTAAAAGCTATTTACCTAATTAAATGGTTAACCAAGAAGTTATAAATTAGATGGGTAAAAATGAAAAAAAAACTTAGCCTTGTACCCACTAGCTTCCCTAAATAATAACCATACAAAGTTTAAGATTGTCATGATCCTTCATTTGACATCCTTCCGCACTATCAATTAAACAGTTTAATACTTCCGGCTCACATTATGTGGGGTAAAAATACTAAGCTTTTCCAAAACATTTGGTCAATATCAAGTTTTAGCTCTTTATATTTCTTAATTTTGTATCTACTTGAATAGGTAGTCACAATTTCTAATGTTCTAGGCTCACTATGGATAAATAAAAAATAATCTAAGGCACACATCCTAAAGAATTCCTTAACTAAATAGGAGTAAGAAGTTCAAAAAAGGACTTAACTAATAAAATACGTAAAAAAAGGGTAAACAGAGTAAATGTGGTAAAAAAAATGCTAAAATACTTTTGATTTAATTACAACCCTTTAACAACCAATTAATATTCATACTGTGACACTTCTTTGTTTTTTATTATCATCAAGAGCTAAACGTTTAAAGCACTGTATATAGAGTAGTTATAACTTAATATTCAGCTTTTAAAAAATGTTCAGACTATATCTTATTTTGACATTGTTTATCAGTCAGTCTAATTTAGCGTTTTGTATCACAATTTAAATCAATGGGTTAATATTAAACATAATTTAAGATTTGGTTACTTTTTCCTGTTGTTTATTTTACATAATGCAAAGAATAAACCCACATTAAAAGGATTCCCCTTGCGAAGAACGGATACACCAGCGAGTATTCATATAATATGCATTATAATATCCCAACTAAAACCAAATAACTTGGTCCCAAGATATATGTTACTATTGCCTTTTGTAGGCTACGTGATGTACTGTCGCTTGACCTTACACAGTATTACTCGAGGATTTATAGACCGCCCTGCATGTAAAGTGCGCTACGAGCTCACGAATGACTGAACGATGTCAATAGGAAGCTATGGCTGATGGTTTGGATCGACTCTGTCCCGTTGTTTCATCCGTCGACTTACAGTCTGTGGACACCGAAAATGGGTAGACCACATTATGGAGGTTAGAGTTTAGGCCCTTGGTCCTATCGAGTGCCAGTCTAAAACTTATTTTGGGGAATGGTGGGCGGGAGGGTTAAAAGCTTGGCGTGTCTTCACAACCGACAAAAGTATCCTTCCGCACCAACTAGAACAGATGGATCACGAAAACCGTAGATGGCGTTAGCTACTGAACAGGTCTTGCGGAAAAATAGTACGTTTGAAAATATCAGTTTTCTCGAGAACGAGTGAAATATTTATGTTAATATTATCAACACCCCTTCTAAGATAATGTACAAATGTATATTATTATTATTATTATTATTATTATTATTATTATTAGCACTGCGTCTTACTACCCATTCGGGTTATACGCACTTACGCTAATGTGTAATGGTAGGGTGATTGTGAGATGAAATGAAGGACCTACAGTTTAACGTGGAATCCGAACCACGGTGGAGGCCTGGCATTTCCCACATTCACAAGATGTCTTGTCAGAGGTGAAGGAAGGGTTTGGTAATCAGATAAATCTATGCCGGGACCGAGGATTGAACCCCGGCCGCCAGCACAGAAATCTGACACCTTACCCCTAGACCACCAGGTCACCGTTATAAATGTTTATTAATTGTTTTATTTTCTTAATTTTTGTTACTAAGCTAGCAATTTTCTATCGAAAAATGTCTATTTTGTCGATATTTGATCAACATTAAAATTATAGAGAAGGTGTGTATATATAAAGTATGACTTAATCAACAAGCTTCTATTCTTGAACAATCCGTTTCCGAAAAGAAAATTACAAAACAGTAAAAAGTCTTGAAGATAACCGTTTGTTCCCATGGCTCTGCATTTCCACGCCAAATGAAAAGGGAAAATCGCCTTAAGTTACCATCCTCAATTCCCTACACTTAAGCTTAGGTAGGGTGTTAATAATTCGAGACGCTTTGCTTGAGATGAATGAAATATTTGATAAACTAGCCAATGATAAATAAAGTGTGAGTCAACTTAGTTATAAGTACTCGTATAAAAAAAGCGTTTTGCGTTTGAATAATATATTTGTTTATTTTAGGGGTATTTAAAGTGAACTTTAACAAACCTAACAGAATCTAGCCTTCACCTGAAACGCGCAAGGAAGGTTGGGCTTTATAAGAAAAGTTTTCTCACGATTAACGTAAGAGTGTAAAAATATAAAGGGAATCAAATTAAAACCATCCTCGGTGGCGTAGTTGGGTAACGCGCTAGTCGTGTTGAACTAGATTGCTGAGGATGGGGAGATCGAGGTTTGAATCTCGGTCGGGTGAACTGGGGGGGGAGGGTTTCCTAAATGGTTTTCCACTCTCCCTCCACGCAAATGCTGGTTCACTTCCTCTAATTAAACCCTTCCAATTCCTAATCTATTAGCGTAATTAGTACTTAAAGCGTATAAACCAAACGGGTAGTAAAACGTGGTGATAAATAATAATAATAAAAAATAATTAAATTAAATATACTTCTCTTAAATAAATAAAATAAATTTAAAATTTAAAACCCGGATTGGTTAAGTTTTCCCTTGGCCTATACTATGTGTGTGCCAAGCTATAGTTTTATAGGTTACTTATAGTGGCTTCGGAATTGTGCATAAAAATACATATTAGTAAATCATGTAAGTGATGAATCAACGGCCAGAGGACTGGGTACTTGGTTTGTTTTATAATTAAATTATTAAACAATTTTCATGGTAGTACAATCTTTTTAAATCGGATGTTTGGAAACTCAGTGCCCTAACTGCACATAAAGTTTGTTTGAACCAAAGGTAATACAAAAACCTTATTCACTTACATTCAGTAAATTACGCTAGTACCAATAAATTGGGTTCAAAGTTTCGGCTACAGCGCCGCTAAAGAAAAGCTGTGCAAGCATGCGTGTACAAAAGGTTGCATAGGAGTAAGGCGCGTGGGATTGCACACCTCGACATCTTGGAGTACGGCCGAATGACACACCTCATTTAATAGTAAACAGTACACCAGTCCATCTAGAAA
Organism: Timema cristinae; assembly: GCA_039000515.1. NCBI lineage: Eukaryota > Metazoa > Arthropoda > Insecta > Phasmatodea > Timematidae > Timema > Timema cristinae. The sequence continues at coordinate 39,670,216 of JBCFYV010000003.1, read as the reverse complement.
TGCGAATACGCTCTTAGGGTCATCATTTACGGTCCCAAATCACAAATTTCTTGCCCTTATTACATATGCAATGCCACGCACCAAACTTCTATGGAATCTCTTGTACACGCATGCTTGACAGCTTTGCTCTCCCGGCGCTGTACGCCAAAACGTTGAAAGAAATTTAATGGTATTAGCATAGTTTGTTGAATGTAAGTTTATAGGAATTCTGTATTACATTTGGTTCAAACAATCTATAGGTGCAGTTTGGGCGTTGAGTTTCCGAACAACCTGTATAGTCGTTTGGCGCTCGCTCTCTCTCTCTAATATATATTATATATATATATATTAAAAGTTTCCCAGTGTATGTATATATATAAGTTTCCCAGTGTATGTATGTATATATATATATACATACATACACTGGAAAACTTATAGTTTATAGCCTGTAATCGCCTGGAAAATTCCAAAAAGTTTAAAAAATTAACCCCAGAAAAAAATTTAAAATATCGGAGCAACTTTAAAGTCAGTGTGGACCTTTCTTTGGAGGTCTTTTGTGTCTAAACGGTAAGACCTATCAAAAAATCGCCCTGGAATTACATTAGTTTACATCCACTTGCAAAAAAAAATGCACTAGGGGGTTGGGATTGGAGCCCCCAACGAGCAAAGCGAATAGTAATTATATACCCTACAAGGTGTATGTATACTAATTCAAGCAATTCTTCTTCGGAGTTTGTTTACTTATAGTAAATCAAGCCTAAAATGTGTACAGTGAACGTCATCTGATGTAAAGGTGATACCCTGAAATGGGTTATTTATATGAAATACTTGGAATAACATGTTTAGGAGGTTTATCGAAAGAATATCAACGATGTTTTATATACATTGCACCTTGCTTGTAAAGTCGTCAATAGTGGCATGTTGCGGCATGTCTAGACATAAATGGTGGCTGTATTAATCCCCTACTGTAGTCATGAGCGGCACCAAGTTATTAGGAGAAAAGAATAAGTATTTCCACAGTGGATGTTGTGTGCCTTTCATTACGTTGCTTGTAAGCGATTGTGTCCACACCCTTTGGATGAGTTGGTGGGAGTATATACTGGTTATTGAAACATGTAATAATTAATTAAATAAAAACAAATACTGAACAAATGAGAATTATAATTAATTAATCAACAATATAAATGCAAGCATTTCAAATAAAACAAACACGCAAATATTTGAAAATATTATTGGATGAATAAATTACTTACGCGTTATACGGATTACAACATCCATAAGTTTTCTATAATTGATTTATAAACGGATCGTCTAGTATTTTTGTTAAACTATATTACCCGATATACTCAATCTTACTAACAAAAGTAACACTGTATCTTAATATAAATTAAGTGATAGTGAAGGAAGCCAACCTTAAAGAATCTAATCCTTTATGGATGGCTTATTTTCTTATCACTTGCTTTACATTAAGGTACAGTGTTTCTGCACTGCCTTTTTTATACATTTTCAAGCCAGTAGATGATCGTTCATATTATTATTAACTAAAGAGTTATTTGAACTAGCTTTATAACTATAGTTGATATATTGATGGGTAGTTTGGTTTCTTCGGCACGTCTGTTCTTAGCTAAAGTTAACACATGTTCTTAATTAACAAAAACAGTGAAAATAATCATTTGTGTTACATTTCTTTGGGCATAGTTTAAAAGTGTAATATAATTTAATTTAAAGGGCATTTTATTTTATTAAAAATAAGGTGATTTACGAATGACTATATCACACTAAAGGGAGAACATCGAAAGCTCACAAGAAGGAGAGATCTCATATAGAAAGCACACAAGATATGGATCGAGAGAGCGGAGGTAAAAAAAACAACTGCATGACATGTCAACATGGCAAATAAGCATTGTAAGCAACCCCTTTACTCTTTACAATAATTACAATAATAAAATAATAAATCTAAAGGGAACAACCCCCTTACTATTTACAATAATTATATTAGACTAGGTAAGCTTAGGTTAGGTGTTGTAATATGGGGCTCAAATACTACAAAGAATGGTGTGTTATTGATTCATCTACGCTGTGCACATCTGATATACCCAAAAATAGGTACACAAATTCATCCTGTGCGCCTTCAGTATGTAGCCAACACTAATATCTTGTACATTTCAATTCAAAAGTAAACTTCTCAAGAGCAAAACATATAATTTATGTTATAAGGATATTTTACTGCGTCACTCTCACTTGTGGTAAACCAAAATTAGCCTACCACTTCTATCACTGAAAGTCTTCTATAGTATATACGTAGTTTATTGACTAGTGCATAAAGAAAAGTGTGTCAAAGTTACAAACTCTCATTTAGTCCTACTCCAACTAATTCCAGGATATAGCTTCGAGCATCGATCACATTAAGATTAATTGAGTCACGCAACTCACATCGATCAATAAATATGGCAACATGTGTATATATATAAGATGTTGGGTAATAGCAAGGCAAGTACCATTTATACAAAATTAATCCTTTTTACTTTACTCTATAGAGATAATACTGTAATACTGAAAAATTTAAGCGTCGAGATTATGATGATTTTTGATTGTGTATTATTAATATTCCATTGAAATATGTATATGATTAATATTATAATATTTCATTGTGTTCACCTCACATGAATGTCTAGTTACACTAAATTTCAGCCCATAAATTACGTACTTTACTTTAACAATAGTACACGAAAAATAAATGACAAGTTTGACCCCTTATAACACGTGAACTGTGATGATTATAAATCATTGAATTACTATTTATAGCTGTGAGTTGAGTGTAGTAAGAAACGATAATGTTTTTCTTATATTTTTGGAGTCCTCGCTTCAAAATTTTCTTTTTCAAGCGAAGGCATTGCTGCATTGACCATCAATAGAAATAATTTAAATTTGTAGTCGTTGTATAACTATTACGTGGTGTCATTGTTGCAATGAGAACAAAAATAAATAGACATAATCAACACGCAAAACTTTTTTTTTAACTGAAAGATTAGATAAATTTACAATGCAAATGCAGTATAATGTGGATATATTGTTGAAGTGAACACCAAATTAAATAGTTTAAATGTGCTACCTATGAAACCAAAATATGGTTGAAAGAATCTCTCTATAGTGAACGCGCCACCACACCAAACAATAATGTATTGTTTGCTTGGTAATAAAAACAGCAAGCAAGGATATTATTCACAGAACTAATGCTTTAAAAAAACACCGACAGCTTTAAATGCTATAAAATATTGAAAACAGATTTAAACCAATGAGTAATGCGAAGATTCCCGAAGAAACTCTTAACTCATTTCCCTCCTCTCTCCCAGTGTTTAAATCAACAACTATTCCTTGTACACTCTCCAAGCAGCCACGACGTAGTTTTACTTACTGCTTACACCTTCTTTTTTTTACCCTACCTCACTCGCTGGTGAGATAGTGTGATGGTACATAGCTTAACCTGTTCCCGGATAAATAGGGAGTACAACAGAAAAATTCCTATCTAGATCCTAGAAAGTACTCTTAGAGTTTATTGGCAAAAAACTAGCATTAAGACCAAAAAACAATAATTTAAAAAAAGTATTATTTGGTATTTTTTATTTATTATCACGTCTTACTACCCGTTCGGGTTGAACGCCTATGTACTAATTACTCTGATGGTTTAGGGATTAGGAAGGTTTAATTGAGAGGAAATTCACCCACATTTGAGTGGAAGGGGGCTGAAAAACCATTTAGAAAAAAACACCCTTATTGCACCTAACTGGGATCGAATCCCGATCTCCCCGACTTCAGCATACTATTCTAACACGAGAGTAGCGCGTTAGACCACGTGGCCACCGAAACGGGCCCTTCCTATTGATTACATTACCCCCTTTCCCCCAATAATAAAGATAGAAACATACTCTTTAGACATGTCTGTTAATTCGAATTTTTAATGTGTATAGTTAGTGTTTTATAGACTGACAATTTATGATTTGTTTAAATTCCATCTTATGTTGATATTTAATTAAATCTAACTGATTTGTGAAGCTCCTCTGAAATAATTGTGGATATCAGATAAGTCTCATAACGTCTAAGTATTATGGTCGATTCTATAAAGATATAACAATAAACCCTTAATCTTTTTTTGTGACTTTATTGTTAAAATTGAATACATCAAGTTAAAGAAAAATAGCATTTTTTTAATTACACAGAAACTAATCTTCTCGCTTTCAATTTTTTAGAAAGGTCCCTTTAAACTATACAAACACATTTTTTTACATCCAACACTCATAAAATTTATTTTAACACCGAGTCTTATTACCTGCTCAGGTTATACGTTTGTACTAATTACGCCAATGTGTTAAGGACAAGTAAGTATGGAAGGTTTAATTTTATAGGAAGCGTACTCATATTTGCTTTGTGATAGAGAGAAAGAAAGAGTAAAATAATTTATGGCAAAATCTATATCATTACACCAGAACGGGATTCGAACCCCTATCCGCATGTTATCGGCAGTCTAGTTTAACATGGGAGTGACGTCTTAGACCATGCGACCACTGAAGCAGATAGCATTTTATTATTTTATTAGTATTATTTAATTGTTACCCATTGATTATTTATATATATATTATGTGTGGGTGTGGTGGGTGGGTGTGTGTAGATCACATGAATTAATGTTTGAATATGTGAAAGGAGAGCAAGTTTATTTTACAGTTGTCAGATAAGACCAACCGTAAGAAAATTTTATTTTGTACTAAGGTCGTTCATTATAAACTTTGTTAGAATAAATTTTAAAATTAATATAATAAACAGTGAGTTTCTATGTTATATAAAGACTATTAAATCAAACTCATCTTTCAAAAGTGACTGATTTAAAACAGTCCCTTCGGTGAATAAAAATAGTAGAATGTATTTAAATTTCAAGCCATTTGGATAAAACTCAAAGGCTTGGCTGACGACTATATAGCCCATCGGGTTAGAAAATCAACACAGGTTTATAACCATTTCGGTGGGCGCATGGTCTAAGGCGCTATTCTTGCAGTAGTATATAATGCCGATGACGAGGAGATCTAGGTTCGAATCTTGTTTTGGTATACTGAGGGTGGTTTTTCTAAAATAGTTTCCCACTCTACCTCCACGCAGATGCGAGAACACTTCCTCTAAATATAACCTTCCTAATTCCTAAAAACCATTAATGTGAATAGAACATAAGCCTATGATCCAAACGGCTAGTAAGACGCAGTGCATATATATATACACATAGGTTCAATCATACCTTTATACCTGGCCTAGATTTGAAATGAAAGTTATAACCACTCAAGTTCCCTACCAGTATTCGAATACGAACCCATTTTAAAAACTTACTAAACGGTGGGACATGTGGACAAACTCGTAGCTCTAATCGTGTTTATTTGATCTAAGGTCGGAAGGTGGGGGATATAAATTCAGCCAGGTGTATTGATTCTTATTATTTTTTTCTAAAAACTCTACCAAGAAAATGTGAGTACATTTATTCTTAGCTCAACTATCCTCATACTTAAACCATTGGTTTGTATATATGAATATATTGAATGGGTAGTAGGATACAGGTAATGAGAAAACAATTGGAAAAAGCAAATGTTACCAGATTAACGACAAAGTGCCCTGTCCCTTATTTATTTATTAGCACCTCGTCTTACTACCCATTTGGACTGCACACTTAGGTACTATTTGTTTTAGGAATAATGAATATTATATTTAGACCCAGCATTAGCGTGGAATGAGAGGGGAAAACATTTTTTAAACTCTGTACACCCACCGAGATTCATATCTATTATCTCTCCGTACTTCGGCAGTAAAATCTCCTGTGAGAGTAGCGCCTTAGACTATTGGGCCACCGGAGCAGGTCTCAGCCATTTATTACATAAGCTTTAAGAAACCCCTAGATCTGAATCAAATTAAGTTTATTCGAATTGTATATAATAGTTTTGGAGAGTATATTTATTTATCACCACGTCTTACTACCCGTTCGGTTTATACGCACTTACGCTAATGTGTAATGGTAGGGTGATTGTACCTGTACTACGTGTAATTGATTCAGTACATTATTTAGTTAAATTTATAATATTTAAATACCTGTAAGAAAAAATAGAGTATTTACAGCTTAACGTGGAATCCGAACCACGGTGGAGGCCTGGCATTCCACACATTCACAAGTTGTGATTAATACACGTCTTATAAGAGGTGAAGGAAGGGTTTCGGTAATCGGATACATCTGTGCCGGGACCGAGGATTGAACCCCTGACCCCCAGCAATGAAGTCTGACACCTTACCCCTAGACCACCAAGTCACCTGTTGCGAAATTGATTGACCATACGAATACAAAAGAATGAACACTTTTCCCAATAGGATCCATACAGTTCCCTCAGAGATGATATCCAGTGTACCTTTCAGGGCAAATAAACGTTACAACATATAGCCTATTAATGTATCATATATATGCAGTTAATAAATTAAATGTGTACATTAGTGCTAGTACTAGTTTTTAGGCTAACGTATGGGTTGGAAGAGAACACGAATTAGCATCCGTGTTTCTACTGTTTTTATTGCAATAAAATCTTATTCGACCAAAGTAAATAAACATTACATAAGTAGATATCTTTAGTTTAATTTTTTACGGATAGTAGGATTAATATTTATTGAATATTTATCATGATTACAGGGCAATTTGAACAGAAACTTTTCAAATGGAAATGAAATGTCCTTTATAAATTTTGCAATTCATATGACAAAATATGTTTTAAAAAAAACTTTTGGGATTGATATATGTATAACTATAAACTAAACATTTATATTGAAACAATATTTTACACAATTGATTATTTTAGCCAAAATAATTTTTGTTATAAAACCCGCATAAATATTTAGCTAAACTAACGTTCACTTCCATACCAGCTTAAGATAAAATGTTTAAATGTGTGAACTCTTAAGGTACTTACTAAGTCAGCGTTCGCTAAAAGTAATATTATGTTACAGACAGTGGTGGAACAAGAGGGATGCTGGTTGGGTACGTGGACTGTGTGCCAAATTGATTAGAGATGCATCAACAAGGTAAGATCTAGTTTTAAACGTAAAATTGTATTTTGTTTTTATAACCTTTTTACTGGTATTATAACGCATTAACCAGATTTTAGTACCAATAAAAGATTTTAGAAAAATTAGCAAAACAATTTCTAAGGGTACCACTTCTTTATTTGCCCCGGGGGCCTCCAATTTCCATCAACCTTATTCCTGCATACAAATTTGGAGGTTTTGGGGGGAGTTTAAGTGACTTTGGTGTATCATGTCGGAAATATATACCGTTAGCTCTACAATTTGACGAAACTTTACAAAAATCGAGAAGAACAAAAACAAAATGACAGTCGATTAGACCATTCCGTTATTTTTATAAATTCAAACTGATATTAGAAATTTCAAGTATTTCACATTTTACGTGTTTTACATTTTATTTACTTGTACCCTCGGGCTGATTGTTCCTAATTTCTTTTTTTTTTTTCAGTACATTAATTAAATTTATTTAATTTTTCCTTGTATAATAATTGTGACGTGGTTGGAATTTGAAAGAATGCTTCGTTTCTCTATTATTACAACAAAATTGAAATACATATATTTTGTTCAAGTAAATCTGTTTGATAGTCAGATGTACGTCAACTTCATCAAATAAATGAGGTTTTAAAAGCAACCAAATCAATTGATATTTTAGTATGAAATACTAAATTCAATTAGATTATCTCTACACAAATAAATATTTAGATGTAAAATTTATTCAAAAAACCTACTATTATATGTATATCCTATACTTTTTATTATATAAATTATGTAAATATATTAAAATATTAAAGAAGTTGTGTACAAAACGTTTTGTGGAAGTTTCCTGAAATGTAAAAGCAATTAAGTGCATATTTATACCACTTCCGTTCACCTCAGTCACAAAAAGGGTTTTATTGGTTCATTTCCTTTTCAATAAATCACGTGTTTTAAGCAGAGCTATTTCAGGTAAAAATAATTTTTAACCTCAAACACCTATGTTAACAATTTCTAATTTAGATTGATTTGTTCAAGAAACACATCTATAATGAAAAAGTAGAGTCAAACGAAGTAAATTGTCTCTTTTGATATTAGAGATTACTTGAAATGTATCACAATAGATTAGACTACAAAAGCACATGCGATATAATTTTAAGATTTCTGATCCGACACCTATAGTCGGTAGTGTTTCAGCCTACTGAGATAAGGTACCTAGTTCGATACTTAGTATAGTCAAGAAATTCATCATTATTTCAGGTTTCCGTGTCACAATGCTGGGGGATGGTTGTTATGTCTATTATGGATCTAAGCTAATCACTATATCGTGCTATGATATAATCAGTCGTTTCATAAGGTACACGTTAAATACCCCAAACAAACAAAAATCATTTCGGCATCACACATACTCTTTTCTTTATCGAAGTTATCTACAAAAGATTTTTTTGTCACGTTTTTGGTATGTTAGTTCAATAACTTTGAACTCAACTGCAGAATAAATCTTAAAATATTTGTTTGTGACATGTATTGGTTGAAAAAATAAGTTATAGTTAATGAGAGAAAAAAAATTGTATATTATTTTAAACTATATTCTACTGCTTAACACAACACGCCTCGGTGACGTAGTTAGCTAACGCGCTAGTCGTGTTGAGCTCGACTGCCGAGGATGGGGAGATCGAGGTTCGAATCTCGGTCAGGTGAATTGGGGGGCGGGGGTGCTTTTCCCAAATAGTTTTACACCCTCCCTCCACGCAAATGTGGGTTCACTTCTTCTAAATTCAACCTCACCAATTCCTAATTAATTAGCGTATTAGTAATTAAGCTTATAACCCGGACGGGATATAAGACGTAGTGATAGATAAATAAATAAATAAATGCTTAACACAAAGTAATTGTATGGGCCATAAACTCTTATTCATTTGATTTTAACAATTTTGAAGGAATATTACAGTTAACTAAAAATCATTTAATAGTATGAAATATTTTTTATGATTACGAAAGGGATTCGAAGCGCAAATGTTTGTATTTCAGCATTGTGATATTGTAGCCGTTTTAAATGCACGTGGAGAATGTAAGAGTCATCAGAGTTAGTACACTACTTGAAAACAGGGAAACTTAAAATTTCAGCTATTGTTGGTGTTACAGGGGAAAAAGTCGGTGTGAAGTGATGGCAATTTTAAAAACTCACTGTTGTCAATTAATTTAGCAATATTTTTTAAATACCAATTATAAAAGAATAGCGTGGTATAAGCTAATAGCTGTTTTTATATAATGCAGATAATTTTGAATAGAGCATCGAAATAGATATCTTCTGTTAATCTTTTGCCACAAATGTAATATAAAACAGTAAAATAACGCATTATTTATTTTATATTAATAGCTCTATATATAAAAGACTGGGAAATTTCTTATTCTTGTTTGTTTTAAAATCTTGGAAAATTAAGGGAACTTAAAAATGTGTATCGAACCTGTTTATTTAAAGAAATGTAGATTAGGGTAAGTTTTTTACTATCTTCGTTTAATTGAGCAGTAATGCGTTAAATTTAGAATTTCTTCATTGGCAAATTCATCACTAATATTATTGAAGAGGTAGGGATATGAAAGATTATTAATCAATAAATGTTGGGCTCATAAATTATCACAATTTTATAACATTAAAAAATTATTGATGTACTCGTAGTTCTAAGCTTATCAATACAATGATGTATATTATCTTCATTACTAAATTCAAGCGACAAGGAAGGACAACATTTTCTTGGAATCCACTCTCCGATATTTGTTTTTGTTTGTGTAAAAGTTTCCTTTTGATGTAATTAAACATGATTGGCTACTCACGTTAAATCCTAGGGGGAATACAACATATTTTCTGTAATATTTAATAAACCACTTTTATTTAATTTAAAAATATGTCATATTTGTTCAGAAAATGTTGTTGGTGGATACGTTTGATTTCATATTAAATCTAAATTCTATTAGTAACAATAAAAACACTTTTAAGTCATTTTTATTTATATTTTTGAAATAATTTTCTTAATATGATTTATTTTTTACTATAATAAACAAACTTCAAAGAGTAAATGACCATAATAATTATGAAAAAAAGCCAATGATAAATAACTGATCTCCTTTTGAAAACATTCATTTTGTTACACCACCTTGACAGGAATATAGCATTTAATTAGAATACTGAACATTCACCCTCATCCTATATTCCCATAATATTGGATTATTTAATTCGTTTGGAGCGAGTAATGATACGAGAACATACTAATTTTTAAAAATACGTATTTATATTAAACCATGCATCTTGAATTTATTTTAATCGACATGGACTGTTTTGAATAACAGTTTTCAAATAAAATGGAGCTTGATTTTCAATAACATACAATCAATTCAAGGGTTTACTACAACGAGTGGTTACAAGCTGTGTGTAGACTAATTGTGCGTAATCAAATCTTTACGTAGACAAATTTTGCTCTGGTAAAAGGTTTCCGTCAATCCGACCATGTGTAACACCAAATGTACGTAAATCCAACTTTAATAATATTAACTACGTGGAACATGTCACTACTACTGTACATAGGGCTTAGATTGGGATATATATTTTATTATTATAAGGAATATAAGAAAATATTTCAAATAAATTGTAAAGCAAGCAAAGTTGAAAATGTAGCCCTATAATATATTGTTTTGATGAGAAAATTCAACCCCCCTACCCTCTCCTAATTCACCCTCTACCTGAAACAAATTCCACAAAAGATAACATTTTCAAGTCTAAACTCTCCTACTATGCTAAGCCAAAATTGCACAAAATAATGGCGTTAATCAACGTTGATTACAAGTTATGCACGATCACGTGACTTTATTTAAATTATCTTTCATTGAAAACAAAAATGTATTTTTAGTAGTAAGCCAACCTCGAAAAACTCATTGCGGGGATACTATACATCACCCGATTATTTAATCAACTATACATTCCTGAAATCACCTTAATTACCACGTTGATAAGTAATTAATAGCTTACTTAGTCGGCCCTACTTGTTATAAACCAAAATGCAGATTTACATGTCTATTCATTTACATAAATTTATAGAGGGTGAGTTTGAAAGTTGATTTAGTGAGTGTAACGGTTTGAAACGCTCAGAGCGTGAAATCAGGCGGTCAGAAATAGACATGGTAACGATCAACTCTACAGCACTTGTAAGAGAAGGGATAGGAGTGGGGGTAGCAACAAAAGGTGTGTGGGACGTTTCACGGAATCTGCGATTATCCTGGCTGAAATACATCATTGGTTGTTTGGACCATAAGCAGAGGCGGCTCATGTATAGGCACTGCGTAACTGCAGCACGCCCCATTTCCACTTGATATTATCGATAACATTTAATATAATGAATTCTTTTTTCTTTAATTCTTTCTTTATTTGGTATCACAATATATAAGCTTAATGTCAGTACTTTAGTAGCCATCCCCCAGTTTATGTAACATTTACAAAAATCTGTGTGTTGAACTGTGCTCTTCACAGTGCCAGCAAGCTACGTGGTGTTCGACTTTTTGCGCATGCGCACATAGGAGGGAGGTAGGGAGGAAGGTGGGACTGCCAGGCAGAGAGAGCACTGTTGCTCTCGCAGTGCCGGCTCTGGCGTGATGGTGGAAGGAAGTTTTTTTACTCAGCGTGTGTTGTGCTTAAAAACCGTGTACCATATTCTTGAATCTGATAAAAAGTGTAGAAGATGTAGAATTAGATTATTATTCTGCTTCAAGCTATTCTATTTGATTCATTTTTTTTTCGGTTCTTTTATTTAACAGAATTACTTAATGCGCTTTCAATACTTTCAATGGAGAAAAACATCTCAATTTTCATCCAGAGATCAAGGAGAAAATTATTGAACTTTTTGCACAAATTAAAAAGAAGAATGGATTTCATTTTTAAATGAATAGATCAAACTTGAACTGTAACAATTCAAGTTAAAATAAGTAAAATATATATTTATATATATTTGTTAAGGTTTTAACAAGTTCCTGAATAAATTTTCTCTTTTTTACGTGTTTTTTTCCTTTTACACAATTTTAAAACAAAGGCTAACAAATTTCTGGAGCAGCACCCCCACCAATTTTAACTACGAGCCATCACTGACCAGAAGTTTGGAAGTCTTGTGAAAGCACCTGTTAATCTTATCTTGTGTGTTTGTTTACGTGTGGCTCTCGTTTTTATAGACAGTGTCTGTTGAATTACCTGAGTGTTACGTTTGGGCTAGATTTGTTTGGCAAAACTTAAAGAAAACGGCTCGATGATTTGGTTAGAACTGAAAGAATTGCCCGATGCTTAATTTAGGTTTTATTAGCCTATGATCTGTTAGGTCTGAAAAATAAAAGCAAATTGCCTGATAGCTATGTTAGGTTGGTCTGGATTAGATTAAATTATGATAGGTTAGATCTGCGTAAATAAAAGGGAGAATTTTTTTAAATCCTTTTCCATAAGTCTTAAATGGGTTGCTCCAAACTACCTATACTTACTTAGCTAAGACTATGCCAAACGTCCTGTGTAGATTAGTCTAAAACAGACATGTCAGACTTGTAGCCCAATCTATGATAATGAGTGGCCCGCGGACCTTTTGATAAACCGATATACAATGCGACCAAATTTTTAATTTTATAAACGTTGTAGAAATACATAATTTTGAGTTATTAGGTTACATTTGGAAATTGTCTATTATATGAGGAAATCTAGTTAGGAATATTGGCGTGCCAAATATCTTTAAACACCGATTCCCAAAAAGTATAGATTTCCGAATCAAATATGTGTAATGATTGGCACATATAAATGTGTGAACATTTTTTATTCTATGAAATTAAACAAACTTCCAAGATATCTTAGTATTTGTTATAAAGTACAAAAGGAAATTCAACACAGGTTTTAAAATTCTAACATTCATAGCATTGTTGCCAGCAGATGGTTTCATATTTCTGGTAAAAATAAAGAGTTTGTGTCAAAATTGTATAAAATATTAATTTTCTTTTTGTAGTAATTAGGATTTAAAAATTGAATTTTTTCTACTCAAGATGGCAACTACATACATATATATATATATATATATATATATATATATATATATATATATATATTAAATACAGCCCCCGTCAATATTTTCAATTTTGAATATGCCCCTCATGACTAAATGAGTTTTACACGCTTGGTCTAAACGACTAACTTTTTTTGGACAAATTTTCCAAAGGTTCTACAACCAAAGGGAGAATATAGAGCAGAGTGGTTGAAGGGATCCTTCCCTAGAAGCCGATAGCATCTGACTACTACAAAATTCAGATTAAATTTCATTCAAGACGTTTATTCAACTAAAAATACTGATTTTGACTTGTTACTTTAACGTCCCTTTTCTATGACACATATTATATCTGCATATGACTTACAAACTTAATTACTCTATGATAGTACTTTTAATACACAGCATCCAGCCATAGCGTCCAGCTATTTTATAATTGGATAAAATCTATAGTCCGTGAACAAATGGTAACTATATTGGTTAGAATCAGTCAGAATCGAACCAATATTCTTTGATTTCCACATTTATTTCTTAATAATTCACTAAATATAATTTTTGTATTACTGTTATTGTATTACATATAGTATATCTGTTTGTAAAAGATGTTCCTTTTAACAAGACATTGAGTTTGACAAACGTATTATTCTAGTAATTTTCTAATTAAACTGAATGTGTTCTTAAGACGCTAGAATAGTCTAGAAGAAATTTCTAAACGCCAGAAAACCAGTGAGTTTATAACGTTCCTGAGTGAAGTTGTCTGCCAGTATGAAAACAAACGAGGGAGAAGGGAAATACAAATAATGACAATACAATTTGTTTTGTGACACTTCTATTAAATTACATCATTTGATTCAAAAAGATACATTCCACACTCCTAAGCCTCTCGTTTCCCAAACATTTATTTCTTAAGTATGATTTTTTTTTTTTTACTTTTTGGATATATTTGTTTAAAAGTTTATATTTTATGTGTAGGGTTATACACAATAGTTTTGAGTGCATTCCATTTAACAACAAACTCGTGTAGGTTATTATTAAAGGTTTTATCAATATTCAACCTAAGCTCAACATCTAATTGGTACTATCTTGGCTACCTAGGCATCCCCTTTAAGACGTCCTATTTATGTGAACTTCTGTGACTTATAGTCCCGCTAGTCCTGTGTTTAAATAGGGTCACATACCCTCAGATTTTGCCCTTCTGTGGAGGGGTCAGTTTCCGTCCGAGGGACCGGTCACCTAAGCTCTTACTATCAGTTCGGGTTACACGCTTAAGTACTAGTTAAGCTATTAAGTTGGGAATTGGGAAGGTTGAATATAGAGGAAGTGAACCAGAATTTGCGTGAAGTAAGAGTGGAAAATCATTTAGGAAAACCACCCCCAGTTCACCCAACAGAGATTCGAACCTAGATCTCCCCGTCATCGGCCATCCAGCTCGATACCAAAATAGTGCGTTAGCTTACTACGCCACTTAGGCGAGCTACCGACTTTTCTTACTCATTGTTAGATTATGTGCTATTCTTCTAATATGTGAAACCTTATTTTAATATTTTATTATTTATAATGTTATTTGCCTTCGTGTGAAAGTGTCATTAACTTAAAAAAAATGCTTTAGTATAATTTTATACATTGATATTATTTTAATAACTTATTATTATGAGCGCTTTTATGGCCTAGTTGTTGGGATTCGTAGCTACAGGTCCATAGGTTCTGGGTTCAATCCCCAGCGCTTATAGGTTTTCTGTGAAGCAGTGGGTCAGGAACGATGTCATCTCAGCCTCGTGATGACAAATGAGAAGCTACTTGAATAAATAACTTTCTCCAGTCTAGAAAACTGAGATTAATGGCTGGAGGGCTTATGGTGCTGACTATATGACACCCTCTCTCCCAAAATGTTGTCACTATCTTAGCAAACACGCGATGGCCACTTGGTCGGTATATTTCGCTTGCCGGCTGACTTATTAGTTTTTTTTTATTATTTTACTATAGTAATATATACTTTTATTATTATTATTATTTTATTATTATTATTATTATTATTATTGTGCTATAGTAAAACTGAAACAAATAAGTTAATACATTGCTTTCTCTTATACAGCAATTCACCAGAATCAATTATTAGATACAATACTTTAATGCTTACAGAAAAACAAATGATAAAAATAGAGTTAGAACTATCCAAGGCCGTAGACAGAAGGGTAGGTTTGGGGGTTCAAACCCACCCCGAATTTTTATGAACAAAATATATATGGATTTATTTATGGTTCAAACAATATCAAAATTAAGATACAAATACAAATTAAGGGTTGTGTTACCATAAAAAGCACTTCAACGAGCTTCTATAGGTGTTTAATATTTAGAAATTTTCCAAGCCTTCGGCAGCTAGGGGATTATTTTACCATGAAAAAAACACTTCAGAGAGGTTCTAGAACCGTTTCTCATTTTGAATTTTTTCTAGCTTCCAAAATTGGGGGATGTGCCACGAAACCCCCCCTGAAATTATTGGCAGGCTACGGCCTTGAAACTATCCGTATAATTACACTAATGGTGTAGGGTGAAAGAAATTATAATATATTGAAAAGATGACTGCAGCTTTGTGTATGAAAATTAAGATAACATTTTGAGAGAATTTGATATTATTTCCAGCCTCTCCGTCACCGTCAAACCATATAAGACGATACTGAAACCCTGTTTAAAAACACCTTGTTTCTTGAGTGTAAATATGTGGATAACCTGGATGGGTAGTAAAATGTGGTGCCCAAAAAAATATATTAAAATAACTCAAATATAATATCTTAAAATGAGTTTGTTCAGATAAAGAAAAAGTTTGCACTGTATGAATAAAAAGCGTGAAATAAAAAATTAATATCTTATTTCTTACTAAGGGTAGGATTACAAAGCCGTAGCCAGCCAATCATTTCAGGGGGGTTTTGTTGGTAACATCCCTAAATTACCAGAAGCTAGAAAAATTATGAATAATAAACAGTTCTAGAATCTATCTGAAGTGTTTTTTTATGGCAACATAGCCCCCTAACTGCCAGAGGCTAGGACAAATTCTATATATTAAACACCCCTAAAAGCTCTTTGAAGGGTTTGTTTTGGCAACATAGCATCATAACTGCCGAAGGTTAGGAAATATTATAAATATTAAACACCTCTAGAAGCTCTCTGAAGTGCTTTTTATGGAAAAACAGCCCCCTAATTTGTACTTGTATCTTAATTTTTATACTGTTTGAACCATAAATAAAGCCATATATATTTTGTTCATTAAATTTCGGGGTTGGGGGGGGGGGGGTTGAATCACCAAACCACCGTAACCCTCCCCCCTGGCTATGGCCTTTGATAGGAATAAGAAAATAACATAAATGCCCACTCGATGAAGATCAAAATGACAAGCATCGATTGGCAAAGTCACGTAAAGCTCATCTAGTCTGGTTTATTGGTGTTGAGGAGGTCAGGGAGATCAAATCCCGGTCAGATGTACAAAGGAGGGCTACTCCCAGATAGTTTATTATTCGATCTTCACGCAAACGCGAGTATATATTGTCTAAATATTGATAGCTATCATTGATTATATCTGCACATCAGATTACTAGACGTATGAATATGTGAAAGTATATCTGACTTCTCTAGATGTCTTCCTATAAAAAGTGGACTGTACTGTACATATATGTGATAATATGAGCTCACGAACCAAAAATAATTTGTCATAGGATTGGATCAATCCAGTTGACGGAGGTGTGTGAGGGAAGGTGGAATAATTCCTGCTGTTTTGCAAGGGTATGAAAGAGAGAGGAATTTGCCACCACTGTTACTTTTCCCCATCTTCTTTATATACTAATGCCACATCAATTCCTTTAATTTGAACTCATCTTTATTACTAATATCCAACTGATAGGTTTAATGTGTTTATAAAAAATAAAATCTTCATTAGACTTCCCTAACCACTCATCTACAGGGAAGGATGATACTCAAGTTTGGAATTAAAATTAAATAGACCAAGTCATATAATGTAAAACGGTTTTCTAGACACAATACCATTTCAACGGCTTTCATTTTGATGCTCATTTTACTTCCCGAATCTAAACAGTTCACAAAATGTATCGGTTAATTTGTTTACGGGCTTCACACATAGTTACAGCCCACTGAACAGGCGTCAATTTCAGAGCAGGCGTGTAATCATCCCATGCGCTCCAGCGGGTTTCAA
Source organism: Timema cristinae (assembly GCA_039000515.1). NCBI lineage: Eukaryota > Metazoa > Arthropoda > Insecta > Phasmatodea > Timematidae > Timema > Timema cristinae. Next base: position 39,652,909 of record JBCFYV010000003.1, on the reverse strand, counting down.
TTTAAAGGAGTACCTTAACAGGAACGCCGGAAGAGATACAAAAAACTGTTTATCGAGATAACCTCAACTGGGCGGAATGTCTCCAAACAAACGCCACGTGGCATATAGGTCAGTGACTTCATAATTTCGACACATTCCACATCGCATAAGTTTCAGTTTTATTATCAACTGTGTTATCTGAGACTCTTATTGCGCTTGATTACTTACAGTGAGGTCCGATACACTAAATAATCTGACTACGGTACATAAATCATAAATACTGATTATTAAAAAAATTCCATTGTGAAAAGTAAAACCTATTTTTGAACGCCCCCTACCGCCCACCCCCCTGTTAAAAGTATAACAGATAGATTGAAGAATATCTAGTAAAAATTTCATGGTTGTATCTTGTATGAGAGTTGAGAAAAGTGTACCTCAAATTCAGTGATATAACACAGGAAAGATTAGGGTCCTCCAAATATACTAATGAGGACATTAGTTCTTTAAAAATAAAATTATAAAATTTAAAAGTTTGAGTTAAAAAATGTTTCACGCAAGTGTAACGCAATATTCGCTCAGGTTTGCTAGTGTATATTATTTTGTTTCACATATATTACGAGTTTTGACTGAATATCTCCATTTTTAAATGGATTGAGAAAGTCCGTGAGGAGTTCAGTGCCATTTATTTTAAAATGGCTCATAGTGATTTGGTTCTAAATGAGTATCTGTTTAGTTTCTTACTATATTGGTATAAATAATTATATAATATATTTAGTTTTTAAATAATTCATTTTATAGTAGTTTACTAATCACTTATATAAAATCTGAGTTTTTTTAAATAGCTCTAGCTATTTTATTCAAAATTGAAATTGCGGGACGATTTTACAAAGTTAACAACAATTATCCTTAGTTTTAAAAATAAATTAATATGATGGTAATTTACCTATGTCAAATTATAAAAGTTTGAAATTTTTCTAAATTGCCCTTGAATATTGAGTTCAAAATGGGTATCTTGGAATGGTTTATCATGATAAATAATAATAAGATTTTTACAAATTAAAAACCAATTTAGGGTAGTTTACATTTAACCAATTTTTTAAAGTTTGAAATTTGTTAGATATTGAACAAAGTGTTTTAAAATTAACATAAAAAAGAGTGTGTTTTGTGATTAACAATATAATGTGTTGGTTTAAATGAGGAAAAACTTACTTAAGGACAGTTAACTATTTTTTTTTCTATTTTTTTTAAACTATAATACACATTGTGAGAGAGTTTGTGCGATTGTGTGGTACCATTGATTTACTTTATCATATAAAGGGAAAGTATTGTGAATCGTAAAAAAAATCGCTCTCAATGGTAAACAAAGTGTTTACGTTTTATGTGAATACGAGCCTAAAAAGTGGATTTTAAGTTTCCGTCTGTTTTTCGTGTCTGTCTGTCCGTCCCTGGCCACGGAGCCTAAACGATTTGATAATTTTTGTTAAAACTTCATAATAAGATGCTATAGGGCAACACCCCAAATTTTTTTTCTTTTTAGTTTTAATCTAGCCCTTCAATTATTAAGGGTAGTTCACTGATAAGTATTTTTTTTATTAATTTTTTTTAATCGGCTATAATATTTTGTTTAAAATGTTTATATATATATATATATATATATATATATATATATATTATATATATATATTATATATATATAAATTATATATATATATAAATATGGATTGTTTGACATGGCAAAAAGCAATATATAATTGGTTTTGGTCAAAAATTTGTTGAAGGGTAGTTGATTTACGATTGATTTAAAAAAAAGTGAAATATTTTATAAATGGCTCTAAATATTTGGTTCCAAATGGGTATCTTGGGAGGGTTTGACATGACAAAAAACCTGTATACTTTGTTTTGTGTAAACATTCCATAAAGGATTTTTATTGAGGATTTTTTAATTTGAATTATTTTGAAATGACCATAACGATTTTTCTTAAGAGTATATCTGGGGAGTGTTAGACATGAACATGACAAATAAAGCTATATCCTTGTTTAAGGGAGAAAATATGGCTATGAGTGCTTACTATCGACTGATGTTTTTAATTTGTATATTTAAAAAAAATGTATTAGTGATTTGGCTCATAATTGGAATCAGAATACTATTTACAAATAAATAATTTTGTATATTAACTTATCTAAACTAAATAAGTTTAAGGTTAGTTTAATTACATCAAATTATAAAAAAATAATTGAATGTTTTGGAAACTGACCTTCAAGACTGAATTTTAAATCATAATCTATGAATAGTATTTCATAATAAATAAGAATGAGTTTTTATTTTTTACAAATGACAAATAATTTTGTGTGGTAAATAAATAATATATTTTTAAAATTTTGAACTTTGTTTTATATTTGAACAATTTGTTTTATATTTGAACAATTTGTTTTAAAATATATAAATAATCAAATTAAAATTTTCCGCACGTAACAATTACAAAAGGTAAAAACAATGCCTTTTAAAATTATCTTTATATTAATATTCTATATTATAATATAGTAAAACTTATGTTAGGGGTTTGAACTAAAATTGGTGGGCGCCACTCCTAGAAACTATCAGAAAAAAATAAATACCGATAGCTCGACTAGCTCTGACAGTGACACGACGACTCTTAACACTCGAGATCTCTCTGGGTGTAATCGGTAACTCTTTCTGGATGACGTAATGTAATACTTAATTACACTAGCTTGCCTACAACAATGCTGTGCTCAAAATATCTACAATAGTTGAAGGAAAATACATAAACTATAATGTGGAAAATTTAAATGAATCACTGAAATAAATGTACTAGTTTAAATTTTAAAATAAATTTTACGGAACTCCACACGGACTTTCTCTCTCTATTGTTTAAAAATGGAGATACTTAATCAAAACTCGTAATATACACTATCAAACCCAAAAATATATTGCACTATAACTATGTAAAACTTTTTTTGAGTCCCCATTTAAATTTTATTATTTTATTTTTAAAGAATTTATGTCCTCATTTGTATGTTTGGACCAATAAAAAAGATCAATATTGGGTCCACAAGGGTCAACACTTCGTTTTAAAATTTCGACTTCCAGTTAAAATTTTCAACATTTTATTAGGTGTTGCACATCTTCATATCATCGCATTTCTATTAAATTATTCATTTATAATAATATTTACCAATAAAATAAACTATATGTTTTATAAAAATATATCCCAGAATAAATATTTTTATTTATTATAGGACTACAACTTTCCTTGCTTTATATTTAACAATAGTTTCGGCTCTAAGCTGAGCTATAAACAAACAAAAAGGCGACATTGCCAAAACCACTTTTATGTTTCAGTGGGTAACGTTAAAACTTATCAAAACTTTTGAGTCCAATATTTTTAACAATCACAATATTTATCTCTCTAATGGATCGAGAAAAAGTAAAAAGAGCATCATTCTATCTCACCAAAATGCATACATCAAATATTATACACTTCTACAGAATCATTAAGAAAATAAAATATTTCTGACCACCAATAAATAAATCAATAAATCTAATTTTCTATCTTGAATAATAAAAACTCGTTAGATTTGTGAAACCAAATAATAAGTCTATACATTGTTGTTTTAACACTTCATCAAAGATCATAAGTCAAATTTTAGAACTTATTCTATGGCATTAGGAACTAGGAACACTGTTATCCACCAACGAGCTTAAGAATCAAATTCATTTTCAAAGGCCTTAATTAAGAAGTATATATTTCTTATAACTCGGAAACAATTAATTTTATCAAAATGTATTTCAAATAAAAGATTTTTATATTTAATAGTAATTCAACTTTTCAATAATAAGCTATTTAATATCTCAAATAGTTGCGGAAAAATTATGAAAATTGGAAAATTTACCTCATTTAAAGTATCCTAAAAGTCATTTTTGTGAGAAAATGAAGATAGCCAGTTTATTTAAAAACCTAATCTACAACTAGATACGAATTTTAATCAAAATTGTTAGAGCCGATTATGAAAAAAATGTTTTTTTTTCTCTTTTCGTTCTGTATTAAAAACTCTTAATTCTAAGTTTAAACAGAAACACAAACGGACGGCATTTCAAAGACTACTTTTTAGGGTTCGGGGGTCATGAAACGTCGACATCCATCTACATTTCAGGTTAGATTTTTTTTAACGGTCGCAATACTAGACCTTTTGAGTTCAAAAATTTTAAAAATATAAATATTTGCGTATAGTTTGAAAGTTATTGGTTTTATAAAAATATGCTTCGATTAAAATATTTATATTATAAATATATCTACATAATTGTAATGATAAGTAATTTCATTTCTTAAATAGTCTCGGAGATATGATACAAAATGATAATTTACGAATCAGACCGGAACCCTTAGTCATTTGCCGAAATATTGAGAGTAGTCATTTTGTTTGGAATATTTATATATGTTTAGAAATGATATTTTATAAAAATAGTTAGAGACAATTTTGAGAAAATCGACTTTTACTCTTTTTTCCCTTCAGTAAACTACCCTTAATTTTAGGGTTAAATATCCAATTCCAAAAAATCTCTCGGGGCAACCCTACGAAAACCCTAAATACAGAGTTTTAGCCCGATCGGTAAGATAGTTTAGGCTATAGTTGGAGAGACAGACGGCAATTCAAAAACCACTTTACGGATTTGGGGGGTCATGAAACGTCGAGATTCATCAAAATCTCAAGGTGGTATATTTCTTGACGTTAACCATACTTTCTTTACCTGTAAGATAGCGAGAAAGTAAAACATTTAAACTTTAGTGGTTTATTACTATTAATTCATTATATCCATATCCCAACCCTACCTAAAATGTCTCGAGTAAATACTTTCTAATCTTACAAATAAAATAAATATTTTGTTACATCTATGTTATAGCTAGAATTTATCAATTAAAAAAATAATCTTGGGACATGGTTAGATTTAGGAGTTTAGGATGTATATACAAGAGTGGGGAAAAAAACTAATGTATGTTGATCAATATAATATTATTTAAGTTTTGACTAAAACAATTACACAATAATTAGTATTGTTGGGAGAAAATTAATATTTTAATATTTTCGCATAAATTTAAATATTAATTAAAAACTCTGGAATAGATAAAGTTTCTGAATATATTTAGTCTTTTCTGAAAGTCTTATATAGGTCCTACATTCTGGGCTCTTGATGAAAAATAAAAAGAGAAAGAAAAAATATATTTAAAGTTGAAGATTTGGCTGGATCTTGCCAATAAATATGTCCATGTTGAAACAGTATGAACTATTAAATAGGTTTCCTTTTCTTAATTACATTTTCTCCACCATTTAATGAAATAAACAGTCTATAGTTAGTTATTCCCCAGACAAAGCTTTCGATTGAAATAATTTTATGACACTTTAAATATGGATTTCCACATTTTAAATCAAATTTGGACTAATAACCATACAGATTTTGTTCATGTTTCAAGGACGCCGAAGAAAATCAAAATCAAAAACGTTATTTTTTAAGTCAAAAGAGAATACTTGTCCATTAAAACACAAGTGAGATGTTTTGCCATGAACTAGTGATAAATCTATACTAATATTATAAAGAGGAAAGATTTGATTTTTTGTTTTTTGTTTGTAATGGATAAACTCAAAAACTACTGGACAGATTTTAAAAATTATTTCACTAATATAAAGCTACATTATCAGCAAGTAACATAAGCTATATTTTATTTTGAAAACTTAATTTATTCCTCATAAAAATGTCGATAGTATATTATATAGTTGTTGGGAAAAAAAAGTTGTTGAAGGGAAAGTGGGATTGTTTGAAGGGGTTGGGAGATAGGGGTGAGGAGAGAGATATAGATGTAGTTGCGAGGAATGCAAAAAAAAAAAAAGATTAAAATAAAATTTGGGGAAACGAGGGGAGTAAATGAAAGTGGGAGGAAGCTGAAAAATTAATTTGATTTTAACAATTTGTTTGATTGGTGTTACACAATTCCTTTCGAGCCTAGAGCAAACAAAATTATAGAGGAATGAGATGAAAATAGGAGGGAGGATAAAAAGAGGGAGGGGGCTATACAGTGATGGTAGGACTGTATTTTCAAAAAAAAAAAAAGTAAAAAAAAGTTTAGTTTTTATATTGACATGATGGATGATTTGAAGCTTTGTTTTACAGGATTCTTTACAATATTTTTTTACGGGAAGGGGGCTAGTATAATATAAAATGCAATTAGGTATAAAGGTTAAAATAAATATTAATAAATATGAAGAACTTTTTAAAAGGAATTAAAATGTTTTCCTTGAAGCCATAAAACACAATATGGAAAAGTTGGTGCAATTGTGTCATACCAATAATTATTATACTTTAGTTTATCTGGTAATTCCTATATTTAATTTCACCGGTAGAGTTTTCAGGAGAGCCCAATTACATTTAATCCAAGGTTTGGAGGGTGTGGGTCTGTGGAAGAGAGAGGGAACTAGAAAGATGTACGCTTTTGTATACGTGATCACGCTGGTAACCACATAAAGGCCCTCTTTCCCGTTAACTATAGGGGTTTTTGTATTAGGAGATAGTATGGTAAAACCACAATGACAAATCACATATGAAAAACAACACACACAAACGCATCCATCCGGGATGCGAAACCTGATTTCCCCGTCATTGGTGACCGACCGTTGGTCATTCATTCTAGCGGAAGTATTCACATTAAGTATGTTTCGTAGGCGTAGCTTATTGATATATTTGAGTTCGCGCATCATCTGATTTGAACAACAGATTGGGTCGGGAGGAAAAGCGAGTGTATTAATTTAATATGTTAATTTTTATATGATTTATATTGCTGTTGAATTTTATTCATATGGCTATAAATTGTATAAAACGTTAGATACTAACTTTTTATTAGTGTTTTATTGTTCCTTTTATTTACTACCGTATCTTGTCTCATCAGGTTATATGTATCTATGATAATTACTCTAGTGGGATAGGGATAAGATAGGAATCATTTTAGATATAATCAAACCGCATTTGCGTGAAAGAAGGGTGGGAAACTATTTAGAAAAAACCCCACCCTCAGTAGACTTGACAAGGATTTGAACTAATATCTCCCCTTCATCAGCAGACCAGTCTAACAAGAGTGTCTCGTAATATATGAAACCAATCCGGGAAAGGGGGAAGGGAGGACTGTGAAGATACAAGTTTCAGGGAAAAGCTTTAAAGAAAACAACACGAGAAATAGGGTGCAGATGTAAATGAAGAACCACAATACAAAAGCTCTTGGTGCTTTTCCTCTTCATCTTGTGAGAAAAAAAATGCTGCTAAAACTTTCTTGGCTCTTTTTAGCAAAATAATTCATTCTTGAAACTTTATGTCAAACTGAAGAAACGCGTAACACTGTGTGATCATATCACACAATATGACCTTTGGTCAATTTCAGCGTTGAACGGAAACGCAATATAGTTGTGTAAGACCAGGCGACCCCCGCTAATAATTTCGATGCTCCTAAATAATTATGATAATAAAATAATAATAATAATTAATATATGAAACAAATTGACATGTTTCTGGAAACATCCTATGCATTCTTAGATTCAGTGACCTGCCAATCGGGGAAATAATTACATATATAGCAACACACTATAATTAGGTCAATACATGAGGAAATTGTGAGCACTCGTCAATCAATAAGTGGTTTACAACTTGTGGAAGTCTTGTAACGTTCAGAATATGATTGACACATTGCGAAATTAAAAATACTAGACTTCACAGGCTGAGGGTTTCAATCTTGTTCCAGTATATACAAAGTCAAGTAAATACTTTGGGGATGGCGATAGCTGTATATATGTTAACGGCAATGTTTGTAAACCTGGAATTCTATAAAATGCCTAAGTGGCTTTAGCAAAGTATGGAATAAATTAGTTTTGCTGTTGTATTTCATACTTTTAGTAGGAAATTTATAGAATAACCAGTCACTATATATTACTGAGAATAATAGCTAACCTAACCTAACCTAACCTAGCCCTACCTTACTTAACTACCCTATTCTAAAATAAACTAACAGTTACAACTTAAATCCTAGCAAATAGGCGAAACTACAAGAAAACGACTTACATAGAGCTGGATAAAAACATTGATAAAATATTCCAGGACTTCAAAAAGACAAAGAGCTTGAAAATAAGTATGAAAGACAACAGTAAACTCGTTTATTTCATACTTTTCCAAAACCACTCTGGCATTATATAAAGAGCCTTAGAATTTTATAGAACGCCAGGATTTCACACATTGCCGGTTATATATGATATATAAGCCTACTCCTAGTGTATTATAAGATCGCTTTTGCAAGATTTTTGAATCATTTCTTCAAAATATGTATACGCATTTCATGCCCTTAAGTATATATATTTATATTGCTTTATCTCACTACCTGTTTAGGTGGTACACATATTTACTAATGAGGTGAATGAACTTGGGATGAGTAAGGTTGAATTTAAAGGATCTGTAGCGGTATTTGCGTAGAGAGTGTGTGTAAAATCATTTTGGAAACCAACCTCAGTACGCCCGGCCGGGATTTAAATTCTGATCTCCCTGGCATCGACAGTTTAGTCTAACATGAGAGCGACACCTTAGAAAATGCAGGCACCGAAGCAGGCAAGCCCTTAAAATTGAATATCCCAAATAGACAAATATACATAGGAAGGGATATTTGTGTATTGGATTGAACTTCTTGTAAACCTAAATCATTCTTAGCCCGTTTGCTTTCGAGCCTATTGAATTAGGTTTTAAACCCCTTCCAGGATTCAAATAAAGGTCATAAAAGGTTGGTCAAGTTTCAACGATCTCTGAATATGGTTAATGTCTATTAAGTTATTAAGTGACCATCATAGGTCACATGGCTTCGATATCCGAGATTCTTGTCATAATTTTTCTCTTACTTTCCTTATCAACTTAAAATGTATATTTTGCATTCAACTCCTTGACTCAGTTGGTAGTGCGTTAGCTTACTGGGATATTGAACTCAAAATATATTCCTCCCAGAGGTAAAAAAACGTTTATCATTAATACAAATGTGGCTTCTCTTTCTCAACGAAAATTCATGTGTTGGAGACAATATAATTATGTACTAGAAGTTGGTTTGTATGTAATCTGACATAAATATTTGGTCAGAAAGTGCACTTTATTTACACTAAAAATACTATTTAAAAATTATTATTTATATACCGCTTCTTAATATACGTTCGCGTTATAAGCAGAAAATAATTAAATCAATGGAATATGGTTGAGAAAGGTAGAATTTTATAAAAGATGTACCCGAATTTGTGGGGAAGTTGGTGTCTATACAAACTCCTTCAATGCACCAACAGGGATTCTAACCCTGATCTCCTCCTCACCGATAGTAAAGACCAACACGATAATGACGCATTAAATCATGCGCCTGGTGATGTGGGAAATAATATTATTATTAAATATGTCTCAGAGAGTTTGGATTATTTTTGCTACTGTATTTAGAAAAATAAATAATATAATATCATTTTTAATTGGGGTATTAATAGACACGTTCTAAATACACAGTTTATAGGATATGCTACAAACTTTCATGGCTTAGGACAATACGACACGAATCATTGGTTTATAAATATCTAATAATTATATAACAGAATATGTTCCAATACAATCAATAGTTTTTTTCTTCAACACACCTCAGAATCAAACTATGGCTCACTAGACTTTTAGTTAACTAACCAAGGAATATGAACACTAGGATGGCCATTTGTGAACCCACCTTTCCATTACAGAAACTCCTTAATTTATATTCAGGTTTCAATCTAAAACCAAAATCACTCATGCTTAATAGTGAATATATATATATATATAACATGTTTTTTTTTACAATAAACCAATATTTACACAAAGGTGTATATTGAATTGTATTTTACTAAAACAAAACTTCTGACATAATTCTGATTCCAAACTTTGCATTCTTAATAAAATTAGAGAATGGGTTTTTAATATAAATCCCTCTACATAAAGCATATTAGCTCTGTTTCTAATGTCATGTTCATTGTAAAAAATACAAAATGCATGAGATGTTGATATAAATGATTGGCCGCACGCAGCTACAATACATGACAAAACTCTTCCGTGGCGCAAGTGAGGGTGTTGAGTGGGTTAAAAATGGGTTGATAAGGGGAAAGAGCGTATATAACATCACTTTCTGTTCACTAGACTGTAGGCATGACTACGGGGAAACTGGTGGCTGTCGAAATAGAAGAGAAGACATGGATGAAGAGTTATTGTTTTTTTACACCAGTATCGAGCAAATCGCATTTGCCTACGAGATTGACAAATCCATCATGAGTCTGAAACAGTAGCGACACACCGGGAAACAATAGCTTAGCTTTGCGATGGTTTCTCTCGTGTAGCATCAAAGCGATGAATATTCATGCCTAGGCATCCCAATTGGCGTGTAGCATTGGGCCAATATAAGGCTATCTTTGATTTTTAATATCATTTTTCAAAATTTTCTTTTACATATGGGTTTTCTGCCTTATTGTCGATCCTTCCCAATCACTTAATTTATTTACCTCTTCAGTTGCTTTATATTTTTCCCAACTATACACTATTTTCTCTTTCTACGGTTCCTTCACTTTATCCATGTCAGACCAGGCCGTTGAAATTAATTTGTTAAAACGACACTTGTGTAGAACTTAATGATAAAAATAAAAATGTATCCGTCCCTAGCCCTCTCACTCGTATACCTGAACTCAATATTACTCTAAATTCCACTCAATCTCACTCTTTATTTGTCTTATATAACATTCACACGCTCTCTCTCTCTCATTCACTCAGTTTATATTTCTTTTTCATCATCATTATACAAGAGAAAATTCAAACTGTAAGATAATTATTTTGAAAGCCAAAACTTTTAGCGAAAAATATTGTACCTCCTGTAGTTTGTTAGACTACATTTGGAGATTATTTTATTGCTTCAAAGTTGGTGTGAGGGTTGACACGCCTTAACATAACCTATGAGGCAGGAATTTGATTTCGTTGTTCTATAAACCTAATTTCAAGCAAATTCTGGAGCATTTCCTCTAACCTGCTCCTTTATATATCCCCCAAATGGTTATTAAATTGGCGATATTAGGATTGAAGCCAAACAAAATTAATTAATCAAATAACTGTTATTTCATTGTACGCTAAGGGGTCGCCCACGTAAGTGAGAAATTGCCGCGCAGATCTTTAGCTCTAGCGCAATATTTAATTCTACAATGCGTTATTTCAAAATATGGTTCACGCCTAAATAAAGAAAGATTCCAACAAAGCTTCTTTTTTTACTAGGCCGATAGTTGAGTTTATCGATAGAAACAAAGGTTTGAAAATGTGACATTAGCTCATTTTTAACGGCTTTTAAAGCTTATTTACGCATATATGAGATTAGACTTGATGAAAAAGGTATTTAGGTTTAAAATTCCTATTATAAATACAGTAATATTTATAAAGGATCAAACCAGAAAATTTTAAAATGTTTGAGAACTATTATCGAGCTTTTCTCTTAGCTATGATACTTCTTTTATCAAAGTTATCTCTTATTGACATAACAAAGAGTGGGGTTGTACGTGAGGCGCGAAAGGGTGTATAGGCTTGGACTAAATAAAAAGTTCCGGTAAAAGACATAACTATTTTAAGCCATATGGCCTGACAGCGAATTATACTTTTTCGCTGACCAAGGAGACTGCCTTAAGGAAGTTGTCTACCTGTGACGTAGTGGCAAGTAAATTTAGGACTTCCCATGTTAATGTATAAACATTTTATTCGGCGAGTTTTAAAGATAAAGCATTGAAATAAAAACAAAAAAATATTAAATAGATCCAAACATTATATTACATCTTCACAATTCTTGATCTTGGAAGTAGATTTGTACTGTCTAAAAACTAAACTATACGATATATCTAAATATAGGCTTTAAGAATCTTCCTGGCTTAATGTAGATTATAAATATACCGTGGAATAATATGTATATCTTTAGTAGGGAGCAAAAACAAAGCAATATTGGAATGCAAGTCGATGCAGTCCAAGCGAAATAGTAGAGCTGTTTTTTTATAATCTAGTCAAATGAAGGCGGGAAGTGTTAGTGGCAGGTAAGCGAGATACCTTATAGTATAAAATCTTATTTTTTTTATATTCTTTTATATTCTTATACACTCGCGTCTAAGAGTGATTAGTGCTTGGATTGCTAAGGTGCGTCAAGTGAAGATTCCACTTCCTTCGCAGAATCACTTTTGATTCACCAAATATAATAATAATTATTATTATAATGTCCTAAATTTATTGTGAAACCAATTCAAACACAGGTAAGGGTGCTTAAAATAGTTTAATATTTATTTACGATTCGTTATCACTCTAGTGCCAGGATTGGGCGAGTAGAATCGGGTATTCTTGCCTGTGTTAAGTTGGTTTCTAAGCCTGGGACTTAGGTGACCGAACACATGTATTTTGGTAGGTGTTGCATTTTTGATTTAATTAAATCGTAAAGATTTATGTTTTATTCAGATTCGTAAAGGTCCTAATAAAGTAGATTATATAGGTTTTCTTCAAACTTTATCTGATACTATTAATTTAGTTGTGTTAATTCCCAAATGAATCATCCTGTATAGCATGTAAGTAAATAAATGTACTTAACTTATTAATTAAATAAACTTTTGTTATTAATAAGCTATAAATTATCTATTAAAGCACCCATCCAGGGTCTAGATTCCACTTGTTTTAGGTTTAACAATTTTGAGGAAATAATAAGTAAATAATACTTTTAAAAGGTGTAATAGTTTCCTTGGGGAAACCTTAACTTCGTCAATGTTAGTGAGTAACCTCACCTAGTTACGATAGTCATAAAAAAAACACCAACTTAACTTCATCATTGACTGTGAATAACTCCAACTAGTTACGATACTCAATGACGGTAGCAATATTCAATATGGGCGTTGTCCATTAATTCATAACAGAGTTATGGTAAGGTTCGTTAGCGCTTGATTCCAGTCGAGATAGATGCATCAGAGCGTGTTATTGGTGCAAGTGCAATTGACTTGAAGTTAAACTAGTTGGTCAGCATAACCACCTCGCCCCTGGCTGTTGTCAGCTATCACATAGCATTAATAGGACATAGAAATGCTATCCATGTTAAACGATGTTGTTGATTTTTAAAGCACGCAATGCTTAACATAATTTTTTTGTTCACTTAAAATAAGGCCTCTTTCACATTTATCTCTATTTTTTAATAAAAATTATTGATTGACTTTTTTACTCGACATAATGTAATAATATTTTAAAGTATGCGAATATACTATGGTTAAGCCTATTAATTTTGATCTATTTAGAGTAGGTTTGTATTGTATCTAGAAAAGTTATCTACTCCTTGTAAAAAAAAGTTTGGGTTTGTATTTTTTATTCACAACGTGTAGTTATAGGTTTGGGCTACACTCATTAAGATGCACTAAAATATAAAGGAGAGGGATTTTTTAAATTAATAAACACCAATAGTACACCTATCAGAGATTCTAACTACAAATTTCTCGTCACTGGTAAATAAGACTAGACATGTTTGACGTAATTATCGTACTCGTCAAGCATACCTATTAAACATTTTAAAATTGGCTACCTTCCTTAATATGATTATTGTCTCTGTAGCATTCTCTCTCTCTCATATATATATATATATATAAAGAGAGAGAGAGAGAGAGAGAGAGGGGGGTTTTATTTATAGAACAAGTTTTAAAATTTCAATAACTACGCAAACAATGCTTATTTGAGTATAAACATAATTTTAAGTTTCCCTTATCTGATTGCCAAACCCTTCCTTCACCTCTAACAAGACGTGTATTAACCACAACTTGTGAATGTGGGGAATGCCAGGCCTCCACCGTGGTTCGGATTCCACATTAAACTGTAGGTCCTTCATTTCATCTCACAATCACCCTACCATTACACATTAGCGTAAGTGCGTATAACCTGAACGGTATATTAAGACGCGGTGCTAATAATAATAATAATAACAAATAAGTTCCCCTTGTTCTTAAACATCAACTTATACAGTTTTTCCATTGAACAAATTTGGTATATTTTAACTAGAAAATAAATACTTCAAACAGTTCCAAAGGGACTACCTCAAATCTAATGAATATTCGTTAGGCTTTTGTACGAGCTTATTAGATTTTTCGTCTAGATTTAGTCATGATAAATTCACGAACAAAAACTTTTCATTAAGCTTGGGATACACTTGTCTTTATTATTTGTGTAATAAAAAAAACTATAAACCCCTCTAATTTTTCAGGAAGGAACGAGACACTAACCGTTTTAAGTCAAGTATATTTTACCAAGCATCAATATAGACGTATAATACAGCTTATAGACACTTTTGAGTTTAAAGTGTTTATTTTCTTAAAATATATATGATTATTCAACAGTTTTAAAGTTCTGGTTCAGTTCCATATTCATAACAATAACGAAGCGATGCGATCTTTAAAACGACCACTACCGCAGCTATCTATCTATTTGTTGCACCAAACCACCTTAGTAAGAAGGGAGTTACTATTTTTAAAAAAAAAAAAAATTTCTACCTAAACACAATTTAACATATTTTTTTTTATGGTAATATAAACAAAAAATTGTAGTACGGCTGAATCATTGCCCACAAAGAAGAAAAAGTTTTTTTTAATTTCTGGAAAAATTAGGTTATAGTTCTAGGCTAATGTTTTTTCTGGCATTCTGGACCCCTAATCTATAAAATCGGATATGCCGATTTTTTGTAATTCCAATCATCGGAAAGGAAGCTTACCATAATATATAAAATATAAAGAGGGTGAGAGATTTAAAAAAATGTTTTTGTTTAGAGTTTTGAGTGTTGTGTTTATTTCTGTGAAAGTAGATGGGGTACACAAAACGCCACTTTGAAATATTATCAACTCAAAATCAAGTGTTAACATGGAAACCTAATGTGACTTATTTGTATTTAAAAATTATTTGAAAAAAATACACAAAAACCTATTCTCTGATCGAAAGATAAATGGTATACATAAAATATTACTTTGACATAATTATTATCAACATACTCGCAAAATTAAATGTACCTAGGAAACATAACTGAACTTATTGTTATTTTTATTACTGTTTGAACAAATCAACAGACAAATCCATACTTTAAACAATTAATATTGGCTATCTTAACACATTTTAAGATCAATGTATCCATTTTTGAAATTAAAATATATATATTGTAATATATTTAAACACAACTATATCGTTTTAAATTTATAATTCATGCGCGAAACAAAACGTAAGAAAATATTTTCATGAAATTGACAACTTTAGTTTGCAAATTATAGTCGATATTGTTTATTAGAATGCGAATTAACGATAACAATATTCCAATAAAAATAAACATTTCCCCAGTGTAGAAAATGAATTCCTTCAATCAGAATGTTATTAAAAATGTGTTATGACCAGCTATTATGACGGCCATTTATAATCAAACGTAATAATAAAGTACAAAGTAATAAAGAAAAGTTTCAATGCAAACTAAAAACAAGCATTATTGGTTTGTTTATTTTATGTAAATGTATGCAATATTTTTTATATATTTGTTGCACCATACAACTTAAGTAAGGGATGGGCTATCATTTTTAACACAGAATAAAAAAATATTTACAGGTATAAAACCATGAACAAATCAGGGTTTTCATGGTGATGTAAATAAAGAATGAAACACTGAAAACTCACTCGGAAAATCAGATTTTCGTTCGTAACTACTATTTTTACCGACATCTTGGACACTTAACGTTTAAAATGAGAGTTAATTTTTTTAAATCTGTTAAGCCACTTCTTCATTATTAATATTACCGTAAACACTTCTTTCAAATGTTGTATAAATTATTTTTTTAAATAAAATTTTGAATGTAAGGGTATAATATGATATCCCTTCTTAAAAACACGTCTTTAAAGAAGAAAATAAACCCTTTTCACAGTAGAAGTTTTTGTTGTTTTATTTTCCAGATCGAGGTAAACTAAAGGACAGCGCACCCTGGATTCTGAAGCTTAATTTCCCTCACGGGCAGTATTACTTAGTTATCTAAGTAAATCAAGTGGGCTGGCATGGATTAAATAAACACAATGAGATTTATTGTGGCAAGCAGAAGGGTGAGGGAGGGGGACGCAGTGTATACCTGCTGTCATGGTGACCGGGTGACATTAAATTTCCTGCCACCTCTGAGTAAGAAGGTGTTAAGTGACACCTAACCAAAGTCTTGTAGGTGGGATTTGATATTAAGAAACTAAATCACATCAATAAGGTGGGGATTTAAGTACATGAATGACTTAAATACCTATTTCATAGCATCAATCAGAAACGCATTGATATTGAACCTGTTAGACGAAACTTTGGCTCATTAAGGATGGATTCCCCACTCCTCCCTAATCATGTTTTCCTATATTTTTTATATAAAGATTAAGATAAATAAAAAAATATGTGAGGTAAAGTAACACATTTTACAGTTTTTAAAACGCAGATATCCTTAAACACGTAAATAAAATAATCTATACTAATATTATAAAGAGGAAAGATTTTATTTTTTTTATTTTTTTTGTAATGGATAAACTCAAAAACTACTGGACAGATTTTAAAAATCTTTTCACCAATAAAAAGCTTCATGATCAGCGAGTAACAAAGGCTATATTTTATTTTGAAAATATAATTTATTCCTCATAAAAATGTCAATAGTATATTATATAGTCGTTGGAAAAAAAAAGTTGTTGAAGTGAAAGTGGAGTTGGTGAAGGGGGTGGGGTAAGGAAAGAAGAATGAGATGAAAATAGTAGGGAGGATAAAAAGAGGGAGGGGGCTATACAGTGATGGTGGGACTGTATTTTAAAAAAAAGTAAAAAAATGTTTTTTTTTTATATTGACATGATGGATGATTTGAAGCTTTGTTTTACAGGATTCTTAACAATATTTTTTACGGGGAAGGTGGCTAGTGCTTAAGTAAATACAATTGTTTTGATTTTATACATACAAGTAGCAGTAATCTAAACAGTTTTCGATTATTTGTCATAGGACTCCTAGAATGAGAAGATAAGTTTTATCTTAACTTAAGCAATTTTTCAATAATAACACTATGTCCGTGACATATTAAAGAACTGGTGATATTACTTTGTGTAGAAAATTAAACTCTAATTAAGCACTATTTTATTTTATTTGGCCACAAACACTGGTCTTAAGTAACTTTCCCTTCCACTCAAACTTAATAATGGTAGGTTTCACTAAAATAAATTCTAATCGTCCTCTTATGTTAGTTAGTATAGCTCACTGATATTAAAAATATACAAACTATCTTATAAAGACAAAAAATAAAGACCTATTTAATAAATCTAAGACGTATAATTCTACTCAAATAAATGGTACGTTATTCGGTAAATACTTTATTGTTCCTTTATATAGAAATGGAGTAATTTTCTTATACATCAAAACTGGAATGGGTCTTTCATGGACCTTTATAGGAATATGCTATTTACAAAAAGTGAAAAAAAAAAGTAAAAAACATAAAATATTTATTATAATCCATAGATTTAAATACATTAAATCTCTTCAATAAAACTATACCCTACAGCCGTGTTGAAGAGTGCACAAATGGACACATTCCACATGGAAAGCAATATTTGCCTTAGATCGATAAAAAAAATTAGGTAAAACGAATTAATATACATTTTTATATAAACAATAGTTTATCAAAGAATAAAGATGAAATAATTAACTCTGTAACAGAAACATATAGAGATGAGAAAGTAAAAAAGTAACATCATAAATCACCCTGTTATTTTAGATCATATTTATTTAAATTGTTCTGTTGCCACCAATATCAATCTTCTTAGATAAGTTTTGTACGTTTTGAAAGCCTGTCTCAATTTACCTACACTCCGTCTTGAGATAATAATTTAATTATTTCTGATTATCCTGAGTGTAAAAGCTATGTAAAATTTCAGATACCCATTTCCCTGACCTTCATTTTAAACTACAGATTTTATAAAATATTTCAGACAAAACATTTGTATGTTGCAATAGCAAGTTTTATTTTTATCTCAAATAGTGGCTGGAGATAGCCGCTTATGTAAATTTGCCTATAAATTATTTTACTTGTAAAATGTCAAGCCATTTTGTTGTTTAATTTTAATGAAGATGAATATTAACAAAAATCATTATAGACAATTTCGCTAAAATAGATGATTACTCTTTTCGCCCCGTAGTAAATTACCCTTAGTTAAGTTACCTTTACAGATGTATTTATCAATATGGAAATCCTTTAGGGAAAATCGGGCGACCTTGTGGTCTAGGGGTAAAGTGTCGGACTTCTGTACTGGGAGTCCGGGGTTCAATCCTCGGTCCCGGCATATACTTATCTGATTGTCAAACCCTTACTTCACCTCTGACAAGACGTATATTAATCACAACTTGTGAAGTGTGGAATGCCAGGCCTCTGCTGTGGTTCGGATCCCACGTTAAACTGTAGGTCCTCCATTTCATCTCACTATCACCCTACCATTACACATTAGCGTAAGTGTATATAAGCCGAACGGGTAGTAAAATGTGATGCTAATAATAGTAATTTTGGGGAACGTAAACCACTAGAAATCAAGTTTTAGCCCGATAGGTAAAAAGTTGTTTATTCTATAGGTTGGTGAATAGAATAAACAAACACTTGCAAAAAAAAAAAAAACAGTTTTTTTTGTGTTTGGGGGCCTATGAAACGTTGAAAATCATTAAAATCTCTGTTTGTTTTTTACTTTGTCGCTATATTACAGGTAGAGAAAGTATTGTGATCGTCAGAAAAATCGAACTCAAGATTTTGATTAATCTTGATGTTTCATGACCCCCCCGAATCCAAAAAAGTTGTTTTTGACTTTCCGTCTGTCTGTTTCTCCAACTAGAGCCTAAACTATTTTATCAATTGGGTTAAACCTTGGTATCTTGAGTTTTCATGGGGTTGCCCACGGGATTTTTGGAATTTTATATCTAACCCTAAAATTAAGGGTAGTTTACTGAAGGGCAAAAACGGAAAAGTTGATTTTCTCAAAACTGGCTAACAATTTTGATTAAAATTCGTATCTAGATGTTGATTAAGATTATAAATAAACTTTATATTTTCATTTTACCATGACAATGAATTTTAGGGTACTTTACAAAATCAGAAACTTCCGTATCGCCGCAACTATTTGAGATACTAAATAATTTATCATTGCAAAATTGTATTACTATTAAAAATAAAAAACTTTTATATGAAATATACTTTTATAAATCCAAATCTTGTTTTACCTTAAACTCTTAGTATAAATGTTTGTACAACAATGATCTTTATCCATTTTAGACTCGATAGTCAATATTTACATTTTTTATTGGTCAAGATTTATAAATGATCAATTTAATAACAATGCGATGGCATGAAGATTTGCAACATCTAATAAAATGTTGAAAATTTTAACTGGAATTTGAAATTTTAATACGAAGTGTTGACCGTTGTTGACCCAACATTGTTCTTTTTTATCGGTCCAAACATACAAATGAGGACATTAATTCTTTAAAAACAAATATAAAATTTAAAAGCGTAACTAAAAAAAAAGTTTTACAAAATTATTGTAAAATGTATGCTTGGGTTTGCTAGTGTATATTATTTCATTTCACATATATTAAGAGATTTGAGTAAATATCTCCATTTTCAAACAATAGCGCGAGAAAGTCCGTGCGGAGTTCCGTACCATTTATTTTCAATTATCTTCCTCTTACCTAAAAATCGTAGAAAAATACAAATAATGAATTTTTTTTTTAATTTGATGAACTTAATTATAAACTTAAAAACTAGATCTACGCATCGATGACACTAATATTTCATTACTCTGTTGACTATCAGTACAAAAATAATCTCAAATTAAGCAAGGTTGAAATCCATTTAATCAAACAAAATTTATGTCAAAGACCTAACTTTTAGTTTGAAAAAATAATGATGGTTATATAAAACCACTGTCACGTTTTATGAAGGATCATCCAATATAAACAAAACCAATTTTATCAATACGTATATTTGCTATGGATCGATGTATAAAGAGAACGTTTAGCAAAAAAGCTAAACTTTGTTTGTATTATAAAGGAAGAGTTGTGAATGTTTAATCGGTAGTCAAGGGCTAGGTTTATTGAGGTAGCATCCCTATATTACACATACTATAAATTTGGTAATGATTATTTGTAAATTTTACTGTAGATCATCCGGAAGAAGTTTAACCATGATAGAAAAGTATAGAAAATAAATGGTACGGTACATCGCACATACTTTCTATTTTATCTCAAAATATAAACATTTACTAAAAACTCGAAATATTTTTTGGAAATAAATAATATGCATGGTTGCAGAAACCCTTTATCAAAGAGCGTTACTGGAATAATATACACTGTTACATAAACGTGGAAAGAAAGTAATATATATGTCCATCAACGAGCATCAATTTAAATTTGCAAGCGCACCATAACAAATTATATATGTTGGCTTCTAGCTAGGAAACTATTAGTTTTATAAAATATATATTTCAAATAAAATCCTTTTATTTTTAATTATACTAGAACTTTACAATGATAAGGTATTTCATACGTCAAACAGATATGGAGATATGACCCAAGGTGGAAATTTTCGTTGATTTAAAATACCGTTAAAGTAATGTTTATGAGAAAACTAGAATAGCTATTTTGTTTATAACGTCACTGATTGGCCAAATAATGTATTCTAATTCGTTCGAGCGGAATTCAAGTTAACAATGTGTTAACTCGAGTCGAAAGGCTCATAAAATGTCTTTACCTATCATTCATTACAAGCACGCTAGTGTATAAATGCCTTTCAAGAGCGTTGTCCAACATTGTTATTAGTGTCTAAGAGAATACAAGTGTCTAAAGACGTTTCAATTACGTTGTCCAACATTTCTATTAGTGTCCAAGAGAGGGCAACTTACTAAAGTTTAAAGCACTTTGTCCTGGCCAATATTAGTAAATCTTGCGTTAAGGGCCCCACACACAGTATGTTAGAACTGCAATTCGAACTGAGCAGTCCAAAGAGATTATTGGTGTATTGGAGCAAATATTAGTCTTTGTAGATCTCTTATTTTCATTATGTTTTAATTCCATAATTATAAGGTATATATTTAATTGTCTCATTACATTTCTTTGTATTGTGCATTCACATTTTTGAGTAAGTGTTCAATTTCTTTCTGCATCTTGCAAGATATTAATATAAGAATACTGCCCTGGTTTTAGTAGCCAATCCTTCACCCAACATTTTCTATTAAGTTCACTTATTTATCCCCCCTTTCTAACAATAAGTTCAATTGCAACACACAAAGTTTCTTGACAAACACAAAACACGTCCAGCATCAATAACACTCTCTATTCTATACTGACATGTGTATGCATGATCAATCTATACTGAGAGTTGGACTGACCATGTGTGGGCAAACCCTCGGTTCAATCCAATCTGATCAGTTCGGACTGATTTGTCAGGACTAGCTAATAATCTTCATGTAGGTTTTTGTGTGATTTCTAGTGATATATGAATATCCATGAGTAGTATGCTCTAAAAATTGAAGCATCATAAATGTCATCCTTACCACGTGTCATTGCATCAACAGCTTCACGGAGACGATTTTCTCAATCGAGTGGCGTTTTGCAATTGGGCACTTGAACAAGTAATAATAAATAGGAATTTTTCCTTAGAGTATTATTCTCCGATGAATTTAGCTTTACGAATCATGGGGAAGTTAACCGACACAACATGCATTATTGGCGTACAGAAAATCCACGGTGGGGGCGCCAAGTTGAAAGACAGCGCTTTTGGACTATGAACCTTTGGTGCGGACTTATCGGAGACAAATTGATTGACTCTTATTTTTATTGGTTTTATATTGAATGGAGACAAATAAAGAAACTTTCTATATCAAGTATTGCCTTTGCTGCTAGAAAATTTAAACTTACAAGAAAGGCAGAACATGTGGTTTAAACGTGATGGTTTCCCTGCACATAATTCCAGAACTGCACGACAAGTATTAGATCAGATTTACAATGGCCGCTGGATCAGTAGAGGTGATCCTATTTTCTGGCCTGCTAGATTACCAGATTTAACATCACCAGGTTTTTTCTTATATGGTACCTGAAAGAAAATGTATATCATGATGTACCGAGAATTTTAGAGAACATGAGAGAACGCATTAGAATTGATTGCAGAGATATTGATCGAGAAACTCTATTAAATACTCCCAATTTCAATTTCACTTTATAAAATAATTGTATCGAAGTATAATTTCATAGTTTCGAACAATTGTTGTGGTTTAACATTTCGACGCTAATAAACTTTTTTATTTGTGAAAGCATTTGGCTCGTATTTGTTTACACACTATATATTCTTATATGAAATAAAATGAGATAAAAGCAGTTCCAAAACCACATACGTATTTCTTTAATTCATTAAATATTATCAAAAGTAGATTCAGTTTAAAAAGTGTTTCAGACAATATGTGCTTGCTTTTTCCGTCGAATATGATTCTGCAATACAAAATTTAGAGTTCTATTTAAAAAACAATAGTTCACCTTGAGATGACCTTGAAGACATCCACTAAATAAAAAATAAATTGTCATTTTGTCGGCGTCTCAAAATCAATCGACTTTGTATGAATTTATTTTTCCTAAATGAGGATTTTTAAAGATATATCGCTGTGCAAACTTAAACAACCACCCTATATAGATATACCTATATATGTATATATGTGTGTGTATGTAAAAATTATATTGTAACGGTTTCCTGCAATATCAACATTATTCAAATTTAATATTAATTTTATTGAATTAGTCAAGTAACATTTTATCATGTTCTATCTTTCTTACAGAAAAAAAAGGTGGACAAAGCTATAATTTTGTTCGTATTCATGGAATATTAAAAGGATTATTGCGTTTTTTTGTCAAACGTTTTCTTTCTGTGCTTCCGAAATTAAATGCCATTTTTTTTTGCTAGACCTTTTTCGTACTAAATGAATATATGAATGGTTTTTTTTAATTGTGATAGTTTTTCTAACAAGATCTGAACGGTTCATTTTCTGTAGAATATTAATATAAATATTTTATTAATTTGCCAACTTAAAAAAAGTCTTTATCGTATACTAAAAAATCCTAGAAACTCATAACATAATTAATTAAAAATCTACCAAGCTTGGTTTAAACAGTAAGATGGGATGAAAACATACTCGAGTTAAGGTCCTATTTTTCAGATTTTATATAAAAAGTTATTTGGCGAAAATAAATATAATATTCAGATTATATGTTTAGTTTAATTTTCTACAGATTGTGTTTTAAGCGGTTCTTGAATATTTGCTATGGCTATTGCATAGTTTGTAAGGAACTGTTATCCTCCATTTGAAATGTTATTGTTCAAATACCTATGAAGACATTATTAAACTAAACGCATTTATTGAAGCAATATTTTCATTTATTCTGGCTCAAAAAGTTTTTTTGTTACAAAACCTGTTAACATATTTACCTTAACTCGGTTTCCTTTCCGACCCACAAAACTAAACAGAGCCTAATACATTTGATTTCTTCAAATGAAGTTTTGAAATTAAGATTCGAAACTAAATGTGTTGTAACACCCTTATTTTACATCAAATATTAATTATGAGATATATTTGATTAGAATTGTATCCATCTATTCTAATAAGTAAGAAAATAGTTGCTGGTGAGATTGGTCCAGTCACCTAAAATATGTATTATTTAAGTCCTGTCAAGGATTACGACGCATATGATTTGAGTCCATCCTCTTTGAAAGAGGAGTTTGCCTGAGTCGTCCCCCAAATATGTTTATTGCTGCTATCTTATCTTTCTTCTTGTCAAAATAAAGGCTAGGTTGTTGGAAAAATTTGAAGCACAATTAAGTCGAATCTTGGTATATATCTTTCTCAAACTGTAGTATTAGCTTCCTGATTAACACCTCTTTTTGACCTACTAGACGATGTACTCCTACGCTTGATTTATGTTTCTGACTGTACTTTAGTAAAACGTCAACTAGGTTATACATGTTCTGTGAAGTGGACAATTCTGAGATATTCTGATGGCTCAGCTGTCAAGTCATGTGTAAAACAGCCGAGAACAGAGGTTGGGGTTAAAATAGACAGTCCAAAAAAAAATATTTAAGAAAATAACTATTCTAGGTATGTGTTTCTGTAAAATTTAGTGAGGCCTAAAATTTCACTTTGCTTTCACCAATTTTGCCCCAAGTGAAAGCGGCAACCTCTTAATTGTGGCCATATTGCCTCCAATGCAATATTTAATTTTGACTCGAAAACTTAAGAAAGGAAAAAAAAACACTGTTCCAGTGTATTACCAAGAAAATTGTAGCGATATACTAAATTTTGGAACGCTCTTGCATATGTGGGTCTCCTACTAGTGCTACATATACCGTGGATTGTAAAAATTTGGGAGATCTTTTGCAAATACAGTCCATAAAAATCCTTACTAGCTTGACACAAACCTTTCAAATTCTGTTCCATGGAAAAACCAACTATAGAGCTTACGTGATCATTCACAAACAAAAAAATATTCACCATTGTTGTTTTTTATGTCATCGAATCTAAAGTGCCATGCGTTTCCTCAGCGCTAGTTGGCAACCAAAGATGGATATAATAACAAACACAGCGTATAATACGCCTGATGAGTGTCAAATCATCTTTAGTGAGAATACAAACATCCCCTTGTTTCAATTCTATATAAAGTAGATAAGAAGGCTTATAAGAAATATTTTCTAACGCTCTCCTTTTTTTAAGAATTTCCCAACTGTTACCTATTAAGACTCTTTTGATCGTATTTCTCATTTGTTTTTTCCTGTGTGGCCTTCTATAATAAAACTACTTGACGAAAGTTAAAAAAAAACGTGTTTTTGCAACAAGTCCAGCTTTCAATATAGTCTTTCAGCATTTTATTAAACCTGAACTTATACCCGTAGATCAGTTTCAGAGACTTCGATCTATCACTTTCCATGAATCCCACGAAAAGGAAGTGATGAGGACGAAACGTAATCTGAATCATTCTGGCAAATATCAATAAAAACGCCAGTTTAAACGTCCGCTGTAGACATTAGAGATTAAACTCACGGGTTGCTCCTGAACTGCCCGGACCCAATTCATTGTGTTTATGTTCGTAAACAAATCCTAGAGACCCAACTTATACGCTTCCAAGAAAACTATTAACATCTGACGCGCAGCTAATAATTGAAACTTTTAATTCATATTCTTAAACATGTTTTAAAATTAGAAAATACAGTAAATAAATGCCATTAATTTAATCTAATAAAGAAAATATTTACCAAATATCTATTTTCTTAAATACAAACCATAATTTCTAATGCATTATTTTTAATACATAATTTTAATTATTGAAATAATACAACAATTCTTAATTTGAAAACAAATCGTATTATTTAATTTATTTACTAATATTGTTTAATACCAATGCTCTTACTAATATAAACTTACATTATCTAAACCAAATGAACAGATTAAGTAAAGTGAAGTTTAAAAAATACACCTGCATATGTAAGTAGATTTATTATATTTATTGTAAAATTTATTCATCAACTAGTTGATTCTCACCTACAGCGTATCAGTTTCAGAATTTTCCGTTCCTACTTTTAGTCTGTTCTTTTCCTAAAGGCTTAGGATAATGAAGTGAAAAAAAGGTGCAAGTTAATATTGAACCACGAAGTTTAGTCGATTCTAGAGGAAGAAACGAGCTCACGATTGAGAGTAGATTGACTTCGGCAGACGAACGATACATTACAACGTCGAACCGAACCTTTCGAAATAGTGTGTGTATATTGTGTGTGTGTGCGTGAACATATGTGTTGTTAGCTTGAAAAATCCAATATTGCTTCCTTTCCCATCAATACAATCTCTTTGAAGGGCTTTTGTGTGTGTTTAATCAAACTATTTTTTCAATCATGACCGGTGTATAATATTCTAGGAAATGCTATATGATATTATTTATAGAATTAAAAAAGTTATGCTAAACAACATAGACTTTCTCTTTTATGTTAAAATATAAAACTTCATTAAATTTAAAGATATTTATGAAACGAAATAATATACCTTAATGCAGAAATTATCCACCAAAGAGCGTACATGAAATTATATAGTGTTTTACAGGAACATTGAATATAGAGGAGCATCTCTGCCCATAAAAGCGTATAGCAATTTATTTCATATTTAAAAGGATCAAATTAAAAAAAGATATATAAATATATTTGCTTATTGCTTAGGAACTATTGTTTTTATAAAAATACATTTCGAATAAAATATTTCCATATTTAATAATATTAACATTTTATATTCATAAGCTATTTAATATCTCATAGTGGCAATATGATCAAAATTGAAAATTTCCGCTTATGTAAATTAATTTCAAAGTTATTTTAGATCTAAAATGATTATTAACATATTGTTTATTATGTCGATTAATGCCTGGATACAAAATCAATTCAAAATAGCTAGAGCAAATCTAGAAAATAGATTTTCTTTCTTTTTGCTAGCAAGTAAATTTACTTTAATATTAAATTTAGATATCTAATTCAAAAAAATCATCGGGAGAACATTAAATAATTATTATTGTTGTCATTATCATGCACAGCATATTATCGCCTATTTAGGTTATGCCTTGTGTACTAATTAATCTAACGTGAGGGCCTAGGTTGAATTTAAAAGTGTACCCGCCTTTGCATGGACGGTGAGTAGAAAATCATTTAGGAAAAAACACCTTCAGTACACCCGACAGTAAGCCCTGATCTCCCCGTCATCAGCAGTCCAGTTGATTGCTCTACCACTGAACTACCAGGGATCTTCCCATGCTTCGGGTCATAAGTCACTCAAATCTTAAGGCAGAGCATGTGATAGTTGTGTGGATATTATCGGCTACTGAGCGCTATCATTGTTATCGTAGTCCAGAGAATATCACTGCTATAAGCTTCATTTACCTTGGAAGGTAGAAAACTTACTTTCAACTATTCCACTATGGTGTATCTTATAAGATTGGAGTGTAAATAGTCATATTTTATTTACTTCCTTTCGGGAAGACTAGTGGTAACACTGTCGATTGCCCCACCTCCGCTTTTGTTGTAATGTTCTATGATAGAATGCACGCGGTCTGTACGCTGTCGTCTTTTCAATAAAACAATCATTTATTAAAATATACAATACTTATATTGCTAATTATTGGTTTATATAAATTCTATATGACCCGCTTTGGTGGCGTAGTTGGCTAACGCGCTTGTCGTGTTGAGCTCGACTGCTGAGGACGGGGAGATCGAGGTTCGAATCTCTGTAGGGTGAACTGAGGGTTGTTTTTCTTAAAAAAATTCCATCTCCTCCACGCAAATGCGGGTTCACCTTCCTCTAATTCAACCTGCCCAATTCTTAATTCCATTAGTGTAATTAGTACTTAAAAGCGTATAACCCGAACGGGTAGTAAAACCCGGTGCTAAATATTATTATAAATTCTATATAGGCTCACATAATAACTGTAACAATAGGAACATAGTGTAATATGTAAAGGTATATCTACTTCCTTTCAGAGTAAAAAGAGTGTACGTACATTCATAAAAAAACTTTTAAAAAATAAGTGTAGTGTGTTAGAATGAAAATGAAAACCTCTCACATAAACGTATCTGGCTTTTATTTAAAAAAAAAAAAATCAAGGCGTGACAAAACTGTAGGAAGGTGATTATTCCTTACGAATAGGCTAGCATCCCAATATGCCATCGTATCGTAAACAAACACGAGTAAATAATTTCTAAGAATGTCGGAATGAAAGCTTAAAATGAGACATGAAGTCAAAAGAAAAATATGCATCAATTTTTTCCCTCACACATAGTGTAATCTGGATCAAAAAAAATAAATATATATATATTAGACTCCATACTTATGCACAAGGAGAAAAAAAAAGTACAAAAGCTGCTTTCTTCACTGTATCTTGTTTTAGGACCGAGCTAAAGGAAATCTCCGGTGTCCTCATTATATACAACTTCTTGTTAGGTGACACCATCGCCTTCATCAGTTCTTTCACCCCACACTCTCATTCTTCTTGCGGATTACACACGTATCCATAAAACTCATAACAAGGCTATTAAAGGGGAAGCTGAGATTTTTCTTTCTGATGATAACTTAACAAATTATATAGCTCAATAAATGAACAAGTTTGGGAGATTCAATAAATTTAATTTTTATAATGAAATTTTTAACACACCTAAATATTCTAATTTTAGCACCTGAAAAAAAACTTTGCAAAGGTATAAGATATTAATACATGGACACTGAATCACGCCATTACCCTTATGGCGTAGACAAGAAACCGTGCATATAGCTTAAAAAAAACTTTATACTTAATTCGCTTCAACAACATCCATACACCAATTCAAATTATCAGCTCATTACGTTCGGTTGGAATTCGAAACTCTGAAGAATGTTTGCACATATGAGAATGCGGACAAAAGCTCAAGTATCGTCTTGTCTTGTTTGCTAGAATAGCCTAGGTCAGGATTTTAATTTCAGCCAGGCGCACTAAAGTGATTATGTGTAATCTTCGATGTTAAATATATTTAACCCGCTTCTATGGCCAATTGGTCTAAGGTGTCACTCTTGTTAGACTTGCCTATTGATACGGGGAGATCTGGGTTCAAATAATGGTTGTTTCTATCAAGGGTTGTTATCCTAAATGGTTTTCCACTCTCCTTCCACGCAAATACGGAGTTAGTACCTCATCTCTATCCCAACAGAGTAATTGTCATATATGAGCATAATATGAACAGATATTAAGCCACAGTGGTAAATAAATAAATAATATATATAGGCTCCCTATATAGATGTATATACATATATAGGTATTTCAATAAAAATATAGTAGCTCTGAAATTTTAGCGTTAAAATCATATTGCAATATTCTACTAGGGAATAATATTTTGATTAGCCCACTCACTCGGCCACACACTTGCTCACTCACCCGCTCACTCACCCGGTCATTTGGTCACTCACCCACTCACTCACCCGGTCATTTGGTCACTCACTCACTCACTCACTCGGTCACTCACTCGATCACTCACTCGATTACTCACTTGCTCACTCTCCCGCTAACTCGCCCGCTCACTCGCCCACCACTAGCCCACTCACTCACCCACTCACTGCCCACTCACTCACTCGATCTTCGCTCACTCACTCTATCATTCGATCATTCACCACTCATTCGCTCACTCACTCACTCTATCATTCAATCACTCACCCACTCATTCGCCTCACTCGATCATTCGCTCACTCACTCACTCTATCATTCGATCACTCACCCACTCATCTTTCACTCACTCGATCATTCGCTCACTCACTCACTCTATCATTCGATCATTCACTCATTTGATAATTCACTCACTCGATCATTCGATCATTCACTCACTCGGTCACTCCATGGAATTATGAACTCGAGTAAGTTCATCTCAACCCTTACATAAGTATGCCACCTATCCTTATTTATGCTTGTTCTATCCAGTCAAACTCATTACGCACTATCTCTCCAGGTTCATTCTAATGTTATCTTCCATCTACGACAAGGTATTCTCAATGGTCTCTTCTCATTGGGCTTACCAGTCAACAACCTAAACACATTATTAGATTTTTCCAAGTCTAATAGCATGTAATAAAAATTCCACGTTTGAAATTAAGTTCAATGTATGTAAGAATTTCTTAGATAACCCTTTAAATAAAACAAAACTTAAAATCAAGATACATATCCAAACAAAATCCGCAGCTATTTTGAAAAATTCATTCACATAAGTATTTAGAGTAAAATATATCTATGAAAATAAATACAGGTTGAGAGTTCTGAAGCTAACAACTATACAATCATTCATATTAGCCGTTTGTAAATTAACATCTTAATTTCTGGTCGTATATGGTAACGTGTCTCATTGCCATTTTTTGGACAATGATCATGGATGTATATCATATTATAGTGAACCTCCAAATCTGTAAGGCGCATTTCATTTAAAAATTATATAGTAGATAAAATATTTACTCCAATAAAAGTGTGAAACTGTTCAATTTATGATTTTATTATAAACAACATTTATTGTATATATTTTTGGGGTGTGAGGCCCCTCCTTATGAATATTTGCTAATCCTTTAGTCATTTCAGCATCCTAGATCTACTAGGAGAGTATTTTCCCCGTTCCCCCATTTTGAGGGGCCCCTTGGGAATTTCCTGCAAACTTTTGAGATCAAGGCTACCTGTCTGCAGAAATTCTGCTTCTTAGGTCTTCTGAGCTCCAAGATATTTCGGCCGACAAAGAAACTGTTAATTATTATATTTGGGATAGTCTGATTGTGAGCTAGTTAAATAATAGTTTCGCCTTAATAGTGCAGCCTGCGACTCAACTGAATCGAGAAGATTGCCTATAATTTAGCATAACAATTTCTAAGTGCTCTTGTTTAAGGAGATAATTTAGGGAGCGCGACTAAAGGCAAGTGTTTTTTTGCAGTTTTCATACAAATTTTTTTTCTTTGTCTAAATAAATCAAATATTGCTTATGTACAAACACAAAGCTTAAGATTCTTCACATGGCGATATCAACAGTTCTATTATGAGCAAAGCAGTATTAGATGATAAACTTTTTAAATGAAGAAAAAGTTTAGTCATTAAATTCTAGGAGATTCTTGAAAGAAATTAATGAACTGTTGAGGTCACCATGTGAATAAAATTAAACTCTGTGTGTACTGAAGCATTATTAGATTTATTTTGAACAAAATAATTTTTTTAATACAAAAACTTCAAAAACGCTTAACTATTATCGCGTTCCCTTCATCCCCACCTTGATGTTATTTTGTATGACGTAATACTAATAGATAACTAGTATAACCACAATAAACGCTACGCTATGAGGGTGGTGCTATCTACAATAATCTATCTGCTTTTTCTAGTAACCGATGGTTTTTTTCTACTTTAAAACAAATTATTTTTCGAGTGGTCTTCTTTCATAATGTTTTACAGTTAGAGCCTCGATTTCTGTCAATCACTTTGACGCCATTGTTTTACTGCTTCTTGCGAGTTTACGTGCATCAAAAATAGTCTTTAGTTTTTCAAGAAAACCGAACCGCACTCGCCTTGGGGTTGACACGACGCAACCTGCAATGGCACCCACTAGAGAGTGATTTTTCGCGATTAAACTTTCAACGTATTATTGCTTAACAGACATATATATTAGTTCCATAAATTTAGTATTTATTTAGTTGATTCTTAGGTCCATGTTGGTCTTTCAGTTTGCAAGATCGATTAATCTTTAAGATTTCAAAAGAAAATAAAACCATCGCCGAGATTCAATAACTTTAATCTCAATGGGAACCAATTATTTATTAGTCTTTACATAATTCAGATGCAAGCAGGACTCTAGCGATTTGAAGCAAGTGATGTCTTAAAGTGGGCACGCACTATGGCATATTACCCTTCTGCAGCGCTGAAAATACTTCTATTTGAATTTTTCTCTGTTCTCTTAAAAAAAACTGTAAAAAAATAGGCTTATACGATGCGATTAAGAAAGATGTGCGTTAATCTTTTGCCAGCCGCATCTGTGAGTATGCTGACTAGATGTATAGCTCGTCTATTATGATTTTTCATTAAGGTTAAGTCTGGGATCGATTCTCGATTAAGTACACGAAGGGCTGGGTTTTTATTCTAAAAGGTTCTCTATCTTACCACCTCTGTGTTCTAGTTGTCAGATTTCCTTGCTAAATATTCAGAGGTCACGGGTTCGATCCTTAGCGCTTCCAAAATTTATCTGTGAAGTAGTGGGTCTGGAACGGGGTCAAACTCAGCCTCGTGAGGACGAACGGGAGCTACTTGAATAAATAAGTGGCAGCTCTGGTTTAGAAAACTGATATTACCAGCTTGAGGACTCGTTGTGCTAACCACATGATACCTTCGATCCGCAAATGTTGGTGTGATCATAGTCAACAGTGGTGGCTTCTCAATTGGCATAGCTCACTTGCGAGGCTCAAAACATGAAATATTTTTCTCTCTCTACCTCCATTCAAGTGAGGGTACATTTCTCTTAGTTTCACCTTCATCATCCCACCTTAACATACTTAAAAGCGTATCGGTGGGGGCAATATGGTATGGGTTCACATGTTTGAGCCTGTGAGTATCGATGCAAGTTAGTTCCTCTGATAACTCCATCATGGTGGTAAGCTAGAATACCTGCTTCAGAGGAAAGTGATCGGCAGAGCGTGACAAGTAGTCAGTAAAGTCTCGTTTTTCCACTCCAGAGACTGTGCCCGAGGTATCTTAAATAATCAATTCCACAGATGTTTCCACGTCAACGATGTTACTATGTTCCGGACTGGTGAGTGAGACATAACTCACCATTACATCAGATACAACAGAGGCTTCACGGGGAATATTCGCAGATTATGTATGTTTAGTGCGGCAGTGATGGCTCAGCATAAATTGCTTGACTTTAACCTAAGAGACTGGGCTTCTTACTCCTGTTGGGCACAATGTAGTCAATATGTTTCTATTAAAGGCTGTGACTCATTTCTTCACAAAGATTATTCTGTATTTCCTTAAAATGTAAATCACTCTCCCTATACATTTTGTTTTCTAGCAAAAGATGCATAATTGGGAGGAAATAGTTGGGCTGTGTTGGACGCTGCCTACCAACTCGGTCCCGGTTACTTTAGTGCTTATACCAACTAGGTCCCAGGCAGCGACTGTACTATCCGGGTCCAAAACAAGACATTCAGTGATGTCAAATAAATTATTAAAATAAACATTAACATTAGCAGACACAAATCAAATCCAATCAAAAGTATTAAGAGCACTAAAATATTAAAATTGCACAGCACTTAATATTAAATTAATTTGAATAATATGCTGGCCTAAATAAAACGGAAAAAATATTAAGTAAATTGAAATTATTTAAAAAAGCTTATGAAATTATATTAAAATTGAATAGGCTTAAATTTTAATGACACCAATTTCATGAAATCTAGAACAAATGTTTTCTGCCATTAATTGTTGCATTTTTTTTTTCCTTTCGTGTGTTGTTCCCTCCTTCGAATGAATTTCCTCCTGTGAAACATTCTATCAGCACTATTAATCTTGACATATACTTCGCTTAGTATTTCTTCAGTGAGTTATTACTTAAAAAAAACAATGTATGGGTGATAGTTATAAAACATTGAGTTTAAATTTGAATGAGAGGTATTGTGGTTATTTGTAGTCCTTAATACGCTTGAAAAAAATTCTTCCCAAATGGGAGAAGAAAAGTCATAATCGTGTGAAACAATTTTGTAAAAACGTAATCTGTGAAAGCTTGGACTCTTATGTTCTTGGGGTTAAAAATCCATTAAAACATCGTCAATGTGGCTGGGTTCAATAAATGGCAAACCAAAAAACTACTTTGAGAAATTGATAATCTCAGAACCTTTTTTACTCTACTATATAATTAATCCCAATATGTTTAATTTTTTTTAATTAATTTTTACTTAAATTAAATCTGCAACATTTTAAAGTGACATTTGTCAAAAAGTTGCAAAATGTCAATTTGAGTATACTTTTATAAAACTATGTAAAGTCTGAGAAGACACAACGCCACTCCCAGCTTACCACATTCATAGCCCACAGCCTCGATTGCTTTGGAGTAATATAAGGTAGACTCGCCAGGCAACAAACAATAACATGGAATAAAAAAAAACCGTTCATCAAACCATGAATTATCAACATTTGTTGGAACCATTTAGATGCACTCTTAAAGATTCCATTAACAAACACACACTGACATAGTGACAGGAGCTTTAAATTAGTCTCACATGAGAATATCCCAACATCATTTTCACAATCATTAAATTATCTAGTTTGATTAATATTTTACAAATCAACTGATAATCATAACTCGCTATTCTTTTATTTTTAATGATTTGATTGAAGTTCATGGTGTAAAAGTTTTAAGGCTCTCATTTGGATTTTCCGTTGCTTTGCTTTTGTATTTATTTTTTTAATTTCGAACAATTTAGTACACATTCTGGTTTTGGTTTGGTCTGTTTTGGTTTGGTAAGCCCATAGCTATAAATAATATAAGGGGGAAAACCACTCCCAAGTGTACCCAACCTATATTCTACTTCTATATTTTAACATGATCAGCAATCCAGTCCATTGCGAGCTTTGCGCCTAGTAACGTGTGGTTAGCGGGTAGTAATATGAATAGAAATAGCTATCAGAGTGGTCAGAAAATATATGTCAAACGAAAATTTAAATTTTAAATGATTAAACAGGATTATCACCGTTTCCCCCTAAATTTATTTATTTTTGCACTGCGCCTTCTCAAACAATGTTTGGACGAACGCAATGAAGTGGCCAAGTAATCAGACTTTTCAATAGATCTATGACCAATTGAATGTTAAAATACATTTTTTTGTGTCAACCTTGAAAACATTTTACTTTATTATTTTTAGTTATACTCTCCATGGTAAGTGATAGTTTTAAATCACATGATTTACCATATGAGTACATTTAAGTTGTTTTAGTAAAGCTTAAGACCCACTTCAGCGGCTGAATGGTCTAAGCTGGCGTCATGCTACTTCTATGCTGATGTTTGGGAGATCGGGGTTTGAATCCCGGTTGGGTCTACTGAGGGTCGTTTTCCTACATGGCTTCGAACTTCCTTCCACTCAAATTCGGAGAGATTAAATCTAAAATTCTTCCTCCCTAACCCATAACCCATTATAGTAATTATCATCCATGCTTATTACCTGAATAAGTAGTAAAAAGCGATGATAATGATAATAATAAAAATAAAAGCATGACCTGGGGTCTAGGGGTAAGTTTTTCAGACTTCCGTGCTGAGGGTCCTGGGTTCAATACTTGGTGCTGGCGCAGATTTATCTGATTGCCAAGCCCATCCTTCACCTCTGACAAGACGTGTATTAATACAACTTGTGAATGTGTGGAATGCCAGGCCTCCACCATGGTTTGGATTCCACGTTAAACTGTAGGTCTCAGATTTCATCTCAAATCACCCTACATTACACATTAGCGTAAGTGCGTAAACCCGAACGGGTAGTAAGACGCGGTGATAATAATAATCATAATAATAATAAATTAGTATCGCGTCTTACTACCCGTTCAGGCTATACGCTAATGCATTAATTACGCCAATTGTTTTGGGGCTAGGAAAGCTATATTTAAAGGTAGTGCACTGAAATTTGCGTGGAAAGAAAGTAAGTAGAAAATTTTGGAAAACCACCATAATTACATCTGAGCAAGATTCAAACCTCGATTTTCCTGTTATAGGCAGTCTAGTCTAGTGCAAGAGTAGCACCTAGCGCAGCCAAATCGAGTACTATTATGGATATTTCTTGAAGGGCCGTGATTCAGGATAAAAATATTTATTTATTGAACACTTAATAAATTTATTTAAATTGTTTATAATAATAGACACTTTAGCTCATTCGGTAGTGTGTCTGTCTACTGAGATAAGGGTCCGGGTTAGATTCCCAGCATAGACGTAATATTTATAATGTGTGAATTAAGGGTTTCCCCTTTCACAATGATTAATGAACGACAAGGTGAGAGGTTGTGTCTGTTCTAGATTTAGGTTAGTTTATAAATCGGGTGCTGATATATTAAATCATATTTTAAAGAACATACCTCAAATAAATTAAATTAAAATTAAATGTTTATAATGTAAGATACTGTCTTATTGCTTACATAATTAATTCTCTAACAAACAAGAATATGGCGACAATAATAGAAGAATATAATCAAAGTTTTATGGGTAACAAGTTTAACTTTTATGAAATATTAAAATTATCCCTTGTTATGTCCATGTTTGTGTGATATGTAATTTATTCCTATTTTAAATGACTAATTTAATAAGTAACGCAATAAAAAAATATATCAATCATCAACTATAACACTATCGCTTTTTTCCCCATTTAAGACCAAGAGTCTTCAAAGTTTAAAAAAATATTTTGTTGTGTCATATTTTTCAATATAAAACTAACTCAAAGTATTAACGTTACATTGAAATTAGTGCCCATATTTCAGGTGTCAACAAAAATATTATTAAAATGGGACCAAAATTTATAAAATGGTGTATAAATAACTACTGTTCCCTATTTTGAGAAGATGGATAGTAAGATTTCCTGGATACAAATTCAGAGGTGCCGGGTTCAATCCCCAGCCTTACTGATGTTTGTGAAGCAATTGGTCTGAAACGAGGTCAACTCAGCCTCGTGAATACAAAATGGAGCTGTTTGAGCTAAAAACTAGTAGCTCATAACTATAAAACCTAGATTAACAGCTGGATGATTATTTTACTAGCCACATGACAGATTTATCCATAGAAGTTGCACTATCATAGCTATGGTGGTTGCTTAGTTGGCATGGCTCGATTTCAGGCCAACGCCATGGAATTATTTAGATTGGCTTGTCCATAGCTTGAAAATATTTTGAAAATTATTTTGAAAATAAAATATTGCGCAGCACTTATACATACTGTCAAACCTAAGAAACACACTAGAGCTGCAAAGCATTGCAATTACAGGAAGTCCTTGAGAGACCAATTAATAGTTGTTTGACACCTGAACGGAATCAAACCCGGAACTTTTGGCTTACTGCACCAATGCTTTACTATGAGCTATGAGAATTCGTCCTGTGCTCAGGGTTATTCTTCACTCTTAATTTAAAGCATAGTCTGTGATAGACGGGTGTAAAACATCAACTACCTATTGAGCTATCATAAATTCAACATCCAACTGTTACTGATCATACTAAGTCAAAGGTCCTGGGCTCAATTTTTGATTACAGGTGTCATTTTTTAACTAATTTAAATTAATTGAATTGTGGTTTCCATTATACGGACATTCCCGTAATTACAATGATTTTCAACTTGTTGATGTTCAATACAGATTTATTTGCAATCAAGTGAACCATTCAGAGAATCACACTTAGATAGGTTCTCCTGGTTGAGCGTAATTTTTTATCTAATTAATAGATTAATCGTCCGTAGAATGGCGTCTTTAAACAATTCTGTTTACAAATATTTATGATTTAATATAATATTAAAGTGCTTTCATTTAATCAATAAGCCTTTACCTAAAATACATTACACATTAGCGTAAGTGCGTATAACTCAAACGGGTAGTAAGACGCGGTGCAAATAATAATATATTTGAAGTTTAAAAGACTAGTTTATAAAAAAAAATTGTTGGTTCAAGGACATATACAAAATACCTAGATAGTTTATTTCTGTAAATCCTTATTAACGATTCATAGATTGAGGTTTTTAACTTGTAAACATAGATTGCAAAACTTATTTTTCCACCGCCACCGCCAAACAAACCGTGTTTTTCACGCATATTTTACAAAGTATTCTGATCGGACAACTGGTCATTCGTCACAAAATTATAGCGACACTTTAACAATTAAAACAGTGACACAGCACAATTTAGGAAGGTTTTATAATCACTTTCTACGATCTCATATCAGTGGTTACATGCTTGTTTTTACTGTTCAGTACAGTCACCCTAATACACCTAAATATTCAAATATATCCATTTTATTTTATTAACTGCTCCTATTGTAACAGACAGTACAAGCACATAGGAGCAGAACTAATTTAACGAAGCACAAATAAACTCAACTAGAACATTCCTTTTTTTTTTACTTTGGTGAGATGATATTCTGGCACTGGACACGTTGACGTCATAGCTATTGGATCTAAATTTTAAAAGGACCGTGTCTATAAGTAAAGATATATAAATACCTGGGTGAGACGTGAGAGGCACATCAGTGTAGAGTAAGGTGTTGATGTACAACACTGGGGCTAGGACTACTGCACCTGTGATGACGGATCCCCCATGGCACACGGGGCGCCGATCTACCCCAGCGGCAGCTCTAGTCGTTCTTTGTCTGCTTCAGCTTTGTTATGCACTTGACGTTGGCGTTAAGGATGTAAGTTCGACAGATGCGCATCAGATAGGGTGGCCTACTGAGCAGCGACACGTTTTAGCGTCGC
Source organism: Timema cristinae (assembly GCA_039000515.1). Taxonomy (NCBI): domain Eukaryota; kingdom Metazoa; phylum Arthropoda; class Insecta; order Phasmatodea; family Timematidae; genus Timema; species Timema cristinae. The sequence continues at coordinate 39,614,764 of JBCFYV010000003.1, read as the reverse complement.
CTCAACCACCAAGCGTCGTGAGACGGCTACATCAGGACTACGGTGATCCAGGTATCGATAAACAGGCTCAGCAAGATTATGCTGTTCCGGTCATCGCTAAACAGGCACAACAGAAGTATTCTGTTCCAATTGTCACCCAAAAGGTGCAGCAAGAATATCGCTGTTCCGATTGTCGCCAAACAGGCGCAGCAGGATTATGCCGTTCCAGTCGTCGCTAAACAGACGCGTCAGGACTATAGTGTTCCTGTCATTACAAGACGGGCACGCCAATACCACGGTGTTCCAGTAGCACCCAGCAAACAGGATAGTGTCACCGTGAAACAAGAGCAGGTAGCGCCGCCACCGAGACGTCAGAGAGGCAGTCCCAAGAAGATGAGAAGGCCGGAACAGGCGTATTCCGCCAAGGTCACAGACTCTGATCTCAAGTCATCGGCAACAGGTCATCATGAGGGAGGTGGAGGTCATGGTCACGGAGGGGGAGAAGGTCATGGAGGCGGAACTGGGGATATGGAGGTGGAGGACACGGAGGTGGTGGGGGAGGACACGGAGGTGATGGGGGAGGACACGGAGGCGGTGGGGGAGGACACGGAGGTGGAAGTGGAGGACATGGTGGTGGGGGACACGGAAGTGGAGGTGGGGGACATGGAGGGGGAGGACACGGAGTGGAGGTGGGGGACATGGTGGTGGAGGTGGAGGACACGGGGTGGAGTGGAGGACAGGTGGGGTGAGGACAGGTGGGAGGTGGGGGACACGGTGGTGGAGGTGGGGACACGGGGTGGAGGAGTGGAGGACACAGGAGGTGGAGGACACGGAGGTGGAGGACACGGTGGTGGAGGGGTAGGACAGGAGGGGAGGACATGGTGGAGGGAGGACATGGGGGGAGGAAGTGGGGAGGACACGGAGGTGGAGGATGGGGGAACAGGTGGGGGGGGACACGGAGGTGGAGGTGGGTGGACACGGAGGTGGAGGGGGTGGACACGGAGGTGGGGGACACGGTGGTGGAGGGGTAGGACATGGAGGGGGAGGTAACAGTGGAGCAGGACATCACGAAAAGGGTGGTGGCCATAAGCACCACGCAGAGCACCACAAGAGTGTAGGTCACAAGGGAGACAAAGGATACAAAGGATACCATGACTATGACAAAGGTGAGAAAGGCCATCACGACAAAGAAGGTCATAAAGGCCATTACAGCGATCATGGAGGTAAGACGTCGAGTCACCATGATGGGGGTGGACACCATGGCGAACATCATCACGGTGAAAAGGGGGAGAAGGGAGCCAACTATGGGGAAGAAGGGGCCCACAAGAAGGGACACAGCACCAAGGGAGGGCACAATGTCCACAAGAAAGACGAATACGAGAAAAAACACGAGTTTTATGACGAGCACCATGAGGGTGGCGAACACAGCAAGCACGGAGGCTACGAAGGCCACCACGAACACAAGGAAGGGGGTCACAAGAAGGGAGGTCCATCACCACGGGGGACACCACGAGGATCATCACGGGAAAAAAGGTCACCACGAAGAAGGACATCACAACCACGACCACAAAGGCCACAAAGGGGCGGCAGGGCATGAAGAGCATCATGACCATCATGATGAATTATAAGAAGAAAGGAGGCCATGATGAAGGGAAGAAATGGGGCTATAGTAAATCTGATGGTACTGGTGGCCACGGTGGCGGAGGGGGTGGGCATGTGCGGAGGGTGGGCACGTGGCGGTGGAGGTGGCCATGGAGGTGGAGGGGGTGGACATGGTGGTGGTGGCCACTAAGGTTGGTGGGATCTATATGGAGGCGGAGGAAGTGGTCATGGAAGTAGGAATCGACACCATCAATTCAAAAGTACTTCCTCGAAGAGTTGAGCTAGTAATATCAACTGATATCAAAATAGCTGTGATAATGGTTGTTATTAACTATGTAGCCGGTCTTAGTGTTCCTTAATTTCAAATCAAATTTTAAAGTATGGTGTGTGTATATATTGATAAGATTTAAACAGTCACGACTTGAGTCAGGTACAAAAAATCTGTACCAGGAATGATTGACTCAATTAGTCATGTTTCAACTATTACAAAGACTTTTAGTTTTACACTTTGTAACATATGTTTATGCCAAATTTCCTTACTATTTAGGTATTCAAATATTATAATTTAAAACTTTTTTAAAAAAACATCTCAATCTATGGAGGATTTTAGTAAGAAGGCTCTTTTAAAACCTATGAGCTTTTTTTTTTATCCAGCAATAATAACATTTTATTAAATATTATTAGTGATATTTTATAGTTATTGATATTATTATGAATTTACATAAAGTTATCGCTAAAGATAACCATGACCTGACGCACGTATACGTCAAATAGATCAAGGTTTTTTTTTATCTTTCAAATATGGTCCTTCCTATAAAAATTTGGCTGTACATACACCATACTGGCTTTGTGATTTATCACGATCTGTTTATAAAATATGTTCCGTGTGCAAGAACGCCACTGAGTGGACGCTTAGTACGCCTCAAGTGCAGTGATATACTGAATACAGGATGACACCTATCTACACTCAAATGGAAAGGGCCACTTTCATATATGATACTGGTCCGTACCATCCTGACCTAGGTAAATGTCGTCCTATATTTAGTGTAGTGCCACACTTGAGGCGTACTAAGTTTGACTATGTAACTGGGCCTATGCTCGGTGCAAGCCAGTGATGTCATTTTTTGCAAGCAGTGCACACTAGTGACCTGCGTCTATTTTGAACTTACATCCTCATTTCTTACTGTTGACTGATTAATGTCCACACACAAACTTAACACAATTAGCACAATGATGCGTTCAGTACGTATTCACTAGTCTATGACCTCACAGGTACTGACAGAACGCTAAGCTGCGACGTCACTTTCGCGTCCCAAAAAGAAACCTTCGTCCCTTATTTTGAAGTGCCACGGACGACAACTTGATACTGGACCTAGTGTCCCGTGTGAATACCTTCATTAAAACCAATGTAATGGTGGGACACGGCGTCAATTTGTCTCCCACAGGACGCGACTGCAAAAATAACGCACGTCATCTGTATGCACCGGGTCTTGGTGGCATTGGTTGGCTTACGTCATAGGCTATAAAGAAGACCGTGAGTGTGCTCGGAACTACACAAACGCGTCACAGAGCATCCAATCACACTTAGCAGCGTCCTTGAAAACCACCCTATAAACTAATTTGTTATTAATTTGTTTAGTTTCTGAAATGTATTGAATAAATAAAATATAAATGTGTATGTATAAAAATTGTTATTATAGCTATGTTCTAATTGAGGCTACAAAGCTACTTTTTTCGTTTCATGAAGACTGACTTTAAAGTGACTTCTTTCAAAATACGTTAAGAAGGTCATTGTATTAATTCCTTGTCAATAAACTGTTTAAATGTGCATATTTCTGTTTAATGTTAATAAAAGAATGTATATATTCGAAATAATGTTTGTTTTCTTAACAATTTAGTGTATTATATCTATGTTTCCTTAAGTCTAAAGCTAAGTAGTTCTACCCTTAATTTCTACTCGAGAAAAAATTAAGTAATCATTAACCCTCTTAATACTATTTTTAAATTATGTGTTTCATTAAGTGTTGGAGTAGTAGGATGTAAGCCATCATCCTTTACCTTTATTTGAAGAGCCAGGGTTCGGTCCTCATCAGAATACTTTAAGAAATATATTTTTTTTTATATTTCTTACCAAAAGGGAATGTTGAATAGTTTACTTAAAATACATCCTCCTCATCCTAAGTCTTTAGGCTAGTTATTGAAATTACTAGAAACCTTGCCGGGTACAAAACGCATATACAAGATTATTTTTTTATCTAATACCGAATATATTTTTTTTAATATTTGGATTTTGACTTTTAAACATGTGTATTTTTTTGAAAAGAATAATTAATTTACTTTTAAAAGTTTCCAAACTGCTAAAAGATATAAAATATTAAAGTACAAAAACGGATAAAACCTACCCTGGTTTCAAAGAAACCAGCGTTCAATCAAAATTGATTAAATTATCAATTAATCAAAACATATTTATAATTTGACTTAATTTACAAGAAGAAAAAATACACATTCAAAAGGGCAGGCCGTATGAATAACGTAGAGTTAATTTAATAAAGAAACCTGAGGACCAATAAGGTGTATTAAGGATAATATTTTAACTCATTGACCCGTTATATATCTAATTTGTTGGCTATTAATGACTTCAACATTCTCATATAATGGGATAGCATTAGGAAGGTGTATTTTAAAGGAAATCATCAATTGTTTAGTTTAAAAAAATAATTGAAACTAATACAACTGAGGAGGACACCTTGTAGTGCATGGAGCCGGATTGAACCCCGACCTACCTGGTCTCTCACAAAATACTATCTATACTGGGTTTATAAATCAGCTTCCTTTATTTGGATGCCTCAAGTGCTTTATTGCCATTTCTAATTTAAGAATGAGCGTATAGTCCAAACGGGTAGTAAGACGCAGTGCAAAAAAATAATTATATTATATATATCAAAGAGTAAAATAATAGTGTTTATAACACAGCTTATTAAAAAAAATATTTTGATGAAAACTATCGATATTAATGAAGTTTTTGAAGAAATTTGTGTATCAGAGTTCAAACATTACTTGACAGTTATAAAATACCTCTAGATGTATTACTGCATACGTCGTAATTATTGTATGCCTATATTTGGTGTATTGACAGTTTATAAATAAAATAAAAATGTATACATTACAAAGTTTTTTAATTTTTGCTGACCAGTTTTGACTCTGTTACATAAATTAAAACGTTAATTGAGATATAGCTTACCAAACAAATAGATTTAAATCCCATTGAATCGTGAAAAATTACTCTTTGGTAATGTTTCGCAGCGTCATCGCAGTGGTACCGTGTCTAGCTTCACGGCGCATGCAGCAATGTGGTTTTGTCATTTACCGAAAACAACTAACGCCGTTAATTTGGTAAATTTTTGTAAAATGTTGAAAGAGAAAGACAATCCAACTCATTGAAAGCGTGAGATAATCAACTTGTGGTGATGGAAGCGGACGCACGAAATCAAACGGAACCTGTCATTTGATTGGTTCGAATGTACTAGAACAGATCTGTGTCAACACGTACTATGTAACATTACATTTTATTGAGGCTATTTGGTCTGTATACAGATTGATATAAATACCTGTAACAAAAGGGCTTACTAACAGTACCGGACTAAACGTGAGTGCTTGTGTCTCTAAAATTTCTGTCATTGGTAATAATACAGCTGCTTTAAAAATGCGTGTTTCGCAGTCCTTCGGCACTTACTCTCATGTTCTTGTATAGTAATTGTATGCTTAACGAAGACTAGCGTTGGCCTCAACAATGGAATCCGCGAAAAAGAGCTAGTCCTGGAATCTATAGTCCCCGGTGGGGAAGGTAGGGTGATAAGACCAACATCGTTCTCGTATCATACCATCGTAGACCAGCGACCGGCATCATCTGGTCACAGACTTAGCAGGAGGCCATCTCATGAATCCACTGTGGTGCATCATGGCAGCCAAGAGGATCCCATTTCAGCACCTAAAGAAAGAACCCAACAGTCCACAGTCTATCATGGTGGACGTCAGCGACTGGAAGTCTACCCCGGATACAAGCACGCGGACTATCACAGGCCCACGGTGAGTGAAGTAGAGCCAAAAAGAAGAGCCTCCATCCATGGTGTGGCGTCCGAAAAAGTAGAACAGCAAACCAAACCCAGTGAAGGCCCAAAGTATCAGTATCGTCAGGTCATGTACGAGGATTCTCCTAGGAGACCATTGGCTGGCCCAGAACAACCCCGCTATAAGGCCGATGACGAAGAGCCTCCCAGAAGATCCTTGACCAACTCGGAGCGCCCACTTCATTTTACCACCAATGAGGAGACTCATAGTAGGCCAGTGGCAGCTCAAAAACAACACCAATATCTTGACTCTAGTGTGGAGACTCCTAAGCTATCTGCGGACCCTCAAAGCCACCACCTTCTTGATCCCAGTGAAGAGGCTCCTAGGAGATCATTGGTCAACAAACAACAGCACCACCATCATGCCGCAAGTGAAGAGGCTCCTAGGAGATATTTGCCCACCAAACAAAATCATTATGTCCCCAGCGAGGAGGCTCAATCAGAAAGTTGGCCACTCCAGAGCACAATAACCACTATGCTGCTAGCGAGAGGTTAGTTATGAAACCAGCGCCTTTCAAAGCCTACAAGGCCGAAGTAGAAGGAGGTGATCAGAAACAGTCGGCAACGGGTGGTCACGGGGGTGGTGGAGGTGGTGAAGGTGGTGGTCATGGAGGCAAGCACAATGAGCATCATGAGCAGGGAGGAGGGAAGAAACATATTCCGAACACCACGAGAGTGATGGACACAAAGGAGACAAAGGTTACAAGGGTCACCACGAATACGAGAAGGGTGAGAAAGGTCACCACGACAAAGAGGCCCACAAGAAACACTATAAGGATCACGGAGGGAAGGAGGCAAAACATCACGAGGAAGGAGGTCACGAGGGAGAGCACCACCACGGCGAGAAGGGGGAGAAGGGTGCCAAATACGGGGAAGAAGGAAAGCACAACAAGGGGCACAGCACCAAAGGGGAGCACAATGTCCACAAGAAAGATGAGTACGAAAAGAAACACGAGTTCTACGATGAACATCATGAAGGAGGTGACCACAGCAAGCATGGGGAATTCTTCGGGGAACACGAGCACCAGAGGGCGGTCACAAGAAGGGGGGACACCAGGATGGTGGCTACCACGAGGACCACAAGGGTAAGAAGGGCCACCATGAGAAGGGACACCACTTTGATGACCACAAGGGTCATAAAGAGGCTGCTGGTCACGAAGAACATAACGAGCACGACGAGGAGTACGGCAAGAAAGGAGGTGACTCTGAAGGGAAGAAGTGGGGGTATAGCAAGTCTGAAGGGGGAAAGCACAGGTAGAGGAGGGGAAGTGTACGAGTGACGTTAACTGTGCCACTTACTTAACTAACAAAGCTGCGAGCAGGAAAGACAATATTGAATGGTCACGCTTTATGGAGCTACGACACTTCGGACGGTCGTAAAAGAACAACTAAAACTTGGTTTCTTTTTAAATGTTTCTTAAATGGCCTTGTGATAATTATATTTTATGAATAAGTTGTAAATAGTATGTATTAATTATTTATTAAATTTAAATAGATAATCACAATAAATTTATGAATCTCTATAATGTTCAGAATCATTTGCTTAAATTCACTGTTCAAAGAAATTTGTATTAAATATTATGAAACTTGTTCATGCGTGTTCAAGTGAATCCTGAAAACTGCAAATCAAACTAAAATAAAACCGTAAATTATTTGGGGAAAAATATAAAATTAGCTATTCAATACGTATAAGACTACTGTTTGAATACTAAACACCATGTTAATAAATATAAATTTGCTATTAGAATGTTGTTTTTACTGTATTTTAAAAATTATAACTTTTTTTTGACATTATCTTAATGAAAAACCAAATAATACGACACTAAATAAATTAATAAATCTTAATAGCAAAAAGAGAGGTTTCAATTAAATCACTTGAATATTGACGGTTCATAATAAGTATCAAAATACTTAAAATATAGTGCGGTGAACGTTTTATCAATCAACATTATTAAGATAAAGAGTTTTTTGTTGAGCGTTGCGTGATATATACCGCACACATAGGTCTGAAATTCTAAAAAAAAAAAACTAAAAAAAATAGTAGTCCCTGAGCACGAAAATTTGCACCTCAAAGCCAGAATTTTTAAATTAATTATTATTATTATTAGCGCCACGTATTACTACCCATTCGGGTTATACGCACTTACACTAAGGTGTAATGATAGGGTGATTGTGAGATGAAATGAAGGACCTACAGTTTAACGTGGAATCCGAACCACGGTGGAGGCCTGGCTTTCCTTTAAATTAATTAAAAACCGAAAAAATGAAAGCGTGAAAGCTTTACTATGAATACTTTTTACCCATTATACCCTACACCTTTTATATCCTGCACTCTTGCTACCCTATTCAGTGCAATCGGGGTGGAAAAAAAGTGTTTATGATATAGGGTAAAAGGGGTATACGTTGGAAAGGATGTAAATAATACAAAGTAAATCAAATCTAAAAGAGAAATAAGATCAAAAAGGCAGGGCTGGTAAAAATAGCAATACGTAAATCATAGTAAAATAAAGAGTAAATATGTTAAAGGGATTAAAGAAATAAAAAGGTAAAAAGATTAAAAATCCACCAAAGGGGTGGAAAGGAAGAGTAAAAGGTTAGTGGGGTAAAGAATGTAACCGAGATTAATATTGTAAAGAGAGTATAAAGGATAAAAGGGGAAAAAAGGATATAAAATGTTTATTACTTTAGAGTAAAAAAGGGTAGAAATTAAATCATAATAAAGGGTATAAAGGATAAAAGGGGGTAAAAGAAATAAAAAATATTAAAATATTATAAAATGAAAAAGTGTTAAAAGGGGTAATAAGGGAAATAAAAGGATAAAAGGTTAACTGGGTTAAAAGCATAAAAGCGGTGGAAAGGGTAAAGATGGTAAAAAGGTTATTTATTTAGGTAGAGAGGTATATAAGGTTAAAAAGGTGTAAAGAGTGAAAAAGGCTTAAATGGGTAAAAAAATAGTAAACGGTGTAAAATGTTGAACGGTATAAATGCAATGACGACGTTAATTCTTTAAAAATTAAATTATAAAATTTAAAACCGTGAGTCAAAATATATTTCACGTACTTATAGCGCAATTTGTTCTCGGGTTCGCTAGTGTATATTATATTAAGAATTTTTAGAAAATGTCTCCATTTTTAAACAATAAATCGAGGAAGTTCGTGCGGAGATCCGTATCATTTATTTTACTAGCAACAGGCAATTCAAAGTATTGAGTATAGAGAAGTTATAACTTAATCTTCAAAAGAAATATCATCTTTATAACATGTTCAGATTATATCTCTATTTTAACATGGTGTATTAGTCAACCTAATTTTGCGTTCTTTTTATCACAATTTAACCAAATAAAGGATTTAACATCTAAACATATTTAAAAATTTGGTGACTATTACCTTTGGTTTATTTTATATACTAAAAATAATAAGCATTTTAGAAAACATTATAAAAAGGTAATTCTTTATTAAGTAACGTTACAATATGAAATAATGAATCTTGAAATTTGATGTTCTATTATTGTTTTCATATAATCAAATTGAACTAAATCAGTAAAAGTTCGATAATAATAATTATGAAAAGAATTTACAATATTTTTTAAGTTAATTATTAACGAACTTTTATTGATTTAGTTCCATTAGGTTACATAAAAGTATTATTAGATCATCAAATTGCCAGCCTTATTATTCGACCAAAAATAACAATCCTACTATATAGTTTATATATTTACCTTGTGAATAACGGGTACACCAGCTAGTCAATCATATAATTTCACATTTTATGGAGCCTCAAATATATTTTAAAATCTTATTTTGAATATTTCTCACTTTTCTACTAAGAATCTATAATCATCCAGACTGTACGCATACATACTAGTTAAATTGATGTATTAGGGATGGATAAGTTATAATTTAGAGTAAATGTAACCACATTTTCGTAGATCAAGAATGGGAAAACACTAAGTGCACCCAGTTTAGATTCGAACCCAAAACTCTGTCACCGGCCACCAAATTAATTGAGCTTGGCATTGATGCCAAGTGCTTACTGGCCCTGTCATACGAGTATCTGGAGTGCTAAATGTAAAGGATTTTAAAAACAAATACATTAAAATAAACCATATTGAAATTAAGCTTAATTCAACACGAAGCATATTAATTAAATCCCTCAACATTTGATATATGTGGGATTACATATTTTTTTAAATTATTTTAATTCATTATATTTCAAGGGGATGTACTATTTAATAGCATTTAATAACATGTTACTACCAACAATTTTTTTACTAACAACAAATCTAGTTTGTATTTTATAATAGAAATGGTACATTTGTGAATATGAATTTTTTAGAAATTAGAGCCCAGCTTTCTTAAAAAAAATTATATTGAATTTGATAACATTTAAATGTCATTTCATTAAAATACTGGTACGGATGATTTCCGTTCGCGAATATTCATTCAAATATATATATATATATATATATATTAATACTACACATTGAACAGTAATCAAAATCGGAATCTTAGATTTGGCAGTTCCTTTTAATAAGAAAGACACTTTATTTTTTTCTGTGGCCAAAATCAATAGAATTTCACATCTATTATGTTATATTATTATAGCTATTGAACTGCAGGTAAGATGATTTAACGTATGAATCGGTTAAAATATAGATAGATAATTCTCTAGCTGTCAGATAAGTTTCTTTCTATGAAAATGTGCATGTGTATTTGGATATACTGTTTTGTTAATCACATGACCCTCAAATTAACTTAATTTATATATCAAACCCACCAAACAAACGTTATAAATTTCAGTAATCAACTAAACTAAACCATAAAAAAAAACTTTAATATATTATGTTGTTATCTGGAATCAATTTTTTTGTAAATATATAGTTTTCTACTGCTCTAATTATTCCGTAGATTTAAATAAATGTACACTTTTAAATCGTAGGACTTTAATTACCATTATTTTTATGCTGTCTGTATATTTCCTTTGAGAAACGTGGAGGGAATTAAATTACTTTTTTAACAACTACTATAAATGCCTTTTATTTTAGTTGACGCTCCACAAATTTTAACTGCTGTTTTTATTTACTATTTATGAGAAGAGTAGAAAATTAATGTGACTTTAAGTAAAATTATTATATTGGTTAAAACGTATGTACGTTTTATATGAACATAGTTATGAAATATAAATAAATTACAAGTAGATTTTTCTGTTTACTTCGTTAGAACCTAAGCAATGGAGTGGTTTTCAAATATTTGATATTAAAAGCTGTTCCAACCTTAATTACTAGTATACTATATTATATATATATATATATATATATATAAATCAACACACTCAAACAGATGGTATATTTAAAAAATATTTTTGGACAACTATAAATTAATATGAATTAATTTTTAGGGAATTTTTAGTAAAATTATAATCCTAGCATGTAAAGGAAAAGAAAAATATTTATTCTCTACGTACTCAATTTTTTTATCAGTTTAGCGCTGTATGATTTTGACTTTCATTTTTTACATCTTTTGTGTAATGATTTTATGTCAATTCTCACCAATCACCCAATCAATATTAAAGACCTGTAAAAATGGCCACAGACAAAATCTCAGTATAGTCTTATGAAGTTTTCCGGTAAGGAGGAGCTTAATGTTAAAATCCCAGCTTAGTACACAATATATTTTTAATTGGTATTTTATTATTTCGGCAAAGTCAAAAGCACTTCCTATCTATTTGTTCTTAAAAATTTCCTTATAAAAAACACAGACATATCTATTCGCCATATCTTCATACCATTTTTGACCAAAAGTCTTCCTAGGCAACTTATTTTCAAACAATCTAAATTCTTCATCTAAAGTAAGACCACGTTTCAAACCCATAAAGACCTACCGGTTAAACTAAATCTAGCTATAAGAACAATGTTTATTTTTTACTATCTTCCTTTATTTATTTGTATCATTGTTTATGTTATAATAATATATTGTCTAATATGTTGCTTTATTCAAGTCTTATATTGACCTTCACTATATTATTATATATTATTATTGTTATTATTATTATTATTATTATTATGCAACGCGTCTTACTACCCGTTCGGGTTATACGCACTTACGCTAATGTGTAATGGTAGGGTGATTGTGAGATGAAATGGAAGGACCTACAGTTTAACGTGGAATCCGAACCACGGTGGAGGCCTGGCATCCCTTCACTTATTGTTTATTATGCAAAATCCACAATGGGTCATTTCATGTCCATTTAAACAAGCTGTGGCTGCCGCACAAATTTTTATTACTATTTATATTGTTATTATTATTATTAATTGCACAGTTGCACTTTCCCAAATGCTTTCTGCCGCAAAAATCTGTTGTTTCAAGCATAATCTAGGGACCTTACCCCCCCCTTATCCCCCCCCCAAAGTTAGGATTTCTAAAAAACAAAAATAGGTTTTGAACTCTCTAAACATGTATAAACAACTACGTAAAAAAATGGTGTGTCAACGAATTTAATAAAAATTTGTTGAAATAAAGAGGGATGACCCAAATAATCAATTTATTTATTCTTTGACATTTTTAGCTAGTGGCTACATTCCAAAGAGGAAAATTAAAATATCATTTATTTACTAAGTTGATTTTTTAATATTTCAATAACATCTCAATGAATATAGTAATTCAAAAGCTTTGGCGATTAAATATCATATTTTAGATTCAATTATTTGAAATCTTTTCTCATATTTTACTAACCAAGAAAACATTTTGTTTTAACGTAACCTAGTATAGTCCATTAAGATGTAATGTGTTCTTGCCTAGTGCAATATTCCCTACGTGCTTCAATAAAATAAGCTTAATTGCTCAAATTTATGGTAATACGCAAACACAAATTATTTTCTGTTAGAACAAACTAAAATATATAAGTCAACAAAAAATAATTATTTTTAAATTTATCTTGATGTCATCAAATATAATTTTCCCGGTGAATCTGTCCAAGGGTCAACACCTCTAAATTTTAAAGGCCGCAAATCACCATGAGTTGGCACCATTATGATTGTATTCGTTTCGTGTGCTGTCATTAGAACCCCTTTGAAATTGGTATTAACGATTTCTAAGCAAAAACAAATATTTAAGTTGTTAACATAATCTTTGGGTGGATCACACCAAATAGAATAATATTTTAACTTTATGTGAGATTGACCTGTTTTTGTATGTAAGTTTCAGGGCCTATATAGCCATAGCTAGGCTAGAAATTTGTCTAGTAAAATTTATTCATACATATAAATTTTGGTTAAATTTTTTTACCATTCAATTTATTTTTAATTATTTCCTTATTTCTCCCAAAGTTTCAAATTTTAATCAAAATAGTATAGAAACAAAATGTTATAACACACATAAAAGATTTTATTGTATAACAGCTCTTTGCGTTTTTTTTTAAATGTAGGGTGTACAACTTTGATTTTTCCAAGTATTTTATATGTATTTGCATTCATGAGGAGATTAGCCGTAGCTCATTTTAACTGTAGCCTGCATTAAATTACAAATTGTAATTACACTTTTTACGTGAGTTTCATCCTTAAAAAATTTTGAAGTTTTTCTCGGTAATATTCCGAACACAAGTAAGAGTTTTACTCACCAAGTTCTGTCAAGAATATAGATTACTTATTAAACTAATTAGTGTGTGCTGTGTTAAATACTTTTAAATCTAGTTAATCTGACTATTTTTATAATTCTATATACTCTCTTTATTGAAAAAAATAATAGTACTCTTATAGTCGTGTTTGTATGATTTATGTTAAACGCGTAGTTTCAAATGCCAGCAATGAAACCTTATATATATTATAATAAACTGGTAAATTTAAATATAAATTTATTTTTTACTTCATTATACTGTCAAACTCTGACATTTTGAAATAAATTATGTAATTGGAATGATTTTATAAAATGCTTTTCCCCCATTACTGTCTAAATTAAAATATATCTTATCTTAGCATTTTTTGAATTATATTTTGGACTTTTTCACCGCGTCTTATTACCCATCCGAGCTACTCACTTTTATTACTCTAGTGAGGTAGAGGTAAGGAAGCTATAATAAAGAGGACATGTACCCGAATTTGTGGGAAGATAGTGTGGTAAGCCATTTAGGGAAAAACACCTTCAGTACACCTAACCAAAATTCGAATCCATCTCTTCTATTTACCGAAAATCAGACTAGATGAACTTCATATGTGTTCAATATGCTTCTCGATGTATGATAGACACAGTATATATTGTTTCCAAATTTATAATAAATTTGTTTTCCATCAGTAGTCGAATATTTTCTAAAGATTCAAACTGTGCCTCTTTCATGATTTTATGCCAATTGTTGTGATACGTAAAGCTATTTAATATTGTTTAGATAGTTTATGCATTTGTTTGTGCTATATTGTAATTTTTTAGTAAGTACCTTTAGGCCCAAAATAATGACCTAAAATAAACATAAAAAACAATTTTTAAATGAATAGGTAAATTTCGATGGAGTATAAAACCGGGAAAACATAGGGAATTTTTATTTTCTTGAAAAAGTAGGTTAAAACAGGAGATTTTACAGAAAATAACCTCAAAATCATGTAGGAATTTTATAAATGTGGGACAATATAAGACAAACTTGAGCTATCAAATATTTGCATATAAGAAAAAATGATTTAAAGAATGATTCGAACAAATGTCTAATTCCCTTCTAATATCCCTTGATTACAAAATGACTGATTTGATTAAAGCTATAATCATCCTATTCTGAATACCATTGATAATTATATCAAGTCATTTTTAAAAATACATTTTTTTTATTCTTCTATACTAACTGTCCCAGAGTGTCTTTAAAAGTTAAGATTCCTTCTGAAAAACACAAAAAATATTGTATCAATAAAATAGTGACAGCCTTGGATCTGTATGATTTTAATTAAATCAATTGTTTTGTTTACATTTTCGTTAAAACTAAAATAAATCTAAATTATAGTATATTTCATTCAATTTCAACAAGCGCTTTTGTTTGAACAGTGTACTCTATGTGATATGAATTAAGAAGGTATCTAAAATGAAATGCACTTACATCAGCGTAAAGATAGGTTGAGAAACTCACTGTGAAAATTTACTCATAGTGTAATCGATCATAATTTGAACCACAACCACTGACGTTCTTAGAACACGTTGTCACAGCTGCATATAAGTATTCAGTGATAATATAATAATTGTATACCTTTTCCATAAAAGTTACACTCTAGTACAATGACTTACAAATAACGGCGAATAATATAGCTCTAAGACATAATAAACAGTGTACATCCATCATTATCTTCACCTATTGGTAAAAGAGATGGATGTATACAGAGCCTGGTTCGATATTTTAAATCACATAATATTTTTGTCAAATAATATTGCTAATATTATATAAATATCCTTATTGTGTGGATGTATTTACAAAAAGTCCACGTTAAATACACAAATACAATCAAATAATTTAAAAACATACCATAACTAGCTAATACTATTCAATGTTTTGATAAAGTGGATTTTAAAATTTCGTACGGATATAGATGATTTATATTTGATGATCAACAATAAATTAGTCACAATATTCATTTAACACTTGTCAAATGTGACACCTCCATAAATCATCTATCAACGTAGAAATGACACATTTTAACTGATTGGATAAGAATAAAGGAGGCATAGATTATAAGAATTCTACTGTCATTATGATCAATTAAGATTAGGAAACCTTGGAAGAAAAAAAACCACTTAGGCTATCTTATTCAGGATTTAAACCCCATCATCTGCGTCACCGGTGGAGGAGACCACGTGTCCACCTGTGTGTGCTAATGAAAGTAGAGAAACAGTAAAACTTCCATAGTAAAACTGTTTATTTGACAATATTAAAGTTACTAGATTTACTTTTACGTATGCATACGGTAATATGATTTGAAGCTCGTATATTAGGTAGATATATTCAATTACTATAAAATAACATCAATAGAATATTCAAATGCTATCAATGCTAACCATAACATATGTTTTTTTTAAGGTACTTTGAAATTTGAACTAAATAGACAATTTTTTGAGACTACAGGAAATATATTTTCTTGTGGTGAGCTAGTTTTAGCTTTCAAATACGTTATGTAAGCACACTAAGAATGCTATAGGATTGAATGATGATGGAATTAAGCAATCGCTGTGTTGAATGTTAACGGTGGAAAGCGTGGAGGAATGAGAAGGGTGACCGTTGTGGTCATTTCTCAAGAAGTAGAGCTCATTCAATACCAATTGTGAATCAATGATAAATAGAAAGGGGGAGGGGGAATCACCGGGTAATGCATAAATTGAGATTTTAAACGGTTGCTTCTGTAATCGAATCGAATGGCGCTCCTGGTATTATAATTTGGCATGATAAAACAACGATGTGTTCTGGTTTATTTTTCATAGTGGGAGGGGTGTTTGATAACATATTTTAAAGCAAACTTTGATGCCGATAGTATAAATATGTTTGCTCGCAAGAAAATTGTATCAGTCACCTAAGTGAGAAAACAGGGATACATTCACAATTATAATCAGCACTTTGGTTAATATTGAGAAACAAATCTTGTCCTTCTCTAATGGAGAAGAGACGTTGCAAATACCGTCAAATGCCTTTCCTGGCATTTGCCTACTCATTTCTATAGTTAATCCGTGTTTGGTTCAAAGTCAAGAAGAACCTAACAACGGATATGCCAACGTCGCCGAATACATACTAGGGTCCCCAGATGTAGGACAGATGGACCTCACAAGAAGACCACGACAAGCAGAAGTAGGCCTGACGCCAATCGAGAGCGTCTTACAACCCGTCGTGGCCAGCGGTGACCTCGAGACGGCGGCCAGTGGTCACGCTCACCACCACGAGAAAGGTGGTGGGGAGAAGCACCACTCCGAGCATCACTCTCCCACGGAGACAAGGGTGACAAAGGATACAAAGGGCACCACGAGCATGAAAAGGGAGAGAAAGGCCATCATGATAAAGAGGGTCACAAGGGCTTTTACAGCGACCACGGAGGGAAGAAATCAAGTCATCACCACGGGGGTGGACACCATGGCGAACATCACCATGGCGAGAAGGGGGAGAAGGGAGCCAAGTACGGGAAGAAGGGGCCCACAAGAAGGGACACAGCACCAAGGGAGGGCATGATGTCCACAAGAATGACGAGTACGAGAAGAAACACGAGTTCTATGACGAGCATCATGAGGGCGGAGAGCACGGAGATCACGGAGGCTTTGAGGAACATCATGGACATAAAGAAGGGGGTCACAAGAAGGGAGGTCACCATCACAGTGGATATCATGACGATCATCACGGTAAGAAGGGACACCATGAGAAAGGACATCACTTTCACGATCACAAAGGACATAAGGGTGCTGGAGGACATGATTCTCACCATGGACACCACTCGGACTTTGGAAAGAAGGGTGGTCACGCCGATCACAAAGATTGGGGCTATGAAAAAGGTGGAAAAAGTGGTGGAGGTGGGGGAGGAGGAGGTGGACACGGAGGTGGTGGAGGTGGACACGGGGTGAGTGGCCGGAGGGTGGAGGACACGGGGTGGTGGCCGGAGGTGGACACGAGGTGGGTGGCGGATGGTGGACACGGAGGGGGCGGAGGTGGACATGGAGGAGGTGGGGGTGGGCACGGGGTGGGAGGGGGGACACGGAGGTGGTGGTCATGGGGGTGGATCTGGTGGAGGGGAATACGGAGGCGGTGGTCATGGGGGTGGAGGAGGTGGGCATGGTCATGGTGGTGGATCTGGTGGAGGGGACACGGAGGTGGTGGTCATGGGGGTGGAGGAGGGGCATGGACATGGTGGTGGATCTGGTGGAGGGGGACACGGAGGGGTGGTCATGGGGTGGAGGCGGGGTCATGGACATGGTGGTGGATCTGGTGGAGGGGGACACGGAGGGGTGGTCATGGGGTGGAGAGGGTGGACATGGACATGGTGGTGGATCTGGTGGAGGGGGACACGGAGGGGTGGTCATGGGGTGGAGGAGGTGGGCATGGCATGGTGGTGGACTGGTGGAGGGGGACACGGAGGTGTGCTGGGTGACGAGGTGGCATGCAGGGTGGATCTGTGGGGACACGAGGTGGTGCATGGGGAGCGGTGGTCAGGACATGTGGTGGATGGTGGAGGGACACGGAGGTGGTGGTCATGGGGGTGGAGGGGTGGCATGGGCATGGTGGTGGATCTGGTGGAGGGGGACACGGATGGGGTGAGTGTCATGACATGTGGATCGGTGGGAGGTGGTGGGCATGGACATGGGGGTTGGGGAGGAGGGGGCCATGGAGGAGGCGGAGACTGTCATTGTGGGTGAAGATGTCAAATATAAGCTCAAGACGAACGATTTGTTGTGGATATGCATAGCATCTTCAAAACATATTAAAACTATTTATGTTTATGTTCACATAATAATTTTTACAGATCATTTTAAATTTTCATTTATTCTTCTTTTTAATGTGATTTCGATTGTTTTGCATAGACTTAAATCATATTTTATCTATAGCACATTTTAAAATCAAAATATGTAATACTAAGTACAATACTGACATTACTTTTTATTTACCATTGAAAAAATTAATCATATATAATATTGATAGTTGAATGCGTCTGCATACTTTTATAATATCCCTCTCTCGTTTGTTTAACCAGTGAAAATGATGTTTTTTTGAACATCTTTGTAAATAATTAATATTTGTTATTTTGTTTGTTATGTTATGTTGATGAAATAAATGTTGTTACATGAATTTTTATTAGTGAAAAAGTATAATTTAAATAATCAAAACGTTTATCCTTTCATTAAATAACCCTAACCTAAACAATAGAGAAATTTAAACACTCATTTAATATAAACACAAAATTACATAACATTCAATACAATATTTAGTAATACCAAATGACATATATATCCTATAATTATTACTTGCGTGTGAAACCATTCAATAACTTCCTTTATTTAAATATTTAAAAATAAAACGTCAATAAATTTTTCAAGTTATAATACTGATCACATAATGTGGCCAACTAGCTTTAAAATTATGGAAATGTATTTTTCAGATTATTTTAAAAGGCTGTGATCTAAATGTCAGAAAAGTTGGTGTTTAATTTCTACGAAAATATAATAAATAATTTATAATAGTTAATTACTATGAAATGAACTTGAAAGAGCGCATTTGAGTCTTTGTAATTTATACTCTGGCAAAAACATCAATGTCAAACTTGGATTCAGATCCAGATCGGTACAGGATCTAGTATTGACGTGATGATCCGCGAAACGCAGAGTTCGTAACTCAATTTAAACTCCACCGATGTATAGGTACGTAGACTAGGGTGTCAGTCTCATCTTGTCCGACTTACAGTGGACGTGTAAGTTGGGGATTGAATCCTAGCTAGGTGTGGTGTTTTTTTCTTAATAATTATCTGCTCAATGCAATATGTGGACATTTATTTGAATTTTACCTTCCTAATTCTTAACTCATTACCGTAAATATTGGTGAATGACCTCGACAGGGCAGGACGTGAAGCAAGTAAAAAAAGGTTCACTCTAAATGTAATCTCACTTGTGTTAATGCAATTATAAATATAATATTATTAATAATAATTAAAATATTAGTTATAAAAAAGTTTAGATATAGTTTTATCAACATAAAAAGAGATTTTTATAAAGCATAAGACAAATTTAGAGTAACAAACATTAACGAATGATTGTCCACTATATATTATTAATTATATATATATATATATGTATATATATATAATATCTTAAAGCTGTCAAAGTTTACACCATTTATCTAACTGACAGCCAACAGAATATGGCTTGGCTTCTAGATATGTGAAAATAGATTTAATGACAATTTGAATGTCTACTAAGACCCGATTATTGATTTTTGGCTTCACCATTTGACGCGTGATTGGGAATATTATTTTTACCACTAAATAAGTGTGGCCTTCCCATTTAAAAGTGATAAACTAACGGCTGGAGGTCTAGTCTAGGTGTTGTGTTAGCTTGTAAGATGTACGCTGATATATCCATTAGGCTCTGAAAGTGCATGTTAAATAAACTGCCTCTATTATTAAAGATAATTATAGTTTTCCAATAGCAAGATTATAATAAAAATGTATGTCTAACAAGTAGGGAATGTTTAGAAAAAAGTACATATACATTTCTTTTTTATTTTTATTTCTTCTTCTTTAAAGATAGGGAGCACTTTAAAATCTAAGGCTTCGTGTTGTTAATTAATTCAATTCAAGCTCAAGCGTGTCCTATAATGGAATGTGTCAAGTTCTATTCTTTACAAAACAATTTTTTTTTTACAATGGAGGCCTCTCGCACCATGTCCCATTAAAATTCTCATTAAAGATATTTTTTTTCCTAAACTGAATGATCAAAAAGTATTTGAACTCTTTCTAGGGTTGATTAAATAGTGATTATATTGCAAGTTTTAAATGTTAAACGGGACTTTTTTTGCTTACTTTTAAATGTTAGACTCATGTAAGTGAATATTTAGGGCTTCATTAAAAAAAATATATATCGCAATATACAGTGCACAAACTTTCTCATGTCAACGTGTATTTTTATTTACCCAAACCAATGGGCCCGTGAACAAGTGTCATTCTCATATTTTCTGGCTTTCCAATTATTAGTGTTAGAGGTTTGAATTCTCGTCTGATATATTAAGATGGTCACTGTTTTTCACTCTCTCTCCAAGTAATTGTGGATACAGCGTACTTATTATAAATCCTAGCGTTTTCATATATACTTCATTTACTGAAAATATGAGAATATTCTGAACAGATAATAATATCAGCAAACGAGGTAAAATAAATGCGATTAAATTGCTTTTATATTAAATTTAATAATATTGACTTGAAACATGTTGTATTAGCTTATTACTATAACTATAATAATATAATATGATTCTTGCTAGAATGCGTATTTGATTCAAAACTACGACTCTTTATATTTGAAAGATTCGAACCAAATTTTAAATACCAAATAGAAACCAGATTAAAAATAAAGGAAGTAGTAGATCATGTAAGCCTTGGTTAAATGTTTTAGACGATTGTGTGAAAAAGATGGATATTAAGAATTCTAAGAATAAACGACCATGTATAACTCTGTGTATATGTTGTTGAAGCGAAGGGAGTATGCAAGGATAGGGAAGTGTGGAGAAAGTTAGTGAGGATGGATTAATAGCCGAGCAGTCTCTCGTCTACCCTTAAGGGAACGGGGGGATTACGTCTGTATGTATTAAAAATAATTTAATTTAATTAGAAATTAAAATCTAAAAGTGGCCAGAGTTCCTGGCTACCGATATAAAAATCCCTGGCTCTATCCCTGGATCTTCCAAAATTTATTTGTGAATCAGTAAATTTGTAACGGGGTAAAACTCGGACTCATAAGGACAAATGAGAAGCTACGTGATTTAGTAACAGCTACAGTTTAGAAAACGGAGATTAACGTCCGAAGGGCTAGTTGTACAAATCGCATGACACCATTTTCCCGCAAATTGTGTCACCATCGTCACTAACGGGACGGCCCTGTCAGTTTAGATAACTTTCAAGCTTACGCCATGCATTTTTATTTATAAAACACTTATTGTACTTGATCAAATAATCTTACAAATTTCCTCATGTTAATAATAAATTAATTGTTTGGAAAAAAATGAATAGTGTTAAATGCGTATGACCTGAGCAGGAAGTATGTGGTGCTAAAAAAACTTATTTTTTAGTGGACTCCAAAACAAATACACATAAAATATATACTAATATTCGATTTGTATTTGAGAACATTTAACAATACAATATACATTTTAATTTTAAAATATTCAATTTATTTTCTATTCTTAAACATCTTCATAATAAATTAAAAGAGTTTGTACAGTCTCTTATTCATAAAATACAATTCTAATTTCCTTTCAGTAAATATGAGCTAGTTATCACTAAAGCTTCAAATAAATATTTTTGGGTTTGATTATAAAAATATCATTAAGGTTCGGATTCAATCCAAGTTGATAACCAATAATTTGCATTCGATGCGAAATTGTAAAGTTTTAACTAACAAATATTTATTTTCGGAAATATTTGAACCCTGTTATATATTCTGAAAATTGGAAAATGACACCTGGGCATGAGAATCGAGCACCTTATATATATTATTAATTTACCCTTTTTAAAATAAAGACCTGCCTCAGTGACCACGTGGTCTAACGCGCTAATCTCGAGTTGGAATTGACTGTCAAAGATGGGGATATTGGGGTTCAAACTAGGTCGGGTACACTGAGGGTGTTTTTCCTCTCTCCTTACACGAAAATTTGGGTGCACTTCCTCTAAACTAAGCCTTATTAATCCCTAACCCATTAGTGTAATTAGTACATAGATGTATAACCTGAAAATTTAGTAAGACTCGGTGCTAAAAAAATGTAGTAGAAACCATAATAGTTTATATATATATATTTTTTTTTTAGTATTTGTTGTTAGCTAAAATATCCATGGTTAGTAAGTTGACCCTTTGATATTCAATAATGACATATATATCCCTTCAAAGATGAAATCTTACTAGCCCTTTAATTGCTAGAAAAAGGAATATGCAGTTGGTGTACCAGTATTTCAGGCTTAATGATATATATATATAGTTCGGTAGGAAGAACATTAGAAGTTGGTTGCTAAAGTTATAGAAAACTATTTTATTCATTCATACATCAAGTCATGTTATCAGCAGCTGTCATTTCTGGTAGATAATATCAATAACTATAAAATAAATAATATAGTAAAATGTTATCAATTTTGGCCACAAAGAAATATGTTTGCGTTTTCTAAACCGTTCTTCCAACACAAATTAGTGTATACATTTGCGTCGAAATTATGAGATTTTGCCAGTATTATAAGAGTTTCTCTATAATTCGTACTTACAATAATGTACCAGTGGATTTTATTTACACACATTTGATGTCTGTAGCATAGCATAAATTCTATTATTTCCTTTATGTGTAACTAAATGCTTAAACAGAATGGAATTGAAATACAATATACCCCTAAAAACCAAAAATACCTTCTACATTATTTAATATATTTGGTTAATCTCTTAGATTTTTATTTTTTATTACATTTATTGGTCAAACTGTTAAGTGTCAAACGGAGTGAAGTGTCTTCTGTCACTTTTTAGCAAATGGATATACTTAAAAGGAACGTGATACACACATCGTAATATTATTTATTTTCCCGATTTTCTGGTGATTTTATTTTTCCCTTTTAAATTTCAAAGTGATTATTTAAATACATTTTACAATTTTCTATTAAATGTATATACTATTATTGATTTTATTTCTTATTTGATAGTAGTACGTTAAACTATAATCATAATGAATATATTTTTTTAAATATTAAGTACTATATTTTATAATTGGCTTGGCTCTAACAATTTTCAATAGCCCCTAAACTTCTGAAAAACTATCTCAATTATCAAATTAGGGTAGAGATGGACGTTTGTATAAGGTTTATATTTCAGTCAATTATGTATAATTTTATTTATATTATTGTTAATATTTAAGTTTCTACGCTAATACTTGTTTTAATTCCGATGCATTTGACTATATGGATTTTTTAATAAAATTGTTAGACTACCGTATATTTTTGCACATAATCTTACTACTCGTTCGGCTTATCCATTTTTCGTTACTCTAATTGAATAGGAATAAGGAATTATAACTTGAGAAGAGATGTAGTCCATCCAAATTTACTTGGAGGGATGGTGGTAGATCTTTTTTTTTTAAATCACCTCACCCAAACGGGATTAGAATACCAACCTTAACGTTGCCTGAAAATCTGAATAGAAAACTCTGATATATAGTTAACGTGCCCTGCAAAGCAACTACACTATAGTTTGACATAGAATAAATATTTATCTGGTTTTGTTTTTTATGATTTATTATTCGAAACACTCTAATTATTTTCTATAACGTGTGCAGTATTTATTTTGGCGTCAATCATTCAAGTCTAGGTAGCTCCGTTTTATAAAAAACCTAGCCTGTGTTGGTGCCAATATGGTATAAGGCGTCACTCTCGTGATTGACTAATAAACTTCCGATAGCAAGGAGATGAGGGTTCGAAACCCAATCGGTTATACTGAGGATGATTTTTCAAAAATTGTTTTCCACTCTTCCCCCAAGTAAATGCAGGTATACTTTATCCAAATTTAACCTTTCTCACCATAGATCTCTAGCGTAATAAGTATAAACGTGAACAAATAGTAAGAAACCCTGATAAATAAAAAATAACCAATAGCGATCACCTGTCGTTGCCTAAAACTTTAATTTGCGTCGAATTTGTCTTGATTGACTATCTATCTACTTCTCTTTGTCAGATACACGTGGAGCCCGTAAAGTGTAAATATATACAAATCTCTCTTGTAAATAATACCGTTAATTGGATGATAGCTTACACAAACACCCGTGAGTCATTACTCATGAGCAATTTAAGAGGTTTGGGTAACTTTCGCGTTTCCCTGCGTCTATTGTCATTAAGTTGGAAAGTATTGATTGAGGACCAGCAAGGAATAAGACGTCAAATTTGATGGAAAGCCATGTAAATTGTTAAAAAGTATTAACATACTTATTTTTTAATTTACTATTCTGTAACACACAAAATATGTTTTAATGTATTTTTTTAGTACAGTCTCTTACTATCTATTCAGATTATACGCATATGTACTAATTATTATTATAATGAGTTATGTATGAGTAAGGTTGAATTTAGAGGAAGTGCATCCACATTTTCGTGGAGAAAGAATAGAAAATCATGTAGGATAAACCACTCCCAGTAACACCTGACCAGAATTCGAATCCAGATCTCTCCATGATAGGCAGTTTAGTCTATTGCGAGTGCCTTAGACCATGTGGGCACTGAATCAGTTTATTTTACATAGTTATTAAATCCTTAATTAAAGCATTAAGTTTATTCCAATATATAATTATTTAACGTATTCGCGTAGCAACTAACTATCCATTCGGGATACTCACATACTTAAACTATTTGGGTAGGGTTTATGAAAAATGTACCCTCATTTACGTATAGAGTGTGGAAAAATATTTAAGAAAAACAACTTTCAGTAAATCAGGTCAGTATTGAACCGTGACCTCTAGATCACTGGAAATTACATTTATTAGATTGATTCCCTAAACCACGTGGACACTGATGTAGGCTGTAATCTATTTATTTTATTATGTGTTCAAATAAAAATTAATCGATGTAAAAAATGAAATATCTTAAATATCTTATTTTTGTGGGCTGCGAGATAGCCAGATTTATGATTTATGAGCTGTTGCAGTTTAATTTTATTTCCTACATAGATTTACCCGTATCCATGGGATATAATAGAAATAAAAATTAGTTATTTTTGAATCTATACTTAAATATATTATGTTTAAACACAGTTTTGGCTTTGATCAAAGATATTAAATGTTTAATAACCGTCTACATTAGAAAAGATGTAATTTTTTTGAATGATACAAAGTTACAAAAATAATTTTTTGTACTTTTGTGATCTACAAGATTCATTTTTAACTACCCGCCTCGGTGGCGTAGTTGGCTAACGCTCTTGTCGTGTTGAGCTCGACTGCTGAGGACGGGGAGATCGAGGTTCGAATCTCGGTCGGGTGATCTGGGGTGGTTTTTCCTAAATGATTTTCCACTCTCCCTCCACGCAAATGCGGGTTCACTTCCTCTAATTCAACCTTCCCAATTCCTAATCCATTAGCGTAATTAGTCCTTAAAGCGTATAACCCGTACGGGTAGTAAGACGCGGTGCTAAATATTATTATTATTCACTTTTAATTTGTAATACCCTATGAAATAATATTAAAACTTAGTAAAATTATGTCACTATTTTACAACAACCGAAATTGTTTTCCAAAAGTTCCTTTCTACTATAATATTACTATACTTATGTTTCTACACGTGTATGGAGAAAAATATTAATTTATATGAACTGTATTGCAATTATCGGGTCTTGAACCATAAGTAAATATCCACATGCAACGTTTTAATTCAACGTGAAAACATCATGAGCTAAGAGTCACTTTAAATGTTACGGTCTGACACTTGTAAATGTGTCTGTCTACAGAGCTAAATGTCCCAGATTCGATTCCTGGCATGGACGAAAAAATGTATCATTGGTGAAATGTGTTTTTCCCCTTTCACACTGATTAATTAACGATCAGGGTTTGGATGTTATGTCTGTTCTGGTGTTTATATCATATACTGATGTAATCAAATAAAAAAATTATACAACCCTGTGACGTACGGTAAAATAATTTTCAAATTGGTGTGTGGAACGGATGATACTGAGCCCCGAAGATATTTAAAATTATTTCTAGAGAGTATAATACAAATATCCATATTTACGTGAATAGAACATAGGAAATCATTTAGATAAAATTACGCTCAGTACTTATTAATGGAATTATATGAATCCCAGCCTCCACATAACTGGAAGTTCCATACACAAGCTTGAAGTCTAGTTCACGTATCCTTCGATCTGGTTACACTATATTTTGAATCCTTGATATAGCATAGATAATTTTTCTTATTGTTTGGTTTTATAATTTAATATTACAACCTCCATGCTATCCTTTAGAATAATTTTATTTCCTTTTGCTTCAATTATACAGGGGAGAGGGTCTGTTTACTAAAGAATCTTATCAATCGCATGTCACTCTTCAATTAAAAACTAAATATATTAAATAACTAATTTATATCAGAAACTTACAAATGTAATATAACTCTAGGGAGAGGCGAAAACTGATTTTCTTGACTTTTCAAGATGGTATTTGAATCTACTCTTGTGTTGTCTGATACTTTTAGTCAACGTTATAAATAATACTTAAAACGGCTGGCGGATAATTTCACTCTCATAAAGTGTTTCACCGTAAATTAAAGTAGCCGGACCAGTGATAGTCAAAAAAATAGGAATATTACACTGGAGTGTATAATTGTATTTTCTTTAATTTACCCGGGATCGCCTAAATCATAAATATAATAGAATTATATATGCATGTATAGTCCTCATTTATTTTTGTCAGTTATTGTCATGGAAACCGATTTCTGAGTATAAATATAATATAGCAATTAACATTGTATCTTTTTGAGGGAATTAGGGAATTATGATACGTAAGATGTGTTTAGCAAGAAAATAACTATTCATAACAAATACTTAAAATAAAATTCCTTATGTTTCACACACAAAGATTACCCATGTAGCTATACTTAGGAGAAATGGAGATAGATTTACATTCCTAATTAAATAGTATGTTATTGAACTTGAATTTAAACCCGTTTCATCAATTACCACATAGGCCTGGTTTCAGAAGTTTATATTTCTTTAATTGATGCATTGTATATGGTCTTGAATTTTAAAAATATACAAGTTATTCTTAAATTTATTCTTATTACAATAGTTTTTAGTAAAATAGTAAGGCAGCTTTAGAATATTTGGTCCTTTCAACAATTAATTAGCAATGATTCCGACGAATGCCGAATGTTACTAGGTGTTTCTTTGTTATTAGTTTTTATACACCACCACTAATTCTTCCCGTCTGGGTTTTACATATTTTAATTACGCTAAAGGATTAAAGACGAGGAAGGCATAAATTATAGGAAATGTACCTGCATTTCCTAGAAGGTAGAGGGGAAACTTTTTTTTAAACATTGAGTACTCTCAACCGATACTCAAACCCTTATCTGAAAGTCACCGGCCAACCCAACCAGATGATTCTCACATTTAGTCCACGTGTGGGTACTTTTGATTTAAATTAACTATTCGAAACCAATAAAAAGAAACCATTTAGCCTAGTTTTCTAATTAGATATGCTATATACACTTTCGGCTGCAAGAGGATTTATTGAAAATAATATATTACTTTTATATGAATATTTGATCGTTTATTCCTTGCAATAAATATAAGCGTGTTCGTTCAATATTTTGCTATTAATTTTAATTATATGTGAACATTTTATATGGATTAACAATTAATTCGTAGTTTTTAAAACATGACTATAAAATAAGAGCTTATACTGTTTTATAAACACGTTTGCTTACTAAACATTTTTGGAGAGGTTATTATTAAAATAAAATACTTCCCTCGAGCTTAAATATTTTACACTTTTATATAAAATTGAAAAAAAAAATTGCAATCTGGACGTCTTTCAAAGAGCTAAAGCCTTAAAGATTTATTTCCATTTGAAGGAATTGCTACTAAATAAAGTCTTTACTCCGAGCCATTAAGTAAATATCAATACTGTATTAGAGGTTGAATTATAATAAAATTGTTTTAGAAATGTCTATAATAAGTAAAACCTGAAAATTGTGCACTTAATTATAAGGATTGTATAAAAAGTATTTTAAATTTTAATGTTAAATTTTGAATTGGTATCTAAACTCTTCATACAAGATGAGTTTATTTTCTAATTTGGGGGCAAAGTAATGGTTTATTCTAGAAAGTATCCGGTCTACCTAATTTCGTGGCATTGCATTTCATAATATATTTGAATATGCATTTTATAAGTGAATATTGACAATTATCTATTTATTAAATATGTATATAAAAAATAAAAGAATTTTAATGTTGAAAAAAATGTCATTCTCATTCTATCACTATTTGGTTAAAACCAAGTTTCATTATCATTTGGCTACAAAACCAGTTTGATGTTAAAACCTGAATTCCTATACGCTTAGTGTAATTTTCTTACCTTATTCTGACTTAATCTTGAATTTATAGAGCAGAGGTGGACAACATATCTTTCAATGTAGCCACAGGTGTGACGAATGAGGAATGAAATTCGCCACACCATATAAAGCTTGAGAAATTAAGAACGCTCGATCAAACATTTAAAACAACACACTGTTTGAACAAGTTTATTCAAAAATATGTACTGTACACTACTTACTACTCGGTTACAACTACCACAGAA
The DNA here is from genome assembly GCA_039000515.1 of Timema cristinae. NCBI lineage: Eukaryota > Metazoa > Arthropoda > Insecta > Phasmatodea > Timematidae > Timema > Timema cristinae. Next base: position 39,586,058 of record JBCFYV010000003.1, on the reverse strand, counting down.
GAAAATGAAAAAATTGTTCGGATGGAAAATGTAAGACAATTTATTGCGAAATTTGACAATCTTTTGGTTTGGCAAGTTACAGAAAGATTCGCTGGATATTTGAACTCAATTAACTTGAGGAATGATTTCAAGGATATGCAGGAAATTTCAAGTTAAAGCCCACATACGCAGTCAGGAAAAAGTTTATTTCACCGTGAGTGCTGAACAAACTTGGATTCACCACACTTCTATGGCCAATTCGCCACTTGCGGAGATTGGCGATAGGGTTGCCCACCCTAGTTCTAGAGAGTGCACTGCATAGTTTATTTTAATTACGTAAGCTAAATGTATTAACTCTTCAATATGTTGTTGCTAGATTGTGTTCATAAATTAGTTTAAGTGACAATTCAATTATTTATATGAAAAAGTAAGGTGACACTGATACAGATTATATTGTAATACATCACTTAACTATTTTTCTCAGATAAATTTTGAATAAGTAAACAAATTGATGAAAGCATTGGGACATATCCAAAGAGGTAATTGAAAAAAATAATTACCTAATATTGTCCCAAATAACCTCGTTTTTTGTTAATAATGTAATAATAACTACATCTATTGGCACGTGGTCTAAACGTTGTGAGGTTAATTCATAAAAAGATAAAATGTAGTTAATTTATATATAGTTTTTCGAGTTTCATAGTTTCACTTAACAAATTTCATTGATGTATTGAGTTTTGAATATTTGGACACGTTGACGTCGAACAAATACTTTTATTGTTAAGTGTTAACATTACAAGCTTTATTCTTCATTTACGGTAATAAAAGGATAAATAGCTCACTAAAATTATTTAAAACTCTTAACTAAAGGTCTTAAGGAAATCCTTCAAGCTAATCATCGGCCAATATTATTAAATTGTTCACGTGATTTACCGGAGAACTTCCACTCATATTTTACTTGGCCAATTCCAGGAGTGACACTAAACATTAAATAAACAATATAAACATTTTCGTATTATTATTTATATACTATTACTTTCAGTATCATTGTATTAGTCACTTTAAGAAAATATAGTTTGCACGAGACTATGAAGCTCATTCAGTCTCATTTGCTGGTGATGGGAAGATGGTGTTCGAATCCCGGCCGGGTGTATTTTATATGAAGTTTACTAAATCGTTTCCATTTCTTCTTTCATGGATTGAAGGCGATAGTATACATAGGTTTTTGCAACTTTACAAAGATTTTGTCATCAAATTGAAGTAATCTAAATAAAAATACTTGTTAAAAACACACAAAAAGTAGAATGGGCTTCACTTTTAAACAATTATTTTCTAAATTCCATGTTAACTAGCTGAAATTTAAATAATTTTTTTCAAAATATCTTTAATCTACCTGAATTGGTGCTCACGTGGACTGAGACGTCAGATCTAGGTTGCCAGTGAAGGGGAGGTCAAGGTTCAAATACCAACAGGGTGTACTGAGGTTGGTTCCTACAGGCAAATGTGGGTACATTTCCTCAAAAACTTTACCTTTCTCATCCCTACCTCTCTGATGTAAGTTATATGGATAGTCCCGACAATTAGTAAGACACATAACTTTCTAAAACATAAATTGATAGCAAAATTTATTTTCATTCTAATATATTTTAACTTTTTTTTAATGTAATTTTATTTTTAGAATAGATGTGACTCATTTGAGCTACAAACATTAGGGTGGTGGCATTCAAATTATATTAACAGTTTCGTCAAAATACGTAAAGGCGTTTTCATTAAACCTTGTGTAAATCATTAACTATTCATGACTTATAGACATATAAACTATTGATAAAATTTAAGGGTTCAAAGTTTTAATTTAGTCCTTATTCATTCCAGTCTTACACATATCTGCGTAAATGCTTATTTATGTTCTGAAAATGAAAATTTAACAAATTTATATTCTATCGTAGTTCTCTTATTGGACTATGAAATATAAATACTTCTTGAATATACTATTAGGAAGATTTTTTAGTTGGCTTATAACACCGAGAGTTAGTAGCTTTGTGGACGTTTCCATAACGAAAGAGGAAATAAGGACGCGAATAAGGTTTTGTTCGAAGATTCTTTTTCCAAACAATATTAAATTTGTCAATCTGAATTTACGAGTCGTGGCTACAGCAGTAACGAGCGTGCACCGTATTTCTAATCTCCTAGAATGATTTTCTCGACGTTTCGACATTTCACTCTTGGATTGTTTGTTTGTTTTTTATTGCTTTTATATCTTTATACTTCATGTCAACCTTCAAAAGTTTAAGAAATACAGTTCTTAAATGACATCAAAAATGTTATGTTCAATTTTATTTGTCCACAATGGTGCACATAAATCTCAAGCATGTCATGATATAAATTACATGAAAAAAAAAGTAATTGTTTTATTTTATATATATTCTTTTACGTCTACCTGATATGGAATATAAAATAATAAGTATGAATAACGAAAGATTTAGTTGTAAAAAGATCCAAAACTTATTAGATATTTTAAATGCTTATATTTCATTTTATTTTGAGATGACATTTTGAATGTTGAATAGATGCTAATATAAATTACTCTTTTACTAATATTATGCGTAAAATCTTCAAAATGTTCTTTTAATTTAAAAATCAGCTATTTATCTAATGACTGTGTTAATTAGAATTAGTTATACTTTTATGATCGATATTATATATACTATACTTTGAATTTGTAGGAATATATAATAATACACACGTACATAAATTGATCAAGCACAAGTTAATAGAAAAGTAATTTAAAAATTACATGGTGTCGGCCCACAATCAAACTATACTGACCAAGCGATCGCCGCATGTTGGTGAAATTGGTGCCCACAATTGTGGAAGGGGGTGTCATGTTGTCAGTAAAACGAATCCTCGGGCAACAAATCTCAGTTTTCTAGACCGGAGCCACTATTTATCTATAAGTAGCTCCTCATTTGGCCTCATGAACCTGAATTGACCCCGTTATAGACCCACAGATTGAAAGAAAAATCTGGCATCTCTGGGAATTGAGCCCAGGACCTCTGTGTATGCATACAGGAACTATGGCCACTAGATCAGAGCCTGTCGATAGAAAAGTGAAAAGGTCGTTAAATCAAGGAAAAGTAATTTTACGTCATGGTGGGTAAAAAGAAAGACTTATCAGGAGCATCGTGTCTTACTACCCATTCAAGCTATCCGAATATTTACAATAACAGCATAAAGATGAAAGTATAGTTTTTATTTTTTTATTTACCACCTGCGTCTTATTACCCATTCGAGTTATACCTTAAGTACTAATTATGCTAATGGATTATGAATTGGGAAGGTTTAATTTAGAGGACGTGAACCCGCCTTTGCGTGGAGGAGAGTGGAAAACCATACCCAGTTCACCCAACCAAGATTAGAACCTCGATATCCCCGTCCTCGGCAGTCCAGCTTAACACGCTAGCACGTTAACTAACTACGCCATCGAGGCGGATAGGGTATAATTATTAGAAAATGTATCCACACTATCGTGAAGAAAGTGTTAGAAACCATTTTTTGGGGACAAAAAACACTTCAACACATCCTACCTATATTCGAACCCCAACCTTCCCGTCACCTGCACATAATATTATATGAGGACGGATACCTTTGTCCAGTGTGTCCACAGTTGCAGGTCCAATCAAAGTATTTATTAACCACTGTATAATTCATATAAAAACCTATAATTATTTAATAATATAAAGAAGAATTGTTTCACTTTGGGTGGAAGTATACTGCAACATTTATTTAAAGAAATCTATCACATGTTTATAACTTTAATGGAACTCAAGTATAATATTGATTTAATATTTTTCTCATTAATGTGAAAGTATAATGTAACTATTATTTGTTAAGAATACTTAGGTTCATTTCTTTTGTAAGTAGTTTATATTTTGACTTTATTAAAAGCAGCCCTCAGCCCATCACTGTATATTTTAATGGCAAATATTTTATACTGACTCTTTTTTTTTCTTGTCTGAAATATAGTAAAAAAAAATGAGTTTTAAACAAAAATATAACAATCTTACACAGTGCTTTAAACGGTCTAAATACAACAAACATCAGTAGCTATTGAGTAATGTCATAAGACAAAATAAATCTGTATTTATGGTGTTGAACTTAATCTAGGTATTTTAGTATTGATAATATTTTGTAAAATGTTTAAGAATAATCTTAATTTCTGATTTATGTTTTGTTTTATCCATTGGTTTGATTAGTAAGCGTTTTCCTAACTACTAAAAAAAACTATGTCGGTGAGCAAGGGAACTAAGCCGTCAATATCGTATAGCCTTATTCGCCTCTGACAGGAGGCTAGGGTTAGAATCCCAGTCGAATGTACTGAAGATAATTTTTACTCAATCTATCACCCATGAAAGTCGTGAAATAATATATTGCTTATGAAAGTATTCATAAAGACAAGAGCTATCTCTATAGAATGCAATATGAAATAATTAGTGTAAAAACATATGAGAAAGAATTTATGTGAAATTACAAAATTTAAGTGAAATTACAAAATTTTACTCGATATGTCAATATAAATTAATTAAATGGATAGTTTGTTGATTATACAAATATTATTTAAGATATGAATCACAATTAAAATAACACATTAAAAAATGTGAGTCAAGGTCACAATATGATAACAAGTAAAATTATGACAAGAAACACAAATAATTAAACATAATTAAACATAAATTAAACTATATGGATAAATTAGTATTGATTGACTAGAGGAATCAAGTTTGTAATATAATTGCAAAGAATTATTAGGAAAAAATTAAAACTTAAATTTTTTTTAAGAAAGTTGACAAAATGTTGAAGTATATGACATTTAATTGAATTCTATTTTCTTATCTGAATTTAATTAAATGTCATATACTTCAACATTTTGTCAACTTTCTTAAAAAAAATTTAAGTTTTAATTTTTTCCTAATAATTCTTTGCAATTATATTACAAACTTTACTCCAAGTCAATCAATACTAATTTATCCATATAGTTTAATTTATGTTTAATTATTTGTTTCTTTTAATAATTTTACTTGTTAACATATGTGACCTTGACTCACATTTTTTAATGTGTTATTTTAATTGTGATTCATATCTTAAATCATATTTGTATAGTCAACAAACTATCCATTTAATTAATTTATATAGACATATCAGGGTAAATTTTGTAATTTCACATAAATTCTTTCTCATTATACGTTTTTACACTAATTATTTCATATTGAACTCTATAAAGATAGTTAATATTGCTTCCTTATTACAATTTTATCATGTATTTCAAAATAAAGACATGAAATTAGATTTCAGGTTATGAATATTTTAGTCAAGGTCATTATTTAGGAATGAGGTAAAAATGCATTTTCTAAATATTAGTTTAGATTTACAACTAATCCCTAGTGAAAACAAAGTTCAGAATCAATAGAATGTATCTGTCTGGTTAAAAAAAAAAATGCACCGTTTCCTTGTACTTCTGATACGGGATAGTCTAATACAATGATCAAATAAGGTAAAACTTTTATTAAATGTACCCACATTCGCGTGGAGGAATAGGGTCAAATCATTCCGTTATATCATCTTATGTACACCCGACGGAGATTCAAGTCTCAATCTCTCCGTCACTAGCAAACCAGACTAAGGACGCCTCTTTCCACATTCACATGGGTTTTGTTTGTGAGATGCATGAAAATAAATATAAACACTTTATAAATGTTAGGCATGGATAAATATTGGTTATAATTTCACTCCTGAGCTAGTAATATTTTTATTGAATTTTATGTCTGAAACCAAATATTTCTGTACCACGATCTACGTATTACAAAATTCTGGTCTGATTGTATTCTGTTTTTGTTGGTATCTTTTAACATAATAGTATCACAGTGACTAAAGAGACACTTACTTTCTTTCTAGTGTTTTTTTTACCCTCTTTTAAAATGGCAGATGTCCATCTGAAAGAGGGCATTATGATGTTGTTGGAAGGGATGGCTTGATTAAACGGACAAACCGTGTGGGGGATGAAAGGAGGTTCCACGCATTTCCCGCTGGGATTATTATTACTACGCACATCAGTAAGAATACAAGTCCACACGTGTAGGGGTCGTTCACCCCTAGATTTACTAAGTATGAAATGAAGAAGGCTGACAGCCTTTATTTCGAGGACGTCGAGAAGAAAACAGTCATTTTTGCATAGAGGGATGTGGTACAGTTATTATATTAAAATGAATGGAAACTTTTTTTTTATCACAGTAAATCATATAAGCCTATACATACACTGATGCTTCACTAAATAGCCTAAGAAATTTAAGTTTTCTTCAGGCAATTCGCCATAGGAGTGGTGTTATGTGACAACTATCAAAAGTTACAGAATCTACTCTCGTGTATCTATTCGCCAAATCATAGGATGATCATAATAATATATTGATATATTGTCACTTTTGGAAGTCATAACTTTCACATCAAACCATTTAATTTTAATAATGTTTTTCTTTTAGCCGTTTTACATCTTCTGCTAGTTGTCATTAACCACTATTCCTATGGCAAAAGGACACTTTTTTTTTTTTAAATGAGTATACCTTTGGTCACGTGATTTAAGAATTTTTTCAGGAAATAATTAGGAACGATTTTAACCAGCAATAAAGATATTGGGAGTGAAAATTATGAAAAGAACAGAGTTGGGGAAATTCATGCTCTAGCTCGTTTAGTAAGTTGTTGACAACTCGTCTGCTTTCAAAGAATGTAAAACTCATAATATACAAAACCATAATTCTTCTGGTTTTCCTATATAGGGGTAAAACTTGTTCACTTAACTTACACGACAAAATAAAATAGGTTGTTTGAAAACAAGGTGCTTAGGAAGTTATTTGGTCCAAACTATGGAGGAGAATACTAGTAAGTGGAAGAAGTTACATAATGATGAGTAATATACCCTGTACTCATCACAAAATATTATTAGAATAATAAAATATCGTATATTACGGTGGGCAGTACATAAAACGTGGATGGAGGAATTTAGAACCGCGTTCAGGGTATTTCTTGGCAAAGCATATAGGAAGAGATCATTAGTAAGACCTTGACGCAGATGGGAGGATAACATTAGAATTGACCTAAAATAGATAGGATGTAATGAGGTGTACTGGATAGAACTAGCTCAAGACAAATAGGTGGTGTAAATATGGAAGTGCAGCAATGAAATTTCAAAATGCTCGTGCCATAGAGTAAGTAATTTCTCAACATATAAAAATAAATGGTACCTACGTTACTCCACAAGGACTTGCTCACTCCATTGTTTAAAAATTTAGATATTTAATCAAAACTCGTTATATAAGTGAAACGAAATAATATAGACTAGCAAACCCGAGCAAAAGTAATTTTGCGCTATAAATAGGTAAAACATTTTTTTACTCCCAGTTTAAAATTATACAATATATAATTAAAGTCCTCATTTTTATATTTGGACCAATAAAAAAGATCGATATAGGGTCCACAAGGGTCAACACTTCGTATTAAAATTTCGACTTCCGGTTAAAATGTTCGGTATTTTATTATGAGTTGCACAACTTATGGTTATCGAATTGCTATTGAATTATTCATTTATAAATTTAGACCAATAAAAAAGTTAAATATTGACTATTGAGTCTAAAATAATAGAGAGATATCATTGCTGTTCAAACATTTCTTCTAAGAGGTTAAAGGAAAAAGAACATTATATTTTTAAGAGACTTACTGATTTACTTATTCTATGTACTTAGAAAATTATTGCGTTAAAAATTAATTAGTATATCTGTACAACTTAAGCTTACAAAATTGTATTAATATATTCACCAATATCTCAGGAACTATTGTTTTTATAAAGATATATTTCAAATAAAATGTTTATTTTTTTATTTTTAATAGTACTACTATAATTTTGCAATAAAGTTAATTAGCATCTTAAATAGTTTCGGTGATACTGAAATTTCCTTCTATAAAGTACTCTAAAATTCATTTTCATGGGAAAATGAAAATAACAATTTTATTTCTTATCTTAATCAATTAATTAATCTAGGAATTATAATCAAAATCGTTAAAGCCGATTTTGAGAAAATCGAGTTTTTCTCTTCTCGCCATTAAGGAAACTATGGTTAATTTTGGGGTTAGATCTCTAATTCCAAAACTTCTTTCGGCAACCCTATTAAAATCCTGGATACTAAGTTTCATCCTGATTGGTAAAATAATTTAGGCTCTACTCCAAGGTACAGATGGAAAGACGGAAATACAAAAACAACTTTTTCTTCTACGGGGAGTGATGAAACATTGAACTTCATCAAAATCTCGAGTTAGGTTTTTTGACGATTTTGAAGATGACGAGAAAGTACATATAGAAAATACGCCAGAAATTAACATAGTTTATGTTTTCCTTAATTAAGTGAGTCTGTGCTTGTAATGATATGAAATTATACATATCAAGTTGTTATTATTCAAATCTATATTCAAAATTACTATATTTAATATTCGAGCGGGCTGTAAGATTTATTTGTGTAGAACTGTCGAGTTGCAAGGTGTGGTGAAATCCTTCTACGTCTCTATTTAAAAAGACAACGCACTTTCCGTGGAAAGAGACGCACCTGGGTGACCTCACCCCTTTTCTTCTAGGAAGCTTCGAGAAGGAAATGTCGCTTGATATACCCCTTGAAATGCGCACATCTACTCACTGCTGGTGATCCTTCCTTCTCGACAAGAACACGTATAGCTAAGATTCATTTAACGCAATAGTCGGGCTTTTATCAAAATATAAAATGCGTGTGATATCTAGCTAAAAGTAAACAGTTTATTCATTTAAAATTAAAATAAAATACTATAAAAAAACACCAGAACTTTTAATTTGTAAAATAATATAATTAATTATTAAAATAATATCACCCTTACGATGGTGTAAAGACATTTCTTATCAGGCTAGCGTTTAATTATTACATGCTCAGTTTGTGCTTTCTAATATGTTTTAATTATAGAGAGGTTACTGCACCGTAAAGTGTCAAGATCGCAATGTGTAAAAGCTATTAAAAAAAAACTACATGTGGGCACAGGCCAAAGTTTTCTTAAGTAGATATGCCAAATTTTTAATCAATGGATTTTTGAAACCAGACCACTGGTCACGTGGCTTACATCACCCAAGTATTTTAGGCATATGTAAAAGTAAAATAAATATGATTTAGATAGGCAGCCTAATGTTTTCTTAGTTATGAAAGTTTGGTATAAGACGTCTGACTCAATATGTAGATGTGAAAAGAGCTTCGCTTGTTCAAAGTTTCATATTTATAGATTTATTGATCTTGGAGCTACCCACACCAGTGGTCTAAGACCGGCATAATATCGGATCAGACAAGACTTTCTTAGTCAAACATTCTTACCTGCACCAGATAAATGATCTTGCCTGAAACATAAACCCACCCTCTCTGAATATAGTTCCTCAGTAAACTACAATATGCAGTGGGATGAGATGATAGTAAACTAAAAATTGGAAATTTTTTAAGTTAAAAAGAAACACGAGTAGAAGTAGTTGGATTCATAATGTAAATATAATAGCTTTTCTTTACTCTATCAGCACCCCCGGATTTACACCATCAGCTTCAGTTATAATACACAAACTATCAATTAAAAACCACACGAATCCAAGAAAAACACGGCAAATACCCTATCTCAATACAAAAAAGACCACGTGGATGTCAGTTTATTTGGATGGGGAACGGTCAGCGCATGCCCAGAACCCCCTGATGGATTGTCCAGATAATATGAAGTGTAAGGGACTGTCGTGTTTTCAACAAATCGTAACTAATTAACACCAAATCTGTCTCAATCAAAATGACGGTGGGAGCCCACTACGAACGGTCAGCACGGCACTCTAACGGAACAGCTTGAATGCTTCCCAGAGAATTAATTCCGTTTTCCTTGAACTGCCAGTATTTATTCGACCACGAGAAGGTGAAGTTATTTATGTAGAGTAAGCAATTTTTTGACAAATGAAAGTACAAGTAAAATGTAGTCTCATCTTTTAAGATAACTGGAAAAAGATGATAGAATTCCTCTTCTTAAATATTTCCTGCACCCAGAAACTGTGTTTATGGCACTTTTTCCTACGCTCTTCCTCATCTGTACTAACTGCACTCCATACCATCAACTCCTCTTCAGATGAACTCTCCATTGCAACTGTGACTTTTAAGGAGTTTCTACCAACGTTTTGGCTGGTTCGGTGCCTTGCCATTGTAGCCATTTGTAGTGGGTTGATTACGAGCCTTAGCAGCTGTGGGTTGTGGGTTTACTCTTTAAGGCAGTGTGTGTGACGCCTCATTTGATCCAATGTGATCAGCGTATTTTTACTCTGTTGCAGCCAGTTTTTCCTTTACTTAGGCTAAAACAGTCTTCTATAATCCAATGAGATGCCAATCTAATTCGTAAAGATTTGAATGTATGCCAATGTAAATACAATATTTTTAAGAAGCACAGCCTGATTTTACCTTTAGTACGTAAGCTTAAAATGTAATCTCCATATGTTTATTGATTTTAGAGTTCTACAGATATTTGGTCAGGTGGTTTAAGTTATTAGGCTAAAAATTATTATTATTATTATTATTATTATTATTATTATTATTATTATTATTATTATTATTATTATTAGCACCGCGTCTTACTACCCATTCGGGTTATACGCAATTACGCTAATGTGTAATGGTAGGGTGATTGTGAGATGAAATGGAGGACCTACAGATTAACGTGGAATCCGAACCACGGTGGAGGCCTGGCATTCCCCACATTCACAAGACGTCTTGTCAGAGGTGAAGGAAGGGTTTGGTAATCAGATAAATCTTTGCCGGGACCGAGGATTGAACCCCGGCCGCCAGCATAGAAGTCTGACACCTTACCCCTAGACCACCAGGTCACCGACGGCTAAAAATTAATATAAAAGTGAAAATTAACATCCTTGACACCACTAGGTGCTCACAATTAGCTTTCTCCTTGTACTTATGCAAAATTCCAGCTGTCCAAATTTCTTGATCTGAGTTACCTGGTGTAAGTCACGTGGCTTAAGGAGCTAGGTTCAAAATGTGTAAGCCTTTACAAAAACACGTCTAAGATTTACATCATAAGTTATCCTTGTGTGGGTAAATCCTTACCATGTTTCATTTGCCTAAGTTTCTTGGCTTAGCCTCTGGGCCATCGATGGTAAAGTGGTCTATGACACTAAATACTCAAAAGTTAAAAAAAAAAAAAAACTCTACGTACATATCCTCAAATTTCCTAAAATAATAATTATGCAAAATCAAAAAAATATTTTAACTACTAATATGAATACAACATACTAGCCTCAATGCACTCTCATTTCTCTTTTGATTTGAATCTGATATTTTTCCTTGCTGATCAAGTTTGATAAAAATTTAATATGTATTATATTCAATAGAACATTATCTTCATACTAGTGGGTCGTTACAGCGATGGCTGTAGATTATTGTCCTTAAATTTATTTTAAACTTTTTATTAGGGCAGAATCTATATAATAAGCCCTCACTAGTTTTTGGTTAAAAGTTTACTCGTCAAAGGCTCTCAACTTTTCTTTGATATATAGTTTTTCGATGTGTAATTTGAATAAAAACGTATATTTTTCCCCTTCATGCCCCGATGAGAACTTTAAAATGACCCCTCTCCGAGATCTCTATCTATTCGTTGAAACAAACCACACAATTATTGAGCTGATTTGATTTGTAAACAAAGACAAATTTTTTATTTACCAAATATACAGCTGTACATAAATCATGGTTTCCATGGTGATGTAAATAAAGAATGATTGTACAGATGAACCACCACCCACACAGAAGGAAAATATGGAGAATTCACTAGGAAAATTGGGTTTTAGTTTAAGGCCACTATTTATACCAGCATCCTGATTATCTAATCTTTAAAATGAATGTTCATTTGTCAAATTCTGTTCAGTCATTCCCTTTTAATTTCGAATACTAGAAACGTGCTTATCAAATTATATATATAAGATATAAAATAGAGAGAGTGATAAAGTTTGATAGTGAAAATGAAAGTGTAAGTGTTTGAGTGTGTGATTGTGTAAGTGTGTGGGTGAGTGTAATAAAGGAGTTTGAGTGTGGGAAAGTCAGTGTGAGGCGTAAGAAAGTGAATGTAAGAGACTGAGAATGATCAAATGAAAGAGATCGAGTGAGTGTGAGTGATTGATAGTGAGAAGGTGACCTGGCGGTCTAGGGGTAAGGTGTCGGACTTCTGTACTGGGGTCCGGGGTTCAATCCTTGGTCCCGGCACAAATGTATCTGATTACCAAACCCTTCCTTCATCTCTGACAAGACATCTTGTGAATGTGGGGAATGCCAGGCCTCCACCGTGGTTTGGATTCCAAGTTAAACTGTAGGTCCTCCATTTCATCTCACAATCACCCTACCATTACACATTAGCGTAAGTGCGTATAAGCCGAACGGGTAGTAAGACGCGGTGCTAATAATAATAATGATATAAAGAATATGTATATGTGTTAGAGAGAGAAATACTGTGAGAAGAAAAAGTAAAAGTGTGTGTTGTGTTTTTTTTTTTTTTAGGGGGGAAAAATGCTTTTACGCACAGAGTGTCGGACTCGGTTTGAAGTTGACCAAACCCATACCGACTAAAAAACCTGACCCTCTTCTCCTTGCCTCTGTTACTCCCCCACGGAACTGCCGTTAGGTATTACTTCGTGAGGGCGGCATTAGCTGTTGTTCTGCTCTTCCTTCTGTTATTCGACCTCTCCTACTTCCTCTTTCCCACCTAGCTGTTGGTGGCGGGATTAGGGATGTCCTAGGCTCCTTCCTTCTGATTCTATTTTCCTCCTCTTCTGCTCTTCGTGACGTAGACCCTTAAGGACTTCCGTCGCGAACGTGCTTGTCGCCTCCCACGCTGCCTCTGACGACAGCATCGTATCTCTTAAGTTTTCTGGCGTAATCTTTCCCTCTACTATGACCTCCAGTTTTCCACGCTGGGTATCATACCGAGGACACGTGAAGAACACGTGCTCGGCATTCTCCTCTACTCCGCGACAGGTGGGGCACTCCGGGGAATCCTCATACTTAAACTTGTATAGGTATGCCCGGAAGCACCCATGTCCCAAGATCATCGTGTGTGTGTGTGTGTGAGGAAAGTGAATGTGTGTGAGGAAAGTGAATGTGTGTGAGGAAAGTGAAAGAGAGTGTGTGAGATAAAGATAATATGTTTGGGAGAATGTGTGATAGTGTGTGTGAGAAAGAGTGTGTAAAATTTTGGAAGATATATTGTAGGAAAGAGATAGAAAATGTAAGGACGTGTGAGAGAGAGTTAGAGAGGGAAAGTTAGAGAGGGGAGATTAGTTTAGGAGAGAAAATTAGATTAGAGAGTGACGAGAGATAGTGGGTTAGAAAAAGAGTGAGTTTGAGATAGAAATAACTTGAGATATAGGTGTGAGATTGAAGAGAGAGAGGTTGAAGAGAGCGTTCAAGAGGGAGAGAGTTTGAGAGCTAAGAGAACATTTGAAAAGAGAGATGTTGAGAGAGAGAGCATTTTAGACATCGCTTAAGAGAGAGAGTATAATAAATATAATAATGTGAGATAAATCATGTAATAAAGAGTGTATGTGAGGGTAGACAGTATGGGAGATAGAGAAATAAAGTGTGAGAGAAAGAATAAGAAAAATATTATATTTATTGTGCGTGTGCGTGTGTGTGTGTGTGTGTTGTGCGTGTGCGTGTGCGTGTGCGTGTGGCGTGTGTGTGTTTGTGTTTGTGTGTGTGTGTGTGTGTGTGTGTTAAGGGGAGAGTTTGATAGAGAAAATGTGAAACTATATATTATGTGGTACTCAAACATTACGGTACTTTGAAACATCATTCCCTCAAAATTATCAACATGGAAACATAACTGCACTTACTGTACTAGTGAGAATGTGAAAAGATCGATGGGGTACACAAAAAATACTTTTAAATGTAATATCCTCAAAATTAAGCGGTAAAATGAAAATTTAGAATAACTTATGTATTTGTATTGTGTTATTACTCGCTAAAATGAGAATCAAAACCCTTTATTTAAAAAAAAATTAACACCGAAACTCATACTTAGATGGTTAAAATGGCAGTTTTTTAACTTATTTAAGATCATTTTATTGTTTTTAGGCTTATAAATTATAATTACATACCAAAACATATTTAAATAACATTTTATCATGAGCGAAACAAAACGTAGACAATATTTTCATTAATTTAAATATTTAATCTTTAATTTTCGAGTGATGCTCAATAATATTGATTTAAACGCAAATTTACGATATCAACATTCCATTAAAAAATAGAATTAATCCCCAGTTTAGGAATCTCAACTTAGACGTGTTATGACCAGCATTCAAACAAATATTCATCCAAAGAGAAAATTGTGATGTGTTCGGACCAACAAATAAAGATTGAGTTATAATTTTTTTAGCCAAAGAGACATATTTTATTTAGAGAATTACAGCCATGCAGCAAATAACGGTTTCCACAGTGACTAAACAAAGAATAAAAAAAACTGAGAATTATCTGAGAAATTTGGGTTTTCGTGTAAAAATTCTATTTTTCCCAACATCCTGGACACCTAGCCGTTAAAATGACTGGTCGTTTGTCAAAATATTTTCAGTAATTTCCTCGTGATTTCTACTACCAGAAACGCGCTTATCAAATAATCTATACTTATAAAATAACATGTCCTGATTGATTGACTGACTGACTGACTGACTGACTGATTCATCATCGCCGAGCGCAAACTATCAAGGCTACAAGCATGAAATTCGGACTGTATATTCATTTTGTTATGTAGGCACCCACTAAGAAAGGATTTTAGAAAATTCCACTCCAAAGGGGTCAAAAAAGGGGATGATAAGATGTATGAAAGTCCGTCATTTTGAAAAGTTACATAAACAAAATTTTGTATTTCGGTTATTGACGTAAAACAAATAAATACGTGTTTCAGGAATTTTGGAAATTTTATTTAATAAGGGATGAAAAAGGGGGTGAAAGTTTGTATCGGACTTGCATTAATTTTGATCTGAGGTCAAGTTATGGTCATCAACGTAACGTAATATTTTTAATTAATCTGTAAATACTATATATATATATATATATTCGTATTTGTATATAATAAACTTCCACGCGAGCAAAGCGCGGCAACAGCTATCTAGTTATATATAAGAATATAGCAACCATTTTTGGTGGTTTAAGACGCCAGTATTGCAAAATATGTCAATTCTAAAAAATAAAAAAATTCCCGAGATTCACACCCTGAGATTCCTCTGGATACGTGTGTCAAGTTAAAGCTTTCTAGGTTTCTGGGTCTTATATTTCGAGCATCTACAAACAAATCTACCTCTCATTTTACTTCTTTTGATCATCTAAAATTAATCATATTTCAGGTGTAACTCCCATGTATTGTATGGATGCCAATTTTAGATAAACATTCCTTTTCCCAACTAAAAATCAATTTTGTATCTTATTCTGCTCCTTTTATACCTGAACATATTCTATATGCTTCATCCAAGAGTCGCTTTTCTAGAACAAGATTTTTATTTTTGTTTAACAACCTCGTTCCTTGCAAATAATGTTTGTTTATTTAACCAAAATATGTATTATGGTAGTGCCCTCTTTGTTCAATAAACTGGTATTTACACCTGTGCATATGACAAATAAACCCTACTCTCTTCACCCTAAATAAATATACCATATTCATTTAAAATTCAATCAGATAGAATTATTCAATGTTATGTATGTGTATACATAATTCCTATAAAGAAATAAAGGTATATTTTATATAATAATTATTCACAAAGATAATAAATAAAAGGATTTATCATTTTTTTTTTCCGTTTCACAATTCATTCGAGCTAGATGCATTGTTTATAATGCTAATATGTGTGATCTAGGAAGTTTAAGTAAAGTTGAATCCAAGGTAACTATACCCGTATTAACATGGAAGTGGTGACCTTGTGGTCTAGGGGTAAGGTGTCGGACCTCCGTGCTAGGGTCCGGGGCTCAATCCTCGGTCCCGGCACAGATTTATTGACTGCCAACCCTTCCTTGCCTCTGACAAGTGTATTAATCACAACTTGTGAATGTGGGGAATGCCAGGCCTCCACCGTGGTTCGGATTCCACGTTAAACTGTAGGTCCTCCATTTCATCTCACAATCACCCTACCATTACACATGAGCCTAAGTGCGTACAACCCGAACGGGTAGTAAGACGCGGTTCTAATAACAATAATAATAACATGAAAGGAGAATGGGAAACCATTTAAGAAAAAAAAACCATCTTCAGCATATCTCGCTGGCATGTCACTGTCCGGTAATCCAGACTAAATGAGGTCGCCCTGAATATGATTTAACATATTTTTGAATTGAAGAAAATCTGTTCCGTAGCTAGAATATATTTAGAAGAGGAGATTTCACTATCATTTGTGTTAAATATTATATTGTGATTTTTAATAAAGTAGGCCTACCTTCGTTTTGTTCTTTTTCAACGCCAACCTCCATGTCGGGGTCAAACTACGTGCAATACGGAACGATCTCTTAAAAAAACGGGATGGGTGGCAAATTATTTTGGAAGTCTTGACTATCTAGTTAATGGTCACACTAGCAACTAGCATTTGAATAAATCATTCCATGTGTTGCTCTCTTCAGTATTGCATCCATCTCACTTTTTACTTAGTGTAACAAAAATCACGTGGCGTGGCGTACTAGATAAATATTAGATAAATTGGCAACCCATGTTTTAGTGAGTGTAAACACTTTATTAATTACTATTGATCCATAAAGAATATTTTATTTTATTGGGCAATAGAACAATAATTTTAGTTAAACAAGGGAAAATAATTACGTTTTTCATTAAAAAGAAATATTTCTATTGTCTGAGTGTGGAGTTGGGTAGGGTGGGTAGAAGGGTTACAACCCCTCCCGTCCCCTTTACCAAGTAATTGATAAAAATATTATGAAAAGTTCGTGTTAATAAAAAATTGTTTTACAACTAAAAGCTGTCAATATAGATAGCGCATTAGCTTACCAACGACTAAAATATTCTAAACTATTATAAAATTACAAGTGCATCATTCAAGTGTATTTAACTAAGCCGCAAAGAATTAATAGACGAATTTAAAAACTTCACTAAAGATAAAATATAGACAGTAAATATGTGGGAAATAATTTTATGTGTGCAGCTGGTTGTGAACGAATTTCAGCCTTCCAGCTCAGTAAGAGACCATTTTGACACTTAATTTAAATGTTAGATAATTATACTTTCCACGAAAAAATAATCTCCCTTCATTTAATATCTTTTACATAGATATGAACCGTTATTGACAGCAACTTTTTGATATCTATCCTCAGCTTGAATAAAGCGCTCATGAAAATTCGGGAAATAAAGAGTGATATTTTTTTTATTTCACTCTGACTTCATAGAATTCTCCCTAGCACATATTTATTTTATCTTGTGACAGGAAAGCAACTGCAGTCAGTAAGTCACTCATCTTTGATAATCTCGAATGATTAATGATGTTTGTTTAAAAGCATACGTTATGTATAATTTATTTCACGTATATCTTGTGTTTTCACTATATTCGCGTATTCAATTTTTAAACCAACTAAACTATATATGTGTCTTTCAGAAGGATAACAATTTTATATTGGATGTTACGGGAAGTGTTGTTTTTTTTCACAGAAATGCATACCCTGTCATTACCAACCTCAAAAAAGTGACATTGTTATGTTTATTTAATATGTGAGTATCATCCCAGGCTTTCAGTAGTATTTTTTTCTCATAATTACATTTCATTTAGGTAGTGTTAATATAGTTAAAGTTGTTATATTATTTTTTACTGTCCCATATATTCTATGTTTAACAAAAATTGTTGGATCTTACACCTTAGCTTAGTTGGTAGCATGTTTTACTGGAGAGTTAAGGGTAATGGTTTCGATTCCCAACACGGCCAAAAACTGTATAATATATTAAATTGGGGCTTACCCTTTCATAGTGATAAATGAACTACAGGGGGATAGGTGTTGTGTCTTTTCTAAATATAAATTAGTTTCTAATTCGGTTCAGTCGGTCGGATCAGAAGTTGCACATTAAATACCTCGCATAATAAATAACATAGCAATGTGAGGAGGAATTAATTAAAGGGCAGTAGAAGAGTCCAATTACGTAGGATTAATCTTATATAAAAACCATAGTATTTACTAGATCCTCCTTTATTTAATTCATAGGTAAAGTCGTGTATTAAGCAAGTGTCACTTTTGATAGATTTTACTAACACCCATAAAACTACAGATTAATAAAACGGTAAAATATGATTAATACTGACATAAAAAAGATTTGAATTTTATAAAAGGCCCTAACTACGTAAATTGGACTGTAGTCATTCCATATTGAGTTTTATTATATCTCTAGAGGTATACTCTGGTACATTTATTTACACGTATATGTCTTTCATGGGTACTTATATAGTTAATATAGTAAAATGTGGCTAACTGGCTCTAAATGTTACTAGAAATAAAAATTGGTAGTTAATTAAATTATTTAAGTTATGTGAAATGTAGAGTTAAAAAGAGCTTAAGTGCTTTCCCTAATCCAATTCTTTATACATCCATAATGAATAGGATAGAGAGATGTGATCGTATTGCCGCTGACAAGTAGACAGGTGAACACGTGTGGACAATAAGTCTGAAATAAACACCCCAGACCAACCTACACCCTGGGGCGGTGACGACAACACCCCTGTTGACACGGAGTTGCGTAATTGGACGGCAGTTGCCACTCTTGTAGGCAATCGAAATCTCTTCTGCGCGTCGCTATAATTTATAACAGTAATCAATTCTTGCATTCACGAGTCTATTCTAGTCTTGTAAACACCCTTTTTATACGCTATGTATGTATATATATATATATATATATATTATATATATTATATATATATAAAACCTTTAGAAGACGTCTTTAATAATATGAGTGTTGAGTATACTAATAAAAATAATAATTTATTAGTATAGTTAGTATTTGATGTACATTAAACTGGAAATTAAATATTTTTTATTTTTATCTCAATCCTTTGAGAGAGAAGTATTGTGATCATAAAAAAAAAGCTCTGATAAATGTCGGTGTTTCATGAGCCTCTGAAACAGAAAACGTGGTTTTCGTGACGTAGTTCGTCTTCCCGTGTGTATTTCGGACTAGAGGTAGAATCATTTTACCAATCGGGTTAAAACCTAATAGGCTATACATGGTTTTCATATAGTTTCCCTGAGTATTTTAGAAATTAGTTAGTAAACTCTAAAACTTATGGTATTTTACTGAAGGGGGAAAAAAAGAAAGAAATCTCTTTTCTTGAAATCCTTTTTAACAACATTTTTACACTTTTGTTTAGGCATTTTTTTAACATTTCAAAACTACAAGTGGTAATCCTCTTTTTTTTATTCTATTAAAATGACTTTGAGGGTAATTTATATGAACGAAATTTCTAAGTTTTGTCATACATCTAAAACTATTTTAAATACGAAATAACTTATCATTATAAAGTTGTAGTAGCCTAATATTAAGGATTGAAAAACTTGTATTTGAAATATGTGATTATAAAACCAATAGTTTCTGAGCAATAGTCAAATTTTTATAAATATTATTGTACTTAAGTCTTTGAAAATTGATTATTATACTCTTAATTGGACAAAGATGTTCCTCTATTCTATATTATTCTGTAACATTGTATATTATTTCGTTTATTCTCTTTGGTGGAGTGGTTCTGCAACAATGTGTACTATTTCATTTAAAACAGATTTATCTGATTAACAATCACTTCCTTCACCCCTGACAAGACGTGTATTAATCTCAAACTGTAGATCCTCCAGTTCATCTCACAATCACCCTACCATTACACATTAAAGTAAGTGCGTATAACCCGAACGGGTAGTAATACATGGTGCTAATAATAATAATAATAATAATAAATAAATATTATATTTCATTTAACAAATCTTAAGAGTTTTTTTAAAAAATGCCTCAATTTTAAGGTAAAAGAAAGAGTCTTTGCCATATATTTTTAAAGACCAACCAACCAAAGTCTTTACTGTTATTTTAATCTTTAATTTCAGTAAATTTTAAAAGCCTATGATTAGATAACACAGTAAAACATTATTTTTTTTTAATATTTTCGTACACGTATGGTGTTTTGTACTTTTGGTTTGGAGTTTAGGGAGAGCAATGTGAAATTATATTATTGTTTCGTACTTGATGGCTCATTTAACGGAGCAGCGGTGGGCAAAGTGCTGTTTATATCCCTAACTCATGCCATATTTTTCAAGTATATTGTAATTTTATCTAATTATAGGTAAAGATAAATATCATATAGTTACTGAGTGTTCGCTTTTGGTGAATGTAGGTGCAACTTATTTTAATACCCGTTTTCTCACCCATCAGTCTTCATTAAACCTTGATAAAGAAATGTTAACTATAAATTAATATAAAACTTATAATATTGTCTTTTTTTCTCTCCTAATTACGTGACTACTTTTCCATATAAAATAATTGTTATTTTACTTAAGTATATTTAATTAATGCATTCTAAGATATTAATTAGTGGAATGAAACACCTGTAAGCTACGTATCCCCAAATTATAATCTTGGATTATTAATTATGAAAGCTAGAATCAACTTTACATGTGAAAGCTACTCTCTTGATGACAGTAACTACATCATCATGTAATTTTGGATAATCAATCATTCTTAACGCACACGTGCTATCACATTTCACAACAATAAACGCATCTAATGAGTGGTGAGTAGATGGAGTTAGAGATGGCGAAGCTGCTTTGGATGACATATCAGTAACAACGCTATCTCGTTTTTGTTTTCACCTCATCTCACCCACTTGTTCGGGCTATATTAATTTTAATTACACTAGGGGGGGGTAGGAACTAATCAGATAAAATTTGGTGTGAAATTAAACCTGTGCGCATTTGTGTGAAGCTACAGTGGTAAAAATACATCAGAGGGGGAATAAACCACCTTCCATACACTCTGCCAGTATTCGAACCCTAGGCTTTCCATCACCGGAAAATCAGACTGTATAAGCCTGTAGTTCATTCTATGTACCCCCCCTGTGGTATTATCAGGCGAGGTGAATGTATTATTATTATTAGCACCGCGTCTTACTACCCGTTCGGGTTATACGCACTTCTAATGTGTAATGGTAGGGTGATTGTGAGATGAAATGAAGGACCTACAGTTTAACGTGGAATCCGAACCACGGTGGAGGCCTGGCATCCCCCACATTCACAAGATGTCTTGTCAGAGGTGAAGGAAGGGTTTGGTAATCAGATAAATCTGTGCCGGGATCAAGGATTAAACCTCGGCCCCCAGTATAGAAGTCCGACACCTTACCCCTAGACCACCAGGTCACCGCAGGTGAATGTAAATTAGCGTGCTTGATTTTCACCCAGTTTTTTTTTTTGTTTTTTTTTCTAAACGGTGGTCTACCATTCTCTCTTCAGTCGAATGCTGGACTGTTAAAAAAAAAGTATCTCTCTCTCCATTTTCTTCTCTTACACAGAATCTAATCCCTCTATAGCGTGTACATTATCCACCTCAGTGGGCAGGCGGAATGAACTACACACCCATCAGTATGGTTTGATGGTGACAGAATAAAGAGATTCTAATCACTTAAGGGTTTTCTGTTGTTTTTTTTAATATTATACCACTCTCCATTTACACAAATGTAGGTATATTTCCTCTAGATGCTATATTTCTCTTTCATACCACAGTAGATTAATTAGAAATGTACCAGTAATATGATGTAGTGGGGACCTTTACTAAAGATCTACAAGATATAATATTATATATATATATATATATATATATATTCTATTTAATAAAAATAACTAAATATACCTGTTGATTTGCATCAAACATTTATCAAACTCAAAACTCGAAATGCAGGGGAAAGTATCAATACTTATAGATTTAGATACTTTCGTTTCGATACAATTGAGTAATTAGATGATACTTATGTTTAAATAATTTCTCAAATAAATATTTACAATACGGTTTCGTGTAGTTATCCTAATAAACGATCTTTTAAAATTTTAGTGCTAGATCATTATATTTTGTATAGATTTAATAAATCGGAAAAAGAACGGAAAAAGAAAGTTGCTATTTTGCGAGATCTGTATTTGTTGATTTTTGTTGGTATTGTTGAGTACACACATTCAAAGAATTATAGAAAATAAATGTTTTGAAAAACCACAGAAAAAATATTTTTGATTAAAATCGATACTTTGATTTAGATATTAAAACACTACTCAGTATCACAATGTATTTGGTCACATAAAATACATTTGTAAATGTATATATGATCAATTTATTGATTGAGGATTTAAAGATTATTTTGAAAACACATGAACACCTCCAGTACATGACCTCCAAAATAAATTAATAATAGAAACACATAAATCTGAACTAAGAGATACGCTTTGTGTTCGCATGGTCTATTATTATTAGCACCACGTCTTACTACCCGTTCGGGTTGTACGCACTTACGCTAATGTGTAATGGTAGAGTGATTGTGAGATGAAATGAAGGACCTACAGTTTAACGTGGAATCCGAACCACGGTGGAGGCCTGGCATTCCCCACATTCACAAGATGTCTTGTCAGAGGGGAAGGACGCATGGTCTAAGGCTTCACTCTTGCAGTAGACTAGACTTCAGATTATGAGGATACTTAAGTTTGAATCTATATTGGCTGTAGTGATGGTGTATTTTCCAAAATGGTTTTACACTCCTTCTCCATGCATATCCGGGTACACTTCTTCTAAATATAACCTTCCTAATCCTTAAAACTATTAAAATAATTATTACATAAGCATATAACACGAAAGGTACGTAAGACGCGATGCTAAAAAACTAAGAAGTCAAACACACATAATCTTAAGCAATTTAATTATATGTTTATTACCACATGAATTTAATTCTGGTCTCAAAAAATAGATCAGCGGACCAGACAATATTTTATATATATATATATTATATATATATATATATATATATATATATATATATAAAAAATATTGTCTGGTCCGCTGATCTATTTTTTGAGACCAGAATTAAATTCATGTGGTAATAAACATATAATTAAATTGCTTAAGATTATGTGTGTTTGACTTCTTAGTTTTTTAGCATCGCGTCTGGTCCGCTGATCTATTTTTTGAGACCAGAATTAAATTCATGTGGTAATAAACATATAATTAAATTGCTTAAGATTATGTGTGTTTGACTTCTTAGTTTTTTAGCATCGCGTCTTACGTACCTTTCGTGTTATATGCTTATGTAATAATTATTTTAATAGTATATATATATATATATATATATATATATATATATATATATATATATATAGATTTTTGTTACTGTCAAGTAAGTAAAATATTATTATTAGCACCACGTATTACTACCCGTTCGTGTTATACGCACTTACGCTATTGTGTAATGGTAGGGTGATTGTGAGATGAAATGGAGGACCTACAGCTTAACGTGGAATTCAAACCACGGTGGAGGCCTGGCATTCCCCACATTCACAAGTTGTGATTAATACACGTCTTGTCAGAAGTGAAGGAAGGGTTTTGTAGTCAGATAAATCTGTGCTGAACCGAGGATTAAACCTTGGACTCACAGCACAGAAGTCAAGACACCTTATCCCTAGGCCACCAGGTCACCAAGTAAAATAAATTTGGCTTAAAAAAATTAAATAAAATAAGAATTTATTTATCTGTAAATAGTTGTATCACAATAAAATATTTATGTTAATCAGTGCTGAAATATTTATTGCAGGATCCTGGCTGTAAGATGGATAATAGTTTTGGTGTCATTTGTTAGATGTTGACGAGTGCAATAATATTAACCTTTTCTCTGACATTTGAGATATAACTTCTAACGTCTGAAGCTTCTGTCAACCTCTCTAACCACGTGATTTAAAAGCGTTATCTTGCCTTAGGAAAATATCCTCACATTTCTCTATTATGATAACAGTTATGAAGCTTCTAAACCAATAAAACGATTCTCAATTATTTTATAAATGTACGTTGTGATCCTATTTAAATAAAGCGTTGTTTTAGGAACTCTAGATCAAATTTTCTATTGTTTACTTTGACCTAAAATTAAATGTCGTTGAAAAAAGACTTAATTGATATCTTTAAAACAAAGTCATGTAATACCTTATGGTAATACCACCTTTTACCTACAGTTTAGTCTGAGCTATGTTTTGAAAATACAAACCACCACCTTTTACCTACAGTTTAGTCTGAGCTATGTTTTGAAAAAACAAACCACCACCTTTTACCTACAGTTTGGTATGAGCTATATTTGGAAAATACAAACCACCACCTTTTACCTACAGTTTAGTCTGAGCTATGTTTTGAAAAAACAAACCACCACCTTTTACCTACAGTTTGGTATGAGCTATATTTGGAAAATACAAACCACCACCTTTTACCTACAGTTTAGTCTGAGCTATGTTTTGAAAATACAAACCACCACCTTTTACCTACAGTTTAGTCTGAGCTATGTTTTGAAAATACAAACCACCACCTTTTACCTACAGTTTAGTCTGAGCTATGTTTTGAAAATACAAACCACCACCTTTTACCTACAGTTTGGTATGAGCTATATTTGGAAAATACAAACCACCACCTTTTACCTACAGTTTGGTATGAGCTATATTTGGAAAATACAAACCACCACCTTTTACCTACAGTTTGGTATGAGCTATATTTGGAAAATACAAACCACCACCTTTTACCTACAGTTTGGTATGAGCTATATTTGGAAAATACAAACCACCACCTTTTACCTACAGTTTAGTCTGAGCTATGTTTTGAAAATACAAACCACCACCTTTTACCTACAGTTTGTATGAGCTATGTTTTGAAAAACAAACCACCACCTTTTACCTACAGTTTGGTATGAGCTATATTTTGAAAAAACAAACCACTAAACTTCTTAAATACTGTGGGATTTTTGAATTTACGCAAAACGCCTGGACAATACGGTAGGTGAACCACTTAATGCGGCCGCCATGTTCAGCGATCAATCACTATTGGGCCAAACGGCTTAAAATACAATCCCCTCCGTCATTTTATGCAACTTCTTCGCCATCATGTATAGGATAACACTCTCTTTCACATTTCACCTACAACCAACCTATGTCATATCAATAATAAAGAGGAGAAATAAAAATCAAAACGTCTTATTTCAAGGTTATACGAAAACTTGCTGCTAGTTCTCCAATATCTTAAAAATGTATGTTGTGAGCTCATCAAAAAAGTACTGTGTTTGTAAGGAAGGCTAAATATATAGCCCTTTTTCATAAAACCTAGTCTCATAGCTCTGCAAAAATACCTATAAATTCTTAGAAAATGAGCTAAAGTCACATTTTCACATATTCTTTTTTCTATTAGTAAAACTCAAAATATTGGGTTGTTAGGGGAAAATATCCCTGTTTTAATAGCCCTTTTTTTATTTTTGGCAGGAGCCATATTTTGAAATAACGCATCATAGAATTGAATATTGTGTTGGAACTAAACGTCTGTGTTACAATTCTTGCCCATAAAACAGCCCACTCAAGGTAATAAACATTGTAAATTTATCTATATTCTAGGGGCTAGACCTCTCTCAAATAGGCGTAATTTTGGATATCACACAAAGTTTGTTCTCTGCTATTTTTATATATATCTCTAGATTCTTAATTGCAGAAGGTATCATGATCTGTGATGGATATGATAGTTATCGAGATTTATTTTTATCAATATTGGATTTTTTTTTCCTCATTAAGATGGCATGTTTCATAGCATTCTGACCAGATTTAAGCTTTCTAGGTCTCATTTAATAAGTTACGTCTACTATCTTGGATCCCCCCAACTTGAATGTTTAAAATTTAAGATTTTTATTATAAATATAGCATGCGCCATAGCATCCATGCTAAATTTTATCCATCAGCAAGTCTAGGGTGTCGAGAAGTGAGAGAAATAGTTCTGAAAGGACATAAACACTGCATGGCTTTTAAATATGTAGATATACTCAAGCTATGATTTTTAACTGAAGTAATTACCAATTTATTTGACGTCTTGCTAGTCAGCGGTCATCTCAAACAAGAAAGTGTGTTCAAAGACTGAGAATAACAAAAATAGTTCTCTCTGACGTGATAACCACTAAAGAAGTTCCGGGAGACGATAATGTCAAAGTCGCTAGATCTGTGTCCCTGTGACCTCGTCGAGAAAGATCGTGCTACCGTCAAAGTAACGCCTGCGGGTTAATAATGAATTTTGATACTTTTGTCGAGACGCTGAACATTCCCCGAGCATCCGCCCCTCCCCCTCATCAACCTTAACATTTCATTTTCCGTCCGCAGAATATTGCGCGTATATTTTAATCCCGGTGATGGGGTGGAGATCTGGAACATAGGATTTTAGAGAAAAAGTATTCCTGTTTGCGTGAATAAAAAGTAGGGAAACCATTTATGAAAAACCACCGTGAATAGATTCGATGGGGATTTTAACCCTAACATCACATTTACCACAAAACTAGGCTAGACAAGCATCACATTTAAACCGCTTGCCCAATGACGGGGGTGAAGCTGAAATGATCTGCGATCTAGTAATATAACGTATTTTAGGTAGCGCAACAAGCTCACTTGTTTAAGTTCAACTCTTTAAGATGATAATATATATTAAACTTACTTTCATTCACGAAAATAATGAGTTAATCTCCGTTAATTCGTAAATCTCAGTTTTCTAAACCGGATTTATTACTTTTCTTTATTCAAGTTGCTCCTAATTTTTCCTACGCGTCTCAGTTTGACCTCGTTCCTGACTCACTGTTTCACAGATACGTTTTGAAAGCAATGAGGATCAAACCCGAGACCTCTGGATATGTAGCCAGGAACTCTGCCCACTAGACAACAGCTACAATATATAACTTATTTAACAACTGGTGGGCACCCGGTCAATATCATCAACACTGGTTCGCTAGAAAAGGGAAGGTCGTGGGTCAAGTTCTGGTAGGGTTAACTCAGGTAGTGTTTCCCTAAAAAGCTTTCCTCGCTCTTTCACCGTAATAATATGATTAGCATATGCTCTAAATTCCGCTTATTCATCTTCCACCCCATGAGTGTAAACATGTGTATAATGCTGACAGAAGGCCGGTATACAAAATCAAATCCTAATGGGCCAGTAGTGTGAGTGGAGTATGATTGTCTCACCAGTATAACTTTAGTAGTAGTGTCTTAGTACTCTTAAGGCCGTATGCAAGAACTGACCAAGTGGATGCTTTGTGGACACTAGTGTGGGCTTGCTTGCGTCATCATAGGTTAAAAGGTGGAGTGATAATGTGATCGAGACCACACTATCGGTCCACTAATCATTAACT
The DNA here is from genome assembly GCA_039000515.1 of Timema cristinae. Taxonomy (NCBI): domain Eukaryota; kingdom Metazoa; phylum Arthropoda; class Insecta; order Phasmatodea; family Timematidae; genus Timema; species Timema cristinae. Next base: position 39,558,571 of record JBCFYV010000003.1, on the reverse strand, counting down.
ACACGCTCTTACAAACCACCCAGTGAGCTAGTAGTGCCACAATAGTGTGCACAAACTGTGGCATTATTATTTTTTAATCAACACGCTTATCAACGCTCTTCTAGTCCACTTACACTACTGTCTCATTAAGCTTTGTTCTTTATAACGGTCCTAAAACTGGGTGCACAAAAATAAAATTAGAAACGTAGAAAAACTATCAAGATATAGTACATTCACCATAGTTTCTTACCTGAATGACAGTTGAAGAATCATATATTTAGGTTTTGGGTTGCCAACACTTATAAAAGTTCATTGTTTTATTATAAATGATAAGTGTTTTAATTACATGTTATATTTTAAATTTAAAATAACATAGCTTAAGTTTTCTCACACTATTTCATTACTTTTAATAATATTTATTCATATATTCCGAAACAATATTTTAAAGATTACTAAATTTACCTTTTCTTCGTTTTGGATTGTTAACGAGAATGTGTAATTACACACAATAATTAATCGATACAAGGACCGTAATTGTTTAGGAAAGAGAAAATACTTGTCATATGTTTATATATAATAATTTATTTTATTATTATTTTATTGTGTTTCAAAATATATAACTGAATAAAATATTTTTATCCACCATGTAGGTGCACCATTGTAAAAAAATTGGTTAGCGTCATGATCTATCACATGATTTAAATTCGTCGGTCACCATTTTGAGGCTATGGTTGTTCTTTCGTGAAAGTGCTGTGAATAATAATTTTTGAGTGAAAATATACAATAAATAAGCTTTGTGTCCGACCTCAACTGAACATAAACAATATTGGCTTAAATTACAGTGGTTAACTATCACATTCATACATTACCATATGTTTTCATTACTGCTATCCAAAGTGATAGATGTCAGCCGTTAGCGTAGGGATACATTAGGGACTATTTCTAGTAACTTTTTGAGTTATCATCCAGGTAAATTGGAGTGGTGAATATACTTTATATATACAGGAACAACACGAGAGAGATTAGGGTAGCTGGACCATTCATTGATACATAAAATGGTACCCGGCCGGGAACTTCCATGAACCCTGGCCCTATATCAAAATTAAAAGAATCTAAAAATATGTAGCGACAGAAATAATATAGAATATAAAATCAAACATGAATGATAAACAATAAAATGTCTATGATTACTAATAATAGTTAATGTCCATCACATCAGCTCGTATTTCCTCCAGAGGCTTTTCTGGAATTTGTCACAATTATATAATTGGTTCGGTCCAGTCTTTCCTTTGTTTCAAAATGCTTGAACGTTTATACTGAAATTAAATTTATCACGTAAAGATAGTCGGGTATGGAATCAAGATTAATTTAAATTAAAGTATTTTATAATGAGCGTAAGATTTCAGTGTTCAGCTGATATACGGCATTTGCGAGTATTTTATTTGTTTTTGTAAAAGTGGCCAGCAATTTATTAAAACAGTACAAATCTAAGTCTATTAAAGGTGGTGTTACAGTGGGATGATTTCTACGATTGTAGATAATGGGATGACCTGTGGTCTAGGAGTACAGTGTTGGAGTTACGGGGTTCAATCCTCGGTCCTGGCACAGATTGATCTGATTGCCAAACCCTTTCTTTGCCTCTGACAAGACTTGTATTAATCACAACTTGTGAATGTGTGGAATACCAGGACTCCACCGTGGTTCGGATTCCACGTTAAGTTGTAGGTCCTCCATTTCATCTTACAATCACCCTACCATTACACATTAGCGTTAGTGCGTATAACCCAAACGGGTAGTAAAACGCAGTAAAATATAATAAAAAAATAATAATAATAATAATGTCTCCTTCCAAATTAAATAAACTCTCCCTCTCTTCTGGAATAAATTTGCTTCTCTCTAGATTTATTTACTCGACTCAGATACTTTCTAATATTAAACTGAAAAATTGCTCTGTAGTAAACTACAAATATAATTTAGAGGCATCTAATTTTCAAATATTTTCGAGGCAAAGACCACTTAAAATATCTTATATAATAGGTATTTACTACTTTTTTAAATCCAAGTTAAGACAACTTTAAATCGTTTATAAGGATATTCAAATTTAAAACATATCTGGAGGAGAACCATTTTAAATAGCTTCTAGAGGTAACCAAATTTTAAAAGGTTTATGGGCAGGCCCACTCCAAATAACTTATAAATATTAATATTTTAAAAAAAATCAGGTTAGGCCGCTCCAAATATATTCTAGGGGTATCACGGTTTTCAAACATCTGCTGAGGAAAGGTCCCCAGGCTCCCCTCAACTTGAGAGTCAAAGCTCCTAAAATATATATATTATTTTTTGCTAATTTAACTTTCTAGACTAATAATATTCCACCGCCACTGAAAGCGAGTAGGACAAAGAGAGGGGAGCTCGCCCTTTGCCCCTATTACGGTCCTGGTTTGAGCACCTCGCAGGCCTGTATTATTTTCTTAACGACCAGAATAATTTTCATCGATATAGGGTTTTTATCACTGCTCTTAGTACCTGTTCAGGTGTAGGCATCTATGATAATTACTAAAATGGGATAGGTATGAATAGAGACTTATCTTAGAGTTAATCTTCCCGCATTTGCATGAAAGGAAAGCAGGTAGACACTTAGGGAAAACAAGCCTCAGATGACCCAACCAGGATTCAAATACTAATACCTACATCATCAAAAACGCAGTCTGACACAATAGTGATGCCCTAGAACAGTGATAGTATACGTGAAGATATCTTAAAAGAAACATAAATTTAAAAATAGGTATGCATATAAACATATAATCTTCTCAATTAAAACTTATTCTTAATAAATTATATTTATACCATATATATATATTTATATATATTGTGTGTGTGTTTTTAAATTATAGAATATGTAAAACTTGAATTATGAACCAACAACTTTGAGGGCACAAACTTGAAGAAAAATTATGTCTAGGCTATGTTATCAAAAAAGGATGAATACCAATGTCTTAGACCATTCAGCCACTGAAGTGTGTTCAATGATATTCATGTCAGTCGTGAAGTGTACATGTTTATGACGGCACTACCCAAGACAAAGAACCCGATCCAAATTGCAAGGATGTTATCGGTGAGGGGGTAGGGCCGATGCCTTTAGGGGTGTATACGCCGGACCATAGATTATCAGTGACGTGTGGAACTATGAGGTCACCCAAAAGCTACGAGAATGCTCCAAACTAAAGTGTAAATAAGAAACACAACCCGCTTCGTTGGCTGCATGGTTTAAGGTACTACTCATGTGTTATACCAGACTGTCGATGATGGGGAGCAAGAGGTTCAAATCTCGGCCGGGGTTTTTTCCAAAATGGTTTTCCACCTCTCTCTCCTCTCTCTCTCTCCTCTCACTCTCTCTCTCTCTCTCTCTCTCTCTCTCTCTCTCTCTCTCCTCTCTCTCCTCTCTCTCTCCTCTCTCTCTCTCTCTCTCTCTCTCTCTCTCTCTCTCTCCTCTCCGATGCTGTTACATTTCCTCTAAATATAGCCTTCCTCGTCCCTATAACACACACAAGCGTATAACCCAAGCTAGTATTAGAACGCAATGCTAAAAAAAAACCTGTGCCTCGTGCTCTGTCAACCTTTGCCAATTAGTTGATTATTCGTAGTGAGATTGATTTTCTGATGTAGGGGAGCGTAAATAACCCTCACCTAAAGTGTATTTTGAAATTATTTATTGCGGACAAAGAAAAATAAATGTCTGCTAACTGCTAAGAATCTAGAATCCCAACGGTGGCCCGTAACATATAATCCAAATCATGCTATTCTAGGTTTTCTGAGATTAGTTTATTGTTGATGGGGAGCCTCAGGGTTCAAATCTCTTTCAAGTGTACTGAGTTTTTGTTTTCCTAAATGGTTTTCTACTCTGACTTATGCAAACATTGGTACATTTTTATAAATTATGCTTACTGCATCCTTGTCACATTAGTATAGATATGCGAATAACCAGGATAGGTAGTGAGACGTGAAACATAGAAAGTATGTTAAGCAAACAGCATAAGTTCACCTAAAATTACTTACCTACCGTTCCAAAGTTTAAAGAACCCTAAATCAAATAGTACACATACTAAAACCTTGCTCAGACAAAATATTGGATCGTTTGCGAGTGAGAAGTTGTGAATCGAATCATGACCGGGATTTTTAGATATGGTTTTTACTACTTATTTCCACGCTGATTCGGGTGCATTTAATCTAAACTAACTTGCTCATCTCTACCACAAAATCAAATATTAAATAACCTATCTGTTAAAATCATGAACTAAAAACCACTTAATTATTAATATAATGTAATATTACTTAACGCCACCTAACTAAAACTATGTTAGCCTAGATATGTTAACACATTTCAACCAAAATTATCACAATCCAACTTCAACCAACCGTCAATTTTTAACTTAGCCTAACCTATGATAAAACAAGCAAATTTTTACATCTGTTTTATGAATATATTGATTGAATTGTATGTATAAAATAATAATTTCATTACGTGTGGCTGTCCAAACTTCTTTGAAAATATTGTTTCCTTTGTATATAGAGTTAAAATTGTAAATTCAGGTAATCAAGACAATTTCGGTGATGTTTTAGCAGTAGGCTCGAGAGCCGCTCGACCATACTTTTGAATTAAAAAAAGATTTTTGTTGGTACATGAATTTTTAAGCTAAATGGCCATTTGTGACCGTAAAATTGTTCAACAGGGGCATAATTGAATGCTAAAGTATAAGTTTGTTTTTGCACTGCAGCTTACTACCACTTATGGGCTTAGACTTAGTTAGGTAGAATTAAGAAATAGTCTACCCACTTTTGCGTGTAGGGAAACTGGGAAACATTTTTGAAGCCCGATCTCCCATCATCGGTAAATCCTTATTCAAACAATCGATCTCTAAACACCTTTCATTTAGGAAAATGTGTAAGAATCTTTAAAGAGTCCACTCGCGCTTCAACTTTCTTTAAAGTTTGCCTGAAATATTGGAGAACTTTACATGGATATTTTTTTAATAAAAAACAATTATCGTACAAACTAATTTAAACTGACAAAAACTAACTTTATGATTAAACAGTACTATAAACATTTCTTAATACGGGAAATTTAAGTATAATGGCACGGTCGGATTTTGGGGCAAGGCTGCAGCAGGCAAATCCTGGCGACTATAAAGTTCTAGAACTAACTAACGTCAACCTTGTGGTCGAAAAAATTAGCAGCTTTGATTCACAACAGGCTTAACCTTTTGGTGTCTTAATCACAAGTATGGCCATTCCCTAACGCATGTAATTAGTTAATTGAAATCAAAATTAAATAATAGGAATATTTATATAGTGAAAACAGGTGTATATTCTTTTTAAACAATTAACATCTAAATATGTCCCGGCACAGATTTAACTGATTGCCAAACCCTTCCTTCCCCTCTGACAATACGTGTATTAATCATAAATTGTGAATGTATGGAATGCCAGGTCTCCAACGTGGTTCGGATTCCACGTTAAACTGTAGGTTCTCCATTTCATCTCACAATAACCCTACCATTACACATTAGCGTAAGTGCGTATAACCCGAACGGGTAGTAAGACGCGGAGCTAATAATAATATAATAATAATAATAATAATATATAAATATGGATCACAGGTGCACATAGAAAGAAATGTCATTCCTTTATTAACCTTTTGAATTGAATAAACATAAGGGAGTTTGTGACAAATGAATGAGTAAAACGTCATTAAATAAATTAATACAGATAAATACGCCTTACACTTTGGTTGGCTTCTTTCTGAAGATTTTTCCTAAATGTTCTCCTATTTTCTCGCCTTGTAAGTATAGATATTTTCCCTATACATTCTAGCTTTATCATATCTACTTCATTAGCGCAAATAAAATGCTTATAGCTCATTTAAGTAGTGAGGTTGGGCGGAAATAAATTATACACATTCCTAGAGTAGGTTATACCTTCAAACCAGATTCGACTTAATTACTCGTTCCTTTCCTCTAAGTAGGTCAATCGTAATGTAGGTTTTCAAAACTACCCACAAAGTAGCTCCACAAACTTTGAGGAGATACCATGGTGACATCAGTTTTTGTCGATACAAAAACAATTTTGCTATAGGTCGATGAACATTTTACCAAATCATTTCGTAACCTTTTTTTAAAGGGAAGGAATAAGTGAGGGGAAGACCTATAACAGTAGGTATTTCTATAGAGTGAGATACTTTTAAATATATACGTACAATTTTTATTTGCTTTCTCATTATTTTATCATGACAAGAAAACACATAAGAGGTATCATTCACCAAAATATAGAACTTTAAACTTTCTCTACCTGAACAATGATATGTTTCATGTGGGGAATTAAAAGAACGCGTGTTGAGTTCGATATTTTTATATTTTTAATGTTATTTTTCTATTTGATGTCTTTTATTTCCGAACATCCGTTGCTTTGTGTAAATTGATCACTCCAGCATGTCCTATCCGAAGATTTGTTTTTATATACTAAAACTCATGGTATTTCATGTCCCTTTAATCGAGTCTTTTATACTATTTAATGAGCAATTTCTTCAGATGATGTGATCTTTATTAGTAGAATGTATTTCTTTCCATTTACTCTTCTTAGAACTTCATTATTCACCCGATTTTTCAGCTTAATCGTCTCTATTTCCTCAAGTAGCACATATCAAAGATTTCAAAAAATCATTTACTCTCCTTTCTTTGATGTCAGTGAAATTAACCACCAATGCGCCCTGACCTCTGCTTCCTCCTTATGAACTGAAGTCACCCTACGGCTAAAAGCTAGAGACCACTACTAGCCTAAAAGAGGGTGGTCGGGACTTAAGGTAAAGATTACAGTGTACCGTTACAACAAATAGTAAAACATTTTCAAGTTAAAGAAATATTTGAATTATTTATTCAATGTAAATAAAAGAGGTAAAAAAACAAATTCCATGGCCCTACAAGTCAAACTGAAGAGTGTTGGAAAACAAATAAATCAAGACTGAGTCTGCACTTGCGCAGTGCGTTTGAGAGTATATTTAAATCTCTCAAGGTAAATTATTATTTTATTTGAACAAGTCTGGAAGAGACCAACAATATTAACAAAAGTTGGTATTATAAAAAATAATTTAAAGAATCTTTCTTAAATGATTTACAAATCATCTAAATCACTACAGTGAATTTGGACGAAACAAATTTAAGATCAAAATTTAAATTTAAATATCGAATCAGATATTTATTAAAAATATAATTACTAAACCTTACGATGATTACAAAGAGCTTAATGTGTGGCCTAAGGGAGCACGAGTAACTTTACAGCTTTATAGCATTATATTCTATTGGCCAAAATAATTCAAATATATCTTCCATAGCAACATAGAGTTTAATTTTTTACATATGTTAATATCAACAGATCTTTATAATCTGTCAAGGGTTCCTGGAGTTTTGTCAAAACATTTTAAATAAAGAGAAATGTTTTGACAAAATTCCAGGGCACCCTTGATAGACATTAGAGATCTGATGATATTAGTATATGCAGAAAACCAAGTTCTATGTTGCTACTGGAGAAATATTCGATTTATTTTGTCCGACAAATTTTAATTCTATATAAACTGTAAAAATACTTGAGCTCACTTCAGGCGCACCTTAAAGAGCCTCTTTTAAATGGATTACAACGCGTCTGATTCACCACTGTGAATACATAAAAAACAAATTTAAATTGTATGATCAAATTTAAATTTAATTATAGAATCGGGCATTTTTTTTATTATTAGCACAAAGGTATTACTTCTTGACTAAAACTAAAACCTTCGTGGAACTATTACGCTTGACACTTTTGAAGAATTCGACAAAATTTCTACATTTTAATATTCAATATTAAAATAGAAAACAAATTATTGTTACATTAGAATACTTGTAATTTATCACTAACTGAAATGGTGTAGTTTAAAGTCAAAACCTTATTAGTCAACAAAAACAAGTTATTTTAATATTTACTCCAAAGAAGATACGGCTACAAAAATAACCTATAAAAGAAACATTATCAAATGAGAGGATTTAAACAACTACTGGTAACCACACGAGCAATAAAAATTAATATTTAAACTACAAAATTTCAAGACAGAAAAAAATCAAAAAAATATGGCTACCCGAACATTTCAAAATATTAAAAAGATGCTAGCGCCCAGATGGCAATAGGAAACATTAAGTGTTCCATAACAAAATTTACTTTCAAAAATATAACCTTTAGCAAAAAAATTGCAGATGCTTATACTGCATGATTTCAACTATATATTAAACCTAAGTGTTCAAGATAATCAATCCTATAGTTGTAATATTAATATTTTATATAATCAATAATATATATATATATATTCATTCTGGCTCTATTATGTTCTAGTCCCGAATAGGACTTCTCGGGGAAGTGCCGGATTTAATAGTCCTCGATGTTAGCTGAACGCTAGCTATATATAGGTCTAGTTGATGGATTTGTAGGTGGGAAATTTTCTTATTAGGAAATTGATTAATAGTAGTATAACGTCACATGCCAAGCAGCTGGTGGATATGCTACGTCTCTTAAGTTACGTCTGACAGTCTCTTGGTGTATTGTAGCACGAACAGACACGAACCCCAGAAACATGGTGAGCGGCTGCAGACTCTAGCTACGTTCTTTTGGTCACGTAAACCAGTTCAAGAACACGATAGGTCCTCCTATAGCTCAGCCGGCCCAATCAGAGCATTTCTGGATCCCTCTATTGGAACGTCTTGTTGCTGCATTATCCATAGTTTGCTTAGAACTTCTCTTCATTCTATAATTTAGTGTGAACAGGCTGGTTATGAAAGTCACGCTAATCCGGAATATACGAGTGAGTAGATCACCTATATTAGACATACTAGGATTGTGATATTTGATAATGTTGGATGTCTACGAGTATAAGTTTATTTGGGGTGGCAGTATGCTAGCTAGTCTTGCTAGTATTTATATTGCAAGATGTCTATATGATAGACTTATTTAGAGCGGGTAGTAACATTGTGATATAAGCATTAAAAGCTAATGGTACACTTCAGCTCCCAGAATTTTCGTCTTGTTTTCAAATCATCTAATCTTTGAATCCTTATTTTTTCTAATCTTCTCTTTCCGTCAATCTTTCCTTCTAAGACGTCGCACAGAAGATAGTTTATTCTAAGAATGTGTTCACTCCAGTTTGTTTTGCACTGAAAAATCACATACAAATTGTTCTCTTCCCACCCACTCTTCTTAGGACTTCTTCATTTGTTACCCTGTCTGTCCACCTGACTTAAGAGTCCTCTCCAGCACCACATTTCAAAGATCTCAAAGTATTAATTTTCCATCTACTTAATAGTCCAAATTTCTTATCCATTTGATTTTCTATAACTTAATTTACGTTTTCCAAAAAGGCGTTTTGGTATAAAATAGAATAAAAAATATGGGCTTCAACTCACTCTCCCTTTCAACCGACCTTAAAATTCATCCTTATACAGTTCCTTAGTAATAAAATAGTTTTTATTGCTAATTATTAATCAGGAAATGTCATTAACGTGTAGTGATGATTACATAGACTGTAACAACACAAATTAACTAGTTAGCTGTTTTTAGAACATAATAGGTATACTATGATTAATCATTACCGGCATCGGATCGTACTTAAAATATGTTTTAACTCAAACTGCCCCCAAAAGCTTTACCTGTCAAGTTAATAGTACTGACTTATTGTAAATTAATTTAATATCTAGTTTATAGTAAACGTCTTACTACTCGTTAGGGTTATAAGAGCACATTATCAATTACTTTCATGGAATTTGTATGATGAAGGTATAATTCTAGATAAAATAGACCTGTATTAGAGTGGATGTGGTGTGGTAAATAATTTAAGAAACCCTGATTATAAATGGCCGGGAATCAAACCCTGAAATGCTCACTACAGGAAAGTAAACTAAATGAGCTTGACATTTAGACCATGTGGCAACCCCTTCACCTCTAATTTAGACCACATGTCCACCATCGTGAGTACTACTGCCTAGATTTAAACCCCAAAATTCGTAAATTGAAAAATGATTCTTAGACAAGGGAATCGAACCTGAGGACCTTGATTTAGCACGCAAATGTTCTACGACTGTGCTATCAAGGATTCATCCCATGATAAGGGCCACTCTTCAGTTATAGTTAAATGCAGAGTCTATTATTGACGTGTGTAAATCACAGCTACTTACTACCTTTGATAGCTCAGTGAGTTTTGCCATGCAAGTCCAGGGCCCTGGGTCCATCTCCCATGTACAGGTTTTATTTTTATATTTACAAATATGATACCAATTAATTAACGTACAAACGTAGGTATTTGTCCAAACCAAATGATAAAAACTAACTTGGTCCAAGTAAACAATAACTTATCAATGTATTGAACTAGTATCTCACTGGTTCCTCCATAATAATGTTTTAGGTACGAAAAATTCCCTGCTGGAGCCGAGCGTTTGCATCAATCTGTGTTTGATTACAGCGTAGTGTCTCGTTAGTTGAGATTGGTGGACTGCCGTCCGTCACAACAACTTCTAGATTTTAGTTGAGCCACTCAGTGAAAAAAATTGCATCGAAATGTATTTCGTCATGGGATTTATTGAAAACGCGATGAAAACCTCTAACGGGTTCGTCTTCTTTTATATAAATAAATACAAATATACATAGGTATAATTTAATAGATTGAAATCTACTACAGTATAATGCAAAACCAATTATAAATTATGACCATGCATCACATGCCTATCAACTCTGTGATAAAGTCGGCTTGAAATCATAAATTTACATGAACACTATTGCACGTGGATAATTTATGATTAAACATTAATAGAAATAAAGAGTTAATAGCTAATCCTAATACAGAACATTGATGAAATATTAAATTAGATTTAGATAAAAACCGCGTTAAAAAGGGCCGTTGATAATTTTATAATGGCTTCACGGATAAGCACTGTGGGCAAATCTTTATTCTGTCTTAATAGGACATACTGTAATTATTAACAAGAAGCTCTGTCGCTTTGTTCCCCATCGTCACCTACGGAAATTGTTGAGTAATCATTCGAATACTAATGCACTGCACACATTTCTGGCATATCTGGGCCTTTTATTTTCCATTATACTCCCATACCTCACACGAACCGGAAATTGGGTTGGACCTGCTATGATGAACGCTCTTAAGTTGTATGTTTGCTTGCCTTTATATTTACATGATTGGTTTAGGGGTGAGGAAAGTTAAATTCAGAATAAAAATTACCCACATCTGTGAGAAAGAAGATTGGTAAACCATTTAATTTTTTTTAAAAAAAGCATCTTCGTTAAATCTAAGCTGGATCTGCACTACAATATCCTCTTCGTCTGCAATCCAGTCTATTGCGAGAGTAACGCCTAAGAACATAGAACCACTAAACGGGCTTAGAGCATAGTACATATAGTAGATCCCCCCCCCCCCCGATACTCCCACTTTAGGGTGGAAGTGTTCGATTCTCTGGATGAACTGTTGGTACTTTTACCAATAGAGGCGTTTACATCATCTCTAGATCATTTATGTAAAATTTATTTGAAATTCTTCACCCTAAATCTGTATTATTATAATAGTATAGTCTGCGCATAGCCAAAGCGATCAGTAAGATGCACTGCAAAACTATATATATATATATTATTTATATGTTAATTATATTAATATATATTTGTATGTATATCTATTTATATTTACTTTCTCGCTATCTCACAAGTAGAGAAATTATTGTGATCGTCAAAAAAATTGAACTCAAGATTTTGATGAATCTTGACGTTTCATGACCCCCCGAATCCAAAAAAGTGGTTTTTGAATTTGCCATATGTCTGTCTGTCTGTCTGTACCTCCAACTAGAGCCTAAACTATTTTACCGATCTGGCTAAAACTTGGTATATAGGATTTTCATAAGATTGCTGCGATGAGTTTTTGGAATTGCATATCCAACCCTAAAATTAAGGGTAGTTTACTGAGGGGCAAAAAGAGATAAAGTCGATTTTCTCAAAATCGGCTATAACGATTTTGATTAAAATTTGTATCTGGGCGTTGATTAAGACTATAAATAAACTGACTATTTTCATTTTCCCGTGAAAATGACTTTTAGGATATTATACAGAAGCCGAAATTTACGTATCTCTGCAACTATTTGAGATACTAAATAACTTATTGCAAAATTGTAGTACTATTAAAAATTAAAAAACTTTTATATGTAATTTATTTTTATAAAACCAACAGTTTCTTAGCTATTGACATTAATACAATTTTGTGAGCTTTAGTTGTAAAGATATACTACTTGAGTTTTAACGCAATAATTCTCCAAGGCAATAGAGTAATTACATATAAGTAAGTCTCTCAAAAAGTTTATATTATTTTTCTTAAACCTCTCAGGATAAATGTTTGGACAACAATGATCTACCTCCTTCATTTTAGACTCAATAGTTAATATTTACATTTTTTATCGCTAAAAATTTATAAATGAGGAATTTAATAGCAGTGTGATGACATGAAGATGTGAAACACCTAATAAAATGTCAAAAGATTTAACCTAAAGTCAAAATTTTAATACGAAGTGTTGACCCTTGTGAACCCAATATTGATATTTTTATCGGTACAAACATACCATTGAGGACATTATTTATTTAAAAATAAAATTATAAAATTTAAAACTGTCACTCAATAAATGTTTTACATAGGAATAGTGCAATTTATTCTTGAGTTTGCAAGTGTATATTATTTTGATTCACAAATTTTTTTACGAGTTTTGAGTAAATATTTCGATTTCTCCGTACCATTTATTATTAATATGTATTAATTTTATTTCATATAAATTCCCAGACACTTAATAGTCTTTATTTTGACTGCGTTCTAGTAAATTTATTTTTATGACTATCTTAAATCTGGCGTTGCTGTCGAGTCAAACACTTTGACCAAAACGTCGGGTGTAGTTTTATATAATATTTTATTTCTTAGAAGAGGTTATCTTTGCGATGAGAACATAATCTGTCAGAAGTGACAGGGCAGGACGCTTCTTATTCTATCCGCTCAGCATCCCGTTGTGCTCCAGTTCGCAGAGTCGTAGTGGCGCGCGCATCTTGATGTGAAATCGTACGTCAGACCATTATATCGAAACAACAACAACAACAACAAAAAGATTCATCCAACGGTGCGTGGTATGATACGTTCTTCTAGTTTCTTTATTTTGTTTATACTTACAACCGATGTACTTGTCGTGATGAAATAAGTTTACGAAATATTTGTTTTACGTTTGAGATACATTTTTAAAACATTTTATTATTTTTATTATTTTTTGTTCTGTACGATTTTAAATTGAATTTTTTTCCTTTGGGAAGTATAACAAAAATTTATCATTTTTAATAAATAAGGTTGGTTTACGGTAATGCTAGGGGAGTAAAAAGGTTATTTCTGTGTTCATATAGATGAGGTACTGAGGGTGGTTTTATCTTAAATAGTTTCCACCCCTCTCTCCAACAAAAGGCGTATATTTCTTTTAAGTTGGTTGTTTATCATCTTTGCCACATTAGTGTAAATAAATGCGGATAATCCAGACGGGTAGTAAAACGTAAACGTGTGAAAAGAATTCTGCATTTATATTTTTAAATCATAGAGAAAGGTATTGCAAGAAACTGCTGATAAATATTTTGTTGGAAATATTATAATTGGATCTGACTAAACACTTAATCAATAATTATGATGATAACTTGAAATTACCTGCTAAATTGAATAGACAAATGAATACTTAGTTTGACACCTTACTTTTAAGCTCCAATTAACGGGTAGTTAGTTCACCTCTCTTCCACACCAAAATAAAGACTTTTTTTAAAAGTAACTAACATATTTACTAAAACTAAAATTTAAGGTTAAAAATTAAGTTAATCTTAAAAAAATCTATATTTGAAAAATATATTGATTATCATGGTTTAAATAGAGGTTTAATAAATATTTTTGAATCTCCAACCGAAAAAATGGCATGACAGAATCTTCCAAAATTTCTCATAGTAGAAAAACATTTTAAATAATATAATTGATCAAGAAAATTTTTATTTTTATTTTCTATCATTTATTTATGAACTACTCCCAAATTATTTAGGTTTGTAAAGATAAAGATAAATATTTTGTTAATCAGGAAAAACCCTTTCCATAAACCATTTAAAGCTAAATATTAACGGCAAGTTTCGAAAAGTGTCAAACCTTCTAAAATGTATGATACGTCAACATGTATATCAACAATATCCCTAAATTAAATATAATGTAAAATTGGTCCCCAGATAGCGATTTTGAACAAAATTGTTATTTATTTTAAAACCATATTTTTCTCCTGGGTATTGGGTACTAGGTTCGATACCCGGCATGTTCAAAAAATATATTTTGTTTGGTATCTCCTTTCATAGTAAGGAATTAACAACCGAGGGTTTGATGTTTTGTTTGTTTTACATTTAAGTTAGTTTATAAGTCGTATGCTGATATAATTAGTCGGCTTAGAAAGTGCATCTCAAATAACTCAAATAAATTTTTTTTTAATGTTTAAATATCTATACATATTTTTCAAAAATTAGTCATCAGTAAATTAATATCTAATGATATTTTTTAATGAAAAAAAAAACATAGCCTACGTAAAATAATATATGTAGTAAAAACCTTACCAGATATTAATTTTGAAAAAATTGTTATAAACTTTTTTAAATATTTCAAATTTTTAATAAATGGTATAGTGCACCCCTGGACTTTCTCTCTTTTTTACCTTAAAAATATCAAATTGACCCATTTTTAGCAAATTTTAGCAGCCCCCAAACTATACCAAAACGTAGCTTTCAACATCTGGTTGCACATTTTATTATAGTTCATCGTTTTACTATTTGGAACTAATTATGGCAATCACTCTTAATGGGATATAGATTATGAAGATTGAAGCTAGAAAAAATATAACCACATTGCTCAGTTAGTAGTGTGTCTGTCTACTGAGTTAAGGGTTCCGGGTTCGATTCCCGGCATGGCCAAAAAAATTATCACAGGTGAAATGTGGGTTTACCCTTTCATAGTGATGAATTAACGACTGGTGACTAGATGATGGACCTGTCCTTGATTCATGTTAGTTTATATGGCATATGAAGCTACGACGGTTCTAAAAAGTCGGTAGTGGAAAATACATGGCTTGAATAAAAAACTGACAAAGATCATAAACTGGAAACGGTAGAGGTGGTTAAAAAATGTGTAGAGGGAGAGTGGGTGATCATTTTGTAAAGAATACTTTAGAACTAAAGGCCGGAATTCGAATTTCAACCTCTTCATCAGGGGTAAACCAGATCAGACAAGGTTAAAACTACAAAAGGGGTGATTTGAGTTCTAAATAAGTGGAACATTATTCCATATTTATAAAATGAAGAGCTTGTTTGTATGTATGTCTTTCATAAGCGTTACGTAATATCTACCACATGCAGAGGGCTTAAATATTGATAAAAAATTAGTGGCCCCTGCACCAAGCATGAGCTTTAAAATATTAACAACATTTTTAAAATTAATTAAAATCCGAAAAAATGAAGAAATATTAAACTCGTGCGATAGTAATTTATTTCATACAGTTGTGCAATGCGGGCTTTTGTTGCCTCTGTGCACGAACATGTGTAGGCGTACCTGGAAGTCAAAATTTTAAGATTTTATAGAATGTATTTTTTACCTTTTTTATAAATCTCACCCATTTTATTATTTCTACCATTTTTACTCTTTATTACATGTTTGCCCTTTTTTTTCTTTTTTTCTCTCTTTTTAACCTTTTAATCCTCCTTACATATCTTTTTTATAATAATTGGACAATTTAGCTTTTAACCCTTTTCACCCTTTTATCACTTTTTAACCTATTTAATTATTTTTTCTATTTTCCTTTAAATTTTTATTTTTTATTATTTAGCACCGCGTCTTACTACCCGTTCGGGCTATACGCTTAAGTACTAATTACGCTAATAGATTAGGAATTGGGAAGGTTTAATTAAAGGAAGTGAACGCGCATTTGCGTGGAGGGAGAGTTGAAAACCATTTAGGATAAACCACCCCCAGTTCACCCGACCGAGATTCTAACCCGGATCTCCCCATCCTCAGCAGTCGGGCTCAACACGACTAGCGCGTTAGTCAACTACGCCACCGAGGCGGGTATTTTCCTTTAAAATATATCTTCCGGCCAGTGCTAGGTATTTCAGCTAAACCTTAATGATCATCCGAGTGCTGTCGGAACATTGCTAGGAACTCCTTCCTTTTACTTAACTGGTAAAATACATGTTCATTTTGCTTCCCACGCCAGGTAATTAGCTGAACACTGTAGGGGGCATGGATTCAAAGTCGATTTCCCCTACCCATACTCAAACCTATAAACCCCCCCCCCCCCCCCTCTTCAAAACCTATCCTCATGTGCTATTATGAAACCACAAAGTACTGGATTGTACTCGTAACTTTTGCTCAGAATGTCTTTGACACAGCTCAACCCCAATGTTGATGCTAGACCTTAGCAAGAAAAACGTCCTAAGTCCACTTATTTATGTCCTGATTGAGAAATCATTGTCCCCTATATACAAATGTTAACCAAATAACGTGGATTTTGAGAAAATCATTTTCTCTTCCCCCTCCCCCTCCCCCTTTAGTAAACTACCCTTAATTTTATTATTGGATTATCTAACTTCAATAAATCATTGGGGAAATCTTATAAACCCTAGAAAACAAGTTTTAACCCAATCGGTAAAATGGTTTTTGTTCTAAGCCGAGATACAAACAGTCAAATAAAGAAGCATTGTGAAAACCACCTTTTCATTCATGAAAATTCGACATTTATCAAAGTCTTAGAGTTCAATAATTTTTACGATCACAATACTGCTTTCTCCAAAGGTTAAGTTAAAGTAATAATTGGTATGTGTTTATCAGGTTTTATTTATTACACTGCGTCTCTTTCTTAAAATCTGTCTGGATGATCCTCATTTAATCATACTACATATTTAGGAATGAGGAAGGTATTATTTATAGTAAGTGTACCTGTATTTGTGTTGTGGGAATGTGAGAAACCACTTATAATAAACCACCCCAAATGTCCTCGGATGGGATTTGAACCACGACCTTTCCACTAAATAGGGTTAGTAGTAATTCGAGTCTAAGAGCGTTTGAAGTTATATTCACTGGCTTGAATTTTTATACGCATCCATCTAATAAATAAACTGGAACAGTGCTTTCCAATTAAAAAGCATCATGATCCACCTGAATTTAAATATTATCATGGTGTTTATTTTGTTAATAAATTTTAGGCCTGTCTATGACAGGTTGATTATATTTTATTCATCAACAAAATCTAACCTAAAATTGATAAGCTCATGTAAAATTAGTTTTTTTTTTGGAAAAAGTATATTTCTCTCGAAGGAGTTGATAGATAAAATGTATGAACTAAATTAATTATATTTTTATTAGATTAATTAAAAACGTTTATACGAAAAGGCCATGTACAACTGGCCATGCCTGAAAACATGCTTAGGAAGATAGATATCAACCATCTTCAAGGTTTGACCTTGTAGCTATTTAATAATAACTAAGAACACAAGTGTAATAGGGAAATACCTCAGTCTCAAATTAAAGGGGATGACAGGGTCTATAGGTGGCAAATCGAATGTGGGCGAGAAATACACATTCCCTTGAGGTCTACCTGTAAAGATTGTTGCATGGATTATAAATTTTTATTCAATTTTGACACTACTAGGTAGTTTCGTTAAATAGGCTCAGTTTAGGGAACTACTTAAGGAGCATTGTACTGCCCATTTTTAGGTTGAACATGTGTGGTGGTATTTATAAGGGCGTCAAACCATTTAAAACTCTACGGGATAGTTTTCTTTTCCCCACTCATACTTATAGTTGACTGAGCTCACACTAATGTAACGATGGATCTCTCATTATCATATACTAAATATTTACTCATTTATTGCTTTTTGTTTATCCTTAAAGCATAGAAACTTGCCACCCATATTTACTCTTTTTAGCAGGTATGTCAAACTTGCGGCTCTATCCATAATTTTCTACGGCCCGTAGACCTTAAGGTGTAGTACATACAGTACAATGTACTTCACATTTTATAGTAGAAAAGTGATTTTTAGGTTTTAAATTTAATTCTTTCTACTTCGGTGGCTATATGATCTAAGACTTCACTCTCTTGTTTGACTGGCCTACCAATGAAAGGGAGATCGGTGCCTGAATTCTGGTCGGGTGTATTGATGATGGTTTTACAAAATGGTTTCCCACTCTCCCTCCACGCAAATGCGTGTATACTTAATTCATAAGCGTAATTAGTATATATGCGTATAGCATGAACAAGTATTAAGACGCTGTGCTGAATAAATAAATGGTATGGAACTCCGCACGGACTTTCTAGATCTATTGTTTGAAAATGGTTTATAAATTGCACTATACTATGTAAAACCTTTTTATTTTTAGTCCCTGTTTTAAATTTTATCATGAAAACGAATTTTTGGTTACTTACAGAGGCAGAAACTTCCGTATCACCGCAACTATTTGAGATACTAAATAACTTTTCATTGCAAAATTTTAGTACTATTAAAAATAGAAAACTTGTATATGAAATATATTTTTATAAAACCAACAGTTTCTTAGATATTGACCAATTCTGTGAGCTTTAGTTGTATTAAGATACTACTTAAGTTTTAATGCAATAATTCTCCAATGTCATAGAGTGATAAGATATAAGTGTCTAAAAGTTTGTTGTTTTTCCTTAAACCTCTTCGGAGAAATGTTTGTACAATAAAGATCTATATCCATTTTAGACTCAATAGTCAATATTTACATTTTTTATTGGTCAAAATTTTTAAATGAGGAATTAAATAGATATGCGATTGCATGAAGATTTGCAACAAATTATAAAATGTCGACAATTTTAACCGGAAGTGGAATTTTAATACGAAGTGCTGACCCTTGTGGACCCAACATTGATCTTTTTTATCGGTCCAAACATAAAATGGGGACATTAATTCTTTAAAAGCAAAATTGTAAAATTTAAAACCGGGACTGTAAAAAAATGTTTTTGTACATAAGTATAGTGAATTTATGCTTGGGTTCGCTAGTGTATAATTTTTCGTTTCACATACATTATTAGTTTTGAGTAAATATCTCCATTTTCAAACAATAGAGCTAGAAAGTCTGTGCGGAGTACTATACCATTTATTTTATTAAGTGATAAAAACGTCCACGAAGTATTTTGAGACAGATATCGCGTTTCACATTATTCTATCATGCATCGACGGCAGTACAAACAGTGTGAGAGTTTTTACCTACTGTATCTCACAAACTAAATATAAGACAGCGTTAGTTATATTACATTTACTGCTTGTTTTGTTATAAAACACGGTTTGAAGAGGAGTTGTGAGAATTTGTATTCATCTTGTATAGTCTTAGGGATCAAAAGATCTCCCAGTAGGGCCTATATTCATCTCCAAGTAATAACTATGCATATAGCTTGACCCCACCTGAATATAAATCAATAAAATATCTTGTGAGGGGATGGTCGACGGTTTCATACAATGGGGTTTTAACCATCTAGCCCACAGCACAAGGCTTGTTTTAATCAAAAATATATCAATTTAAAATAATTCAATTTCTATTGTATGTATTTACTATAGTATACATAAAAATAAGATTCAATAAAGTTATGTAGTGTACAAATGGTATTTTACGTGCATGAATTAATTTGTGAAGCGATGTATACCGGTTTTTTTATTTGAGTTAACTCAAAATTCTGAGTGTTTCTATAACAAAACAAATGTAAAATGAACTAATCAAAAGAGAACAGCTATTTATGAAACGGATTTATATATGTTGATATAGAATAAAATAAGAAATGTAATTAACTTTCAAAAAAGTATTCTTTGGAAAACTATTGGCAATTTGATTTATTTTTTAGGAAACTCCTATCACAAAATACAATAACTACAAAATAATAATTAAGCTTTATAAAAATGTAACACTTTATTTTTTGTAAAAAAATTATAGTATTGTCACATTATAACATTATTTAAGTATGGTCTACACATAAAAACAAAATTTAGTGGGTATGAAAAATAAGAGGTAAACCAAAAATAAAATCTCAACGTTAATTTACTTGTCCAAATCCTAGTTATTGGTACCTAAAGTTTCAAATTAAATAAATTGAAATTGTTATAAGCTATTATTAAAACTAAAGTTGATCTTACATAAATCATTAAATTAAAACATATACGTAAAAAATTGATTGAAACTATATCCTTAGTCTTTGTTGGTCCCCTGCTCCTTAGGTATATGTAGAAATACAAGTAGGGTTGATTTTGATCCGCATTATTTCATTCCTTTCGTATCTTCTACAATTTGGACATAGAACTTACTTTTGTTAGTTCCATTATTTCGTTTCTTTTGCGCATTGCATCTTACTCTCTCTCTCTGGGCTATCCACATATTAACACTAAATAGGGCAGGAAAGTAAAAGTAAGTGTGTAAAACCATTTAGACAAAAAACCACCTTAATACGTCCCACCGAGATTAAAACCCAAACCTCTACGCTACCAATAATCCAATCTATTTTGGAAGTGGCAGCGTAGACCATTCGACCACCGATTTTGGTTGTTTCACTAAAAGATATTTCTTCGCCGTATTTTCAAAAGGTGTAAAAATTGATTTTTTTTTCAAGTTGTTTATATTATTTTTTTCCTTTGCAGTAAATGGTTTGATTCTCGTCCACCATAATTATTGGACCGCTCAAGTATTGCAAAAATAGAGAGAAATCGATAGGTTATTGAGCTAAGTATTTTCCCTATTTTCCCTTATTTTATTTCCTCAGTCATAAATTAGAGTTCGACAATATTATGTTAATATAACTTTCCAAAGATGTTTATATATTCATGTATACCTTTATGACAAGGTTTATGAAATATTTAATTACATAATATGTAATGAAAGAAGAATTTAAAAGGAAATGTACCATAATTAATCTGTAGAAAGTGTGGAAAGCTTTTGTTTGGTTTTTAAACTTGAGACAGACACGCTATCCAAACACATTAGCACTTATCTGATAAATATTAAGAAAAAACCATTTTATTATCAGCAATTGGATAAGAAGTAATATTTGCAAAAACATAACCAGAATTTGCCATCAAAAATGATAACGTATTTTGGGATGAGGGCTGGGTCACGGCTCTGGTTCAATTACGTTTGCACTCCCTTGATTCTAAAATGTTATATTTTTATTTAAATTGCAAGATTTACTGAACACTTTTTCTCTACAAGTTCAAATTTTTTGTCGTGAGACTAACCATTTTAAAAAAAAATCCTTGGAGGTCGTTGCTTTGATTCTGTTAGCCCCCTTGTAACCCTCCCTCAAAGGAATCCACTTGATGACCTAAAGATGTGTCTCACGTGGTTGTATTCTTTGAGTTAAAGTTTGCAATTAATATTATCTTCTTAGAAACATCTTACATAGCTTAATCCAAATTAATCCGATTAGCGTTAAAAGTTACTGAAATTAACCGAAGGATACAATTTGTGATAAAAGAAAAATGGTAAATTTGTGTCTGACTTAAATGTGTAGTTGTAATATGTTTTGTTTTTCCGATTAATACATCTGCTATGGGCATGGATTGATTATGTTTTTAAATTATCCATATTCCAGAGTTATTTAATAAAATTTAGCGAGATTACTAAGTGTAATAACCTAAGTGAACAGTAAGACTACTATTGGGGAAAAATATTTTCATTCTCTTGTTTTCCCATGTAACAAAGATGTTTCGTCGAGATTGCCAGTAGCTCCTTCTTATCCCAGCACGTCACCTCCAGACAGAAATCGAGGAGATTTTGCAACAGTTAAAGTTGAGAGAGAGAGACAGATAGTTTTTCTCCATAAGACCTGTAGTTTCCTCAGGGGTGAAATTCAGTGTAACAACTTGTATGCTTATCTCAATAATAGAGAATATCCAATAACCGTTTTCTCATATGCTTAACAGTGACTTGAGAGAAATATAATTTTCCCTTGCCAGTTTTGAATATAGATATAGCGCTAGTTAAATTTTTTATTCAAATTTTTGTTCTGTCTATCATTAATTGAATAAAGAGCTCTATAACTAAATGTGTAAATTATATAATGAATAAACTTTGCAAAATTTTAAATAAATAGACTTCTATTATATTTGTGTTTATATATTTTTTTAAATATATTTTCCCGAACCTGGTTTTACTACTCTTAACTAAGCTAGTGCGATATGAATAAGTGAGGATAAAATTTATAATAAATACACCCAAATTTTCCTGAAGGGAAAGTGGGAAACTGTATAGAAGAAATAGACCTCAGTAGGTTAGTTTAGGTTAGGTTAGGTCAGGATTTTAATACCGTTCTTTCCCTCCCCGGATAACTAAACATATGAGCTTGACGTTAAGTCCGCGTGTCCGACGAAGCAGCTGCTTGGAAATAAAATGTAAATACCTTTAACAAACATTTAATTGCAGTCATTTCTACCTAATTTGATAGTTTACTCGGGCTCTTTCTTGTTGATTATACGTTTACTATAATCTCACCTTGGCAAAGGTGTAAAACGTTAATTCCCTGGCGGGATTATTTCCAAAAACAAGACATTCGAAGTTCTTAGAGGCTTAACGCGACTGTGGTACTCTAATCCACCAAAAATGGGAAGGAATCGGGTTCCCTTTTCCCCGTGACGTCTGTTTGACTCTGACGTGATGTTCAGTGATGCCAAAGTCCCTGGAGAAAATCTCATTATCACCCTCTACTCAATACCCCCCGCAAGTTGGAAGACGATTACTGCACGTTCAAGCAAGTACAGGCGACTGGATAGCCAGCAGCCCTTAGGGGAAGAGAGCGGTGTAAGTTTATTAATGAGATTATTTGAGAGGGGTAGGCTACATTCCTGCGCTAGAAAAATTGTGTGTGTATTATTAAGGAATGAAATGATTGCATTATATGATATACACAAGGCGTCAAACCAAAATAATTATCGGTTTTGGTACCGTTTATTTCAGTAAACATTTTAAGTTTCCTGTTTTGGTTGTGATTAAAGAAAAATATTTCTATTCATTTTGGTTCTTAATTAGGTTTAGGTTATAATTCCAGTTATTTTGATCATTTATTCCATAGTTATACTAACATTATAAAATTCTAAATTAAAAAATACATTAAAAATAATTTACAAAAAAGTATCTTTATAAAAAAATACTAATGAATGCACCCAACTTCGACAAAAACTTTAGAAAAAAGGAAAATAAAGTATTTTAAAACAAATAATATTAAAGAAAGAAGGGCATATCAGACAGTTTTAAATAGGTATGTAACAACTTAAATATTTTGGCAATTGAAAAAGTATTGATAAATTAATTGAAATATAACTATAAACCAAACTGAATTACACTTAATTGTTTTTCCAATAATCAAATTGTTTATACTTGTATGATTAAGAAAATGCGACATTTAAGTCCTATGTCGTAAAAGTGAAAAATAAAAAATCACAACTTAAGTAAAAAATCATAGAATCAAAACGTGTCCTCTTTGTTCTTTATAAATATAATAAATAAGGAGAAAAATCCATATTTAAGGTCACCCACATTGGTAGTCACGTGGTACGTTTAATTTGGCTAGTCTAGTTTACTGGACACGGGAAGTTTGGTGTTTGATTTATGATTGGGAGACCTGGCGGTCTAGGGGTAAGGTGTCAGACTTCTGTGCTGGTGGCCGAGGTTCAATCCTCGGTCCTGGCACAGATTTATCTGATTTCCAAACCCTTCCTTCACCTTTGACAAGACATCTTGTGAATGTGGGGAATGCCAGGCCTCCACCGTGGTTCGGATTCTACATTAAACTGTAGGTCCTTCATTTCATCTCACAATCACCCTACCATTACACATTAGCGTAAGTGCGTATAACCCGAACGGGTAGTAAGACGCGGTGCTAATAATAATAATAATAATAATATGTTTGGATGTGCTGAAACTGGTTTTCCTCTATGTCTTAGTCCTGTGCTTTCACGCAATTGTGGTTATATTTTTATAAAGAATTATCTTATCTTACTCCATTAGTGTAAATATTCGTTGAACCATTAGGAGTAGTAAGAGGGGGTGAAAAACATGAATGGTTGTCAGAGTGGCTAGGAATTGATTAGATATTCTTGTGCTAATTACATGATATTTAAAAGGAAAATCTGATTTTGTGGCTAGTTTGTGGGCTCTTAAATAAATATATGGGTTAAAATTCCCAATAAATCATTTGGAAGTAACTTATTTTCTGTCGAAAATAGTTTTTCACGTCGCATTTTACAAGGAAAATATCAGTAATTATTCTTTTAATGTACTGTCATTGTACTAAATCAGAAGACTTTTTTTTAACAAATGCACACATTCAATAAAAATAGTAATCAACTCAATACATCTTTTAAGTATTCATAGCTACGAATATATATATATATATCATACATGGTGAGGCGTATTTCGTAGATACTGACAGTACCACATAAATATGTGAGAAAATATAAGATGAAAAACTCTTGGCAAAAAATCCGTTCTTCCTATAACTTTTGAGAAAAACGACATTTGAGTTAGAGAGGGCTACTGTGATAAAGCTATGCCTGAAATTTCATACAACGCTGACGATTAGACGTATACATAAATTACACATACCACCTCCTTTGTCACACAAGAAATGGGATGTCCTCCAGCAGCCTGCGTAAGCCCATGTCAGGAAACAGAAGGGATATGTAGAAATCCAAATAATCTGGTGGCAAATAGAGGCCCACAATCGCATCCCCAACAATTCCGGCCCTTACGTTCCCGATGAACCGATTCTGATTCACGTGGAGGAGAATAGAAGGGTTAGTTTTTGCCTACATGTGATTGTTATGGGTGTTCTTCATTCCTTATTGTATGAAACGGGCTTCTTCAGTCGACATAATGCGCCCAATAAATTCCTGATTCGCAGCATGCTGTTGCTGGAGCCACTGGAAAAACCGTAAGTTGCGAGGCAGATCAACTGGGATCAGACTCTGCGTTACTGCATAGTGGTATGAGTGGTAGCCTCGTCACGCAACACCTTCAGAACTGACCACTGTGACATGTGCGTAACTTGTGCTAAGTCTCGGGAGCTGTGCGCTGGCTGCTGTTGGAAGACAGTTATTACAGCATCTTCAAAATCTGCTGTCCATATGTTTCGTGGCCATTCTGCATCCACTCATGGATCAGACTCACTACAAAGCTTTTCCAAACGGTGAAACGCATTCATGCTCGGGTGACATCTGCCAGGGAAACGATCAGTGTAGAGTCTGACTCAACTGTCAAAACTTCCATGGCCATTGACATATCCCAGTATCCTGCATATGGATAGTTCATTGGTGTTTACACAATATTAATCTCACATTTATGTGAATTATAATGTGGTACTGTCCGTATCCTGTAGTTAACAGCCACTTTGTATGTATACAGTGTGTACCGTAATAGTAAGAACCACTTACGCGGTAGACATGAAACACAAAAACAATTAAACCAATTAATATAAACATGTGTCCTGTTGGACTATTTTTCCTGGTTACTGCCCTGTTTACCACTAAGCTGCTTACCATTCTCGATATCTCTTGACCTGTTGACTAGGTATGTTACATGGGTTATTTCTGATTATTTAAAAAAAAACTGTATTTTTGAAAAGGGGTGGCATTCTACGACACGAAGGCTTCAATGCTTGTATTCAGGCTGAAGGTTGACATATTTAGCACATACTATAATAATAGTAGCTCCACATTTCTGGAGTATAAAAATGAGTATAGCTTGAAAATTGAGTCAAATGGAAAGATATATTTAGATACACTTTTTTCATTGTCTTTATGTTTCCTGTCCACCACTGAGGTGTGTCCCACCAATGTTACGATACGTCCTCTTATTTATGTAATATGTTTGTTTCTTGAAATATATTTCTTCCTCAATGATCGCTAAACTAAAGGTGCTGACACATAGAACGCGTGGGCTGTTTCATTTTTTAGCCACGTTATAGACCACCGTGCCGTTTTCTGAGATTAGAATCGTGTACCCTTTTTTAAAAAATAACCAATAATGCAAGGAATATTATTTTTGCTTCCACGAGATCAGTGAAAAATAAATTTCTGCAATTGTTATTAAAAATTCACAGAATATGAACATTTATGTCAGAAAGTTAGTTTAATGTTCATATTACATTGGAAGGTAAGCTTTTGTATATTCAAAGTAGTTCGGATATTTTCTGATAGTTGGAAATTTACTGAAATATTTCCATATTAATTAAGCTAGAAAATATGTTATGTCAATTTGAGAAGTTATGTAAATTGACTTCACTTTTCAATGTGTCAAAACCAGTTTGCCAGATATTTGGGTATGAAAATGTTTAAGTAACTTGTCAACTGTTGGAATATATTAAAACTTTTGTAAAGGAAATATACGTAAGGATTAAGGTTCCAAAAAGCAATTGTACTGTATAAATAAGGGTGTTTTTTTTTTCTAATTTGTTTTAACTAAAAAATCATTAGATAGTGATACAGAAACAAAGAAAAGAGTTTATTCAATTTACTGAATTTAAGGAAAGTCAATCCTGTAAAATTAAGAATGGCAATTTCAATATTAATTATGAGTTAATAAATTGCGCAACACTTTACCTTTAGAGGGGTGACCTTCTATATATAAAGTTTTATTTTAGTACGTCTTGCTAAGAATTGAGTTCCCATACATTGTTGTTAATGTATGGAACCCTAGACTAAAACATTAACAGTGGCGCTAACTAAAACTATGAACTTGTGTGTCCAAATTAAACATTTCGGAAAGTATAATCCTCAGGGGTTGTCTATTGTTTTAGGGTTTTATGATCTACAAGATTATGATCCACCGTTTCTCATTCTAAGGGCAAAATATGATTATCAGCTTGCACCGTGGCTTGAATATATAATATTTGGTAATCCTATCAACTTAATTTAGGCCTATAAAGTACTTAAAATACTTGTCTATATATATCGCATTTTGGTAGTTAGGCAGTAAGATTTTACAGCTTCTATCTTCCAAAAATGTATTTTTAAATATGCACCTACACAAAACGTTTTTTTTTAAAATCATAGCATTATAAATATAGCTTATATTTAGACATGTTTGTATTATACATATTAATGCATAATAAAATGCAACTATGACTTTTTTAAATAAATGTTATTCGAATCATTGGTTACTTCCCATCTGCCACTAAAGTTTTCCCTTTAATTATCCTCCAGGATACTGTGAGACCCATTTTCACTAAGCGTGGACCACATTGGGCCCACGGGCCACTAGTTGAAACAAACTGATATATTATATTTGGTAAATAAATGTAATCAAAAGGTACCGCTAGATTATTCCACCAAGTCTACGTACCTGTTATGATTATAATCATACATTCAATACACTAATGTAATTAAAACTACCTTAGTATTGTTAAATAAGTATTTTTTTTGTTTTTCATCTAATTTAAAAAGTAAATACTAATTTGAAACTTACCTTTCAACAATTGGGACGTTCATTTTCTTTAAACTAATATTAATTAAGAAGAACTCATTTTTTAGCACTGAATTTTACTATTACCTGTTTGAGCTGTATATACGCCTATGTACTAATTACTTTAATGTGCTAGGAGGAAGGTTGAATATATAGCAAATGTATCCACACTTTTGTGGATGTAAAGGGGAAAACCATTTATTAAAAACTACCCCCAATATACCCAAATGGGATCGAACCTCGATCTATTCGTTATCGGCAGTCTGATCTCTTGGGAGAGAGACGCTTTTGACCATGCGGTCACCGAAGTGGGTGGAATTAACTGACGAATAGATTGTAGGTCGGGGTATTTATATTTTTAACTAAGCAAACAATTATGTATCAAGATTTGGAATATTCTATCCCTCATTAATTATCTGTAGATATAGAAGTATACTTTAAATCATGAACATGAAACAAAATATTATTTTACTTATTTGTGTAATTTAATAAATTCAGCCACCCATTCATATCAGTGGCCACTCCAAGGTCATCTTGTGTGGTTTTCCGGTAAGTAGGAGGTAGGCGTTCAATACCCGACTGAGGGCCGCAATCATTCTAAATTATTTTTCATTATCCCTCAGAGCAATACGGGTACATTTCCTATACACTTTACCTTCCTGATTCCTAGCCTATTAGTTTGGTTAAATACGAATAACCCAAACGGCTTACAGTAAGACGCTGTGGGAAAAAACTTATTGGATAATATAATTAAATAGTTATGCTAACATGATTTAAAAAAAAACATTTAATCAATTTAATGAAAAAGTCTAAGTATTTTAGGTAGGCCTACTTCAGTTATGGATTTAGTTGCAATAATGATCAAACGATTTAATTGCTAAGGCTTGCAGTATATTATGAAGAACCAATTAAGTTAACCCTAAGTCTGTTGACCCATTCTAAATCTCTCCTTTTTATATCTTATGGTGGGTTTTTTTCAGCTACATAATAATTTTAGCACCGCGTCTTACTACCCGTTCGGGTTATATGCTTTAAGTACTAAATACGCTAATGGATTAGGAATTGGGAAGGTTGAATTAGAGGAAGTGAACGTGCATTTGCGTGGAGGGAGAGTGGAAAACCTTCATCTACATAAATTGGTGGTCCAAAGTGTCGTGTTTAAATTGGATGTAAGCGTTTTAAAACTTAGCTTATTTCCTGTGAAGTGGGTTTATTTAACAGAGTCCTCGATTGACGTGCCCGAGAATTACCTTGGGAGGTTGCGGCACTTATTTAAAACGGCTACGTACTGAAAGTGATCATGTTGAATCTGTGTACCTGCTTTGGAGTATATCAGAAGCGCACCGTTGTTTGTAGTCTATGAGCCCCATATGACAACACCGCTTGTTGGTTCTTCCACGAACGACATGTCTCTATTTCAATTTGAGTTGTATTGTGTTTGCATTCCGGCCAACCTAACCTATTATTATTATTATTATTATTATTATTACTATTAGCACCTCGTCTTACTACCCGTTCGGGTTATAAGCACTTAATCTAATGTGTAATGGTTGGGTGATTGTGAGATGAAATGGAGGACCTACAGTTTAACGCGGAATCCGAAACACGGTGGAGACCTGGCATTCCCCACATTCACAAGTTGTGATTAATACACATCTTGTCAGAGGTGAAGGAAGAGTTTGGCAATCAGATAAATCCGTGCTGGGACCAAGGATTGAACCCCGGTCTCCCAGCACAGAAGTCAGACATCCTACCCCTAGACCAACAGGTCACCCTCAACCTAATCTAACCCCCTAGTTTTATTTTATTGTATTCATAGTAAAGATTATTGTGGCTAATTACAACATACATTTGCCGTGTTGCCACTTATGGAGGTTTTTTTTCCTTATGCGCTTTTTATCAAAGATATAGATGCGCTTTTTATTCATCTTCGTGCACTTTTGGCATGAGGTTTCACCCTCTTGTGTGCTTCCGAAGTTCTCCTATTTGAAACCTTATCGTGTGCATTATTTCTCCAGAAGAACGTTCAATCTCTCCACCCATTATATTTGTCATAAAATAATAGTTTTAAAAAATTAGCATTGGAACATTTATGACTTGATCATCAAATCGGCTTTGGGCCATTTTGATAAGTAGCCAAACGCGCAATTTAATATCGCAATGCGAATGGGTTAAGTGCCTGACAAAAACCAATCATAATGACATGATGTTTTTTAAGTGAGAGTAAGAGATGATTCAGAATGGTGATATTCCAACGAGAAGCCTCAAATAAAGGTAGGTAAGTAACATCGGATTTATAAACCTTCGCATGTGTTTCAGTTCACAAAGAATTATTGCTTATCTGTCCTTTAGGGTTAACCCGTGGGTTATCTTTGCTAATAACGTCACAATATAGACTTCAAATGTTGACGTTATCACCCAGAGATTTGTCGTTTATGGTGGTAATTTTGCAAAAACTTGTAAAAAAAATAACATATGGATAGTCGTGAAGGATATTACTATAAACCATTGCTAATAAGTCTTTACGACTAAGCTTATTTGGTGGAAAATCATTCTTTTTTTTTGGGGGGGGGTTTAGATAGACTTTTCAAACATAATACTTTATTAGCACACATTTTAATAAAAGCTTTGAAGAACCTTTTAGAAAATACACAAAATAATAAAAAAAAGTGGCCATAATTTCTAAATCGTATCTTTATTGATACCCATAATAGCTTGCTCTATATGAAAAGATAAGAGCATTTCTAGTAAATTGAAGAACAATCAGATAAGGTTTTTCTCTATGGTGATCTTATGTATAATTGTTTTGGTTTCTTACGTCCTATCATAACTGTTATGTTATATTTCTAAACGCTATTTCGTACCAGAATCCTACTTGACGAAAGATTCGAAGTAGTAAATCATGAGTGGGGTCTCAGATATCAATAACACCGTCTTTACAATAATAAAATAGTTATAATATATTATTATTATTATTATTATTAGGATATTAATAAAGCGTCAAACAACAGTTGACACTTGAGCGAAAACGTCAGATTTTCATTGTCTTCTTTTGACGGTGAAAGGAGGTTTGGATTCGAATTTCATACAGGTGAACTGAAGGGAGTAATAGCATGCTAAGCCAATGGTCCCGGGTTTAGTTCCAGGTGTTATTTCTCAACTAATTCTAATTAATTGAATTGTGATCTCCTCCATATGGACAGTGCCATATATTTTTCTTTTTTAACACCGCGTCTTACATGTCGTAATTACAATGATTGTATTTATATTAATTGAACTGAAGGTGTTTAGCCTTAAATGAGCCCCCCCCCCCCTTTTCCACACGAATTCGTGTACACATTCTTTAAATCTTAGGTTTTTTTTATCCCTATCCCATTAGTGTACAGATGGGGATAGTTGTAGGAGGGAGGCTTAGATGGGAACCTAATGCACAAACATAAAATATTTATAATGCCTTAGCTTGTATTGAAAATGCATAATTTAATAACCATACAATCTATTATGTCTTTATCATTTAATATATATGCTCTACAATTATTTAGTACGTGCAAGATTGTACTGAGGGGGGGTGGTAATTATCCCCTCCTCCTTCTCACTCCAAGTATTAATAATAATATATATTTGTATTCTTCTTTAAGTCTTAAGCGATTAGCTTATTGGAATTTTTTTTAATGTAAGGCACTATATATTCAATGTTCAATTAAAATTCCTAGTCATTGCCTATTGTGAAATTAACCATGATCCTCTACAACCGTCTGTTGTCCTCTCTCTGCCACTAATTGCTCCCCTCTGGCACCCAAAACAATCTGTACTTGGTCATGGGTAGGCATACATAAAATGTGTGGGGAAAATTTTCAAAAGCAAATATAAACTATGCCAATATTAAATGTTTTGGAGTAGGCTACAAGAAACTTTTTTTTTTCAAACATGCCGTTGTGGTTGACTTCTTCGGAGAGTCCAACAAAGATATTGGCACTTACACAAACCAAAGTGGACGGAAGTGAATAAAAAAAGGAGAGAAAATAGAGAAAAAAAGTAGGAAATGGGGGAACCTGTATAGAATGGCCGAAGGGGTGTGGGGAGGGGGGGGGGTGACATGTAACAAATGCAATAAGAAATAAGCGCGATTCAATAACGTGGACGGAATTGAATGAGAAGTCCTCCAAGTAGTAACGTTATCAGTGAAAGCCAGGTCCATACGATGGACTGTAGAGATTCACTTACAATTCGGTATAAGGTTAACTTTAATACGGTGAGCTTTTCATTTAATACTGGATACCTTCCAAGTGTATGGTCAGTGAGAGTAGAGGCTTTACCATTATTCGTATTTCATTGAGCATTTAGAATCTGATGGGCGTACCATTAAATTGAGGACTATTAAATCGACTTACGTTGAACTACAATTTCTGGGAATAAAAGTGTTTTTTTTTTTCGATAAAATTAAAGGTCAAGTGCTTCGAAGTTAGATGAATACTCTGACACCTACATGTGGGTAGTTAAAAGCAGGGATTGGTCACTATCCGATTGGTGCAAGGGTCAACTTTATTTTAATATTCTTTAACTAATACCTTAAATATTGAGGTAAATAACTTATTACTACCCATTCCTTGAGCACACAGAATAAACTTCAAGCTCTATACTCTCGTTTGCTGATAACGTAGAGGTCAGGGCTCTAATTACATCCAGTTATACTTAGGCTGGTTTCACCTAAACAGTTTCTCCACTCCTTCCAGGCAAATGCGGGTACATTTACTATAAATTCAACCTTGCTCATTTCTACCACATAAGTAAAGCTTAATCCGGATACCTCGGATGGGTAGAAGGAGTTGTTGAAAAAAATTTACTCTTATAAACCACGTTTTTCTACCTATTTGGCCTATCCGCATATTCATACTAATGAAATGAAAGTACATATATGGTGTTTAGCTTGATACGGTGTTGATATGTATTTAATTATGTATGTTTATACATGTGTGAGTGATTGTTTTCCTACCAAACCAGTTATAGCCATACAACACCAAGGAAACGTTCATGGTATCTATATTTTACTATCTCCGGACAACCATTTCGGAAAAAAAAGTTCAAAAACAATAAATTTCAACAATAATTGTTAACATATTATTTTAAAAATTTCCACAATTAACAATTGAGTTAAAAGGCACCTAAAAGTATTGAATTCTCTTTACGTTAGTTTATGTTGAGTCAGGGATCAACATTTCGGGAATATAGAATCAGAGTGGACCAACAGATCAACCATCATCAATATATATGCGCTAAACCACAAGAAATTGTTTAAGCCCTTAATTTTGTTTCAGTGTGCCATGTGTTTGTCTGTGTGTGTGCGCGTGTGCATGCGTATGTGTGTGTGGACTATATACATATCTATCTCATTTTGCGATTGACTACAGTAGCCCCATGGCTTCTTTGGTGCTGACTGACAGTTGACAGCTGACAGCTGACTTCTGACAGTCAACATACCTAAATTTTGACCGTCAGAAGTGACAGCTGCTACACACACGTTTTTGCAGATCATATGGTTCAGCGTAGGGATATATAATTTGGTCTGGTAACTTTTCAAAGCTGTCACTCAGCACCAAAGAAGCCATGGGGCTACTGTACAAAGGAAGTCCCAATATAGAGTCAAGTAGACAAGTAGATTTATTTATGTATGTTTTTAGCGCCGCGTCCTACTACCGGTTAGGCTATACGCATATGTTTTAATTACGCTAGTAAGTTAGAGGCAGAAGGTTGAATTTAGAGGAAGTATACCCAAATTTGAGTCGAAGGAGATTAGAAAATGTAGGAAAAGCCACCCTCAGTATACCCGCTCGGTATTCATGCCCCGATACCCCTGTTATCTGCAGTCTAGTCTATTGTGAAAGCTACGCCTTAGTTAGATCATGCAGCTACCAAGGCAGTTGTATTTTTTATTTCATATATAAATTTAAATTTTATTTTAATAAATAAATTTTTATCCAAAGATCGCTGTTATTTGCTCACATCGATAAGCCCTACTCACCACGCCACGCCTTATTACTGACCAAAAAAAGAACACCTATTTATATCGTTGCGCCTTCGTTTTAAAATAAGCGCGGCGCTCTCAAATCTTAAACTGGCACACACATGTTAGGCTTCATTCTGTCTGTTACAGTTAAAATTATATATGCATGCCTTTAGTGTTTTATACTGAAATGGAATCATAATAATAGTGTATTGATAATAGGTAAGTGATTAAAATATTCGTATATAGTATAAATTCAGATGGGTTGTTCATTGTTGTTGAACGCCACCCCTGGAATCAATCAAGGTAGAATAGATAAATAAATAAATTTACTTGCGTTGCTTTGTGTTGCCTTTTCCGAGTCTACGGTTCCCACGTAAATTTGTTTACGTGCTAACTATTAACCCTTACTAGTCAGCTTGAAAGAAAATATTACATTTTTTACGATAATATAAAATAAATACATTTAAACACTACCAAACACTAATGCTATGAATAGTAAATATGGATGACCTGATGGTTTAGGGTAAGGTGTCGGACTTCTCTCCTGGGATCCGGGGTTCAATCCTCGGTCCCGGCACAGATTTATTGGATTTCCAAACCCTTCCTTCACCTCTGACAAGACGTGTATTAATTCACAACTTGTGAATTTGTGGAATGCCAGG
Source organism: Timema cristinae (assembly GCA_039000515.1). Taxonomy (NCBI): domain Eukaryota; kingdom Metazoa; phylum Arthropoda; class Insecta; order Phasmatodea; family Timematidae; genus Timema; species Timema cristinae. The sequence continues at coordinate 39,524,316 of JBCFYV010000003.1, read as the reverse complement.
CCTCCACCGTGGTTCGGATTCCACGTTAAACTGAGGTCTTCCATTTCATCTGACAATCACCCTACCATTACACATTATCGTAAGTGCATATAAACCGAACGGGTAGTAAGACGCGGTGCTATAATAATAATAATAATATTATTATTATTATTATTATTATTATTATTATTATTATTCACAAAGCAAGAATAAATAAATATCTATTGTATAAATACAATGCAGGTATTATTATATGAAATCAAATCAAACTAAATATATTCCTTTGATGCAACAAATTTAAAAATAAAATAAATGAGGAAATCTACAGAAATGTGTGTCATTGGAGAGAAGAAATAATGTGATCATATAAATTACATGTAAAAGATAAAGACTTTCACTGAATTGTTTTTTTTAAACACTTTTGGAAACAGCACCTCTCTTAACACCTACAATAAAGTTAATCCAGCATGTATATGTAAAATATTTATTATTTATTTAAAAAAGACAACTTAAAGGCGTCGTTTTTACTAACGTAATTGTGCACCGTGGAGTGTTTTTAAAAAATGTACACGTCACACCACTATATTATAGAACTTTGATGCTCAAACTCGCTTTAGATTTCAATAAGTATTGAAGTGGATTGCGAATAAAACAGAAGTGAGAATTTTTAAACAATGGTAAAAAGTATTAAAATCAAGTAAAAAAAGTTGACTTTCATAAAACATTTCCTAAATTTAATCTCCGTTTCATTTTAGCTCTTTCTACGCGAGAAACGTCAAATTACACCACGGATCAATCCTAATATCGATGTTTCATCAATTAATTACCAATCTGGCCGCTATTTGAATGGTGCGCTTCAGTAAGTCACTCAAATAATTAAATGCTAATGAACAGTAAGCTGGCAGACGTCTTGTATTGCTTGAAGGATGTTTGTGCTCAAGTATTTCTTTTAGAATTCTAGCCATGCGATCTCTCTCATTTCAGTAAACAATATATTATTTTTTAGTAGATGAAGAAAGTGCTTGTAAAGTTAACACACAAAAATGATGGTATCTATGTAATATAACGTTAAAATGTAATTATTAGAGATATTACATTAATAACGAGGATGGCTTGACTGTTTTAATTTGTAGCTAGCCGATCCGAGTCTAGTATATCACTTTCCCTTGACTTTTTTTTAAACCTAAAATAAATTAAAATCACATTTATTAAAATTAAACTTTGTATCTATGTGATCTCATACTCACACTCACCCAATTCTTAAAATGCATATTTTAAACTGAATTGAATTATTAACGGTCGTATATAATTATTATATTTTAATGGTATGAAACCTTTCGTGCATTCTATTGATCGGCGTTGACGTTCTAACGAGTGCTACCCTCTGTGGTAGGTTTAGAAACTTGTTACAGTGTTCACTTGACGAGTCGCTGTATTGGTCAGCCAATAAGACGTTAATATTATTTTTTTAAGTCTTTGAATCACTTAAAATCACTTTAGTATGTATGACTACACATTTATTTAAAATTACTGATAAAAGATGCGTAATGTGTGAGATGAGTGATAAACCGATGCCTGCACGAACAAAGAGACTAATGACATCTATTGGCAAGAATGCCTTACTACTAGGAATGTGTTAGTCCCATAAACTGCTGCTAGGAATTCTGCATTATATGTCCGCTTAAGGGGTGAAGTCCGTTTATGGTAACTTTGCATTACTGTGAAAGCTGCACAGTTATTAAAAATATTTCTGGATTTATATCGCCTCGTTGAAATATATTGTCCCTTATTGGCAACTGGTGTAAACTGAATTGAATTACAAAAAGTGATGTAACATGTCTATGAGACGCTTTAATAACGGCCAATTTTGAAATGTCAGAAAGAGTAAAGTTTAGCGTGAAATAATAGTATATTATATTATAGTCATTTAATATTATCCTGTGTTAAATACTAGATTTACCATTACAAATATTCCTGTGCTCCACGTCTTACTACCCGTTAGAGCTGTCCGCACACTTAAATTGGGAGTGTAGGGGAAGGGAGAAAAGGTACTTAAGTGTTTTTGGCACTTTCATATAAAAACTTTTTTTTTTCAAATAAATTTATTATTTCTCGAGTAGAAGTAGAAAGAAGCATTTAGTTACTTTCTTCACATAGTGTCCTTGACATTTATTGAATATTTATCAAGGTTGTCCTGAACTTTAATGACAACTTTTCTCTTCATTTAAAAAGTTTGTCATCTAATTACGCTATGTTCATGAACTTTAGATATTACAATGTGAAAAAAATTTAATATTACGTTTATACCTGAGCGATATTTGATTTATTTTGGCCTAAAAGAAGTTTGGATAGGTTATAAAAACTGCAAAATCAGACCTTTTCTTGCGTCCCCTACAGCCTTACTTTAAGCCAAATAAAGTAAAGTTTAAGAAGGTGGAATTTAGAGAATTCTTTTAACGAGGAGGGAGAGGATAAATAATTTAAGAAAATTTACCTTAGAACACCTGTCTAAGATCTTATCCCCAACTTCCCTCCCCGCAAAGAATATTAGACGAGACTGACGCTTTTGTCGTCATTCCCAACATTGCAAGTTTTTAATTTTAAAATATTTACGTTTCCCTTTATTGATTTTTTTTATTATACATGATTGGCTAAAAGAATATCAAAACTAAATTTAAAATAAAAACAAGTATCTATAAGTTTCTTTAGAGATCTTGAGTCCTAATTTTAAAGAAAAATACAAAGAACTTTTTGTGACCAAAATTGACAACATTTTACTCTGTGATTAGTTTATAGGTATTGATAGTATCTATCAAAAGTGATAACTCCAGAACAACATTATCTGACGTATGAAAGAAAAGTAGCTCAAGTAACTCTTTCAGATGTCCTATAAAAATAGCTATGCTTAATTTAACTTAACACGAGTAGTATCTACATTAAAAACTCACCGAGTCACAGGATTTTTATATGAAAATTAGAAACTTGTGTCGCTACAGTGGCTGAAATAAAGATATTATATTTATATAATTAGTCCATTTAGTTAATAATGTAAAGGAAACTATACAGTAATTCATAAGAAAGTCTTATTGGAAGCTTTTGATGACTTTAAAATAACTTTTTTTATTAAATAATTCAAATAATACATATTTATACAATGTCAACTTGTAGTGGCTTATAAATTAAGGGATTAGAAAATACAAATGTAAGTTCAAGCGTTTTGTGATTTTTGGGCTAATCTTAAGCTAAAAACCTATTTTTAGAGGCTGCAACTACTTTTTAAAAATGCATTGGGAGCTCTGTCTTTAATAACGTCCACTTATTCATCATCAAATGTAAGTTATATATTTTAAATGCAGCTTCACTATTGAAAATTTGTAAACTTTTACCTTTTATTTTTAGAAAAAAAACTAAAACTAAAATCGCTTTGGTAGATCCCAAGAAACTCCTTGCAAAAACAATAATTGCTGCTTCCCCTACGAACATAAACTTTGGAAATATCATCGATGTATAAGATTTTATTTTTTAAATAGTTTGTCTAGAACTCCAGGAATAAGGGTTGCCTTTATCAGATGTTGGGCCTTGTATAAACTTATTTCAGGTCACCACACCCTTTCGCACCCCAAAAATAAATATTTTATGTTTAATGTTATTACAGTAGTTAACATCTATATACTCATTTTAAACCGGATAAAGGTGTTAGAAAATTCCCTAAAAGGTAAATGCGTGTAATAATTAATGCTAGTAGCTGTGTTTTTACCTATTTATAAGGGTTGATTCTACCCCAACCCTTAGTTAGAATTTCTTCTCCAACTAAATATATCTGTGTAAAGGTTAAATAACAACAGTGGCCAGTTTGAATTAAATCAGTTAATGCGTTCAATAGTTATCATGAGACATATCCACCACAAATAAACATACAAATACATTATTATTATTAGCACCGCGTCTTACTACCCGTTCGGGTTATATGCACTTGCGCTAATGTGTAATGGTAGGGTGATTGTGAGATAAAATGGAGGACCTACAGTTTATCGTGGAATCCGAACCACGGTGGAGGACTGGCATTCCCCAATTCACAAGATGTCTTGTCAGAGGTGAAGGAAGGGTTTGCTAATCAGATAAATTTGTGCCGGGAGATACAAATACAAATCGGTGGAGTTAAAACACGGATAACTCACTTCTCTCCTTCAATAAATCAAATTCATGATGTTTTCTTTGTTTTTACACTCTGATAATATTTGCTTGACTGCCTCGACAGGGAACCTACTTATAACACAAGCGCGCAAGAAAAAATTTCCCGTCTATTTGTTTTTACTCTGTCAGCTAAGCAAGCTAGAACAGAACACGGGGTCATGTGCAGCCCCACTGTTTGCATACCCCTGAGGTTGGCGCTGCTGGAAATCATTGTTAAAATAAATAGCTTTAAGTTTTAAATAATTTATAAAAGATCATCTTGAGAAATTTGTCTAGCGCAAGGATTTTAACTCTAGATCCAAGGCTATACCTACAAAGGAATGGAAAACATATTTGGTAGAATACTTATGTGCTGAGTATCTTTGGTCCCATGGTCTATGTCACTCGATCGCTGTAAACTAGGTGGTGATGGTAAGATCAAAGGTAGAATCTGTCTTCTGTGCAATAGGGATGGTTAGCCGATTTTGATTGTTCGATGGCGAATTCCGATTCCCTTTTCAAGTCCTTGTGAGAATATTTTATCTTCGCTCCTTATTATTCACCCTAGATTAAGCCCTTTAGTAACACTTGTTTTTAAAAATATATACTGTAGATCAAGATTAGATCAAAATAGTGTCCAAAACACATTTGTATCATATATTATAAGGAGATCAACATGGACACAACATTAAGAAGTCAAACGTGACGGTAATTTTTTTTTTAAATGAAGTGCTTAAAATCAAAATTGGAAACCAGATGTTGGAAAACATAGAGCATTTCAAGTTCTTGGAAAGTATGCCGACAAAGAATGCCTATTGCACCAAGAAAATTAGGTAGAGGATCGTTAAGGCCAAGGAAACTTTCAACAGGAGGAAGTTACTGCTAACCAGCAAGTTGAGTTTGGAACTGAGTAAGAAATTTATGAAATGCGGAGAGATCCTTTGGGGGAACTGTCTTCTGCATGACGTCATAGAAGGTAAGGTTGAAGGAAAGAGAAGCTTAGGAAGGAGTAGGATTCAAATATCGAATGACTTGAAGGAAATAAGAAAATTCTAAGATCTGAAGGAGGAGGCAGAGGACAGGTTGCATTGGCAGTCTAAGTTTGCTGACAAAAGGAATGAACCAATCATAAGACAGAACACTTAATAATAACAATAATCTATAAAAGTGGTTTGTCCGTTGTCAACGAATCTTTCTATCAATAACAAATACATTCAGTTCAAGACAGTGTGTTTATACAATATTATAACTAAGACTAGGCATAGTTTTATTTTACTAGCCTTTTTTTCAGTGCCCATGTGTTGTACCTTATGAATTAATTAATCTTACTTAAAGGTTTTTTTTTGCCCTGTGTCCTACTACTCTGGGCTTTAAGCATTAATTACACTAATGGAATAGGGAGGATGGAGAAAGAAATTTAGTGGTAATATATGCCAGACTAGCATGAAAGGAGAGACAAAAACATTCTGGGGAAAAAAAGCCTTCAGTACACCAAGCCGGAATTCGAACCCTAACCTCTACGTTACAGATAAATAAGGGCCAGACCAGGTCACTGTAATTTACCACGGGCTCTCAGATTCGGTAATGGAAAAAGTTGATCCAAAAGAGTTTGAGATAAACTCATCAGCATTCGTGTTAAGAGAGGATGTCAAAATCCAATGCCCGGGACGAGAAAGGAGAATAAAAGGAGGATTGTGTATACCAGTTCTACCAGTTGAAGATAAATTCCACTTTCATATACACATACATAAATAAATATCCTTCTCAAATCAACAAACCTGAAGGTTGGTTTGTCATCCAGAGCTGAGCATGCACTCAGCCTTTCAACTGGTTAGTACTGCCTGCATGGCCCGGTAGAAATCCCAAGTACACGAGGAGTTCAAAAAGGGTGATGGTGTCCCGTTGTCTTACACACTGAATTTCTATGAGTGAGTGAAAGGGCCTACCAATTTTGCCTGAAAGGTATTTTCACATATTTTCAATGATTCTTTTACATGTCACAATCGATATGGGACCTATGTATTTACTTTCCCTCCGGTAGCAAGTGGAGACGTGGATTTTTATCGCTCAATAAAATTCTGTCGACCTCAGCTAGGTTTTAACCCATAAACCTCGTGTCCCGAGGCAAGCGCTTTGCCCCAAGATCACCGACGTCAATATATATAATCACACCGACTCAGTATGTATCAATCACTCTAGCACACACCTAATTGTATTAAGCAGATTCGTGTGTGCACCACGTCATACTACCACTTCAGGCTAGCCGTATAGTTACGTTAATGCTATAGTGTTGAAGGAGGTAAAATTGAGGGAACATGTACCTTGATTTGCGTGGAGGGATAGGGGAAAACCTTTTATAAAACCCACCCTTAATACACCTGAACAAGTTTCGAATCGTGATCGACGCCTTAGATCAATCAACCCCCCGTTATGGGCGGGTAATACTTGAGATTAAAAGTCTGTGATACAGAACCCAGATGCAGACCTTGTAATGTAACTGATTTGCCCCTAAGAAGTATGTGAAAGCATTGACAATAATATCGTCCTAATTTTATAAACGTCTTATTTCATTTAAATTATATAGTATATTAAATGGCGCTTAAAGCACTTCTTCTTCTAAGAAGGCAAAAGCCACTGATCAGTGACGTCACGCACGTGACACCAGTCAAGTCAGTTTGACAATATATATATTTCAAATAGTAACTTCCTCTTCTCGAAGGTTCGAAGAGAGATTTTAAAATGTAACTTGAGTCATTTTCCGGCTCTAGAAGCTTCGAGTAAAACAGAGATGTTTTTGTCTTGTATTTTGTTTTTCTAAACTAAACCTTCTCGAAGCTTCCATGACCAAGGAATATATACAAAGAATTGTGCAACGTAAAGGCAGTTAGTTGGCAGTTGGTGTCCAATACTGACAGAACTCACTTGGCGTCTAGCAACACCTGTCCGCGCTAGCCCGCGTATATATTTCGACATGATCTATTTTATCATTAATTAAACTGATTCAGAAATAAAAAACATGTCAAAATGAAAAGTGTATTAATCATAATTCTTCAATAGGCGCCCATCGCGGAAACGTAATTCCAGAACGTTACAACCTAGTCATAGATACTTTTCTACTTTCTATGTCTCACCAACCACTAGGATAATACACAATTGTACTAATCATTGGGATGGTGTGTTAGGAATGATAAATATGTAGTTTAGAGGAAATGTACTTGAATTTGCATGAAGGTAAAGTGAAAATCCATTTAGAAAAAACACCTTCTGTACACCCAAACTGGATTCGAATGTTGATCTTTTATCATCGAAATTCCAGTCTATTACGAGGGTGACGTCACTGTTCGATTTCCCAAGAGGTTAATCGTAGATACTGTTTTTCAAAGCCTTAAATGTTCTAAATTCAGCGTAAACGTTGACAGACCTGATTTATTTAGTTTGTCTCTAATAAAACAAGAATTCTTTGTGTTTTGATGATTTTATTTGTATCTTGTCAAGTATATTTCAAGTATAAAAAATATTGTTGAAAATTAATTATATCCATGTACGCTAGTTCGTCCCCTTTTGTTATGTGTACCCTCAACTGTTATCATTGACAAAAGAGATTGGGGAAGAGAGGTAAAGGGTGTGCCATTTGTTTTAATTTCGTAGAGGGTGGTATCCACCCCTTCTTTTGTCCTCCCTCGCGTCAACACAAAGCACCCATTCTGTCAACCAATAAACTTCGTCTGCCAGTATGAAGTAACTTAATATCAAAAAGTTGAAATTGGAAATTTGTAATATGTTTGAAAAATGTGCCCCAACAAGAAAAAAAAAATGTTCTCGAATACATCACTTAAGCTTACCAGACGCTTCCTGAATGAACTGTAATTTTATGGAAATTAACATCAAATACATGTATGAACATCAAATTAAGATTTCCTAAGTGCATTTAGTCCAATAGTGAGAAACTGTGTGGTATTTATTACATTATATATATATATATATATATATATATATATATATATATAACTAGTTAGCTGTTGCCCGCGGCTTTGCTCGCGTGGAAGTTGATTATATACAAATACGAAAATATACATATGTATTTACAGATTAATTTAAAATATTACGTTACGTTGATGACCATAACTTGACCTCAGATCAAAAATAATGCAAGTCCGATACAAACTTTCACCCCCTTTTTAATCCCTTATTAAATAAAATTTCCAAAATTCCTGAAACACGTATTTATTTGTTTTAAGTCAATAACCGAAATACAAAATTTTGTTCATGTAACTTTCAAAATGACGGACTTTCATACATATTATCATACATATTATCATCCCATATTTTGACCCCTTTGGGGTGGAATTTTCTAAAATCCTTTCTTAGTGGGTGCCTACATAACAAAATGAAAATACAGTCCGAATTTCATGCTTGTAGCCTTGATAGTTTGCGCTCGGCGATGATGAATCAGTCAGTCAGTCAGTCAGTCAGTCAGTCAGTCAGTCAGTCAGGACATGTTATTTTATAAGTATAGATATGTGTGTGTGTTAGAGATTATATTAGACCTATATTTTTCGAATCAGATTATTGAATAATTTTCTTTCGAATCTCAAATCCTTAAAAATGTACAATTTTAAGTTAAAGTAAAAATATTTAATATTTAATATAAAAACAATTAATGCTTGCTCCTACTAACAAAATTATATTTTGTTTGTCATGTCTAGTACGTCATAGACAGCAAAGAGAGCACTTTTTTTTAGTAAATTAATTGCTGTAATAATACAACTTTGTCCTTTTTACTTTCTCATATCAAGAGAAATGTATTGTTATCATGAAAAAAGTTATTAAAGATTATAATAAATCTTTACCTTCTATGTGAACACGAACCCAAAAAAAGTTGATTTTATAATTCTGTTAGCCCCATATTTGTCTGTCCCTGACCACGGATCCAAAACTGTTTCTTGGATTTTGTTTAAACCTGGTATTTAGAAATAATAGATCCATACCACTCTTTTTTTTTTTTTTTTCAAAAGTTTTAAGTATTTTTCTAATGGCTTTAAAAATTTGGTTCCAAATGGATATCTTAGGATCGTTTGACATGAACATAACAAATAAAGCTGTATACTTGTTTTGGGGGGGAAATTTATCTTTGGGTAGCTTACTGGTGATTTTTTTTAATTTGTATTATTTTAAAAAAATGCTTTAGTTATTTGGTTCAAAATTGGTAATAGGGAGACTATTCTACATACCAATAATAGTTTATCTTTAAAGAAAATTTGAATGTTTTGGAAATGGGCCTTTATGATTGAATTAAAAATAGGAATCTGTGAATAGTTTTTTGTTTTAAATAAGAGTATATTTTTAATTTTACAAACCATAATTTTAAGTTAGTTTACAAATAATTTATTTTGAATTTGAATTTGAATGTTTTTGAACAATTTGGTTTAAAATTTATTTATAATCTATGATAACTGTGATTAACAAGATGATGTGTTTATTTTTATGAGTATAACACATTTAAGGGTATTTTACTATAAACATATTTTGAAAATTCTCTTGCACAATATGAGTAATTTTGTACTATTGTGTCGTACAATTTATTTGTAACCTTATAACCCTCTCAACTACACAAGTCTAAATAATTACTTTTATCAATTGCATAGAATTGTGATATCAAGTTAATTACCTCATTAATATATTATGATATTTTATTCATCTTTCAACTAAATTAAATGTAGTTTAATTATGACCCTTAATCATGGGATTCGAACACATGATATTTTACTTGGCATACCAATTAAATGTCCTTCTAGGTATTAGAGCATTGGTGCGTTTAGACAAATCTCCCAGATTGACATTTTTATTGTTTTTTTCTATAAATTAATTTATTAGTAATGTTGAATTTAACAACAAATTAATTGAGTTTTAATCAAAGTTACCCTCCTTGGTGGTGTAGTTAGCCAACGCGTTTGTTTCGTGTTGAGCTAGGCTGCTGAGGACCAGAGATCTAGGTTCGAATTTTTTTAAATCTAAATTATGTGGGTTAAGCATATAAAAAAAGAATGATTTGAATACTCAGTAATATTAATAAAAAAAACATTAGAAAGTATCTAATAGCTTTTAGTGATGCCTCTTTTATAGATGTGTAGATGATTAAGTAGGAGATATTTATTATTTTTTCAAAGTAATACAGAATTAAAAGGCATTCCAACGCAAATTGTAGTTCTTTTAAAAAACGGAATGTGTAATAAACAAACTTTTAGTTTAGGTCTAGTCATAATGCTTTCACTATAATTGTTATATTAGCATTTAAGTACACAAATTGAGTAAACGTACCTGTATTTGCATCGAGTGAGAGTGGGAAAATATTTAAGAAAAAACACCATTTGTATACCCGGCTTGATTACAGCCCGCGACCTCTCAAGCTACCTCCAAACCTAACTAGGTGATCTTGATATCTAGTCCGCTCCTCCACCAGTTTGTTTCATTATAATTAAATTCAATCACGCCCACATAGTTGGTATAAGGTGTTCCTTTGAAGATACTTATTTTCCGGTTAGGAGTTGAATCCAGACTAGGTTTACTTGAGGGTGAGTCTACCTAAATCAAAGATCTTCAACCTACGGCCCGCGGGACTCTTGCAGACTGAGCTAACATTCCATGCAGCCTAGCTCATAAAATTTAAAATTATATAGATAAAAAAGTATAAAAACTATATATTAATAATAAAAAGTATTTATGTATATAGGTATTTATAATAAATTTATAATATTTATACGTATTTTGAACCGAAAATGATAACTTTAGTAAACAAGATAAATCATGATACTTCCTTGTATTAAAAATCTAAAAATAGTATACAACAACAGAGCACATACTTTAATATAAATCATAATTTAGTGTGAGTAAAAATGTATAAGAATGAGTTAATACGGATATTTTAATATTTATTCTATCTAAATAATATTGGTACAGTATATTGGCCCGGGAGCCAACAATAGACAGAAAGTTCGGCCCTTGGACATAAAAAGGTTGAATACCCGTGACATTAATGATGTCTTAATCTTTCTCCACGAAAATATATTTACAATTCTTCCAAATTCTCTCTAACTTACCTCTACCATTTTAGTTTATTAAATTCGGACAGTGCCCTGGACATCTGGTAAGGACTAGTAAGTATAAAACCACTTAGGTCATCGATTGAAATGTGGCATATTCAATACTTTTCTATCGTAGGATTTTGGTAGGAAGAACCAATTAGAAGATACAAACACATTTGTGTGTGGTTAGCAGTGATAACATTTTAAAATATTATTATTTTATTTTTACTGTCATTATTATCATTAGTATATTATTTTATTATTATTATTATTTTATAAACACATCCATCAAATGTTACAGCTACAGACTACTTTACCCGACCAATGAAAACGAGAGCTATAGCTAATAACGTTTCTAATGTCAGTTAAAAAGAAAGTCCTCCATATAAAAACCGGACTGTGTGTTATCCTAACACCTTTTACATCTGACTTGTACTCTATTCTCCTCTAGTAATTTTTGACAGTACGATGACGTCACAGGGTGGGTATCACCCTGTCTGTCCACTTCCTCATCAGTGTAACCCTCTGACTGTCAAGAATGAGAGGGGTCCCTTGCTCCGTTCCCCTCGCCCCTGTCTACCCAACAAAATGTCCATCGCCAAGGGACACAAGTCATAACATTGTGAACTTCAATCAGGGGACTGCTTACTATTTACTACTCTGTTCTGAACAAAACTAGAACTTAATCGAGACAGTTGGTACGCTGGATTAATACCCGTTGTCAGTGGTATCGTTAGAATTGTAACATTTTGATGGCTTTCAAAAAATATTACTATCGTATATTTAAATAAATCTTCTTCAAATTAGCACATTTTACTAACCATTATTAAAGAAAACATTCTAACAGATTGTCAAATAAAAATACGTGTTTGTTAAATCATTTATAAAATCTTGTATTTTTTGAACTTAATATACTAGCACATTGTGTTCAATAATGTTAGTAAGGTAACATCAAAGGCAGGGGAAAAAAATCTTGTTAAAGATTGTCAATATTTGATAGAAGATTTTGAAATATCAAACGAACTCTGCGTTAGTCAAAGCTTCCACTAGATAGATTTTATACTATTTTAAACAAAGTATTTTGTCATAATTATAATAATAGAATTCAATTTAACCAATATTTAAAGTAGGATAGAAAATATGTTGTATATTGTACTAAATCTAGGATCAATTGAAAATTTAAGTACAAATGCAGTCCTTAATACCTAAGAGGATATTAAATATTAACAAATGTGAGTCACAATACGAATATAAAGAATTGATTTTATTATTATTATTATTTATTATTATTTATTATTAGCACCGCGTCTTACTACCCGTTCGGGTTATACGCACTTACGCTAATTTGTAATGGTAGGGTGATTGTGAGATGAAATGAAGGACCTACAGTTTAACGTGGAATCCGAACCACGGTGGCGGCCTGGCATTCCCCACATTCACAAGATGTCTTGTCAGAGGTGAAGGAAGGGTTTGGTAATCAGATACATCTTTGCCGGTACCGAGGATTGAACCCCGGCCGCCAGCACAGAAATCTGACACCTTACCCCTAGACCACCAGGTCACCAATTGATTAATAGAATTATAATATGCAAGTGATGTAAAAGCAATCATTATAAAAGTAGAATATAAAATGTTGTGAAAGATAATAATCTTAGATCAGATGATAAATTTAAAAGTTAAAATACTGTCCTTCACAATATCTAAAAGGATATTAACATATTAAAAATTGTGAGTCTAAATCACATATAATAAAAATACAATGTTAAAAATACATGTAGGCCTAATAATATCACATGAGTCCAAGTGAGAGTTGAATATACAATATAGTGAAATATAACAAAGTGAAGAGAGAATTGAATAAAGGTAATTGAAAAATTGAATTCTATTCTTATCTTGAAATTGAAATTCCCTTGTTCCTTGTAATGCTGGATGTGAATCAACGGGGAGGGGGATCACCTAGAAATCATAAATTATGCACACTTTGAGTATCGACCACAGGATAAAGCTTAACAGAGACGGCTATTTTATTATTTATTTATTTAATAAAAAGAGAAGTAAATTATTTCACTCTCATTTTATCCACCCTTACGTTATTACTGAACGAAAGATTTATTTTATTTAACAAAGCCCGACTTTACATGTGTCTATAAATCAAAGATTAGGTTTTATTAAGTTGGTTAATATTATAACCAACCGGTCGTATATATATTTAAAATGTTAGTGAAGAAATCAACATATATATATATACTATATATACTATACTATATTATATTATATTATACTATATATACTTTTTGTATATATATATATATACTTTTGTATATATATATATATACAAAAATAAAATATTTTTTAATCGACATTCTGCAAAAAAGATGGAAATATAATTGTTTTTCTTTTGTTTATCTTCGTGAAAGGTTTTATTGTCGCTAAGGAACTCTGGTCGAAATATTCTAGCCTCGAGGGTCTGAGAAGCTGCGTATAGGAAAGAGGATGTGAGGTAAGCGATATTAGACAATGGCAAACAATACAGGAATGACTCACGTTCGTCCGATGCTCAGTACCTCAGGGAAACAAGGAGTTAAAGAGAAATAGGTTGTAGTAGACTTTAAATTGTCGATTCTAGTTTAAAACAAACCCTACTTTTGGTATTTCTTGAGGTAAAAACAGGTAGCAGTAAACTTGAAAATGTAGATTCTAATTTTAAACAAACGTTATGTTTGGTATTGATAAATCTTCAACTTATTCGCTCTATAAGCTTCGTGTCTTTTGCAGACCAATTTTAATAGGAAGGGCCATTTAAAAAAACACAGTTTTGTTTGCGGCCAAAATTGATATTTTATAGATATTGATAATAACTTTCAAAAATGAGAGCTGTAGTTCACACGATTTTACTATTGTTAAAGTAGATGTAGTAACTTTTCTGTCAGATAATGAAGGGCCTTCCTATGAAAATTGGACTGTACCTATTGAGCTGAGAGTCCCGAGTTCTATTGCAGCTATGGTAGAAAAAATATCATTATAAAAATTGAGATTTTCCTTCATTTCGTGATGAATTGATGGCCTGTGGTGTTTGTTCTGGAATTTTATAACTATATGAGTTTTTGAGTTTAAATAATCATGCATCTCTGAAGTGCACGTTGTACAAGAATAGTAAGCCAATTTTAAAATTGTTATTTTAATAGAAAGAAGATATTTTCATACTTACATCCACGCTTTACGTCTTCCTAACTGTCCGGGATATATTCATAACTAGACTTACTGGATTAGGGAGGTATAATTCGAAGAAGAATACCTGCATTTGTTGAAGAGAGGATGGAACCACCAATGCAAAACCTCCTCAAACCACACGGCCGGGATTCAAATTCCTTCCTCCCCACGTAGGTAAATCAGACGATACTAGACTGTGTACTTTGGTGCTTATTGGTGCGGGCTATATAGTATGTAGTTACATTCAATGTTCATAGGAAATTCCTCTGGTAGATAGCAAAGTTATTAATCTTATTTCATGTAGTCATACGTCAAGTTATTTGATATACTTTAAATATATAATATCAATAACAATACAAGAATTATAATTAATGAGTTAATAAAATTATATCTTTTAGTGCAAAAAAATATGTTTGTATTTTATAAAAGGCTCTTCTTAGTAAAATCTTAAATATCTATCTACTACAACAAATTGGAGTTTGTTGGCTATTGCACGTGACATTTTGAACTTTTTTTTTTTTTGCAGTAAGCATAATACAGTGTACATAGTGTTGATATGGGAGCACAGCCAGATGTATCTTAGAGGGAGAAAGAAGGGGAGATGTTGTTAGATGAAATGAGGGTTTGGACCCCCTAGGCGCAATAGGGAGGTAGGGAACAAGCCTCTATCAGTGATAGATACTCCCCCTTGGAAACCAAACTCCCCATAGTCTTGATGGATAAGCCTCCACCCTATTTTGCCTTATTTCTGTGCTTCTCGATAGGAAAAATTTTAAAAAAATATTTCATAAGAGTGGTTGAACAGTTTGATTTTTTTTTCTTCCAAATCGGATACTCTTATTCGTACTTTAAACTTATGAAAATTTTAAGTGGCAAAACTTTTATAAAAATATATAATTATATTTAATATGCTCATCCTAGGTTTGTAGCCTTTAGGCGAAGGGTAATCTTAAAGGTACATATTAGAAAGGTCAAAAGTTCATCGCCGCACTTAGAAAAGTGCGTTACTTATCCCTATCTTGAGCCAGTTATTCCATCCAGTTCACCTGATTACATCCTATGTCTTTCTGGTCCATTATAATGTTTTCCTCCCATTTGCATCTAGGACTTCCCACTGGGTTCGCCAGTCAATAAATACCTGAACACATTTCTAGATTCTCCCATTTGCGTTGCATATCCTGCCCAAGAGACTCGAGGATCTTAACAATGTTTTGTGCTGAGTACATGGTCTATAACTCATCATTATGTAACCTTCTCCACTACACAATAGCCTCATCTTATTTTGGACCAAGCGATCTGTTTGCAAACACCCTCTGAGAAAGGCTATTGATATCAAATGTATCCGCATTGCACTAAGAACGCATAGGAAAATTATGATAGATCACAGTTTCGAAAAATGGTTGCCAGTTCATCCTGCCTATATTCAAAACTTTCCAGTTACAAAACGCACGTTATACCAACGCTACCAAACCTTATATGGTCAAATAGACTTTTATCGAATAGGGTAGCTGTGCTTGTGGTTTTCCCATTCCCTTTTGGAGATAATGGAAATGTAATTTCCAGTCTACCTTCCTTATTCCTAACACTAAATCGATTATAGCTCCTGTGTTAAATGAACACCAAAATAAATGTTACGTTATCGTACAAACTCTCCTATAGTGAATAAAAACCCGAAAATTAAATCCCGCCAGAACGTAAACTCTCCATTCAACCCTATCCTGAGACGCTTCTATTCACTCCCTAACCGAGTGGTTCCCAAACTGTGTGTGGCGTGCTATACGGATACAGCGATAGAGGATGTCAGGTGTGGCAGGAAGAGTCAATTACAATCAAGTATTAAAAAGAGATTTTCAAATATCAGAAATTTCAAAGATCACATTTTGAAAAAACGAATGTTGGCCTCAGATAATATGCAGGTTTTATCTTACCAAATGGCTGAATTGATTGCTAATTAGATAAAAACTATAAGCTATAGTTGAAAAGGTGATTCTTTTTGTCAGATGCTTGATATTGAAAAATTTTCTTAGTTATGATGCTGAGCAAGATATGATGAAAATTCATCTGTCTGATAATTCAATTCCCAGAATAATGTTTGATATGTAAGTAATATTTGCTCTTCTACAGTTCTTAACAAATATTTTTGTGAAGAGGGGTTTTCAGCTCTGACAAATATCATAGTCCAGCAAAGAGAAAGCTTTATTTATGTTGATGAGAAGAAAAGTGTTTATCTCAAATTAGACCTAATATAAATGACCAAAACAAGCTCACACCTCTTATTAAAATTGTATAATTTGTGAATGAATATTTTTCATGTATCTGAATTGTTTTATACTTTCTGGATTCCTCATTATCATGTTAAAAAGCATTTGTGTTTTAGGTTATGAATAAAGCATTATTGGTTGAATTTTTGAGGTATTTATTATTAATAAAAAAAATAATTGGCGTGAACCAATTTTCATTCTGAAAGTGACCCCCAGAGAAAATTTTTGGGAATCACTACCCTGACCTGACACCAAAACTCCTTCAAGTCCATTTTAACATCATGCTGTAGCCCCCACCCCCAAACCGATAGACTTCTTGGTCTAACAAGAGGCCTCGTATCTTCAGGTTTCCGTACTTATACATTTTGTATACACGCCTGTCATCACCTATACACGCCACAAAACCACCTGCACACCTAGATTACTCTTAATACATTTGTAATGCTCATAAGCCATGGAGTTCTTAAATTATTTAACATTCTCTATTTTCATGTTTGTTCATCTCTCTTAGGCCCAAATATTGTCTCGGTTTATTCTTTTGGCACAAAGTGAGTGATAACAGTTACATACGTAAAGAAATAGTAGAATTATAGTTTTGTGTATTCTCATTTTAATATCGAGGAATTGTACCCGTATTTGTGTATAGGGGAGTGGAAAACCATTTGGAAGTCAACTTATTTTTAGCACCGCGTCTTACTATCCGTTTGGGTTATACGCTTTAAGTACTAATTACTCTAATGGATTAGGAATTGGGAAGGTTGAATTATATGAAGTGAACTCGCATTTGCGTGGAGGGAGAGTGGAAAAACCATTTTGGAAAAACCACCCCTAGTTCACCCGACCAAGATTCGAACCTAGATCTCCCCGTCCTCAGCAGTCGAGCTCTACACGACAAGGCGTTAGCCAACTACGCCACCGAGGCGGGTGACAATTTTGTAAAACCACTCTTAGTACACCTGACTGAGATTAGAACCTCGATTCTCCTATTATCAGTAGTCTAGTCTAGTGCGAGAATAGCGCATAAGACCATGCGGTCATCGAAGTGGTAAGTATTTTCGTTAATTATAACGTTAGCATTCAATATTTATAAACAAAACGTTTAGAGATAGTCACGTTCAAACCCGAGGACCCAATCAGCGCCACATTGATGGCCTTGAAAAGATGTCTCGGTCCACTTTACCACCGGCTAACTTTCCAATTGAGGGCATTTCCTTCCATCGCACAATCCCACCAACAATCCCGATAGTGCTTTTGTTCCGATAACACACGTAGGAGTGTGTTGTGGTTTACTACCATACAGAGAGAGTCCCGGTCAACCGTTTCTCCCCGCTCCATTGTAGAAGGCGTCGACAACTCCGGTAGGGATTTGTTTGGCACGTTCGCATTGTTCGGCCGCGTGGGGCGCTGCGCTTCCGAGCGACGTCAAGGCCTCGTGGTTGCCAAGCGACAAGAGGGGCCCACTCCGCTTGCACGTGTGCGAGAGATTGTACCTTAATTCTCTATTTTACAATATGGTTACTCGTGTCAGGGCACGTGGTCTTTTAAAAAACCGCGTGTCTGTTCTGGCCAGATAAAACTATGCGTAATAAGTAATGTGGGCAGAAAGTAGCGTTAGTAATACTTTCTTACATGAGCTGGGTGAGACATGTGCCTTTATAAGTGGTAAAGTACGTCGAGGCTCTGTGTTTCAGATACTGACTGAAACATTAGTGTTGCACTGTTGGTCACGTGGTCCGAGGCAATCAATCGACATGGTTGACTCTGTTTCATTAGAAATGATTTATCACTGTTTTTTTTCCCTTGGCCTCTGTAAAAGCTAATGTAGGTACATTTCCGACAGCCAGCTCAGCCTCAGCATTGATTTTGTCGTCCGAAAGACCTTTTAATACGTTCTTACTATACACTCATAATTGTTATTATTATTATTAGCACCTTGTCTAACTACCCGTTCGGGTTATATGCACTTACGCTAATGTGTAATGGTAGGGTGATTGTGAGATGAAATGAAGGACCTACAGTTTAACGTGGAATCCGAACCACGGTGGCGGCCTGGCATTCCCCACATTCACAAGATGTCTTGTCAGAGGTGTAGGAAGGGTTTGGTAATCAGATAAATCTGTGCCGGGACAAAGGATTGAACCCCGGACCCCAGCATAGAAGTCTGACACCTTACCCCTAGACCACCAGGTCACCCTCATAATTGTTGAGTGAACATATGGACTTTTATTTTGCCTGACACTTGTAGCTCTGGAAACAATTTCATTTAAATTTTTAACAACAAGTTAAAAACTGTACCAAACATTTTAATTTTACAAATTGTAAGACAAGACATCTGAAGAATATTTCCTACAAGTCAGATTTGTTTTTATTATCTTAGGTATTTGGTTTATAGTTTTAATGTTACTTATTTTTAACTCTAACTATTGGAGAATTTAGAGCTCACGAAATGACCTACAAACTAATATAAATCTAATACAGTACGCCTAATACTACACACTCAGCTCTATCACACACATATTTATTAATTGGATAGAGAATTAATCTTTATTCAAACAGTAAATATCTTCAGTGTCAGAATACCTCATGGAATCGAATTAATATCTCCTGATGACTGTAAAAATATTGCAAAATAGTTTATTTTGGATAATACTACTAAATATTTTACAAACAAAAAGTAATACATGGAAATAGAACTGACAGATGAAAATGTATTTAATGACAAAATACTAAAGTGACTGAAAGAGAAATAATTTTAAAAGTTATACAAACATTAAAACGACAAAGTATCGAACATTTCTTCCAGTTATCTTCTAATCAGTTATCGTTTTAATCATAAAATGTAATAATGGTTTTATGTAATTCCACCAAACAAAATTTTAAACTTAAAAATACCAGCTAAACATTGAACTATTAATTCAGGTATACATATTTGTGCGATGTGACTGTACTATCACTTGTATAGGAGTTTTATAATATTACTTGAAATAGTAATGATATCGAATATATACAAAAATATAATATATTAGTCTACTCTTAATTTGTACCACAGTTTATAAATAAGTTCACTTAATCCAAGTACCTCGGCAAACTTACATATTAGCTTAAATTTTATGAATCCCAAACAATAATTAAAATTGTTTGGTCTTAGGAGCGTGTTTTATCCGATAAGCTTTGTACTCACATTTAATTTTACTATGCACATCAGTATGATATTATATTGTTTATAAAATTACTTTGAAATATCTGCTACTCCCGGTAAAAATATTGGCGTACTAGGCCAAAGATGCCGGTTTCGATTCAAGTAGCCAGGTGTAATTTTCAATTTAAAAATTATATTTTATTGAGACTATAATCATACTTATCAATTATACAAACTTGCCTATTTAATCCCTTGTGATTTAAATGCTTTAAAATGTAGTAAAAGGTTCAATTTAACAAAGTCTAGACGAGTGTCTTAGCAAAATATTTGGTAATCATCTAATTTCCAAAGAATAATTTAGTTTATTTCAACGAAATTTTATAGATAACGTTTTAAATCCATGATTTTATCAAATATTTTTTTTAAATATTATCAAATTGCTATTATTATTATTACCTTATTGTGAATTTAAATTCTTACAACAATAATATGATCAACGGTTTGATTTTAAGAACTGACACATTTAGTAAGAGAATAAAAATGAGATTACAAAACTATTTATATCTTGATAATCATAATAATTGCCCTGAAGTTAAGGCAAAATTTTTGTTAAAATTAAGTTTGTCCTGAAAAAATTTTTTGAGGAAAATATATTGTCAAAATGGGCAGTTTGCCATTTGATCGATGGATGGTAAAATAAAAATTATCTGTAATCATAATATGTATATGGTTATCATCATCAACATAGTGATGATAGTAATAATTGTTACTATTATCGCAAAATACAATTAGTGTGACGCAAATAGTAGGCCTAAAAATTAAATTTACAAATATTACAATTTAGGAAATGTTGTGTGATGCATAGTACATCCCATTAAATTTCTTTTGAGGTAAACTGTAATTAATTGTCAGTCCATATTTAGCAATATTTATATACTGTATATATATATATATATATATATATATATATATATATATATATATATATAAACTCCTTTTGGTGACTTGGTTTAAGGTATCAGTCTTAAGTAGCCTGGATTGCCATTGACATGGAGGTCACATTTCGACTCACGGCTGGGTGCACTGGGAATGTTTTTCTACACATGCGAATTTTGACTCTGTTTATTTTATTTATTTTTTTCAAATCTTTAGACTAAATTATTATTACCTTTTAGATTTAACTAAGAATAAATAATTAAATAAAAATTTAGTATACATTTGACAGGTGATTTAAGAAACTATTGTCAGTACTTTTAGGTTTATATTTGTGGCACACGGTGAAATGCCCCAAATACAGTCCAATGTCATAGGAAGAGCCTTTTGTGTATTAAAACAATTTGCTGTCAACAATGATATAATTTCACTGTATTATTATTATTGTTATTTTATAGTTCATGGTACTATCTATCAAAATAAATAGATGCAGATAACGTGACTTGACGTAGAAATACATGAAAGTAAATCTAGTAGGTTTTATAGCTATCAGATACATCTCTTCCTTTGAGAATTGAACTATATGTACCATTTTCATTGCCATTAGTATTTGATTATAAACGTTCTGGTTATGCACATTTTAAAAAGATGCTCTAAGAAGAGCATTTCTAACGATGCTGAGATCCATCATGACCCGACAATTCTTCGCTGTTCTTCGTGAAGGTTAATTATGTTCTTCAGTCTCCTCAGGTTCTCTCTTGTCACAGTGTCTGCAGGCGACAACTTCAATGCTCGCTTGTAGCAGTCTTCTGCTTCTAGTAATCTTCCCATCAGGTGGTAGAGAGCCCCCAGGTTGGACAGTCCTGATGATTCCTACAATATGAGGGATGTAACATTCACTCAGAAGCTAATTTAAACAAGAGGGATATAACATTCACTCAGAAGATAATTTAGACAAGAGGGATATAAGATTCACTCAGAAAATAATTTAAACAAGAGGGATATAAGATTCACTCAGAAAATAATTTAAACAAGAGGGATATAACATCCACTCAGAAAATAATTTAAACAAGAGGGATACAACATTCACTCAGCAGCAAATTTAGACAAGAGGGATATAACATTCACTCAGAAGATAATTTAAACAAGAGGGATATAACATTCACTCGGAAGCTAATTTAAACAAGAGGGATATAACATTCACTCAGAAAATAATTTAAACAAGAGGGATACAACATTCACTCAGCAGCTAATTTAAACAAGAGGGATATAACATTCACTCAGAAGCTAATTTAAACAAGAGGGATATAACATTCACTCGGAAGCTAATTTAGACAAGAGGAATATAACATTCACTCGGAAGCTAATTTAGACAAGAGGAATATAACATTCATTCAGAAGCCAATTTAAACAAGAGGGATGTAACATTCACTCAGAAGCTAATTTAAACAAGAGGGATATAACATTCACTCAGAAGCTAATTTAAACAAGAGGGATATAACATTCACTCGGAAGCTAATTTAGACAAGAGGAATATAACATTCACTCGGAAGATAATTTAGACAAGAGGAATATAACATTCATTCAGAAGCCAATTTAAACAAGAGGGATGTAACATTCACTCAGAAGCTAATTTAGACAAGAGGAATATAACATTCACGCAGAAGCTAATTTAAACAAGAGGGATATAACATTCACTCAGAAGCTAATTTAAACAAGAGGGATATAACATTCACTCAGAAGATAATTTAAACAAGAGGGATATAACATTCACTCGGAAGCTAATTTAAACAAGAGGGATATAACATTCACTCAGAAGATAATTTAAACAAGAGGGATATAACATTCACTCAGAAGATAATTTAGACAAGAGGGATATAACATTCACTCAGAAGATAATTTAAAAAGAGGGATATAAGATTCACTCAGAAAATAATTTAAACAAGAGGGATATAACATTCACTCAGAAGATAATTTAAACAAGAGGGATATAACATTCACTCAGAAGATAATTTAGACAAGAGGGATATAAGATTCACTCAGAAAATAATTTAAACAAGAGGGATATAACATCCACTCAGAAGCTAATTTAAACAAGAGGGATATAACATTCACTCAGCAGCAAATTTAGACAAGAGGGATATAACATCCACTCAGAAAATAATTTAAACAAGAGGGATACAACATTCACTCAGCAGCAAATTTAGACAAGAGGGATATAACATTCACTCAGAAGATAATTTAAACAAGAGGGATATAACATTCACTCAGAAGATAATTTAGACAAGAGGGATATAAGATTCACTCAGAAAATAATTTAAACAAGAGGGATATAACATCCACTCAGAAAATAATTTAAACAAGAGGGATACAACATTCACTCAGCAGCAAATTTAGACAAGAGGGATATAACATTCACTCGGAAGTTAATTTACTCAAGAGAGATATAACATTCAATTATAAATTAGAGTAGAGAAGCTAGATATATCATTCACTAAGATGTGAATGCAAACTAGAGGAATAAAACATTCACTAAAAAGTGAAGGAAGTCTGTTTACTATTATAATCATCTCATACTTATAGTGTTATAAATTTAGCACAAGTTCACATATCTTGGTAATAAAGGTGGAATGAATGGTTAGAAAAAGGGAGCGGAATTATTTGTTTTTTATTGCAAGAGGCTGGAAAGATATTACATTTTGCTTCTTTTGTTCTATTAGTGTATAAAATTGGAAGTAACCCCAGTCTCAAAGGCAAGGTTGGACTGGTCTGGCGGGAATAAGTCTTAGGATGCCCAGAATATATCATTTATGAATACATATGATGTGCTACTCTTTAATCTACTTAAGTAGGGGGTGAAGGATTATTTTGCAACCTTAGTCATTTCAAAAATAGACTATCATTTCGTGTATAGCGATTAAAAACATTTTTGCTTATGTCAATAGGAAGTAGAAGCTGATGTTTTAGGTTGATTGACTAGCAATGTCATAATCGATAATACAGTTGATATAGCATAGGGATTAAATTTATTCATAATAAAAGTATAAACACTTCATTCACCTCACCACTTATTCTTACACTAAAACAAAGCTTCAATGGAATTTATGAATATATGTTAAGGTGGGACATTTATGGGTCACGATAAAAGGTACCTAACTGTTTTTGCATATTTAAATCAAAACTTTAAAAATAAATAAAATATGTATCCATTAAAAATAAATTTTAATTTTCTTCGTTTGTTGACCTTAACAGTTTATGAATATCTTGTCAAGCGTTTTATGGAATTTAAAAACCAAAATGTATCTTCGTTTAAAAATTATCCCATCTAATGACGTTATGCTTTTGACAAATATTCAAGAACTGTTATCATGTGAATAAAATTAAACTATGTTTATACTAGTGATATATTTGATTTATTTGGGTCAAAGAAATGTTTGGTTGTAAAAACCGAAAGAAAAAAACCCCTTCAAGATCTCTCAACACCCAGGTCGCTTGAAACCTGCCATTCTACACCTGCTCAGACACACACTATCAGTGTGAACAATGCTCAGTTTAAGGGAGAGGGGGAATCCCCTCTGGAACACCACAAACTGTGCCTACCACCCCCAAACTACAAAAAGACTCATTGATTTAAATTTTATATTGTAGATGACTTAGTTCTTCGTTCCTACAATAAAGTTTTTTCTTGTATGAAATAATTAGGTATATGCAAATTGATGGGTGCGCAGTTTGAATAAAAAATAAAAATTCTGCTGATACTTGAAACATTAACCAAGCAAGTCTCCATTGATATTTACATGTTCTCACACTAACTCTCAAGCTTACTTCCTACTTTCTTTTACATTGTTTTTATTACATTTTTGTAAAATAAACATTTTGATTAATTTTTACGTTTCCTCAGACAAACTATGCCCCCCCCTCTCCCCCACCTCCCTCGCTACCCCAGTATGTTGTACTCAGGCAGGCTCCCACATACGTAAATCTGGTACTGCGTATCGGTAATACGGCTGTTCATTTTATAATAAAAAATGTTCCGAAAAGCTGTTTCATGATATGATACAAAATTTGTATTTAATATGTTCTATGAAGAGAGATTCTTATGCAACAATGCCTCACCTTTCTGACGTCACAAAGTTTGGGCGTTATAGTCGATTTGTTCTCTCATATAACAAGATTCTAGCAGTGGTTTCCAACCTGGTGGTCACGACCCGGTCCATTTGGAATAGCAAATGTTTGTTCAGGTTATAGATTTTATGTTTACTTTTTAAAGTGATTATAGTGATCATAGAAAGGTGCAAAATTCGAATTGAAATGTAAGCTTTTATAACAATAAAAACTGTGAAGTTATTTTTAAGGTTCCTTTTGGTAATTCCATTCTTACAGTTTCTTGCTGAAATAATTTACAGTAGCAGTCTGCTGTTTAGTCAATGCTACTGCTATAATAGCTTCCAAAATACCCACTCGGCTCGTTGATTCTATTTTGTGACATCTTGATCAAATTCATATATTCGCTATATAAGCAATAATTTACAATAATTGAATAAACCGCGTTGCCTTAGCGTCATGCTCGATTGGTTTGTCGACGATTAGGTTAGGATTCTAACTCCAAACGGGGGTTATTTTTCTAAATCGGTTTCACCCTTCTACCTCCATGCAAATAAATGTGCATTTCCTCTAAATTCCACATATACTGAATATATTATTAAATTGGATAGAATGGACGAGCATAAAAATTCATTGAAAATAATAATTTAAAAACTATGGTTACGGAAGTTTGAGGGTAATAAAGGGGTCGCAAGTGCCTCAAAGATAAAAATTGGGCTCGAACCCAGCCAAAGGCTAGAAACCACTGTTCTCACATAACGGTTAATACTCATTTAGGCCTATATTGAAAGGACGCGGCTAACATGTTTAAAAAAATATTGTTTTCACTTCTAAATTACAAATGTTACTCCCGTGTGTAAAAACAGCGGGAGGATTTTATTACCCAGGGTCTTATGTTGACGGCCATTTTGTAGTACCTCTCTGCTTCTCGATGATTGCCAGCCAGACGAAGGCTAGTGGCTGCTCTTACCACATCTTCGTACTCGGGCGTCGATAGAGATACGGCCCGCTCAAACTTTGACGCCGCTTCTGAGTAGCGGCTCTGGTCGAGTAGAAACTGACCTGAAAAAAAACCCACATAAGCGACGCAATTTTTTAATATTTACGTTTCGTTGGCAATTATGGCATTCGCTAGGTTAATCTTTACCAATACAAGATACAGTAGCCCCATGGCTTCTTTGGTGCTGACTGACAGCTCACAGCTGATTCTGACAGTCAACATTTAGGTGTATACCTAAATCTTGACTGTCAGTAATGACAGCTGCTAAAACATATTTTTGTAGATCATATGGTTCGGCGTAGGTATACATATTTTGTTCTGGTAACTTTTCAAAGCCGTCAGCTGTCAGTCAGCACCAAATAATCTATGGGGCTACTGTACTAGTATTTATGTGAACAATAGACCCAACTCCCTAATTGTTGATATCGTTACTTCAGTCTTAAGATTTCTGTTTGTATTTCAAGTTGAGATACCTCCCATAATTTCGCCTTGGATTTAAAGTAGATATTTTTAATTTGTTCTCAACAAACACACTAATCCAATAGTACATCAAGTTTGATACTTTAACTTAGTCGTTAACGTATCTGTCTACTGAGCTAAGGGTCCGGATTCATTTCCTGGCATGACGACACGTCAATAAATATTAGACATGACAGACTATCGCTGAAACCATCCGTTAATAAATTATGTATTATGTGGATGGAGGGAGTTTTTTTAAATTTTGACGGATTTTATCATTTATATGATTAGATTGTTTTTAGCACCGCATTTTACTTCCGTTTGGGTCATACGCTTATGTACTAATTACGCTAGTGGTTTTAGGGATTAGGAAGGCTATATTTAGAGGAAGTTTTTCCGCATATGCGTGGAAGGAGAGTGTAGAACTTTTTTTTAAAAAAAAAGACCTTCAGCACACCCGACAGAGATTCGTAACTCGATCTCCCCGTCATCGGCAGTCTAGTCTAACACGAGATTAGCGCGTTATACTACACGACCATCGAAGTGAGTGATGGAAAATTAAGACAATAAAATGGGTCGTGTTCTTTCACCCACAATGTAGTCTATTTTTATTTATTATAATTCGTGTGAACTCCCTCTAAATTACTTTTACTTTAAAAAACCATAAACGTAATATTATTGAAAAACTTAAGTAATTAACGACTTTCTCTAAGATGTAAGGATAAAGTGTGAATCTTCAAGGAAGTATTTTCATATTAGTATTGATCAAAGATTAAAAATATTATTCTTTATATATATTGAAACAAATATATCATGTAGGATTTTCCCTTCCTGATTTTATTATTTAAAAAAAATGCTTATTTACCATTTCATCTTAAGACTATATGAAGTATCCATAAGAGCATATTGAAAATATTTGCTCCCTCCATTTGTCCGCGCAATAAAATAAGAGGGTCTTCCTTTTATGCTACTATTGTGCCTTCGTGTTATTGATAATGGTCTATTACTCTCACATGTTTCTCTTTTAATGAAAAGAATGGCGTCTGTTTAACTTGCAACTGACATTTCAGAGAGTGCGGCAACAATATTCTTTGAAGCTTTGTTTAATTCTGACAAATGTAGCTTATCCCCCTCTCCCACACGTTAAGGGTTCCCCTCTACTTTTCTCCCAATACAAGTTCGGGGCGGAAAGTAAGAGGGGTGAGTTGAATTAATTCCAGTAATAACTTGGTGGACAAATAAAAACCCTCTAGGCTAATACATCCCAGTTCCCTCCTATTCTCTGCCTAGAAGCTGTTTATTGAACCACGATAGTACCACGAGGTCGAAATTCGGACACCTTAGTTCTCTCAGTAATGTCTGGCTGATGATATATATTTTAAAACCTCCGAGGAAATTCATAATTAGGAGACTAGGTTCATTACCTTTCTCTGAGTGGAAAATAAACTTTCTGAGATCTTGGCGGTCTGTTTATCCTAGAATTTAAGTACAGGCAAATTTTCATATGAAGTGCCTTTTAGAAAATACAATTATTATTTTTCAATTAACACTAACAATGATGTATGAATACGTGAAAGTAGATCTAATATAAGGTATCTACGATAGGAGGGTTGGTGATCGCTAGGAAAAGTTAGTAAGTATTAATTCGCCAAACCATTTGATCTACACGATCGTTATATTGAGCTTTTTCTTTTGGGAGTCAAAATTTCACAACAAACCATTTATTTTTTAGCTTTTTTTTTTTTTGAAACAGTTTTTACATTATATAAACATAAACCTATGAAAATAACTGTCTTTGGTTATGTTCATGCAGCTGTTTACAAAATAAAGTTAAAACATAAATGTTATTTTGAAACTTATTTTGTATGGTTCTTTCTCGAGTATTAAGAAAAATGTATTTATTTTGGCAAAGAAACTAGTGTGGATATAATAATTATTTTTTGTTTATTATTTTATGTACTATAGTATCTATATTTGCCTCAACCACTAAACAAAGGACATAGTAGTTTTATTAATAACTATTTTTGTTCTTTAATAAGTTACTACTTTAGGGAAGAATTATTAGAATCGTTTGGTAAGACTTTTTTATAATGATGTTATAAACTATACGAATAATAACTACACCCAAACAGGTTGACATTAGTGACTGTGGGCCAATGTTTACAATAAAGATATTTCTGCTAGTTGTCACCATCTCTCCTAACGTAGATGTTCTGTAGCTTTTCTAACATTCAGATAAAGCCCTTCTTGAAAATTAATAAAGCAATACACACTAACATGATTGTAAAATAATTAATATTGAGGTCACAAAGTCTAAGGCAGTGATTTGTAAACATTTATATTTATTGTTTACAGTATATTATTATTTGTTGTGTTTGCGGCACAGTGAACGTGCAAGTTGGTGATACCTACGGGAGACTTGGGAATGCACATGCGTACAGAAACTTCTCTTGTTGAACAGGAAATGTTTGTGTTGTTGTGTGATGATTACCTTAATTACACAATTGATTTTTTTTATGTAAGAAAAGACAAGTTCTGATTAATTTCTAACTCTATATTGTGCGACATTACATTTTCTATTTTTTATTGTTTTTATTTCACAATAACATAACGTCGGTAATTTCATGCACACCTAGTGAATTCTTCTGTGCCGGGGCAACCCTGTCGCAATCGACACATGTGGCAAATTGGCCATAAAGTGTAGCGAAATTAGATTTACAGCTCTCACAGTAAAATAAACTTATTTTTCCTAATGACTTGTACTGATTGTAACTTGATCCTGCATATCATTGGAAGCCTCCTTGACGCAATACTGCTATCCAATACTTTTCCACTCCCTTTCCAACACTTCGTAAAGTTTCACCTCTGCATTCAAACAAAATGATTGTAAAGTTACGCATTAAATTGCCTTACATTTTCAATACAAACGATTTTGATCATTTGTTTCTTAGGCAGTTGTAACTTGTAATTGAGTAGTCAAAGTGTACACGTCTTTATTAAACATGTTTTAACAGAGTGTGCTAGTTTAAATGTTCGATTGAGCAAACATTTTTGCTTGGTTTGACAAAAATAACTTCTCATTCGCCAGACCTGTGACTACATAGAAAAATATGCCACCCACCTCCAATCTAAGCCTTCAAGCTCAAAATATATTGAATTTTCATTCTATGATTGAGGCTCAAATCTCGACCAGGTTCACTAAGAGGTGGTTTTCTAAGTGTGCTTTATCTCTGTAGTCTACCTATCCTGCTTCTATGCAAATGTGGGTTCATTCACTCTTTCTTATTACTTATCCTTAGATAAGAGATTATGCAGTTAAATAACTATAAGAACAAAAAAGTTAGCCTGAAAAGTAATGTAAAGCTATTTATTAACAGCTAATTAAAAATAAAATCAAACACCTATTTTACAATAAAATTAGACAAATTATTTTTATCTTAACATTGACAGAAAATTTGGCCTACATAAAAAATTTAAGAATTGCTGAATGAGTAACTTTTAAAAAATATCTAGCTTTGTACTGTTCGTATCAAATCGATAAGGTTTTAAAAGCTCTTACGGTAAATATAAGAGACGAATACTCCAATAATTATTGAATATTAATTGGATGCGCTTCAGTGGTTATACTAAACAAAGAGTCGACCGCAGATGATTGAACGATCGAGTGTTGAATCCAGGGCGGGTGGATTTTCCACTCTTTTAATACAAATAACGACCATTTTTCCTCATCCTTATCACATTGGAGTAGTTAATATGGTTGAGTATAACCCAAACGGGTAATAAGACGTGGTGCTAATATACATACGTATATTTATTTATTTTACTACCCGTTAGGGTTATACTCTTATATATTTACAAATAAGCTAATATGTTTTAAGATTACGAAGGTTTTATTTATAGGAAGTGTACATGCGTTCTAGTGGAGGGAAAGAGGAAACCCATTTTGGAAAAACTGCCCTCAGTGCACCAGACAGAGATTCGAACCCCAATCTCCCTGTCATCGGCAGTATAGTCTGCTGAGAAAGAGGCGCCTTAGACCACGTGGCCACCTAAGTGGGTAGTTCGACTATAAACCTATCAAAACAAAACCTTTAGGCAAATTTATTATTGAGGAGCTAGTTGGATTCAACCCAAGATCTCCTGTAGAGCTCACATACTTGAACGTTAACCTAAATTTTCCATTGACCTCACTTCTCAAACTATCTTTTTTAAATAAAAATAAATAAATAAAAAAGGTCACATAAACATGTGCCTCTAGAAAGCCTCACATGCGCTCACATCTGTCCCGAGAGGACATGGACACGTCATCGAGCTATTATTCAGTTCATGAAGTGCGACGTTATATGACGCGAGGGGGTTCGTAGGGTTGATGGGGTGTGGGAGGGTGTTTGCCCCGTGTTCCGCAGCTTGTACTGTGATCATGAACTAACGCTGTTCACTCCCCTCCCCTCCACCCCACATACCACCTTCCACCCAACACAAAACCTCTCCTTCCACCTCACCCCCCTTTCCTTTTCAACCACTTCGCAATCCACCCCTTGCACAGCTGTTTAGATTGTAGAGGGGTGAACAGTAATTAGACCTGTACTCGTTCGAAGGAGTATTAACTGCATACTCGGGGCGGGGGGTTGAAAAATTGTTGTGATATTTGAAATTATTCTTCATTCACCAACTGTCCCGAACATACATTTTGTTTTAAGATTTATTATTCTCTCATCCATGTTCACGAATGTACATTTTATTTTATAAAATTCCCCATTTAGCCATTGACCTGAAATAGTATACAGTTTACAATCACTCGTCATTCATTCACAGTCTTTAAAATATATGTTATTTAAATTTATTCCCCATTCATCCATCATCTAAGGATTGTATTTTATTTTTAATTAATCCACAGTCCTGAAATTGCATTTTATTTAAAATTATTCTCCATTCATCCTAAAACAAACTCATTTTAAAATTATTCTCTTTTTATTCATAGTTAAGGAAACATTTTTATTAAAATTATTCTCCATTAATTCAACCAGTCTATAAAATACTTAAATTTATAGAATTTCTTTCGTACATCTATAATCTTGAAAATTAATTTTATTTAAATTATTTTCCATCCATAAATAGTCCAGGAAATGTATTTTATTTAAAATTATTCATACGTAGTCCTGCTAATATATTTATTTAAATTAATCCTCCAATCATACATAGTCCTTTATAATGCATTTTATTTTAACTTATTTTCCATTCAACCAGCCGTAAAAATACAGTTTTATTTTAAATGATTATTTATTAATCTATATTTCCGGAAATACAATGTATTTAAAATTATTTCTCAGTCATTCATAGTCCCGAAAATAAATTAAAACAATTTAAAATAAATATTTAGAGAGTTATACTATTAATGTTATTAGACAAGCTTTTGCATTTGAAAAATGTATTCTTAGGAAGAGGAAGGTAGAATTTAAAGAAAATTAACTCTAATTGGCTTGTAGGGAAAGTGAGAGAGCATTTAGGAAACACTACCATCAGTATATAAAGTCGAGATTTAAACCCCAACCTTCCATCACTGGAAAACAAAACTAAACGAACTTAACGTTTACTCGCACGTCCCATAGATTCTGTTAACTTCACTTTCATTCATATATATTTATTTTTTATCTTTAATGTTGGAATTTCTTAAAACTTATTTGACGTGTAGTATATAAATTACTATCAACTATATTTTTTTTAAGTTGACCTTGGTGGTCTTGGGGTAAAGTCCTCGCCTTAAGACACGATGTTTATGGTTTAAAACCCAACCGTATTTTTTCTTGAGCGATAAAAATCCGTAGCACAACTTCCTTCGGAGGTGAAATAAAGGGTCGGTTCCAAGTCGATTGTGGCATGTAAAATACCTTGTAGAAGGTATGTGAAAATACCTTTCCCCAAAAAATTGCTAGGTCCTTTTGCTCTCGCTCATAGAAATTATCTTGTTAATATAATCAGTCGGTTCAGAAAATTCACGCTAATTTACCTCAAAAAAAATTTTTTTTTAAGAAAAATATGTTTTATTTAGAACTAGCAAAATTCAATTACATATTACTAGCGTTTAATTTAAAAACTGTCTTTAAGAGTGTAAAACGAACATATTGCAAGGAACAAACAAATGTCACAAACATCACAAAAAAAAAATGAGCAAAGAACAAGTTCAAATAAAAAAAAAAGTACTCTAGCTTAATTAGCTCCACCAAGGTTAGTGACAAGTTCAAACATCTTCGCGTGCAGACGACACTTGCCTGAGTGGGAAGTTCCGGCAAATACTAACACCATTACAAAGCTAGGAAAGGTTATTCCCCCCTTTTAAAGTTCACCATAAACAAGATTCTGTCCATATTAATGGTCTGGGGAGGTTGGGTTTCGTGTCCCAAATTTATGTTAATTCATAAGTCTTGTGCTGATATTATCAGTAGGCTCAGAAATTGCACTTGAACTACCTCAAATTAAAATATATATTTATGTTAAAGTATATATCATTTCTAGATTTTGACCAATTTCAGAACAATGATTTAAAACATGATATAACTTACTTTACTAGCGCCAGTACTGAGCTCGAATTTCCTTAACAGTTTCCCTCTCTACTTCCACACAAGTGCGGGTAATATAATATATATATAATATATATATATATAAATTGTACTTTCATTTTATCTAATACAATCTACTTTTCTCATATCAACTCCAGTCTAATTTCCACATACCTACCCCATTTTACTTTCCTCAGACCTACTCCATACTACTATCCACATACCTACCCCATTCTAATGTCCACATACCTACCCCATTTCTTCTTTCCACATACCTATCCCATTCTACTTTTTTCACACCTCCATTTGTGTGTATGTTTATCTGATATTTTTCTCTCTTCCTCGTTCTTGATATCTCTTTGTGTCTTTCTATTTTCAAAATGATAAGAAGCTACATTCAATAATCCTAGCTTTTAAGTCTTGAAATTAAGTATGTAAATTTATATTAACACGACAAATGAGAAGAATCTGAGGATACACTGCTAATAAGTTGTTATTATTAGTATATTATTATTATTATTGTTATTATTATTATTATTATTATTATTAGCACCGCGTCTTACTATCCGTTCGGGTTATACGCACTTACGCTAATGAGTAATGGTAGGTGATTGTTAGATGAAATGGAGGACCTACAGTTTAACGTGGAATCCGAACCACGGTGGAGGCCTGGCATTCCCCACATTCACAAGATGTATTGTCAGAGGTGAAGGAAGGGTTTGGTAATCAGATAAATTTGTGCCGGGACCGAGGATTGAACCCCAGAAAGTTTTTATTGTGTTTAAAATCCATACTTGAATAAATTAATCCATTTAATAGACAGTAAAGAAAATATTACAAAAAATTAACACATTGTTTTGAAAAAAAAAATACATAGGTTTTTTAAAAATGTCATTTAATAGGACTCTCTTGTGCATACGATATTTTTTTCATAATTTTCATCACAATGTAAATCAAGCAACTCCTTCTTTAGCAGCAAGTAGTACCCAAAAATAAATAAGTTTATACACATGATTAAGATCTTAAGTATGTTTCCTTCTAAAAGTATCTTTAATGGTGCAGTCATATAATTATTTTATTGTTGTTGCTAATATATCAGCTTGTGTAAGATAAAATTAAAGTCCAAATTTGTATCACTTTAAGGTTGCAAATATAGGATTTGATCACTAATCTCTCCAGGTCAATTTTCATACACGGAGACATGTTATATGCAGCTGACACTTTTTATGTATATTATCAACACTTAACAAAATAATATTTTTAATTTTACAGCCAAGCTAATCATTCTATAACTAATTTAAAACTTTTTTAATTAGCATCCTCTCCTGTGTATCAAACGTAGCACACTCAGTTCTACTATAATTTGTAATTTAAAAAAAAAATTAGGTTCTATGAATGCATATTTCGGCAGGCTTTAGCTACAGAATTTTGGGTTAGTGACTCAAGACGATCTAATTTGAGTAGATCCGGGGTTCAATCCTTGGTCCAGGCACAGATTTATCTGATTGCCAAAACCTTCCTTCACCTCTGACAAGACGTGTATTAATACACGCTTGTGAATAAGTGGAATGCCAGGCCTTCAAGGTGGTTCGGATCCCACGTTAAACTGTAGGTCCTCCATTTCATATCATAATCACCCTACCATTACACATTAGTGTAAGTGCGTATCACCCGAACGGGTAGTAAGACGCGGTGCTAATAATAATAATAATAATAACTATTAATAATAAATAATACTTATTATTATAATAATAATAATAATAAGTAAACAAGATGGTAAGATTTAGTTTTAATAAAAATAAACTAATTCACCTGGAGAGTGAATGGGAAAACAAAACATGTAAAAACAAACTATAATCTCTCGAGTCGGTTTGAATTATGTAACTATAAAATAAGCTCTTTTGATTATAAATGAACCACTTCAGTGACCGCGTGGTCTAAAAGGTGTTACGCTCGCAATAGACTAGACTGACATAGATAGGAGGGATCAGGGTTAAATCACGGTCATGTGTACAAAGCGTGGTTTTCCTAGATGGTTTTCCACTCTCCCTCCACGCAAATTCAGGTCAATCTCCTCTTAATTAAACCTTTATCATACCTAACACATTAGTGTAATTAGTACATAAGCGTAAAACCCAAAAAGGAAATAAGACGTGGTGCTAAAAAAAAGCCATGTGTAGTAAATGAGATAAAATGACAATTGGCAAATTTACAAATATTAACATAAATGTTTAATGATAAATGCACGAAAGTAGTTAATTATTATGTGGGGTCTAATTTATTTTTTTAAGAAAGATCCTTCCTACTTATCTGAAAGCAATAAAAGTTACTAGATCTACTTTTGCTAACTCATAAGTCATATCATATCATCTACAGCTGTTACGTTTGGTAATTTTATAAATAGTATAAAATAACAATAAAATAATAAAATACCTTTAATGTTAGCTTTGAAAAATTTCTTCGAGGCCCTTGCTATGAAAATTGGAGTGTATATACCAAACTTACCATAGTGTCGATACACTGAAGCATCTTGTGGAGCGATTTCTTGTGCTTTTGTGTACCAATTCTCTGCTTCTATGACCCTCGTAATCTGAAAACAAGCAAGTTTAAGAAGATTATTTGTAAGTTACCTGAGGTAGCACTGACACAAATTATATTTTATATGAAAATTAAATTGTCTCAAGAAGCCTTTTCTGGACAAGAAATCCGTGTGGTTTCATATTAAAGTAACAATTATCTACACAAATACATTAAGTAGTCCTTACAAGATTTTATAAATGGGGGTATTTAACATGAACGTTCTAGATAAACAAATTATTTAAGTATATGACTCACAAATCAGCCTAACCTAGGATATTAGCATAATTACTCCCAGCCTAGTGACTATATATTTACTAATTTTAAATTGGGACAAACCACAAGCAAATACCATCCATCATCAGGCCCGCCTGGAACTGAACTAAAGTCTCCTAGACTTGTGACCGACCGATATTCCACTTAGCCATGGGGAAAAACCTTTTTATACGTAATTTAATACCACAACCCATATATACTCGGCAGGGATTATATTATTTTTATATTTATTATAATTATATTATATATATATAACCATCTCTTACTTCCCGTTTGGTTCATATGCTTATGTACTAATTACGCTAATGGTTTTATGGATAAGGAAGGTTATATTTAGAGGAAGTGATCGCGCACTTGCGTGGAAGAAAAGTGGAGAACCATAATGGAAAAAACTACCCTCAGTAGCCCACCGATATACGATCCTTGATCTCCTCATCGTTTCAGTCTAATCCAAAGGTTACCAAACGATAGCCCGCCCCAAGATTTTATAAAAAACAAAATGAATTGTGTTTCTTTGTTATTTCTGAACCACGACTATATTTGACATGTCCAGTTCTTGTCCGCACGCATGCTTCCCCTCATGAATCAAGTCAGGAGTGCTGTCAGAATTTCAAACCCTCATTTGCAGTCACAGGTGCCAAATGATTAAAGACCTAACACCAATGGTGTAAGATAGAGCTGGTCCCTATTCATATAACAGAATGGCTTGGGACGATTTCTAGGTGATTCCAAGTCTCCCGGCAGAGGGATATAAATGGAAATTCACGAAAGATGCTACATCATTTTAAAAATAAGTGATTTATTGACTATTTATTATAAATATAAATTATTACATATAGATTGATCCTTTTCTGTGATAAAGAATCAAACTCAATTTACTTTTATCAAACAATGACTGACCATTGAAAAGTGACCATTTTTGCAGACGTAAACGGCCATAGAAACAATTGACTCTAAAGTACAAGCGGAAACATATTTATTTTGTGATCTATTCACGCATGTCAAGGCAAAAAATGATTCTACTTGAAGAACAGGTGAACGTTCATAGCTTGGTTCATTTCCAATGTTGTGAAAAATTTCATGGAGAACGTGAATTATAATTTCCCCCTTCATTTACACTAGGATTTATTTCTGACCTACAAAAACCATTTCGGAGACGATTTCCTAATCTTGTGGAAGAACGGATGAATTAAGGTTGTTTTAAAATCAGTTTGACTGCAATGTTGAAACACTAAAAGTCATTTCAAATTGAAATTATTGATCTGGAATGAGATGACATGATGAAACACAAGTATAAAGAAGAAACTCTCAATTTTACAAATCTTTGCATCCTTAGCAATTTCCGAATTTAAAGCTATTTGCTTGTTCAATTTTCATTCAAACAACCTGTGTGAACAAAAATTCTCAATAACGAAGTATCAAGTAAATCAAGTCCAACTATCGAGAAAATTTATCTGATAAGCATTTGAAATCCATTCTAATAATGGGCACCTCAAGTTTGAAACCTAAGTTTAGCAATATTTTGAAACTAAGAAAGGAGTTCTACTATCTCCTATGATCGTATTGTGCAAAACTTCATGGGTGAAATCTTCTTTTGCTATCCCAGAGTAAGTATGAGTTTATTTTTCTTGAAAATATGTATGACCTGCTGTCTTACTTGGATATTGTTACATTTCTTTTTCATTCTGAATAATATCATGCTGATTTACCCAGAAAGATCCAAATAAATGTTATTCATTTATTTACAAAAAAATA
This sequence comes from Timema cristinae, assembly GCA_039000515.1. Classification (NCBI taxonomy): domain Eukaryota; kingdom Metazoa; phylum Arthropoda; class Insecta; order Phasmatodea; family Timematidae; genus Timema; species Timema cristinae. Next base: position 39,486,811 of record JBCFYV010000003.1, on the reverse strand, counting down.
TATATTTTTTTTACTTTGGCCCGCGAAAGTGTGTAAAATATTTTATGTGGCCCGCGTACCAAAAGTTTGGAGGCCCCTTCTAGTTTACCGCGAGAGTATCTCCTAAGACAATACAGCCACCAAGGCGGCTGCTATAAATATATTATATTTAATACTATTAAACTAAAACATATATATAAATGAATAAATACATATTGGTTTAGTTTTATGAGCAGGAATTTTATAAATTGTTGCAATTTTTTAATTTTCCCTCAAATAATTGGAAAATTTAAGGCAATAAATTCTTTACTCTACTTAAGGTTTGAACGATGAATTAAAATGATAATCTCCATAGTAGTGAAAACACTTATTATTATTATTATTATTATTATTATTATTATTATTATTAGCACCGCGTCTTACTACCCGTTCGGGTTATACGCACTTACGCTAATATGTAATGGGTAGGGTGATTGTGAGATGAAATGGAGGACCTACAGTTTAACGTGGAATCCGAACCACGGTGGTGGCCTGACATTCCCCACATTCACAAGATGTCTTGTGAAAACACTATTAATAGTTAGCTATGTTATACTATTACAACTAAATATACTGGCATTCATTCTTTCTCCCACAGATTCATTTCGATATTAATTGTTTTTTTTACATGAGGCGTCAATCCTTTATCTGTTTTCTTTGACATCAGGACACCCACTGAAAATAGCACCAGTCAAGATCAATATATTTGCAGTTTTTAGATTTTAAAAAAATGTAGGCCAAAATAAATAAAGTATTGTTTCAATATATAAGTTTTAAGTTTAATTGTCTACAAAAATTTATAACAGTTATTTTATATTTCCCATTTGAATAATGGCATTTGGACAGTACCTTTTTTTAATCTTGATTTAAAAAGTTTTATGTTTAAATATCCCTCTACTCATGACATACATTTGAGAATTGTTGAGACTATTTATTTAAAGAAATTAAACTAAACCTATCTTTAAAAAAAACCATATTTATTTGTTTGTTTTTTGGTGACCTGGTGGTCTAGGGGTAAGGTGTCAGACTTCTATACTGGCGGCCGGGGTTCATTCCTTGGTCCCGGCACAGATTTATCTGATTACCAAACCCTTCCTTCACCTCTGACAAGACATCTTGTGAATGTGGGAAATGCCAGGCCTCCACCGTGGTTCGGATTCCACGATAAACTGTAGGTCCTTCATTTCATCTCACAATCACCCTACCATTACACATTAGCGTAAGTGCGTATAACCCGAATGGGTAGTAAGACGCGGTGCTAATAATAATAATAATAATAATGTTTGTTTTTTGCGCAAAAATTTAACAAAAACTTTTAATCATTCAGGCCTTAGCTTGAATTTCCATCCATATGACCTTAAATCCCTTACAGTTCAGGTTTTACATGAGTATTGTATTCTGAAAACACTCACATTTCTTGCGAGTAGCTTCCCATACGTGAGGTGAGTAGGCACGTGATCCGGTCTTGTGGCAAGTGAGGCTTTGAACCAGTTCTCTGCCTCTTTATTCTCACCCAGTCTGCAGCATGCCTCCCCAAGCATATTGAATAAACTCTAAGGACACGATGAACAAATTTGAGTTTAAGCTCATCAGTTGTCTGTACGAAGAAATGTACATGCTATATCATACCTACACACTTTGATGCATAAGCATGAGCAGGGTAAGGCTGATGAGGGTGCCAGTTGGAAGACGAAGGGGGAAAGATCAACTGCCCCCTTCCCCTCCCTCTTGAGAAATATTTTTTCTGACAATTACAATAAATGAATAAAAAACCCAGAAAGAATCAATTTTTTGTTTGTTTCATCATTAATCTTTACAAAAACTTACATTATAAATTACAGAATTACAATGTCAATAGCCAGCTGAAGAGTTTTTTTTCCTTTTCTCTTTTTTAATTTTTCCTAAACTCGTAAATAATGTCATCCAAATTCTGCAGTAGTCGCATAGTCTAAGACGTCTCTCTCTCTCTCTCTCTCTCTCTCTCTCAATACAAGACTGTCGATGACAGGGAGATCAAGGTTCTAATCCCAGTTGGGTGTAGTTAGGGTGTTTTTTCTAATATGGTTTTCCATTCGCCCTCTAAGCAAATGCAGGTACACTTCCTCTAAATTCAACCATCCTTATACTTAACTCATTAGCGTAATTGGGGACCTGGTAGTCTAGGGGCAAGGTGTCAGACTTTTGTGCTGGGGGTCCAGGGTTCAATCCTCGGTCCCGGCAAAGATTTATATGATTGCCAAACCCTTCCTTCACCTCTGACAAGACGAGTATTAATCACAACTTGTGAATGTGTGGAGTGCCAGCCTCCACCGTGGTTCGGATTCCACTTAAACTGTAGGTCCTCCATTTCATTTCACAATCACCCTAACATTACACATAAGCGTAAGTGCGTATAACACGTACGGGTAGTAAGACGTGGTGCTAATAATAATAATTAGCGTAATTAGTACATATGCGTATAACCTGAACAGGTAGTATACGCGATGCAAATTAAAAAAAAAGTCATCTAATACCATATCTACAGCCAGTCTTAGTTCTACGAATGGGATCATGAGGTGTTGCTGCAGGATCTCAAGCCTACATTAAACATTACTCTTTGAATATCCGCCGACGCACTTTCTAAAAATAATTAGGTATGTACTTAATATTTCTTTATCCCCACCACTTTTCCTCTCTCTTCATGACTTTTGGGGATGCCACTAACGACACCCAAGCTCGCAAGCCTGCGCTTTGGTGGTCTAATGATATGGGTTCCTATCATTTTTATAATAGACTGCCTATAATTGGGAGATCAGAGTTTGATTCTTTGTAAGGGGTAATGAGGGTGTTTTTTCATAAATGGTTTCCCACTAAAATGCGGGCACATTTCCTCTAAATTCTACCTTCATTATTTCTAATCAGAGGTAGTTGTACATTCTGTTTACCCTGAAAGGTATTGGTTCGTACCCATTACACTCTAGCCTTAACATATAAGAATCAAATAGCCAAAGCTATTATATTTGTCTTAGTGAGGATTTACTCGCATCTAGATATATTCTGAAAATTGAAAAATGACACCTGGACACGGGGAACGATCCCGGGACCTTGTCGCGTACAATTTTCAGAATATCTTATTGTATAAGTTGCATCATATTGTGATCAAGCAAGGTAAGATTGTGAATGGTGCATCGTTTGAAGAGCGATCAGGCCCAAGGCTGAGGTCAATTATATCAATGAAGGCAGAGACCTCGCGTCATCTGTGGCAAGATACGGAACTTTTGCATAATGGCTGTTTGCTGCTGAGTATATGAAGAGAATGGTTTAAGGAGAGGTGATACCTAGAATCTATTAAATAATACATACATAAAGCCATCAATAATGTGTGGGAGATAAGTGAGGGAGAGGGAAAGTTGTTATCAAATTCTCATTGTAGATTAACATTTTTCGGTAAAATCTGAAGATCATTGAATCTCAGAAATGGAAGTATTAACAAATCTGTTCTACAACAAACACAACTTTAGTGACACAATAAACCACAAAGCGAAGTTTTAAATACGTGAAAAAATTAACTTGAATCATTATGATTACTTATTTATTTGAATGAAATTCATTTGATAATGTTTCTGATGTAACGTCTTAAGAAGAACTAGTGTTTCCTAGCATGTGTTTGTGATCCAAAGCTGTGATTTTTTAAAACAAAAAAAAAATTATACATTTTTCTAAACGGGAACATTTTCCATTCACACACACACACACAACACACAAACACATAATATATATACCTGTGGCTGATAGTAATGAGGCATCTTGCCGACGGCTTCGAGGAAGATTTCGACAGCCTCCCTGAGTCTCCCTTCCTCCATGGTGAGTCTGCCGAGGTGGAAGAGACAGGCAACCCTCGCGGTGTCATGGCTCCTAGGATCCTTCAGACCAGTCCCGTCCAACATGGAGCATGCCCTCAGCACCACCTTGGAATCCTTCAGGCGACCGACGCGGCTCAGTACGATGCCTAGGTTTAGGTGTGCCACTGAGTATGTTGGAAAAGAGATCAGGTAGTCTTAAAACATGAGTTTTTTTACAAATATTTCTATAAGCTTACTTTAGAGCTTTCATACTACAATTATAAAAATTGAGATGTAGGGTGTAGAGTAAGATTTTGGTAGGAAGAAACTTTAGAAAATACAAATATATTATTTTGCAGTCAAATTGATAACATTTTAATATTCTAAGTTGAAAACATTTTAATGTTATCAACTAACTATCTATGGAAAGTACCTATTAAAAGTGACAGGGAAATACAAATTACCCTCCACTAACCTTTAGCAGTAAACCAGTACTAATTCGTCCTCATAGGCTGTACTTATTCGGCTCTATGAACTAACGAAACTTTCCTTCTCTTTTATATAGAATTTGGATTGTGTTGTCAAAGGTTGGGCTAGGTTAGCGGCTGTCTACAGATTGAGGTAAGACTTATAGTAAAAGAGATTAATATATAAATAACAACCAGCGCTTAGTTAGTATAACAACATGGATCAAATCAGAACCTGTTAAAACATGACCAAACTCTGAAAATCTATCTCCCCAATTCGTATCCAAATCGATCCAAAGTGACAGCTAAAGATATTATGACTTGACCTAAGAATACGTTAAAGTATAGATAGTCATCTACTAGCAGTAAAATCGTTGCACTTAAATTTAACATAGTAACGACTTTGTGTAATTTTTAAGGTTTTGTCTTCTCTGAAATTAGAATATTCCGAATAAGATTCATTACTACCTATTATACTGAGGATCAAACCAAATTACCTTATAACTGACGAAGGCCTTGTTAGTCCTTTGACGCGATAACAGTTTCATTGTCTATGGGTTTTTTTAAATAAATATTACTCTCAGCAGTGTTTATTTAAGTAAATTTTAATTAGAAACCTGAACATTGTCCAGATTGTAATGTGAACATAACAGTACTCAAAATATTTTCTGATATTTTTGAAGTTATACTTCTTTAGGCGCGTTATGAAAAAATGATGAGAGTGAAATTTTAAGATGCGCGCGCATCACTGTAACACAAAAGTAGCAGGTTGAAGTTAAACCGCTCATTAAGTCTCGAAAAAAAAAAAGCTACCAACGAAATAGAAATAGAACCTCTGTTAGTCGCGCATGTTGGTACGCTCGTCGCCTCTGATCACTGTTTTCATATATATAATATTTATCCATATGTTTCTAGTTTCTACATTCACAACACGTGTTTTAGTTTCATACAAGTGCGAATTATATATGTGCTAATAAATTATTTTCAGTAGTGATTTAAATTGAATATTTTGATTAATATTATTTACTATTCGTAAATATTAGTGAAAAAAATTGTGCTTATAGACTTTTTCAAGTGCTCCAATATAATTGAGGTTAACTATCCGTATGTATTATTTATTGATATAAATTAAAATATTATTATTTAACATAATTAATACTAAATATTATTAAATTATTTTTTATTTTTTAATGATGCCAAAGAAGTATAACTTCTCACGCGCGTACATAAGTACACACACCCATTTTTTTTAACTCTGCTTTAGTCAATGCATTATACCAATTTCATAAAAAAAAACTAAAATTTATGAAAGAAAAAATGGAGGTCAAAAAATAAAGTATACCAACAAGCATGAGAAAAATAAAACATTATTTCATCTATACTTATAAAATAACATGTCCTGACTGACTGATTGATTCATCATCGCCGAGCGCAAAATATCAAGGTTACAAGCATGAAATTCGGACTGTATATTCATTTTGTTATGTAGGCACCCACTAAGAAAGGATTTTTGAAAATTCCACCCCGAAGTGGTCAAAATAGGGGATGATAATATGTATGATAATATGTATGATAATATGTATGAAAGTCCGTCATTTTGAAAGTTACATAAACAAAATTTTGTATTTCGTTTATTGGCGTAAAACAAATAAATACGTGTTTCAGGAATTTTGGAAATTTTATTTAATAAGGGATGAAAAAGGGGGTGAAAGTTTGTATCGGACTTGCATTATTTTTGATCTGAGGTCAAGTTATGGTGATCAACGTAACGTAATATTTTAAATTTATGTATATTTTCGTATTTGTATATAATCAACTTCCACGCGAGCAAAGCCGCGGGCAACAGCTATCTAGTGTAAACATATTTTTACGCCTAAACAATATAACATATACTCCAAAGATATTTGAAACTTATAGGACTCTGCGTGTTACTGTCTGCATATTTGACTGATAGTGTAGAATTGATGAAGTTATATTTTAGAGGAAATTTAACCGTATTTTCGTTATGAGAGAGTGATAAATTGACCATTAAAAACAATATCGTTACACCCGAGCACGGGTCTCTTCGTCACACGGTACACCAGACTATTAAAGACTGATGCCTTTGTCTGCGTGGCCACGAGTGTATGTTTCTACAACACAATTGTTTGTTGAGAAAAAATTCATTGCCTTTTTCCATCTATGATTTCTGGAATTTCACAGGTCTTGAATTGAATTTGTAATCTAATAGATAAAAATTACAGCGTATTTATTTAAGTCAAGGAAAATCAAACTTTCTAAAGCGTCGCTTGCTTCATCAATCAATTTTTTAAGTGACGTCATTGAAGTGGGTTTCATGTTGGGGTGGTGGTGGTTGCGGGTGGTCCCTCGACTTTTAACGTCAAGTGCTCTTCTAGGTCGCCCCGCCCTCTAGTCCTCCTGATCAGACATTCATCATGTCATTGTTAGTGACATTTTATACAGGCCAGACGAGGAGTGTCTCTTTTAAGTGTATCCTGTCTCCAAGGTTGTGGTATGGGAACCCTTATTACACTAATTGACTCCTATTAACCGAGCGTTCGTCGGCGTTTGATCGTCCACGGCTGTTCGGTGGGCTAGGCATGTTTTAGGATACTCCCTGTTCGATCTCAGATGACGTCAAAGAATTATTAACTCCTTGCGTTTAGTAATAAATTTGTCTAATATATTATCATTGATTTATATAAATAAACTAGGATTTTTAAGCATTGCGTCTTACTAATCGTTTAGGTTATAAAACGCACATGAACTAATCACGCTAATAGGTTTGGGATAAGGAAGGTTACATTTTGTGATAGTGTATCCGCATTTGCATGTATGAGTGGAAATTTTTTTTTTAATACTAAGTACATCCAGCCGAGGTTCTAGCCCTGATGTCCTTGTCATCGGAAGTCTAGTGTAACACTAGAATGACGCCTTTGACTATGCGGCCAATAAACAGGGATACTAACAGGTGTAGATATTGACCTGTTGCTAGAATTTTAATAAAAAATAAATACAATTAAATAAAAATTACTATCATTATCCCCATTATTAAGGAATTCATGTCTCAGTACTCGCCTATCATCGACTTAAAAAAAGTCATACTTTAGAGACTATGACGAGAAATGTACTTTTTAGACTTCTACAGTAGAATTTGCTTTGAGGGGGGTGGGGGTGGGGTATTATGAAATAAATGAAAGAATAAGTTGTACAGAAAACAGATCTATTACAACATATTTGAAATTAAAGTGCTCCGTAACTCCCTACGATTATTTCAACAAAAATTTGGATTTTTCTGACGGTAATTACTAAAAAAAAAAGTTCCGTATTCTTCCGCCACAAAAATGTTCTATCACGTGTACCAAGGCTCCTTTTTGAAGCGGAGGACTATGAAATTTGATAGAAAGAATATTTCAAACTGTCATAAAAAGCTAAACGTTACCGTGAATGGACAGTAGAGTTCTATTAGATGAACTTTATCGCTAGTTTCAAGTGAGAGGGTGAAATTATTTAAAGGAGAGAAATACCTAGGCACACTTGGCTGACATATTTATCATTGGCAAATCAGACAAGACGAAATTGACACGTTTTTCCCTTGTTCCCATTGGTGTGGGTATGTTGGGAATTGAACCCGGCCTCAGCGTAAAATAAATGCTATTACCAAAAACTCATAAGATTTTTGAAATGAAATCATATACTACATTGTTTCAGAAACACTCCAACAAAGAGCATAAATTAAATAACGCACACTTTTACAGACATTTTTGAAATAAATTATACGGAAATCCGCACGGACTTTCTCACTCTATTGTTTAAAAAATGGATATATTTACTCAAAATTCCTAATTTAATATACACTAGAGAACCCGAGAAAAAAATACGTTATACATACGTAAAATATTTTTTGACTCGTGGTTTAAAATTTTATAATTTTATTTTTAAAGAATTAACGTCTTCATTTTATATTTGGACCAATAAAAATATGTATATTGGGTCTTCAAGGATAATAAAATTTTAACTTCCGGTTAAAATGTTCGTCATTTTACTAGGGGGTGCACATCTTATGGTTATCACATTGCTATTAAATTTCTGTTTTATAAATTTTGACCAATAAAATAGGTAATTATTGTCTATTGAGTCTAAAATGAGAGAAATAGACTCTTTATAACCGATTTTGGAAAAAAAAATCTCTTTTCACTCTTTAATAAACTGCTATTAATTTTAGGGTTAGACAGACACACAAACAGACGGCGTTTCAAAGCAACTTTTTAGGGTTCGAAGAGTAATGAAACGTCAACATCCATCAACATCTCTAGATAGATTTTTTTTACGGTCGCAATACCTTACCTTAAAGTATTGGCAAAGTTAAAAGAAATATATATTTGTGTATAGCTTAAAAACTTTTGGTTTTATAAAAATATATTTAAGTAAAAGATGTTTATTATAAATGGATCTACATGTATGCACTGATAAGTAGTTTCATATCTCAAAGACTTACGGAGATCAAATTAAAAATTAAAATTTACGAATCAAACTGGAACCTTCAATGTTATTTTTACGAAAAGTTGAGAGTAGTCATTTGGTTTGTAATATTGATCAAAGTTTAGTAATTAAATTTAATCAAAATCGTTAAAGCCAATTTTGATAAAATCAGTTTTTCTCTTTCCGCCCTTTATGAAACTACTCTTAATATTAGGGTTGGAAATCCAATTCCAAAAATTCCTCGGGGTAACCCTATGAAAACCCTATATACCAAGTTTTAGCCCAATCGGTAAAATAGTTTAGGCTTTAGTCCAGTACGACTGACAGACTCGGAAATTCCAAAACAACTTTTTCGGATTCGATATCCATCAAAATCTCGAGTTAGATTTTTTTTTAACGATCACAATACTTTCTCTACATGTAAGATAGCGAGAAAGAAAAAGAGGAACATCTCACTAGCCACCATAGAACATAAGTCAATTTAAATTGTCAAAGAGCTCCATAAAAAAAATATATGTATATATATATATATTTGCTTATATCTCGGAAAGTACTGGTTTTATAAATATGTATTATAAATACAATATTTTAATTTTGAATTGTATTATAACTTCTCAATGATAAGTTATTTTTTATCCCAAATAGTTGAGGAGTTATGATCAAAATTGCAAATTTCTGCTTATGTTAAATTACCTTTAAAGTCATGTTCAGGGGAACAATAGTTTTCAATTTTAGTTGTAATTTTGAGTTGGATATCTATTTCAAATTATCCCACGGGAAAAACCTTTGAAAACCATGGATACCAAACTTTAGCGTGACCTGTAAAATGGTTTCGGCTATAGGCCGAGATTCAAACATACAAATAGACGGACGAACGGCGTCGCAAAAACCACTTTTCTGTTTCAGGGGTCATTAAATATCGATATTTATCATAATCTTTAGTTAGATTTTTTTAAAGAGGTAAAGAAAACATAAAAAAAAAAGTAAAGCGATGCTTCATTAGCGTTCTCACTCTCTAGATATATATAAGCTAAAGAGGTTAAATTATTTAAATGACGCATATATAGTATTATATATATATATATATAGTATTATATATATATATATATATATATATATATATATATTCTTCAGTCAACAGCCAGAAGGTTGGATGGATGTGATTTCTATCCAACTGGAGCTGGGCATAAAGCCAGCCTTTCGGCTGGTTAGTGCTGCCCACAACACCTGGTAGAAATCCCATCTGCTAGGAGAGTTTAAAAAAGCATGGTGGTTCTCCATAGCCTTCCACACTAAATTTCTATAAGCAAGCACGAAAGAGCTTGCCAAGCTTGCCGCAAAGGTATTTTCACACACCTTCCAGGGTTCTTTTACATGCCACAATCGACATCGCACCAACCCCTCCGAAGGAAGTTGTGCTACGGATTTTTTATCACTCAAGAAAAATCCGTATATCTCGGCTGGGTTTGAACTCGTGAACATTGGGTCTTTAAGCGAGCACTTTACCCCAAAACCACAGAGGTCAATTTATATACATTGTGTGTGTGTGATAGAGAGAGAGAGCGAGCGCTAGAGAAGCATTTTTTACAACTTTTTTATTTTCTCATTATCTAACAGGTAGAGAAAGTATTGTGATCGTCGAATAAATTGTACTCGAGATGTTGATGAATCCGAAAAAGTTGTTTTTGAATTTCATTTTGTCTGTCCGTCTGTCTGTACCTACAACTAGAGCCTAAACTATTTTACCGATCGGGCAAAGACTTGGTATCTAGGGTTTTCATAGGGTTGGCCCGAGGGGTTTTTTGGAATTTGATATCCAACCCTCAAATTAAGGGTAGTTTACTGAAGGGCAAAAAAAGAAAAAGTCGATTTTCTCAAAATCAGCTCTGACGATTTTCATTAAAATTCGTATCTAGGCGTTGATTAAAATTATAAATAAATGGATATTTTCATTTTACTATGAAAATTAATTTTTGGGTAGGCTACTTTACAGAACCAGAAATTTCCGTATCTCCGCAACTATTTTATATTCTAAATAACTTATCATTGCAACATTGTAGTACTATTAAAATAAAAAACGTTTATATGAAATATATTTTTATAAAACCAACAGTTTCTGAGATATTGTCAAACATATTAATACAATTTTGTGAGCTTTAGTTGTAAAGAGATACGAAAGTTTTAACGCAATATTTCTTAGTGCCATAGATCAATTAAATATAATTAAGTCTCTCAAAAAGTTGGTTATTTTTCCTTAAACCTCTTAGGAGAAATGTTTGTACAACAATGATCTAACCTCTTTATTTTAGCCTCAATAGTCAACATTTACATTTCTTATTGGTTAAAATTTATAAATGAGGACATTCTTTAAAAATAAAACCATAAAATTTAAAACTGGGACTCAAAAAATGTTTTACCTAAGTATAGTACAATTTATGCTTGGGTTTGCTAGTGTACATTATTTCGTTTTCACATAATTATATTACGAGTTTTGAATAAATATCACAGTTTTTAAACAATCGAGTGAGAAATTCCGCTCGGAGCTGTGTACCATTTATTTTATTTATGTGTTAGTAAATATAATACTAAAGCTTAAATAAGTTTAAATTATTTGCTAACAAATTATATTTTTTCTTACGTTCTTTGGGTTCTACCATCCATCCGGTCCATCCACATAATCACAGTAATTAAGTAGAAATATCGAAGAAATAATTTGGAATAAATTTACCTGTATCTACGTGTAGGATCATCAGTTAACTATTTAAGATGAACATTCTTTGTACTCCTCCAGGATTCTAACCCAAAACCAGACTAAACGAGATTAACGCTTCAGCGGCGCATGCTAAATTATTAAAACTGACCGCTATCCAAACAGTTTGTACGAAGACCTCAAAACAATAAACTACCATATTCTCCTGCATAGTATCTACATAGCAGTCAATAATTTTAATGCGGTGCATTATCATATCAAATTCATTGATTAATTTAAAATTCCTAACAAACACGCCACGCTTCAAATTGTCTAAACTTTACATATACAATTAAAGAACAATCGATTGTTCTACCTGTAACAAAGACAAATGGTAAACCAATCAATAAGAAAATTACGTGCCAACCACGATAGTGGAGATAAAAAATATATTTTTTAATGTATGCCTATACCATGTATATTTGAGAATGGTGTAATAAGAATAAAATTGCATTGTTGGGTGACTTTAAAAGCTTTATACACACGCATTTTACGATAGTAAAAAAGCCCATTCTATGAATCGGGCAAATTTCTGCCCATTCTTTTAACTGGCCTGAACATTTCACGACTGGGAAAAACTTGCCTTAACATTTGCCCTTTTAATGAACTAAAACCTATTTTACTATCCATTACAAACCTAACTGAAATTCGTTTTAAAATATAATCTAACCCAACCTAGTTTAGCCTAACCTTCCATACTAGAAGGATCAAAAGTTAAAATTAGTAAATCTGTTCTTCGCTTGTTCATTTTACGGACCGGACAAAAACTCGTCGAATTCATTAATTGGGTAACGGTTGGGGCTTCCCAGTTCATAAAATATCTAGTTAATGAACTGGATCAGCGCGGCACCATTCATGAAATGGGATATTTTTTGCTTAGTTCGTGAAATGGCCGTAAATTTGTCCGATTCATGAAATGGGCAAATTCACGAATGGGTTGTAACACAAGTATAGAATAACAGCGCTACTAAACACCTTTATATAATAAACACCAATGACAGAGAGTTCGGGATTATAATCCCGGCAGGGTCAACTGAGTTTTTTTTTTTTACTAAATGGTTTCTCACTCTTCCTACACTCAGATAAGGGTACACTTCTCTAAACTCTGCCTTTACCATCCCTACAAAAATTTGTTCAGGCACGGATTAAACATTAAATTAATTAATTGATTAATTGATTATTTAATTAATTAATTGTTGTACAACTTTTTAACTTTCTCATTATCTTACAGGTAGAGAAAGTATTGTGATCGAAAAATAAATTGTACTCTAGATGTTGATGAATCTCAACGTTTCATGACCCCTCGAATCCAAAAAAGTTGTTTTTGAATTTCTGTTTGTCTGTCGTCTGTCTGTACCTACAACTAGAGCCTAAACTATTTTACCGATCGGGCAAAGACTTGGTATCTAGGATATTCATAGGTTTCCCTGAGGGTTTTTTTGGAATTTGATATCCAACCCTCAAATTAAGGAGTAGTTTACTGAAGGGCAAAGAAAGGAAAAGTCGATTTTCTCAAAATCGGCTCTAACGATTTTCATTAAAATTCGTATCTAGGCGTTGATTAAATTAGAGTTATTCATTTTTCTTTTCCTCTGAGGAACCCGCTTAGATGGCTGGATGATCTTAACACACTAATCTCGTGTTGTACTAGACTGCCGAGGACGGTTAAATTCTTTGAATTGCGGCAGGATGTTCTGAAATACTTTATTTTTTGAACGGTTTTCAAATCTAAACATTTAAATGCGGGTACATTTTCAGATACTAACCTTCTCATCCCTATCCCATTAGTGTGAATACGTGGATATCCCGGAGGGTAGTAAAACTCTGAGCACGATGGAGGGTTAAAGGGAGGGGAAGGCAAAGCACGTCGATTTAATGACTTTTCCGTGTAAGTTGATGAATTCTGTTGGCTTTCCTAGAACATTATCTAGGCGTTATGATCTGTCAGTGATGTGACTTGTATGATCCACATTATATCGATCGTACATACGAGTGCATTAACACGGTCTGGTGACGATACCTCCTGGATCTCAGACACGCACACAAGTCACACCCGTATGAAACATATAAAACTCGACGCACATGGTGTTTAGTTGTTTTATTTGGTTACCCCCTAGCGTCTGTGTGCTTATTGTCGGTTTAAACTATCTCTGATAAGAGGGAAAGATTGCAAAAGAGGGTGGGGGTGAATTTAATTAAAAGGTTATCAACATTCGCCTGGACAGAGAATGAAACATTTGAATTTGCCTGAAGAGGATATAAATTAACTAAATTTAGATAATTTGAATTAAAAGAAACAGGGTGTATTTTAATTGAATGTTGTCATCATTCGTCTAGATTCTAGAGAAAGGAAGAAAAATTTACTCATTTATATTATTTAAATGAATAGAATTGTGATTAAATTGAATTAACTAGGCCCGTTATTTTCTTGAAGAGAGGATTAGAAAACACACAAATATAAATATCACAAGTGTACTCACTACTACTGGATCAGTTTCGAGCTTGTTAACGAATAACTGGCGATAGCTGCTGATATATTTTTGTTAGCTCCACGCCTTACTACCCATTCGGGCATTTAGTTACAATAGTTTAATAGGGATGAGAAATATGTAATTATGGAAAAAAAGTACCCGTGTGAAGAAAAAGTGAGAATCAAGTGATATTTTCCATACTCATTTTTTTTTCTTACGTATCTTAGTCCCCGGTTAGGTCATACGCATTCTGTAACTATGCTAATGGAATAGGAGTGAGGAAAGTTAGTTTTGGAAAGGGAATGCACCCCCATTTGCACGGGAGGAGAGTAGTAACCACTTAGAAAAAAAACTCTCTATTTACACCAGACCGGGATTCGAACATTGATCCACCAATCAGCACCAATTCATGTTAGCACGACAGTGGTGCTTTAGACCACGTCACCCTCGATGCCGAAGAAGAGGGGGATTACAATTTGTGATTTAAATATAGGTGAAATTCATTATTAACGAACAAATATCATCTTCACAGCGACCAAATATATCATTTGAAAGTTAATCAATTATACTGAGAGATGGAACCACACCAATGTTTATCTCATTTACGTATGCAGAGTAATCAGTTGGTCTGCCAAGTTAATTATTTAATTCAGTCCATGCGGCTTCCCTTTTCTCCCGTTTATGTAGGTTTATTCCTTTTGTACGAAATCCAATGTGATTGTTATCAACGCAAAGGGTAAACTCAATGTTTAAAATGGACGCATTAAATATATTAACAAGGGGTTTGGTCTCTTTTACTATGTATGAACTAATGAAAAAAGTGGCAAAAAAAAAGTGTTATCTCTGTATCTAAATATAAATCTAATCAATAGCCTACTACCGTGTAAAGCCTAGCACATTTGTTCGATCAATATAAATGGAACTTAAAAGAAAAAAACGTATGGTTAAAATCACATTTCAGATACTAGCTCCACAAGTGGCGTAACATCAACAGTTTGTTATGGTCCCTTTGGTAGTTTTTTTAAAATAAAAAGTGAACTTACCGGCTTAGGTGGCCTCATGGTCTAAGTTTCACTCTCGTGTTAGACAAGACCACCGATGACAGAGATATCGGGGTTCAAATCCCAGTCGGATGTACTCAGGCTGTTTTTTCTAAATGTTTATACACCTCCTTCCACGAAAATGTGGTACAATTATTATAATTTCGACCTGCACCTCTAAATTATTAGCGTAATTAGTAAATATGCAAATAACCTTAACATAACGCCATGCTAAAAAAAAGAGAACTTTCTTTTTTAAAGGGCTATATGATATCTTAGCTTAAAAATTTATCTAATTACGAATATGAGTAAAAAAATGTATATTTTATATATTAACAATGTCGAATGTGCCTGGTTGAAATTAAAAACTTGATTTAAATACTTATTCTTATAATGTTCTAATTAAATTTACTATTCCATTTCTTAATAGAGAAATATGAATTTGGTTGTTGGTCCATTGAACGCACATCCGTCATCACTTCACCTCTAGCAGAGAGTTTTGTGTTAAACAATGAGTCCCTGACTAGTGTAACAAGAAATGTAGTCAACACTCATAGTTTAAAGACGAGCGTTAAAATGACATGTTGGTACTGTAATTTATTATTATAAACTAGATGAAATTAGATTTTCACATTTATGATTTTAATAACTGCCATACTTCTTACTATATTCTTGATATTTAATTTAACCGCTCGTGATTTTCATTTGACAAAATGTCAAATCCCAAACACATTTATTTTTATATTGTGCTTCCTAAAATACTATAGTACTTTATTAATTTTAATTTCAAGATTGAGCCTTACGACGTTGGCATTTTTTACTAGCAGAGATAAAGATAAGTAAAAAATATATATCCAGTAAACATAAATAAGGGACTAATTTTGAATAATCAACAATTCAGCTTAATTTCCTATTGAATACATTTTAGTTGTTTGGGGTCTTAAGCTATTCATGAATGACAGGATCTAAGCGCAGATGGAATAAATTAAATCCCAATGAAGATACGTTCTGCAGCTTCCATTAGGTCATCAGTTTGTTTGTTTAGTTGTATGTGCAGTTCGGTAAGGTTATATAGATGATCTCACTTAAAAGTTAAACAAGTTTTTGGAGTTCCATAGCAGCTCTGTTTGAGGTAGTATTGAGTTATGTTTTGCATTCCTAGTTTTATCTGTCCATAGCGCACAATCTGATCGCTTAACAACACTTTTACGTATATCTTGAAATTTGGTTGTCATTCCCAATAATAATGCCATTTTTTTATTTGCACTTTTCTTAAAAGAAACTAAATAAATGTTCATGAATACCTGCAGATTTTCCAAAATATTGCTTTGCAACTGAGCGGCTCTTTTGACAGATCAACATGTTGTGTTTGTACTAGTTTTGAGACAGGATTCACAGGCTACAAAATAGTTGGAGATAATTGCGAGAAAGAATACATTTTTTTACCTTTCAAATTTTTATCCAAACGGGTTTGAAATTAAAATTTCCCCTTTAGTTTTGGTCATTAAAATTGTTTGTGTAAATGTCTTCAACACATTTGTAAAATTATATTTCAGGACATGCAATGTCGAGTACCCTCATTGAGCAGGAATTTGTTAATATTTTTTCTCATTTTTATTTTAAAGACTCTGAAATATAGTAACATGGTATAATCTTTTAACATTATTTAAGTATTTTAAACTAGTTACTATAAGTTTGGTAAGACCTTCTGCCAAATGATCTGTCACTACAGTAAATCTAACAACCTCTTCATTCACATTATGTTTGTTTGGAACAACGTTCTAAGTACTTTCATTGGAAACATACCAATCTACTGAACCTAGTTAATATTTTTAGTTATATTTTGAGTGGTGTAAGAAATAATGGTAAATTATAGGGCTTACTCATTTAGTTGCAAATTTCCATGTTTACATTATTTGAATAAAATAATTTTTCAGTTTTAGATCATTGACAGAAACACGTCTTGGTTTTCCCTATTATAATTTCTTCATCTTTGAAAGGCAAATTACACAAAACAAGGACTAAGAGTTGCTCAAACCACCAGTCCC
Source organism: Timema cristinae (assembly GCA_039000515.1). Classification (NCBI taxonomy): domain Eukaryota; kingdom Metazoa; phylum Arthropoda; class Insecta; order Phasmatodea; family Timematidae; genus Timema; species Timema cristinae. Next base: position 39,469,715 of record JBCFYV010000003.1, on the reverse strand, counting down.
AAAACTTTATCCTAGTAATATTTGTTTGTATAGAGCGTTTGGGATTTTAATAATTTATCATACAGTAGGAATATGAGAAGTATATATCCTTCATGCCTTGTAAAGTTTCTGGAAATATGAACGTCTAGTACCCAATCCACCTTGGTTGTAAGCAGGGGGGGGGGATTATACTGCAAGTTAGTAGTCCACCTTGGGACGTAATTCACAGTTCGAGATAACAGTTCCAAAATCAGCTACAAAACATACAGTAAAACATATTTTGATCTTTAATATGTATAGGCCAATATAAAATGTATTATTTAATTATTACTACCTTTTAAAATAAACTTACTCTCGAATCCTTTAGTAGGCATTAATTAGGTGAAGGGAAGGACCACTAAGTTTTTTAAATAAACATGTATAATTTAAAATATAATTTCTTCTAATATATTGGTTATTGTATTGTATTTATGGCCAAAAATAAAAATGCAATACTATACGAGAGTGAAACAGATAACCTAATCGTCAGCCGAGAATGCAAGAGTTCTAGCTCAAAATTGTTAAATTTTAGATATTTGGTGTTAACGTTTATTTAGAATGCATATGATTCACCTGCGGTGAAATTGAGATCACTATATAATTACTTAAGTAGATACAAACTCATCTAGTAACATTGGTTTTATACACAAGGTCAAACTTCAATGCTCTTTTACACAAAAGTGAAATATTGGGACACAGAACACTTAGCAATGGTTTGGTCTCGTGATATACACTTTGGTGAGCACTTAGTTTAAAGACGTTAGTTAATATCGTCTGATTGGACTTAACGGTGAGAGGGAAGTCGATTTTACAATCCTGCTTGGGTGTATGGCGAAGTTTTTTTAATAATTGATGTAGCTTCACTCTTCCTCCACACTAATGTGTGTTTATGTTCTCTGAATTCTACCCTCTTCATTCTTAACCCTATTAGATTAATTATGTGTAGATAGGCCGGACTGGTAGCAAAACATTATGGGCACAAATATAAAATTTTAAAAATACTACCGTTTCTGGGTTTAATTATTCATGAAATTATTTGAATCTATACTATTAGTACACGCCAAAATCCGAATCGATATTAATGTAGGCATAATGTTTTGTTACAGAACCAAAAGTTTGTTATACTATAACAAAAAAAAAGTTTTTCGTTTATAATGGTTAAATTAGCTGTAAGCGATATTAATTTTAATAATACAAGGTGATAGGAAAGGGAAAATATATAAGAAAATGCACACACATTCTTAGAACATTGTGTGTAAATCCTCCTGTTAAAGCTGGGTGGCTCCGAACCTAAACACAACCTGTTAGATAAACGTGCTGGTAACGTAGAACCTATTCAAAAATTTCCCAGATGTATAAAAACATTTTTCTGGTAATTTCGTGCCATTAAAAATAAATATATATTTGTCTTCGATTTGATTAATACTTTGACTCAGTTTAGCTCAAAAATGACTTTAGCTGAATTTGGGTACTTTTTTTTTAACTTAATCCTATTATTTTCCCAATATAATTTAAGTTAACCGAAAAATCCAGTAAATTATAGACTTAATATTTATAATATTAATGGCCATTGAAACCGAGAAAACTTCCAAAATTATTAATACCAACTCGGCCAATATAATGTTATATATATTTTTTTTATATTTTAATAATAATTTCACATCAAGTTCTAATAATAATTAATTGATCTCTATAATTACCTGCTAATCTTGGTCTACACTGGATAGCAACCCGGTACCTGTATATCGCTTCTTGATGACGCTGCTGGTTCTGCAATAAGACGCCTCTAGAAAAGAAATCATCAAAATATTTATCTAAAATAATCATACACAAATTACTTACATCGTGAATGTACTGAAATACTATTATTGTTTATGTCATTATCTGTGATCTAGTGGCCAGAGTTCCTGGCTACAGATCCAGAGGTCTCGGGTTCGATCCTTAGCACTTCCAAATATTTCTGTGGCGCAGTGGATCTGGAATGGTGTCAACTTAGCATCGTGAGGACAAATGAAGAGCTACTTGAATTAAATAAGTAGTGGTTTCGTTCTATAAAACTGATTAATGGCCGGAGGGTTTGTTATGTTGACTATATGACACCCTATATCCGCAAATGTTTGAACTATCTTCGCCAACATACGGTTGCTACTAGGTCGTTATAAATCGTTTGCGGTTTGAAGTCATGGAGTTGTGAAGCTATTTTTTATTCTATTAAAATAATAGTTTTTTTCGAATTGTCATTGATGTAAATAGATTATTTTGAAATGAGTAGCTCGAATATTAATATTTAGATATTACTTAAATTAAATAAAACTTACAGGTTGTAATGGACGTCTGCCATATTTGGTCTAAACGTGAGAGCTCTTCTGTAGTACATTTCCGCCTCCGTATATCTGCCTTGTACACTTAATATATTGCCTAGGTTACCGTATGCTAAAAATAAACATAATAAAACCAATTTTAATTAACCTGTATTATACGTAAAAAACACATTAGTATATACTAATAGCTTACAAATATTAAAAAATGTAATCTAGCAATGCAGTTTGGTTTCTTGGTTTTAAATTTAACACTTTCAATCACTCATTTCGAGAGAAAAAGTTGAAAAAAAATCAACATATTTGAAAGGTTTGAGAAATCCTAACACATAAATAATGAGTTGCGGAAAAATATGTATATAGTCACTATTTATAGAACAAAAACAATAGGTAAAGTTAGGTTGAATAAAATCCATTGAAATAAACAATTTCTTGACCATTAGTCATCATTAATATAATAATTTAGTAATTTTTTTAAATAGTATTTTCTAAAAGTTGGTACTTATTTTATAGCTTTAACCAAATTTATGATAATTACAATGTTAGATGTTGTTTTAAAATCTATAATTAAATACATAAAGGTTTTTTAGAAATCATAATTATAATCAATGGTTTTTTGATGATTAGTAAAAACAAAAAATATGTTTGTGCGCAGATTAGTCAAAATACTGTAATTGTTTAATTAATCATACAAAAACGAGGGAAAAGGGTTAAAGCCTTTAAAAAAATTAGTTTGACATTAGTTTTAATAATATTTTTAGATCTAATTATATTCAACGATAGTAATTACTGGGAAAAACAAGATTTTATTTGCTCCTTATAATTTCTATTTTAGCTGTATCCGTTGACAAAATACTATACGAGATCGTTTTAACACCCTTTAAACTGTAATGTATTTACTTGGGGATAGATTATAAGATTTTTAAGTCAAACATATTCCAGCATATTTGAAAAGTGTCCACTAAGGAGATATTTCTGTAAAAATCTATGTTTCAAACAAATAGTAAAGCTAGGCTTGTTTTGCAATATTTCAACTAAGTTTAGGTGTTATTGTTTCAACATTATGCCTTACTACCCGTCCTGGTTATATACATTAAAATGCCCTCATTCTGATCACCCAAATGAGACATCTCATGCATAAGAATCAAACCCTATTTAAAGCTAAGCATAGATACTTCAAACGACTCGCATAACATAATAAATCACATTTACCTTTAGGAGGATTAACATCCAAGCCAGAACGATACAAGCTCTCTTCATCACACCAATCAAAATTTCGGAGCCACGTTTTTGACCCAAAAACGACTAACAAGACCGCTGTAAATATTATCACAAGGAACTGTTGCCACTTAATGCGTCGTCCGACAGACCAAGCGATCATGCGAGAAAGTCCATGCCCAACCAGAAGACTGTGACCCATAGAAGGGATATACAAAACACGCTCTGCTACCACGAATCCAACGTATGCCACCAGATTCGTTGCAGGTAAAAAAGGGACAACCAATAAAACTATCGCCATTAAAATCACCTTCGAGTCATTTACTTTTTTGACATTTTAATGTCTAGTTTTTGTACAGCTGTCTCACACGAACAGTGATTGAAGTTACATCTGCGATGTGCTAAAAGGGTGCTATTGCTTTTGATAAGGTTGCATGTACGGTGGTATATTTTAAAGTGAAATTGATTCGTTGATGAATGATAAGTTTGAGCGTCTTTAAACTTTGAAAGATCTTGTAAATTATTGGTTGCTTTTAGCCATTCACTATTTACTTGATAGTCGTTGTTTTCATTGACGTCGACAGTAGTTCTTTTAACAATCGTGTCAAATGCTATCACTGGTTTGTTGACGTTAAGGCACTTGATGTTTCTGAATACGACTACAATGAAGGCACAGTAGAAAGTGAGGATGGATAAGTTTCTTCGATCAATGATACTCGTTATTAAAGGTATAGCATCCATGGACCAGTCAAAGCTCAGAGTGGTAGGGCACAGGAGAAGTAGGAAGTTAAATACAGGGAGGTAGAGGAATGTCAACGTCCTCGTCAGGAGACTTTCGTCACGTGAGGCGGGATTGTCGGCCGTTGAGAATCTAGGTAAATGTCCACCTGCCAGGCAAGCTCTGGCACATATGAAGATGCAAAAGCTAATAATAAGGCATCGACTGCTCCATTCTTGAATCTTCTTACTGTCCTGAAATAGTAAGACACGATAAACTTAAATAAAAAAGAATTTAATCATTTGGAATATAAAGGCTTTTGTATGCAAGCAATCTCAAATAAATATATCTATAAGCATATAAAGTTTTTCCCTAAATTTAATAGATACATTCATTTTGAAAATACTACTCGTTTATGAAAACTTCAGATCACAGATTCTTCTTTAAAATTAACAATAAACCCTTCATATAATTGTACACACACACCTTTTTTTTAGATAAGCAATACTATATTTCAAGTAAATGTACCCTCATTCGAGTTTAGGGAGAGTGGAAAACCCTCCTCAGTACACCCGACCGAGATTCGAACCTCAATCTTCCCATCATTGGTAGTCTAGTGAAATGCGACAGTAGCGCCCTCGACTAAGCGGCCACCAAAGTGGGTGGTTACAATCACTTAAGTGGTCCATGTTGCTTAAATGAACGTATCTTCATGGCTCTTCAATCTAAGTTGTCCCTCACCTGGCAATCATTCTGGTCACACCTGCATGGACGTTTTAAGAGGTGTTGAAGTACTTCGGTAGGTGTATGCCTGGTGTTGAACAACATCTCATACAAGACACACACCAACAGAACCGTAACTCCGTGTTCTTTGGTAAGCATGGAGCATAGCGCGGAGAGCAGACACAGTACTAGATACATCATCTGAACAAATCCTGAAAAGAAGAAAAACGCTCGTGATATGCAGTATTTACCCAGGGCCGGATCAAGTAATCTGGGGGCTGGGGGACACTTGCAAAATGCGGGGTACCAGAGCCTTTTTTTTTAATGTAATAAGAAGAAAAACATCAAATTAGAACTAATTGTAAAGGGAATAAAATGTAATTATTAAGAATAGGTTTTAAAATTTAGAACTATTAGGAACTGAAAAGAACCCTTTATAATCTAAAGATACTTATCATTACTGATTATGATTCCAGTTGTAATAGAATTTATTTAAAGGGTTTCTGAGCCAGTTCTGGTTCCTTAAAAATAGGCTAATTGGTAATTACAGCTCCGTTTAGATTTCCTGGTCGTTGTGGTACCGTTTGGTTATACTCGTTGGCTCTAAAACGAGAAATATAGTATGAAAGTGCAACAAAGAAATAGTATAAAGAACTATTTTTTGAAAACAATGATTTATAATATGTTATATAAAATAATAGTAATACAAAATTTGCGGCGCTTTATAGGGGCACCTCCAAGCGAGAGGCCCAGGAACATGACCCCCGTCTTTATCCGGCCTAGTCCTTGTCTCTTTCAGTAAGCTTTCTGTTATGTACTTAAGACTATTTGGTACAATGGGACAAGATTAAGAAGACGAATATTGAGGAGCTGAACCATATTAAAGGAGTACGAATAATCGCATTCAAAAGAGAAAATTGTGAAACTCATTTAAGGAGTACACATTGGTCTTCCGAATCAAATTAAACACCTTCTGAGTCTGGTAGTAATTAATATTACTAACGCGGTGACCTGGTGGTCTAGGGGTAAGGTGTCAGACTTCTGAGCTGGCGGCCGGGGTTCAATCTCGGTCCCGGCACAGATTTATCTGATTTCCAAACCCTTCCTTCACCTCTGACAAGATATCTTGTGAATGTGGGGAATGCCAGGCCGCCACCGTGGTTCGGATTCCACGTTAAACTGTAGGTCCTTCATTTCATCTCACAATCACCCTACCATTACACATTAGCGTAAGTGCGCATAACCCGAACGGGTAGTAAGACGCGGTGCTACTAATAATAATAATAATAATAATAATAATAATACTAACATATTATTTAACCAAAGTTCCGACATGAATTAAGTTTGAATCGTAATAGCTTGCGAATTCCATTTTACAGTTGACTTTGAGCTGTTAGTATCTTGCCTACTAAAGGTTTCTTTGAAATCTCTCGTCGAGATTCGAACTATTAGACTTTATAAATGTGAAAATACATTTAAAAAAAATATCGTATCTGCAATTAAATTAGCCAAATCAGGATTAAAATTACTTATCCAAAAATAAGAATTGTGTTAACCATAATAAATGTTAACGTGTTTAAGTATTATATACAAATATTTACTGAATATTATATCAACTTTACAATCAAATAAAATATTGACCATAATTTAATGGGCACATTCCAATTGCGGGATGAAGTATACCTGTCACATAATATACCGGTGCACATGAATTTGGGAACAATCTGTAAACCCATTCAACTCCTAGCCCCTAACCTAACCCAACCCAACATCCATTTTCCATTTTCCATTTTCCATTTTGAACAAAGTCATTATGAATTAATTTTTACTCTGTAGTACGTGTAAGGGTATTACCAACCTCGGATGAGTTGCTCCGCAATTCATGTGCACCGAATGTAATATGTGTAAATTTTACTTTTTAATCGTGTTAAGTCCCCTTACAATCACGTGCCATATACAAGAAATACACACTTAATCTAAATAATATTTAGTTGAAAATAAATACATTTACTCCTGTCAGCTATCACAATGGTTTTTATCTCAGATTGAACCGTGATAATATACACAGCCTAAGCCTAATTAGCAAAAAACTGGACTGAGAATAAACTTATCAAAATTTGGTGAAAGGTCAACGGCAAGCTGTTACCTAGACTCTAGAGTCGAAAGGTTTGAAGAATTTATAGGTTTCAGGAGGTTAACTTGCTAGCCATTTTTGCCAATAAATTACCTCGAAAGAGGTTGCTGTCCTATATTAACGGTAGGTGTGAGATTTAAGAACCATATTATGCCTAAGTAGACCAAACAACCATTCAACTCCTATTATCCTCTATGAATTTCTATTTATAACTGACAAATGATAGTTACCTGAACCTCTGGAAAACTGTCGTAAGCTACGCTCCTGAAATTTGACATCAAGTTTTGATCTTTTGAACCCAAATAATTGCTTGAGGGTTTTATCCGGAGAACAAGCTATGACATTGAAACTAGTCCGATGTCGTAGTGTGTATTTTTCTACTCACTGGATCGTTTGTCCCTGTGGTGGAGGTGCGCCTTGTATGCCAGCAATGCCAGGAGGAAAAATAACGCCGCTCCCACGTCGGCCCGCCCCACTAGACCGGACACTGCCTCCGTGTGCACGGGGTGGACTGCGAACAGTAGGCCGCTCAACCATTGCGTCAACCTCGGAACAGAAGAGACTTGGGCTCACAAAGTGGTCGAGCAGAACGCACGGAAGTAAGGCTTAAAGCCTTACTCGAGTGTGTTATTTACAAAGTAAAAAGAGATGATATAACTTGTACATTTATTTATTTATTTATTTATTTTTCATTAAGAGCCCATACGGATAGCACTAGTTTAGGTAATACAACTCGAATCAGGCATTGCATCGTAGTATGGAGCTTTCTATATCATGAAGATTGAGGGGAGTGAAATAATTTAATTATATTTTAAAAATCATAACAAAACTGATAAAAAAAATTGTTATTTTAAAATGAAAAACACTTGTACAATGATCCCGATTTCACTTTTATCAAGAAAAAATGACAGAAAACGTATCTAGGTGTAGTTTTAAACATTCTTCACTTGACAACAGCGAAATCGGAATAAGTTTATTAGTTTGTTCAATTTAAAATGTTATTTTTTCTCCGTTATATTTGGAATTTTTAGAATAAACTAAATTGGGTTAAATTAAATTTCCACTGGTTTCTAAAGAATGATAAAAAAAACTCATTTTGATGCAAATCCTGGTTAGAGCTGTTATTTACACAAGTCAGGTACTACACAGTAGCCCCATGGCTTCTTTGGTGCTGACTGACAGCTCACAGCTGACTTCTGACAGTTAACATTTAGCTTTATACCTAAATTTTGACTGTCAGAAGTGACAGCTGCTAAACACATGTTTTTGCAGATCATATGGTTCGGCGTAGGGATACATGATTTGGTCTATAACTTTTCAAAGCCGTTAGCTATCAGCTGTGAGCTGTCAGTCAGCACCAAAGAAGCTGTGAGGCTACCGTACGTGGCGTGATACTGGCGCTCAACAGATCTCATGACCCGCTTCAATGATTGCGTGCTTTAAAGAACTGTTCTCGCAAATCTCGAGGTCGAATCATGGTGACGTATATTGTGGGTGGTATTTTCAAAGTGGTTTTACAAACTACCTCCACGTAAATGCAGGTACATTTCCTCTAAATATAACCTTTCTCGTTCCTAAAACCATTAGCGTGGTTAGTATATAACTACCCGAACGGGTATTAAGACCCAGTGTTGAACAAAAGTACAATGTTTGTTTTTTTGTGTTCTTTAACGTGCATGTCCTGAACCAACTGATTACATAGTGTTGTGTCGGTTATATTTATAATCTAAGTCCCCCGGTCGTTAATTCATCCTGTTGAAGATAAAGCACCAATTTCAACTAATATAAATGTTTCAACCATGCCACGAATTGAACTTGAGACCCATAATTCAGTATACAGACGCGCAGCTGACTTAGCTAAGGTATCGGTACAGCTTTGTGATTCAATAAAAACTTTAGATATAAATGAAATCTTTTGTTTTTGGCTTTGTGGAGATATATATATTATCCGAAAATATATTGATATATATTTAATAGTACTAAAGCTTTGTGACAATTATATATCTTTAATAATGAGTTGGTTTTTTTTAGCAGCGCGTCTTAATACCCGTTGTAGCTATACTCTTATGTACGACTTAGACCTACTTTAATGTGTTAAAAGTAATGTACCCGCATGTGTGTTGATAGAGAGTTGAAAACTATCTAAGAAAATACATCCTTAGTACATCTGACTATTATTCGAGCCCTGATCTCCCAGTCATCAGCAATTATGTATATTTTGAAAGTGACGTTTTGTGTCGACCACCGAATCGGATCAATAATTATTAATATTTTTAAGTGTACTTGATAAAGCCAACAATTATACTAACACAATTTTGTTTTGATCTTTAATTAGTTATATAAACGTCCTTTACTGACCTGGAGTGTGATGAAGGTAGGAGACCAATCCACCAAGTGAAGGCGGCCGTCGTAGCGGAATGAAGGATCACGTTGACGACATGGAAACCCTTCGAGGACGAGACGGCCCGTAGGTCACCACCTGCCCACAAGGCGTTCAGTTTGAAGGAGAGGGTGGTCAAAGGGCGGTAAGAGCCGTGAGATCCGCTGTGACGCAGGGGAGTCCCCCAGAAGTCATGGAACCAGAGCTCGGACAGGGGCGTTTCAGGGAGGACGTCGTCGTTCGATAAAATAGCACGGCTGGAATCATCCAACAAAAACACTACTTTAAAATTGATTTGAGCGTTCAAGATCGCCTCAAGGTGTTAACGAAGCTGATGACCAACCGGAGCGAGGGGTTACGGGCTACCTATGATGTCATAAAAACAAATAAAATAATAATTTTTATTTAAAAAATCTTAGAATGTTCATACATATATGATATTGTACCTACTAGTTTCATTTAGCGTTTAGAATGACTTATGTAATTTAGGAATATTATACTCCTACAGTTGGTACACTTGCTTTCCAACCCCTGACAACCAATCACGAAACCCTTCTAATGGTACGTTAAGTTGTATGAAAATTTCATCCAATGGTTACCTAATAACTTTAATTTTCTACTAATGTAATTTTTAAAAGTGGCCTTTCTAGCCTAATTCTATTTTATATGCCCCTCCCTCAAACTTTTACAGAAATTAGAATACCATTAATTTGTTGGTGTTCACCAGGCAGCTAAGTATAAAAAGTAGTTTTTTTTAACTTTCATGCAAATTTAATTAGGAATTATAAAGAAATATAACTGACATCCATGCATTTTTATCTTGAACAATTTAGTTTCAAGAACAATGTTTGTTTTAAAATTATATGAATGGTATGGGGGATGGGGGGGGGGGCACCAAAATGTTATTTTACCGGTCACCAAATTATGACAGAGTCGGTCTTGCGAGCTTTATATAATTTTTAAGTGTTACAAGCATCTCTTCTTAATTAGAAGTCAAATTAAACAAGACTGTCAATTTAACACTCGGCAAAAGAGAATAAATCTAATTCACCATTATTTTCCAAGAGTCGATCTCTTGGATCAATAGGACATACCATCTTGTTTTTATGGGAAGGGTCTTTTAGAAAATACAAACCATTTTAATGAGGCCAATATTGAAAATATTTTACTATTGTATTAGTGTTATTATATATATATATATATCAAAAGGGAGATCTGCAGATAAAATAGCTTGACTTAAGAATACATTAAATTAAATCTACACCAAATATCACCGCTGAGGGTACTTCAGCTCTTTGGAGAAAAGATCAAGCTTCGCTCTCTTTCAGTTAGATTTTGTCAATTATCTTCACTTTCAGTAATGTAATAAGGAGCTACTGACAACATCGGATAACTAAAGTTGCGAAAATGGTCTTATAATCAAGGGAAGCTTGACCACAGAAAACGACAAAGCTGTTTTCCAATACAAGCCAAGCAGTTTCCTCAAAGATGATATCCAGTGTAATAGCTTTGCTAGCTGTCAGATAAGGTTCTACCTATTAAAATTAGATTGTACATTGGTTTTTACACGGTCTCACTGGCTGCGTTGAGGATGTCAAGATTTACACAGTAAAAAAATGTTCTTATAATATTACGCTTTTTAATTATCTGCATCAAATTAAATTAATGTAGTAAAATTAGAAAGGAAGTATTATATAGTGTATCCATATTTGCGTGGATATATAGTGAGAAACCTTTGAAGGAAATTACCAGCCCTCATTGTTCCCAGTTAGTATTCAAATATAGACCTCCCCGTCACTGAGAAATCAAACTAATTGAGCTAGAAGTTTAGTCCGCGTGCCCTACGTTTATAAAATATGATTGAAAATAAATGGTAAATATTACATACAATATTTGATTTTGTTACTATCGACTTCTGTGGTCTTGAGGTAAAGTGCTTATCTTAGGATCCCATATTCGTGGGTTCAAACCCAACCGAGGGTCAACCGATTTTCTTGAGCAATAAAAATTCGTTGCAAAACTTCATTCGGTCTCATTTCAATTGTGGCGCGTTAAAGAACTCTGGAAAGTATGTGAAAATATCCTTCCCGTAAAACTGTTAGGTTATTTCACTCTCGCTCATAGAAAATGTTGTGTGCTGATATTATAAGTTGGTTTAGAAAGCGCAAGTTAAATACTTTAATTAAGAAAATTAAAATTCTGTTATTAAGAAGTTGGTGTACTTCGTGATAATAATAGATTAGAATCAAAGACTAAATCAAATTTTGCCCTATTTAAATTGGATTAGTTTTTAGCTTAAAATTATTCACTTTTATGAACGTTGTTTTACGATTGCCCTCTTAAAGGGAGTATTTTTATGAACATTATATACTAAAGCAAAGAGGTAAGACCAACTTTTAAAAATAAACAACATTCGATTTGCGTTAGACTTTAATTCCTAGGCTTAAGTTATATTGTCAACGGTCGTAATTTTGTTTTGACGTTTGTTCTGTAAGCTATACTGCGTTATTAGATATGCATTATTCATGATGAATCAAAGCCTAGCCTTACAATGGGCCACCCATCGAAAAGTCCCAATAGAGTTTTTTAATTGGTTACCTACCCAACGAAGGTGTCACTAAAACTCTTCAATTGGTGCCCATCGAGGGCTTTTTTGACTTCATCAACTTGAACCCAACAGTGGGGCTTTCAGCATATTAACCAATTTAGACTTCTTCAATTGTCAAGCCGACGTGGGGCTTCATAGACTTTTTCAAGATAAAAAAAAATGTTATATAATCATTATATTTTTCTTTGTGAGTCCTATTATTACCTCTTGAATGAAATCTAAGAAATTAGCGGTGTTATTATAAGGTTTATATTGTGTTATATTTATATTACAAATTGTTGATTTAATAACGATAGAAAAGGATTAAAGCCAAGATGAACAATATCAAGAACGTTTTTTTAGTGACATAAGTAAGTCATAAAGCCATTTGTTGATACATAGATTGTTTATGCATTTATAAAATAATTAATTAATTGATATTTCCTGACGAGAAGGTTTACTCGCTGTGAATGTATGGCTGATACACCAATAATTTCTGGCTACCTTAAAACTTGAGCGAATCATGTTTTCATACGAATCAAAAACACAATAATATTGAGTGGTCAACATTCCTTTGCAATAACAATATCAATTTCAGTTAATGTAGAGTTTCAAATTCTACATGTTTATTGGAAATTCAAGGGGAAAAGTTGAGTTAAAATTGAAAGTAATATGAACTTATTTATTTATATATATAAACAAGGTAATTACTTGTGGAACTTATATAATATATCTTACAAAGTGCTTTTGTGAATATAGTGATAGTGTTTTATTTGGCTTTTTATTGTTTGATTTTCACTTTGACGGATTTAGTTATTTTAATTTGTAAATATTTTTAAAAATATTAAACACTGTACAAATAAAAAAAGTGAGGTTAAACAGCTTTTAATATGTTGATTATACATACATTGATGCGTTTAGAAGAGGTAAACAGAATACATTTTGAATAGCTAACTTTGACAAAATGTCACAATATTTATTTTTCCAACAGTTAAAATCAACGACGAAACTATTGGCTTTTGCATAACATATTAAAATATAGTAATTTTTAAAAGCGTCAAGTAAATTTTGAAAAAGAATGGATTGTATATATAAATATGTAAGTAGAACTAATAAACGTATTGATTTCTGAAAATCTGAAAAAAAAAGTCTAATTAGTTCAAAAGCAAATGTTAACTTTCAACTACCCGCTTCGGTGGCCTACGCGCTAATCTCGTGTTGGACTAGACGTCCGAAGACGGGGTTCACTTTGCTGAACATGGATTCGAACTAAGGTCCTATAGTAGTCTCCAACCACACTAAATAGTAAGCCATGGTGACAACATAGCAACAGGTTATGTTCAAAAGGAATTTCGTCTAAATTTAATTATCTTATATTTCTCTTTATTTAATTAATATCTGTATTGTCTCATTAATCAACTTAACTCACGAATAATGTTTTTGTAGCAATTTTTATACTTGAAATCCTGTGAATTCCTCAAACACTCAGAATTTTTATATAGTTCAATTAAAGTGATCAATAAGCTGTCCACACTGAACCGACAACAGTTCCTAGAACAAAAATGTGTATTCATGTTCCTATATTTACTTAGATTAAGGAAATCTAAGAACACGTGTAAACAATATCATCATCGCACCACATATTACATTTGTAAATTCAAAGGAATATGTATGAAATTTTATTTTTAAGCCACACACATATAACATCAAAACTGTTGCTTCGGTGTGAACAGAGCGAACTGTTTATGGCAACATAAGTAAACTGTTCCTAAAACGTGTTGCTTTGGTGAGGACAGATTGTTCCAGTAAGTTTGCCATTGTTTTTTGTTTCCAGAAACACGTTGTAACATTAAGCAACAAAAAGGTTCCTGTATGTTCCTTTGGTGTGGACATAGCTTTAATGTAAACAATGAGGAACGTTGATAAGCATATAGGAACAAGATACAGGAACAACCATCAACACCATCTTTCTGTATGTTTCTTTTGGTGTGAATGAATATTTATAATAAAATAAAACACTCAATAGTCAATACACTTGGCAATAAGCAGACGGGATGTCTAAGTGGTTTAAATTACCTGACTCTTGACAAAGGACACTAATCAATTTCTTGAAACCCGCCTCGGTGGCGTAGTTTGCTAACGCGCTAGTCATGTTGAGCTCGACCGCCAAGGACGGGGAGATCAAGGTTTGAATCTCGGTGGGGTGAACTGGGGGTGGTTTTTCCTAAATGGTTTTCCACTCTTCCTCCACGCAAATGCGGGTTCACTTCCTCTAATTCAACCTTCCCAATTCCTAATCCATTAGCGTAATTAGTACTTAGAGCGTACAACCCGAACGGGTAGTAAGACGTGGTGCTAAATATTATTATTATTATTAATTTCTTGAATTAAATCTAAAGAAATTATAATCATTTATAACTGGCAAGAAATTGGAATCGACAAATAAAGGAAACCACATAAAATGTTTGTTAGGCCTTTTAACACAAGTTAAACGTTGGTAGCCCAATAATCACATTAAACGGAATTCGGAATCCCTTGCACCCCCAACATGCTTCACCCCACACTAAGATAAAGAATGTACGCCCCTACTGGGCCTTGGAAAGTAAAAACTGCAAATTGCACGATAGTGTGTACCGAAGCACAGTCAAATTTTCACAGAAAGGGCCTTATCGCAAATACAAACACATTATGTTGTGGCCAAAATGGATAACATTCGTCTAGATGATGATGATGATGATGATGATGCTTATTGTATATGTACTAGTAGTAATACATATCAAAATCTATGGGTGCAGATCATTTGACTTGACGTATGAATATGTGCAAGCTAATTTAGTAATTTTTTTCAGCTGTATAATAAGGTGCATCCCATTAAAATTAATGGCATTGCACATTAATGCGTGCCAACGTATCTTGGCGTGTACCAGAGAAACAATTTTGTATTTATAGTAGGGTTCTGATAGGAAGAACAGAACCTAGTATTTACAAAAGTTACTAAAATTAGGTACTTTAATATATTCATGTGTCAGGATATGTGACCTGTTAATGTCATCTTTGATACCGTATGTATAATTAATGCCGATAAAATAAAACTAATACTATAGTAATGTTATCAATGTCGAAAGCAAAAACAAAAGTTCATCCTTAATAAAACTTAATTCCTAGCAGAATCCTAATGTAGCTTCAATGGTCGATTAGATTATATTATAAAGGTTTTTAAACATAAAATATAAACACTATTGCTTAACAAAGTTGTTAATCAATTGTATTTTTATCAGAGTAAACACTGAATTATTCGATTTTGACTCAGTCACTTTATTAACAACCTGATCCAGACACTTTTAATAAAGTATTTAATAACTATTGTTTGCCAACCCACCTCGGTGGCCGAGTGGTCTGAGGCGTCGTTGTCTCAATAGTCTGAACTGCCGATGATCAGGATATCGGGTTTTGAATCCCGGTCAGGTGTACTGAGTGTGGTTTTCCCTAAATGGTTTTTCACTCTCCCTCCACGTAGATGCTGGCACATTTCCTCTAAATTAAACATTCTTAATCCTTAACACATAAGAATAATTAGAATATTGGCGTACATCCTGAACGGGCAGTAAGACACGTTGTTAAAAATATATGTGTTTGCTTTGATCTATAGTCACATAGTCTAAGGCGTCAGACATACTATGTTGAGTCACCTGTGACAAGGAGGTGGAGTTGCGAATGAATTTCATTTATGTGCACTGGGGGAAGGAAGTGTAGTTTTCCCATCTACACTCTAATGTGGGTGCACTTACTCTAAATATCCTTCCTCGTATTTACTTCTTGAGTTGACCCCTTATTAGTGCTTATGTTTAGCGTAATAATTAAATATAAATAATTATTGTGCTAAAGGTCCAAATATCATAATACTAATTTTTCTTATACCTAAATTTTATTACGAATGGACATATTTCACAGCTAAAGAAACTAGCTGGATCTACTTTTTTTTTTACATATTCATACGTCAGGACGTGTTCTCTGCATATATCATTTTTGATAGATATTAATAATATCTACAAAATTACATTAAAATGTTGATCGCAAAAGTTTATTTTTTCTAAAAGTTGCTCCAAATGCCCATTTGTAAGGGCTAGATCTGCCCTGATTTTAATAGGAAGCCCATTTCGACCACCAACATTGTTTGAAAGTCACTAAAATTTGGCATTCTGTGAATATGTCATATTTGTTTTATTAATTATAAAACCCCTCTAAAAAGTTTCTTGAAAAAATTATGTATTTATCTATACATTATTATTTAACGAACTAAGATTGCAAATATTTATGTAGTTTTTTTTCTCCGACATTGTGGCAACATGAGTTTCCAGATTTCATAAAAACGGACTTCCCATGAAAATCAGGCTGTACATCTATAGTGGAATCAAGCAAGGTAAGCTTGATACGTTTCAGGATAGACGGGGAGTACTAGGAATTGACAACAATACAAACATTTAAATTTGAAAGGGCCTCTTACTTATCATCGTAGACGAAGCCGAAGTCCAAAGTGTTGGAGTAGATGAAGAAGGCGACTGCCCCTGAAACGACGCAAGCCCACAGCATCTCGAACTGTGGAGCTTAGACTACATAGTTTTAGTTTATTCTGTTTTCCCTCCGTTCATTTAAATATCCTCTCAAAAGTCTTTTAATATGTGATTTATTTTAAATCATAAAAAAACTAAACCTAGACATTCCGATAAGTTGTTAATGTTCAGTGGGTTATCTTTTGGGATTATTTAATGCTCATGGTGATTTTACTATTCCATCTAAAAATTCACGGCGTTGACTTTCACAACTTCACCAATCATTTATATTTATATAGACATCGAAATATTTTAAACAAATTAAGTACGAAATCATATAACTAATGTGAAAATTATATAGCACCATAGTACCTATAATTAAAATCATAAAAAATTATCGAAACTATCAAAACTAGGGGGAAAAAAATCACTTTGGTTGGATAACTAGCCCTATCTAAGGTTCTTCCATATATTCACCATCACATTGTAAAACTTGGAAAGCAATAGCAATGAAACATATTATATGTGTGTGTATGAATAGAGAGTACAATAATTTGTAGCATGGTATTTTTCAATTTCACCTCTTGTGCGATATTTCACTGATGAAGCAGATTTATTGAGCATAGCACGCAAAACATATTTTAAAACCATTAAAATATATTGAAATTGAATTTAAAGTTTATCTTCTGTAAAATACTTTAAATATACATTTTTTTTTGTTTCAACTTTTATATAGAACTTGAAAATAGGGTGAAAAATTATTTAACTATCTGCGCTCTTTGTTTTTCCTCGTATCATTGTCTTCACGAAACTTGTTTAATACTCATAGATTTATCCAATCGAATAAATGTCACTTAATAAATTTGACTTTTCATATATCGCGCTTCTCCAGTGCGGTGTGAGACGAGTGAACTACCAGCACAACTGTTGACAATTGAACAGCAGACCAGACTGTTTTTCCCTCCTAGTCATTTTCCCACATTGAACGACCTGTTGGCTAATGAAATGCTTAGTAGAGGGGGTTTGAGAAGCGTGGTGGAAGGCGTTGGAGGGATAAAACGTTCCCCCCTACCTTCTCTTCATTCAAAAAAACATTTGTGACGTCATTCATGTTAGCATCAGTGTCTCTTGTCATAAATATACTATTGTATGGTCACGTCATTTTGTATTTTTTTATAAATTTAACAATTTTGTCAAATTAAAGATTCAACGGGAGTTGAATTGAATTTAAAATATATATAAATTTTAGTTATCGAGTCTGCCACGGTACTTTCAGGCACTAGTAGTTATTTGATACACGTGGATTCTTTTTTTTTTCTCTCTCTCTATGAGGGGAAATTTCTACAACAAAACAACCAGCGGAAGCCAACACCACCTGCAAAGGGTCAATTCTTGGAAATGCAAAACTAAACAACAGCAACAACTGGTAGCTTACAACAACTTTAGGTGTGTGTCAACTTCATAATTGAAGTTTTTTCAAGCGTTATTGGTGATACCCGAACAGTTGAAGAACCGCAAGTTAGTCTCTGATAAAATTAACAGTTACAATAACCCACGATGTTGAAAGGGAAGTCAGGATTCATATCCATGACGGATGTACAAAGAGATAAAAAAAAATTACGAAATGGATTTCAGCTTTACCTCCAGGCAAACTCATGTTAACTTCCTGTAGAATTCTACTTTCCTTATCCTTAACATTTTGGAGACCAATACTATCATAATAAATAAAGTATAGATATCACAAACATTTATCTTATATGGCTTAGGCAAATATAGCTACAAAAAATTGACAAGAAATTGTTTATTTATAGAGCTATTATTCTAAAAGGAGGACCTTTATGCATTTCATTGTATAACCAGAACCTATTGATATCATTTTTAAAATATTTAAATACATTTTTAAATAATTTAAACTTTAAGACAAAAGACTTAGTCATGGTGCTCATAGCTATCTGAAATTATTTTTTTTAGTGTATTTCATAACAATTTATTATGGAAACTATTGTTTTGCTCAAGGCGATTCAGGCTACCCTGAAGAATATTAAACCTGAATACAGTAATTAAGTTTGTACTGTGTGCTACCAGACTCACGAGATACTTTCTCTCTAAAGAGTTTCTCTAATTTATTTCAGATAGTAGGTCTTAAAAATAACAACAAAAATACCTTTATCCATTTACAGGATGATTCATTCGGGACTAAACACATCTAAACTACTAAACAACTTAATAGCAACAGATAAAGTTTGAAGAACACCTTTATAGATTAATTTATTTAGACCTTCACGAATCTGAATGTAACTTAAAAACCTACGTTCTAATAAAGTTAAAAAACAACACCTACCAAAATACGTCTGTTCAGTCCCGAGTGAATCACCCTGTATACAAACAACAATCAGAAATCCCGCTTCGGTGGACACAAGGTCAAAATATCCACTTTCGCAGTAGATCAGACTGTCGATGAAGGGGACATTAAGGTTCGAATCTCGATCGGGTGTACATAGGATGGTTTTTCTTAAATTTTTTTCCACTATTCCTTCACGCAAATGTGAGTACACTTCCCCTAAAATATAGCCTTAATCATCCCTAAAGTTCTTAGCGTAATTAGTTGGCCTACATAAGCGTATAGCCCAAACGGGTAATAAGACACACTGTTAAAAATAAATATGTCGTATATGTTCATTTAAAAATAGTATTGAATATAGTGTTTAATTTCCTAAACACAATTCAATTATTATACTCCTGATAGACATCCACTTAATCTAACATAATTAAAATAGTTAACATCTATTATTACTATTATTGTGTGCCTAAAATCCTAGTACTATCGCTCTTACCGTATAAAAATAGTTTATAGTTGTCTAACAGCCTATTTATTATTAAAGAGTTTTCAAGTAATATTAAAAGTTTATGGCACTACACTTAATTTTACGAAACAATTTTAAGATGAATTATGATTTTAAAAAATAGGTGTAAAAAACTCTTAAATTTTTTAAATTAATAATTTTAAGAAGAATCCAACTCAAAATGAAACATTAAACTCTGAAATATACATCGACATTCGACATATTTTTCTTCTACAACTGTTTGAATTGACACTATGTTTTCTTCCTCTCTCTTGGCAAAAATTCTTCTCTAGTTATTGTAAGAAAAGAGTGACGGTCGAGGGGGGTGGAGGGTAAAGGAGAGAAAGAAATATATTGGAAATTCCTCGGCCATCTTTCCCCTGGTCAAGTGTCAGGTGTATCTACATGAGAAAATAAACTTACAAGAAGCAAAGTAATAACAAATGTTCTGCATGTACAATGTTCTCAGTGACGTCGAAGCCACACGACGTCGAAACCGCAAAAATCCGTGTGCTTATTGCAACTGGGCCAAACAAAAGAAGGTTCTACTTGCTATGCGTCTCACTTCCCGTCAGAACTAGAATATTTTTTTTCAACTTTATGTTCCTTTTTCTCAGGAACTATAAGACAGACAACCTTGAAATTTGCTATGCACTTAAACCTAATGGCCCTGTATAGCTGGAACTAAAATAATTCCAATGGTAGGATCATCCCTTAAAATGGGAAAAAACTACCCCATTTATGATTTCCTATGACAATCTGACTACATTTATTCATCTGATTCTATGGGTGTGTATAGTGATTAGGAAACTAAGATAAAAAAAGTGTACACAAATACAACCATCAATTTACAGGATTTGTTTGTTTATAGTTGGAGTATAACCATCAAGTTACATTGGTTTGCACTCGTACCCGGGAGTGTGTGTTCATTATCTGCCTGATGCACTATGGATGACAATTGTTTAAAGAAGTTGCGCATTTGCTCTCCAGGTAAGTGCTGGTTTATTTATATAAAAGTAATTATTCCTCCTATTTCATTAGACTAGTTTAAGTCACTAGATACACTGGCACTAAAGTAATAAAACCAGAACAAGGCATATCATTAGCTTGTCTTGTTTTAGTTAATATGTTGGGTTTATAGATTTTTATTGTTGTGAACAATGTAAATTCCCAACTCTTGTTTCTTTTTGAAATTTTTCCTATGATATGTATTTATCGCGATATATATTTCTACAAAATATGTAAGGAATCTTACTTGAAAGCCACAAAAACTGGTTTCAAAAGGAAAATAATTACATTTTAAACCTCAAAATAAAACTTTTGTTGTTGTTGCAAAATTGCGTTTTTTCAAACAAATTATATTATCTTTAAACTAACTTTGCAATTATTATGCAATTGTTTACGTAAACAACCTTTGCGGAAAGCATCAATTTTGTTTATAAAAATATATTATTAAATTAATTGCTTGATTGCAGTAGCGGAAATATATCTACTGCCATGACCATTGATGTTTACATACATTATCGACTGATTGGTGTACAGAGAAATGGTTCTATCCCAAAATCCAATTATCATTTTAATCTTCATAGTCATACCATAGACTTAATAAACTTATCAATCAACCCATCCTTTATATTTAAATAAATTAATTTAACCAGTTTTTGATTTAATAAATTACTTGGAATTAACATTGTTTCTCTCCAAATGTAAAAATCGATATTTCGAATGTAGTTTGCTACAGTTATCTTATACTTGAAAGTCTGGGTACTATTATTGACCTATGATAATTATTTTTATCTCCGTTTTGTAAGCAGAATGTTTTTATGAGATTACTTTTCTCTTGTAATTGTATTTGATATAATACCAAATTAAGAATGAAAAAAAAAAGTAAGAAAATTGTCAAAAGAGAAATAATTTCCAGGTGAATCTACCATACATTTGATAAAGGTTGAAAAAAAATATATATATAATATTTTTTTTTTCAAACTATATATACCTATATATATAGGTACATTTTTCCAATTGAGATATTTGCAATTTTTGTAATGCCATAAAACTATTCTAATAACAAACTTGATTATTATTTGAGGATTTTTAAACTAAAATCCATGTGTTTTTTTTTTAAAAAAACTCAAATAATATGTATATAATTCATTTAGAATATATTTCTTCATTACATCGTATTTTAAAATATTTCTAATAATTGAAATATGAAAACTATGGTGTTATGACAGAATATTTGGTTGTACCCTCCAAACGTAGATAAGGGAGAACCCCAAGACACCATCAAGGTTAATTTTAATGCATTTTGACAATAGCGCTTATAATAAACCTGTTCACTAAAGTTAGTAACTAACTGGAGAAGCACACTGCCATCTATCAACAGTTATCAGAACATATTTGTGCTGCGACCTATTGAGTATATACATACCTAAATATAAATTTGACTAATCGATATAGATGCATCATAATTTAGGGAGATATTTTGTACAACATATTAGACTGTAAATTAAAATATAATAAAGCTTTATTTGTTTAATCCAATAAGTTTTTTTTTTTGAAAAATAAAATTTTTCTTCTAAATAATTTTTATTGAATTTTAAATTACGCAAGAAAGTGTCACAAGATAACAAATGCAACATTGGAGCTCAACTTTTTATCGCATATTAATATTTATTGTTTAGAATACCTAAATAATACTCACTCTAACATACATTTTAAATCAATCTAATACTTTTTTTATTGAAACTTTGGAAAATAAGCTGCAACCATTGCTAACACAAAAATCAATTATCTTTTCAAACATCAAAGCCAGAATTAGCATTAATACTTAATGAGAGTAGAGAATATATTTTTTGTAGTAGGGAAATGCAAAATGTATAATTTTATAACTATCATTTTCTGTAATGAAAAATTCAAGTATTTACGTGCATTGAAGCAAATATTTTTGCATATAGTATATAGAATTGTTATGATTTCAAATGCTCATAATATTTATAACTATTTTTAAATACACTTTTAATACATCGGGTACATTTTTTAAATTGATCAAAAACTGTTTTACGTGAATTGTAGAATGTTCTATCGATCATGGACAGTTATTCTTGACACAGCTGCACTCTGGTGAGAGAAACATTACTCACTAAAAATGATCCGACGTCGTCTTTCACGCTTCCGATATAGATAAATATTTTGCTAAGTTTTTGTTTCAAATTAATAAATTAATTAACCGTTAAAAAAAGTATAACTTTGAAAATAAATGAAAATTATATGTATATCCAAACAAATTAATAAAAAGATCATAAATCAAAGTTACAATACAGTTTATCTGGATTAAATATCCCCAGTTGATATTGGTCAGAAAAATGTAGAAGAAGGGGAAAATAAAATAAATGGTTAGAACACCGCAATTCTTTGGCCTTTCTTATAAATGGAGATACTTACTACGAGATCGTAAGATATTTGAAACAAAATAATATACATTTTTTAAGAAACATTCCACCAAAAAGCATACATGAAATAATATAGGTACATTCCCACAGATACATCTTTAAAATATTTTATTATTTCCTTTGACATTTCTTAAGAAGTTTTTTTTTTGTTTGTTTTTCACGTCTCGAACGTGGTTGGTGTAAATAAATATCTCAACTTTCAATTAAAATAGCGAGGAAACCTGTGCGGTGCACCAAACCATATTACCGTACTAAGATGCTACACCTGGTTTGAGCCTTAAATACTACTTACTTTATGTGCTATCCACTACTTACTATATGTGCTATCCACTACTAACTATATGTGCTATCCACGGTATAAGGTGGACTCAAACATTTTTGAGGGCAGAAAAAGATTCTGGCCCGAAAAAATATTTTTGATGGTCAAAGTTTGATCATGATGTGTCTTTAATCGTATGTATAAAACTGAATTCTTTAATGCGAGCTTATAAGTTTCCCGCAAAAAAAAAATCTAATCAATATCAACCACTTATAACTTTACCATGTTCAAATTATTGTACAGTTTTCACATAAATTAACTTTGTGGGTGCGTATAATCCAAACGGGTAGTAAGATGAGGTGCTATCAAAACTGTGTAGATTCTTGTGAATTCTTTTGGTGCAAAGTTGATAATTGTTTCGTTTTTAACTAGATAATGATCATTTAAGAGAGGTTTAATTTTTTTTTTAAAACCCAGAAGTTACAATTTTGGTTCTTAAAATTTTGGCAAAAGTGTGTCTCTTTGAGATGCACTATTTATTCAAAATGTTTCAAATACATCTTTTGAAACCCATAGCTACATTTAATTTTATCGTTTTTAAATAAATATTAACATATGATAGTTAAATTATTACTATTTAAGAGAGGGGTGTTTAGTTTTAAAAAATCTTAATTCTATTATTTTGGTGGGAAAAGCAACGTACTCTTAGTGTGTCATTATTACAAGCAGTCCAATTTTTGTAGGATAGACCTTGTTTAACATTTAGAAAAGTTACTAGATCTACCTTAACGTATTAATATGTCAAGTCACGTGATCTATACCTCACTTATATAGATATTATCAATACCTACTCGTATAACAATATTAAAAAAATAGTAAATTTTTATTATTACTGGCCTCAAAATAATATGTTTGTATTTTATAGAATTTGCTTCCTATACAAATATTATGACATTATTTTAATTCAAGTCTTGAAATGAAACTTTTTTCGTGTTATAAAAATATTATTCATTGAATCAGCTGGTCATAAATTTTTCTAGGAAATACTAACAAGATTATCAATTTCTAATACCTTTTCCCTAGAAACCTATACACATTAGTATGTTTTCTAATTATGACGTTATTGAGAAGAAAGAAATCATATAAATCCAAATGTTTAGCAGATTTATATCAGTTTGATGATATATGTAATTTAATATCCTGATGGTTTTTTGACTGGCTCAAGAATATTTGTATTTTGGTAACTAAAGCGTCATAAAATTAATTATTGACATTTGATTTGTTTAAGCTGTGGACAGCCTGTACAAGTAAAATGAAAACATAAGGTGAAAATTGTAGCAAGAATTATGACATGTTTATAGAGGGTAGGATAGACTGAGAGTAGGAATGAATAGTGTACTGATTAAACCTGGGTTTGATCCCTAAATGGGGTGATTTTTTAATACAGCTGCTTTTTATTCTATTTTATGACGATTGAAATAGAATTTTGTCAAATATTTTCCTACTCAGTTTGTCCGCTTAGCTTTGATAGAAAGTATCGGGTAATCTGCAGTGTCTCTATAATGTTAGTACTATAAATAAATAATAAAATAATATACATTTTCATTTTTAATACTTTATACTGTATAATTAATTAAAATGTGCTAAAATTCCAAGCTTATTTACTAGGTTAATTTAATTTACGAATACAATACGGTCAATAAAAATAAGGAGGCATTATTGTGTGTCACAATTTAATATTTTGCTACCACTACGTGCCTTAATGCTTTCTTAAAATGACTTTATAATGGAAATTGTTGACCTTGGTGGTCTTATAGTAAAATGTTCGCCTCAAGTCCCGATGCTCGTGGGTTCAAACCCAACCGAGATTGACGGATTTTTCTTGAGCGTATTTCGTAGGGGAAGTAAAGCCGTTGGCCCCATGTCGAATGTGGCCTCTAAAAGAATCCTGGAAGGTATGTGAAAATACCTTACCTGGCAAAATTGGTACGCTCTTTCGCTCTTGCTCATAAACAATATCGTGTGCTGATATGTCGTTTCAGAAAGTGCACGTTAAATAGCTAAAATAAATTCAATGGATATTTAGCTTTTAGATAAATTAAGTGACTGATGGTTAGTTATTTCAGTAAAGTGCATGAATAATAAACATTTGTTTCAAAACAAAATGTAATAAAAGTATATTACTCTCCAACTTTATACATATAACATTTTTGCTAGACTACATAATTTACAAAGAATCTAATACTTAAAATAAAATTACTTTTTAATAACAAAATAATTGTGTTCATGAAACACACAATATATTTTTGTTCAAGAAAATACTTTTACATTTAGGCTATAACATAGATGCAAATACAAAGTTATATAAATAAAGGGAGGCGGTTTGCACACCTCCTGGAGAAAATTAACATGAATTCACTTATGGGAAAAATAGGACATGCACAATAGTAGGGATATTACAAAAGAAAGGAGTAAAATGGGGCTACATCTGACAACAACAAACACATGGATGCAAATATTTCAACATAAATATAATGGAAAAATGGGATAATTACTAATGTTGTTATTTTACATGGGTTTAAAATAAAGTTGGGTATTCATGATGGAATCCAAATAAATTGGATGTAATTCCCGATCCCGGAGGTGTTATCAAACAGAGTAGTGATTAGCAGTGGCATAGAAACGTTTTCAGTTTTTATTTTAGGAGGTGGGGGGGGGGGGGTCATACTGAATGCTTGCCCTCCTCAGAAAAAAATGTGGTCCTCCTTATACATCAGAATACGCTGCTGACAGTGAAGCCCTTAAAAAGGCAATTTGATCGGAAACTGCTTTTATCTAAGCTAATTAGGATAAATGGGTGTCCCCAAGCAGCCGTTTTTTTGGCATCATCTCAATTTTTAAGGGGGACCGAAGGGGTTGATAGTTCCCAAGCCCTCTCAAACCCCTTCCTTGATAGGCAAAGGAGCTAATCAATTTCAAATATTTCTAAGATAGACTAGGATTCTAATATTATAATTATGTTTGATTTTTTTTAAACATAAATATATATAGTGAAACAATAGCCGGAACTATTGTTAATGCATTTTAGTGAGGATAACACCTCTCCGATATCATATTCTGAAAATTGAAAAATGACACCTGGACACGGGAATCGAACACGGGACCTTCGGCTTAGTACGCCACTGCTCTTACCACTGAGCTATCCAGGATTCGTCCCGTGCCCATGGTCATTAGACTGCCTTAAACTATGAGTGAAGAATGACCATGGGCACGGGACGAATCCTGGATAGCTCAGTGGTAAGAGCAGTGGCGTACTAAGCCGAAGGTCCCGGGTTCGATTCCCGTGTCCAGGTGTCATTTTTCAATTTTCAGCACATAAATATATATGTTTTCAGTCACAACCTCTTACCACCCGTTCAGGTTGCAGGTATTTGCATTAACTACGATAATATGTCAGGGATGAGGATGGTTTAGGTAATAGGAAGAGTTCCCGAATTTGAGTGTGGGGAGGAGGGACCTCAGTGTGCCGTGTTGGGGTTCAAACCACGATGTTCCCATCATCTACAGTCCAGTAAATTGTTTGAGTGATGCCTTAGACCATTAGACCACTTAAACAAGTACAACGTAATTAATATTTTTAAGATATATTTCCGGGTGTTGTCATCCTTAAGCCACGCGTAGAACTGTGAATAGGGGTGTAAAGGGGATATTTATTGTGTGCATTATGTTACATTGGGGGAGGTTGGTTACATCACAGTGCTCCGTCAGACAGATCCTTGTCATTAAGGTAGTAATGTAAGAAACGTGAGTTGATGGCAATGTTTTCGCAGATTTTATAGCAAAACTTGACTAAAATTAACCAAATCCAAGTAGTAAAAAAAAAGTTTGATTTTCTTTACATGGTGATATCAACATTTCTTGAATATCTGTCAAGGGTGTCCTAAAATCTGACCACTTTTTCTCTTAATTTAAAAAAAGTGCGATCATGACAGATAACCAATAAAATTTGATATCATCATGTGAAGAAAATTTAACCACATGTTTGTTCTTAAGCAATGGTTTTTTTCTTTATTTTGGTCAAAAAAAAGTTTTGCTTTAGTAACTGCAAAAGACTGTTCTTAACTCGCGTTCCCTATTTCTCCACCTTAAGTTCAAATGTTGAAAAAATAGTATAAATGTTTATGTTGTCACCGTTAGTAAACTTACTTCCAAATGTGTTGGAAAGAATATCAAAAAATTCATGAAATAAAAGTTACGTGATTTATGAATGACCCTAACACTTATAGTTTCACTTGCAGGGCTGACCGAAAAGTTGAAGTCGTTAGACTCGCATTGCAATTGGTTGTCGTCTATGAATAGATTGGAGTTCCAATACCACTCGGATAGTTTTTTTACAGATAGGATTTTCATTGTAACATTCACATCATCTCTTGATTTTAATTCGGGTGCATTTATTCTATAATACCCTTCCTTCACTTTTGTTTAGTTTATTTGTTTGTTTGTTTGTTGGTAAAACTTGTTGATTGTATTATAGTAGAAATATATGTATAGTCGATAGCTGGGAGAAAACATCGTGACTTTACTCTTTTTTTATATACGTATGTACAGTCAATAAAAATAAAATAATAAAAACTAAGCTTCGAGCGTAACAACAGGTTAGTAGTAAACAAAATATTTCGAAGTTTTATTTGATAAGGCTATACCATATCTTATCCCAGCACATTGCTGAAAATAAGATAAAATTCTCGTTGCTCTTGAGTTCTTGGTGAAGGATATAATAAAAAGGGGGACGGGGAGGAATGGCTAGAAATGAAAAAAAGTAAGTTATGAAAAGAATGGTATAAGGAGAAAGGGATGGGCAGATATAGAGACAGGCATAAAGACAAATACACGGGGTAATAAAAGAGCTAGAATAAAAACTTGTTAGAGAAACAGAAAGGGTTATAGGACCGGAAAGTAAGGGCAAGGAGGTGGGAGAGAAGGGGGGCATGATGGGGTACCAGAAAGAGAGACCTCTAGTTAGAAGAAAACCCACGGAAAGGTATTGTAGACGCCTGTCAAGTGAATCTCCGACAACCCACAGTGTTGATGACGTCAGAAGATGAGTTAACAAACTAACAGGAGGTTAGACTGCCACTCAACACTATCATCTGTCATTTTATGGTGGGAGGTAAAGGAGGGGGCTCAGGGTGGATAGAATGCTGTCCTGGAACACAATTTGTAAAGGGACGTTGAGGTAACATGAGCGTACAGTCTGTTAAACGTGAACCCATGCCAGGACATGACGGTTTACGTAAACTTGAGTGTTTAAGATAAGTAGTCCTTGTTTATTCCTAATTTAATACCAGATTTAACCATCAATGGATCAAAATGTCTAAAAATTAGGGAAACAGAAATAGGCTAAAGCTTAGAAGATATACAAGAATTCATAACCACATTTTTGGAGCAGGGTGGGACAAGAATTATCCCTATTAAAGTTGGTTGTAAACTTAATCCCAAGTTTTATTGTGAAACCTGTAAGCATACATATGTTTTTATTTTATATATATATTTAGCACCGCGTCTTACTACCCGTTCGGGTTATACGCTTTGCACACTAATTACGCTAGTGAATTAGTAAATGGGAAGGTTAAATTAGAGGAAGTGAACCCGCATTTACGTGGAGGGAAAGTGGAAAACCATTTAGGAAAAACCACCCCCAGTTCACTCGACCAAGATTCGAACCTTTTATTATATTAATAATTATGAATTATGTCTATAAGTTAAACCAAAGTTGAAACATATTAGGAATAATCATACAAAGAAGGAATTAGAGTGCAAATCTATTAAAATATAGTTATTATCAATTTTTGTTTATTTCAGCTTGCGTCTGAAATTATCGAAAAATAGTATTTTTAGAACTTTGATTACTAAGCCTTAATTTACGCTCACGCATGAATGTTGATCATGATCATAGCCAAGCCCCAATAATCCCCGTTATACTAAATCCTTTGAGTTATGTTTTGTCAATATGTGCTTAAATATTTAAAATATGGTCAGATCAGTGGAAAAAGGGATTATTGAGTCAATTTATACCACCCTCCTATTTTTTTAAATTATTATGTGTCTATAATTAATGTATACACACACATGCATTGTCAATATTCGTAATAGGCATGTTTCTTCAACAAACATAGGAAATTGATAGTAAAAAAATCCATGAACCTTATAAAATATAACAAATCCCAATAAATTTTTAATAAATATGTGTGAATGGATTCCTAAATTTTATTAATTTACTTTTTTGTTGATTATGCTATGGGCTTATTTCAAGTAGGTACCTTATTTCATAATGCTTATTTCTATTATTGATGTATCATTTATGAGTCACAATTGATATTAACAATTTAAATATTACCTTGTATTCGTATTGAATATTTAATTGGTGTCATTAAACGAAAGTTAAGGAGGAATTCATGTTTTAATTATAGTTATTCATGGAATGAATTAAATGTAAAATAACGATATAAAGGTTTGAGTGTATTTCTAAATAATTCTATTCATTTGTCAGAGATCAATTTAAAAAATATATAATTTGGTAAATAAATAAGCCTATCTTTTATATATTTGAATATTAATTATATAATAATTATTTAAAATTATTATTTATTAGTTCTTTCAACACCACAGATATTAATGGGTTCTTATAATAGATAGAGATTAGTAGGGTAGCTTAGAAGAAAGGCACTCGTATTAGCGTGGAGATAGCAATGAACTGACGTAATTCGTTTGAGAGAGATCCACCTATGCACCTCCAAGAGGTTCTCGTTGGAATAGTGAATATTTCATTGGAGTGACAGGGATGAAGGTTTACGTGTGGTATAACGGGGCTAATAGGGGAAAGGGTACACCTGGCCCACAAGGACTTTGGTCATCAGGCTATCTTGCTTCCTCCGCTCCAACATCTGGACGCGTCAGTGATCCGAATAGTGATTGATATCCAGTGCATCTGATATAACATACCAACTCATCCCACCAGCGGCTCTACCTGAACATTGGAGGTAGATTTGCTATATTACATGGTACTATGCCTGTTTTAATCTTTGGTGGCTACAATACAAACCATCCATCATGGGGCTCCAGGATTATGAATGCTTTTGGCGTTACTTCATTATATATAAACGTTCTGGTGTCCTACGCTCCTCCCGACCCCATACACTTATATAACCCCACCCATTATCAACCCTAACGTTATTATCTTCATTGTAATTGATTCAGAGGACGATAGGAAATTCAGCCTCTCCCCAAGTAAGTCTATGATCACAATCCAGCTCTTGTGAAGCTAGAACGTGGAGTCATCTTCCTAGACAGACCCTTTTCAAAAACCTAACCTTAGGTTCGCTGAATGGGATAGGTTTTAGAATATGTTGAGGAAGTGAGTTTAGGACTTACTCCTAGCTTTATATCTGCAACTTAAATTAATATGGGTGTAGAGTTCATCGGATACGTTACGGCACCAATGTACAGTCTTAAGAGGGCGCCAAAGACTTCCTTACCTGATTAAATCAATAGACACGCACGGAAGAAAAATTGACTGAGGAAGGTCTGAAAATACTCGGGGGACTGGTAGACTAAGCAAACTGGAATCACAATGTCCATACGGGGTCCACGAGATGGTCCGTGAATAGTGGAACAGTTTTTGGGAGGATAAGATGAAGTGTGTGTGCATTAAGGTCAAGTCCTTGTGGCAGTTTATGAAGAGCTTGATGGGATCCACGCACCTAGGTTCCTATCGTGGGATAGAATAGAGAGACCAACTCTGATCAAGAGAAGGCCAATGTTCCTGCCGAGTATTTAGAGAAACAATTTGTACTGATTGACAGCCAGTCAAACCAAATGCATACTACGCCGTGAAGGTAATTGGTGTGGTCTCTTACAGAAGTCTGGATGAACTAGAACTCACGTACGTGAAAGGAATTTTGTATGTGCTGTTTACTATAATAATTATTCAGTAACTTAGACCTGACGGCATTATAAGCTTGGTCCTACAAATTCCTCTCTTGGAGGTGATATACTTCCTCATGAAGTAGTTCAGTGCTGCCCTAATACTGGGTTGTTTCCCTGAGCTCTGGAAGAATTCCAACGTCCTTGGATTATATTGAATTGTAAAGATCCAGCACTTCTGTCATATTATCGGGCAATCAGCTTTCTTAACTGGCTTGGAAAGGTCTTTGAACGACAATTAATACTGACGAGAATATTATGATATATTTTGGATGGTTTCATACTGATGGACGAGAAGTTCAGTTTTATAGTCGGATACGTGATGTCTCACCATATATGCTCCATATTGAGCAGATTATAAGAAACTTTAACATCAATAGATAGATTGGCGCCTTTTCCCTTGACATGACAAAAGCCATTCAACCGTATTTGGCACAAAATAGTTCTTTATAAACTCATTATCTTGGACTCTCCCTACTACCCACTAAATTTTTACAAACTAACCTAACCCATTTAACCTTCTTCCCAACCTTCGGGAACGTTACACCCTAGGTCTAACGCATCTGAGATTGTGTGCCACAGGGGTCCATAGTAGGCCTCGCGCTCTCCACTCCATATGTGAATGATATTCCAAAGTTTACCACAGCAGTCTGGCATAGTAAACTGACAACACAGCTGTTGTATTATAGGAGTCTTAGATATGATGACAGTTGGAACACCTGGACCTAATAATGTTTGTATGACCACCGGTTGGACGAGTATAAACTTGGAAAAGCATAACAAAATGCGGCTCACATAGAATAGAAGGTACTAACAACTTGCCCCACTACGCGAAATAACCTCATTCTCACGCTGGGCACTAGTTTAACTGAAAGACCTAGCAAGACTAGGCAGAGTTGGGTTATTATCAACCTAGTGTTGACCAGATGTAGTGTCCTTTCTATAAAAAATGGGGTTGACACTATACAAGTGGTTGCTCTGGTAAATTCTCGACTTAGCATATCTCTCGTGGAGGTACCTGGTATACACATACATAAACAAGAAATAGGAATTTCGAAACTGGTGTCTGAGAATCATTGTAGACTCACCCTGGTACGTCTCCAAGAGGACTCGGCACGGAGGTTCACCCAGTACTGTGTATTGTAATGTGATTGCACATATCTCTAGAAATTCTTGTATTTTTTATATTTTTTAATTTGATTAAGGTGTAGTAACTAATCCTGTTATTTTCAGGTATATTTCGTGAAATTGGATAGCCCTTCACTTTAAAGCGCAGTTAAAATAAAGATGACTTGTAATGCCGATGCGTGATTTAATTTAATATTGTGTTTCCCTTATAGACACAACAGGAGAAATATTTAGGCATTGGCTTCGGGAAAACAATGTTAAATGAATATAAACTTAGAATTACTGTCCGAACATAGCGAGGTTCTGTTTTAATTTGATTACAAGGCATTTCATCTGTCTGTCTGTTTGCTCTGCAATAACTGTCAAATGCATGAAACAATTTTAACGACGGCATGGACGTTCTTTGAGTCTGGGCCACAGACAAATAATAGAAACAGATTCTCAACCTTATGGGAGTTTAGCTGCGTTCCTTTTGCCAGCTTAAGTCCCACAACACTGGACTTCGCTAGTGTCAGTGCTGGGTGATAATAGGATGAAAGTAGCGATCCTAGTGTTGTGGGATTCAAGCTGCCAAAAGGATTGTAATCATTTTAACCTGGAGTCTGAGAGTTTGGGGATATTATTTGTTTGTGGTCTAGGACAAACTTTTTTTTTTTGTGTACAGAATTCCATCAATCAGGATATACATTTTAATACTGCGGTATCTCAATTTTTTTTTATTATTGTTTGTTAAATAGTCCATTTCATGTGGTTTAAATTTTAAATGCTAATTAATCGATTGGATATTTATTACTTATATTTTATAAAAAAATTTAAAGATATGGCAAGATTGACACCTTAAACCACGTCGATAACAGCTATTTTCAATTAATATAATGTTTTATTGAATATGATGTTAGTTTTTTTCTCTAAAACTTGACCACTGGGGAAAAAATCAACTTAAAATATAAGGAAAAATTATAAAAGATATTTCAGCTTGAAATCCAAATAAAAATGTTAAGACTCTAGTAACAGTAAGACCCGCCTCGGTGGTGTAGTTGGCTAACGCGCTTGTCGTGTTGAGCTCGACTGCTGAGGACGGGGAGATCGAGGATCGAATCTCGGTCGGTGAACTGAGGGTGGTTTTTCCTAAATGGCTTTCCACTTTGCCTCCACGCAAATGCGGGTTCACTTCCTCTAATTCAACCTTCTCAATTCCTAAATCCATTAACATAATTAGTACTTAAAGCGTATAACCCGAACGGGTGGTAAGACGTGGTTCTAAAAAAATAGTAACAGTAAGATCATCACATAGTTCTTAACATGTGCTTTGTGTAGTTTTTTAATGGAGGTAGCAAGGTGTACTGTTAACATAACTACTAGTATAGTTTTAAATTGATTCAACTTAAACTTTTTAGATATTAAAAAAATTGTAGGTATTCTAGAACTAAGTGTTAACAGAATTTTGAAAGTCCTAAACTTCTATATCGGCTGGTTTGGCCTAGAAAGCTGCCGGTTTCGAGTTGTATCTGTCCAAGTTGACCTTGGGGTCAAGGTGAAGGAGGGTACGAGGGTTTATGGGGGTGGACATGGTCATTACCACGTTACGACGGGTAATTACGGTCACATGTACAAGTTGTGATCACGTATACACAGGATAAAAATAACGTATGTCCATGCATTTTATTCTTGTTGGAATCCAGGAAAAGAAAAGGGTCCTATTTCCACCATTTGCATTAAAAGTTTGTTCATTATGTTCGTTACCTTTATGGTTTTATATTTCCTTTCCAGGGAAATAATGTTTGAGTTACTTGAAAAAAACATTAATTATATTTATATTTATATGAAAGTCGTTCTTTAAGTACTGATAGACCAAATATTAGTTACACTACTAAAAAATAGATTCAATAATATAAATTCAATATATTTAAATTTTTGAAGTAACACCACTCAAATAAGTAAACACATATTTTTAAAAGAACTTGTAAGATTTCGAAAATATTGATAAAATTAAGTTAACGTATTTTTGGGTGGTTGTTTTTGTTAATATCTAAAGGCAAATATCTTGAAACAAAAACCTATATTAAAACTGTAGTAAAATGTATAGGATTGTCCCATAAATTGTTTCTCCAATTAAGTATATTTTAAAGTATTACTTTATATTCCATTTGGAGTTTTAAATCAGTAATTAGTATAATCTCAAACTCGCTAATTTTCACTATCATTATCATCATCATTATTATTATTATTATTATCAGCAGCAGTAGTAGTAGTAGTAGTAGTAGTATAGATTAGCGAGTAAATATCCGTCATATACGTTTACAAACATCCCCCCACTCCCCCCCCCCCACCAACCAACATACTATAATACTATTTATACGTACTTCAGTATTTTTAGCACTTCATCTTACTACCCTTTCGGGCTATAAGCTTGTATAATAAATACGATATTATATTTAGGGATAAGGAAGGCTATATTTAAAGGAAGTGTATCCAAATTTTCGTGGAGAGAGAGTAGAAAAAGATTTTGGAAAAACCACCCTTTGTACACTCGAGTGAGATTTAACCTTGATATCCCCATCATCGGGGGTCTAATCTACTGCAAGAGTAGTCCCATAGACCATGCGGGTACCATAGTAAGCCTAGTGGTAGTTTTCTTTATCTAATTTTACTTGCATAGGTCAGTTCTTAAAAGTTTATTACCTAAAAACACGTATGGTTTTAACATAGGCTATACTTAAATGTTATAATTTTTCTTCAAACAAATACAAGTATATTTCCCATTCATCGTATGTCACAGATCAGTAAGTGAAAGTTTGCCAACAGTCTAGTCAAGCAGTAAGAGACATATTATTTATAAACAAAATAGTTCACTCAGGGCACATATGTAGCTTTATAAACAGCATTTCATATTGGGGGGAAAAAAATCTTCGAATATTTAACTCTCTCATAAAAATGTTTCTATTCTTTATGATAATATCGTAGCCTCTAAGCTCATTAAAGAGTTATAAGGAGATCCTGAGGTACTTCTTGTGTATATTCTTCAGGACGTTAACCTGAATCACCGTTAATGGGGTAGAGCTACAATAGATCGTCATAACGAGCATAAACAAGAAGTAAAAACCCAATAGTAAAAAAATATATAGAGGTTACTGAATGAGAAAAAGAAGTTGAAAGACTTTCCTGGTGATAAAGAAACATTACTTAAAAGATGGTTTATGAGCATCCTAATAGAAAACATAGTTCATCATTTTATGCTTATCACGTCCTTTCTGAAAATAATTTAAAGATTACGAATTACAATCATTAGACCTAATTCCACTTGGTTTAAAGCTTAGGATCTATCTCTTAACGTCCTAAAAAAATAGGCCCTATAAAGTGTAGGTCAAGTAACTTTAAATTCATTAACTTTTTGAACTGTTAAAGATGTTTTAAATAAATTTCTGGAAAAGTAAAACCTTAGTCCAGTGGTCCTTTAAAGCTATAATGAAGTTTAGGTAGTATAAAAGTAGGTAGTTAAAGTCAGTATGAATAAAATTAGGTGCACAATTAAGTCGGGTCAAATGGAAATTAGTTCTTACAACGTTAAGGGCTTATAAATCTAGGTCTTATGAGCTAGTTTTGATTATGTTTGCTGCAATATATAGTAGGTTTATTATTTTTTACACATTTGAAACAATCATGTCCATCACATACACCTTAATAACACTTTCCGTTACCACCTGGGACTTAAGAGCTTATTGTTGTATTTATTATTATTATTATCATTATTATTATTATTATTATATTATTATTATTATTAGCAACGCGTCTTACTACCCGTTCAGGTAATATGCACTTACGCTAATGTGTAATAGTAGTGTGATTGGAAGATGAAATGGAGGACCTACTGTTTAACGTGGAATCCGAACCACGGTGGAGGCCTGGCATTCCTCACATTCACAAGTTGTGATTACTACACGTCTTGTCAGAGGTGAAGGAAGGGTTTGGTAATCAGGTAGATCTTTGCCGGGACCAAGGATTGAATCCCGGACCGCAGCATAAAAGTCCGACAACTTAACCCTAGACCACCAGGTCACCCTTATGAGCTTGTTTTTTTGTTTGTTATTTTAGCACCACATCTTATTACCCGTTCAGTTATGCGCTTATATACTAATTACGCTAGTGGTTTTAGTGATTAGGACAATGTGTACCCGCATTTTGTGGAGGGAGAGTGGAAAAACATTTTGGAGGAACCACTCTTAGTACACCCGACTGAGATTCGAACCTTGATCACCCCATCATCGGAAGTTTAGTCTTTAGTCTACTATGAGAGTAGCACATTAGAGTATGCTGCCACTGAACCGGGTTTTATGAGCTTGTTGATAGTTGGGAGTGTATTTTCACTCGATTGGAGTGGCACAGTAAATAAGTTCACTAAGTGAGACAGTTTTTTTTTTTGCTTTTACCAAAAATTACCACGCTCCCTTTTTAAATATTCATTCAAATGTTTTTATTTAACTTTCACGCAGCCATGCTCTCTTAATTGTCTCAGATTTCCTGAACAAAACTTTAAAATACAATAATAAATGATATTAAAACTCTCAAAGATTAATGACGCTAAAAATATGAATAAATAGGGTTATAATTTAATACTTAAAAAGTAGTTTCTAGTAAAGCTTATATTATTTACATTCTTAACTTTCTCTGGTGATGGCATACAATTTAGCTATCCAAACGTAATTTAACGAAAATGTTAAGTAACTACAATTATGTACATACTATCAAAGTTATGATTTGTAAGCTCATCTAAATAGATGTACAGTTTATTTAAGTTTTTAGTTTTAAAATAACTTAATAAAACTGGTTTACTCAAAGTATATAACCTGGTTTTAAAAGTCGACTTTATTCTTTGTATATTACTATAAGGCACGTTCTTTGTTAATAATATTCAGACTGAAATGCAACCGTAAAAGTTTTTAAGTGTTATACTAAGATTATAGTGTTGGGGAAAAAACATATCTCTTGTGTTACAAAAGATACTCTACTTTTAAAAAAAAATCGCTGTAAAAGAAACTGTAGTAAAACTTGGGATGGAAACCAACAAATAAATAATGTGGTATTATTCTTCGCAGGCAAGGAGAAAACCCATTATGTTCTTTAGGCCTTTTATGGTAGTTTTTATATGACAAAGGATTTGGGGGGTTTGAAAAACCTAATGCCATCTGATTTCAATTTTACTACATTGGAGATATAACCTGTCTGTTACAATGGCCATGACCTCGGTCAGTAAACCCCCTTTATCGTCTGCAGACCACGTGAAACACATCCATTTATTTAAAGAATAAAACGACATGATAAAGGAGTATTTCTTTTTTATAAAGACATTTTTAATTATTTTTTTTAGATTTCATAATAATCTTAAAATCATTTATAAATCAACTAA
Source organism: Timema cristinae (assembly GCA_039000515.1). NCBI lineage: Eukaryota > Metazoa > Arthropoda > Insecta > Phasmatodea > Timematidae > Timema > Timema cristinae. The sequence goes on along the minus strand of JBCFYV010000003.1, from coordinate 39,432,000 downwards.
ATGTATATACTAAAAAACTTTTCATACTGTTTTATTAGTACAATTACATTTGAGAAAGATTTGAACAACAACCTTTTGGTTACTACCTGGTTAGATAATGTGATAGAGGTATTTCTCAGTTCATACAAAGGTACAGTGAAAAACGTTGTATAGGGAAGTCCTTATAATCTAGGAATAAATAGTTTAAAAAAACACGTTATTCCCAAACCACCATTAGAGGTGTGAATATTTAGAGATTAAAGGCACTATTGACATCTCAGTTGGATATTTCTTATTATCATGTGTGAATTTTCACAAAGACTAAATGTATTAGTGACATCTAATAAGACGACTTTATTTATGTGTTTGAAACATAATCAATTTCATCTTTATTTGACGAAACATTGGTCTTGGATTGTGCCTGTGTAATCTCAACACTGTCAAATACGTCACCTGGCGCCGTGAGGTAGATTACTAAGGCAATCTATCGTACTTTACTGTAAGGCGTGTTGCCAACATAGAAGGCACGACACATTTTATTAGTAGCCGCTATTTTTTTTAATAATAGTAAGTTTACTATTAGTTTATAAGCTATTAACGGCTTAAGTTACCAAATGTAATTTTGAAGTATGAGTAAAGTGAGTTTTAAGGGAAATTACTAGCATTATTAATATTGAATTAGCATAGGATGAAAAAAACACTTAGCGCCTCAATTAAACACGAACAGGGCCTTGAACTCCAGGTATCATAGCTGATCTCGCTTATGATCATACCAATATCCTAATTTTCTTACGAAACGACATATCTGACAGATAGAAAAATTTACGATGTCTATGTAAATAACTGTTATCTGTGACTGTCTCGTTATATATAATTAGTCACACTGAAAATAGAGAAAATGTTATTAATATGGACACTTTTTTTAAAATATATTATTTGAAGGATGCTCCAAATGTAAGTAAATCTAGGTATATCTCTACTTGTAATATTAAGGATATAATAATAGTTGACCTTAAATAATATTTTAACGACATTAGCTCAAGTTTATGATACCAACTGTTTGTTTCCCCCACTACGGTGGCCACATGGTCTAACGCGATACTATTGTATTGTACTAAACTGCCGAAGATGCGGAGATCAGGGTTCAATCCCATTCGGGTGCACTGAGGAGGTTTTTTTCGTAAATGGTTCACCACTCTATCTACATGCAAATCCGGATATTAAATATTGCTTCAGTACACAAGTTAAATTTAATATTTTACACATAATAAGATCAAATATTTTTCTTGAATACTTGTCATGAGAATCGTAGAATTTGACCAGGATTTAATCTCTTAGTTTAAAAATTTCTGGTCCAATTCCACGATGATCATGACAAATATTTAAAAATTGTCGAGATTTATACATAAACACACACACACATTGTTTTTTCAACCTATATTTTTTTAAATAAAAGTTAATTTAAAATAATTCCAATCTACCAATTTTGATGTAAATATTAAAATTTGCCATAGCTAAACTACCTTTAAATTAATTAATTTATTTAAGATAGATATTTAACATTACTTATAATGTACAATAGTCACGATATACCAATACTGAACCAGATAACTAGAGCTATATACCAAATATTAAAATTTTTTTAAAATAATTCAACATTAAGCTACTATTGAATTGTTGTTAAAGAAAACAAATATATAAAACTATTCATGTTGTAAAAAACTTCCAAATAGCCATTTTGAGCTAACTTATACGAGCCATATTTAAAATAATTCAAATTTGTAAAAATGAGTTAATTCAATTAACTACACTCAAACAAAATTTTCTGAGTCAAACCAGAAAAGGCTTACCATTTTATTTGTCAGGTCAATCACTCTTTATATAGTCAATTTAATCAATATTGTTTTCGATACTTAAAAAAATATATAATTGACAAAATAACTCATCTTTAAACGTTCTTAAATTTATGGTGGGAGTGTGGGGATTTAAAAAAAAAGGATATTTTTGCAGTTTTTATACAAAACGTTTTTGTAAAAATAAATAAATATTACTTCAGTACAAATATATAGTTTAATTTTATATTCATGGGGATATCATCAGTTCTTGAATATCATTCAAAGGTGTCCTGTAATTTAATAAAAACTTTTTATAATCATTTAAAAATCTATATTTTTCGATTCGAGCACATATAAAACTTAAATATTCATAAGCATCGCTAATTATAAAATGTTTACGATTATAATAATTTCTATTTATATGATAAAGTAAAAAGCAAACAATACGTCAACATATTAGAAAATATAAACTAGTAAAAATTGTAGATCATATAAATAAATATGGCTGTGCTTTAAAGTTCATTCATGCTATTCTGTGAGGTGTGAAGTGTCTAATAGCAAAGTTCTTTGCGACGTGCTTGGTGTGCAAGAGTAGACGGCCATTAGTGTGTCGAAAGTCAGCACTTCCCCTGAAATATGTTCAGTATTCACTCCTCGTTCAAGCAATCTTTCTTCAAATCGTACTTACTGTTTACACCTTCTTCTTGAATTTATCTTACAGAACCCAATCCTTTTTGTTCCTAAACCTCTTGGTTCCTCTTTAGATTTTTAGTTTGTTTGCCTCCTCAAGTTCTTGAGAATTGAAGTAAAATTCTTGTAGGTAGTTTAAAAGTAATTTAACACCACTTCCTTCGAATAAAAACACTTTTAAATATTCCATTGTAATAGTCCTACAGGCAGAAACTTAACATTTTTTAAAATATAAATATTGAACATATTATTGTGAAATAAATCTATTTTTTAATAATTTATTTTATTGTGTGTATTTTATTGTGATTTTGATTTTAAATGTATTTAAAAGTTTAAATAGGTTAAATAAGTTTTTTATTTTTCATTTTTATTTAAAGTCAAATCCTTTGTTTGTCTTAAAACTATTTAGTGGTATATTGATTCTGACACCTACAAGTGTTGTTAATACTGTATTAAATTGCGTTTGCAAGCTTGAGAGTTGTATCAATATACAAATTACAAACTAATAAAACCTGTAACAGAAACAAAAGATACATAGCCCTAGATTTAGTAACCAGAATATCTAACTAGTACGACGGACCAATATTAACCCGCTTCAGTAGCCCTTTGGTTTAAGGCACTACTCTTGCTATAGGCTAGACTGCCAAAGACAGAGAGATAAGGGTTCAATTCCTGTTGGGTGTACTGAGGTTTTATTCCCCCTAATTGGTTTTCCACTTTCCCTCCAAGTCAATGTGAGTACACTTTCTCTCGATCCTACTTTCTTAATCTCAACACATTACTGTAATTAGTGCATAGGCGTAAGCCCGGTTGGGTAGTAAGACGTGGTGATAAAATATATTCACCTTATATCTTCAAACCCTGGGCCTGTAAACTTGAAATTTGACGGGAAGATTCCTTTTAGATCCTAGGCCAGAGTTAAGGCGGGGTTTTACGAAATTTACCTCTAAGGGACAAATAAGGGCTTTAAAGTTTTCAAAATTCACTAAAGTATCTTTTGAATCAGTGAATGTAGGGACTTAAAATTTAAAACTAAGGAGCTTTTATATAATTGGGCTAAAAAAATTGGGGTTTTTCAAATTAATCTTCTTAAAGGGTGGGAAGAGGCATAAAGGAGTGTGACTCACTTATTCACTGATAACTTATTTTCTCAACCCCAGGACTGAAAACAAGAAATTTTGATTTACAGATAGGTAGCGGGATTGTCCCTATAAACCATAAAAATCTTAAAATTGAGATATTTCAAAATGGGACTCAAGGAATTGAAGCCCTATTATTTTTAAAAGACTTTTTAGAGGATAAAGAACATTTAAATTTGCTGACAGGTAGCGAGACAACTCCAGATAACCCAATAAAACTTAAAATCTTAAATTTCTAAAAATGAATTGGAGAAAAGAGATTGGGGGTCTCAAAATTTCAAAAGCTAATAGTAATCCACAAATCTCCAGTGTGGTCAAAAATTGAAATTTGACAGGCAGGTTAAAAGACCACTTCAAATAAATATTAAAGGCTGAAAATAGCAAATTTTTTATTGGGACTATGGGAAACGAGGGGGGAGTTGAAGGACTTAACAAAAAAAACTTTTACGTGTAGATGAAATTTCAAATTGGGCAGGCAAGTAAAAGAAAACTTCAGATAAACCAACTTTTCTTAAAAATCAAAATGTTTAAGTGTAAGTTATTGAATGCAAAGCAGTGAGAGGGGGTCTACAATTTCCCAAACTAATAGAAAAAACTACTTTTCCTTGAGGTATAAAATTTAAAATCAGTAAGAAGCTTAAATAACTTTCTAAATAACTATAAATGTCCTAAGATTTTAAATGTAGGAAATAAGGGTGAGGAGGAAGGAGGGTTAGGTATAAAAATACCTTTAGGTAGTCAGATTAAATTTGCCAAGGATGTAGAGGGTTTACTTCAATAACATAATATATTTTAAATATTTACTATTTAGAAACAGGACTCATGAAATGAAGGTTTTCAAAATTTCCAAAACTAAAATGATTATTTTTCAGTGTGTTAGAATATTGAAATTTGTCAGGTGGGTATAAGTATCACCCCACTTAACCATTCAGGTCTGGTCTTTGAATATTAGCACCAGCGTCTTACTACTCGTTCGGGTTGCACGCCATTAAAAGAAAAGCATAAATGGTGAAGATTAGTGTCCTCAAAATTCCTAAAACCAATATAAAACACTATTTGGTGTGTTATAATATTCAAAGTTCGATATATATGTCAGAGTCGAATAACATCTGAACATAGTATACATAACAAATTAAAAATTTAAGTCCAACAAATGGAAGAACTCAAAATTGATACAGCTATTATATAACACTACTTTTCTGTGTGGTTTTTATACCTTTTAACTTTTATACCCTTATTATTATTTTGTTTTTACCCTTTTTAATAGTTTTCCCTTTTCCACCATCATGCTTTTTATACTTTTAATCCTTTTGGCCTTTATACTTAGATATTTTGTTAAAAAAGATAATCTAATGAATTTTCACACATTTTGACCTTTTTAACTTTTTTACCCTAAAATATTACTCGCGGTTAAAGCAGGGTACTTATTGGAAAAAGTTGTAACTATATATATATATATATATAGCTCTAAATACACATAAAGGGTAGAAACTGTTAAAAGGATCAAAGGGTTAACATTAATAAAAATGGTAAAGCGTGCCAAAAGGGCAAACAGGTTAAACTTGTACCTGGGGTAAAAGTGTTAAGCAAAAGCGTTAAAAGATTTAAAGGGCAGACAGTTAAAAAAAGGGGGGGGTGAAAGGGGTAAACACGGTAAAAGAGAGAGCCTATAAGTGGTCAAAAATGCTAAAATATTGATTATATTGACTTTTTGCCATTTTTCCCCCTTTAACACTTTTTATCCTGTGTAACCCTTTTTTCCTTTACTGCCCTTTGTAATGTAACTGACTTTCCACTGAAAAGTATGTGAAAGCATTGACAATAATATCGTCCTAATTTTATAAACGTATTTAATTTTATTTAAATTATATAGTATATTAAATAGCCTTAAAGCACTTCTTCTTCTAAGAAGGCAAAAGCCACTGATCAGTGACGTCACGACGTGACACCAGCCAAGTTAGGTTGAAGTTTTTAATTAATAACTTCCTCTTTCGAAGGTTCGAATAGAGATTTTAAAAGGTAATTTGAGTCAGTATCCGGCTCTAGAACCTCCCAGTAAAACTGAGAGTTTTTGTCTTGTATTTTGTTTTCTAAACTAAACCTTCTCGAAGCTTCCATGAGCAATGGATATATACGAAGGATGGTGCAATGTAAGGACAGAACTGACTAGTACTGCTCAGAACTCACTAGGCACAAATCACTTGGCGTCCAGCAACACCTGTCCGCGCTAATACAATAGGCCGCGTATATATAGTTCGACGACATGATCTATTTTCTCTTTAAATAAACTTAGATTCAGAAATAAAAACATGTCAAAATAATAAGTGTGTATTAATTATAATTCTTTAATTGGTGCTCGATCACGGGGCTATAAATACCAATTAACTCACATCAAAAAACCGGACCGCTTAATTAGTGCTCGACCACGGGCAATTACAGTAATAAACGTGTAACTTCAATCGACGCTCAACGCGACGAACCAAAACATTTCAATTGGCGCCCATCGTGGAGCAGTAATATTCCAGAACATCACAATTGGCGCACAACTAGGGACCCAGTAATTCCAGAACATTTCACCTTTCTTCTCTATTTCCCTTTTTAGGACTTTTTTGCTTTTTCTTGCCCTTTTTAATATTTGATTAGTTTTATTCTTTACCTTTTTTCTACTTATTACTATTTTTACCACCAGCCTCAGGGAGTAGTTAGCTAACACGCTTGTTTTCTTGTTGAGATAGACTGACGATGATGGGAGATCGAGATTTGAATCTCAATCGGGTGAACTGGAGTGTTTTTTTTCCCCTAAATGTTTTTCCACTCTCCCTACATGCAAATGCGGGTTCACTTCCTCTACATTCAACCTTCCCACTTTCTAACCCATTCGCGTAATTAGTATTTAAGCGTATAAAATGAATGGGTAGTAAGATGCGGTGCTAATAATTATTATTATATACTATTTTCACCCTTTTCCTAATATTCAATTGGCTCCCATCACCGCTAGAATACGTTCATAACTATTATGTCCAAAATATATTTTTAAGATTCGATAACATACTTTTTTTAGTCAAAGTTCTAGACGATCTGAATGAATAAGAATATTATCAAAAACAAAAATAAATAAATACAAATTTTGTTTGACATATATAAATATATTTATATATTATATATATATTTGAAAATTGGTAAAGATTGGCTTTATGTACAAATTCATCTAATATTTACTACGAATGAAGGTTGTATATTTTTATAGAGCGAACTCTTATTTAAATTCACAATATAATGAGGAATATTGCACACTGAATTTACTTGAAAACATTTTTTTGTTCAGAATTTAATTTATTTTAACAATCTTAGCCTCAGGAAAAAGATAATTTAATATTAATTATTATAATCAAGAAATCAATACATATAATGATTTTAACAAATCTAATAAAATTGATTGCAATCTACATGTTACATGCATATTATATATAATTAGTTTAGTTTGCTATACACTATAGGAACCATTTCATCATATTACAGTAATATGGTGTCAAGTAAAAACTATATTTAGACTTGTGTTAAAAAGTTTTGTTGAACATAAATAAACTATTGGTTTCTTAGATATTTAAAAAATTTAAAACACCCCGAACCCAGTTAATTAAATAGTCTTAAAAGTAGCTATATGTGTATTTTAACAATATACATATGTGTTTGATATGCTAGTATATAAAAAATTATTAGTAAATATTTTCATGGGAAAAGATTGATAAATGAATTTATCTTTTAACGTCATTGTTTCAGTAAATTATTTACTGAAAGATAACTTACGTGAGAAGATTATCAATATTGTACGAGATTGGAGGATCAGACGTATACTAATTCCCTTAGACAATACTCTGTAAAATGTATTTTTCACTTATGTTTTCATATGTTGAAAATATGTAAACAAATATGATTTTTTTTTAAATAACCCAAAACAAGAGTATTTTTGAAATTCCATCCCTTTCAAACAATAAATTACTTATTCATAATGAGCCATATTGTGTTTTATTAGGTTTTGAGTTTGGAATAATGTAAAGTAACAATGACCTTTAAAATTAGAAACTGTATTTTTTTCACAAACTAATTAGCATAAAACAATTCTGTTGAATTTTGTTTTATTTTATTTATATGTAAGATATATGAATAGGTTTTTTAAAACCCTTTGAATTTTCTTTTTGATAAAGTTAAAAGAAATGTACCACCCTAGGATGGACACTGACGAACAGAAGTAGCTTAATTTTGGTAGTCAAATTTCTTATTCATAAGATCGCCATGAAAGAAACTCGTGAATAAAATACAAATCTAGTTTGTGGACTTCCGACTTTCACAGATCCCCTACAACTCAATTCTGAATATGTTTGGAAACGAAAAAATATATTCCAGATTTTTTTTTTTTAGAACAACTTCTCTCGAAACTTTGTAAAAAGCCTCTTTCAACATTCAGAGAGTATTGAAATAAATGATATATTTATATATTTACTAAATAATATATTCAATGTTGTGATGAATAAAATTTAAATTAGACTTGAGTTAATGAGAGCTAATTTTTATTCTGTAACCTTAATATATCGATCTAAATAGTAGCATAAATCGTTGAAACCAACATGTTAAGACTAACATTCAGTCCAAATTTCATAGAGAGAACCTTTTAAATAAGCCAAACATATCTATATCAGTGGAAATTGATAACATTTTACTATTTTTAAAAAATAATTTTATAGGCGTTGATAATATCTATCAAAAGTGGCAGCTGTAGATCACATGGCATGACGTATGCATTTATGAAATTAAATCTAGTATCATTTATATCTGTCTATTAAGGCTCTTTCCGTGAAAAATGGGATGTAGATTTGATAACAATATATCAGAGGGGAGATGAACTACTAAAGTGTGATTGTAATCCGATATTAAGTCTATAAAATAAAAAGTCATCAAAATTTTTCGAATGTTCTTCAATTTGATGAAAAATGACAATCATTAAAGGGGATTTCAAATCGGGAGCTTTGGATTTGCATTGCAATGTTCTGCCACTTAACTATTCCGGATCATTATACAAGGTAATTTTTTAATAATAAACTCACTTCGGTGACTACGTATTCTAATAAACTATACCTGATTTTGGTTGGAAGAACAGTAGGGAAAATCAAAACATATTTCTTTGCGGCCAATATTGATAACATTTTACCATATTATTTGTGTTATTTTATAGGTATTGTTAATATGTATCAAAAGGAACATCTGCAGATGACGTAACTTCATGTATGAATATATTAACATTATTTTAGTAACTTTAGTAACTAACTTCTACTGTTCTTCCTACCAAAATCATACTATAGTCTCGCAGCAGACTAGACCACTGATGATATGAAAATCAAGGTTCATATCTTGTTCGGGTGTACTTTTTTTTTTAACTAGCTTAACACACTACCTCCACGCAAATGCGGGTGCATTTCTTATAATTATAACCGTACTAATTCCCAAGAACTCACTTCGGTGGGCTCGTGGTCTAACATGCGACTCTCGTGTTGTATTGGACTGCCGAAGATAGGGAGATCAAAGTTTGATTCTGGACGAGTGCACAGAAGGTTATTTTCCCTAAATGGGTTTCCACTCTTCTTCCTCGTAAATGCAGGTGCATTTCCTTTGTATTGTAATTATGTAAAAGGTTTTTAACACGAATGGGTAGTGAGGTGTGGTGCTAAAAGAACCTTCTTAATAGTTTACTTATGCTTAATCTAATTGCAATAACTGTTGAAAGTATAGGACACTCGGTGCTACCCGCAATCATAGCCATGGCGACACATATCTCATCTCATATCTGACCGTAATGATATCAAGTAAGTACTAATTCACATGTGTACCGAACCGATATGTGATTGTTTACCACAGGGTCAATCTTAGTGTTTGGAATAATATTTTGAGCACCATGTCTTGCTACCTATTTGAGTTATACTCTATGTACTAAACACGAAAGTGTTTTTAGGGATTAGGAATGTTCTATGTATAAAAAGTGAATTTTTATTTACGTGGAGGGAAACTGGAAAACCATTTTGGAAAAACCGCCCTCAAAACAGCCGACCGAGATTAGAATCTCAATCTCCACCGTCATCGGCAGTCCAGTCAAACAAAAGAGTAGCGCGTTATACCAATGCGCCTACCTAAGCGGCTCAAAATTAATTAAGTTTACAATAAAAAACCTTGTAAACTTGCTTAGCAGCATTAAGACCACTTAAAAGTCACTGATAGATCTGAGTGGCCGCTACATTCACCATTTATCACTAGACTTTATACATCAACTAGTGAAAAGTGGCCTTTTATTTGAGACGAACCAGTATGGCTATAGTGGCAGAGAAGTGACGCGCGAAGCCAAATAATATGACTCAATGCCTGCTTCCAAATTGTCATTTTCAACTTAGTTGAGTTTGACTATGGTATCAGGATCTATCCTTTGGGCAACTACCACGTACACCTGAGTATATATATATATATATTTATATATATATATATATATATATATATATATATATATATATATTATATGAGAAAGGGATAGGGGAGGGTTAAGTCCACATTTAACTCAAAATTAGTTAGTGCTTCCATCTGTATCCAATCATGGCATATTTTCATACGCTTTAGATTAGTTAAAAGAGGTATTTTATCAAATTTAAATTGATTTTTAAGTGTTTGGTTGTGTCCTTCTGGGGTTTTAGATATTAAAGTTGTTGTCATATATAGTGTGTAATGTGAATTTTTCCTTTTTACTTCTTGACTCTTCATATGATTCTTTTTATCACCGCTTCTTACTACTTGTTAGGTTCAATGAATATATGAGAGCTATTCTAATTGGGTAAGGACAAGGAAGGAAGTGTTTTAGAGGACGTCTACTTTCATTTGCGTGAAAGAGTAGAAAACAACCATCATTTGCATGTAAGGGGAGTAGGAAACCATTTAGTAAAAAAAAACACCCCCAGTAGAGTCAGCCGCGATTCGAACCTCCATCATCAACAGGTCAGTCTAACACGAGAGTGACGACTTAGCCCATTCTACCTCAGAAGCGGTCTACACCAAACTAATTGTCTAGATGTATGTATGTGATCTTTAAAGTGGGTGTTATAAGGCAGAGGCGTAAGAAAGTGTTTGGTTTGGAGAGTAAATGGTGAAAAGGTTGATGAAATAATTTATGCGCTCAGAACATTTTTGAAACCATTTCTAAACATTGAATGACTCAAGAAGTTATTAATTAGTCAAAGTATATAAAATTATTGACGCATTTTCTCATTAAAATTAACTACTCACTTAACAATGTTCTCTTACTAAAATTTACACAAATTAAAGCTTAGTTATTAATATTGATATTAATTTAATCTACTAAATTCGAATGTGCTCAAATTACAATATGTGCCCATAAATCAAAATTGGGGGATGGGGCGTGAACCCATATGTCTGTTCCCTCCCTCACCCTTGTTCTTACGCCACTGGTGTAGGATCTCTTTAGTGTAAGTATACCGAGCGGAAATAAAGGGTGTGAGAACCTTGCCAGCAGATGTCTCTACTTGTAACTTCATGATAATCCTTTACCACACAGCGTCTGAGAATATTTCCTACAAAGTTAAGCTTGACCAGGGGTCCAACAACCCCTTCTCTTGAACACGTCTCTCTTCATCTTCTCCCTGGAAACCCCCCCAGTCCCCTGACCTTATCACCACTCCTTCCTTTCCATTAGGTGTCCATGTGGTGAAACTTATCTTGAACTGTAATGTAATCGCCTTACAGTAACTCCCCTAGTGGAAGTGGTGTAACCATCTCAAGCTGTCTTTATCATTTTGCAGAAATTGATAACATCTTAGAAGGGTTTGCGTTTATGGGCGTAGAAATGCTGGGGCTGTGGGGTTTTGGAAATCCACCCTTGGGAAATTGAAGGCCTTACCCCACTAATCAGGAGGGAAACGAAACGAAACGAAACGAAATTAAATAACTTATAGTGTTTTTATTTTATTTTAATTAACATGTTATATGGCACTATCCAAATACTAATCTATATACAACTAGCAGATTATCTTTCTTTAATTTTGATTAGTTTATTCTCATAGTTATCTATTTATACGAGTGTATAGAAGAATAAAAAACCCTAACTCACTCATAAGCTAATTTCCCCAACCACCAGACCTATAAACTTTAAATTGAGTGAAGATTCCTTATAGGCCTTAGGTAATACGAAATTCGACCACTAAGAATAAAAAGAGGAGGGGTTGAAAGTTTTCAAAATTCGTGATGTATCTTTTGAACCGGCAGGAAAAGAGCCTTTAAATTTAAAATGAAGGTTCCTTTCTATAATGGGATAAGATAGTTTGAGGGTTATTATTATTATTATTATTATTATTATTGTGAAACAATAGCCGGAACTATTGTTAATGCATTTTAGTGAGGATAACACCTCTCCGATATCATATTCTGAAAATTGAAAAATGACACCTGGACACGGGAATCGAACCCGGGACCTTCGGCTTAGTACGCCACTGCTCTTACCACTGAGCTATCCAGGATTCGTCCCGTGCCCATGGTCATTCTTCACTCATAGTTTAAGGCAGAGTCTAAGATGGACGTGCGGAGGTCGTCAGCTTTATAAACACGTGATACACAAGATCACAGCCATCAGACCACGCAGCCATTATCGACTCGGTAGTTGGCTGTGATCTTGTGTATCACGTGTTTATAAAGCTGACGACCTCCGCACGTCCATCTTAGACTCTGCCTTAAACTATGAGTGAAGAATGACCATGGGCACGGGACAAATCCTGGATAGCTCAGTGGTAAGAGCAGTGGCGTACTAAGCCGAAGGTCCGGGTTCAATTCCCGTGTCCAGGTGTCATTTTTCAATTTTCATATAATTATTATTGTTTTTTTTTTCAAACTTCATCTTCTAAGTGGCTGCAGAGTGTAAAAAGCGAGGGGGAAAATCTCATGTCATCTGATATGAACGAAATCTGATATCTGATGGGTTTTTTTTAGGTCGCAGAATACGAGTATGACATTGATTTCTATACGAAGCCAACATGATGGGTCCTAAAGTGGGGGTGCACTTGGTTGGAACAAGTCTCAACCAACTGGGACAGGTTCCAACTAGTCTCATTTCATTACATTCTGACAAAATTTTCTAACATAGGCGGAAAATGGTAGCTTTAGATTGCTTGAAAACTATTACAAAATTAACAAACACAAGATCAGAGTGAATCCAGCATAGAGAAGGAATGTATATTCTAGTATTTCTGAAAATCAATTTTAAAATAAATTTGTTAACTCTTTATGTTTTCTTCCCTTAAAATTTTGGTTAAAATATAATGGATAGAAATCATGGGCGATGCCTAAAATATATTGTCAAGTATAAATAGTAGATAGTGCATGTGTGATGTTTTGATGAAGAAATAGGAATTAACATGGAGTCAATTAGTCGAGAAGAAACTCTTATGACATTTTAAAATGGTAATTAATTCCAATCCTATAAATTTTTTCAGTCAAGGGATCTGTTTTGCACCTCTAACTTTTGACAAAAATCATCAGTTTTGGTTTGTGGAACCGAAATATGATGAACGTTTTCAGAGTTGGATCTGCTATAATAATTTTTTTTATATTCTCTAATGGGTTCCTCACAGCACTGATAACATGAGGAATCCATTTCACTAGTTATTCTTCTTTGGTCAAATGGTTTAAGGCTTAACTCTCACAATAAAATGGACTGTCAATTACGGTAAGATCGTGGTTGCATTCCATTCGGGTGTAATGAGAATGTTGTGTCTTAGTTATTTTCCACGCTGACTCACTCAAAATTCCGGCACACTTCCTTTAAAGTCAATCTTCCTTCCTATTAACACACAAAAGTATTTAGTTAATGCGTACAACATGAATGGATGGTGGTGAGACGTGGCGACAACAAAAATAAAAACTAGTTATTAGTAATCAATATTATAATTAGCATAAACTGATGTTCCTATGGACCACATTATTAGCCCATACGTTTTGCCACTATATATATAACGGTTTAATTCTAGCGATAAGAGAGAGGAAGGAAATGCACCAGCAATGTCTAGGAAAGGGGATGGGAAAAATGTATGATAAATCACATAGTAATCCGTTTCCCCCGTATTGGTCCGAGATTGGGAATCTACTTCCACGTCACAGGTAATCCAGTCCACCATACCTAAGATCGAGGGTTCACAAACTCGCGGCTCATGGGCCACATCCGGACACTTGGGACATATCTGACCAGCCTCTTGTCTGCATAGCTGCAGTCATTTACGCACACAGTAAATAATAGTTTAATTTTGGTGTCGAACTCCAGATTTCTATTTTCATATAAGGTTTCCTACATTCTCCTTAACTCAAATGTGGCTATATTTCTTCCAAACGATGCCTTCCTCATTCCATAACCACTAGCATGATTTAAATATTCCTAATTCAGATAGGTAGCAAGTCGTAGTACAAAAACAAAAGTATAAACAGTGATAAAATAATATTACTTATATTCTAAGTCATTTAGTAAGGAGAATTATAATATAATTATTCAAAGGAACGCCTAATCAACAATAACAAAAGGATCTTTTACTTATATTTCATATCACTTATTATCTTTTCAGTTTTAATTAGATCCTTTTGTTATGGTTGATTGGGCGTTCCTTTGAATAATTATAGTGATGAAATAAACCTATCGCTCTAGACTGTGACCCGCAGCACACCCCACAAACTCGCAGACCACACTGCCTTAGACCATGTGATCATTGATGTACACCGTAGGTGTCAAGAATGTAGGCTGCAAGTCAGGAATGTGTGCAGCTCCGATTCAGCCTTCAACTGTCAATACTGCGGTTGTCTGCTATTGTTCCAATACATACCGAGTGTTTAAGGGATGATGGATAAAGAAGGGTTGAGAGGAAGGGGGGGGGGGAGGGGGGGAGAGAGGACTGACCGTTCAAAATGATACTGACGTTTCCCCATGCTTTGTATTGAACGCTCTACGGGCCTGTGGAATGAGATTCCTGCCCGCAAAAGGGGATGGACGTCATTTAGAGAGCTTCATCGCAGGACAATGGATGGTGGAAACCACAGACCGAACAACATGGATGCTGATGAATTGATGATGGTTTGCTCACCATGTTTTAGTTGAAAATATATACGAGATATGTAATTTAAAATTAAAGGATAATAAATACATTTTATATACATATTTAGTGTTTTTCTGAGGAATATCCCAAGTCTCTGGATAAATAACGAGTCTGTCCTAAACAAGATCTAGTGGAATATTTAGTATCCAAGTCGAGTATGATATTGTAAATAAACTGGGGATGCCTTAGTTTGATTAGTACCTATTCCTTGTTGTTTTGTTAAAGAATCTTTAAAAAACTATTTTAATCAAAATTAATACCATGCATAATAATATATTTTTTTAAATAATTTGTTAAATTCCCATCTGTGGGCACGCTGAATAAACCTAAGACTCATATTATCAATTATGGGGATGCTGGGGTTTGAATCTTGGATGGGTGTGTGGATACTGGTTCTTTTCCCCCTAAATTTTCCCGATCTCCCTCCATTTAAATGCGGCTACGCCTTCTCCAATTCTGTCTGGTGTTCTAAATTAGTGTGCAAAGTTTTAGCTTTCTAGGTCATCTAGGGTCTTCTGAAAGGCGTAGACAGATACACACATTAGTAATCTATACTTATAAAATAACATGTCCTGATTGACTGACTGACTGACTGACTGATTCATATCGCCGAGCGCAAACTATCAAGGCTACAAGCATGAAATTCGGACTGTATATTCATTTTGTTATGTAGGCACCCACTAAGAAAGGATTTTAGAAAATTCCACCCCAAAGGGGTCAAAATATGGGATGATAATATGTATGATAATATGTATGAAAGTCCGTCATTTTGAAAGTTACATAAACATAATTTTGTATTTCGGTTATTGACGTAAAACAAATAAATACGTGTTTCAGGAATTTTGGAAATTTTATTTAATAAGGGATGAAAAGGTGGGTGAAAGTTTGTATCGGACTTACATTATTTTTGATCTGAGGTCAAGTTATGGTCATCAACGTAACGTAATATTTTAAATTAATCTGTATAATACATATGTATATTTTCGTATTTGTATATAATCAACTTCCACGTGAGCAAAGCCGCGGGCAACAGCTATCTAGTATATATATATATATATATATAATATATATATATATATATATATATATATATATATATATATATATATATATATATATATATATATATATACACACACACACACACACACTATTGTTCACCTTGAGAGAGGGTTGAATAATCTCTCATTAAGTTAGACCTCAATGTGATACCCACGCACCTCACCTTCCAGTGAAATCGGCCTGAATTAAGCGAGGTAAAATCCTTAACTCCCAGGTTACATTCAACAATATAATCCTTATAGCAGATATGTATGTTGATTTTATATATTCTTATATATATATTTTTTTAAATACGGTACTAATATGTTGCGTACTAAATTAAAAATGGTTATGTTGATTTAGATATGGTTTTTCTTTTATTACAAAAAAAGTTATTTTTTTCAGGTTTTTAACACAAATAAGAGTTTTTTTACACCTGATATTTGTCCCCACTCCCTCTCACCTAATTTCTACATGAATGATGCATTTCAACCCCATCCGGGCTTAGAGTTAATGTCTCAAAGATTGAGTTTTTTTCTTTGCGAATTTGTTGCTTGCATATAATTTATCAGTCGCAAAAAATGCCACGATATTCAAACAGCTTGTCTAGTAAACAAACTACGGTTTAAAACATCACCAGATTCTCTCTAGCTTCATTATCTGTCAAAAAATGGACTAACGTGTTGCTTATTGCGTGCCTGACTCCATAAAAACGAGACGCACCGGACCATGGGAACGTCCCGTGTACAGACGGTGGAATAAATTTTAAGATAAAAATCCACCCTCTATCCCTTGGAAAAAATAATAAAACAGGAGTTAGCCCTCCAAATAAACTGCGAAGTCGTTTAAATATTTATGTGCTAGAGTTTCCGTGTGGCATTATTCCCCCCCCCCCCCCCCCCTTCTCCACCCTTTGCTAGCGTGCTATCCGGCAATTACAGAGCTCCCTCTTATATCTCCTGTTGATATAAAATAAGTACGAGAGGCCAAACTTGGCAGGGGTGGGACTAAATGAATCGTCAAAGACACTTCCAAGAGAAATTACGTTTGAATTAAATTTGTTGAGAAACTAACAAAATCCTTTATTTCATCGTGTGGATGTATTTAGACTCGCTTATGTAGTACGCTTTTCATTTCCCCCACATCTTAAATCTCGTTTTGGTTGTGCACATACATTAAGGAGAATCATGAGGACTTAAATTGATCAGGGAAAAATTGATTTCCAAATTAGTAAATATGATATAAAAAAATATTACCCCCACACAGCCTCTTCACCTAATAAAACAATAATACATTTGAACTAGCTGGAGAATCCGCCAGTTCTGAGTTAGTGTTATCAGTGATAGAATCTATATCACTCACCAGTTCAAATAATTCTGCGCGGTAATAATTATGTATTTGAGCCAATTTTATAATATTCGATCCAGGAAACCTCCTTTTTGCGAAACTACTTCACTCACTTATGAGAAAAAGTGATTCTTTATAGCTTATCCTGGAACTATATACAATAACACTCTAAATTTGTCTATTTGTTCGATTCCATTTGTTTGTTTGATTCCAGTAATTTCAAAAAGAGATATCAGTTAAAGGTGGGACTTCATCTGCTTTTATCCCTTTATTTAAGAAAACAGTTTAAGCACTATACCCTCACGCTATCTCATCAGCAAGTGAAGCAGTGTCAATAAACCCGACTGTTAGTGTGGTTACTTTTGCGTTTTAAATTGGTAACCATTCAAATATATATCAACTTTTAATGTATAAATCTTCTTTTTAAGTCTCCTTGGCAGCGAGTAATTTAGAGTATATTTTCACACTGCATTTTCACAAGACATTCACTTTAGAGGGTGAATAGTATTTCTACACAAATAATATACAAAAAGTAAACTGTAACCTGTCTTAGATTTGCATGGATAAGGTTTATATTCATGCGTAGCGCTTAGTTTATAGTAAACAATACATAACGTACAGTGCACAATTCATAATTAAAATACAACGATTTATAAAGAAATGTAATATCACGTATTAGTAATAAAGCATATGTATCTTATTGTTCATAGCAACAGTGCCTTCACAGGGAAGATTGACTTTTAGTGTAATTATACTTGTTATTAACTTGTAATGTTACTGACTTGCCCCAAAAGAATATGTGAGAGCATTGACAATAATATCGTCCTAATTTTATAAACGTTATTTAATTTTTTTGAACTTTATAATATATTACGTGGCGCTTAAAGCACTTCTTCTTCTAACAAGGCACGAGCCACTGATAAATGACGTCTGAGTGCATGACGTATGACTTATAGAGCCAATATGACAATTTAAGGTTTTTAATAAATAAAAACTTTATTTTCTGGAAAGATCGAATAGAAATTTTAAAAGGTAATTTGAGGCAGCTTCCAGCTATCGGACCTTCTACTTTCACTGAGATGGTTTTTTTTTTTGTATTTTAATTTTTTATAACACCTTCTTCTAGAATGTTCTTTTCGAAGCGAGTTATATACTCGCGTGGTGAAATAAACTGGCACTGAGCACAGACTGGCTCAATAGCTACCCAAACACTGATTGGCTCACTAGCACCCTGACTGAATGTCTGTCACTCCAGCCTTCGATACGTACAGTCGTGTTATCATTATCAGTCGCGCCTCGAAATTGTTAACGACATATCAGTTTTAGATCAAGACAATAGTGATATTAAAATAAAATCACATCTAACCTTATAATTGTGTATTATTTTAAAGGTTATAAATATCTCCCAAACACGAGGCAATTATCATCAACATAATTTAATAATGTTATAAATGGCGCACAACGTAGAGGCAGTAACAGGAATGTTATAAATGGGGTCCACCGAGGGGCGATTAATTCAATAGTTCAACAATGCGCTCGAACGGGCTATATACATTATATCATCAACGCTACGCTTTATGGCTCGATCATGGGCTTATAGCTAATATCATATATAATGCGCAACGGCGATAATTAATAGTTCAACAATGCGTCGATCACGGTATATTACAATTATCATCAGGTACCGTACGCTTTAATTAGTGCTCGATCATGGGGCATTTATCAGCTAATTAAACCGGAATGTTATAAAAATGACGCCCAACACGTGGCGAGTAATCCCATAATACTATAAGCTATGGCATTTGTTTTAGATATATTATTATATTGCTTGTAAGTAGGTTTAGTAATATGTTGATACTAAAATTTAACTATTTATTTTGTTGTTCGTTGCGTTATGCGTTACCGTTCCTAAATTTGCGACTTGAATCTAAGTATTTTTTCGCTTATTTCATGGATTTGCGTGTAAATTGTGTGTATTTAGTTTTGTTTCTTGGATAATATTTTTATTTTATTTTTAGCACCGCGTCTTACTACCTGCTAAAGCTTCAGAAATACATACTAGCTACACCAAAAAGCTAGGAATTTGGAAAGTTGAATAGGCCTATAGATAAATTCCATCCGCATTTCCTTGTAGGGAGAGTGGAAAACAATTTTGGGAAACTCACCCTCAATATTCGAACCCCGATCTACCTGTTATAGGCTGTCTAGTCTCACGCAAGAGTGACACCATAGACAACGCGACCACCGAAGAAGCGTTCTTTGATGATAAATGCAAAATATTTCTGTTGATGTCCATTACAACAGTGCCTCCACGTAAGAGAGCAATTTTTAGTGCGCTTGCATTTGTGCCTTAAATTTAGGTATATTTTCATTCATTTTGGGCTGTTGCTTGTGAGTTAGACTTACAAAGTTTTGTTTCTTGGTATTAATTCACTAACACAATTTTATTTATTGTGAAAGGGCACCTGATATATAGTAAAT
This sequence comes from Timema cristinae, assembly GCA_039000515.1. Taxonomy (NCBI): domain Eukaryota; kingdom Metazoa; phylum Arthropoda; class Insecta; order Phasmatodea; family Timematidae; genus Timema; species Timema cristinae. The sequence continues at coordinate 39,412,311 of JBCFYV010000003.1, read as the reverse complement.
CTTTTTATTTACTTCATGTTTGTTTATCAGATAGTAAACACATTTATATAACAAAACTCTTTAAGGTATGTATGCGTATTCGAATTTTTTGTAGTTTTATTTTTTTCTGGGAAGTATAAATGATAAGATCAAATAATCCAGTTTTATAATTTTTTTCTGTGTTTGTTTGCTGTCAGTAAACTCTAAAAGTACTCATTGGATCGAGATGGGACTTTTTCTGTTATACTCTTTATTTTTCAGTGAACCATATAAGCTATACCCCACTACGCTAGCCCATCAGTGCGTGAAATGTATAAAATACAGGGTGTAAGCAGTGAACATTTGTCGAGGCTGGTACTATGGGTACATAAGATTGCAAGTGATATGCGTAGAGGTGTTGAGGGAGAAGGGATGGGTGTTAGTCCGTGTTTATTTTCTTCTTACTTACACCTAAAATACTCTCGAGTAAGTTTCATTCTTTCCTAGCATTTAAAGTTAGCAAATGTGTTCATGTCTTATTTAATGCAAGAGAAGCTGCTGACCAATTCTGATTCTTAAATATAAGGAGTACAACAAAAGAAGTTCCATCTCAATCCGATTAGTACTTTTTGAGTTTTCCGGAAAAAAACAGACTTAATCGAACGTTCAGGCGGATTTAAAGTTTTATTATATTGTATAATTTATGATGGCATAATAATATGTGTTAATAAACCCTTTTTACTTTCTTACTACCTTACAAATAGATAAAGTATTGTGATCGTCAAAAAAATTTAACTTGAGATTGTGATGTATTTCACCGTTTCATGAACCCCCGAATCCGAAAAAGTTGTTTTTCATTTCCGTATTTCTTTCTGTCTGTCTGTCTGTACCTCGGAGTAGAGTCTAAACTATTTTACCGATCGGGATAAAAATTGGGTTTTCATGGGGTTGCCCCGAGGGGTTTTTGGAAATTGGATAGCTAACCCTAAAATTAAGGGTAGTTTTCCTTAAGGGTGAAAATAGGAAAAATAGAGTTTATCAAAATTGGCTCTTAACAAGTATAATTACTTTTACTTCAAAGCATTGATTAATATAAAATCCAAATGGCTACTCTCAATTTTTCGTCAAAATGAATTTAAGGATTCCGGTCTGATGCATAAATTTTAATTATTTATTTTTACAAAGATATTGAACGCAATATTTTGAACGCTATGGGAAACCAGTTTAGGTTATGTTTCTGAAAAATAATTACAATTGTATGATTAACAAAGGAAAAATAGCACCAAACGGTTGTATTAAATTAAACAAAGAAAGGAGGATAGAAGAGAAAGGCCTACACACTTAAAAGAAAACTGTAGGCCTTGAACTTTTCTAGGTTTTGCTAAGTGTGAAGGACTTGCCCTTCTATCCTACTCTCAGATTTTGATTTAATGATATGTTTAAAAATGTCTTGAAAATTTCATCCTATGTTCTGTTTACAAATACAAAATTAATTACCTTGTGACAGTAATAAAGGTCAATAATAAGTTAGCTATAGATTAAAATAATGTTATAATATTATTTAAATAAATGAGTCGATAGAGAGAGAAAACTTTGAACAGCAGTCAATTAAGAGTGATCCAGGAAAATCTTCTCACGTGCTCAATGGTTTGCCAGGCCTGGTATAAGCTATTTTTTTTCAACCAATGACAAACAATTGTAACGTGTGATGAAACAACACAAATGATATATAAACCCGAAGTTACACACATCATTAGGACCCTGTAAACATGAAGATAGAATCATATACACGTTATCTTCCTCAATCCTATCTGGCGCCTCTTGAATCAGAAACTACTAAACTAGTGCTCCTGATTCCCGTCAATTACCAGCTTCCTCTGTCAAGAATGACTACAACCAACCCCTCCTCACCCCTTTTCGCAATTAGAGGGGTCGGATGGCGAAGGGGATATGAAGCAGAAGAACACGCTCGTCCCAAAGTCAAGCACTTGTTGTTTACAGTTCCGTGTTCAACCTCTTAGGCGTGTGCTTTGACGAGCACTTCAACACGCAGTCTTGAAGGGGAGGGGGAAGAAATAAGGATGGGTGTTAAGGGTTGTTCAATCTAAAGTGGAGGGTAGGCCAAGAATGCTCGTAAGACAAAACACTGAGGGAGGAGGGGGGTGGGATCTACGATAGAGAGATAATTACTGAAGGATCAGTCATGGTTGAATTGGCTTGCATTAATTTGAGTTTGAATTATTATTCTGTAGGTGGATGTGCGTAAGTCACTTTTTAAATGCAAAGTTAAGAAGAATCAGTGAAGAAAAGTTTAATCCAAAGACAATTTTTGTTGTTGTCACCTAAGACTACGTTTGGTTTCTACATTATCTGTTAAGTCCATCAAGGTAAATAAAAAAATTTAGAGAAAAAAAACACTTATTTTTTGGTCATATATCTGAAGTTATCTATGATTAAGCTAGAGATGCCATTTAATTACTGTTCTGAAAATTAATACATTTTAGATATGTCATATTTAGAGACTTCGAAATGTTTCAACGGTTCGAATTAGATTTGACATTAGATTTGAACATTTATAAGCTTCGCATTTCCTATTGTATTAATTAGTAATTTGTGTTGCATCACGTCTTACTACGCGTACGGGCATTTGCATATATACTGTACATTAATGGGGTACAGTAAGGAACGGTGATATTTTAAGAAATGTTTTCCACATTTTTCTGGGGGAAAAGTGTGAAACCACTTTAAAAAAAAGCCACCTTCATTATGTCGACCGAAGTTTGAACCCAACATTCTAGTCTTCAGCAATCCAACCTATTGTGAGGCTGATGCCTTGATTTAAGCCATACTACCACCGATTTATAGAATCAGGTGAGTATGTTGTTTACGTTATGCAAGAAAAAATTACTTATATTTTATCATCTTGAATTTCCTAATTAGAGTGATTTTTAAACCACATGTTGGCTGGATAATTTTCATCCTGGATCCATACAGTGACCAGCTTTAAGTAGCAATCTTACAGATGGGTCATAAAAATGTTGGGGTCAGCTCTGGGACTACTAAATAATCTTCCAAAGGCGTATAAACAGCTATTTACAGGTATAGGCCACGCATAAAAAGAATCCGTATTACTGTCAATTAACTGGGATAGGTGATATATATAGATGATTCCAATCAAATCATAAAGTGAAAATTAGTGTGTTTTCCACATTATTCTTATTTATATATATATATATATATTATTTATTATCACACGTCTTACTACACGTTCGGGTTATACGCTTAAGACCTAAATATACTGATGTATGAGGAATTGTGGAGGTTGAATTAAAAGGAAGTGAACCCGCATTTGCGTGAATAGAGCGTGGAAAGTAATTTAGGAAATATCTTATTAATATCGTTCCTTGCTCTTAAACTTAGAATGTTTTCTAAAATTGTTTTATTTTGTGTGTTTATTAATGTGATTGTACAGTCAGATTACCCGTTAAAGTAGCAGTTTTACCTACCTAAAATACTGCCTACTTTATGGTGTAGCTTATAGGATATTGTACCATTCACCACCTCCAACTCTAACCGCTAGAGGCCACAATAGCCGGAAGGGGGTGGGCAAAATCTATAAGGAATTTAATATAACAAAAATAGGAACATTTGAAAGTTTAAGAAAAAATTGAAATATTTATTTAAAGTAAAACAACAGAGGTAAATAAATAATACATGTCCCTCACCAGGCAATTTGGAGAGTATTGAAAAGCATTTAAATATGTCAGAGACTGCGCTTGCGCAGTAAATTTTAGGATATATTTCACAATCTCAAAGTAATAGTAGTCCTTGACAAAGACTACGTTTAAAACAAACGAGTAATAACATAAATTATTCATTTGTATGAACTAGTCTGGAAGAGACTCAATAATAACCAAAAATTGTTAATATAATAATAAAGAGCTTAAAGAGCGCCTCTACTTAGTTAAGAAAGCGGCTGAATCACCCTTGTAAATTCCAACTACATCATTACATTTTAAGGTTAAATTAAATTTAAATATCAATTCTGATCAAAATAAATTACACAAAGGTTTGACTTACCGACATAACTCAAACTTCTGTGGGACTATTGCTGCCACCAATTTAGAATTAATCGAGAAGATTTCGACTCTTTAATATTTAACATTATAATATAAAACAAAGAAATATTACATTAGAATAATGGTAATTTCTCATTAAATGAATCTGAATTGTTAAATTATATAACTCATAAAAAACAAAAAAATTACATTTATAATTTATTCAAACAAAATACGTCTACAAAATGTTATTCATAAATTAAAAATTATAAAATTTTAAAATTAATTTTATTATTGGTAACCACAAGTTAAATAAAATTTATATTTAAAATAAATATTCAAAGCAAGAAAAATAATCAAAAAATGGCTACTTACCAATAAGTCTAAATTTTACAAAGAGACTAGCGCCCAATCGGCAAAAGGAAATATTAGTTTTCCATAAAACAATTTTACTTTTCAAAATAAATCTTCTAGTGAGAAATTACTGACTTGTACACAAAGTGATTTTAATCACATACTTAACTAAGGGTTCAAACATCCAAACTCATTATTGGTCGATTATATTTAAATATTTAATAAAATATAAAGTTTATATTTTGACATCCTGGAGTGATTATATCCAAGTCCATACCAGGTGGTTGTGTTGAAATTAATAGTCAACTATGTTAGCTGAGCACCAGCTTTATATAAGTCTAGTTGATGGAAATAAGAGGGGGGGGGGGATCTTCATATTAAAAGTGTAACACCACGTTGCGAACACGTTCTAGAGCATTATTATCTTGTTAACAACCGTCATAATCTTGACACGTCATCTAGACACGTAGACCGGAAATCTGGTGAGTTGGCAGAAAGCTCGCGAGAGGTTCATCGGTTAGCCAGCTAGGCCAATCGGCATAGGTCTAGATCACCTCAATGAAGTGACTCGTCGATGCACCTTTCATAGCTTTGTCGGGCTTCACTTCATCATAGGATTCGGTGTGAACTAGTCGGTCATGGAACTCGTACTAAGCCAGAAGATACAATGAGTGAGTAAAGCACATATTTTAGACATTGTAAGGTGTTGTAAATGTCTGATATTGCAGGATTTCTTTATGTATTGCTTATTTGGGGCAGGTAGTAATAATGTAACATTATCTAGCAATGCTAATGTTACAATACAGCCATAGTGTTATCGGTCAAGGTAAGACTCTTTATAATTCAGGGTAAACTGAGTGTACATAATGTGGAATAATATATGATGATAGTAGGGAATAAAAAACAGAAAAAACATAACATTTGTGTCTTTGTTTGCATGCACAATCCTGCAAACTTGATTTCCTAAAAACTGATTGCAATAATTTTCCCGCTGATTACAAATCCTATAAATGCATTGAAATAAATTGGGAGCTCTAGTGAAATTGAAATCAAACTTTTACTCGACAAAGAAAATAAGGATTTAGACAACTCGTAACAAATTCAAGCAGAAGTTTTCTGTGTCCCTCCCCTCTCCCAGTTTTACTAAAGAACATTTCAAACAGTTTGAAGTTTAATTTATAGCTAGATTTTATGATTGTTAGAATATCTTTGAACAAACTCTCTGGATAATCTTTTGAAAAAGATTTTTTTTCAGGGACTACCCATTTAATACAAACCCTGCGGGACGGGATACATATTAAATACAGTAACAATATGTCTACCATTCTTTCTTTAAAAATTAATCTATGGCTCTTTAACTTTTCTATGAAATAAATGTGTATAGCATTTAATAATTGCCGTGAAAGTGGAAGCTGTGTCCTATTTTAAAATCATAGACAATAATATTAGACTGTCGAATCTTAAACAAAGTAATACTATACAAAGTAATTTCACCTTTTATATCCCTGCGGTTAAAATTTAACATTAAATTCTTGTTCCCGGGCGAGTCGTTATTTAAAGGGGAGCGTATCAAATGCATCCCATGTCCCTTGGTGTTAAATCCAATCTATCTTTGTAAGATGATAATACCCTGAAATAAACATTGTAGCATTTTTACGTTGGGAAATGACTACTATATTATTATTATTATTATTAGCACCGCGTCTTACTACCCGTTCGGGTTATACGCACTTACGCTAATGTGTAATGGTAGGGTGATTGTGAGATGAAATGAAGGACCTACAGTTTAACGTGGAATCCGAACCACGGTGGAGGCCTGGCATTCCCCACATTCACAAGATGTCTTGTCAGAGGTGAAGGAAGGGTTTGGAAATCAGATAAATCTGTGCCGGGACCGAGGATTGAACCCCGGCTGCCAGCACAGATGTCTGACACCTTACCCCTAGACCAACTACTATATTAAAACTAATTCTATTGTAGAAGCCTTTGTTTGGTTCACAACTAGTAAATAAATTGATTCTATGGGGGAAAATAACTTTTTATTTTTAAGAATATAAGGCAGAATACTGTTTTAGTGAAGATGTGTAACAACTTTGTTTTTTTTACCCAACGAGACTTAATACTCATTCGGCTATAAGCATTTAGTTCTACTAATGGAGTAGGAACGAAGATGGTAGATTCTATAGGAAATGAATGTACCCTCATTTTCAAGGAAGGAGAATGGTACATCATTTATAAAAAAAACTCATTGTGTACACCAGGCTGATATTATATCTGTTACCAACAATACATACCGGGATAATCTTAATACCTTAATGTGGAAGTGTAGTGTAATAAGTTTAAGCAGTTTATACTTTGTTTTATCAAATAGTTTGGAGGTAGCTGCTAGGTATCACTGTACATAAGATAGGGATACACTTTTCATATCTTTGTAAATAATCTATACTTATAAAATAACATGTCCTGACTGACTGACTGATTCATCATCGCCGAGCGCAAACTATCAAGGCTACAAGCATGAAATTCGGACTGTATATTCATTTTGTTATGTAGGCACCCACTAAGAAAGGATTTTAGAAAATTCCACCCCAAAGGGGTCAAAATAGGGTGATTATGATAATATGTATGAAAGTCCGTCATTTTGAAAGTTACATAAACAAAATTTTGTATTTCGGTTATTGACGTAAAACAAATAAATACGTGTTTCAGGAATTTTGGAAATTTTATTCAATAAGGGATGAAAAGGGGGTGAAACTTTGTATCGGACTTGCATTATTTTTGATCTGAGGTCAAGTTATGGTCATCAACGTAACGTAATATTTTAAATTAATCTGTAAATACATATGTATATTTTCGTATTTGTATATAATCAACTTCCACGCGAGCAAAGCCGCGGGCAACAGCTATCTAGTACATTATAACGAAGCTAAACGTATTCACAGCTCCATAACAGAATATACCTTAAACCAGGCATGGAAAAACTTTCGGCCCACGTGTCACACGTTGCACGGCTAATGATTATGTGCGATCATAGGACATTTGATAGACCAACACAATGTAACTTTATTTTGTAATGATAGTATTTTTAAATTGAGTTTTTTTTGATCAAAATTATGACAATATTGAATTTTATTAAATCTAGCTCACTCAATATTGTTCATTTTTAATTTGGCCGTTATGATCAAATGAATTTGATACGCCTGCCTGTCTTAGGGTACTATATCGGTAAGAGAGAAATTAGTGCACAGACGTTGAGTTTCAGTGCAATATTTAAATAAACAATACGTTGTTTCAAATTATAAATAGCGCCAAAATAAAGTCGAAAGATTCGATAGGTTTTTTCCCCCTAGCAACCATATAGTTTGAGTTTTATTAATAGAAAAAAAACTTGTGAAAATGTAACATTATCTTATTTTAAACAAATTGCTTAGCTTATTTGTGGAGATATGAGATGAAAAAGATTGTTTGAATATAAAATATTCTAGATTTATCCTTCCTGTAACAAATACAGTAACATTTTGATAGGATCACAACACAAATTTTTAAGATACTGAGAACTAGCAGTGAGTTTTTTTAATACATTTAGATAAGAAGTTTTGTTTTCCTTTCCCCTCTTACTTATTGGCATGAATGTAGGTGACTGACATATGGAGTATAAGCTTAGACAGAATAGAGAAGTAGTTCCAGAAACAATTGTATTTTTGAACCATGTGTCCTGACAGAGCTTGATACATTCTCGCTGATCAAAGCGGCAGCTGTAAACTAAAAGTGAAAAATGATCCTGAGTAATGAGATTGTTCCTGGATATTTCAGTGGGAGAAAATTAGGTCTACTGAATTGAAGATCCCTGTTTCTTATTTTGTCATTTATAAGATCATTTTTCAATATATAATTTGATTTTTGATTTAATTGAAATATTTATCCAGCTAGGGCTACATAGGAAACCATAGTTAATTTCCAACATAATGTAAATTATGTATGTTTAAATCTTAACAGTCAGAGGATGGCTCAGGAAAAAACTTAGATGAAACAAATATGTATCTAAAAGGGGGAAAACCCATGTCCCCAATCAATTGCTAGTTCATCCAATGAATAAGATAACAAACGCACGGTAAAATAGTTTAAGTGCAAATCAACTGATGACAAACAGTTGACGTTTATGGCACTCAGGTCTAAGAGAGAGAATCTATTTAGATTTGTTCAAGAATTTTCGTCAAACTATTTAACTTATATAAATACAACTACAACAATTTAAATCCAAGAGATAAAATAGAAGTATACGGTAAAAATAGTGAGGGCTATAAATATTATATAGAAATATAACTAATTTTAAAAACTAATAAAATTGCTTATTTTTTGGTAGAATGTAATAATGTATGATAGCCATTATTTTGGTCGGTACCACATATTTTATGACTTTAAAAGGGTAGTCTATATTAAACCTATATATATATTCTCTCTCTGTGTGAAGTGTAAGTTGCATTGTAAAGAGGAAGCACATTCCAATGAACCCAGTCCTTAATCGATCCTTTCTAATCACCTCCTTATTCAAATACGAGTAGAGTTTATTTTATTGCTCCATGTCTTACTACTCGTCAGTATCTACGATCTAAAATACACTAAAAGGTTATAAATATTCAAGGTAAAATTTAGATTAAATACACCCACATTTGTGTTAAATATGAGAGGAGAAATATTACAAAAATACCCTCAGTGAGATTGGCTGAGATTCGAGCTGGTTCGCATTAACAAATAATAAACTAGAATAACATATTTTCAACGTGGACACTGATGCGCAAATATAGTAAATTACTGTAAATAACAAGATATGAGGGGCAAACATATTTTTAAATCTTATTTGGTTTGTATAGCCATACAATATATCAGCCTAAAACATTATTTATTTATTTATTTAAAAAAGATTTCTTGTAGCAAATACAAATCGCTCGCCATCACGATTTATTCCGATATTCGACAGCGCCTTTTTTTAATGGATTTGATATAAAAAAACATACGAAGAGATATATACTTAAACCTCTATAAAGTGACAAATACATAAAAATTTTTTTTTTCAAAAACAGGCTTAAGCCGTGATTCATTAATTTTAAAATGTAATTCCTTATGAAGAAAATCAAATTATTTATATATGTGTGTTTATGATTAGTGGTCGTTTCATTAAGTAAATTATCGTAGTGTATATTTATATACGGATTCTAGATATCTAGTTAAGACGGACATAGCCTAACCTAAATCCAACAAAAGATTACATTAACATTGCTAGTCTCTAAAGTGAATTAGGATTGATTTTATTTTATTAGGCAAAATATTCGATATCACAAGTGGGAAATTAAAATAAAAAATCCATTTACATTAACTTTTGCTCGATTAGAATTAAACCATTCATTCCTACCACTGAAAATGACATATAAAAATAAACATTAATCTAATCGCTCTTTGACAGTTCATAGTTTTAATCAGTCGTGGCTAACTAAACCACAAAATAATAATAATATAATATATCTATAATTGTAATTTGTGTCAAACTCGTCACTTTTCAGTAGAAATTATGAACTTGGCAATACGAATTCATGGAATGCTTCATCTGATAATCTAATTATACAAACGGATATTTCCGTTCAAGAGATTATATTATTAAGCCTTTGACCATATACAATACGGAATAAGTTTCCCCATAGCTTTATAATATTGTTACCAGACTTGTTCGCCACCTTTTACTTCATCAATAAATATATTGACTCCTTTAAAAGACAAAAAATGATTTATGGCCCGTAGCCCCAATGGTTTCAAAGATACTTCTGTGGTGGAGTGGTTAAACTTTTCAACTTCCGGTAAAAATTGTTGTAATTTTAATATCAGCTACACATCTTCAGGCCAACACATTTCTATTAAAGTACTCATTTGTCAATTTATACCCTTAAAATAGCTCGATATTGTGTCTGACAAAAATATACACGTTCATATTAAAGAGTTGTCAGGATTGTCTAAACATCAAAGTGGCTTAATATTCTACTTTAAAATAGTTCAGGTACCGTCAAAATATAGTAACGTACATTGGTCAGTTTGGAAAAATGTAAGTCAGGCTAGTTTTTGTCCCTCTATTTCTTTCTACTCACATGTTTACACTAACAAGATAGGTATTATAAAGGTAGAATTTGAGAAGAAATGCATCTACATTTTTGAGGAGAAAGAGGTAGAAAACTATTTAATAAAAATTACCTCGATACACCCGGCTGATAATAGAGGCCCAAACTCCCAGTCACGGGCAAATCAATTGATACGAGACTAACTTCTTTATTTCCGTGTCCATTGGCGCCAGTGATGTATAGTTTAAATCACTCAAATATAAACGTAGTTTTTGTTTATTAGCACGAACAATGTGACACGATACAAAATGAATCTCATAGGCAAGTATATTGTTGGGTGTCGGTGGGCACACGGGCTAAGACTTTGTTTGGTTTGGTTTGCCGATGATAGAAATGTTGGGGTTATATTCTCAGATTGTTTTATTGAGAGTTGTTTTTTCTTAGGAAGGTATTTTTCTTCTCGTCCCAAAATGTTTCTCTCGATTCTAACTTCGCCGTCCTATTCGCAATTAGTGTTAGTAAATATTTTCACGCAGCGAGGGTATTCTATTCATATGAATTTTTACTTTAGAAACAGGTATCCTGTAGTTGAGTAGTAAGTGAGAGCCATTACACTCCCACGTGTAGGAATCTCAATAAAAAGTGTTTCCACGGTTTTTATACAGAAACATTTCTTTGACAAAAATAAATTAAATACTACGCCAGTGTAAACACAAAGTTTAATTTTCTTCACATGGTTATATCACCCGTTTTAAACATATAACATGAGCATAGTAGCATTAGATGACAAACCTTTTAAAGGAAGAGAGAAAGTTATCATTAAATGATATGAGAGCCTTAACATAAATTTAAAAACTGTTGGTATAAACATATCAAGAAAATTAAACTCTGTGTTTGTACAGGAGCAATATTTGATATATTTTGGGAATTTTTTTTATATAATAACTGCAAAAGCACAAACCTGGACTCGTGTCCCCAACACAGGAAACTGTTCGGTCCCATGTAGCTAATTAAATAATTATATATGTCTTTAAAATGTATATTTTACTTCCCAGATATTATTATATTTTATATTTTAGCATAGCGTCTTACTACCCGTTTGGGCTATACGCTTTAAGTACTAATTACCTTAATGGATTTAGGAATTGGGAAGGTTGAATTAGAAGAAGTGAACCCGCATTTGCGTGGAGGGAGAGTGGAAAACAATTTAGGAAAAACCACCCCCATTTCACCCGACCAAGATTCTAACCTCGATCTACCCGTCCTCAGCAGTCGAGCTCAACACGACAAGCGCGTTAGCCAACTACGCCACCGAGGCGGGTCCCAGATATTATTACTCTTGGTGCTTAAGTGTTGTGCATTTTTTTTGGGTTGGCCTAGGTTTAAATAGATTTATAAGCTGAAATAATCCTTTGTGTAGAAAGGGAATGTTAAGTCTTCCACATAATAAATAAATAATAACTACCATATTATTATTATTAGCACTGCCTCTTACTACCCATTCAGGTTATACGCACTACATTAATGTGTAATCGTAGTGTGATTGTGAGATGAAATGGAGGACCTACAGCTTAACGTGGGATTCGAACCAAGGTGGAGACTGACATTACTCACATTCACAAGTTGTAATTAATACACATCTTGTCAGAGGTGAAGGAAGGATTTGGTAATCAGATATATCCGGGCCGGGACCGGGGATTGAACCTTGGACCACCAGAACAGAAATCTTGACACATTACCCATAGACAACCAGGTCACCTACTCCCATGTTGTTTAATGAAACATTCAACACGTTTCTTTAAAAAAAAAAAAAAAGCTGCATTAAAAATACATCTTGGAGGAGCATACACTTAATAATACATTGCTTCCACTTCTCATGATGAAGTTACGCCTTCCATATGTGTTTTGTATCGACATGAGAAACAGATGATCGTGTGTCTCGGTAACTTTTATTTTTTCAATTCCCTAAGCAGAACTAATGTACACCTTGCCCGAGCTGTCATTCGAAGTGCAATCTTTCCCAGTTCTTTCAATACATCAAGAATATATTCCCAAAAGGTTTCCAGGAGAAAGCTTTTTAGAAATATAATTCTTATAGCTAGCTATCTGTTGTTATAGGTTGAGGGAATTGCTCCGTTCCCCAGTCAATATAACAAGATACGTCACAGAAACAGGCACGAGCAAAATGTTGGAAAGAGGAAATAGCAGGCTGCAGCTAGAGTCGTATTTGTCGCAGAAATGACCCCCCTCCCCCTTATATTTTTTTTAGCACCGCTTCTTACTACCCGTTCGGTATATATGCCCTCTGTTGTAATTACCTTAATGTGTTATTGATAAGTAAGGTTAAATTTATTGGAAATTTACCAGCATTTGCGTGGAAAACCATTTTTGGAAAAACTACCTCAATACATTCACTGGGATTTGAACCCCGATCTCCTCGACATTGGTAGTTTAATCTATTGCTAGAGTGAGGAAGGACCTGATAACTTTCATGTAGGTCTATGTATGTGTACGGGTTCCGTTAGAGAGGAGAAGGGGAGACACATTCCCCCCTCAAGCTGATCAAATGGGACACTTTGGGTACCATAAAATAAACAATAGATTATTTTATTCATAAATTTAAAGTCAACATTTGCAGCAATGAATATGATTTATATACTAATTTATTCTGTTATATAATTTTTACTATTCAGTTAGTATAAAATTGTTGTATCTTTCTATTAAAAGGGAGAATGTGCTTGTTTCATTCTCAATAATATTTAAGAGCGTGCGACGTTGGAATGAGCCAAATCATCCATCAGTTTTGGTGGGTGGTATTAATTTGAGCAATTATTAAGGAAAGCCCGCTCGGGTGGCCGCGTTGTCTAAGGCGCTACTCTCGCAGTAAACTGGACTGCTGATGATGGGAGAGTCGAAGTTCGAATCTTGGTCAGCTGTACTAAGGGTGTTTATTCCAAAACTAGCCCCCTTCCGCGTAAAAAAATATTGTAAAACAAAGCTTCAAATCATCCATCATGTCAATATAAAAACAAAACTTTTTTTACTTATATTTTTTGAAAATACGGTCTTACCATCACTGTATAGCACCCTCCCTCTTTTTATCCTCCCTCCTATTTTCATCTCATTCCTCTTTCCTCACCCCCCCCCCGCCCGCCCCCTTCACCAACCCCACTTTCCCTTCAACAACTTTTTTTTTCAGCGACTATATAATATACTATCGACATTTTTATGAGGAATAAATTAACTTTTCAAAATAAAATATAGCCTATGTTACTCGCTGATAATGTAGATTTATATTGGGGAAATAATTTTTAAAATAGGTCCAGTAGTTTTTGAGTTTATACATTACAAAAAAAATAATCAAATCTTTCCTCTTTATAATATTATATAGTATAGATAGTTTTCTATCCCCTCCCCCACCCCCTCCTCTATGGAAATGTGGGCACACTTTTTCCTACCATAATCTTCCTAAACCCTAAAACCATTAGCGTAATTTAGTACATAAGTGCATAGCCCAACAGGTAGTAAAACCTAGGGCTAAAAAAACTATAGGATGAAAGATATAGTGTTGACTATTTTATCTAGGTTTTATAGGCTCTAAACGTTATTTGACTTTTTTCTATGGCGACTCATTTATAGGTTTTTTGCATACAATATTGACTATACAATTAAAATGAGTTGTTTTTACTTTATTATAACCCATGGGTTAGAAAAAGTATAGTGATCATAAAAAATCAAATTCTATATTTTTATCGAAATCGATTATTTATGGACCCAATGAACACGATTAAGTTGTTTTTGCACTTCTGTCTGTGTGTTTTGATATCAACCTAGCGCAGAAACAATTTTTAAAATGGGGTCAAAGCTTGTTAGAATTTTCATAAGGTTCCTCCGGGAAAAATTTGGAATTATATATCTAGCCTAATATACAGTGGGGTAAAAGAGATTAAAAACGATTTTCTCGAAATTGGATGTAAATATTTTGATTAAAACTCGTATCTAGGGATTTTTTTAACATTGCAAACAAAATAGTGAATGCTGTTTCTCAGGTAAAATAAATTAAAGGATATCTTATATGGGCGAGGTCCCACAGTTTTGATAATATCTCCGCAACTATTTGAGATACTAAATAATTTAGTTGAAACCTTATATTACTATTAAGAATGATATTTTTTTTAAATATATTTTTATAAAACCAATAGTATACGAGATATTGGCAAGGATATTTTTTAAATGGATAGCTGGGAAATGTGGAGTTGATTATTATGTAGTTTGATGAACAGATATATTATTTTTTTCTCAATATGTTTTTGTAAATGTGAATATTATTTTATTTATGCTCTTTGGTTGAATATTATGTAATTTTTTCCATTTTGCTTCGGCAACAAAGTCTATTAATTTGTTTCATATATCTTGCGAGTTTTAATTGTCTCCATTTTTATGTAAATAATTGAGAAACTCTGTGCTGTGCAATGTACTAATTATTTATGTTGATTTTTTTAATCAATTTACCTATCCCATAAACATGCATTTTACTATTTTATCAGAGTTTAGCCTTGAGAACTGGGAAGGTCAGGGAAATAACCGGGAATTTTAGATCTATAAAAAAAACAGGGAACACACAGTGCTAAAAAAAACTGGACTATTAATTAATTCAGTAGATTTAACTGTAAGCTTTAAATAGTTGGTCCTTGCATAGAAGAACACGCAAATTGAATAACAACTACGCTCTTATTCAAACAAATGTTTTCTCTCTCTCCTATTGTCCGTGAAGCATTAGATTGCGTATATCCTCATCAAGGTCAAATCATCCTGTTCCGAACACCAATTATATAATCTCACATAAGCTACTTTTTATGAAAAATGAAATTTATGACGTCAAGCTGTCGGAAAATGTAGATCATTGCGTGGGAAACCAGCTTATATTGAACCCCGAAAAACATACCTACACTTCCACACACCCACGAATCGGATGGGATTATGGGAGAGTTGTAGCTATGTAAAATAAATCCTCAAAAGCTACACTGAAAATAAATGTTTTATAAGAGCGGAATGATATTTATATCTGACATATTACTATCCATTACGTGAAACATTTAGTTTTTAATATTATTAATATTATTAGCACCGTTTCTTACCACCCATTCGGGTTGTACGCACTTACGCTAATGTGTAATGGTAGGGTGATTGCGAGATGAAATTGAGGACCTATAGTTTAACGTGGAATCCGAACCACGGGTTGAGGCCTGGCATTCCCCACATTCACAAGTTATGATTAATGCACGTCTTGTCAAAGGTGAAGTAAGGGCTTGGCTATCAAATAAATCGGTGCTAGGGTCGAGGATTGAACCCTGGACCCCCAACACACAAGTCCGACACCTTACCTCTAGACTACCAGGTCACCATATATTCTAATAAATTGATATTAATATTTTAAATATAGTTTGTTATGGTGTTTAGCCTTACTATAGGAACCCCGTTATTTGAAAACTAGAAACTTATATTACCACAGTGGAGTAAATAAAATATTTAAATTGTATTTAAATTTTTTGTGTTTTTTTTATCATCGCGTCTTATTTCTTGCTATAAATATATATTATAATTAATAATGGAGTAGAGATGAGAAAGGAATTATTTTAGAGGTAAATGACCCATATTAGCGTGGAAGGAAAGGGGGACACAATTTTAATAAAAAAACATAAGCAGTAGACCTTAACAGTATTGGAACTATGATCTCCCCTTAATCATCAAGCCAATCTAACACGATAGTGATGTATTATAGACCATTTGGCCACTGAATCGGATACATTTTTAGATTGTTTAACTACATTTTCAGATTAACTTTATAATTAATAAATCATATAAGCAATGTATATGAATCGATGTTGTTGGTCGAAAGTAGGCTTCCTTTAAAAATCAGGGTGTATATTTCTCACAAACAAAATTATATCTCGACCATCTTCTCTCTTTACCACTACTTTGAAAAATTGAAACCAATAAAGCTCCGCATCGTAGATATATTTAATATAGCTATATTTAGTATATATGTATGTATTTATGTTAAGCCATTCAATATTATTTTTACCACGGGCGTATCTCTTTTATAATTGCATGCAAACCATATATGAATATACTCAATATACCTTTGTTCGATGAAACGCCCTTTACAAAGCGTCAAAAGAAAAATAGCATCGATTTGATTGAATGTATTGGGGAGAGGAAAAAACAATCATACATATTTTTATTTTTTATCAAAGGACTGTGTAAATTTAATTTCGAGTTTATCGAAAAACTCTTTTGTCTATTTCTTATTTTCAAGAGAGAGAGAAAGTTTAATTTCAGTTAATATCATAGTATTTTTGGAGTTTTAAATGCTGTTTAATATAGTAACACAAACCAATCAATATATTTATATGAAACTGTATTAAATCTGCCAAAGGCTATCCCCACATCTCCAGGTCGAGTTCCTCCCTGGAAGATACACCTGCCTCAACGCCATTTTGATCTTTACAAGTTTCCTTAATCTACCAACCTACATATTATATATGACAGGACATTTAATAAGCTCCTCTCCACTCGCTTTCTGGGTTTTAAGCGCATCTATACGGATGGTTCGAAATATGGGGCCTCCAAGGGATGCGCCTTTGTTGTGGAGGGGAACAATTTTAAATATGGCTTACCTGGTGAATCCAATGTTTTTACGACAGAACCATACGCCATTTTTAAATATTTGTGTATTGTTTATCGTAATTGTCACCGTTCTGTTCTCATCTGCACGGATTCCATGAGTGCTCTGTTGGAACGGTCCACTTTGTGCTCTTGGAATCTACTCGTGCAGATGATACATGAGTATATTTATAAAATTGATTTATTAAGCAACCGGCTCTCCTTCTGCTGGATTCCTGGCCACGCTGGTATTTCAGAAAATTAACAGATAGACTGGACAGATAAGAAGGCAGTCTATCTGCCTCCTGAGACGAGTTTGGGTGTCATGTTTTTAGATCTAAAGGGTTATATTCGGCATGAGGTTTTACGCTCCTGGTACGAACAGTAGGTTTCAACCTCTGCTCAAAACAAGCTGCGGTCCATCAGGGTTGGTGTGTCGCGATGACCTCTTCTATACTAAAGTCTATAATGGAGGAGGTCATCGTGACAAGACTCCTCGTTGGAGAGACATTTATGGCCAACGGGTTCTTATTAAGAAGGGACCCACGTCCAGTGTGGGAACTTTGCGATGCTCCCATTAGTATGTACCACATTTTGGTGGAGTGTTACAAGTATGCCCCTATTCACCTGGCTCTTCATTTTAAAGGTGACCTTCTGTTTTTATTACGTGACAGCGCTGATGAAGTCATTTGTTTACTCAATTTTATACGCCAGGTGAATCTTTTAAATTCTAACTGAGTCGCTTTTATAAAGTGAATCACTTGGTTATTATCTCATATTGAGATTTTTTTTAAACATTTTTAGTAAAATTTAATGTGTTTGTTTTGTCTTTTTAATATATTATATTTTAATATTTTTGTCTTTTTAATTCATTATCATTTTAACATGTTTGTTTTGTCCCTTTAAAGCTATGGCTACACGGAGTCGAACTGCACCACATTTTCTAGCCCAAGAGCCGATTGGAATGTTGTATATAATTTTGTTTATCTTGTACGTAATGATGGAAATAATGACTACAGCGTCACACGTGCAACGACTGTGAAAGAAATGGCTAGTTTTACAAGTGCTGACTCAGTGACTGCCAATCACTCTGAACAATCACTGGTATAAATCACTGTTCTTTTAGAATCAAGGTCACTGTGATCACCGATATCGTAAAATCACAATTTCGCCCATCCTTACAGTACTTAGTGGCTAGCATTAAAACAAAGTTTGGAAGCTCCCGAACATTTACTTCCGGTGGTAGGACGATACACGGTCCGCACCGCAAAATTGCGGAGCAATGCTCTCTCGACGATTCGTCTGAGCCGGTACGGTTCGGTCCACACTCGTGTGCCACTTGCATTTATAAACATGGATAGCATTCCACCGAAAAAATTAGGTGCTGTACGGCGCGGTGCGGCTTCATGTAACCGGTCCCTAACGTGTTATATATTTAATATATGTAATATAGTCTTTTTAATCCAGTAAATACACCTACGCTTTTTTAAGCAGGTGCAGCACTTTTTGTTTTACAAACAAGGATTTTACTGTGCATTTTTTATGGCACTAATTACCTTTATGTGTCTAAATATGCCTCTAAATCTTAATATTAATAATAATAATTTAAAAAATATTTAATCTATACAACTTTAAAAACCTATTGATTTGATTGGCAAAAAACATGAAGCTTTATCCTTACATTATATTTTCTACAAAAAAAATTAAAATATTAGATCTGTTAGATAATTATTTTATAAAAACTAAAACAATATTTTTCATTGATATAACGTCAATAAACAAGGTGTTTTTAGAACGTTGATCATTTGATTTTTTTTAAATCTACCTTTCCTATATTAAAATTTGACTTGTGTGTGTGTGTGTGTGTGTGTGTGTGCGTGCGTGCGTGTGCGAGAGAGATTGCGTTTCACTATCATTTCGTACAATATGCATCTGAACAATTTACGCTAACGTGATAGGGCTGAGAAGGTTTTAATTCAGAGGAAGTACACTCACATTTTTGTGGGGTAAGAGTGGAAAACCATTTTGTAACATGCACTCTGAGTACACCCAAATGGAATTTTTGCCCCAAACTATATCATTGATTGTCTAATCTGCGGCCAGATTTACTTATTAGATCATGTGACCAATGAGGCGGGTCTTTTATAAAAGTGACTAGTAAATCGCGATACCTTGCATAATATTTTGATTCCCACGCAGGAATAAAACTAGAATGTACACGTTTAGTAACACTTGTCACACGATAGGAATAAGAGAGAAATTTAAAAAAAAATCACAAAGGGTGTACCTAAGTAATAATATTAATGGATACTATTTAATTGTTTAAATTAAATATGTTCTTATATTTCTTTTAAGATTAAAGGTACTTGTCATTTATTTAATATTAAAACTTAATTCCGATGTTTAAAAGATGTATGTAATATAACTAAAAAATAAACACACATACAAATTCTAAATCAATCAACTTTTTATACTAAAATTGAGAAATAATTAAATATTATATAAAACTCAAATATTTGAAAACAGCCTCGAGTACGTCGTGATTTTTTTGATTTAACACGTATAAGCCGTATTATTATCTGTCCAAGCAATAAAGGAATACATTTATTCTGGGGACACACGAGCGTATTGTGTACGCACGTATATTTTAACGCACGTTGTTTGGACAACACACGAGCGTCAGCATTTGAAAGACTCGTGAAGATAAGATGGACGCTAGTGAGATTGTACAGTTTGTTTATATGGTAGATAAATATATTAAAAAAACGCAAATAGGGGAGGTTATGGGTTCATCCTATAAATAGTGAACGATATCTTTATGACCAGTATTATACTTTATATGCGTGTCTTAAAGCAGATCCTGATAAAAAAATTTAACTACCTCAAAATGTCTCCAAACTCATTTGATGAACTGTTATTATGTTTAAAACATCACATAAGGCATAACTATACAAATATGAGGAATTAAATATCACCTGAAGAGATGCTGGTAATAATAACATTAAGGTAAGTACTTTATTAAACAAAAATAATACAGAATATAATAATGACACAAATAAATAAAATACATATTGGTAAATAGTAAGCGCTTAGGGTCTTTAGTTAAAAGGACTAATCTTGTGGCGAAAAATGCGAAAAATATGAATTCGCTGAAGCTGATAATAGATCTGGGGAATATATCGTATGACATTCGCTTTGAGGTAAGCGTGCTTTTCTGCTATTACATTTTTTTAATTCTGAAGAAACTCCATTGTTTGAAGTCTAAAGGTAATTTTTTGGTCAGGATCAAGGTTCCTGACTGTAGGAAGAATTGAGTAAAAAAAAAAAAGGCAAGATCTTCATCTTCTTTGGGTGTGTTCTTTCCTGGCTTGTGAGATTGCATAAATCCTAGCAATTTATCTTCTATTTCATTTGGTTTACTTTTTTTGGAGCAGACTTATTTTATGTGGATAGAGTGGCTGTGTGAAGGCTTAAATCAATACTGTCTGCTTCCGTGTTATTGGGATGTTCATTAGCTGCTTTGTCATTGTCTAGATTTTAATTTTAATTTTCAATACTACTAGCTGTAGCCCGTGGATCCATGCTTTTTTTCAGAAATGATAATTGCTCCCGTAGACATAGCTTTTCACTTTCTTGGCACCAGTACCTGGCTTGTAGTATTGTGATTGCTTTTTGAGATTTCGTTCATAGTTATCTTTGATTGTTCTCCATATTGAGATAACACTTTGCACTGCAGCAATAATTTTTGTTTCGGATATATTTCCATTGGATGCAGTTTTAAAGATATACACTACAGTTACAGAATTGGTAGATTTACTGCAAGTAAGTAAAATAGTACGGATTGTGTGCAGAAATATTTGGGAAGTAATGAAAGATAAATGCTTACCTACATCCAATGAAAATAACTGGGAAAATGTATCAGGAGGGTTTCAAGCTAAAGCTAATTTTCCCAATTGCTTAGGAGCAGTCGACGGTAAACACATAATAGTTATTAAGCCTGCAAGAAGTGGCTCACTATACATGAACTATAAACTTTTTTTTCTGAGGTATTGTTGGCTGTTGCTGATTCTAACTACAGTTTAACTTATGTAGACTTTTGATCATTTGGTAAGGATGCAGACTCTACTATATTCAGGAATTCATCACTTTGGAAACAAATAGAACAGAAAACTCGCATATTCCTGCACCGACACGAGTACCTGGTATATAAATATTTATACCTTTTGCTTTTGTTGGAGACGAAGCATTTGGATTGTCAACACATTTGCTTAGACCGTACTCCGGTACCCAATTACCAAGAAGAAAGAAAGTTTTCAACTACAGACTATCAAGGGCTGGACGCTACATAGAATGTACATTTGGCATACTAGCCAATAAATGGAGAATGTTTCATAGGCCCATTGCTTTACACGTTGATTTTGCTGTTGACATGCTTAAATGTTGTTGTGTTCTCCACAACTTTGTTCGCGAACGTGATGGGTATAAGTTTGATTATCCATTGACCATTTGTGGATTTGAGGACTTCCAGGATAATGACAACACATGTCAACCGAGCTAACAATCGTTACCGTGAAGCTTTAACTATTTTATCAGTAATAATGGGGAACTGTCATGGCAGTACGAAAGAATTTAATATATATAAATAAATAATAATTAAAATATACAGCAAATGTAATTTAATAATCAAATTTTTATGCTATATTAAATTATAATGTACTTACCTATTAATGTTTGCTCTGCTTGTGACTTTCTCAAAAAAATCCTCAAATAAAGATGAACACACCTAAACCCATGCTGAATGCTTCTTATTTTTATCCCTATGATCTTCATTTGCAGTATTCCATAGCAATTCTCTGTTCTCTACTTCACTTATTAATATTTCAGTCTCAAAGTTAGCCATTAAAAAAAAATACCACTACTTCAAGGACTTGTTTAACGTACGTTAATTTAACGCAAGTGTGGCTTCCTACTAGTTCTCCAATGTATTGCTTCAACGCACGTTAACATGCCGTGACGTCATTGACGTGCGTTGTATCTTAAATGCGTTGGTAGAAAATGTACGTCCGTTACAACGTGCGTTAAGATATACGCGCGTTGATAGTGTGTGGATTCCATTTGAAATTTATTATTATTATTATTAGCACCGCGTCTTACTACCCATTCGGGTTATACGCACTTACGCTAATGTGTAATGGTAGGGTGATTGTGAGATGAAATGAAGGACCTACAGTTTAACGTGGAATCCGAACCACGGTGGAGGCCTGGCATTCCCCACATTCACAAGATGTCTTGTCAAAGGTGAAGGAAGGGTTTGGAAATCAGATAAATCTGTGCCGGGACCGAGGATTGAACCCTGGCCGCCAGCATAGAAGTCTGACACCTTACCCCTAGACCACCAGGTCACCTTTCATTTGAAATATAATGATTTTAAAACGCACGTCACGACGCACGTTGCAAAGCACGTACATTGTACGCTCGTGTGTCCCCAGCCTAAACAAAGTAATAAATCAAAGATAATCAAGTCGTCACGATAATAATCTGAATGTAGTACGTTCATAGAACCGTAGTGGCTAATGAATAAACCAAATCGTGAGAAATAAACGATCGTATTGCGTTTCTGACTACACAAAGGGTCACGTGATCAACAACTGTTTTTCCCTTTGATTCAACATTAGATTTGCTACACACTTTTCAAGGTATTACTAGGAAGAACTGGAGAAAAAAAAAAGGATATAAAACACTATCAAAGTTGTATATAGTTAATTGTACACGTGTTAGCTTATATATATGCTTAATTAATATATATCATAAACTGATACGTGATGGTTGTACACAGGATCTCTACTGATAGCTGAATACAATTCAAATAAGTGAAACAACCAACAAATAGTGAAAAGTGGCCCTGGACACGAGACGAACCAGTTTATCTCAGTGGTAGGGCATTCATGTTTAAAGCTAAAGGACCCGGGTCAAATTCCCGTGACAGGGTCCTCATTTTTCACTTAAATGAATTAAATATATCCATCCAACTTTACGTTTGAAAACAGCAGAAAAGTGTTACATCCTATATTTCTCAAATCCGAATTTGAATCCTATTATTAAATCTCCGTTTGAATATAGTATCCAAATTCGTATACTCGAATCTTTATGTTAAACTTAAGTTGGAGTGAAAATAATTAATATTCAATTAAAACAAATTGTTTTAATTTTTGTTGATACGAAAATTTTTTGTTTGTCATGTATAAGCAACCAAAAACCATTTTTTTTCTTGTTAAATTAATTATATTAATACAACTTTGTCCTTTTTTGTAATTGTGTCACCTTCCCAAGAACACCAGTATGTGTGTATATATATAATTTTCCCCTATTTCTTAAAGTTATTTGAAGTCAAGGTCTTTATAAATTGTATTTGAGATACAGTTGTGATATTTTTATGAATCTCGAGTTTCTCAGGTTTTAGGAATTGAAATTCGAATATTTAGTAAATTGATAGTAGCCAACCTTGAAGGTATGCAATTTTACGTGCGTTGCTGTGTAACTGGTATATATACCTTTACCTGCACCTCGTCCGGACTTTCCACATACTTACCCTATAATAGTGATGAGGAAGGTAGTAACAAAAGAAATACTCCCACATTAAGAGGAAATTGAATTTAAAAACCCCAATAATATATATGGAACTCCTTTCTAATGCACTTGGTCTTGAGTTCAGCTCCGACCTTTCCATACAGCAATACAGAGAAAATCGAGACTGGTGCCCAACACCGTGTGACCACAGGTGTGGGTAACATTAGTTTAAGTAAAAAAAAAAATTGCTAGCAATGCATTTTAGTGAGAAGGAAGAGTTTATTAAATTAACTTGTTGGCTGAATTACAAATGTTCAATGTCAAAACGAATGTGACAATTAATAATAATACAACAAATACTTAAATTAGGGTTTTTAACAAAATTTGTTGTTTTATTATAAATCATTACATTACATTTTGACTTTGAACTATTAAATTTGTAACTATACCATCAAGTTAATTTAATAATATCTTGCTTGTTATTTAATACAATACATTTACTGGACATAATTTAAGATGTTTTTTTAAAATGTTATTAATAATTTCTTAAATAAAGCCCGATTTTCTTAAGAATGGCCTAATGAAAGGGCTTATTTCCTTCCAGCCCCTTTATAATTTTCAAGTACCCTAGGAGTATGTGTACGTTAAGTTGAAAACAACTGGTATACATCACGTTGCTTCTTCACGAGTTATTTAAGCATTGGTCCACTTGCTTCAGTGGACACATGGTCTAAGGCACTACTCTCACAAATTAGACTGCCGATGACGGAGCGATACAGGTTTGAATTTTGGTTGGGTGCACCGGGAGTGGTTCTTCCAAAATGGTTTTCCACTCTCATTCCACTTAAATGCGGGTACACTTCCTCTAAAATAGCCTTCATAATCCCTAAAACCATTTAGAGTGATTAGTATATTAGTGTATAAATAGAACAGGTGGTAAGATACGGTGATAAAATAAGTCTCTGTCCCAGGCGGAGATATTGTAAAACAGAGAAGTACAAAACGTGATTCACGACCTTTTTTGTCCCAGCCTGCTAATATCAATGGATTTTTAAATAAATAAAAGAAAAATACGTTTCCTCAATCTTCAATATTTAAAAACATGAGTCACAAAAATAAAGTCAGTCATCTTATCAACTAGATTTTTTTATAGTTTTACTACCAATAAGGAAAGTGATGAAATGAGATTTTGGTTATGAAAGTAATAAAAAGTCTTCAAATATATTTCATGCAATGAATGTTTTTGAGACAAGTTCATTGTGAAGGCAAGACAAGAATATAGTTTTTGCTGTGCTTTGCTCAAAATTAGCCTGCATTTATAAAATTACACCCTAGTGATGATAGAAATAAAAAAATCTTAGAAATAATAATTTATGAAATTTGAATGAAAATCTCAGTCGGTGTGGAAAGCAAATAACTTATTTTTTACATTTTTATTAATGACCTATAGGCATGAAAATATCACGAAATATGGTTTATATAATTCGGTAGATACCGTGCTATAATACCACTAGATTGCAATTTTATACTAATTCTACGTATATAATATATAAAAAAGTGCCACTGCTTTATTTATATTGTATTTTTTTTTTACTTTATCAGGTATAAAAATATTGTCAACATAAAAAAACCGGGTCTTATGAGTCTCTGGGCCCTCATGTCTGCCTGTCCGTCCCTCTGCCTGTACTTGGGTCCACCACAGTCAAAATGGTTTTCAGATTTCATCCAGACGTGGCATTTTTTATTATATAGTGATTATAGTCGTTCCTCAAGGTCAAATCGATATCTTTATCCTAATCATAAAATAAATTGTAGATTATTGTTAGATCCATTTTTTTTTTAATTCAAATTTTCAAAAATTATTAGTGAACAGTTTTTCAAAATTGGTATTTTGGGATAGTCTTACATTATAGATAATTATATATGTTCGTTTTACTAAAATTAAATCTAGGTTAGTTCATTAAAAAACTATTTCTGAAAATTTCAATATTTTAGCGGCTGTGGCAATAAATGGGTTCAAAACGTATATTTGAAATGTGTTGAATAGTGTTTATATATAAACATTATGAAACACAAAAACAATAGTGGTAATATATTATAACATATATATTAAATATATTCACTATGTAGTCCCAAGTATAACAGAGGAAAAGACAGGCAGGCATATATTAGGTAAATTTACTAACAGATAGTTAACGGAAAACTGTTTTTTGAAAATTTTGTAAAAACAAATTATGATAGTCTCTGTAGAAAAGCATATAAGATTGTGACGTACTAATTATTTTATTTGCAGCCCTCTAAGTTTGCTACATTATTTAGATTATTCAGCTACTCAAGAAAGGCTAGACCATACTGCTGTAGAATATTAATAATGTAATTAGCAACCCCAGGGTGGTTATTATTATGGTCTTGGAACTAGATAAGGTAAGCTCGAGTGCGACTTAAGAACGACCTCCTAACGAGGTGCTTCCTTGTGATACCGAAAACACATTACCGGGAAATAGAACTGATTAAATCCAATGGATGGTTAGACAGCTATCGATTGATTTTCATGTGGACGATGAGTTCCTTGGATGAATAATACCTGCATCGACGGGTATACAGATTAAGGCGTCAGTCTTGTCTGGTATGGTTTTTCCCGTCAAGGTTTTAATCCATTCAGGGTGGTTTTCTCTCTGAATTGTTTTCCACTATTCCTCCAAGCAATTCCTATAAATTATACTTTCTATATCCTTACCCAATAGTTGTAAATATGGGGATATTCACGAATGGTAGTAGTACATGGTGTTCTTTAAATAAATATACACCGTGACTTATTGACTATTACTGTTTCCAACAAATTGTATCGGCTAATTTCTTTTGTGGCTATATAAATAGAAGTGTGAAAAATTAATAGTTTGAAATAAGTATTTGTTTTAGCACCGCTCTTACTACCTCTTCAGGCTGTGCTCAGAAACAATTATTGATTATTAGTGTAACTTTATTATAAAAGTATCAAAATAAATAGTCTCAAGTATCCGAGGATTCAATACAGTTTTTATTTTTATTATTTATGACCGCGTCTTACTACCCGTTTGGGTTATACGCTTAAGTACTAATTACACTAATGGATTAGGAATTGGGAAGGTTGAATTAAAGGAAGTGAACCTGCATTGGCTTGGAGAGAGAGAGTGTAAAACCATTTAGGAAAAACCACCCCCAGTTCACCCGACCGAGATTCGAACCTCGATCTCCTCGTCCTCGGCAGCTGGGCTCAACATGACAATTCAATACAGTTGAAATGTGTACGTAATATACGAATAGGTCTTGGCTTTGAGAGTTGGGCGCCCAAACTCAGGAGTGACTCTATCGATACAATGTGGCTACTATCGATAGTTTACCATCCTTACGTCCCACACATAAAGGATTTATAGGAAAGCGGTTCTGCAGTTAATTTTAATGTTCTCTAAAATAAAGTGTATATCAATTTGTTGGCTTACAACACGTTTGATTCAAATTACCTTTTCAAATTAAAAACTGCTCTAAATCGTCTTCTAAGCGCACTTACCTCAAGCTACATATATCTTACGTTTACAACATAGGTTTGGGCTTAATGTGATTAATATGGACAAGTTTTTAATTGGTGGGACAATTTACAGCTGCCTTACATAGTCGGGAGGGGAAGTTACTCGCGTGTGATAAATGTAAAAATATATTTTCATGGTGAGATAATCTATTACGAAATATTCTAATGAACTGTACTGCAACATCACTGGGGAATGTTGCCGACGTTTCAAAATCAATACAGCCAAGAGAAAAAGAATCTATTGAGAATATCGGCGCTGTTTAAGATTTTCTGCCTAGTCTGGAAATACTCCATGACACGGCAATTATAATATCTTGGCTATTTAATCCATGGAATATCATATTTGAACCCTTAATTTCCCCCAAAAAATAATTGTACCTGATCTACCCTGATCAGAGTGTGGAGGATCAATGCTATTCTTACGGGAGAGAGGGATTCAACTGTACCTCTTAAATTAAATGGTAAATACAAATAACTTATAATTAATTTCTATTCATAAATAAATCAATTGTTTGGAATTAATTAAAATCAACCAAGAGCTTGCATCAAAACAGGCTTAACTCGGCTCCCGGCTCACGTGAGGTATGAGAGTAAAAGGGAAAAGAAAATACCAATATATGCCAAAAATGTGTGCAGTACATTCGTATTTGATTGATAACCTGTCATTTTCCATGTTGAGGATGGTGGACAAAGTTTCTTGTTAATAACTACAGTATGTCTCTATTAAAACAGAATAAAGATTTGTACACAACTCTTAGCTGTGAAACCATTGTAAAATGGTAAAAAACGACCTTTCCAATTCAGTTTTTATCCTAAAATCATTTAATATTAGGAATATATATCTTTACTCTTTGTCTCCTCTAATTTTTAATCATACATGCATGATCCATGCGCAATAATGTTTTTTGTAAATCTACGATTTTGAGCTAACAGTATCACAGAGTTGATGGGTCTGTGATCAAGCTCTTGATAAAATTTAAAAAATTTCTGGTGGCGGTTGATGTTGGCGGGTAGTAACGGGAGTGGAGAAAGCAAGCCAACTCCAGTGCAGAGGATTATATCCAACTTTATTTGGAATGTGGCCTTCATCATAAGTTAGCCAGAATTCTTACTTTATCCACTACTGTTGATTTAAATTAAACATGGTAAAATAAT
Organism: Timema cristinae; assembly: GCA_039000515.1. NCBI lineage: Eukaryota > Metazoa > Arthropoda > Insecta > Phasmatodea > Timematidae > Timema > Timema cristinae. The sequence continues at coordinate 39,383,884 of JBCFYV010000003.1, read as the reverse complement.
AGCACGGTTCTCAAATCCACGTTTTTTGTTAATAAAAACTCGAGAAATCATAACTAGTAAATATGCGCTTATCCAGAATGGATATTGATAAGAGATAACAAAAAATCTCGAGATAGAAGAAAATTTGAATAAATATTGATATTCAGATATTATGTGATTAAAACACTTCTCCATTTCACGAGGTAATAAACATGATTTGAATTTCATTCTAAAAAAAAAGAGAGAAATAAAATGTTAGCATCGTTTTGAAGAATCCTTCCAGGGGAATCCTTTCGTGCGTCGCATGTAAAGATCTGCGTTGGATCAAACGGCGAATGAGTGTTTACCACGTTTGTATGAAATAAAGTCATATAAATGTGGTGAAACCCTCTTTCCCTTGAGAAAATTAAGGACCATAATTCATCCGGAAGCTCTTTACCGAAGGTTATACTTGAACGCGGGCCAACAAATCTTGTGTGGCTCCGTGGCACGCACCCAACTATGTCAAAAGACCGGGGAGGTAAAAAAAAAATATTCTAAAGGTGCAGAGAAATCATTAAAATATGTACTTCTCTTCTAGATAAAAGAGGTTCATCTCCTTTGTTCTAAGACTCTTTTTTTTAAAGAGTTTTTTTCTTTTGTTAAATTTTGCCTAATGAGCTTAGAAGATCTACGACGGGAATATTAAAAAAATAAGTGTGTTTTACGTATAAACCCCTGCTATGAAGGTTGTTTTTATTTAGTTTATTGGCTATGTTACACAAATAGCCTACTTCGCATAATATACATAAATTTCCATTTAATTGCCAATTAAAGGCGTACAAATGAAACAAGATCGTTTATTGGAATATTGCACTGTGTATGTAATAATTATAATTTGGCTATGATTCTATATAATATTGCTAGGTTAACTTTTAACGTAGTCACCAGATTAATAAGAGGATCGGACGTATGTACGTATTAAAATCGAAAAAGACTAAGATCCCATATGAGATAACATTATTGGATAATATTTATGGACAATTTAAACTCCTTATATGGGTTGACGAAAACGGGGGAGGTAGGTGGGGGTGGAAATAGGTCCTCCGTGGGTCTTATATGCCTTTGAACTACAGCAGGACCATGAAATCAAAACACTTTCAAGGTCACATCACCCTGGTAAACTAAGTAGTCTTCATTTTCTGTCCATTTAAACACACAAAGAAAACCTTTTGAATCTTCCCTTTATATGAGCATTTATTTTCCAACTCTACCCGATCCTCGATCTTTCATTGTGGAGACCCTGTGATGTTTAGACCACCGTAAATGTGTTCTATCCTTTTGATAAATAACCATTCTTAAACTTAAACCCATATACAAATTAATAATATCATATCAATTAGCATTTAAATATAAAGTATAAACATATAATTATACATTCAGCTGAATATGCCCTTGTTAACACACAGTATTAACATTTATTATTTGATATCAAAAATGGAAATATGGTATTAGTGTTAATCAAAATTAATGCCACAATTTGTCAGGTTGATAAATAATCTCTAAATATGCGTTTCTACTACTCCGTATCTAATCCAATCTGATTAACTTTCTACATACTTCCCTATTCTTGTATATTTCCTTTGCTTCAACAACATACATACACCAAATCATACTTGCTCTTTTATTCTTAAAATGTTTAATGTTTGTTTTTTTCACATATTCGCTTAAAACATTTAGACACGTCTTACATGGCTTACACCTTCCTTTTGATCCTCACATGGTAACTTCATATATTTGCTTTGTCACTCGATTCACACTCTTCCTCTAAACATACCCAAACCAACGAATTAAGCTTCTTTCACATTGATCGATTGGATTCCCTTTCAAGCCACAATTCTTCGGCACCCATTCATTACTGAATTACATTATTAAAATATAATCTATACAAATAAAATTAAGCGTTTTTGTGTCTGCCATGAGCTCTGATTGATATCTACCTAACACAGAGGTCTGAAATTTTAAAATCAGTATCCTCTATGCACAAGCATGTGTAGTGTGCACCTCAAAGCTAGAATTTTCATTTTTGAATGTTTTTTTAAATTTATTAAAAACATAGTCATGATAAATAAAATGAAGATTTTTTTATGTCCGTTTGAAACAAAGAAAATCGTTAATACATTGCTTGGCTAGCCCGGACAACGGTGGATACTCCTGCTAGTAATGATTAAAACTATAAAGGAGTCGAAACACCCGTTTTACGTCTACGAAGCTTTTTACCTTTTAGTTCATGATCTAGAACTTGAATACGTATTTTGGGAAAAACTATGAACATAAGAGCAAATAACCGTAAAGCCCAAATGAGGTGCTAAACAAGGTGCTAAAAAGAGAGAGAGAGAGAGAGGACTACATCAGAGTGATAGAAAATATAAATTGTAAATAAATACTAACTTTTTTAATGGTATTCATCATAAAATTTATACATTCAGTTAAATGTTATATAAATGGTCTTAAAAATCTTGTATTTAATATTTTTTTTTGTCAGCGTACCCTCAAATATAATTTTTTTTCAACTTAATGCCCACAAAGTTGTTGGTGCATAATGCAAACTATACAAAATACATATTATATAATATACATCTATAACTAATACAATAACAAATACTTATTATATTCCTATAATAAAATTTAATATACAATAAGTTTTAAATGAGAAATATTTACATACACACCAATATTATTAAAATTTTACCTACTCCCCATGATGTCATCCCATACCATGTTTGAAGCAGCTGTTTCAAACTTAAAAATGGCCAAAGGCCACAATTAAATCCACGATTCATCATAAACCAACTAATTTTGGTAGAAATATTTAAAAACTATAGAAGGAATTTGATTAGTATACATATTATATAATATACATCTATAACTAATACAAAACAAAGACTTATTATATTCCTATAATAAAATTTAATATACAATAAGTTTTAAATGAGAAATATTTACATACACACCAATATTATTAAAATTTTACCTACTCCCCATGATGTCATCCCATACCCATGTTTGAAGCAGCTGTTTCAAACTTAAAAATGGCCAAAGGCCACAATTAAATCCACGATTCATCATAAACCAACTAATTTTGGTAGAAATATTTAAAAACTATAAAAGGAATTTGATTAGTATTTAAATAAGAAGTGCTAGTTTAAACGTGTTTAATTATATGCTAAACCAGTTTTCAGACTAAAATATACTATCTTTGATATTTAAATATAATACAGCAGACGAAAGGAATTTATTCAATATAAATCGGATGGAGCTTTTCCCCCCACGCAAATCAAAACTTTCCATTTCACAGCTAAAAACATAAATTTCACTACGGTAGATCACTTTTCTGAGATACTTCCCAGACCGTTGGAAACCCCTGATCCTGAGGGTCTGGTTTTTGTGTTTCATATAATTATGTGGGGGTTGAACCAACAATAAGCTCTATTAAAGCTCAATAGACCAAATCAAAATGTTGAGAAAAGCTTTTTTAACCTCAAATTCCATATTTTCTAGAATCATAGATTATCTTCAAGGGTTCGATAATTCCATCCCTAAATAAAATCCAAACATTCTATTTGCTGAAATAAATAGTCTGGATTTAATAATCACATCATAAATGAGGTATAAATAAGTTTTAAAACATTAAATTACGTTAAAAATGCTATGTTTTTTAATCAATTTATATTATTTATTGATGTTCATTATACCCTTTTTGCACGAAGATTAAATTTTATAAGAGACAAAAAGCGTCTTGGAAAACATTGTCAAGGAAATTTATATTATCTAAAAATACTTTTTAATCCACATCACTTTATCAGAAACTCAAAAGAATATGGATATCATATGAATGTCAAGAGTTTTAGAGGTAGTTTATATATTTGTAGGTATAGGCCTATACGTTATTTTCTTTACTAAATAATATAAATGAGGCTAATGTATTTAAATGACAAATAAAAATATGAAATAATATTGTAATAATTAAACACTGAAAGTTCATTATAGCTTTTTAATAAATTATATTTTAGTTTGTTGCTATCTTATGTTACTCTATAACAGAAAATGTTGAGTACAGATTACATACTTATGGTTACATTAAATTAAAAGCTTTCACTTTTTAGCAAAGTTTTGGTGAAACATTTATTAAAAGAACTATTGTTTGTATCATAGAATATAGAAGTTTTTAATCCCCCTCTTAACTAAGTCCAAATTTTACTCGTCAATAGACTCATCAAAACGCAATATTTATTTGAGATTGATTAAATTCCTCGAGAGAATTTATTTCTTATGTATAGAAGTAACTGTATGGACATAAATTATTTCACAACCTTTATTTAATACTCGTTTATTAACAACCTGTTTGTATCATGTTAACACCGCACCTAAACATCTGACGAAACAAGATTTATAATATGTAATGAGTGGTTGCAGATATAAGAGACCACCACGGATGTAAAGCCTATGACGTCAATAACCTACCAGCCTCGCCCTTCGATTATGTGACATAACTTTCGCCCTCCCGTCCTAGCTCTAGGAGTTGGAAGAGGGTTAACTACAGATCTAGGTGACCTTAGGTTGACCCCAGAGGGTGACTGGCTACACTTTATATGTATAAATTTTTATCCTACTATCCAAATGATTAAGTCATGGTAATCTATATTCACAATTTGTTTGTGGCTTACTGCTATAAGTTAAAAGGGGAAGTGTAGGGAACGCAAGAAAAGTTCAGTAATTTTTCAGTTTTTTATAGCAACAATTTTTTTTTTCCAAAATAAAAACATCTCCAATAGAAATATAGAGTTTAATTTTCTTCGCGTGGTGATATTAATTTTTTGAACATATTTCACAAACACTGTGGCATTAGATGAAACATTTTTTAAATGAAGAGAAAATATCGTCATTAAATTCTAGAACCGCCTCGACAGATATTCAACAACGGTTGAGGTCACCTTGTGAAGAAAAACTATGTTATTACTGGAAAAATATTTTTATATGTTTTGACTAAACATATTACATCACTGTTTCTACCGATTAATTAATGAGTGATCTATTGTAAGGTGATAAGTTTTACGTTCTCTTTGACCGTTGGAGAGAGAAAATATTGTGATCGTCAAAAAAAAAAATCAAACTCAAGATTTTTATAGATGTTGACATTTCATGACCACCTGAAACTCAAAAAGTTGTTTTCGTTATGCCATCTGTCTGTCTGTCTGTCTGTATCTAAGCCTAAATTCTAAATCATTTTAAAGATCGGGCTGGAACTTGATATTAAGTGTTAAGTTCCTCCCGAGGTGTTTTTTGTAATTAGATATCCAGCAAGGTTAGTGTACTAAAGGGCAAAAAGAGAAAGAATTGAATTTCTCGGAATACTCTTTAATGATTTTGATTAAATTTAGTATATTATAGGCACTGTTAAACAATACAAACAAAATACCGGTTATAATTTTCCCATGAAAATGACTTTTAAGATACTTCATTTTTATAAAACCAAGTTTCTTATCTATAAGAATAATATATATATAGTATTCAGGTATTTTAAAATTAGATTGATGAATCCGCTCTCTGGTGACTAGAGATGTTCCGCTTTTCTCAATGTTTCTGTAAAAGTGTATATAATTTTCTTTATGGTGTTTGGTAGAATGTCTCTGCAATGCTGTATACTATTTAGTTTCACAAATATTAAGGGTTTTTAGTAAATGTATCTATTTTATGATAAAAGAGATAGAAGCTATATTTGTTTGGTGCACCGTACCATTTATTTATTCGCATTTTCGATTACATCCATTCTAAGATAACCGATTATATCCGGAGAAGGTCGTTGCAAGTTAAATTGTATACAATACACCTTGTAGTCATGTTTTATATATTATTTTAGTTGACTGTGTCAATAAATTAGGTTTGTGAAATGTGGTGATGCATTTAAGAAAAATGATTAGGTGTGGTTCATGAAAGTAGTTAATTATCCTAAGCAGTTAGAGATAGAAGTTTAAGTAACTGTGACTCGTAGCTAGTTATGAATGATTATATAATTGTATTGTTGACAGATTTTAAATTTGAACGTTTTATCAACCGGCTTGATTAAAACATTTTAATTTAATTAAGACAATTTTCAAATAGAATTAATTTATTATATTACTATAATATTATAAAACCATATGCCTGACCCACTCACTGACATTAATGTTTACCCACTTCCAGATGTGCTAGAAATTTGAAATTTAACAAACTTATAGCTTCTAGCCTGTAATCGATGGAAAAATTCCAAAAAGTTAAATTTAATTTACAACTCCCGAAAAAAAATCAAAATTATTGAGAAACTTTAAGTGAGTGTGGACCTTTATTTGGAGGTATATTTGGCTAAACGGTAAGACCTATCAAAAAACGGCTTTGGAATTACATTAGTTTACATCCACTTGTAACGAAAACTCACTAGGGGTTTGGGGGGGTGGAGCCCCCAACGAGAAAAGCGAGTTTTACATATACGTCTGGAACATAAGTTATATTTCGGGAACAAATGCTCATCTTAATCTAGTGTCCAACATTTTCGTTATGATCTGATATACTAACTTATCCAACATCATATTTAAATATGATATTTATTGAAAAAATGCTTCTTACACCAAATCTAAATAAACAATAGTTTTGAAACATGACTGAAGAAACCATGAAAATGAAATTACAATAAGCTGGGACGTTAAAGGATGCTGATCCATGAAACCCATAAACGTGAGCTTTATAAGCTAGAGAGAGAGAGAGAGAAAGAAAGCTATAAATATTTGTATGGAGAACGCGAAGTGTATAATGGCGGCCATACCTCGCATTTCTTGACGGCTGTGTGAAATATGTGATGTGAATAATAAATAAGAGGACTACAATACATCTTTTTAAGGCATATTTATTTTTATAATTTTTTTTACTGTAAATCTTACTTGGTCTTGCTATATAGCGTAGTAAAAGTAAACATTTTACTATAAATGTTTGAATGATAAGCGACATACTGATGGACTTAACACAAAAGTAAATAGTACTAAAGATATTTTTTTCTTCACGTGAAACGCTTTCTCAAAATGGATGTAAGTTATCCTTTGCCAATAAATATTCAAAACATTTATATGTACCATATAAAATCACGAGCAAATTTAAAATTACATATTATATAAAAGTATTCAATTTTTTGTAACTAAATTTATAATATATTTTCTCCATTTGACAAAATGTTTCTTAATTATATAGCTACATTCAACTTGATACTTGACCCGCTTCGGTGACTGTTGCGTCAAACCTCCTACTCTCTAGTAAACTAGAATGCCGATGACGGAGAGATCGAGGTTCGAATATCGGTTGGGTGTAATGAGGGTGTTTTTTCTAAAATTGTTTTTTTCTCCATCCTTCCGCTCAAATGCAGGTACACGTCCTATTGTTTTAACTTTTTTCATCCCTAAAACCACTGGTGCGATTAGTAAATTAGTATTAGCGTATAGCTTGAACGGGTAGTAAGACACGGTGCTTAAAAAAACCCATCAACTCAACACTTAAACTTATATTAGTGTTTTTTTAGCACCACCGCATCTCCTATTTGTTTGGGTTATTAGAATATTAATTAATTACGCCAGTGGGTTATTATTATTATTAAAAAATAATAATAATATTTAGCACCGCGACTTACTACCCGTTCGGGTCATAAGCTTTATGTACTAATTACGCTAATGGATTAGGAATTGGTAAGGTTGAATTAGAGGAAGTGAACCCGCATTTGCGTGGAAGAAGAGTGGAAAACCATTTAGGAAAAACCACCCCCAGTTCACCGACCGAGATTCGAACCTCGATCTCCCCGTCCTCAACAGTCCGAGCTCAACACGACAAGCGCGTTAGCCAACTACGCCACCGAGGCGGGTATATTATTATTACTATTACTATTTATTATTATTATTATTATTATTATTATTATTATTTAGCACAACGTCTTTGTACCCGTCCGGGTTGTACGCTTTAAGTACTATCTACGATAATGGATTGTTAATTGGGAAGGTTGAAGTAGAGGAAGTGAACCCGCACTTGCTTGGAGGGAGAGTGGAAAACCATTTAGGAACCCCCCCTCCCCCAGTTCACCCGACCGAGATTCGCACCTTGATCTCCCCGTCCTCGGTGGTCGAGCTAACACGACTAGCGCGTTAGCCAACTACGCCATCGAGGCGGGTCAGTGGGTTATTGAGGTGGAAATTTGAATTTAAAAGAAGCGTACCCACATTTGCGTGAGGAGAGAAAGAGAAAAACAATTTTGGAAAAAACACCCTCTGTACACCCGCCTGCAATTTGAACCCCTATCTCCCCGTCGTGGACAGTCCAATCTATTGTGAGAGTGACGCCTTAGACCATTCTACCATTCAAGTGGGACGGTGGTTTTCAAAAAAGTTCTGTTAACACTTAAACTAAGAGTGTGGTTTTAAAGAAAGCACCTTTGCATCTCTTTGAAAGAGAATGTGTTAAACCAAACCTATTTCACCTGTCAAAGAATTGACACCCGCCAACGGTGACGAATTACAATGCCGGGGACAGTATATGCTTCTGAAATTCCAACTAATTTATCTCATAATTAATTTTCCTTTTAATTGGATCGTGGATGTATATTTTTTTATCACACTCTAAACACAACCTAAAGGTTATTAGCGATTGGGATTTCATTTATAAGGAACACTGAATTTCTCGCGTCTAGGGCCTGGTTAAGTTTTACTACAGGTACTGTTAGGTCCCCAGTCATATTTAAAAAAAAGAAAAAAGTTAAAAAAAAATTAATTTAATTTTACAAGTATATTAATCGTCTGATTTCAAGAAATATAAAACTCAGAATATACAAAACCATAATTTACCTGTTCTCTTTGGGTGCGAAATATGGCCTCTTACCTTAATGACAAAACGAAATTTAGGGTGTTTGAAACAAAGGTGGTTAGGAAATATTTGGTCAAAAATTGATAAAGATAGTGGGGAGTGGAGCAGTTTACATAGTGATGAGCTGCATATCCTGTACTAATCACCAATAATTTTGAGGGTAGTAAAATCTCGCAGGTTACGGTGGGCAGGTCATGCAGCGTGAATGGGAGTATCTAGAACCGCGTTCAAGGTATTTACTGGTAAACCCAATGGTAAAATAACACTGGGAAGACCCAGACGCAAATGGGAGGATAACATTTGGATAGACCTGAGAGAAATGGGGTGTAATGAGATGGACTGGATAGAACTAGCTCAAGATAGGATGGGTATCATACTTTGTGGAACTTAACGGTAATGAACCTTTGAGATCCTAATGCCATAGTGTAAGTAAGCAAGTAAGGAAATTAATCACATCGTAACATAAGTACTTACTTTAATAATAATAAACTTAACTCAGTAAATGTAAACACTTATATCAGTCTTGTCAGATTTAAAAACAATAAAAAAAATACTCTTAAGAAAATTTTTGCAGGGTTACAACCAATAAAACTGTTATTCATATTAAAAAGTCTTTATCATGTTACAAACCGACACACAATATATACTTGTATATCCCCATCTTTATGGGATATAAATTTGGGGACTCACATAAGCCATATTAAACAACTAGTATGGTTAATGAAAATAAAAGGTCCAAATCATAACTTTTTCAGATTTAAAAGTACCTCCTATATACACATTGTTTAGATTACTTGGATTCATAATTACGAGACATATATAAGATGTTAATACTTGTATATGGAATCATACAATCGTATAAATACTTCTGTTTGTTTAAATTTTAAATATGCTAATCAAAGCTTATCTACCATGAGTATGACCTTCTTGATATAATAATATTCTTGACGATCCAGAAGTGAATTGTTAGAAATAGTACTATAAAAAATAACAACAAAAGCACTATATTTTTGTAATACCTAACTACACGATTTGTGTAATACCCCAATCATATAAAAAATGTATATTTAAGTATTTTATGTAAGAATACTATAGAAAATAGTTGCAATTACATATAATAAACAGTTTATTTTACTAAACGGCTCACTATTAGTTATGCACTTAACATATTCTTCCTTTGTTTATCTACAATATTTTGGTCCTTCAGCTTTATACTCTATATAAATACTACGCCTTAATCATTTGGCCTGTAATGCCTTTTATTATAATAATATTAATAATAATCTCTATATATAAAAAGAAAAGTCCTGACTCACTGACGACTCATCAACGCCCAAAACAAACCCTTGGACCTAGAAAGCTGAAATTTTGCACAGAGGTTTCCTTTATGACAAGGACAAGGAATAAGGCCGGAATTTTTCGAAATTCCCACAGGATAGGGAATAAAGAGGATTTATATTTTCGTTTTAAAGTTGCCTTATTTCCTAACTATAATTATTATAGATTTCAAATTTGGCATGTAAGTAGGTAATTAAATCACTAATAACCATTTTCAGTATTTTCTAAATTACCACGGGATATGGAATAAGGAGGATTTATATAATTATTATAGCACAGTGGGTAACGGGCAACGTGGGGCCCCGGGAGGGAGAAGGGAGTTGGGTTGGGTTACGGACAACACCGCGGGAACTGCTAGTAATAAATATATATAAACTTATATTTAATATCTAAATTGTAATAGTTTGTAATTTGTATGGATGGGTTAAGTCGGAGTTGTATTATTTTGAGCTATGTGCACAGTTTTTTTCCTACCGCGTAAAGGAACTGCGTGATCAGGGGTGTATATATATTCACAAAGATGTTTTGAGTCCATACAATATTGGCGGGTGATTTAATACAGGGGAGTAGGAGGCCTATCTTATAAATTATAGTAAGCAGCGATAGTTTGTATTTTACTAATAAATACTCTTTCTCTCTTATCTGGCCGGTGCTGCTGGAAATGAGCTGATACATTGCTGCTTACTATAATTTATAAGATGGGCCTCCTACTCCCCTGTATTAAATCACCCGCCAATATTGTATGGACTACAAACTATCTCTGTAGAGTGACAGTAGAAATAGGTTGGTATCCTTTTCTCAGACTCATTATATCGTTCTATTCCAAGAAACGACCTTTGTTCTCTGATGCAGCAAAGTCAAAGAGAAACTTGAAATATGTGAAGCAAAGTCAAATAATTTATGTTTTCATTTCGAACCACAGACTTGAACTTTCTTAATTGTGGAAACATTAGTGTTTAGTAACTGCTTCAGTGACCGAATACCCGATTTTCGTGGTTTTAAACCTAACCAGGTTTAACTGATTTTTCTTGAGCGATATAAATCCTTAGCACAACTTCCTTTGGAGGGGAAGTAAATCCGTCAGTCCCATGTAGATTGTGGAATGTAAAAGAACCCTGGAATGAATATGTATATACCTTTCTTTGCCAAATGGATTGGTCCTTTTGCTCTCGCTCAGAGAAGTTCTCGTATGTTGATATAATCATTCGCTTCAGAAAGCGAACGTTTAACACCACAAATAAATTAATTAATAAAAATTCAACCAAGGTTAATAGGATGTCACAGGTTAATTTCGTTAAAATTTGCTCTATGAATTTGACACTCAACGTGGAATATAAATCCGGATAGACGGAAAGACGTAGATGAAATGTCAAACGTTCAAGTTAAAACAGAACCCAACTACTCTCGGTCAATAAATGATTTACTGAAGTTCTAAAAGGATAACCACAGAAAACCGAATCGGAAGACTTTCAAAATAACTTGCCTTTAAAAGATCAAACTTAACCCAAATCGATCGAACATTGATACACCTCTACTGAATATATTTGTCAGTTACTTCCCACGTCTCTTCACCAAAGAGTATCAACGAGTAGCTTGTGACTTCACCCCTCTAGTACATTATGTCAGAACTCTTGCAACTGGGTCGAACGGTGTTGGTTCCAGGAAATTGGAAACAGTAACTTGAGATGGGATGACATTGCTTGCAATATCCTGCCAGTCCCCTTCAGGGAGTTTAGGAAATTGTGGAGGGGAAATATTGTTTGCAAACTTTATCAAATGTTCTTTGATATGGTGTGGTACTATTATTATTATTATTGTTTCTTGTTCTCGTTTACATTCCGTCAAATGTATTCGAGTGGTCAAAGGCATTTTATTATTCATCTTCACCTGACCAAATAATATAGTTATAGGAGGTGTCATAAGTAAGCAGCACTTGTGAATGCGGAATAAGGCGTCAAAGTCATACGTTTTTGTTTGTTGGTCATGAGTGTCTGATTTAAATCACTGTTGTATGTATTGAGGGTTTTATAATCCTATTTCACAACAAACACATATATAATTCCTATAAATTCTACCTTACTAATCCTTATACTTGTATTGTGAATATATGAAAAACTCAGACGTGTTATAAACGTGGGGCATAATAAATAAATAAAATGACCCATTTTTATTAATCATGAAAAACACTCCCCAGATATCCATTTAAAACCAAAACACTATAGGAGTTTTCAAAAAATTTCAAATTTTAAAAATTTATCCCAAAGTAATTTACCTTTAAATGAATCCTCCCCCCACCCCTATAAAAAGTGTACATTTGACATGTCAAAAAGTCCCCAGATATCCAATTAAAACGAAATAATTAATACATTTTTAAAATATTTTTAATTTTCAAAAATCAGTCATCAGTAAACTAGCCTAATTTGAGACCTAAAATACGATCATTTTTGTTGAAAGAAATTGGGAAACTATTTAAATAAACCACCCTCAGTATGCCAAAACTATATTTAAACCCAAACCTTACTATATGAGTTAAGATTTTGTCATAATGCCCACTAATGAGGGAAACCGTATAACTAATATAACAGGAAGCAATGGGTACTTACTTACATTGAGTATATTAATAATATAGAATGATTTTACGAACGTTTATATGCTTATTACTCTTGACCAGGGCAGGTTCTACCGACGTTATAACACGTGCGTTTGAACGGGGCGGCAAGATTTGGGGACTGTACAGAGGGTGGTTTTTCCAAAGTTTATTCCACTCTCACTCCAAGCAAATATGGTTAAACATCCTTTAAATATAAACCTTTATAATCCCTAAAACATTAATGTAATTTATATATGATGCTCAAAAATAAGTTGAAGGGTTATAATTCAATAGTTGGAAACACTGGTCGCAGCTATTGGGCTAAAAATGTTTAGTTGTTTCATGATTGAGAATTACAGTAAGATGACTTTACACAGTGTTACAGTGATAAGTCTTTTAATTTCTTATTTTGTTTATTTTGACGGAATACAGTGCTCCAGTGATTATTAAATTATATCTTACTGAATTAGGATTAGTTCATCTTTCATTTATTTATGAATTGTTATCAATGATACTATTTAAGATTAATGATCATTGGTGAAACATTTTAGGTTACTTAACATAATCACTTTTAAAATGTTGTGTTAATTTGAGAATGGGGTGGTGAAAAAACCTAAGCAACGCTCCAGAGTGTGTGTGTGTGTGTTAAAATCTGTTCAGGTGGCACTTGGTCCAAAGCGTATTTTATCGATAAGACTGGGCCATCAATGATGAGATCTGAGTTCAACCCTGGTTGAGTGTACTTAGATTTTTTTTTCCTAAATATTTTTCACCTTTCATTACACGCAAATGCGGACACTCTAAATTAAACCTTCTTTATTTTAACAACAGGCGTGTCAAACCAGTTTTATTAAAAAGTTGGGACATTAAACATTCAAAATATTGAGGGTGCTGCATTTAATAAAACCAATAATATATATACATTATCTTAGGCAAAAAGAATTACAACTCAGTTTCTTATTATTAAAAAAGAAAGGAGTAGGCCCCAAATAAGAAGACTACAGCCATTATTACTTCTGAAGATTATAAAAGTTTTATTAAGAAAGGTTTTTTATCCTAGCTCTCTCTATATAAACATTTGCTAAATCTCCTCGTTTAAGTTATTTATGAAGGTAGAGTGCCTAGGTTAGGTGGTGCCAATGGAAACATCGACAAACCAGCGTTAGCAAAACTTTTTATTTTATTTAAGGGAGGATTGGCTACATGAAAGCAAGAGAATGACAACGCTGTTTCCCCAACAGGAACCATTCATTCCAGTTTTTTTTTTACATTTTATGAAATATTTTTATTTTCGACAATAGCGTTACTGTTATAACAATGTTGTTAATGTTGTTACAATTTTGTTAGTGTGGAGCTTCAAATCTTATGTTAAAATAAGTTTATATTGTTGACAAATGTGTGCCCGTAAGACGAACTTTCTTGGGTTTTTGGTTCCATTTCATGTGAAAAAACAGCTGTTAAAATACGTATGTGTTGCCTAAAATTGCACATATTGGATGTGAAGATTCAACTATTTTTTAGTAATTGGTCCATTTCGAGGAAAGAGTAGGCCTATATGTTTGGTACATTCAATCCACATTCCAGAACTTTCCAAATTATGCCAGATTTCCAAATATCACATTAAACAAATTTGTATGTTTTTGACAGTTATAGAAAGAAGAATTAGGTCGCATTGCAAGCTGGTTCTTACAAAGATTTGAATTCCGCACAAAACCATGGAAAGGGTTGCATTTGGCCCGCGAACCAAGAGTTTAACACACCTACATTAAAGTAATTAGTACATAATGAGTGTAGCCCAAAACCTTATTAAGGCACTTTCCTAACAACAACAAAAAAAGCTAGCACACACCACACAACCACCGGATATAAATTCATCTTGGTAAAAGGTGAACCTCACATTTACCTATTGATACATTTTTTGGACATTCTGAGAATCGAACCCAGCTCTCTTGTTCGGTAGCTACACATTCTACTAAATGAGCTAAAGTTTCTGACTACAACGAGATAAATTGTGTGAACCCTATTTTAAAAATAACTCTGCAATAAATTGAAATGACTTTTATTAGGTCACCTCTTTCAGTGAGAGCAAGTGTCAGTTTAAACTGTGTATTTGTTGAAACAGCCCCCTTCCATCCCTCCAACCACCCCGCCAGACTAACCCGTCAAGCACGCAGGATGCGCTCGCACAACACAGACGTCTCTCACTCCATGTGACCGGGCAAGATGCCATATGCCGCGTTCAACCAAGAGCTGGGGACGTTTAGGGGGAGATTTAACTGGCGTTCTCTCCAACCCCTCCCTTCACCCCGTGAATGGGACGTTGGTGTATCCAGGAACAAGGAAGAGGGGAGAGGGAGAGGTTAGTTTCTGGATGGAAGCCACGGTGACACGTACGGTCTGTTGGGCTGCGTTCCAATGTGGGGCGTGTATTAGGTTTCAAATAGCCCTACTGATAATATGTCATTGGTTAAGTTTCATTTTTTAAATTTTAATACATATCTTATAAAAAAATCAGGTATTAATAGTGCAGAATTTTCAAATTTTTTCCCCCTTAGCATAAAGGTTTTTCTAATGCTAAGAAACGCTAGAAACCCTAGTATAATAGAGCAACACAATCAAGGGTGTAGAAATATATCTTTTTCTAGAGGAGAAGGAGTCACTAGAGTTGACATGATATATAGATATATTATATTGTATGTGGTTGTGTGTAAAATATTTAAACGTATCAAACTAAACGTAACCATTCAATATAAATATAAATGAGGTGTAAGGTCATTTTGACAGTAACAATTTTATTGTACAAGTTAAACAAGTGTATAGTCATAGGATATGATAATGATTCAACGATTTAAAACCTTTACAGCTGACAAGTTACTAGGGGTCAAACTTGCTATTTTATGCTTTTTGCAAACATTCTTAAAGTAAAGTAATAATAAATGTATGGGGCTGAAATTAGATATAACTATATATGCATATGAGTTGTAGACATTGAAATATGTATTTTTAATATTTAAAAGAAAAACAACAACAATACATCCTTTTTTATTATACAGTATATAAATACTGTTCTTTTTCACCCAAATAATTTTATTTCTCCCCCCCTTCCCCCCTCATTTTGTAATACACAATGTCGTTAGTTAGAATGTGATTATTACGTGCTTCGGTGTCCACAAAGCAGTCAAAGGCTTCACTCACGTTAGACCAGATTGCTGATGACTAGGAGATCGAGGTTCGAATCCCGGTCGGGTATAGTGAGTGTGGATTTCCAAAATACGCAAATGTGGGCACACTTCCTCTAAATGCATCCTTACTCATTCCTATCTCATTAAAGCGATTAGTACATATGCGTATAGCCTGAATAGCCTGGTAGTAAGACGAGGTGCTAAAAAAAATGGTTTATACAACCTAACTCTTAAATTTGTCATATTTCGTGTTTAATTTTTTAATTATTTACAATATTCGTGCAATTAAGGTTTCCCCTTCCTTTGAAATATTTCGAAGAGACAATGGTTTTCATGGGTGTTGAAGTCAAATTGAAGGGGATGTTGACCTTTGACCTCAACATTTCAAAGATTTGCATGGTTTTTAAATTGATATATATACAACTTGTGTATGTATATACACACACAATTTGTATATATAGGCCTATATGCCATAGAAACAGCTATAATATTTTATATATTATATATATATTTTCACATATTTTTAAGTCAAGTCATGTGATCTACATCTGTCACTTTGGATACATCTATAAAATAACATGGAAAACATTGAAACTTATAAAAATCACAAATATGGATCAAAAGTCCCTTGTATCAAAATACACCGGGAAAAAGCAACAACTGCATAAATTGGCAACATAACAATCGTGTATTGTAAGCAACCCTTTAATGTTTACAATGATTACAATCCTATATATTTTTTCTGTTGTCAACATCCCTTTTTTTCTTAACTAATACAAAGCGTACAGCGATGAATAAGGTAACAGTGGAAATAATTTTTTACCGACTTCTGACGTAGCCTACTCAGTTTACGTTAAAACACACAGATTTTTAAAATTTAAGTTAAAAGAAAAATCAACTTTGGGGGGAGGGGGGGAGGAAAAGGTTGAATCTGATAAAGTTTTGTAAGGATTTACTGGTAAAATAATAAAACTACTAGGTTGGATCTGGTTAGGTTAGGTTGAGTAGGATGCAAACACAATATATCTCAAAATGAAACAGAATTGTGTCTTTCGTGAACAAGGCTATAAACGATGGTGCAATTTTGATGCACCTACCTTGTGCGCTTCTGATTTACTCCAAAGCAGGTAGAGAAATTCTACCTGTTCGCTTTCAGTACATAGCCAAAATAATATTAATAATATCTTAATATATTTCATTGTTGGCCGCCAAACAAAATCAAGTTTGAATTTTTTTTAAAGGACTTCCCCTTGAAAATTCGACTGTACCTAACGTAGACGTGTTCTAAAAGAACTTTCCTTTGAAGATTTGACTGTACCTAACTTAGACGTGTAGTTTGTGTAACTAAAGAGAATCTCGACGATTCCACAACTGTCGCCGACTATAAATGATAAAAACAGTTCTCCTGTGATAGAGTGGGTGTCTGGAATACCAGATGAAGTTTCCCATCACAATTAACATTCACGCGCGCTGGTTTTTATGGTTTTGCTTTAACTACCTCATTGGAGAAGAGCTTCTAGAAATGTTTTATAGGCTTTCCATGTTTTTTTGTTTCTTTTTCACTGCGCAGAGAACTATAAACTAAAAGTTTACATTTTTATTTCTCTAGAGTCAGTTTCAATTTTAATTGACGCCATTAAATGACATTTACATTGAAAATTAAAATCTTAGAAGAAGAAAAAAAATTGACGAAGCATTAAACTTTTTTTACTTCACTTGAATCAAAGCTTATAATTTATTGTTTGGATAAAATGATTAAAGGACATAGCCCAAATGAAATATGTAGGTGTTATGTGGGAAACTGTAAGGTCATCTGTAAATTTATTCGTTTTGCTCCTTAGTACGAGAAATGCTTAAAAGTGTTTTATTTTTGTTGTTCACAAAATTAAAGGTTATCCCATTTAGTAATTTTTTTATTATTTAGCACACGTTCGGGTTATAAGCTTATTTTCTAACTACGCTAATGATTTAAGGGAATAGGAATGTTGTAATTTTTTAGGAAGTCTCCCCACATTTACATGAAGGGAGAGTCGAAAACCATTTTGGAAAAATCTCTCTTAAGTACTCCCAACTTCAATCTCCCCTTCATCAGAATTCTAGATTACTACGAAAGTGAATCCTTAGACTAGTCACTCATTTATTGACCAATAACTCAATTGAATATTTTCATTTCGGTGACCTGGGGTCTAGGGGTAAGGTGTCGGACTTCTATGCTGGCGGCCGGGGTTCAATACTCGGTCCCGGCAAAGATTTATCTGATTACCAAACCCTTCCTTCACCTCTGACAAGACATCTTGTGAATGTGGGGAATGCCAGGCCTCCACCGTGGTTCGGATTCCACGTTAAACTGTAGGTCCTTCATTTCATCTCACAATCACCTTACCATTACACATTAACGTAAGTGCGTATAACCTGAACAGGTAGTAAGACGCGGTGCAATTAATAATAAATAATAAAATAATAATATTTTCATTTAGTGAGTTAACTTTCAATTGTGCATCAATAAATATTTAGAATGAATCATGGTTAGTTAAATAATTATGCACAACGATATAAAGATCATTTCAAACACAATGTCGAACTACAGTGGTCTATTATCTGAGAACTGTTTTTCATAGTAAATAAGAACACATATTATTTTTTTTTATGAAATTGAAAATAATTCAAGGGTTGACTACAAATAATATCATTTTTATAATTTGATTATTTTTACTAGTCTAACAATGGGTTTAAAATTCATGTATTAAGATTGTTTATTGTGATTAACAAAATATTATGTTGTTTTTTTCTGAGGAAAACTAATGAAGATTGGTTTACTGGAAACAAATTTTGAATTTTTTTCCCCCTCAACCTTATAAACACCATATGAAAAAATGTATTTATGACCGTGTCGTACCATTTATATAAGATGCCTGTCGTCGAAAGGTGTAAAATAAATATAGTTGGCGCGTGTCGACGTAAAAAGACGGGGACGGGTCAAAGTTGTAAGAGTAGGAAGGAATAGGAGAAGGAATTTTTCCTGAGGAAACAAGGAAGCCAGGAGCAGAGAGGACACGAGGAAATGTTTGGTTCGGGAAAAGGCGTGCCCCACGTCCTGGCGCAGACAACGGAAATAGAATCCATCTGGCTAGAGGGGAAAAAGGAGGGACGTAAAAAGAAAATAAACATACAAATAAAACAGCCCGGGGAATTTCTCCGGTGGCTGGCTCAGCACAAATGTCAAGGTGTATGATACATTTGATCAATCGGTGACGGCTTTTTTTTCTTAAAGGTCTTGGCATGATTTAAAATTTAAATAGATGTTTATAAGGCCACTTTGACACCAAAAATTGGGTTTGGCTGCCTTACGTACAAGGCTTAGATTTGGACTACGCGTGTCTACGCGTCATCCGTATAAAATGTTAATCTCGACGTAATTTAAAATGTCTTAGTTCTCTTCACAACGCTGAAAGGAATTCATTCTGAAATCGAACTGAGGGATGAATACATTACTGCTCTGGAGTCTTGTCGCTGTATTTGTACAGTCATTATGAAACGCGTGGTGTCTTGTTGGAATATTTATATTTGGCTTTCGAATGATAGTTCTTTGGGACTTAGATCACGTTAAACGTGAATCTTTAGTTTCCATGTTTACATTTATAAAAAATTGCCTATTTAATAAATACTTTCTAAAAAAGTCAAGAAATTTCTTTAAAAAATCTAGACATTGTAAAATATTTCATTTCCGAAGGTCTTAGCTAATGTATTATCTTTTTATTAATTTTTTTAGACCCAGCTTTTATTACCGTTCGGATTATACACCCATGACATATGATTACGATAGTGTGTTAGGGGTTAGGAAGGTTTAGTTAAGAATAAATGTACCCATGTTTGATTGAAAGGTGAGGGTAAAACCATAAAGTAAAAACCACCCTTAGTACATTCCACCAAGATTCTAACCCTGATCTCATTGTCACCGGCAGTTCAGTCCATCGAGAAAGTGTAATTAAAATATTTTATTCTAAGGCACGTACATGTTCAAACGCAGTGCTAGTCTATGAACCTAACCTATTAAATATTGTTTCATATTAACATCCAACATAATTTGGCCTAGGATATTATATTTCCACAGAATTCTGCATAAAGTTTTGCTTAAAAGCTTGTTCACAGAATTGTTTCTTACTGACGATTGAGGGTAACCACAACTTGCATTAATTGTCTTACAAAAATCTATTGAATGATATGGCATATTAGTGTAGAAATTTTACACAAATAAATAACATGAAATTTAACTTGTAAAACTTGTTGTGCGTGAATGTGTAATACACCTTAATAAGAATATACCTGTAGGCCTATAGTGAAAATTTACATAACTATTAATCATTCAAGTTTTTGTCAAAACTTTGTATTTGTTGAAAATGATTAATATTATTTCATTTATTTTTATTTTAACAATATGAATTTAAAACAGTTAGGATTGTGAAAGAATGAGAATAAAATGCTGATTATTTTTAAGTTTTGTAATGTCAAATGGTTTTGAATTAATTGGTACTCCATAATGTTCCGCAAAATCTTGTTCAAAACCGCACAAACAGCTGTTGATTAGAAATATGAGGAATTTTTCCAAATGGATACATCCATTCACTTTTCATTGCTCCAAGGAGGCATTCCACAAATTTCTTGTTTGACAGAGATACATTGTGTTTAAGTTGAGTATCGACCCTCAGTGGTGTTTACAGGAGCATTACGGATGGGTTTCATTAAGTTGGGCCTCAGTACACTCACAGTTTCCTGAAAAAATTTAATATACACAGCTATAACATGGCAATAAACTATTTCATCTTAATTAAAGGCAAACAAAAATATAACGAACCATTTAAATTTTTTAAATAAAAACAATGCTTTTAAAATCTCATATTTTAATAAACATTTGATATAAGATGAGTATAAAATTTAAATATTGTTTAAAAGTCTCAGTCAGGTTTTATTTTGACATCCATTACTGTTAACTGGGTCAGTTTTTTTTTTATCAAAGCTATATATTTTACATTACCGGCTTGATAGGCCTGTCGTAGCTTCACATGCTTATAATATTACTTAATCCCAGGATCACGCTCAACTTAACGTTAGCTTAAAGTTAACTTAACGTAACTTAATGTAAAAGGTCTCCTCGTATGTTTAAATGGAAGCGATCACGATGCAGTTAACTTAACGTAAGATATGTCCTAGAAGGTCTTTCACTTTAAGTGAACGTTACTTGAAGGGTATCACGTGATCTAGCCAGCCAATCATTATGCGAGTGACTTCAAGAGTGCTCTTTAGTAATTCATTTGTTGGTTTTAAGACCAAGATCTACTTTTTAACTCTAGAAATTGAATCAAAATAATTAAATCAAAATAGGAATGCTAAATTTATCAAAAAAGTTTAATAATCGATATTTATTAAATTGATTGAAAACTGTAAACATTAACTTTACAAATGGTACAAATCATAGATCATACTCAAGAATGCAGATGTTTGGCTCAAGTTGTTACGTTAAGTTATGTTAATCGTGATCACACATCTGTTTTCTTAAGTTTAGTTAACTTTGAGTGAACGTTAGGTTAAGTTAAAATTAAGTTGATCATGATCCTGGCATAAGACTAGGACAGGCACAACATCCAGTCCCCGGCCTTTAATTCATAACTGTGAAAGGGTAAACCCACATTTCACCAATTATACATTTTTCGACCATGCCGGGAATCGAAATTGGGACCCTTGCCTCTGTAGACACGCTACTGACTGAGCTAAGGTGTCAGATCAGTCAATCACACTCTATAATATAGGTACTTTTGTTGTGTAATTTTACAAATTTCTCAACAATACTTGTTCCTGCATTATTTCGGTAGGTTTGGGTTTGAATGGTTTACTGTAACATATTTGTTTTTAATAATCGTCAATTTAGTATCATTGGATTCACCGCATTTTTCTTAGTGTAATAATAGTATGCATTTTGTGATTTTCAGGTTTTTTAGAGAAATAAAATTCCCCTGAAAGGTAGAGAGTTCTTAGGTTATGTCCCATCTAGGCTTGTATACGCTTAGGGAGACAGTATGTATGGGTCATTTGAAAATTACTGCAATCATACATCGTTAACTAATATTGTGTAGGCCTAGTTAAAACCATACATAATTAGCAAATATTGTGTAGGCCTAGTTAAACTCGGGATACAAATTAAAATGGTATCTAGAATTCTTTTAAATATAGTTCAACTTAGTTTTCTTTCATTATTCCATTGTTTTGTTCCACACTGCTGACAGCTGCTATGTAACCCTAAAAAGAATTCTAACTCTTTTCTCACACTAAGAGTACAAATTTTTAAATAGAAATTTTCACAATTGTTCGTAAATGCCAGTAGGGGAAAACACATCTGTTAAGAACCTGCAACATTATTACATTTATACAACGTTTGAATTATGAAAACTTCTCCCTAGCAAAATATTTTACTCCGTCTTTCCTAACCTTGAAACACAATTCTCTGTAATAACTATAAAAAAAACTGCAACGTAATTAGGCTTACATAATGTTTAAGTTATGAAAACATGTCTCTAGCCAATTATTTCTAATTTAAATTGTCGGCATAACCCTAAAAAGAAACACCATTGTTTGTAGGTCTAGCCATAGGGTTATGATTACACTTAATCAAGTTAAATGGTAAATAATAACAAATAATTTAAGTAATTATTATATTAGTATAACCCTAATACTCTGACTTTTCATTTTCACAAACGTAAATCAAAATAATTAAGAGTTTAAGCAAATATAACACTCACTATGAACACTCCTTAGTAAAATTAAACCACAATAGGAGGTCCAAATGAATAACATCAAAAAGGACAGAAAAAAGGGCAATAGGAGTGAGTTGCTGGAGTTCTTGTTTTGAATGTCTGAGTATAAACATTCGAAACTCAGAGCACGCAACTCACACCGGTTGCGGTAATGATATGTTGACGGTCGTTCTCAAAGAAAATTATATATATGTATATATATGTACCCACCAAGAAAAAGATAAGAAAATACACACATGACCTAAGGATATTATCTCTATTCCTGACATTAAAGAAAACTGGAAGTTGCATTGTTGGTATTTATTCATAAATAACATAATTAAATATATAAGTATAAGAATATGAATAAGTTTGAACAATATATAGAGATATTAATAATTCATAATGATAGACTAGTTGATAAACAAATAGTATTCCTTAAGATTTAGAATGATTGGTGTAAAAAAAATTATATCAATGTTAAATGCAGTTTTACACTCAAAACAGCTCCATCATAAAAGAAAAATAATAATTAAATCATTTATTTCCGCACGGAACAAACTAGTAGAGTTACGTGACCCTCGTAAACAAATATCATTTACAACATTTTTCTTCATTATTTACAAAGGTGAAATCTCAAAATTACCTCACCTTTTCTAAATCCTCTATACACATTCCAGTATACACAAAACCCTAACTAAATTGCACAATCATAATAAGGTCAATAGATATTCTCAAGAATAAATTCCAACTACAAGAGAAACCTGTTTTGTTATATTTATAGACGACAAAACCAAAATTGGCTGCGAAACATCAATATCATTTATTTCCACACGGAACAAACTAGTAGAGTTACGTGACCCTCGTAAACAAATATCAATACAACATTTTTCTTCATTATTTACAAAGGTGAAATCTCAAATTACCTCACCTTTTCTAAATCCTCTATACACATTCCCAGTATACACAAAACCCTAACTAAATTGCACAATCATAATAAGGTCAATAGATATTCTCAAGAATAAATTCCAAACTACAAGAGAAACCTGTTTTGTTATATTTATAGACGACAAAACCAAAATTGGCTGCGAAACATCAATATTAGCCCTCATTATAAAGTTTCTTCCGTTTCACAATCAGATCAGAGGTTATATCCTCAAACTAATCGATCTCCGCAAAAATAACCTAAGTATCGTCATCTTCAATAGTAAATTAAGTATCGATATCAATATAATAATAGACTTTTTTCATGCGTGACAAAATTCAACATCGATCTGAGATCTACATGCATTATAAATTTCCCTTTGAAAAATTAATAATATATTGCCGAAACAAGAATTTTGAAAAGTTAAATATATATGTAAATAAATAATTAATAATGATGAAGAAATACTAAGCCGAAAAAGAAATGTGTTCTTACATTTTAACATTCTGATGCCTTAGCTTCTTATTCTTCCATTCAAGCTAAGCCCAAGAGTGCCGACAAGCAGCCCCGCTGGCACTATATATACAATAAAACTCAGAGAACATTGGGAGAACAGGATACATGGTGGGGGAACACATATGGATCACCAAGAGGAGGAATGCGCGTGATAACAATATCTTCTACTATATACTCCAAACAACTGGAACCTTCTAGATTATAGTAGAACATCTCTTCACAGCTTAAGCTCTTTGAAACGCCTTTGGTTGTGTGGTGCACTCTAGTGGGCGCCGTTCAAACCTTGATGGCAGTGGCTAGTCTATCTCGTGGCGCGGCTATGCTCGGTTGAGTTGTTGTTTTTCTCTCCGACTCATAGTCCAAGACGAAGGAACGGTGAAACGGGGTAATTTGTATATTTTCCTGACTTGATTCTCCCATGCTTGTAGCCAAATGCTACAAATATAATAAATTATTTATAAAAGGATAAACTATTACACAGCTGAAACGGGCCAACATGCACACCTCAGTTAACTTATAGATAAATACAAATACGTTAGTTATTCATATTGATAAAGCACTATTATTGTAACTTACCGAATGCATAAACGTAAAATAAATTAATTCTTCTGTTTGAACAGCCACAGAACTCACTAAATGTAATTATTTATAAAATATATTTGCTATGACGATGGTTAATATGGCCCTCAGATTGCGACTGTAAGTTATGACATGAACGACGGGTAAATGACTGCGTCATCGATCGTATGACGCCGTTAAAAAGATCGATGCTCGCATTTCAGCCATACGACGTGCTACGGATGACATTTCATAGCGGTGACGCGTCATAGATATCCGTGCTCACCGTGCTGGGCGTGATAGGAAAATAATTTAAATGGGAATTCCACAAATAGGATCATAGTCCAAATGTTTCATTGCGAGATTGTACGAAAACGGTTGAGATTACACAGAAACATATAGGATCATGTTTTGTAGTTTATATTTATATTATTATAACAAACACTTTGATCAAATGAATGGATTACGACATAATTGAAAAAAAAAAATGTAGGGAACCATTTTTTTAAGATGGTGGATGTAAAATAGCTTTTTAATAGTGTCACTAAATCCTATTTTACTCACGACAAAAAAAAACTATATTAATATGTCATATTTCATGCTAGTAGCAAAACGTGGACAATGGCTAGGCTTAGCAACTTCACTATTTTGCTCAGGCTACGTTAGGTTAGTTTGGTGCTCTGTTTGGCACCCCCCTATCTCTCGGGTAACCGACTGGTTCACCCGAACCTTAAACTGCCCCTGGTCATTAGCCTATATATTTCAAATAAATTTTAAAAATCGAAGTCCCAAGAAATTAAAATAAAACAGTCAGTATGAATAAACAGTTGGGCTAATATCTAGTAGAATCTACTCTAGAATTTTTTTTAAAGCTAAGTGTTTGATTTATAGCCATAGATATTGTAGAGCTAATTAAATTTAAATGATGTGATTGTAACATTAAATATTTAATATCAATACGTTGTATTTTTATTCCAATAGCTATATTCAAATATGAATCCTACCACGAATGGAACCTGGACATATAATATAAATACAACCAACCGTACCAAGCTGTCTAGAAATGAATACGTTATTATTTATATGCTTAATGAGGTCACGGTTTCAATCACGACGTGAAGACCCGTATTTAAACTATGGCATCTCGTGTAGTTACGGGTGTTTGGTGTTAATTAAGTATGGTGCATCACCATGTCTAATATTTATCTTAGGTTAAATTGAATGCTGAATAAATACGTTCCAAACACATTCACCGTGAGCACATAAAAACAAGTCTAGCTTTATTTTAGCGCAATAAGCAAATAGTGATGTTATTATTCCATAATAACTATTAATTAGAGCCACGCCTTTATCGGCGAGCACACGGACTTGTGAAATTGTTACTTCTGGTCTGGTTTGTTGGTGATTAGAAATTTGAGGTTTGAATTCCTGGCTGGTGCATCGAGCTATTTTCGTATTTTATCAACAATCTCCCTTCCCGCAAATGTGGATACATATCCAATACATTTTATCATCGTCATTCTTATTCCATTATTGGTAATATGCAAATGGCATATAGTATAAATACATTTACTTGTGGCTGAAATTAATATAATTGTATTATATTACTAGTGTTCTTTTATAGATGGATAATGTCTATCAAAAGCTACGACTGCAAATAGCATTACTTGACGTATGAATCTTGAAAGTAGATTTTGTAACTCTTCTAGCTGTCAGATAATACAGCTAGTCTGAAGTAGGGATGTGTTATCGAAAGAAAAGTATCGATACTGTATGACTTAGAAGTATCGAACTGTACTGATTTAAAGTATCGGAATAAAAATATCGATAGCGTACTAGTATTAAGAGAAAAGTATTGATAACAGTAAGTATCGGTATCGAAATTTTATTCTAGAAAAAAAAATTATCAAATAATAATTTAAAACTTTTGCATATTAATAATAATTGATTTTAATATTTATTTAAACACTGGAAATTATAATTATTTAACCATTTTATAGTTTAATTAGGTCTATCGCGTCTATGTTATGTGTTGTAACTTGGAAGGGATGATAGATAGTATAGTAAAAGTGATATTATAAAAGTTCTATCATACCAACTTTCAAAATGTCGAAAATTTAGTTGATGGAAAGTTATTCAATAGATAAATAGAATTAATAATATATTTTTTCAATCTATTTTGTACCCTTCTAACCATAGTAAACATTAATCCAAGCATGGGGGAAGATAACAAAAATGTTTATCTTTCGATACCGGTACCGATCCGATACCGGGGTACGAATAGTAATATCAGTATAAATATATATTAAAAATACTAGTATCGAAAGGAATATATCGATATTAGTAAAGTATTGATACTTTTTTCACGTACCTAGTGTGGAGTTTCATCCCCGACTGAGAATATTTGTGAACGTAAACTTCTAAACCAACAAATATACCAACACTAAAGTGTCACTTTATTGTGTTAGGTAAGTTTTGGTGATGGGGTGAATGGGGTTCAAATCCTGGTTGGGTGTATTGAGAGAGTTTTTCCCACAATGGCTCTTCTCATCTCCGTAAATGCGAATACAATTCCACTAAACTCCCCCTTACGCAATAAAAAAATATGTGTAAAACACAAACGGGTTTTGCGACTTGGTAAAAATAAACTTGGTTGAAACCACATCTGTGGTCCTTTAGTCTAGGGCGTTGGTTTCATAAAAATCTGGATTGCTGGTAGGGGTTATTATCATGGTTATAATCTCGGTAGGTTGTGCACTTGTGGGAGGAGGGGAGAGGGGGACAGTTTGCACATTAAATATTTCACTGTATTTGTTCTTTCACCTTTCCACGCTAACTTGGATGCAATTCCTCTTACTTATGTTCCTAGCCTCGAAGCTGCACATGCAACTGGCAGCCGTGACACTAAGTGAACTATGGTGATAGTATTTGTCGTGTTTTCCTACATAGAAGCTAACTTAAAACTAATACAAACATAATCCTAACCCATTCAACAGTTAATTTATAATTGTGAGAGGGGAAAATCCCAATTTCATAAGTGATATATTTTTCGTCCATGTTGGGGAATCAAACCAGGGGACCCTAGTCCCACAACGTAGTTATGTAGTTGGACGTGACTGCATCTGAGACATACAAAAAAGTATCTGAATTTATTAAAACCGAGCTCTGACCAACTGACGCACTCCTCGGGAACAGATCAACACACGTGCGATCAATGAAATGGTTGATAAACCCTCAACTGGGGACCTTTAATTCGGTTTACAACTTTTAGTTACCCCCCCTTCCCCCTATATTTTGATCATCAACAATCCTACTGTCACACAAGCATATATATATAGTATGTCAAGAAAATATAGTCTCCCCACTGCTCTTAGCCCTAACCGTGTATCCCCAAATACTCCCATCGACTAGGGCTACGTATCGAAGGGTTGGTTGTAATTCGACACAGGGGAAATCACGCATTCAAGTAAGCCACCGTTTCGATTGTGTCCTAGCCCCACGCTACAAGCTCGTGTTACCGGTCGGACGCACAAGACTCGACAGGGGCGGTGCAGGAGGGACAGGGAAAGAGGACATTGATGGGTTATATTGTCTGTCACCTTCTATCTGTACACCGGTAATAATTATAGGATCCTTTATTTGAAGGTTTAGTGGCGATTTACTGACTGTTACCGATTCATCCTAGTTTCGTTTCCAAGCGAGTTACAATTATTACCAGGGAAGTGCGAAGAGCCCCTTTTATAGTTTGTTACATAACACTAATTTTAATTTTCAAACTATTGATCAAGTGCATATAGGTAAAGAGAGAGAGAGCGAGTGAAAACAAATTACACAATTTTCTTATATACTGATATATTTGGATTTATCTACCAATATGAAAAAATAAAAACAAGGATTTTAATATTGCACTCGAATTTTATTTGGCCTTAAATTAAGTAGGATAACTATAAAATATGGCTCTTTTTTAAAAACCAGAAATATTATTATGTATAAATATGTCATACTTGCTATATTTTAAACTTGTTCATAATGATAATAATAATATTTAGCACCGCGTCTTACTACCCGTTCGGGTTATACGCTATAAGTACTAATTACGCTAATGGTTTAGGACTTGGGAAGTTGAATTATAGGAAGTGAACCCCATTTGCGTGGAGGGAGAGTGGAAAACCATTTAGGAAAAACCACCCCCAGTTCATCCGACCGAGATTCGAACCTCGATCTCCCCGTCCTCGGCGGTCGAGCTCAACACGACTAGCGCGTTAGCCAATACGCCACTGAGGCGGTTTGTTCATAATGTATGGACCTTTTCTTTTTCCTTCAAAATGATTTGAAGATGCGAAAATTGTGGTTGTTGAAGTCAATGCAGGCATTTTAGCTATATTTTGACCTTTGGCTGACTCGGGTATTCGGGATTCAATTCAAATTGAGAGAAACTGAGATTAATATTTTTAATACAGTGATTTTTTAACCTTTCACCAACCAAATTATTTTAAATATTGTCCTGATAATATTTTTTTTTTCAACTTTTTGGGTATATGATTTTTAATAACCTTAATGGGGTATGCATAAGTACAGTATAATTTAGAGTAAATCTACCTAATGTGTGTGCTGGAAGAGTAGGAAACTATTAAGGGGGAGGGGGGGCGAATACTTCATAACACCTTATTGAGATTCAAGCCCTTGCCTACCTGTCACTTTCCCACTAAAAGTATCAAATATTCAGTCTGACCCCGTAAAACTAATGAACTGTAATGATTTGAAATCATTGAATCGTTATTTATAGCTTATTATACACTTGTTAAAATCGTGCAATAAAACTGTTGATTGTCGAATGACGTTAGGGATAATTTAATGGAAACCTGTATTATTATTTTCTAATTAGACTAGAATATATGAAAGTATTTACATTTGTGTCACTTTAACAACTCTCATTCCTCATTGTATCTTATAAATAACAGTTAGTTTCGAGTTACGAGACGGAACATTTGTACACCCCTGCCCCACGATACACGTCATTCCCCTCATGACGCCTAGCCTAATATCTACCCTACGTAGTGATCGTTTAGAAAAATTACCCGCCCATTCAATCCTTCCATTATTCCCAAGGTGCTGGCATTTTAATTAGAATTATTATTCCAGATAAAACTGGATTTGTGAAATACACGCGAGCTACGATAGTAAAATAGAGTAGAATAAAATTAAATCCGATCTATTTGAGAACTATCAAAATGCAAATCATGAAAACTGTAAAGGACGAGGAGGAAAATATTAAACAAGTTACATTTTAATTTTATGGCATAGAATTTTTTTCCCCGTGTCTTAATACCCGTCCGGTAATCCCCCTTTAACTAAACAAATGAGGTTGGGATGAGGAGGATAAACTTTAAGCAAAGTACTCGAATTTTTGTGGTAGAAGGGTGGATAATCAATTAGTAAAATATACCCTCACCATAAAATAGACAGTTTATATGTTATTACTTTGAAAGAAAAAAAGTTATATCATTAAATCTTAGGTCAAAGCTCCAATTTTCTATACAAAACCCATTTTTTAATGCCATTATATTTTTGAAACAATATTAACAATATCAACATTATATGGTTGAGTTCTCGCATCCGATCCCCCACAGTGCCAAAAAATGTGTAATTGTCTCAATTGGGGGTTCCCCTTTACCAGTGATGATCTAACAGCTAGTGGACTGGGTTCTGTCTCTTATAGTGAATTCAATTTGTAAGTCGTAGCTGATACAATCCCTCAATTCAAAAAAAGCACGTTAAATACTCAGAATAAATGAACTAAAACGCACCTATGAATTGTACATTTTTTTAAATTTTGGAACTGAAATAATAATTTTCCATAAAGGAACTAGAATTTTAGGGGAAAGAGGGGAATTTGAGAATGTAACTTATCCAAAATGTTCATTTTATGATTTATAGGGGACAAATGGAGAAGGGAGAGAGAGAATGACGATGGTGGAACAGATAGTGTGGGCAGTAGAGAAGGAGGAATGCCAGTTATTGGAAACCCACTGACGTAGAATCAATGTGACGTAGGGTATGGGGGGTTCGCCGAGGTATGCGGGTGAAATTTCCGAAGCCACAGGCTGAAAGATAAACCAACAGCTGAGTTAATATATTGACTTGATGTACCTCTAGACGATTCAGGGGTGTTGCCAAGATGAAGGATAAATTCACTTTAGATAAAATAAATTAGTTATTTGCTCATTTTTTACAAGGTTCTATTTTATCTCAAATTTAAGTTGACATTGCTATTATTTATTATGACATATTTGCTATCAACTTTTAGACTATCCTATCTGTTCTTAAATCTTCTAATTCTTCTTCTGTGAATCTGTCATGATACAGGTATCAACTGGACATCTTAATATTCCTCGGTTTTGAGCGTCTTCTTTCATAATTTAGTAATTTATTCCTTTATTGATATTTGTTAGCATTCCAAACCTTCTTCTTACTCCTTCTCTTCCATGATCCTTTTCATTAAACAATTTCATTTAATGTGTAGCCCAGCAAGATGTTTTTTCTCTTCAACACTTCATCATTTCTCTTCCTGTCATCCATTTCACCCTCTCCAAAACCACATTTCAAAACGCTACAAGTACCTTTGTTACTTCTTTCTGATTGTTTACTGTTTCATACGTCACCACACTCCACACTCACCTGATCGGGATTCTTCCGCTTTCAGTAGTCCCGTCACCCTTCCACATGCTCCCTCCCTCATGGCTATTCGCTTTTAGCTTCCTCCGTACAGCTTCACTCCTAAATACCCCGACTTCCCAAATATTTGAGCGACCTTACTTGTTATAGTTTCTTCCTTTCAATGGATATACAACAACATTGTCTTCTTCCTTTCCAACTATCATCACTTTCGTCTTACCAATGTTTACCTTCATCCCATCCGTATCACATATTAATTTTCATTTATATTTATAAAAGTTTGAAACAATTATACTTTCTTTCATTGTAGGCGTGTTTGCATAAAATATTTAGAAACGGTAGAACCTTGGTATACACATAGCCAGTGGCATATCTACGGATAAAAATTGGGGGTTGAATCCCCTCTGCCCCTCCAAGACGTTATAAATGATGTTTGCTTTTAAAATACATTTTTCTGAGCCAAATCGATATGATTAATTGTATTTACTTTACATTGTTTACATATTTTATATTTTTATACGCTTTTCTGAGAAAAGAAGATATTAATAAAAGTCCGTGATGATTATCCCTAGTTAGGTTTATGCTCGCTACAGTATGGGTTTCAAATTTCTTATAGCAGTTCTTTACTTCACTGTGCCAATCGTTCTTATGAAAGTGTGAAGAATAGTGGGACCAGATTTTTCATAGTTGACTCAGACATAGAGGTTTAGGCAGCAACAAAACTTATTTTACTAATAATCATAATTTTACATTTAAAACGATCGATCACAATCAGCTTATATTTTTATTCCCTTCAAAAGTCACATTTTGACCATAATTCCATTTGAAAATAAACAACCCGATTCTGTGACCGAATGGTCTAAGCCGTCACTCTCGTGTTAGACTGGCCTGGTAATGACTGAAATATATGGGTTTGAATCCCTGTCCATTCTACTGAAGGCGTTTATTTCCTAATTGGTTTCCAAATTTCTTTCCACGCAAGTGCTGGTAGATTATCTCTAAATTGTTTCCTTCCTCATCCCTATTCCATGAGAATAATTATCAAATATCCGTATAACCTGAACCGTTAGTAAGACGTGGTGATAAAAATAAAACATATTATATTAGCACGCGTTTACTAACCGTTCGGAACCACTTACCTAATGTATGTAGTGATGAGATAAGAAGACCACAGTTAACTGAATCTGAACCACGTGTACCTGGCATTCCACATTCACAGTTCTTGTCAGGTGAGAAGTAATAATAACATTTAAGATGAACTCTTCCCAGATAAATCTATAGCATGAATAGACCCATGAGTATCTTTGGTTTTAAGTTTTCTTTGTCGTGCTATAGGCTACACTTTATGCTCCTGGGCTGACCAAACCACAATTTTTTTCTTCTTAAATGTTTTACTGAACTAACCATTGTTTTATCTTGGTATTACTCTACTTTGAGCATAAATTTGAAACAAAATATTATATTTAAAAAAGGTAGTAATTAAGGACTTTCACTACACACATATGAAACAATAATGAATTATATCACAACTAAGCAACATCATAACATTTTTATTATTATATTTTCCTTTTCCTATAACTATAGATAAAAGGTTAGGCCTATTCACACCATTAGAAACTGGTGGCTTATCAAATGATTTATCTTACATATAGGGTCTACATGTAAAATAATTGAACTAACCTTGTAAAATAAATATAACATCAACAAACTGTGAATCGCACTTAATAATAATAAAAATATATTGAAAAAGGTGTAACCCTGTTATAACACTTATAATCTAAAAGGTTGTTTGGCTCCCAATCCGGCCCCAATCGACCCGTCTCGGTCAGCCACGACTCCACAACACGCCGCGGCACTGTCAATATCGGACTGGCTCGAGGGGCCGTGGTTCGCTCCTCACCGCGAAAGCTGTGCCATGCCCAAGAAAAGAAAATGAACGATATGTGCGAACTGGATGCGCTCCGTTGGCTCCACCTGTTCGTAAACTATAAGAACAATTATTCGACGCCCATTTAGCAGTGCGTGAATTGTTTTGAGCATGTTCTGGAACCCTGATAACCCTTATCCCTCTCCCCTCCTTTGGTTCCTGCACCTTGATAGCACATTACTTTATCGTGGATATATAATGGCAGGGTTCTGTAATTCACATAAACAAACACATTGATTGCACTTTGATCACAAGGTGAGAGACCTGGTCATAGGGTAGTAAACGTCTGTATATTCAAATTTTCCCCTTTGGCTATAATGTTTCAAAATTATCATTCTGGATTTTTAATATTTAATTTAATCAATTTTTAACACTACATGGTCTAAGTAAATTGGCTCTTTAGGCCACGGGTAATTTGATATCTTGGATGGTTTGACCAAACCGTAAGTTTGTCATTATTTTGTGAACATTTGAAGAATTTTAGGTCCTGGTTATATTCAACTTAAAATATATTTTATTCGCCTTAGGATGAATTGATATGTTTGTGTACCACAATCTTGGTTCAGTTATAAATCTGATAGCGTCATACTTTAGCTATGCCAATTTGAGAGCTTATAATCACTTGTTATTCATTTAAGATGGTTTATTACTGTTACATGCATTGAAGTCTGTTATGTTATTAAATGTGGGCCGCGAGTCAGCATATTATACTGTTATATGGACTTCGATATTTAATGTTAGTACAACCATTTGAGGATAAGTTTCAAAATTAGAACCTTTGTTGTTTGTTTCAATTCTGTCCGATTATGTTGGGGAGATATATGCTAATTGGCGACTCATTGTTCTGACTATTTTGGAATCGCCGGGAATTGAACTTGGTATTTATTTCATATCTACCTAACTTATTATTAGTAACTGGATCTTTGTTTTGACTATGAATTATCATTATGACGTCATTTGTATGAAAGTCAATTTAACTGATGATTGTATCATATTGTTTGAGTCGCCATTTAAGTGAATGGGAAAGCGTCCCACATATTTCTGATGTAATTGTTCTTTTAAAATTGTTGTGTAAGATTTCAGCACCTAACGCTTCATATGTCTCACTCTCTCATATAGCTGTTTTTGTTTGTTACCTGAAATAAAATAAAACTCTCTTGTGACCAACCTGACTGTAATTTATGAGTGATGATAAAAGGGGGGTTACAAAGGTTAACAATTAATTCAATAAAAATAGTCAGTTATGGCGTATCTTTTTTGGAGGGTTTGGGATAAATCTTCTTTTTATTAATTGAATCCTTATAGTTTTTTCAAAAGGTTTAATTGTATAAGATTTAAAAATAGTAGTTTGTAGAGCTATTAATCTTTGACAATTAAGCCTAATATACGGATATGTTTTACATATAATTTAGATACAAATTAATGTACCGTATTCAGTTAGATTTATTTGTATCAAAACCATTTTATTGTGAATGTTCAAGCAGTATAAACGATAATGAATAGAGCTTATTGTTGGAAAGTAAGAACTTTAATTTTATTCTATATAATGATCCCTTATATAATTAAATATATAATTATTTAATTAATAACAATTTGTTGGTTTAAATTGAATCAAATTTATTTAGTAAATAATAGGTGTTTATTTCTCAAACGTACCCTACAATATTCATTAATTCCATACCTTTTCTAGTTCTGAAAAAAATTATAAAATACTTAATTTCTTATGGTCTTAGGAACTCGAAAGTCTATTGCCACACCTACAAAATTAGGCCATCTATATCTCTCTGGTGCTACTTCTATTCGGTGACCGGAAAAAAGCGCAAACGATAAAATTGCACATGAGAATTCCGCACAGAAAAAACTCCATGGTCATGAATACTCACAGGAAAAAAGCTCACAAGGAAAAATGCCCACATGGAAAAATGCGCACAAGGATAAATGCCCACACGAACAAAATTGTAAATCAAAGTTTGTTGTTAACGGAATAATGTTTGATTGGGGTTTTGCATTACTAACTTTTTAGTTTCCACTTGTAAAATGCGTGTTTGATTTATTCTTGTACATTCATAGAGTTTGCATTAGCTTTTTTTTGGTTTTTTTGGTAATTTAAAGTGTCTTTTTTTTATTATTGTCATTTTATGGATACATATTAGGTCATCAAAATCCTGGCCCTGGTACAACAAGATAACCAATGTTTACAACAAGTTCTTAGGGTTAAAATAAAATACAAAAATATATCACAATATAGTTAAATTTAATGGTTATTATACATTTAAGTTGGATCTACATGCTGGTATAGTTTAATAAGTAGGCTACTTATTACATAGAAAAAAGTTTATTACTCTAAAAAATTTAAACTGGAAGTCGACATTTTAATACGAAATGTTGACCCCTGGCGACCCAATATCAATATTTCTACTTTCTCACTACCTTAAAGGTAGAACAAGTATTGTAATTTAAAAAAAAATCGAACTCAAGATTTTGAGGAATGTTGACGTTTCTGGATCCTCTGAAACCGAAAAAGTTGTTTTCGCAATGTCTGTCAGTCTGTACCTAGGTCTAGAGCCTAACATGTTTTACCGATTGGGCTAACACTTTGTATCTAGGGATATAATACGATTACCTTGAGGAAGTTTTGGAATTGGTTATCCAACCTTAAAATTAAGGTTAGGGCGGAAAGAGAAAAAAAAAATCGATTTTATCACAATTTGGCTTTAACTATTTTGATTAAATTTCATTTCTAACTTTGATCAATATTAAAAACTAAATGGATAGCCTCAAGTTTTCGTCAAAATAACTTTAAGAATTCCGGTCTGATACATAAATTCTAATTGAGAAAAATTCCATTTTCTAAGAATCGGCTCTAACGATTTTGATTAAAGTTCGCACTTAGGCGTTGATTAAGATTATAAACAAAATTGACTTTTAATGTTTCCATGAAAATGACTTTTAGTGTTATTTATATCTCCGCAACTATTTGAGATACTAAATAACTTATCGCTGTATAATTTTAGTATTAATAAAGTAAAAAACTTTTATTTGAAATATATTTTTGTTAAACCAATAGTTTCTGATATATTGGAAAATATATCAATACAATTTTGTGAGCTTTAATTGTAAAGAGATACTTATGTTTAAACGTAATAATTCTCTAATGTCATATAGTAAGCAAATAAGTAATTAGTTCAAGAAGTTGAAGTTTTTCCTCTAACCTCTTAGGGTGTTTGTACAGCACAGGAGTGAATCCAGGATTTTTGTGAGAGCGGGAGGACGTGTTGCCCCCACCGGGATCGATTCGGGGCCAGGGGCTTCAAGAAATATTGACATTAAAATACTTCAAACTTTGAGAGGAAATCTTTGAGTAGTTCTTCAGTGTAACGCTAAACTTGGGAAGAATCCTCTAATGAAAGTTATAACACAAAATTTGCTATTAGTATTGACATTTATTAAAAGCAAATAATAACGTATTGAGGTATTATTAAGAGG
Source organism: Timema cristinae (assembly GCA_039000515.1). NCBI lineage: Eukaryota > Metazoa > Arthropoda > Insecta > Phasmatodea > Timematidae > Timema > Timema cristinae. The sequence continues at coordinate 39,347,013 of JBCFYV010000003.1, read as the reverse complement.
GAAATAATCTTAAACATAACAATTAACACGTTATGTGTGTGGTATTATTTAAAGATTTTGTTTAAAACACGTTATTAAAAATAAATTATTTTAAAGATCTTTATTTATTATTTAGCATTGAAATAGTAATAATACAAATGATCAAATAAATTCAAACCTAAACAATGTCAGTGCAACAAGGTGAAATGCACACATCTTAAATTTGGGTAGTTTCATTAATGACCATTTTCACCATTTTAATACTTGATATTATTGTTTTAAGTATTAATAATAATTACTTTATATTAATCATTTAATAATATTACCAAAAACAATTTTAAAAAAATGAAATATGGTTAGTGATATAGTATTACGTGACAATAAAACTAGTAGTGTCTTTAACATTGATTTAATTGGTTTATTTCTTGAAAGGGGGGCGCGCTCCCCCCACGCTCCACTCCTGGATCCATCTCTGTTACAGCAATGATTTCTCTCTCTCATTTTATACTCAATAGTCAATAATCACCTATTTTCGTGGTCAAAATTTATAAAAGAGAAAAGAAAAGAGAATTTATAAAAGAGAAGGTGACCTGGCGGTCAAGGGGTAAGGTGTCAGACTTCTGTGATGGCGGCCGGGGTTCAATCCTCGGTCCCGGCACAGATTTATCTGATTACCAAACCCTTCCTTCACCTCTGACAAGACATCTTGTGAATGTGGGGAATGCCAGGCCTCCACCGTGGTTCGGATTCCACGTTAAACTGTAGGTCCTCCATTTCATCTCACAATCACTCTACCATCACACATTAGCGTAAGTGCGTATAACCCGAACGGGTAGTAAGACGCGGTGCTAATAATAATATAAAAGAGAAATTTAATAGCAATGCGTTCACCATAAGATGTGCCTTCCCTAATAAAATGTCGAATATTTTAACCGGAAGTTGAAATTTAAATACTAAGTGTTGACCCTTAAGGACCCAATATCGAGATTTTTTATTGGTCCAGATGTACAAATGAAGACGTTAATTCTTTATAAATAAGATTATAAAATTTATAACCGTGAGTAAAGAAAGTTTGTAATTAGAACACAATTTGTTCGCGGGTTCGCTAGTGTATATTATATTACGAATTTTTAGTAAATATCTATATTTTTAAACACTAGAGCAAGAAAGTCCGTGTGGAGTCCCGTATCATTTATTTTGTAGTGACCTACATAGTACAGATACCAATTTGGAACAAAATCGTTAGGGCCGCTTCCACAATATTTCGAATTTTCTAGAATTACTCATTAGTATATTGCCCTTCAACTAATTTTAACCCAAAAACCAAATATAAGGTGGTATCTCACTTATTTGGAAGGTCAATAGTCTATACATCAATTTCAATCAAAATCGTTAAAGCCAATTTCAAAATTGGAATTCAAAAAAAGCACTCATCACCCTTAATTTGAGGGCTAGGGAGAAAATGAAAAAAAAAAATAATTCTGGAGGTATAAACTTGTAAAAATTAAATATCAAGTTTGAGCACATACATAAACAGACAGACCGACAAAGAGACTGACATAATTGTAAAATGCAGGGTTTTTTTTCCTTGTCTAAATTTTTTATTTCGATTTCTTTCACAATTACAATACTTTCTCTTATGATGAGAAAGTAAAAATGAATGGGGGCATTTGTCTCTATGGACATTTTTCCATGTGCGCACTTTTAGTGTGAGCTTTTTTTCCATTAGAAATTTTGGCGTGGGCATTTTTCCACGTGCTCTTTTTTTCCTCTCAGCATTTATGGTTGTGGTTTTTTTTCTGTGCGCAGTTTTAGTGTGCGCTTCTTTCACTTGCGCTTTTTTCCTAGAATCCTTCTATCCATATCCATCTTTCAATTCTATTCTATTGTAATCCTCACATGTGTCTGGGTTTTTCCAAGAGATCTCTTCATATTGGATTTGTCAGTGAATACCCTCATTAAGGTTCCAGATTCTTCACTCCGCATTGCATGACCACCGTATTCTACAAGAATTGATTATTCTGACAAAGTTTTGTAATGAGAGGGTATGTAACTCATCATTATAAAATACATTTGATATAATTTAATTAATATTTACTATCCCATTATAATATTAAAATACAAACTAATTCCCAATTAAAAATGTGTTTCAAATATAAATTTTAAAAAAAATGACATGTGAACACCGGAATTGAAATTGGTACCTATGGTATTGCGTGTCATTACTCTACCACTGAGCTATACAAATGCACTTGTTCATTTTTATAAAGCACGCATTAACTGAATTCATAGTAGGATGGACGTATGAAATCATCAGCTTATTTAAAATCTATTAGAAACAAATCAACTATGACACGTGATCGGCTTTTTGTGCAGTCAAATTTTACAAGTTTAATAATTGTAAAAAGATTGCATTTAGAGTCACTATTCTTTATCACAGAGTGTCTAAATGCATACCCTAAACCATTGGTCTATTTTTCTCTTTGTCTTACTATCCGTTCGTACTATACTTATTTAACTACACAGGGCTGCCCATAGCAGGCGTGGGGTTCTGGGCAAACTTCATCTGTGGAGGCCTCCAGTTGTCTGGCCCCCTTTCTCCCCCCCCCCTCCCCAAATTATATTTAAAACTATTTTTTGTTTATTGTTGGTACAGGATTTTGCACCTATTAACCAATTTTCAGCCATATAAGGAATCAAGAAATTCCCTTAAAAGTAAATACATGCTAGAAGCCGTGTTTTTACACATATAAGAGTTGATTTCTCCCCAAATATTAGTTCAATTTACTTCCCCAACAAATGTATCAGTACAAAGTTACAAAGAACAACTGTGCCAAGTTTTAATTAACTTGGTAAATACATTAAATCACTTTCGTGATATATATATATATATATATCCAGCATAGAAAGACAGACAAATGCAAATCGGTGGAGTCAAAACGGAGAACTCACTTCACTCGTTCATAAATAAAACCACATGATTATGTTCTTATTTGGTTTTACACTCTGACAATATTTGATAGATTACTTATACAGGAAGCCTACCAAACAAGCACGCATGAAAAATTTCCCACCCCAACTTGTTTTTTCCCTTCTTTCACCAAAGCAAGCGTGATACTGTGTGGCCCCACTGTTTACACACCCCTTAAGTGCAGCCCTGACTCACTAATTGAATACCGGTGGAAAAAGGTAGAATATCTGGGTAGTAGAGCCTCAATTACGTCAATGTCGAGTTAGAAGCCATTTAGGTAAAAAAATAACACTCTTATTACTATTACAGTCGTTCGGGATCCTAACCTGAACCCCCTTGTCACCATCGAACCGCACCAGATGAGCTTGACATTTATACCGCGTGCCCACCGGTATGGATCCCTGTAAAGATAAACTTATACTTTGAATATTCACCTTAATTTACTATTTTATTCCATAGCACTTAAGGGTGTATAACGCCCTTGGTAAGTTCTCCTTGCAATTTTTTTTTTTAAAGACTTCATCTGTTGTTTGAAGATTCAATAACATAAAAAACAAATCCTTCCTGTTCTTTGATCTAGATTGCGAGAAACACGAGCAAGTATACGTTATATCTCCGAATTAGCGTAATATCAGGGAACCTCCAACCCCCCGCCCCCACTCACCTTAGACCAACCTTCCCCCCTCCCCCAATGATTGGTATTAGCGGAGCTCATTTGAGTAGCTTTACTTGCTTCTTTATCTACAATGATCAACAAAAAAAAATATAATTATTTCATTCTTGCATTATATTAGGTCACACCATTCTACAATGTTACTATGTTGAAGTTGTTTGCATGACAAAAATAAATTATTAATTTTACTATTTATAATAATTTTTGAGCTATTATTTGAAATAGTAAGCTCTAAGATACTTTTGCCTCTTGTTTTTTTTAGACACTGCATCTAACCACCCTTCCAGGCTATACGCTTATGTACTAACTACGCTAATGGTGTTTAGGGATTGGGAAGATTATTTTTAGATAAATTGTACCTCCATTTACGTGGGGGAAGTGTGGAAAATAATTTTGGAAAAACCACCTTTAGTACACCCGACAGATTTGAGCTTTGATGTCCCTGTCATTGGAAGTTTAGTTTAATGCAAGGGTTGTGCGTTAGACCATGCGTCCACCGAAGCGAGTGAAACTTTGGCGTACAGCTTTATTAGCGATAACGGGAATTTAATATTCATATCCCATATTAGTGTACTGATGGTCTTTTTAACGTCTTGTCGACCTCTGTGGTCTTGGAGTAAAGTGCTCTCCTCAGGACCCGATGTTCATGGGTTCAAACCCACATGGGGTGGATGAATTTTTCTTTAGCCATATAAATCGGTGCACAACATCATTCGGAGGGGAAGTAAAGATGTTAGTCCTATGTAGATTGTGGAATGAAAATAACCCTGGGAGGTGTTTAAAAATAAATTTCACGGGAAAATTGGTATGGTCTTTCAAGCTTGATCAAAGAAAATTATCATGTGTTGATTTAATCAGTCAGTTCGGAAATGGCACGTTAAATAACTCAAATAATAAAAAAATAATTATGACCTCTTTACGTAAGGTTTTTAATGTCTTCCTACCCTCCCTTGACTGAAATTCAAGTACATTTTCTCTACAGACTCTCATCCGGATGGGTAGTAGGACGTGGTGCGAAAAAAAAAAAATTATTCTCAATCCCTTGTGATTTAAAAAAAAAAAGAAATATTCAGAAATAAAACTTTATCTATTTTCTCAGCTGTGTTTGAAAATTCTTTTAAAATATTAAAATAACTTTATAGATCTCGAATTACTCAGGAAAAATTACAAATGTTTAGACAAATTATTAACATTCCCACCTTACAAAATCTCTTTACCACCTTTAAAATACATTAAAATCCCATGGCATTCTCCATTTGATCTCAGACTCCAAAATGCTACATTTCTCCTCTGTTCATACTTTCGAGAGTTTAACATGATTACTACGACACTATCTAGTTCCAAGGGTTTTTCTCAAAATACACCCAACCAACCCACTCCGATCCCTTCCTGCCCCCCCCCCCCATTTTCTTTAGACCCGGGTTCAAAGTTGACTAATGCAATTTCATACTTCAAATCTCTCTGACTTTGAAACTTGTGTGTCTGGCTATAAGGGGTTCTCTTACAATGGTTTATTGAATCTAATTGACATAGCTTTACTGCACTTTGTATAATGTTATTCAAAGTTAGAGAGTCAAGTCAAGTCGTCCGGGTTTTAACTTCACAATACGACTTCGCATGGATTTTGAAGGTTTGAGGGGAAAAGGCTTGTGAAATATAGTCAGTTGGGAGACAATATGTGCATATTGGATACACTAATTTGGAATTTAAATAAAAAATAATTTGGATTTAAAATCTAATTTTAAATGAAAAGTTACTTGGATTTTAAATTAAATTTTTTTTTTAATAATTAATTCCCAGAAAATTGTATGTTACTATAGCAAATATTATTTTTATCTGAAACATTAGTTCAATATTAATTTGTCTTGCAATACCACACACACACAAAAACACACACATATATATATATATATATATATATACCCGTATATAAGTGATTTGAGATTTTATTGGTGGGCACGTAGTCAAAATGTCATGCTTATTTAGTTTAGTTTGCTGGTGACGGGAAGGTCAGGTTTGGAATTTTTCTGGATGGTGGTTTCCCTAAATGGTTTTCCACTCTCTCTCCATACAATTCGAATGCTTTCACTTAAAATCATACCTTCTTCGCTTCCTACTCTATTATTACAATTAACTATTCTATAATTTTGTATATATAATAAATACCTATAATGTGTGTGTGAGAGAGAGAGAGAAAAGCACGCGCGTGCGCACCTGCGTTCGCGTATAACTTAAACGGGTGGTAAGTATGTGTGATTAAACAATATTACTTAAAAGTACTATATTTTATTATATAGTTATAATACCCAGTTATTTTTTTTCTTTTGGCCATCGCGTATGTACGCTTATGTACTAATTACGCTAATGGTTTAAGGGATTTGGAGGGTTATATCTAGATGAAGTTTACCCGCATTTGCGTGGAGGGAGATTGGAAATATTTTTGAAAAAAACCACCCTCATCACACCCAACCGAGATTTTAATCTCGATCTTCTTGTCATCAGCTGTATAGCCTACTACGAAAATAACACCTTAACCCATGCGTCCACTGAAGAGGTTCAGTGTTATTGATATACAATTTCGACAAAACAATGAAATTGTATTTAACCATAAATGGCTGACAAAAAATAAATTAATTACCTCTTATAATCAACCTAAATCTAAAAAAAGATTAAACAAATAGTTATTAAAGCTTTGAAAACATATTTTTTTAAATGTAATGTTCCCCCTTAAAATTAAAAACAAAAGTATAAATTAAAAGTAATAACGCTATGAGAAAAAAAAATCTTATTTTTAAAAATATTTATATTAGCGCTTATTTATATTCTTTCCACGAACTGAAAGTTTAATAAACCCGTTTAAAAATGTTTAGCTGGGTGGAGGATACCAACAAAAATCCAAAGTCAACCCCCCCCCCCACAAACCTGAACAAATGCAAGAGAAATTCGACAAAACAAAAGGCTCGTTTGGGCAGAATGCTCTACTACTTACAATGCATACAAATGAACCACCATTCGCTCCTCCTCCCCTTCATTCTCCTTATCCCTACCATTCCCTAGTAACCCTCACTCAAACCCCCGATGTCCGGAACAGAGAGACCCACTGACCGGAAACCAAACGATCTCCACTCGTGTATTCCTCATCCAGAAACACAAACATGACGATGGGAAGGGAAGTGATCGAGAAGCACCGAATAAAGAAAAAAAGAATTATTCAACGGCTCTAAAAAAAAATCTGTTGGTTTCTGAGTGTGTTCAGTGACCCGTTGATTCCATGTAGCTTACAACTCATAAACAGACCGAAAAATGTTTTGAATTAAAATAGAAATTTACGAACGGTAAACATAAGGCTGGGTCACCCGTTCGTATCTTATAGTATTGGCTTGGTATGTATTTAATGTTGGCACACTTGTTTCAAATCACATCGTATTGCTCAATACTATTTTTGTTGATACACAATTGTCCAAATCACATTGTATTGTCTCGATACGATTTTTTTTTTTGCGTACACTTGTCCAAATCACATCGTATTGGCTCGGTACGTATTTTTAATGTTGGTGAAACACTTTTTGTAACGCATCGTATTGTCTCAATACGTATTTTTAATATCCACGCACACTTGTCCAAATCACATCGTATTGGCTCTGTCATATTTTTAATGTTGGCGCATACCTATTCGTAACGCATCGTATTGGCTTGGTACATGTTTTTAATGTTGGCGTAATGCATCGATTGGCTGTACATATTAATGTGGCGTAATGCATCGTATGGCTCGGTACGTATTTTTAATTTGGCGCACACCTATTCGTAACGCATCGTATTGGCTTGGTACATGTTTTAATGTTGGCGTAATGCATCGTATTGGCTTGGTACATATTTTAATGTTGGCGTAATGCATCGTATTGGCTCGGTACGTATTTTTAATTTTGGCGCACACCTATTCGTAACGCATCGTATTGGCTTGGTACATGTTTTAATGTTGGCGTAATGCATCGTATTGGCTCGGTACATATTTCAATGTTGGCTCACACTTTTCCAAATCGCATCAAATCAGCCAGGTTCTACATTTTTTTTAAAATAAAAATAGGGATGAACTCAAATCGGGAATATTTTCTAGAGCGTTATGGAATGATACGGACCGATGTCATTGTGTGCTTTCCTTTAGTAGCCTATGTAGCCTATATTTTGTATGACCTAGGCCACAGAGAAGGGTTGTCTGTGACCTAGGCCTATATTTGGGTCTGTTACACTCTTTTGGACATAAGGGCCACAGTATAAAATTAAATAATAAGAGAAATACAATTGAAAAAAATGCTATATTGTTACCTACACAAGTAAAAATAACACAGTAACTCAATAACTTAGTAACGCCTTTTTATTATAAAACGAGTATTAAGATAATAAAATCAACAAGACTCACCTTTTATTTTCTTAAAGAAATTTTTGCAGTTTTACTCAAACATTATTTATAAAAAATATACTATTTTTAAACTATTTAAAATATGATGCATTTATATGTGGTAGGATATATAACTACCAAGTAGTGTATTTCTATAATTAATAAAAGAAGAATCGTGCTACTTTGGTTTTTGGTCCAGCATAAGGCCCACGGGACTTATGGACTCGTGAGATGGACCGAAATTTTGACATGCTGGCTGTAGATTATATTGTTGTATGACTCCAGTAACTTGGGCCTACATAAAAAGTTCGTTTTAGTCAAAGATTTATTCGTTTTTCCGATATCCCAATAGTTCCCTAAAATATGTTATGATAAATTAAAATCAGGTGACCATTACCTACATTGACCGTACTTAAATCGACTTCCTTAGTAATGTGGTGTAAAACCCACCATTCTTTATTTTTAAAATATCGGTAGCTCTTTTTTGTTTGAAGAGTTAATATTAAAAGTGTTATAAAATCAAAGTCCAACAAAATTGCTTCACCGATCTTGCATTTTGATTCGAGATTACCGTATCGAGAAATTAACTATTCATAACATTAGGCTTTCCACTTAATTTACTTGCTGTTGTTTCTCTTGTAGAATTAAGTTGATTTTTAAGTCGTGTGGAGGTTTAATTATTTAAGAAAGAATGCATTAAATACCCCCGATTTAATATATATTACTCATATGTTGACCATACTACTCACACATTTACACTAATGCGCTAGAGATTAAGAAGGTAGGAATTTGGAGGTAATGTACCCACACTTGCGTGGAAGGACGGTAATATAATGGAATTCGAATCTTGACCTTCTCTGTCACTGGAAAACCAAACCAGAGGATATTGATAGCTTTTTTTTTATTAGTGTACCCCCCCTTGATAAATACATAATTTTTTATAAACTAAAAATTATATAACAAGACCCATGCTATGATTAAACATTGATGGAGATGAAGAGTTAACAGACGATCCTAATACTGAACATTGTTGGAATATTAAATTATATTTGGATAGCAACAGAAAAGGCTGTTTCAATGCATTGAAAAAACTGACTTTGAACATTTTGGAATGGCTTTACAGATAAGCACTGTGCACAAATATTTATTCTGTCATAATAGGGACACACTGTGGTTATTAACAAGAAACTTTGCTGTTTTGTCTCCCATCGTCAACACGAAAATTTTTGAGTAATCATTCAAATACGAATTTACTAAACACATTTCTGGATATCTTGATCTTTTCTTTTCCCCCTTAACTGCCATACCTCGCGCGAGCCGGGAGTTGAGTTGTACCTGCTATAATGAACACTCTTTATAGTGTTCCTTCTATTATTAATTATTAAATCTTGATTTCAATATTAGTTTTCATGATGATGAAAACATGTTTACAAAATACGATGTTGGAAACTTTGAACTTTTTTGTTTCCCCTTCAAATTCGGGGGGAGAGGGGAAGAGAAGACGATGTGTAAACAACACACAACATTCGTTGATCTCCACCAGTGGACATTAAAAGGGCATGTGAAACGTACAAACAAATGAAGGATCGAAGCGTGCTTGAGAAGTTTTCTTTGTAAAGACTACAGGTACACTAGAGAGCACCTATCAATAGCCTTCTCGCAAACAAACATAAAAGCTTCCACCCCCCACCCATCAACCCACCCCCTTACTCTTCTCTTCTCCTTCTTCTTTTTCTTCTTCTTCTTCTTCTCAACCCACTCTCATACGCTCTAACATTTCCCCTCCCCCCTTTAATCTTCGATCAATGTAAGATCAGTTTTCTTTTAATGTATTTACTCTTCTGTGTTCATATTTACTTTCAATTTTTATAAATTTTCGGTAAATTACTCATTGCTCGAATTTAAAGTGGAATGGAAGAAATGGATGTATAAGGTAGACGCTTAGAAGTTTTTACATTTTATTTTTGAAAAAAATAAACTTTTTTCTCTCTAAAAATAATCAAAATCTTGCTTCAGTATATATGTACATAGAGTAATCTCAAACCCGTTTTGGTTGTCGAATGGAATAAGGTGTAAATCTCGCCGATGATGCATTCGAAACGTGGTTGGGCGGATTTAGGGCGGATTTTACTAAATGGTTTTCCGCTTTTCGTTCACACCAATGCGGGTACACATCTTCTAAATTCATACTTCTTGCATCCTTAATACATTAACGTAATTAGTATGCATGCATATTACCCGAATAGATAGTAAGTCGCGGTGCCAAAAATAAAATTAATGTCAACTGTTCCTGCATATTTAACATGAGCATTGCACCATTTGATAAGAAACGTTTTAAATGAAGCGAAAACGTCCTGGTTAATTTACGTAATGAATATTGTACCCTGTTTGGTGGCCACATGGTCTAAGGCATTAATCTCTCAGTAGACTCAACTGCTGATGACTGAAAGATCAAGTTTCGAATCTCAATCGGATTTATCCAAAATTGTTTTCCCCTCTCCCTCCACTCAAGTGTGGGAACCTTTTCTACAAATGTAACCTTTCTTATCGATAAAGTTCTATTAGCGAAATTAGTACACAAGCGTATTCCGAATGGCTTGTAAGAGGCGGTGCTTAAAAAGAATTAACTAATGACCAAACTGTTTATGATACACACATAAACCCAGAGCCTAGATTATTATTAATTAGATAATAAGATGCACTCATATACTTATTTATCATGTTATTAAATTAGTATATATATATATATCTTCGTTTAAGCCTCTCAGAATTAAATAATATCATTCTAGAAGTTAGATCGCTCTAAGATCTCAGCACTGAAACGAACAGTGTGCAAATTAAATATCTTTGAGTATAATCAAAATAATACAACTTTACCCACATCGGTGGGCACGAGGAAAAATGTCAGGTTCGTTTAGTTATGTTTGCTGGTGTTAGGAATGTCGTGATTCGGATGGATGTATTAAGGATAGTTTATCCTCCTCACAAATACATGTACATTTCTTTTCAATTCTACCTTATTAATCCCTTTTCCATAAGCAAATTTTAATTGCGTCCATCCCAAACGGATAGTAAGACGTTTGGAGATACAAAAATAAACATGGTTTTGAACAAAACGCTTTGGTGTCAAAGTTCAGCAAAATAAAGGCTTATATCCTGAGCGGGGACTAGACGTGGCTTGGGGGGGGGGGGGGGGGGGGAAGTTGAGTAAATATTAACCAATTCATTTTAGCAAAAAATGAACACTTGGACATGGGAATTGAACCCAGGTCCTTTGACTTTGCGTGGATAGTACTCTATCCCTGAGCTATCCTGATTCTTCCAGTATCCAGAGCCATCTTTCACTGGATACGGGATGAACAAGTATATCTCAATGGTAGAGCATTGCCGCATAAAGTCGAAGATCTTGGGTTCGATTGCCGTGTCCAAGCTGTCATCTTTTCACTTGATTGAATTTGATTCCACTAACAGGACTGATCCTATGGATAACCATCACGTATCGGTTTGTGAATGCACATGAATTAAAAAAAAAAGCTAGCTTAACAATTTACAACAAGGAGATTATAGGTCAATAGTCGACTAAATAAAGAAACGGGGGGAGAAACGTAATCGAATATTCATGAAAATAAATTGTTAAACACAACCTTTGGCCATATTTACTTATATTTTTATTGAAAATAGATTATAATGTTGATTTTTACCTGGTAGACTCACTTTCAAACACTATCGAATGCACCGATAAGGTTTTACCACCTCTTTTAGTTTGCTGGTTCTCGTTTTCGGATTTATTCTGGTGCACTTTGTTAGAAATTACTTTCTTAAACTTTTGTTTAAGATTATAGTGGGTCGTGCACTGACAAAAAAGCTTGCATATATAATATAGATTAGTTAAACCGTTCCTAAAACGATTTAATCTACTCGCGTGGACACACTTTACTCCTTCCTCCTCAAAAGTTACTTCTAAAACTCATCCACATACTCGGTCTCTCTTAAACACCCCTTCATTATACATTCCGCCTCACACGTCCACCAATAGAGTGTGTGTCCGTGGTCTCTTCAATATGCGTGTTTACCAAACTGTGCAAATAGCCTCCCCCCATCCCCCTCGCTTTAGATCCCAACCCCCCTCTCCCATTGGAGCAAACTGCTCGTTTGCGCGAAGTTCCGAGGCGAGTAGACCCCATTGAACGGAATGTTCCGATATAAAGTTTTTATATTTGAAAGTAATTTCTATGGAAATGAAGTCGAAACCATACTTGATATATGACCATGATTTAAAGTGATTCGTTTTTAATTTTCGGATCTCCACGTTTTACTTCTCCAGCCAGGATATCCGCATATTTATACTTATAAGGTAGGGCTGACGAAGGAAGAAATTCAAAGGGTGTGTACCCGCCATTACATTTCTTTTAAACTTAGTACATCCGTTTGGACTCCACAAAAGGGGTAGCATGAAAGCCAGGTTTGCAAACCTACTGAATTACTAGTTACGAGGGGTACAGGTTCAAATCTCAGCCTGGTGTATTGGGGGAGACTTTCTTTCCTTATATGATTAGTCAATGTGTTTCTCTCATTATTTCCCGCGATATTGCGGATGCATTTCCTCTCAGCTATTCTACTCATCCCCTCTTAGAATAAGACATTAACTTTGCTTTTGAACATACTCGTAATCAATTTATTATCTGAATTTAATTCGTTTATTAAATCATTCAAATATTTGAAAATATGTTTTTTAGCTTGATTGTATGAAGTCATTTAAAACACAGTTTTTAATATACATTAATATGACTTACAAACTAACCAAACTTAAGATAATAGGCTTAATACTAATACACCCACCAGGAAGGCATTCTATCCCTATCTTGAGCTAGTTCTATACAATCCACCTCATTACACCCTCTCTTTCAGGCCATCCTAATGTTATTCTCCCATCTTTGTTTAGGTCTTCCCAATGGTCTCTTCCCATTGGATTTGCTAGTCAATGCCCTAAACATGGTTCTAGATTCTCCTATTTGTGTTTCATGTCCTGCCCAAAGTAATCTACGAGACTTTATTACCCTAACAATGTATTATGATGAATACAGAGTATGTAACTCATCATTATATAATATCATCCATTCCCCAGTATCGTCATCCTTCTTTGAACAAATATATTCCTAAACATATAGTTTTCGAATATCCTAGATTTTTTTTTCGCCATGTAAGGTAAGAGACTATGTCTTACAACCATAGAGAAAAACCGGTAAAAGTGTTTTGTATATTGTATGTTGCCAGAATAGTAGGTCAATACAAACAAAACCCACATCGGTGGGCGTGCGGAATTAATATCAAGCTCATCTAGTTTGGTTTTATGGTGATGGGAAGGTCAAGACTAAAGAAACGTCCGGCTATGTTGAGGATGATAGTAGGTTTTCTACTTTTCTTGCTCAAAAATGCTAGTTAATTTTCTATATATTTCCTTTAAATTATATCTTATTATACCTTTCTACTTCATTATTGTCGTTCAAATATGCATATTGCTGAAGATTAGTATAACACGAAAGTTTAAAAAAAACTCAATTCAACAGTAAGTGATCCATCACTATTATTATTATTATTATTATTATATTATTATTATTATTAGCCCCGCGTCTTACTGCCCGTTCAGGTTACATGCACATACGCTAATGTGAAATGGTGGGGTGATTGTGATATGGAATGGAGGACCTACAGCTTAACGTGGGATCTGAACCACGGTGGAGAACTGGTATTCCACACATTCACAAGTTGTTATTAATACACGTCTTGTCAGTGGTGAAGGAAGGGTTTGACTATCAGATAAATCTATGCTGGGACCTAGAATTGAACCTCGGATCCCTAGCATAGAAGTCTGATATCTTACCCCTAGACCACCAGGTCACCTCCATCAGTATTGATCTCTCACTGGGATACAAACCTATGAGCTTTAATTTGGTGGCCTAAACGCTATCCTAACTGAGCCTTGGAGTCTGAAATGAAAGCTATATGTCATCCTCAGTATAAGAGGTGGTACCTAACAACTAGGAAATTTTACCAGATATCCATTCGCCAGACAACACGATCTGTATAACTATTTACTGATTTCACTGGCGCAAACAAATGGGGAGGGGGGGTTCAGGGTTGAACCCCCTCCCCCCCTCCTCCAGACCTTCCTATTCACCTACCTCTTTCTCGTCCCTAAAGCTGTTGAAATCATACATGAGAAACTCTACAAATGAAGAAAAACTGGGCTTCATGTACATACATCCAGAGATGTCAGTTACGGACCCATGTGAAAAAATGCCAGATCTGGCCAGATCTGAGAATGCCAGATTTGCCCCAGTTCTGGGCATATATATCTCAGATATGGGTATATGTGGCAAAGATCTGGGTATATTTGGCCCAAATATGGACCAGTTCTGGCCAGATTTGATTTTTCCACATGGGGAGGGTGAAATTATCAATTAACTTTCTATGAAGCCAAGGAAAATTAACATAGGACTAAAGTGAATTATTACAAAAGTGATTTTGTGAGATAAAAGTTAGTGCAAGTTGCTTATTTGAATTTTCAGAGCTCAGCTCATAAAATAATTTTATAAATCGAATTTACAAAATACAATTTATTGAAACTTGAATGTTTGTATATTCTAGCAGAATGCATGAATAGAAATTTGTTCATAAAAACTTAATAGTCATAATAATGAGAGAATTATGAAAATATCTATACACTAGATTTTAAACTATTTTGGATATTATTGTATTTCTTATGATGTATTTGCATTTTGCAGTGATTGAATTTTCAAATTTTCCCGCGGGAAAAACCAATGGTCAGTGAAACTACCTCCCCCCCCCACCCCCCAATAAATAAATCCTGCCTGTGCCAGTGGTTAATTTGTTGTTACTTTTGGCAGTCAGAACTTTCACATAAACAAATAACTTGTTTTAATTGAAAACAATAGTATTAATGTTTCTTTTTTGTCAAAGTGACGTATAAAGTTTCACGTTTTCAAACGAATTTTTTTTAAATGTCACCTGCTCTCATGAAATCAAGATGGCAAATCAAATGAAAAACAGACGATTGATTTCATCAAACAAACCGTCAAGGCGGTTGTGTTCTTATGCTTTTTACTAAATAATAAGTTTTATTTTGAAACTAATGTTTTATGTGACTGTCTATTAAGTTGTAAAAACATTTTATTTTTATTTTTGGTGGACAGTTATAACAAGATACACGTGTGAATAAAATACTTTTTATTTAATTATATCATCTACTATATATCATATTATCACAACCGCAGAATAGATAAATGTTACGGAACTCCGCACGGACTTTCTCGCTCTATTGTTTAAAAATGGAGACATCTACTCAAAACTCGTAATGTATGTGAAACAAAATAATATACACTAGCAAACCCAAGCATAAATTGCACTATACTTACCTAAAACATTTTTTGAGTCCGGGTTTTAAATTTTATTATTTTATTTTAAAAGAACGTCCTCATTTGTATATTTTGACTAATAAAAATGATTGAATTTGGGTTCACAAGGGTCAACGCTTCTTATTAAGATTTCGACTTCCTGTTAGAATTTTAATATCTTATTTGGTGTTGCACATCTTCAGGTGATCGCATTGCTATTCAATTCTTCATTTATAAATTTTGATCAACAAAATTGTAAATATCGACTATTGAGTCTAAAATTAAGGAAATAATCATCGTTTATACAAACATTTCTCCTAAGAAGTTAAAGAAGTTAGTACTAAGACCTTTTACTAGCTGTAAGATACCATGGATGCCCAATAGCTGTCCGCTTGGATGGTGCCTAGCTTCCAATCTCTTTGGAATGTCTAAGACAGTGGACGCAAACCTGCGGTTCGCTTGCTGATACACACGCGCATAGGTTTTTTTTTGTCTCACACAATTTAAAAAAGGTTGATTCAAGCTGGCACCATAAAAGACTTAAAATATCCACCCACAAAGAAAATAGTGCCGAATAAATGTGTCAAAGAACAAGAACTCACGAATTACTCAATATTCTACTGTTTCTATTTTTTTAAATTTGAATTATTTTAAATTAAAATGTCACACATTTTGATAATATTTTACATCTCACACTTTAGTTCGGGGAAAATAAAGTTCAAAAGTATTTGTCAGATTTTTTTTCTCTCAGCCCATTTCAGTCATTTGTTAGTCTAATTTTCATAAGAAGGACTTTTCATAAAATACAACCACACTTTCTTGCGGTAAACAATAAGAATATTTTACAATAATATTATTGCTATTTTATAGTTATTGATAATATTTATCAATGGTGACAAATGCAGATCACATGACTTGACAAATGAATACATTAAAGTAGATCTGGTGGCTTTTTTTAAGCTGTATATGAAAACTATACCTTACCTGCTTGGCCCATGTAGGCAGTGTAGTTTACAACACCTGATATACTGCTTAGTATGATAAGATGAGTTTGATGAGATAGGTTTGTGGTGGATGGTTGGTTCTAAAGGAGAAGAGGGCTGTGAGTGGAATAGGATATAGAGCCAAACAAACAGGTGCTGGAAGAGAAGACGCGAAGTATCTAAGTCAGGCGTGTGGAGATGAGATAGGGAGGTGATATTTACACAGGATGATGAAGTGTTGACATGGATCGTGTGTATCGAGCTTGTACCGTCTGCAGACAGTACATGAGCAGCTCATTTGACCTTTTGGCGATCATTGCAAACGGTAAACTCGATTCTAATGAAATGTAGACCCTTCCCGATGACTTAAGGGAGTGAAGAAGCCGATCGAAGATCTTGAAGACCCTTGTTTGACACTAAGAAAAAGATAGTCGTATGAACTGCACATATAGATGAAACGTACAGGTTAAAAAGAGGGAAAGTCACATTACACACATTTATCAGAACGTAAACCTTTATTTTCGAATACATTGAAAAATGACAACTGAACAAGGGAATAAAACCCGGAACTTTTGGCTTGGCGTGCCAATGCTCTACCATTGATATATCCAGGGTTCGTCACGTGCTCAGGGTCATTCTTCACTCATTTTAAGGCAGAGTCTGTGATGGACGTGTAGATATAATCAGCTACATTGATAACAATACAACCACCGGCGACTCGGTTGTGGCTTTATGCTCAAAATTTTACGAATACATCGTGCATTCCAAGCAAATAAAGATGGATGAAAGCAACACTATACAATTAAGTATATATGAAAGGAAAATCTTGAGGTATAAATTATTATAATTATGGAGATCAGACGTAATGGAGACATATTCAAATACATTGAAAAATAACATCTTGGATATCCTGGTTAGAGCAAATGACACTGATGATTTGATTCTGTTAGTTCACCATCAAAAACACCTCAAACTCTAAAATTTTGTTTGTTTAAGGAGTATTTTCAATTAACAGCACAAGGATGATCACTGTATCATATATCACAGATGATTGGTAAAGGTCTTGCCTGGTATCACTCTTTTAAGAGGTTTGATTTCACAGGGGCATTTGCAAAAAAAGGAAAAGTTAAACTCTTTAAAATCATTGAAATCCATGAATCCCAAGAAATTGTCAGTCAAATAGGTGAGTAATTAACTTTAAACAAAGAAAAGATAGCTAAGCTGGAGAAATTTGTCCGTGCGAAGTACGGTCACCCTATATCTCATTTAAGGTGGGACTGTAGGTAAATGACAGCTGGAAGAATATTTTTATTGCTAACTTTCACTGGTATCATTGGTTGATTACATTTTTAATTAATCTTAATATAGTATGACTAAGCAAACAATAACTATTCCTAAATGGGTTGACATTAGTGATTTATAGCCCATGTTTCAATAAATTAACTCTAGCTAACTATCTATCACTCCTACACACTCCCGGTAAATGGGCTAGAGATACTCTTCTGCAAGGTAAGTAATATTCAGTCTATTTATGAAGAAAACAACGCCAGTCTAAGGCATTCTAAAGAGTTAAAGGGATTAATCCAACAATACTGCTTGAATATACATCGACTGCTGTTTCCAGTTTTAGGAAGTTGCGTTGTGCTTTTCACATTCTTCCTTGATGAGTTCCGGTAGAATGAAACCTAGGTCGGGGGATTGGGAAGTGATGATCGATTTTCCTAAAGAGGCAGTCATTACCTTTTTGTCCAGTGGCAGCAATGTAAAGTGTGAACCGTGTTCTCCCTTTCATTGTAAAAGCCATATAGTGTTTGTTTCCTTTCAAATTTTTTATATCTACCTTTCCTTTACCTTCTTCCAAATATTTAATTCAGTGTGATGATAATGGTTGTGGAAACGAGAGTAGTGTAGAAACCCTGATGGTTAGTTTGATCTTAATTAACATGTCTGGTTCTTGGAAAATGGCTGGTTCTCCATAACATGGTGCGATGGTCCAACACTCCCAGAAAATCTTGAAACTATCACAGAAGAGTACAGTGAAAAATAAGATGAAGAAAGTGATTTTGTCAGAGATGATAGCAATTCCAATAAAAGTTAAGAGGACATCCAATGTTTTAATTTGTTAACCTTCTCATATTAAATAGTTTGTATTTTGTGATTTATACATTTTTGCTGCAGATTTTTAAAACACATCATTAAAAATCAACTTAATAGATTGATGTTTTAATAGTTAACCATACTTATCTTGATTGAAATTTCATAAAAAATCATTTGAACATATTCACCTGGATTTTTACACTTGAGTATGTTCAAATGATCTGTGCATCAGCTCGAGAAATATTTGAGGTGTATTCTTTTGAAATAAAAGCCCTCTATGATAATCTGTAAAATCATACAATCCTGAGAACGTGGACTTATAACGAGATATTAGTCATAATTATCTTGATTAGAAAATGTAAATCTTTCGTTAT
The DNA here is from genome assembly GCA_039000515.1 of Timema cristinae. Classification (NCBI taxonomy): domain Eukaryota; kingdom Metazoa; phylum Arthropoda; class Insecta; order Phasmatodea; family Timematidae; genus Timema; species Timema cristinae. The sequence continues at coordinate 39,328,125 of JBCFYV010000003.1, read as the reverse complement.
TGAGTATTCTTTCGGGAGTTGTATAGTAATTGAGTAACTCATGATTAAACGTCACACATAAACAATGTGAACATTGATTTTAAACGTTCAAATGAAGTTATCTCAAAAACTAATGGAATTATCAAAAATTGTGAATTCACAAAAAGTCTTTGTCATTAAATTAGGAAATATTTCATAAAAGATTACGTCATCGCGCAGCTCCCCAGCATTGGAAATTTATGTCATGTACTACAAAGCTTATATATTACTAAGCTTTTGCGCTCGATTAGTTAAATAAATCTTGCCTGTCTCTGTGACTATATGTACTTATTAAACTAATGTGGTAGGGATGGAGATGGCTAATTTAAAAGAAGTGTATCCACATTTGCGTGTTGGGGTGTGGAAGAACCATTCAGGAAAAAACACCCTCATTATACTCGACCTGGATTCAAACCCCAATCTTCCTGTCGTCGGAAGTCTAATCTGTTGTGAGAATGATGCCTTAGACCGTGTGACTACCGAAGCAGGCACATCAATATTCCCAGTTGGACAAGATTGATAATTATTCCACTTATACAAATATTTTAGTAAAAATGCCTAGTGTCAAATTGTTTTACCTTTTTCCTTCATAATAAGCTTCTTCAAATGCAATGTTTAGTTTGATAATTTTCCAAATTTGCAAGTGCCTAACACAGTTTTATAACAGCATTTGACTTGATTTATTCACGTCAACTTCTAAACTACGTCAGGATATTGACCAATAATTTTGAGAAAATCGCCTACTAGGCTAACACCTTATATAGTCAACGACTTTTCAAAGTGTAAACCCATCGTCTGTGTCAGGGTTCGTCATCCACTTGTCTGGGGAACAAACATCTCCTGCGAGGTTTTTATAAACCATCATGGCAGTGTCCTCCGTGCGTATTTAAGCACTTTACATGCGCTATGGGCAATTTAGGAACCGATTATCCCGTGCCCGCCATCGTTTCCTGTCATCAGTGCACAACAGGTAAAAAACGCCTTGTCTAGCTTCCCTCAGAAGGAGTTGCTTCCTCCTTTCGTGAGTGCTGGATTCTCACATGGGGGCGTTAACCCCTCGGAGGAGGTTAGGCACCTAGTCTCAGGAATCACTCTGAAAAGATATTTCAGCCTGAGTTGCCTAGTAGGGCCTTGTGGAGGTGGTCTGACCAGTTTTCAGGGAAGGTACTAGCCATCAACCTCTTAATATGTGGCAAACAGGGGGACTTCCCCTCATTAATTCCCATACACACGACGTGGACAGAAATATAGCATTCCTTCTGGACGTTGCCCGGGATGCACCACGTGGAGGACCTCTACCAATATTGCCGGACGAGGGACAACCCACGGGCAGGTATGGGAAGCCTCTTTTCCTGTCCGGGTCAGAGTAGTTACCATGAGGGCAAACACATCAAACTCAATGATTTTTCAAACCCAAACCAGTGCCCCATCAGCTAAAGATATACAATATTAAGTAAACCGTAATTAACTTAATAGCTCTCTATCCTTAATAACTTGAAAGCCTCTAGAATGTAAGATCGCCATTCAAACATATCTCGAGAAATTTCCATTCAAGCACAAGCCTGACACTCAGCCTCCTATAAATCAATTTTAAAATTATCCTTCCAGTAAAGTGTCTGTCGGCCGAGGTGTCTTGTATCTTTAGGTTTCCTTACTTTACTAAAATGGTATGTACTACATATGTAATTGCACATACGCACAACATGACCACCTCACCTCATCCTGCGTGCCTTAATTTTCCTTCATATGTTTGGGGATGTATACAAACCATACAATTCTTCTGTAACATTACGTGGTATAATGTTACAACTGGACCCCGCCCCATACAGACGTGATTAGAGATTTGTAACATTACGTGGTGTAATGTTACAATTGGACAACAAGCATACTACCCGCTCCAATAAATTCAACTCAATTAGGATCCCTACAATAGTATTTTTCTCTGTTGTAGTTTTTGTAGGCTAAGAAGACATAATAGAAACAATGCTGGACAATATATTTATTACTCAATCCAATGCTAAGTATTAATTTGTTCGTGTACTTACAATACTAATCTGCTCACAATAGAATCCTGCAAGGCTGGCCGGCACCTGGACTCCTAGATTGGCGAGTGGGTCAAGGGAGATCCAGTGGGTCAACAAGGCGACTCGGCACTCCGACTGTACTAGCGTGAAATGAACCGAGAACTATCAACATCAACTAGAAGACAATTATGTATCCGACCCCTGACGGAGACTAGAGGAACCTCCTTCAAAACATCGGGTGATTGGAAATATTCACGGATATTCCGATGGAGCAAGCGGAATCAACAATGGTGTACGTGACTGTTTGAAGGCATCGTTGACGTCATCATATGCGTGTCTGGTGTACTCCCCCCTTCTTTCCGGAACAACGAAATCCCTATATAATGGCTGTGCAAGCTTGCCATAATCGACTATCCTACGATCAACGATCGACGACAGACCATTGTCATGGATCTGGACAATGGCTGGAAAAGACTTGTAAAAATGTATCATAATCGTCGCTTAGACGGGTGGAGTTATGAACTCTAACTTATTTATAAACTTTAAACTTTTTGCATATAATATTCAGTTTCAAAAACTAACGTATTTATATTTTGATCGTCAAACAATGTCTAAATATTCTATCTTAGATAGGTCGCCGCTCGGGCGCTGTAGCTTTTGTTTATATTTTTATTCTCGTAAATATCCTCAGTTATGTGCTGATTAGAAGTTTGACTTGTTAATATTATATTGTTTGGAATCGTAGAGTAATTTTTTTATCGAAGTAACTTTTCATATTTAAAATTATGGTTTGAATTAACGTAACGTGATGTAACTTTTTATTGGAATTGATATTAGGATAACTTTAATCTTTTGTAACGTAAGTTCTGTTTGAACAGCTAAAGTTTTGTTAATTGATGGAACTGTTAGTTCCATATTCTAAGTCAGATCTGATAGTCCGTGGGAGTTTGGCTTATGTCTGGTAGTCAAACCCTCACGTTGTGTAGACTCTGTTGTATAGTCGTCATATTTAAATCTTTATATTTATGATATCGTTTTCTGTGAATTACGAAACCTTTGGAACCTTATCAAGGTGCCCATTAGGCCCTTATAATTTTGTATCGCATTTAACAATATTCGCTTTGTTATTGTCTCTTATAGACTGGACTATCAATATTATGATGGATTTCATGTTTCCTTTTGTTATTAAAATCTTGCGCAACTTTAATGATATAAAGTTGTTGACTTCGAGCATAATTTCCAACTGTACTCATAATGATATAATGAGACCAATTTTTGTCATCTGCGCTATTGTCATTTAATTGAATAAACTGCTCATTTTGTTGAATCTATATATATTTTTTATAATTTCCATATTTTGTATGTTAAGTTCATCCTCTCCCTATTATCCCTTTTATCGGCCGGGGGGTACAGGATACAGAGAGGGTGTACACTTCAAATGTAACTTTATCAATTATTCCGTTAGTTCATACCTCTTTGGCACAAATATGGTTCTCAATACTTCGTTTTTGAAAATTCTCATTTTTTTTAACTTGATACAAATTTAAAGACCACACATGCGTAAATACTAATTAAAAGGATTATAATAATGTGTATTCTCATTTTAATATTTCGAGACAGAAGATAGGATGACAATAACTTAAAGACTGAATAATAGCAAGCATGGCCTGCATGAATTGAGTTTATGACCTTCATTTCTATATATTAGCATATCTTCAAAGCAGCCTATTTGAAAGAGTCGACTTATTCAAAACATGTATTTTTGGTCTTTATGAATCAATTCCTCTGGAAAATAAAGCTTCGACATACACCCATGAACTTGAGTGAACTGCATTTATAGATTTCTACCTGTTTAAGTGTCCTTAGAATGTATGTATTTTGATTGTGCCATAAAATCTATTTTTATTTTTAAATATTATACTTTTAAACCTATATCTCGTTTGGAAGGGAAAATTTAACCCTCCTATTTTTAGGCAAACTGCCATAAACACAGTGTGTCATGCCAAAAGTTGGTGAACTCTTTATTTTTCTTTGAAGCAGCAGGTGCTCATGTTGTACTTGTAGTTCGCTCAAGTTTGATTCATCCTTCACCAGCTTTCCTCTTTGTGTACCCAATGATCTGCTTTATTTATAGCCGAAAGTTTCTTTGATCTTCCTGCTCACTCTAGCGCCACGTGATTTCTTAAATCTAGAAAAGTGGTTGTTTTGGTTTAGCTACTTTTATTGAATTTCTTAAAGGATTTAAAAAAATATGTTTATTCTTTTTAATTTACTACTCATAGTTTACTCACTTGTTCATAATGGTTTCCTTAATGGTTAATATTTATGAAAGTTCAGTGTACTTAATAAATACTAGTCTATATCTGTAGAATGTTAAAAAACTAGCTTAACTTAAAAGACCACGACAAATTTAATAAAAAAATTCTAGTCCACATATGGGGACACGTGGTCTCATGTCATGCTCATCTATACTGATTAACCTGTGATGGGACGGTAAGGGATCGAACTCTAGTTGGTGTTTTTTTAATAATCTTCCTTCACGCAAATGTGGTTGCATATACTCTGGATTTTAATTTACTCATCTCGACTCCATCGGAATAGCTAAATGCAAATGGCTTGAACAGGTTGTAAGATGCTGCTCAAAAAACATACTAACCCAAGGGCCGAATAATTAATTATATATTTGAGAGCTAGGAAGAATCCTCATTAAATAATATATTACTGGGTTCCCTTCTGTAGTCAAACCCAGGTTATCTAGGGCTTATAGGTGACCTGGTGGTCTAGGGGTAAGGTTTCGGACTTTTGTGTTGCGTGTCCGGGGCTCAATCCTCGGTCCCAGCACATATTTATCTGATTGACAAACCCTTCCTTCACCTCTGACAAGACATGTGTATTAATCACAACTTGTGAGTGTGTAGAGTGTCAGGCCTCCACCGTGGTTCGGATTCCACGTTAGACTGTAAGTCCTCCATTTCATCTCACAATCACCCTACCATTACACATTAGCGTAAGTGCGTATAAGCCGAACGAGTAGTAAGACGTGGTGCTAATAATAATAATAATAATAATAATAATAATAATAATAATCTAGGGCTTATTTTATTTTTTCCTTATTACCCGTCCAGACTATCTGAATAGTTAAATAGTAAAGGTAGAATTATAGATTAAAGCGCCAATATTCAATATAACCATTTATGTAGTAGTTGACCACTTTAACCATTCGACCAAGGTGTCGGTTTCCAGAGACGGGTGTCTCAAAGTGTGAGGCAGAGCTGTTGAGGATCAAAGGGGTTTCAAAGGAGGCCCAGCGTGAACATATGTTTGAACCAAATGTTTATTCACTCCACCTTTTTAAAGTTCTGGCTAGCTGTAAAAAAAAAAGGGAAGATTCTTCTTCTTTGGCCATTGAAGCAATATCGTTTAGTGTAAGATAAATCCTCATTAATTGTCTTCATTGATATTGGGGCACGATGACATAAAGCTATGAATATATCTAAGAGGTTCTCCCTACTTCATAATAATATCCATTACCCATCATGTATCAGAATTGTCGTTAAAATTTTACAGTTAAAAAAAACTCAGTATAACGTATTACTGCATTGGTTTAATTGGCAAAGGTAAGTTGATATAGATCTAAGGAGATATTTTAAACACATTTAATTGTGTGTACAATTCTTTTTATTATATATTAGCTTATGGTTAGGTATACGGGAACTAGAGTTAAAGTGGGTACTTTTACAGATTTTACTAAAAATAAATTTTTGCTCAAAATAAATAAATAGTTTATTTTAAAGAATTATCTTGTTTAATGTTATACATATGAAAGTCCTGTTTGATTTATGTCCATAACAGATATTCAAAAACTGTTGAGATTACTATATGTATCAAATTAAACTAAATATATCTACTGAAGTAATATATCTATTTATTTTGGCCGAAAAATGTTATTTGGCTTAGAACCTCAAAAAAATATGAACTTTATCACGGTTTCCTTTCCATTCCACCTTCAAAACATTACATTGAGTAGAAGAAATATATTTATAATATGTCTACTTCACAATTCCCTTTGATTTTCACAAGTAATGGAGATAAGTCTACATTTTCTCACTAATGTCTGATCTCACTGTCAACGTAATGGCCTTATAGAAAGCTTACTGAAGAAAAAAAATACCTATTTTATACGCTTAGTTTTATTACCTCGTAGAGAATGAATTTTATGTATATTTTATAGCCTTTGAGTTTTGAGTTAGAACATATTTTTAATCCGTGTAACTTTAATGATACGAATGATATTACAAATTAATACATATCCCATTAGGTGGTAAAACTCCACTTTTCGGATGCAAATGCAAAACAAATTAACCAACTAAAAGGTCTAGAGAGAGTGTGTTGTAATGTATCTCAGGTCACAAAGAGAGCGAGGGCGTTTAGTCCAAATAAGGCAGAGTAATGATACAAAATGGGTTATACGTTGGAACAATTTCCCCGGTTAAACACAGCTAAGCCTTGCGTGAGCAAAGCACATATTGACTAGAATATAATGAAATTTGCAAAGAGCTTGAACAAGCTCGTCGAAGAGGAAGGGTATGGGAAGGGATGAAACTCTAATGCACTAAAAACCTTTGATTATTGAAACAGATTACCCTTTCAAAGCATGTGCACACAACACGAGTAAAGAGAGACCCGAGTAGAAAACCTTTGGGTTCAGAGACAGTTTAACAAAATTATCATCATATAAGAGGGTTAACTGGTTTATTTTATACACGATTAAGGGGTCTGTGTCAACTGATATGAAGAGAGTTTATGACATATTTTGTTGATATTCATCAATATTGAGCCTAAGTTATATATGTTGTACAACGTTTAGAGACAATTTTAGAAGTATCTAAACAAATCAAAACAAAAATGAAAAATATTTATATTTTTTTGGAATAAATAACTATATATTGATTGCAGCTAGCACAATGGTCAACAGGGTTATAATAATGGCTTTCACTCTTTGTTATGACGTGGGAGGGCAGGCTTTAAGTTTCTCTTTGGTGTACTTGGTGGTGATTTACGTTATCAGTTCTTCATCTTCTAGTCACACTTGCAAATATCCTTAAAATTCCTCCTATATCTCATGGATCCTTAGATAATTGGTTTGAATGAATTGCAGAAGGGCAATACAAGGTAGTAGTAAGATGCGCAAAAAATAATCATATTAAAACTTATTCTTTATTTTATAAATTATATTGTTTTGTTGCTGCGCGCCCCAACCTATCAGGTCTAGCCAAATTAAATTATTATAATCATAAAGGAATGAAAAAGGTATATTTAAAAATAAGATATGACCAAATTTTGTGGGAGGGGATATATTGGGAAACATTTATGAAAAAACATAATCATTACACTCGACCGGGACTCGAACTTCAACATCACCACCAATGGAAAACTAGGATAGATGAGCTTACCATTTATTCCTTGTGCCAATTAGTGTTTTTTTTTGTTTGAGCATTGTTAAAGTAGGCTACTAACCCCCTTCAGTGGTCGAACGGTTTAAGGCGTCCCTCTCATGTTAGACTGGCTTGTTGATGGCAGGGAGATCGGAATTTGAATCCCGGTTGGGTCTACTGAGGGTGGTTTTACTTAAATGGTTTCCCACTCTCCTCCCACGCAAATACGGGTAGATTACCTCTAAAATGCTTCTTTTCTCATTCCTACCCCGATTAGAGTAATTGACTTATATGTGTATAACCTGAAAAGGTAGTAAGACGTGGTTATAAAAAAATATCACCCATATATATATATATATATAGGTTATAAAAAAATATCACCCATATATATATATATATATATATATATATAAGGTTATATACATGTTCATAACGTGAAATCCATTATATTAAAAAAATTACCTTAGTTTCAACCAGATAAACAAAACAAATTAGTTGTACACTTGATTTTAAATAGCGAATTCCTTTAAAAATCAATATAATCTCTTCAATAAACTATAATAAAGATTATAGTAAAAAATAGATACAAACAAGTTTTTTTATACTGGGTAAGATGTTAAAATACATTTGAAAATTGGTTTATTAAATTTATTTTATTCTAACAATATTTTATATCCCATGAATTATGATTTTCACAAAACCATAATTAGGAACTTAAATACATTATATATTAAGACTTTAACTCATATAACAAACAAAACTAGTAAAATATAAACTTTTAAATTAATTTGAACTAAAATGAAAATTAAAATCGTTTATACATGGAGAATTTGGAAAAGATTAAAATTACTATGTTATTTTTCTATTTAATTAATTAATTTCCAACTTTCTTTTTAAATTTGTTAAAATACTAGTAATTTTAGACTAATGGCTTCACAATAATGTAACGGGGTAGAGCCACGTTTATGGTTTGAGTAACGTAAGTAGATTCTTAATTCTTATTGGAAAAAGGAAAATGTAATTGATGTGCAAAGGCGTTGGAGAAGTGAATGTAAAACCCACCATCGTCATGGTTAACAATTGCAAGATTGTGTGATAAGTTTGAGGCTGATGGTACTGTACAAAATGTGAACATGGGACGGTCCGGGAGACCGATAACTTCAATGGGCAGTGAATATGGTGCGACAGTGTTACAGAAACTAACACAATCCCTGAATAGGATTAAGTCTGTTAGACAATTTTCTCGTGATAGTGATGTTTGTAAGGCCAGTGTTCATTGGGTTTTGCGACGTGTGAAGTGGAAGCATTATATTCCGAGTATATTCCATGCAATGAAGAAGGACGATCCAGATGGGCGACTTCAATTTTGAGAGTGGTTTTTTTCAAATGTGTAGGCTTAAAGAAAGGGAAAATTTTAAAGATTTAATGGTTTGGTCTGATGAAGCCACCTTCATATTTAATCGTACTGTTAATCAACATAACTGTGTGTACTCATACGTGGGAAATCCACAGGTAGTGGAACAACTAGCTAACCCACCTGGGACATCAGTGTATTGCGGTCTTTCTTCCTAAAGGATGATATATCAATTTTTATTTGAAGTGACTGCCCACCTACAATATAATGTTCTAACTCCTTTTAGTGACGTGTTTTGGGATTAAAAGTGCTAGTTTTTCAGAATGATGATGAATCACTACATTACGACACCAATGTTAAGAGGTTTTCTGATGACACTTTCCCTGGGTGATAGAAAGGACGAAAAGGAATTGAAGAGAATTCACCTCGATTTTATGACCTATCACCATTGATCTTTTACCTGTGGGTTACTTTAAATAACACTGGATTATATGATACGTGAAATTAAAAATGCCTGTTCTACTATTCCACTAGAAACAATCCAAAACAATCGTGCTGGGCGATGCATTGGTGCTAATGGTAGTCATTTTGATAAATTGTAAGTTTAGGTAAACCAACATATCAACAAGAAGACCTCTGTTCTTTTTACTTGTTACAATATGTGGTAATAAAATGTGTATAGGTTTTATTGAGATACTCTGTTCGTTGCCCAGGGGATGCCTGAATGTACTAAGTGCACATCCTTTCCGTGGAAGCTCTTTCCATTTCCCGATGCGATGAGGTAAAGGGTGATAGTAATTATGAGGATGTGGAACCAGTGGAAACTCTTAATCTTAACTTAAACCTAACTAATAAAAGCCTGGTGTCAGATGGGTTAACTGACCTTCCAGTAAAATTACCCATGGTACCATCTGGAAATCGAACCCGGAACCCCTAGGTTCGTAACCATGTTCACTGACCACTATAACATGAGTGTAATAGTTTATAGACGTGTTATTCCTCCAGACTGTTTGAGGTTGATGGTTTCTTATCTATGAGGGGCAGCTTCAATTTTTCCTCCATGTTGGCGCTCTTTCTTTGCGAACTTTCCAAAGAGTAGGACCTGTAGATGTTTGAGTGGCCTCTTCGGTCCTGTTTGAGACTCCTGGAAGGCTCTTGTTGTCGTTGAACATTGTTACCGCACAGCGAGGAGTGGCTGTTGACCAAAGTACTATTAAACATCTTCGATATTTATTTTTAATACTAAAACGGTAGATCTCACTCCCTACATTAAATATATTTTAAGTAGATCTTACTAAAAAACTATGCCATGTTCTACAGTCTAAATATTTCCCTTTGTATTTCAAGTTGAAATATATCCTTTATTTCTCTGTGAATTTGAAGATGTTCTTTTCCCTCGTATATCAAGTTAGACAGAAAACAAAGCCCATAATCTTTTAATTATTAGTAAGTTATATTCATAGAAAAGAACTGCTGTCTACGTGGCCTTAAGACTTCAATCTAGCAATATACGTTTTTTAATACACCTTAGATATAGTATCGATTGCTTAGAATTTTAAATTCGAAGGCTATTAAAGGGAACGACCATCATATTGAAACGGATAACGACATTTAAAAATTATGTTCAAACGTCGTTCGGCCTAGACTTAAAGAATGTTCCTGGCAACTTTAGTTAAAATTGGTTCACGTAATTGACAGATTATCGTGAAGTAAGCATCTAGACCGACAAATAGACAAAACATCAAATGATCGAGTTAAAATAGAGACTCGCTAAGCTTGGTCTGTTATTGTAAGTCAAAATATTTCCTGCATATGCAAAATAATGTATGCAAACTAACAAGCATAGTATTTGCAACTAATAATTATTATAAAATATTGGAATGTCACCTTACGATATTATTACTATGCTGAGACAACTATTTCTGTTCTGTTAACATACAAATTACATAAAGGGATTAACGTTCTGTGCTTTTTCAGAAGTTCATCCAGGAACAAATTAACTGATTAGCAATTACAATTGAACATTGTCTCCTCCCTTTGGTAATTGAAAACAAGGTGTACTGGTGTACTAACTTGGCCTTGGCTGGTGTGACTCTCAATCTATAATCGTTTTGAATGTTTTCTCAAGCCGAGCAAAATTCATCAATAGATAGCTATTAAGGTACAACAAAATATTAAGCTAATCAAACCTAGCCTAACATAGTCTAACCTAACCTAACCAAGCCTAGCCCAATATAAGGCAAAAAGATTGGTGGGGCAGAATTCATCTACCTGCGGGTCTATTATTTGTTATAGTCCTCCTAGCCAGTGAACGTAGCCCAACTAAGCTATGACGCTAATCTTCCTGGTTAATGAACGTGGCCAATCTAAGCTATGGCAATAATCCTTCTGGTCAGGGATTGTGGCCCAACTAAGCTATGACAATAATCCTCCTGGTCAGTGATCGTGGCCCAACTAAGCTATGACACTAATCCTTCTAGTCAGTGATTGTGGCCCAACTAAGCTATGACAATAATCCTCCTGGTCAGTGATCGTGGACAACTAAGCTATGACAAAACCCTCCTGGTCAATGAACGTGCCAATCTAAGCTATGGCAATAATCCTTCTGGTCAGGGATTGTGGCCCAACTAAGCTATGACAATAATCTTCCTGGTCAGTGAACGTGGTCAATCTAAGCTATGACAATAATCTTCCTGGTCAGTGATTGTGGCCCAACTAAGCTATGACGCTAATCCTCCTGGTGAGTGATCGTGGCACAACTAAGCTATGACAATAATCCTTCTGGTCAGTGATTGTGGCCCAACTAAGCTATGACGCTAATCCTCTTGGTGAGTGATCGTGGCAAACTAAGCTATGACAATAATCCTCCTGGTCAGTGATCGTGGCACAACTAAGCTATGACAATAATCCTTCTGTCAGTGATTGTGGCCCAACTAAGCTATGACAATAATCCTCCTGGTCAGTGATCGTGGCCCAACTAAGCTATGACACTAATCTTCCTGGTCAGTGAACGTGGTCAATCTAAGCTATGACAATAATCTTCCTGGTCAGTGATTGTGGCCCAACTAAGCTATGACGCTAATCCTCCTGGTGAGTGATCGTGGCACAACTAAGCTATGACAATAATCCTCTGGTCAGTGATGTGGCCAACCAAGCTATGACAATAATCCTTCTAGTCAGTGATTGTGGCCCTACTAAGCTATGACGCTAATCCTCCTGGTAGTGATCGTGGCACCAACTAAGCTATGACAATAATCCTCCTGGTCAGTGATCGTGGTACAACTAAGCTATGCAATAATCCTCCTGGTCAGTGACGTGGCACAACTAAGCTATGACAATAATCCTTCTAGTCAATGATTGTGGCCCAACTAAGCTATGACGCTAATCCTCCTGGTGAGTAATCGTGGCACAACTAAGCTATGACAATAATCCTTCTAGTCAGTGATTGTGGCCCAACTAAGCTATGACGCTAATCCTTCTGTAGTGATCGTGGCACAACTAAGCTATGACAATAATCCTTCGGTCAGTGATTGTGGCCAACTAAGCTATGACCTAATCCTCCTGGTGAGTGATCGTGGCACAACTAAGCTATGACAATAATCCTCCTAGTCAGTGATCGTTGCACCAACTAAGCTATGACAATAATCCTCCTAGTCAGTGATGTGGCCCAACTAAGCTATGACAATAATCCTCCTGGTCAGTGATGTGGCCCAACTAAGCTATGACATAATCTTCCTGGTCAGTGAACGTGGTCAACTAAGCTATGACAATAATCTTCCTGGTCAGTGATTGTGGCCCAACTAAGCTATGACATAATCCTCCTGTAGTGATGTTGGCACAACTAAGCTATGACAATAATCCTTCTGGTCAGTGATTGGACCAACTAAGCTATGACAATATCTCCTGGTAGTGATCGTGGCACAACCAAGCTATGACAATAATCTTCTGGTCAGTGATTTTTGCCCAACTAAGCTATGACGCTAATCCTCCTGGTGAGTGATCGTGGCACAACTAAGCTATGACAATAATCCTCCTGGTCAGTGATCGTGGCACAACTAAGCTTTGAGCTTTAGTGACAAGGGGTCTCATGGCCCAACTGTTATGCGCCGGTCTGAACACTAGTAAGTATTAAGTGTCACGATGACGTCACCATCGCGATTCACCTTGTTGTCCATTCGTCCGTCCACTCGTCCCAAGTCATATTCTTCTCTATCAGCAGCAGCTTATCTTCAGGTATCCATTGGGACAGGATATGATCGTACAGGTCTAAGTGTCTGGTCATATCCCGAACCTGTGTTACAAAAACCTTTACTCAAAACGGTAAGAATCGTTATCGTTAATGGGGCAGAGTCGTCTATAGAAATTTCACTTATTTTATTTGGGGATTAGTGTTGGGAGTATTTACGTTTATACGTTGTAAATAAATTGAACAAACGTATAAGGCATATTGTCATTTTTAATATAGACCTAGTTAATAAATAAACTACAACATACCCTTGATGTACTATGATATTTAATAAGAGATTTAGGTTCAACTCAGATCTTCTTTGTCTGAACCCAGTATTAATAATAGTAGCTACACTTTAGTTAAGCTTAGTGTTATTTTTAATGTTTAGTATATTTAATCCCAAAACAAATGCGTTCTTACTAGGGTTAGCATTAAACTTATAATTACAAGACGGTGTATAAGGCCTACCATCATCACGTTCAACAGATATTTCCAACTTCATCAATTTGTTTTTAAAGGAGATCACAATCATAAGCCTACATAATTTGGTAATGTCCCATGCAGGGGAAGTCCCTACTTATGTGTTGATAAGTTTCTAAGTCTGGACACTAAGTCCAAGGGCCAGTTTTATAGTCAGACTTAGTATGACTCAAGTGTGGCACTATACTAAATACAGGACGACACATACCTAGATCAGAATGTAATCGGCCAGTTTCATAGTCGTAGTTGTTATGAGTATCTCTTTGACGTAACTAACATATAAACAATGAACATTTACTTAGAAAATTAATCAATATAATAAACTTTGCCTGTATACTTATTAATTATGTTAATCTTTTAAAATAAAAGCATGTAAGAGCTGTTTCGTATTGTTGTGGTACATAAAAAATCAGCCTACCTTTAATGCATACATACACACATGGTCTACATAGAAGTTAGTAAGGATGTATCCGTGGGAATGTGGATATATTCGATTTATTTAAATTAGCTTAAAAATTGCACGTGAACGTGGGGATCGAACCCATAACATTTGGCTTAGTGACAATGCTCTACCAATAAACTTCTTTACTACTTAGAAACAAGGTGATATTATAAGAAATGAACGTGTCGATCAAGGAAACACCCCAATATTTTCCAAAGGAGGCCATAATAAATCACTGTATGCAACCAGCTACCAGTGAATTCTCTATTTCTTTGGATATAAATTAGATCGTCTGGCTAGCCACTACCGTAGCGACGTGCCTTTGACAACTACGAGCATAACGAAGACATCATCATACGCGAACACCAAGATCTGTCTCCTTAACCACCGCCTCCTGTTGTGTTGAAGTAATTGTATTGTAATATTGTATACAAATTTAACTGTATTATTATATTAAATTATTAATTTTTAGCTTGAGTCACGTCGATGAAATTGCCTCAATTATTTTGGCTTCAATTAATAAATTCACAGTTTATCTCAGGCTGTGACTCCTATAAGTACTATCGAAGCGTTGTAGATAGTTCCATAAAAGTGGCTAAATCTCGAAAATAATAGTTTGAAATTCAAATACTGGCCGTGAAAGCCTTCATAACAAATGCATTATTCTATGTTCGAGAACAGAAATATTAATGCCAATTATTAATATAATACACATATTTATATCAATAGCTTTATCCAAAGCAGCATTAACAACAAGTAAAATACATACCTTGTCTACTTCCTTGAGAATCTGACGTCTCTGTTTCCTTTCCAAAGCGGCTAGTTCTTTCTTGGCCCTACCAAGCACTGGCATCAATTTATTTAACTTCTTAGTTTTCTCGTCAACCTCCTCTTGAAGAGACGAATATTTATCTTCGATGTCCACCATATCTGATTCCAGCCAGTGTAGCTGCATCTCGAGCTCTCGTTCAGTACTGGCGGCTTCCTTCAACTCCAGAGACCACGCATTCAATTGTTGCTGCTGTTCGTCGAACTTCTCCAGCAGATTCTCTTCACCTACTACCGCGTGTTTCTCTACCTGCTGGAGCATCTGCTGCACCTTATCGTACTCTTTCTTGGCTAGAAGTAGATCCGTTTCATGGGCCTCACTCTGAATCTTCATCTCCAAGTATGCGGCCAACTCGTCGTTGGTCATATTCTCACGCCTCCTTATTTCTTCTATCCTCTCCTTTTCGTCCGTGTCGATGAATTCAATAGTGGGGTCGTCGACGATTTTGGACAGTTGTTCCAATTCTTTCTTCAGCGTTAGGATCTCCCCTGCAGTTCTCTCAATGGCGATGTTTCTCGGGCTATCATTCAACTATAGTAAAGTTTAAAAACCATATATAATTTACAGCAAATTTATATGATTACAAATTCAACTATATATGTTCACGTATCGGTGGGGATGTTTACTACACGGGAGTGTCGTTTATTCTTGTTTTACGGTGAAATAAAGTTTGAGTTTTGAATTCATTAGGGTATATTGAGGGTGGTTTCTCCTAGTTTTCCTCTCCATGCTGATTTTTCCTAAATGATTCTCCAATTAGGACAATTTTCACTGAATGGTTTTCCTATCAGGGTGGTTTTTATTAAATAGTTCCTAACTATGTTGTTTTAAGTTAGTTTTAAATTAAAGAGGTATTTACCTAGATAGTTTACAATTTTGGTTCGTTTTTTGAAGTGTTTATTCAATTTAGGGTGGCTTTTACTAAATGGTTTGTCATTCAGTGTTGTTTTTTTTACTAAATGTCTTCTAGCTAAAGGTGTGTTTTTTTTACTCGATGGTGTTCAATTCATGTTGTTTTCCTCAAATGATTTCATAACTCAGAGTGCTTTATCCTAAATGGTTTATGACTCTTCTCTTTCTCTCTATCTATCTATCTACCCAAAATAAATATTTTCTCTCGTTACTATTATCTTATTCTTTACTCAATTACTATAATGAATAAACTTGTAATCGCAAATAAGGTAATATATTGATCAATATATCATAAGAAACATTATATTTATTCAGTAATTATGATTACCCATTTAGATTGATATTAAATTATTAAAATATATTATATTATATTAGTAGGGCCTATATTAGATTATGGTAGATAGTTAATAATCAGCTAAAACATCCATAAGTTAAAAAAATATATTTATCAGCGCGTCTTACCACTCGTTCGGGCTATACGCTTAAGTACTAATTACACTAATGGATTATGAATTGGGATGGTAGAATTTAGAGGAAGTGAATCCGCATTTGCGTGGAGGGAGAGTGTAAAACAATTTAAGGAAAAACCACCCCCAGTTCACTTGACCAAGATTCAACCCTCGATCTCCTCGTCCTTGGCAGTCTTGCTTAACACGAAACCAGCGCATTAATTTTTAAGTAATCGCAAATTTTTTATGTATTTTCATTAAAATGTTATATTTGCAATAACTGTATATTAAATAGAGCAGTAAAAGAGATGTATTTGCAAAATTATTCAACGATCGCTATGATATATGAGAAATATTACTAACAATATTGTTCCTAGATGCTTTGAAACAAGAGTACATTGAGAGTATATTATTCATTATACTACTCGATGGCAATATGCATTTAAAAATGTAACTTTTTAACCTTCTTCCATCTGATACTTCTATATATATATTTAAAAGAACTTATTGTATAGGCTAATCATTAATAGTTGACTAGACTTGAATAAGATGCTCTAATACTCCTAGAATGGAATCAGGAGAGGAATTTAAATCATTTACCAACACTACAGGTCACACCATAATTTTTACCGTATTTTAAAGCGAAGGGTTGTAGCATTGTGTGAAGAGTTTGGGGATGATCAAAAGCTATGAAATGGTAATTTATCACAGAGGTTTAGGAGCCCCCTGATTATACTTGGGGTCAACTCTCGCTTATCCGAGCAAGACTTTGGGACGTTTGTGTCACCTCCCTGGTCCATCTCATAGTTTCCAAGCCCTAGGATGAAAGGATTGTAGGAGTGCTCAATCTTCCATAAGTAATATTTTAAGCTCGGTATGTCCATTGTCCAAGACCCTAAGTAGAGTCTTATTGGAGATGTACCACGGGGCGTCAGAAATTAATTCAAATACTGTTTCTTTATTATATAAATTGAGGAGAATGGAGATTTGAACTCATGATCTCAACATTATACGCAACTGGGCTACACTTGTGAGAATAAAAGTTACATACTATGCATGGATATACACGTACCTGCACGTGGTTCTTGATGTGTTTGGCCCTGTCCGCGTATCGTAGTGTGCACAGCGTCTCGTCGTAGTTGTAGTCTGAAGGGGCTACGTTGGCCACCATGGTGGTGACAGAGTTCCCCCTAGAGAGTTCTTCAGTAATAGGGTCAGCTTTGACTCGCGGTATGGCACGTGGGTGCTTTTAGCTAAATGGCAAACACTCAGGATGAGTTTATAGGGCACTGTGACTTGACTTTGCCCTCTACTTTTAAGATGAGCATCTAAGACATCTTTAATTATTAGAAAATAAATTTATTAAGTTTTAACTTTTTGCTTTGATATTAATGGTTAAGTCATATCAAGCAGTAAAATTACTAACTATGAATATATATTAATAAAATTAAAAGAGTTTGTGTAGCTGTGTGTCTGAGTATCAAGGACATTACACGAAATCGACCGCACGAATAGGTCTGAAATTTAAACAATAGTAGCCGCCTTGCACGAACATGTGCACCTCGAAGCTGGAGTTTTAAAATATGAATTTTTTTAAATTAATTAAAACCACAAATAAAATGTTTTTTTTTTCTTTTGTCTGTTTGAAGAAAAGAAAAGCTTTGCCAGTGGTCATAGTAGGCCTACATTTCGTGGTTAGCACGGGTAATGCCGGGCACAGCTGCTAGTAAAATATAAAACAACTTGTTTTTAATAATAAAATGACAGTGTTATTAAGATAATATTAGAGCCAATTATTGCTTATTAAATATTTGTGATATTGATAAAGAAACGTTTTAAATTTTAAATATCAAATTTATTATTATTTATTATTATTATTATTATTATTTTATTATTATTATTAGCCCGCGTCTTACTACCCGTTCGGTTTATACGCACTTACGCTAATGTGTAATGGTAGGGTGATTGTGAGATGAAATTGAGGACCTACAGTTTAACGTGGAATCCGAACCACGGTGGAGGCCTGGCATTCCCCAATATCAAATTGATTACAGTAAAATTATTGTAAAACTTACATGTTATAAAGAAACGGTTGTATTGAACAAAACCAATTAGATTAGGTATAAATAGACCCAGTGATAAAAAAATAATTTAAAAAATTTAAATTATTATATTCATCATATATTAGCGGATATATGCATTACAAGCTATTTTTGTTGTTTATATCATCCTCAGGAATTTATTTTTAAGGAATATATTGGTCCCTACTTATGTGTGTTTATTCTCCTTAGCTAAATTAAATATTAGAATGCTTTAAACGTTTACATTAATTAGGGCAGTTTTCTACAAATTGGGTAAACCGCTCAAATGTGGTGTATTTAATCCTAGCTAGCATGTAAACAATAAATAAACACCTAATATATATTAGAACATTCAAATAATAAATATAATAGATACACATTAAAAATCTAGCTCTTCATATTAGAATATTCAAAATCATAAATAAAGATACCCGAAAAATTGGGAAAGATAAACTATATTTTTAGATCGACTTTAAATTTTGTAGAGTAATTATCGTTTTTAGCAGTCCTCATTTATTGACAGAAAACTCAGCACTTTCTTGGACATTAAAATAATTCTGCTGACCATTTTAATTGAAATTGGGAGTAGGCATAAGCTAGTGAAGATATATTTTAAGTTGGACTTTTTACTTTCTATTTTATTGTTTCACGCTTGGTATATCTTTACTTGAAGTAATCCTTAACCTGAATTAAAATATTTCACCCTAGAAACATATCAAAAAAGTAGTCTGTTCTTGCCGCCGACGTATTAACACACTCTGTTAAGATATGGCCCTACCACCACTACAACGGATTTCTCCTTGACTGGTGTGTTAATGAAACATTAATATCTTCAATTTTTATGGAATACCAATCAAGACTGTAGTTTTATCTTCGTGGTAAATTGGTTAGGGTAGGTTGTCTACTGTCTCACCATCCACCAGCGCCGCGATGACTTTGCCCAGAGTAGATAGACTTTGGTTGATCTTTGATGCTTCTTTGAGCCTCACTCCCGAGGTTCCAGTTTTGCTTTGCCTTTCCGAACCAGCCAAGTCAACCAAGTATAAACTTCCAACCCTTGTTATAAGTTTACCTGAAATGTAGACCTCTAGTTAGACATCATATGAGTCACAGAGATAGTTTTCTTCAGTCTAAAAAGGTAGGCTGAGGTTTTCTCCCCAATTAGCTAGAATGTGGTTAATTTATTTTAAATAAGCGAATTTTTTTAACCTCTCTGCGTATAATATTTTTTTTTCCTCACTCACCTTATTAATCCAATATTATTTTTAACAATTTACTAACTTTAGCTACCACCAACAGGGTTTGTGTAGTGTTCGTATTGCTTATTTTAACCTGAATATTAAGGGTAAAATTCAAAACCAGAGCATTAGGGGTGGGCTTTTTTTTCATATTAGTTGTCCTATTCTCTCTCCAGCGATATACGGTGAGTTTTTTTTCTTCTAAACCTATCTTCTTAGATAAGTTAGTAAAAGTTGCGTATAGCCAATATGGCTTATAATAGGTCTATGAATATTATTAATGATTTAAATTATTAGTCATTTTTATTTGTAAAAATTATAGTCCAATTTTCATAGGAATGGACTTTTAGCAAATAGAGACTTTCTAGTGGTAAATATTGATAAGTATTAAATTAAATTAAAAATACTATGTATACTAGATACTATACTAGATACTATAATAGGTATTTTAAGTGAACATTTCAGATCTTATGGCCTGACGTTTGAACACGTGAAAGTAGCTTTAGTATATATTTTAAATCTGAATTTTAGCTAATATTTTATAAAATAAGATTTGAAATTCTGACCTGAAACATTTTGTTGGATCGTTACCATCAGAACTGCATGAGATCTTGAGCTTTTCTCGTTCATCTTTGTAGAACCGGTGGCTCTGTTGCGGTTACCAAGCGTAGTCACATTGTACAGGTCTGTGGAACTCGCCACGACGAACCCCGTGAGTCTCTTCACGAAAACACCATGCAACGGATCCTCCCTGATACTCAAGGACGCCGTGTGATCCTCAGACAGAAGGTCATGGATATTATCGTTGTAAACCTCGACGTAAGACACCCGGACGGAGAAGTAGATGCTCTTGTCTTTGTCGGTAGCTTGGTCGATGGCGAGGAATATGTGGTGGATGGCGTTCGGTACTATCCCCCATTCGTCTTTGTTTTCTTGCACCCCTTCCATGGTGTAGGTTTTCCCAGACCCCGTTTGTCCGTAGGCGAATATCGTCCCATTGTAGCCTTCGAGAACTTTTTCGACAACGGGTCTACCGAAGCACTCGTAGACGTCTTCTTGGCTCGAGGCTTCGCCCAAAACTGCGTCGAAAGTGAAAGTCTTGGGGTGCTCGTTGCTGTTGTGGGTGAGGTTTAATATCGAAATATGGTTAGGGTGGTCGATTCGGATGATATTTTTAAAGCGTGATCTTATTTCTTTCTCGCTCAACGGGCGGATACGTACGACTACACGTATGTTGTCTTCGTTAGTGAGTTCTGGTTTGATCATCAAGCAACTCGTGTCCATTTGTGCCATTATGTTCATATAGGATTACTTCTGGCTGAAAATAAATATTTTTACAGACTTTTAACTCCAAAAAGCTAGCCGTGAAACTTAGGCCAAACTATTTCAATGAAATTATGCAATAAATGTATTATAATAATCCAAATACAATGCAGACACTTAGTATGCTAGGACGGAACAAAAAAAAATTGTAATATATTGCTTAAATAATTTTTTTAAATGGCTTTATACCCTTCATTTAATAAATGTTTTAATGTTTCATAAATAATAATATCAAAATTAAAAAACACCCATGTATTCTTTTTAGGCTATGAATGACATTTAGAGAAAAGAGTTGACCAAATTGATAAAAACGAGATGCATACCTACCTATTTATTAGTGACAAGAGACAAATAAAGAAGATATAATAATATTTTTATCAAGCACTTGAATCATCTAAAATAGGAAATATTGTGATAGGAACGATTAACAAATACAATAATAATATTACTTAAAAATTCCAAACCTTAGATAACCTAAAAGGGTGTGCAGGATATGAGTTCATAATCCAACGATATTAATATCGCACAAAGTCTGTCTATTAGGTCACGTCACTTATTACACTTGGTAGGTAAGTTCCAGGTATTTTATTATTAGGTTTATCAAAAATAAAAAAGTCAGTTATTTAATATTTCCTCAATTTAAATGGAAGTCAACTTTTAAAATTATGGCTGAATGAAAATATATGTTTGACTACAACTTTTCAAGAAATTAGCCGGCTAGGCTGAATTTATTCAAATTTGTAATCTATAACTTACAACAATATAATAAACTCAAGCTGAATGTACGTTCTATTTTCTGTCTATGTGTATTTTTGTATGTTTCAGTAAACAAAAAAAAGGACCTCTTTTGCTACTCACCTTATTTTTCAGGAACCGTGGTAAGCTATAAATTATCGCGTTAACCTAACACTAGCGATTCTGTCTCTAAAAAGAGATTGTTAGTGTGTTACAATATTTAGTCTTAAATTTATAACAAATAAATATTTTAACTTTTAACATATAGATAAATCTTCTTTGTAAGTCTCCTTGGCAATGAGTGTTTTGGCCTGAAATTACTCTCATTCAATTATTATGAAATGTTGTATGTCGATTTGTTTGGTGATCAATCACGTCCAAACCACTGTACTAATTGTGCAGGAATCTCGTATGGTATAGTTTTTTCTTTTAAAATCCAACAAGGATAAAATAAATATTCTGTCATAAACTAAGTTACCAGCCGTTGTATTCTTCTATTCAACGCAGAATATTTGTTTCTGTCTTACTTGATCGCTAAACCAACTGCAATCCAAAGAGAATTTAAAAAATAGATTTCAACATTAAATCCAAATAGAAATTATATTTTGTGTTGGTTGTGTTGTATTGACATTATTAGGAAAATCATTTCTTATTTAACAAATAAAATGTAAATATAGGTAAAGCTCAACATCTTTATTTGATTTGATCTTACATTTACATGTAAATACCCGCCTCGGTGGCGTAGTTGGCTAACGCGCTTGTCGTGTTGAGCTCGACTGCTGAGGACGTGGAGATCGAGGTTCGAATCTCGGTCGGGTGAACTGGGGGTGGTTTTTCCTAAATGGTTTTCACTCTCCCTCCACGCAAATGTGGGTTCACTTCCTACAATTCAACCTTCCCAATTCCTAATCCATTAGCGTAATTAGTACTTAAATCGTAAAATCCGAAGGGGAGTAAGACGCGGTGCTAAATATTATTATTATTATTATTATTACATAGTAAATATTCTGACAAAAACTAACTCTCCCATAAAAGTCAGCTTAAGCTTCAGAGTGTGCAAGGAAATATTCGAATAAATTCTTAAAAACAATACATAATTTTATGTGTGATAACAATTTATCTTGAGCTCAAAAAACTTTGCAAAGTAAATTAGAGATGCCTAAAAATATGTATACATATCAGCCGTCATTTCAAAAATAGTATTTTTAACTATATTGAACTCCAACACCTTGGGCCGTTTAGATGCTGGTACGGATTATTTCAAAATTCATAAATCTAATGGTGACATGGTGGTCTAGGGGTAAGGTTTTGGACTTCTGTGCTGGGGTCCGGGGTTCAATCCTCGGATCGGCACAGATTTATCTGATTACCAAACCCTTCCTTCACCTCTGACAAGACATCTTGTGAATGTGGGGAATGCCAGACCTCCACCGTGGTTTGGATTCACGTTAAACTGTAGGTCCTCCATTTCATCTCACTATCACCCTACCATTACACATTAGCGTAAGTGGTATAACCCGAACGGGTAGTAAGACGCGGTGCTAATAATAATAACGGCTTCCAGCACGCTTGTTTACCCACCTATGGATGAGTGACTTTTTATACAGGAATGAAACGTCACTCAAGGCACTGTATAATTCGTCATTGACAATTCGTTTGAAATTTAAGACATTATCGATTTGGATTCAAGTTTTTCCTTAGCTTATAGCATTTCGTATTACTACCCGTTTGGGCTGTACGCCTTTGTTTAATTATTCAAATGTGCTAGGGATGAATTATATAATCTATAGAGGAAGTGCATCAAAATTTGCGTGAGGGAGATTATAACCAATCTCTCAGTAACCTAACCGAGATTAAATCACGATCTTTCCATCCTATCAGCCAGTCTATTGCGAGAGTGACGCCCTAGACCATTCAGGCCACTGAGGTGAGATCAACTATGGAACTAGAACAAATTGAAGATGACTAAAACGAGAGTCAAGAAAGTGTCCCAACACTGAAAGAGATACTGATGGATTTCATAACTTTCGAAGTTTATTTAATATATTTATGTACAATGTGAAATCGATTGTTAAAAAAACTCTGACACCTGAAAGGGTACATATAAAATATTAAATAAAACAGTATACAACAACACAACATAGACGAAAATTAGAATGTTAAATAATAGATTTCAATAAAATTGATTTTGTTTGTTTACATTTCGTTTTATTTGTCCCTATCTTCTTACCACCTCGCAAAATTTGGTAATGCATACAATTTATTATCCATTATTATTTCATTCTTAAGCAAATATTGCTTTCTATGGGCTTATTAAAGCTTAGTTTCAAAAATTGTTTTTGAAAATGTATGGTACATATTTGATGTAGGATAATCATGGATATATTGATAATGTACAATAATAAATTATATAAAGAGTACAGCAAGATGTTAAACACTAACTCGATATAATTTTGATATTGTCTGTCCGTACGATTAATCATTCCCTAAACATCCTAGAAATCTAAAATTTGTCATGACAATAGAAAAGTCCAAAATCTTAAAATTTACAAGGGAGAGGGGGATTCAAAATAGATGATTGAATTAGTACAAAGGAACATTGAAAATGAATCTATTTTCTAATCTTTAAATTTATTATGTAACATTCATTTGTTTTAACTCTTTAACAACCAATTATTTACTCTGGTGACACTTTTTTTTTTTTTTTTACTAGCACAAACAGTCGAGTTCAAATATTGTGTAACCTATCCAAAATCTATAATGAGTCTTCAAAAGAAATGTCTGGTTTTGACACATTTCAGATTATATATTTATTTGAGATTGTGATTAGTCAGCCAAATTTCACGGCTTTGTAACACAATTTAAATCAATAAATAATTAGTATTTAAACATAATTAAGATTGTTGGTTAATTTCTCCTATCGTTAATTTTACATACTAGAAAATAAGAAAGCTACTTTACAGATTCCGCTTGCGAAGAAAGAGTACAACAGCTAGTTTATAAAATAGCTTAATATTTCAGTATGATAAGCATAGGCTAGTACCAATAATAATTGTATATGATCCATCGAATATTGGAAATTGTAATTATTTTTATAAGGATACAGCTGCATCAAATTTTACGTTAATAAGTTTTGAAAAATTATACCTTGATACGAGTTTGATTTCGGTGCCCAATTGTCATTTCTCAAAGCTTAAAAATATATTTCAATATGTTCTAATATTAAAGGAATATATTAATTCAAAATATTCATTCTAAATTACAAACAAAACTATTTATTCGTTTGAGTGATACATGTTCAATCGCCTGACTTTAATAGACTGTGTTTCCAGTGACGGGAATTTCGAAGTTTAAATCTCGGTTTGGTTTAATATAAAGCGTATTCATGGATGAATTTATCATTGTGGTTTATCAATTCTGCAAGGTAATGAGGTAATACTTATTCTAAATCCCTTTTTTTATCTCTAACCTTTATATTAATGCATTAAATAATTTATTTAAAAAATCCTTGTTTACAACTCATCTGAGCTATACGCAATTTAATTACGCTGATTGGTCTGATAAGGATTTAATTGAGGTAAGTATACCCACATCTTTATGTAGGGGAGTAAGGAAGGAACGTGTTAGTAAAAAAACCTCAATATCCTAGGATGCCCGCCTCGATGGCGTAGTTGACTAACGCGCTGGTTCCATGTTGAGCTAGACTGCCAAGGCCGGGGAGATCGAAGCTCAAATCTCATTCAGGTGAATTGGGGTGGTTTTTCCTAAATGTTTTCTTACTCTCTCCACGTAAATATGGGTTCATTTCTCTAAATTCAACCTGCCCCATTCCTAATCATTAGCGTAATTAATACTTAATCATATAACCCGAACGGATAGTAAGACGCGGGTGGTGCTAAATAAATAATTAAATAAATAATATCCTAGGGTAGGATTCAAACCCTGAGCTCCCGTCATAAAATTAGACTGGATGAGTCTGAGATTTAATACACTTGATCAATGATGCGAGTAATCTTTTTATTTGAACCTACCGAATAAAGGAATAAATTAAAATAAAAGAAAAATTGTTATTGAAATTAAGTTTTAAGAAAGTGTATCAAATAATTTCAAAATACAATTTTATATTAAAGATGATTTTAATCCCCTTATTATTATGCCAATGGATTATTAAATATAGATGGATGATATTTAAACAATCCTCCTAATGTTTGGTAAGACACAATATAATTCTTATAAATACTAACGTTACGTGTTCGAAGCACATTCTCAGGTTTGTCTCGGCGTTGTAGTGTTTACAGTGATAATTAATTTTTGAATGGGCCCTAATTATTACTTACATCAAAGAGATGCACTCACGCTCAAGATAGCGCTGATAAGAAACCGCGTGGCTACTGCGTCCTCCTCTAATCACTCTATGAAATCATAATGAATGTAAAGAATTCATGCTGTGAGGGCTTAAATTATACACGGAGATACCGGACCGTATGTGGAAAGTAACACGAAGGGTTGGGTCAAATAGAACCAATAAGTTAATGCACCGTTCGTGAGTTCAAATACTTTTCTGATGATTAGGGATGCTCCATACACTTGGGATTATTTAAGTTGTTACTTCAATAGAGAAGCTTTTATTGAAGAAATAATTTCAAATGTTATTAAATATCAATTGAACTAACGACAATGAAATAAATGGCACATATTTTTGCGTTCATTATTTTTCATCCCTAGTTTTACTAATATTTAATACAACCAAAAAAAAAACTCAATTTCAGAATATGTTTTGTGAATGGAAAAATAAAAAGCTTTATTCATATTTTGACACAATATGGTGTTATTTTAAAATTATTACTACCCACTTCGGTGGCCGCATTTTCTAAGGCACTAATCTCGCAATAGACTAGACTGATGATGACGGAGATATCTTAGTTCGATGCCAGTCGGTTATACTGAGGATGGATTTCTAGATGGTTTCACACTATCTCTCCACTCAACTGTGGGTACACTTTATCTAAATCTAACCTTTCTAATCCCTAGCCTATTAAAGTAATAACTGTATAAGGGTTTAACCTGAATGGGTAATATGACACGGTGCTATTATAAATTATATATTACTAGACCTATAAATTACATTCGTTTAAAACAACTTATTTGTAAACTAATTTTCAAATCAAATATGTTTTGTTTTACTTTTGTATCAAAGAAAGGGAAATTATTATTCAATTGGTTCCTCTAAGATACATTGTATCTCTCCTGTTCATATGTGTTTGATTAGACATCGCTGAAAACGCCCACGTTTTTATTTTACTTACTGGTTTAGCTCAAAGGGGCAAACGATATTATGTCATCCCCACGAAAGGAATACAAGATCAGAGAATGAATTAATAAATTACCTCATTTCGTGTTTTAAACTTTTATCTTGTTTACTAGAATCAATTATTGTTTATTTCATAAAGCTTAAGCTCTATCTTGCTTAACTATTAATTGTATGGCTTGGTTAGTAACACGTCTGCCTGCTTAGCATATGTTTCCCGGTTCAATTTCTGGCACTGCCAAAGAAAGTATTAATATTTATGTAATTGAGTTGGGCGTAGTTTCTTTTTGGTAGCCTTTAGTACCACAGCCAATGGAATTGTATTCACTTATATTTGTTGCTTTTTTTTTTAGCACCACGACTTACTACTCGTTCAGTTTATACGCATATGAACTAATCACACTAATGGTTTAGAAAGGTTTCATTAAGATGATGTGCACCCACATTTGCGTGGAAGGAGAGTGTAAAAACATTTAGGGGGAAATCACCCTCAATGCATCCGACCAGGATCAAACCCGATCTCCCCGTATTCGGTAGTTTAGTCTCACGAGAATAGCGTGCCAAACCGCGTGGCCACCGAAGCGGGTTATATTTGTTACTATTATGTGGGCTTTTTCATTACGCCTTAGTACCAAATCAGACTAAACGCATACAATAATAATTACACTACAGACATAGGAATGAGAAAAGTTTAGTTTTAGAGGAAATGTACCTGTATTTACGTAGAGGGATAGTGGGAATCCAAATGGGCAAAAACACCCTCACTACACTCAAAATTAATTCTAACCTCATCTTCCCATCAATGGCAATCCAGTCAAACACTATGGTGACGCGAAGAATTTTAATTATAACTATATTATTTATACATTGTATTATTATATTTAGTTTTTAATCTTACTGTATTATTAAAATGTGTGTTCACAATAATAATATCGTCAAAAGAGATCCACTTTACAGTTTTTATAGTTGCAACAAACTCAAGAGAAATAAAATACAAACAAAATGAAGACGGATTTTTTTGAGGGTCTTTTAAAAAAACTACTTTTTAAATTACCTCAGTAAATTCAAATCCTAGTAAAAACTAGTTTTTGTGGAAGATATGAGAATGAAAAATTATTTCAAGTATTATTTTAAGTTTCATTCCTTTTTGTAGTCTAAGTAACCGCCTTCAACTTAAATATATTTATTTTAGCCACATCAAACAAAATCATACTGTGAATAGCTCAGGAATGAAATTACAATTTGAATGCCGTAAGTATATCTAGGAGAATAGAATAAATGAAATATGAATGTGAATTTAAGATATACGGTTGGTTGCATTTGGAATGTAGCACATTACATTTCAGAAGCCTGGGGCTCAACGCCCGGCCCTGGCAAGCATGGTCTTCTGTAATTATTATTGTAATGTTGGTATATTATTCTATCTCGTCTCAAGATGGTTCGCTTTCGTTAAATACCCCTCTCTTCCTCTACCTAGATAGTTTAAATTGTGGATAACAGCTACTCACATTAGTGTGTTAAATTATAATATACAGGGTGTTTCCAGATCAAACGGTTAAACTTTGTAAAGTGGTAGTAGATCAAAAAACCAACTCAAAATGTATTTAGGGGATTTCCTCGAACAGCAGAAAACTAAATTAAAACACATTCTGAAAATTGAAAACTGACACCTGAACATGAGAATCGAACCTGAGACCTGACCCTGGGGACGGGACGATTCCTGTATAGCTCAATGGTAGAGCATTGGCGTACTAAACCTAAGGTCACGGATTCGATTCCCGTGTCCAGGTGTCATTTTTTATAGCTTTGACTATTTGATTCTTAAATATAAATACGTTTTTCTGCATAGGTTTTAGGCAATGGCTTAATAATAATTTTCCTGGAAGACGGATAGGTCGTGCTGGACCTTTGGCTTGGCCTCTGCATTCACCTGATTTAACGCCTTAGATTTTTTTTTTTTGGAGCCCTTAAGCAAAAAATGTATGAAGTGCCTGTTAATAACCTTCAATCCTTACGACAAAAGATAACAAAAGCGTGCGAAGAAACAACAGTCGTACAAAGTCGGTCAGACTCTCATTCTGTCATTGATAGGTGCATTACTAGTCTCCGGACTGGATGCCGTCAATTTGAACAAAATAAATGAATTTTTTTTTTAATACCTACTTATTTTGTTTTTATTTAGTTTTGTGAAGTTTGCGCAAAATGGAAGAAAGAATAAGCAAATATCCAAATACATTTAGAGTTAGTTTTTTGATCCACTATCATTCCCAAAGTTTAGCCGTTTAACTCGGGAACACCCTGTGTAACCCGTTTCAGCGTACGAATGGTCTAAATTGTTACTCTCGGGTTAGACTAGTCTGCTTAAGACTGGAGGATGGGGGTTAGAACACGTGATGATGCTAGGGAAGGGGGGGTGTATTTTCCTAAATGGTTTACAGCTATCCTTCCAAGCAAATGTAGTCTTCCTTCCTCACCCCTACTTCATTAGACTAATTAAAATATATACGTATTACTTCAACTGGTTTTAAGATGCAGTGATAATATATATATATATATATATATATATATAGTTTTCCTACAATAAACATCCTAGCAAACAAATAAACAAACAAACCAAAACAGTAAATTGGAATGCTATAGTTAAATTTCAGGAAACCTTTAAGAACTGACATTTCAACATACATTTGTAAAAAACAAAAGTCAGACATGTTTGGTGTTATGTAAGTATCACACATAATCAAGCTATGCTTACTTAAGCCAAAATGAATTTATTTGATGGAACATTATATATAAATTTTTAAAAAAAGTTAAAATTGGCCAGCAATAGTTTTAAGTAGTAGAAAAAATTGTTTTATTATATTAAATAAACTAATTATAGATATACATTATGTTCTCCAAGACATTTTTACTTTTTACACACATTAATGTTTCCAGCTTATGGTCTGGGTTAGTATTTTCTTACTCTAGCCATAAATTTTTATTACCGGCTTGCTAGTCTTGTCATAGTTTCATATGGTTTATAATCTTATTCAAGACTTGAACAGGCGCAGAATCTGGTCCCCGGCCGTTAATTTATCAATGTGAAAGGGTAAGAACACATTTTACCAACGAAATTTGTTCGGTCATGCTGGGAATCAAACCCGTGACATTTAGATCACTATGCAGACAAGTTACCAACTGAGCTAAGGTGTCGGATTCTCTAAGATATAGTTGACATAAGTGTATTGATCTTGTTACTGAGACTCAAATGAACCGGATGGCTAAAATTTTCGGGTGAGTGAACTGATTTTATCTCATTCCAAAATAACTAAATATAATAAATAGAATAATAATTTTGTTCCTACGCCCATTATTATCTGTGTAAAAAGTCTTAAAATTTGGCCCAATAATAATTTAACAAATTCAATAACATAATTAAGGTTGGTGCGCATCGGTCCGTATTACATCGTGTCTGTTCGATAAAAATATGTTGTCAGCGTACAATTGTCCATATTGAATTGAATAGGACTCTTAAAAACCTATTTTCTATGAAATTTAATAAATGGTAAGCATATAATTTATCTTAATAGCCGAACTTATTTGAATTCCTCCTCATTGTCTTAAATTCATTGCATCGTGATTAAAATAAAAATATAATCTTAGCTAGAAGTATGCTATTTTAAAATTGTTTAACTCGGAAATAAGTTTCGGTCATTATAAAAAGCCTTTCAAAAATGAATTTTATAGAGCTAGGTAAACACATTTTTTTATATCCACTCATCGTAAAACAATTAAAGGTTTTCACGCAACCAGGTGGGCACATGGACTAAATGTAAGACTCATCTAATCTGGTTTACTTGTGCCTGGGATTTCGGGTGTCGAATCCTGGCTAGGTGTTTTTTTTTCTGAAATATTTCCTACCCTGGCTCCAAATGTAGGTACATTTTATTTCAATGATATCTTCCTCATCTCTTCCTGTTAAAGTTGTCTTTTCAAGCAAAGCGTCTTACTACTTGTTCAGGCTATACGCATATGTACCAATTACGATAATGAGTTAGGCATGAGGAAGGTTGATGTTAGAGAAGGTGTACTCGTATTTGCGTGGAGGAAGAGTTGAACACAATTTTTAAAACACCACCCTTCAGTACGCCCGTATCGTATTTGGAACACAATCTCCCTGTCCTCAGCAGTATAGTCTAACACGAGAGTGATACCAAATACTGTGTGGCCACCAAATCAGGTGTTAAGGTAATTTAAATTAGTATAGATCCTTCAGGTGAAACATTTTCCAAGTCATTGCAATAGAGTATATTGTAGATTACGGGGAGATTGGGGTTCGATTACCGGTTGGGAGTATTGAAGGTGGTTTTTACTAAATGGTTTTCCGCTTTCTTTCCAAGAATATGTGGGTCACTTCCTCTCAATTCAAACCTCCTCATCTCGAAGACATAAGTGTATTAATTGAATGTATGCCTACAACCCGAACGAGTAGTAAAACACGATGGAAGAAAGTAATTAATCAAAATAACCACAGGTCTACTCTGGTGTGAAGTCGTGCAGTCGGTGAGATACAATTTCCAAACATTTAATTAAAAGCGTAAGGTAGGAAACTTCCAGTTCGCAAACATAAAACAAAATCGAGTGTTGCAGTGTTTCGATGCGGAATTGCACACTTTGAAAAGAGACCTGAAATTATCTTTCTTCTTCCTTTCTCTCTCTCTCTCTCTTTCCAACGTACACTTTAAAAGGAGAGGCATAAAGGTTACAACGTATCACTCTAAAAAAAGAAGAAGAAAAGAATAAGGTATAAACCAAACTTTCTCAGGTTTCAAAACTCGCAACTGAAACTGCAGATTGGATTTAGCATCGACCTCTTGAAAGTTTCCTGTTGAGAGGAGTGTTAATGTCAGGAGTCCTTAGTGGAGATCCTTCAATACTGGAGGTTACTCTACGTTGAGTTATCTCAAACTTCTTACCTATCTATACCCCTCTTCGTAATTCCTTGCTCTATCTCTCTTTATCTCGTTTTCTACTTCTTGTTTACGTTTCTATTATTCTGATTTTATTCCCAAGGTTATTGATTTAATTTTGAGCTCCATCTCACTATCAGTCCAGGATATCCTTAGTTAATTAGACCTACACAAATGAGTTAGTGATGAGGTCAGTAAAATTGAGAGAAAATGTGCTATCATTTGTGTAGAATAAGAGTGCAAATCTATTTACCAAAAATGTCCCTAAGTACATCTGTCTGGGGTTTGAAATCTAGCTTCGTCGTTACTGGATAGTTAGACTAGTCAAGCTTGGCGTCTAGTCTATGTTCTCTCCGATGCGGGTATTTGTATTGCTTCATGAACATAATAATTTTGTAGTTCACTCTTTTTTTTTTTTTTTTTTTTAGTATGTCTATCTCTAACCACCCGCACCAACGGTCGCGTAAAATAACGTTTCAATAACATATGGTTTGGTTTTCTGGTGACTTGTATGGGGTAGTTTTAATTTTTTTTTTTTTCCTAAATAGCTTTTCACTCTCTTTCCAAGTTAATATGGGTGCATTTCAAAGGGTGAAACGAATTTAGGAAACTAGTAAAAGCTGTTTAATTCAAGGAATTTAATGTGACAAGAAGAAATATTTCCTGAAATTTTCAGAACTTTTTGATTTTTTTTTATAAATACGAAGAAGAATATAACCCAGTGTAATTTTTTTTAGCGCCACGTCCATGTTATACGCATATGTACTAATAACGCTAATGATTTATGAATGAAGAATGTTGAATTTATAGAAAGTGTGGCCACATTTCATTAAAGGAGGTGGGAAAACATTTAGGTAAAACCGACCAGGATTTGAACCCGATATTCGCAACCATCTAGGCAGATAGTAAACAATTAATTTTTCAGTACTGCGTCTTACTAACAATTCGGTTTGTATGCTTGTATTTTAGTTACACTGATGGTTTTAGGGATTAGGAAGGTTATATCTAAGTGAAGTGTACACGCATTTGCTTGGAGGGAGAGTGGAAAACTATTTTGTAAGAATTTTCGTTAGTACACCCAACCGAGATTCGAACCTCAATCCCTGTCATCGGCAGTTTAGTCTACCACGAAATCATCTCCTTAGACCATACGGCCATTTAAGCAAGTAACAATTGCTTTTATATAAAATGTATGTCATTTTAAATGCAGCACTGAGATATCCGTCTTTAATAATAATAATATCATATAAAACAGTGAAAATAGTATTTTTATACTTTCTCATATAAATAGAAAGTATTGTAATCGCGAATAAAATCTCGAGATTATGATGAATCTTTACGTTTTATGTGAATCTGAAACAAAAAAAAAGTGGATTGTACAATTCCCTCTGTCTGTCTGTTTTTCTGTCTGTCTTCTCTCGTAGCGAGTGGACGTTTGTGGAGCGTTGCTCCGTAAAGTTGTATGCTACACTGTGAACTTTGTGTTTAAATATATTCGAGGAGATTTAAAGTTTGTCTTATTAATAGTGTATTTGATGTGTTGTGTTGTTCTGTCCTCCACATGAGTGGAGGCCACTCAATATT
Organism: Timema cristinae; assembly: GCA_039000515.1. Taxonomy (NCBI): domain Eukaryota; kingdom Metazoa; phylum Arthropoda; class Insecta; order Phasmatodea; family Timematidae; genus Timema; species Timema cristinae. The sequence continues at coordinate 39,294,736 of JBCFYV010000003.1, read as the reverse complement.
GCCAGGTTTGGATCCTGGATGATATGGAATGTCATCGAACAGACCGGATAAAAATTGGCGATTGTTTTAGACACCATCGTTCCCGGTAAGGTGTTAGATGATTATTTGGTTAGTGTGAGTATGTTGTGGGACCACATAATGTTCGTTATGTTAAAACATAGGTGGACGGGTGTGTTTGTTTATGGCGGATGAAGAGTGTGTTAATAAAATGTTAGAAGATGGGGGAGGAGGGGATCTCCGTAGACAATATTTTTCCTCCAATTCGAAGATTTGCTATGTCGTCCACTAAAGTAGTACTTTCCAATGTCACAACAGATATTACAAATGATATGTTGTTAACGAACTTGTCTAAATATGGCAAAATTATGAGTCAGACGAAGGAAATTAAAATAAGCTCTAGATTTCCACAATTCTATCATCTATCTATGATGTGATTCATTATTTACAGATGCTTTGCATCCAACAACGGTCTATATATGAAAATTTGCATCCTATACCGTATGTTATTCAAAGTTCCAATACGAAAAATATCCCCCTCGCTGTACTTTCCTGGATCAGAAAAGTGCTTATGACTCTATTGAACACACCTACATGTTTTCTACGCTGTCCAAATTCGGATTTGGAACAAAATATATATCGTATGTTCGTACCTTTTATATAAGGTCACAATATTTGTTACGAATTGGAGATGTATTAACGGCGCCAATTCCAATTTTACGTTGCGTATGGCAAGGGGACCCATTATCTGGCCCATTGTTCACTATTTGTATAGAACCTTTCTTACGTATGTGTAGACAGACTTTGTCAAATTATGATTTTATATTACCATCGTTTAGTGAAGCGCTAGTTGTCTCTGCGTATGCAGATGATGTGACACTTTTCATTACCCATGATGAGGGGTTCAAGGAACTTTCTACAGCATTTATGAGATATAGTTGTAAGTCTGGAGCAGAATTGAATGTGGCTAAGACTAAAGCTCTCTGGGTTGGAAATTGGAGAAATATAACGGATGAACCCAACAACTACCTGTGATCTGTTGGACATAAATATATTTATATTTATATTGGGAACACTGAACATTGGGTTAACCAAAACTGGGTCGAGGCGGAAAATAAAGTCCGTCGTGGTTTGATGAAGTCGACTTGTTTGCTGTACATGAGCTCGTATAGAGGAAGAAGATTATTAATAAATCAACTCTCTGGATCTGAGTTGACACATTTGCTTACATTACTCCAACCACCAGCGAAATTCATTTGCGATATTAATAGGTTGTATGTCAATATGTTTTGGAATGGAAATCATTGGTTAAAGCCACAGTATGTGTTTGCTGATATTGATTTGGGGGAGCTTCATTTACCCACCTTCTTAGTAGATTTATGTCTCTTCGATTCAGATATCTAGAAAAAAGGCTGATGCAAAACCGGAATTTGTTATCTTACTAACTTCACCTTGAAGGTTTAAATATTACTTCTTATGGTACTCTGTCGGGATTTTATAGCTGAGTTCACAGTACCTGGCAAATGTTTGGTATTCGAAAAGTTACCTGTTCGCACCAAATCCAGGTTAATACAAATGTTACTAGGTATTCGTTCTTGAGTGGTCTTCTTGGGAAATATGTTTAATTTCCTCAACAACGTAAGATAATGTATGTGTAATGTACCGCCAAGCATATTGGTGGTGGTCTTCCAGACGGCACGTCTAATTGGAGTGATAATGTGATCCCATGGAGAATATTGTACCAGTACCCCATGGATAGTTGTGATGCAGACATTTCCTGGAGATTTCTTCACGGCCACCTGGTTACACCTGTTCGATTGTTCACATGAAAAAGATAACACAGTAACCTGTGCCCATGGTTTAATGTTCCTGGTACTGCTATGCACATGGTTTTACTACGGTTACACATGTTCGATTGCTCATATGGAAAAGATACAACAGTGGCATGTGCCCGTGGTGTAATGTTCCTGGTACTGCTATGCACATGGTGTTACAATGTATTCATGCCGAAACTGTTTGGTTGTTTGTCATGAGTTTAGTAATAATATTGCTGAACATAACTTTTGTAGATAAGGGCATTTTAATTCATGGTGATCAATCAAGAGAACTTGATATAGCAGGACAGTTGGTAAACTTTCTCATTACATTGGCAAAATCAACAATATACAGGATATAAAATTACTTTTTAAAGATGGAGCAGCAAGTATCTGATTACCATAATTTATTTTGTGTAAGCTTTAAATACCGATTAAAACCTGAATTTGTTAAATATAGGCCTAATAATAAGGGAAAGTTGAGTGAATTTCTTTCTGGACATACAGAAACATTTTGTGCAAAGTAGCTGGAGGAAATTTGATTGTTAATTTTTAAAGGATTTTTTTACATGCATTATGTAGATAATTTGTATTCAACTCAATTACTGATTGTTTTGTATTTCATGGTATTTGTTTTAATTTGACAATTTAGTGTATTGATATATTAACTACAGACCATTAAATACAGAAAGAAAGTCTGTTTGTCTGTCGGTGGTCACCGATACAAAACGATTTTATGGATTTTGTTCAAACTTGATATTTAGATGTTATAGGACTATACCACATTTTTTTTTACCCTAGCCCTTCAATTAAGGATAGTTTACTTATAAGTAGTTTTTTTAGCTAGAATTTTTCAAAAATGTCTGGAATGATTTTGTTTAAAATTAAACTCTAAAATTTGTTTGACATGAAAAATAACACTGTTTAATTGGTTTTTGGAAAAAAAATCGTTGAAGGGATAGTTTACTATGGGAAATTTTTGAAAATTCAATATTGTTTGAAAAAACCTTTAACGATATTGTTTAAATTGTATATCAAGAGACTATATGGTTTGATAAATAACAATGTGGGCCTATTATTGACGATAGGGTAAAAACTCATTTATTGATAGTTTACTGACTGACTGATCTTTCAAACACTTGGAATATTTTTAAAATGGCCTTTGATATTTGGTTCTAAATGGGTATCTTTGTAGAATTTGACATTACAAATAACACTAAGCACTTTGTTTTGAGGTAACAACTCATTTATCGGCAGTTTACTGAGAACTGATTTTTGTAAATTTGGAATTTTTTTGAAAATATTTTTACCGACTTTGTTCAAAATAGATATCCGGGGAATATTTTTCATTATAATGAATAATGTGTCTTTATCTTTATAAAATAAATTAATCTAATAGTAGTTTTCTTAATAACAAATTCTAATTTTTTTAATTAGCCTTAAAGATCGAATTTAATATTGTCTATTTGTAAATAGTTTTTCATGATGAATAAGTATATATATATTCAAATCAAGATATGAATAATTTTATGTTGAATTACAAATAATTTATTTTTGAAATTTCCTAAAAATATTTGAACAATTTGGTTTAAAGTTTATAAATAAAGATTTTTTATCGTGATTAACAAGTTGATGTGTTTGTTTTTATGAGTAAAACTTATATAACGTTAATGTAAGGCAAACATATTTTTGAAAATTTTCCTCGAAACTGTAGTACATATATTGCGAAAAATAGTGAGATGTTTCCCTACCAATTATTTTTATAGCCTTGCAAATAAAATATTGCTAAAATGCATATTTTAATTCTGGAAAACCTGGAGAAATTGGGGAACTTAAAAACGGCTAATGTGTATAACAACCCTGATTTCCTCTAGATTTTATCTATAGAATACCTTCTCCATTAGTGTAAATATTAGGATATCCTGAACGGGTAAAAAGATACGGAGGGATATAGCACTCAAGCTGTCTCATTCTTCCTTTACAGACACTTTCTATCTCCCTCCGACTTTCTTCTCCCCTCCTTTTCCCTTTCACATACCGTTTCAGTCTTTAAACTCCCAGAACTTCCAACTCTGCTGACGTGTCTATGTACTGTGGCCAACTAAAGCTGACAGCAGGCTAACTACGGTTAATTATTCAAAAGAGGACGTCGGCCTTGGAGACGCTGTCGTGACGATGAAGCCAAATTACTTAGAAACATTTGGGCTTCCATAAAGTTTTTCCTACCTGATATGGTAGTTGTTATCGCGACGTTAAATCAATCTGATTTATTCACTGGTTATGGGTTGGTTTGTTTAGTTTCAAAACAATAGTTTGGGTGCATCTATAATATGTCTGGATAAAAATAAACTTGTTCAAAATAAGTGAAAAATAGCCGACTCATTTGAAATATTAGCACTCCTATAAACGTCTAATCAATATTAATATATCCCGTGCTCTTATCATTAGAGAGTTTAAAAAAGAAAGGCAGTTTTATACAATAAAAACCATATTTTTTTATCAATATTGATAACATTTTACAATAATATTAGTATTATTTCATAGGTATTATTACTATACATCAAAAGTGACAGCTGCATATCACATTATTTTAAGTGTGAATACATGACAATTATTTTAGTAACTTTTAGCACTGTCAAGAAAATTACTTTCTATCTTCATCTGTTTTTTGTTTTCTTTTGCTGTTAAATCTTTTTTTAATACCGTGCTCCACGTCTTACTACCTATCCGGGCTATCTGCATAGTTACATTAATGGAGTAGGGATGACGAAGGTAGAAATTACATTTAATATACCCGCACTTGCGTGGAGGAAGTGAGAAACAATAACTTTGAATACACCCGAACGGGATTTGAGCTCCAACCTCCCTATCGTCGGAAAACCAGACGATACTTACGCCATTGTTCACGTGTCCACAAGTGCTAGTAGTTTCATAATAGTAGAATTAGACTTAGAAAGTTACACTGTGGGTAAGAGCGTTAAAGCGCCAGACAAAGGCAATCAACGACTCGGTTATGAGAATTATAGCTTTAGAGGAAGACAGTGTTAGCAACGACCATATGTGTTGTAGCTAGATTAGTTCAATAAAGTCGCTAGATTGTCACTAAATGAAAAATAAAGTCATCAGAATTGTCATCATACCAAAAATGCATACATTGATCTGAACCTAATGTAAGATACATCAATGGACTGAGGTGATCCTCATATCCGGAACGATGTAACTGTGATTTGTGAATGAAAGAGATAGTTGTTTAAGACCCGCAAAAGTCACTAAATCAGCAACACTGGAGGAATTACTCATATTACTCCATGTCAGTGTGTAGAGAGGGGGAAAATAATCGAATTAAAGAAAATACTGCTTACTCGGTTGTCATACATTACACCCGGACATGAATCTAATCCTAAATTTCCCATTTGACAACGGATAATGCAAGAACAATTTAACGCCTTAGACTTTTAGGTTACCGTTAAAGGTGTCATCTCTGAGTGGGTTTGAATCACAACAGAATTTCAAGCGAGGCGTCATCAGGCAGAATATTAGTAGTTAAACTAGACATGTTCAGTCGGTAGGGTGTTTGCCTGGCAATTTAAGGGTCCTTGGTTCGATTTCCATCGATGACTGAAAAACACATCTTTGGGGATATGTCGATTCTCCTTTTCACAGTGATGAGTTAACGGTTGGAGGCAGTCTGTTTTGTGTCTGTTATAAATTTAAACTAGTTTATAATGTGATTAAATAATACATCATTTCAGAAAGTGCACTTTAATTGCTTAAAATAAAGAAAATACTTTTTCATTAAAAAAAACCTCTAAGTTCATAGTTTAAATTTTGAAATTTAGTTAGAAGTGTATAAATTTTGCCTTATAGATTTAATTTTAAGAACTGCGCCAGTGGGCACGCCGAGTAAATGTCAAACTCATTTATACCTAATCACAGCTTAGGGAACTACAGACCTAATGGGGGAAAAAACCTTTATCTTCGCTCTCTATCGGATAACTGTTGCCAAATATCCTTATTTTCGGTTATTTCGGAAGATGGTGGGCAGAGGTAAGATGGAGCTGTTGGCAACATTAGGCGGCCATACACATGGGTCCTTTCCCGCGAGAATGAATGACGTCTCGCGAATCACGCGGGAAATAAAGTATGTTCATAAAAATTTTAAAAATTACGGATATAATTTTAAGACAAAATGAGTCCAAGAGCCGTTTGAAATTTTGTTAAGAAAAAAACTGTCAATGTCTTTCCAAAAAAGAGCTTAATAAAATGGCAATGCTTTTTCTCTATGAGCTATTTTGCTGGAAACTTCGTATTTATCGGTCGCTGTTAATTGGATACATCCCAATTACATCACATGCAACCATACATATTTTTTCTTTTTCTCTCACCTATAGTCCTTGTCAATTCACCTTATCCCGCACATTTCCCGGGATCACAGAATTAGGTTGTAAATCTATCAGTCTTCCCATTGGTAACAAAACATCCCTTCCAATCACGCGCGATTACTCGTGGCAACTTAAGCTAGTCGCCCACTAATGTGCGCCGTGTGGAACCCCACCTAACCGCCATGTGGAACCCCACCTAACCGCCTTGTGGAACCCCACCTAACCGCCATGTGGAACCCCACCTAACCGCCATGTGGAACCCCACCTAACCGCCTTGTGGAACCCCACCTAAACGCCTTGTGGAACCCCACCTAAACGCCTTGTGGAACCCCACCTAAACGCCTTGTGGAACCCCACCTAACGCCTTGTGGAACCCCACCTAACCGCCTTGTGGAACCCCACCTAACCGCCTTGTGGAACCCCACCTAACCGCCATGTGGAACCCCACCTAACCGCCTTGTGGAACCCCACCTAAACGCCTTGTGGAACCCCACCTAAACGCCTTGTGGAACCCCACCTAACCGCTTGTGGAACCCCACCTAACCGCCTTGTGGAACCCCACCTAACGCCTTGTGGAACCCCACCTAACCGCCTTGTGGAACCCACCTAACCGCTTGTGGAACCCCACCTAACGCCTTGTGGAACCCCACCTAACCGCCTTGTGGAACCCCACCTAAACCCTTGTGGAACCCCACCTAACCGCCTGTGGAACCCCACCTAACCGCCTTGTGGAACCCCACCTAACGCCTTGTGGAACCCACCTAAACGCCTTGTGGAACCCCACCTAACGCCTTGTGGAACCCACCTAAACGCCTTGTGGAACCCACCTAAACGCCTTGTGGAACCCCACCTAAACGCCTTGTGGAACCCCACCTAATCGCCTTGTGGAACCCCACCTAACCGCCTTATGGAACATCACCAAACTATTGTGGTACTTGGGATGAGATAGGCTATATTATATAGGCTGGAATATCCTTTAAACCAATAACACCACCTCTTCGTCATTCATATTGAGAATCTAATAAAAACTCTTAATAGATTTAATATTTAAGTTGTGTAGAGTACTTTAAACTCAGCTTAAATGGCCAAATTCATTTGCACATAACAGTATTTTGATTGAGAAGTGATTATTTTTTTATTTCTAGGAAAATTTTTAAGTTAATAGATTTAATTTGGTCAAAATGTCTAAATAAATATTTACCTTACTTTCCTCCTCTATTTTTAATTAATTAAATCTACTAGGAAAAACATAATGAAAACGTGCTTTTCGACTTCGCTGGTAACTATATAAAATTCTACCTCAATCTAATGTGCATTGTACTTATCAAAATCAACAGTAAGAATAGACTGTTTCGATGGTCGCGTGGTTTAACGCACTATTCTGGTGTTGGACTAGATTGCCAAATATGGGGAGATTGGGGTTTGGGTACAGTGAAGTTGGTTTTTACTGATTGGCTCTCCTTAAACGCAAATTCGGGTGCATTTTCTCTAAATTAAGCCTTCCTAATCCCTAATCCATTAGTGTTATTAGTAAAACCCGAATGGGCAGTAAGATGTGGTGCTAAATAAGATTTAAAAATATGTTTTGAAGTTCTATACATGCCGGCACTAAGCCAAAGCACCCGAATGAAGTCGGAATGACACGAGAGTGTATTCCTCCCACGGTTCCTTCCACAACGCCCGCTCACTCAGGCGCGCTGCGATATGCCGAAAGGAAATAATTCTTCTCTAGAAACCTCGAGGGTTCTGACACGGAAATTCCACAAGGCGGTTCCGTGCGGTGCACCTGCTGTAGTGGGCGTTACATCATTTTATTTCCCAAGAAGCAGATAGCGGAAATTTCTTCTCGGCGGCGTGGTTCCGCGCGGCGCGTCTTAGCGATCGACAATCTTTATTGTTGTATATGGGCGAAGAAGGTTATTTTCCGCGCGCTTTTCTTTCGTGTGAGCTATTCGTGCCGTTCCAACGTGCCATTCTTTCTTGCGCGAAAGAACGTTTGTGTAATGCCACCTCTTGAATATATTTTTAGCACCGCGTCTTACTACCCGTTCGGGTTATACGCTTTAAGTACTAATTACGCTAATGGATTAGGAATTGGGAAGGTTGAATTAGAGAAAGTGAACCCGCATTTGCGTGGAGGGAAAGTGGAAAACCATTTAGGAAAAACCACCCCAGTTCACCCGACCGAGATTCGAACCCCGATCTCCCCGTCCTCAGCAGCCGAGCACAACACGACTAGCGCGTTAGCCAACTACGCCACCGGAGGCGGGTCACCTCTTGACAAACCAGCGTTGCAAACCTTGCCTTAAAATTGAAAGGAAGATTGGCTACACTAAAACAAGATAATGGCAACGCTGTTTCTCATTAGTAGCCATGTAGTTTCCTCAGATATGATATTCGGTGTATCTTAGTTGGCTGAGGACGGCACGGTCTTGGTTCGAATACCAGCTAGTTGTACTGATGATGTTTTTGACACCCTCTTTTCTCGTAAATGTTAGTGGATTCCCTCTTAATTCTATATTTTATAACCCTAACCCGTTGATATAGTTAATCAGTTTTAACTCGGTTGAATAGTAAAGCCCAGTGAAAATCAAAGTAGGCCTACTTGAGTATATTATAGGTTATACATTCTTTACCTATTAAAGTATTATCTTATTTTTAATATAGTTAAAAATTGCATGTAGAAAGCCACCCTCAGCAGGGACCCTAACCTTGACCTCTCACGTATTGCAACCAAGTGGCATGCTGATCCATCGCATTATACCGCGTGGCTACCAGTGCGAGACGGATATAGTTTTGTGGTAAATAATATAACTAGATAGAACCAAATAGAATCAACTAAATTAAATTATTTATGTAAAGTGGATTGAATTTACATAATCAAATAATTCAATTTCTATTCTGTACGTACCATTTCAACTCACCCATAAATATATATGTAGTATATAAAAAGAAACTTTGTTTGAAAGTTACCCACTCAGAATGATAAATTAGTTTTGTAAGCACAGTAATTAAATATGAATGAGATTCGTTGTTGGAAACTTATAAGTGGTGTTAAAAGTTTATGAACTAGTTTTAGGAGACGAATCCAAATAACATTGGAAACAAGATTACTTGATGTTGACTCCAGTAAAACAATTTTAACCAAACAAATGCAACACACAGTCTGTGAAGTATACTTTGGTCCCCTGAACAGCGATAAAACATGCAAATGTTCTCCACCCTGAATCTCAAGTACGTTTCGCAACAAATAGCAAGAATCGAAAAGACAAAAAGCCATTACCCTTGCAAATCCGTATGTTCTTTATAACTGACGTGCGCCTAAACGCAATTAGCACAGTAATGAAATTTTAATTGCATATTTTACATGTAATTTCCAACGTTTGCTGGTGCTGGGGAACATCTGTAACACTTGGAATTGTTTTAGATAAACAAGAATTACTGTGGGTTTTTAATTTCTACCAAAAACTGCCCATTTTCTTGCATTGAACAAAAAATGTTAGATATAAAATAAAAATACGTGAACTTAGTATTATTATCCAGCCGGGCTAGTCTAGTATTGCACACGTAGGTTAAGAATGAGCAACTTATATTTAGAAGAAGCTTACCAGCATGTGTGCAAGAAGAGGGGAAAATAAGTTAGGAAAAGCCCCCTCAGTACACCAAGTAGAAATTAAAACCAAGATATCCTCATTACCAGAACATCAAACAAGAATGAGACAAACGCATTTGTCCGCGTGACCACAGTTTGGTAAATCCACATATTTTCATCAATTTTCTATTGATAAGGAAGGTAAAATTTATAATAAATTCACCCGAAGGAAGTAGAAAACTATTTATGAAAAAACACCGCCAATATACCCGACTGAGATTCGATCCCTGACCTCCTTATCACCAACAATCCAGCCCATTGCGAGACTTACGCGTCAGACCATACGACCAGCGGTACAGATTTATGAGATGTTGACCTAATCAATAGGTACTTAACGTAAATTTATTTTTAATTTCTCTTATATATTTGTTTGATACAGTAATTCAGTTACATTTATCATATATTTATATTTATTTGGCATAATTTTAAACTGTACAAAATCTAATGAGGGTTAGCTATAGCATTTCCTTAAAATTCCCCCTCAACTTTACACCTAACTAAAGATATTACTAATAGAAAATATCCCCACCATGGTGTCTTCGTGATCTAGACATTACGCCCAATTTGCTTGTGACGGGGAGCTGGGTTTGAATCCTTGCCTGTTCTATAAAAGATGTGTTTTACTTTAATGATTTTACCATTCCTACTACACGCACATACCAGGTGAGTTTCCTCTTAATTGTGTCTTCACCATCCCTTACCCATTTGAGTAGTCTAATAATTAAATGCATATAGCTCGGTAGAGTAACAAAAAACCTGGATATCATATTCTGAAAATTGAAAAATGAAACCTGGATATACGGGAATCGAACCCGGGACCTTTGCTTAGTACGCCTATGATCTAACCACTGAGCTATTCAGGTTAGAGCACTTGTGTATTAATCCAAAGGTCCCGGGTTCGATTTCCGTGTCCAGATGTTATTTTTCAATTTTAAGAAAAGGATATCTATATGGAGTAATCCTCACTTAAAGCATAAATAATAGCTTTGGCCATTTAATTCTTAAAACACCTGAAGTTAAAAAAATAAATTAATGAAGAGGTTTCTTTAATACACAAAACTGAATATGATTTAATTTTAATACGATGGGTCTTTTAGAAGCCACAGACATTTTCTTGAAACCAAAATTCATAAAATTGTATTAAATTAGTGTTATTATTTTAAGGTGACCTGGTGGTCTAGGGGTAAGGTGTCAGACTTCTATGCTGGCGGCCGGGGTTCAATCCTCGGTCCCGGCAAAGATTTATCTGATTACCATACCCTTCCTTCACCTCTGACAAGACTTCTTGTGAATGTGGGGAATGCCAGGTCTCCGCCGTGGTTCGGATTCCACGTTAAACTGTAGGTCCTTCATTTCATCTCACAATCACCCTTCCATTACACATTAGCGTAAGTGCGTATAACCCGAATGGGTAGTAAGAGCGGTGCTAATAATCAATCAATATTATTTTAAAGTAACTGATAACAAATTTCAAAAGTGAAAGCTGCAGATCACATGTTTTAACGTATTACGTATTAATAGGTGAAATTATGCCAGGAAGCATTGTGTCAGGAACTTCCTATGAAAATCGTACTTTATAGACTGTTTTTCCCCCTTGATGTACTGCTCAAGTTGCCATACAACCGCTCGATTCTAAAACGCGCCTTCTTGAGGGTCTGAGAAGTTTGTCTAATCTTAACTACAAGCAGCTATACTGACAAGCGTATATTTCTCAGTAAGCTACATTTGTTACTGCCTAGTAAACCATAGGATTTTAGTGCGTGCGCCTTTGTTGGCTGTAAACGATAGCAAATGGTTACCATAAAGCTATAATGTCTAGTTTTTTTATGTGTAGTTTATGGTACAATCTTGATTATTTAGTAGTAAGTAAGAGTATAAACTACGACCTCGACATTAAAGTTATTTTTATTTAGAATTCTTTTTCTCTCTATCGAAAAGGAAAAATTTAATGTGAATGTCAAGTTTGTATGAATGTCTGAATTAATGTATGAGTGGGTGTGGGTTATCAATTTTACACTAAATTTTTGTTTTCAACCTAAAATGATGCAAAATAGGCCTACTCAAATAAAAAATATAATTTATGTTTATATGTTTAATTTTCCTTCAGTTAATGACTACTAAGCTTATACAATATTCAACAAAACCATTATTTTAATTTTTGCCGTTAAAATATTAACATAAGGTTTTATTACTTACATACTCTATGACATTAGGTATTATAAATTATATTTATGCACGTATAAAATAAAACACGCCACCTATTCTTATGTTGAGTTAGTTTCATCCAGTTCACCTCATTACATCCTCTCTCTTTCAGGTCCATTCTAATTGTTATCCTACCATCTACGTCTTGGTTTAATCTCCGGTGTATTTTACCTCAAAAACAACCATAATACATTTTTGGGTGTTTCTTGATTATTTTCTTTTATGGCGATAGCTCATTACGCCCACGCCCAACCCCCAAGTTTGAGGATCACTCCTATTCGGCTGTCAACGACAGCTTATTCTTTACACTCACAGCTACCCTTCGCATCTGAAGGCCGTGTTCTCTAACAGCATTAGGACACTCTGTGCCGTGGAGGGTAGGTACTCGCGAAACTTAACACTAATTAATTATCATGGATATTTTCTAAGTGTAAAAATGTAGATTTATCTTAGATATGCGTAGATTATATGTTTTGGACCTTTAGGATCATAACATATTCTCCATGGATATAAAATTTAAACATTTATATTTAATACTCACAATCCCACATGGCATTGCCCGTGACCCACTGTGGTATAAGGATTATGTAAGTCCCCCGTGACCCACTGTAGTATAAGGATTATATAAGTGCTCCCCCCACCCCACCCCACAGTGACCTATTTTCCAAGAGAATTTAATTATCAGGTTCACAATATTTTCTTAAAAAATTTGTTAAAAATATCTTAATTAAAAAGCTAATTAAAAAAAATTTAAAATCCGGCTTCGAGGTGCATTCGGAACCCCCTTCCGTCCACCTATGTTAAAAATTTCAGATTTATGCGTGTCGTAGGTTTGACTGGACATTGCACACAACAAACAAACAAACACACACACACACAGACAAACACTTCCTATTATTACTATAGATATGTTATTGGGATACAACTGGATGAAAAGGTTGTGTTATATAGCATCCATTCTATATCAAAATGGCCGTAATATTTAATACATATCCAAGAACCTTCAAAAGTTGTTCCAATGAGAATACAATAAGGATAAGCTGAAAAAGTAGTTTTCGTATACCTTCTTGAAACAAAATGGCTGAAGAAATTTGGTAAGTTTGCCTATAATTTTATACCAGACGTCCAATTTATTCTTGCGAAATTTCAGCAGTATAATCGGTACAGTGGTTTGCGCGTGACTGAGCAAAAAACAGACAATATTTAATTTTTATTTAATTATTGGGATAAAAGTAAACAAACAAAAGCCAAGCCATCTGCTATAGCTTAAGATTTCCTGATCCCTCGTTTGGCATCCTTTCGCACCAGCAATCACGCGGTTTAATACTTCCGGCTCACAATATTATTATTGTATTATTATAATACTATAAAGCCACATGGCTGACTCACTAACTGACATTAATGTTTACCCATTTCCAGAGGAGCTAGAAACTTGAAATTTGGCAAAATTATAGATTTTAGCCTGTAACCGACGGTGAAATTCCAAAAAGTTAAAAAATTTAATTTCTAACCCTGAAAAAATTCAAAATGTCGGAGGAACAATTTTAAAGTTAGTGGGACCTTTCTTTGAAGGTCTCTTAGGGCTAAACGGTAAGGCCTATCAAAAAACCGCACGGAATTACATTAGTTTACATTCACTTGCAAAGATAACTCACCGGGGGTTTTGGGGCGTAGCCCCCTACGAGTGAAGCGAGTGTTTAGTATATAACACTAATGTTCCCCAAATAAAGTTAGTTAACCCCAAGTTACCGCAGTGTGTATTTCTTGGTCCTTTAGCTGGCCGAATAGGAACTAACAATGTCTAATGTGTCAGACTTGCTATGAAAGTAAAAAAAATATATTCCAATATCCACACCCTTAAGCTTTAACTAATTTCTTATTTAAAGTTTGAAATGTATTGGTTAGTTGAGTTTAAAGATGCATGCTCTTAGGCATTAGGCTCGACATATTTTATTTTAAAAATACATTTGAGGTACAATATTTGTGATTTCATTAAGGTATAGGGGGCCTACTTTAAAAGTTCCACCTCTATTTTTCTTGGGTTTGGAGTTACACACATCGAAGTTTATGGGATATATAAGATGCCAAGATAACAATGTCTGAAGTTCACTTAAACATAAATGTGTTATCACTTAAGGTGGAGTGCGAGAAAAAGCCAGTGTTTTTGCAGTTCTTATAGCAAAACATTTTTTGGTCATAATATGATATTTATTCAGGATAAAAATAGAATTTAATTTTCTTCACACGATGACCTTAAAATTTATTGAATATCTGTCAAGGGTATTATGGAATTTAATGAAAATAATTTTTGTTCATTTAAAAAATTTCTCATTTAATGCTGGTGTGCTCATGATGGATATTCAGGAAATATTGATTTCAACATGTAAAGAAAATTAAATTTCATGTTTGTTCTGGAGCAATATTTTATTTTATTTAGCCAAACAAATATTTTGCCATAAAAACTGAAAGCACTAGCTTTTGTTTTTATCCCTTCCATCCCACCTTAAGGGAGAGGGGTAGGGTTAAACAAAACCAAAACATCATAAACAGAATAAATTGTATTGAAGTATATAAACTAACATTTAAATATCCGGCCATGTGCTGTTGCTTGCTGTGTACAGTTTTAATTAATAATTTTTATGTAACCTTCTCAAATGCCTGCGTTTTTTCCACACTCGATTTGACAATGTACTGTACATACATTCAATAAACTTTATAGTAATGTTTAAATCCTCTAATACCTCTTTCACTGTCGAGACACTTCTTTGACTCTCACTTTAGTCTATTTGATCTATTTAATTTTGTGCTGGAATCACCTTTCACTGCCTCAACACTGGCTTCGTCTGTTGAGATTTAATTCGTTATAACTTCATACTTCTTTCTGTTTTGGCTGTGGTCGCATGGCACACCTTATTTGCCGCCATGGCACACTTTTTGTGGAATACTAGAGTAACACAAACATTGGCGACCACGTGGACTAAGGCGTGAGCCTCATCTTGTCTGGTTTCATTAAGGTATAGTTTTTTCTTAAATTATTGCTCACTTTCCTGCCACGCCAATGCTGGTACATTTCCTTTCAATTCTACCTGCCTTATCTCTTCATTTTTAGTGTAAATATTAACAAAGTCCGGATAGACAAAAGTACGTGATCTACGTTTAAAAAATAAAAAGGAAAATATATATGCTTTTAATTTTGAGTTAAATGTAGTGAAATATTAAACATAAATTTTTGGTAGAAACTAATACCTAACATTAGTGAAATTCTACCGTCCACATCCCTACTTAATTCGTGTAAATATAAGAAACATACATATGGGTAGTAAGATGTTGACATATTTTATTACAGAACTTTAGTTGTGTGTATAAAAAACACGATACTAGGGTAGTTTAGCAACAACAAAAATGCTATAGTTTTTATTTATAGTTTTCTAACTTAAAGTAAAGAATAAATAAACATTTAAAAGAGACCAGAATCTCTAACCATTTGACTAAACATTAAAAAATATATATTGCTCCCATAAATGTTAATTGAATAAAATTGAGAGCCCCCCATTGTAGGAGTACAATTTATGCTCCAAGCTCTGTGAAGTTCTCCATGAAAAACAAATAAACCTTTGTGGGTATTCCCTTTGCTCACATTTTGAAATATAAACACACTCGTAATAAACCCGATAGAGGTTGAGGTAACTCCCTTGGGCGGAATAACGGATCGTTAAACCTAATATTAAGCGCAAAACGCTGAGATAATAGGGTCATCCATAGGTGTGTCTGCAATGTTCTGCTTTAACAACTGCTTGTTCACGAAGTAGATCCAAATAATTTTTGTGGATATGTGGTTTTACTCATTGTGTTGATTTCTGTTATCACCCAAGTTTATGAAAAACAAATACTTAATCTTCACAAACAGATTTAAAATAAATGTTAAATAAGATATAAATAATTTAAGTTTTCTTAAATTAAATAAAAAATAGGCATTTGGTCGATGATCTTGTTATTTTTTAAATAGATGGATAAGTAAATATGAATTTTTAAACCAACTTGTTATATCAGAATGACAGTTACAGACTAACTTAATATTTTTTTATAGAATATAAACATAACCCCTTCTTCTGTTAGCCCCTATGTTACCAACTAAATATAAGTTTACCTAGCTAAAAATCGAACTTGGAACCCTTAACTCAGTAGGCAGACGTGGAAACAACTTACCTCAAGTGTTGGGCAGGCTTTATTTTCATCCGAATCGATGGCCGCATGGTCTAGGTCATCACTCTCGCAGTAGATTAAACCGTCGATGACGGGGATAGGTTCAAATCTCGGTCGAGTGTACTGAGTATGGTTTTTCAAAAATAGGTTTTCATTAAATATAACCCTCACTATCCCTAAAACAATAAAATTAATTAGTAGGCCTATACAACCGTTAACTCGAATGGGTACTAAGACGTGGTGCTAAAAAGAAATATTTTCAATCATCCACCCTAATTCTAGTTTTGGCTACCATCGACCGAACTACTCGGTCTAATTGAAAAACACAGAAAGGATTTTTTTAAATTTTATTGTTTTTCAATAATAATTTTTCAGGTATTAATAGCATTTGCCTAAAAAAATACCTTTTTTAATCCATGTTAGTGTAATGGTTCTGATGAACAGACCAAAATTGATCAAACCAGAAAAATAAAATATTGCTTTAAGACCGTCGATTATTGTTAACATATTTTAAGAGGGGTACAAAATGTTGTCTTAAATAACTAAAACATTGCTTCAATAGATAGGTTTAGTTTAGATTTGTTTTCTGTTGACAGTGATATCAACATTTCTTAAATATTTTTTGTCATGAGCCTCGTGGAATTTGATCGGAATGTTTTCTCTTCATTTAAAATCTTATGGTCATATGACACCATGCCGTGGTAAATGTTCACTAACTTTTGGTATAAATATAAATATAAAATTGAATAAAAAAAATCCAAGTAACAATATTTTATTTATTTTTATCAGAATATGTTTTGTTTTAAAAACTGCAAAAATACAGACCATTTAATTCGGGTTACCTTCCACTCCAATTTAAGGTTGGGATGCAGAGTACATGAAAAATGTGTTTTTTCAGTTTTAATAGAACATTTTTTTGGTCAAAATATATCAAATATTGCTAGTATAGAATCAAAGTTTAGTTTACTTAACAAAATGATATCCAAAAGTTGTTGAATATCTGTCTTGAGCATAACGCTATTATCTAAAAGCCTTTTTAAATAAAGAGATAAAGTGTTCATTAAATTCCAGGACACCCTTGACAGATATTCACCAACTGTTGAGGTCATCATGTGAAGAAAATTAAACTCTATATTTGTATAAAAGTAATATTTTATTTATCTAAAAGGTGACCTGGTGGTCTAGGGGTAAGTGTTGGACTTCTATGCTGGGAGACCGGGGTTCAATCCTCGGTCCCGGCACAGAGTTATCTGATTACCAAACCCTTCCTTCACCTCTGAAAAGACGTGTATTAATCACAACTTGTGATGTGGGGATTGCCAGGCCTCCACCGTGGTTCGGATTCCACGTTAAACTGTAGGTCCTCCATTTCATTTCACGATCACACTACCATTACACATTAGCGTAAGTGCCTATAACCTGAACGTGTAGTAAGACGGGTGCTAATAATAATAATAATAATAATAATAATAATAATAATAATAATAATAATAACTCTAAAAAAGTTTTATAAAAACCGCAAAAACACTAACCTTTTCTCTCGTTTCTCTGCATATAAGACGCCAACCTAAGTATGGTACATAAAACATTAGACGTTGTTCTAAATTAAATTATAAATTGTCATTCTGGATAGTATGGCCTGTCTCTTCAATTACTGACATAATCATTCGTGTTCTCTTTTGGTTACATCCTAAACTTAGAGAGATAAGTGGGAGAAGATTATTTATCTTATACCAGCATTCAAGGCGAATCGAACAAAATCGTGCTTCCAAGTTCTGATTAGAGGTGAACCCATCCGTTGATTGATTGTTAATTGAATTTCCTTCTTAGAACAAAGTAAGCTTCTCTTTATTCCCCCCCTCCCCCTTTCCCCTTTTCAGGATGACAATATATGAATAAACCTGTGTCTAAGTATAATTAAACAATCCATAAAAGTTGTAAAGAAATAAATAGGTTACTTGTTTGCATAAGATAATGAATGTATTAGTAATAAGTTTCACAGAAGTAATTTAACAAATCTAATTACATTATTTAATTTCTGCTCCAATTCTTACTACTTGTTTATGATATCCTCATTTAATTGCACTAATGATGATAGGGATAATGAAAGTAGTATCTCGAATAAATGTACCTTAATTTGCCTGGAGTGAGAAAGATAAATTATTTAGGAAAAACAAACCTCTAAACATTGGACTGGAAATTAAACCTTGACCTACCCGTCACCGACAAACTAGACTTGAACAGCTTTAATTTAGATCATGGGACCACCAATGTGGGTGATGATATATACATATATTTATTAGTTAATCATAATTAGGCTATATTTCAAAATATAGCATTAGCTTATAACTGTTTGCAATGTTTGTTGTTGTTATATTTGAAGGTAATGTTAAAAGTAATTATGAATATTTAAATGAACATATAAAAGCCTTAATAGAAACTTAAATTTTCTAAGCATTTTAATACACTAATACACAATTTATTACAATATTAAACATTTGGCTATCCTGTAAGTGTTAATTTCATATTAATATCATTCAATTTGGATCACGACGAAGAACCATCCATTTTGTATGTTCTAATCTTTCAAATATTGAATTACATTCACTTTTAATAACAGGTATTTTAAATAACATGTATTTAACTATCTAACTTCCCGTTATGAAATAACAAAATTAATAATTCTTTTTTAAAATCTAACGTAATTTATTTTGTAAGAATAACCTCTATTTAGAATCGAATATTAATTTTTTTAAATATTTTGCTGTTATTTGTAAGATAATTTGGTGGCATTGTGGCTACTGGACTCTCCAATTTTACTGAATTTAAGGGGCTGCCCACTGTAGCATTTCGGACGCCCAGAAATCCTCCGTTATTCAAGGCGTGGTTTGCTATTTCATAATATATATTTCATGACTTAATTAGGTTGGAAGGTATCCCACATATACCTATAGGTTTAATAAACAGTTTTAAGCTTTACGATTTAAAAAAATAATAAAGAAAGTATGAAGTTAGCAAATTTACCAAATGATTTACGCAAAATTTCTAGTTTGACGATCAAAATAAATAGTAAGAAACCTAAATATATCCTTCTTAAAAAATAAAGTCAAATTTTAATAGGTTGGTATAGTTAGATTGTGAGCCACAAGATAAAGATTTAATAGAATAATTAATCAATATATTTATGATGTAGCTTCGCAATTATTAAGGATCGCTCTAACCGTTTTGGAGCATCAAATTTGCCATTCTCGTAAGAAAAAGCAGTGTGAAGATATTTCCCTTCAAATTAAGCGGTGCCCTTAATAAATGTTTTCTATTTTTCAAACGTAAAGTATTGGCCTATAATAGTGGATGTGCAAATGTAGCCCACCCACAAAGAACTCCGAGACAAATAACTATCGTCGACAAAATCAACAATATCCAACCCGTCACAACATCGCTAATGAAATCCCATTCTGAACATACCGCAACTAATGGTTACATAATCGTTAACACATCATTACATGTAGATCGGTTTTACGAACTCAATATCCGTATTGAACACTTAATACAATACAGTGAACGATGGCTTAGCTTGACAATGGTATTCAAAGTACAGTAATTTGCCCTGCATAATGGTGGTGATGTACGTGGCGAAGAATCCTAAAGCATTTAATTTCCGTTTCTGATGACACCGTTTGATTCCTTTCGGATATTTCATGTTAGGGTTTATTTAATTGAGGAGGTGTTTTTCAATACATCCGTATGTGAAGTCTACTGCCTAGATATCACCGGAATGAAGAGGTAAATATTAACAATTAGAGATAAGGTTTTAATTGCAATTTTATCAATTAAAAATGTGTGGAACCTGCTTCGGTGGCCACAGGAAAAAGAAGTCACTCTCGGGTCAAACTAGGCTGCTAATGACAAGGATCTCGGAATTCGAACTCTGGTCGCGTGTACAGAGGATGATTTTTCCAAAATTGTTTTTCAATCTTTCTCCACGCGAATGCCAGTATACTTCCTCTAAATTCAACCATCCTCATCCCTAACTCATTAGCGTAATTGGTACATATGCATATAACTTGAAAAGGTAGTAGGACGCGGTGTCAGAAAAATAAAATAGTGTGTGAACACTTGGATTACCCTGAGAGGTAATCTTACCTTGACAAATTAAACTACAGCTCTTTCTTATAATATACGGTTACCTGGTGGTTTAAGTGTAAGGCATCAGACTTCTGTGCTGGGGTCCGGGGTTCAATCCTCGGTCCCGGCACAGATTTATCTGATTGTCAAACCCTTCCTTCACCTCTGTCAAGACGTGTACTAATCACAACTTGGGAATGTGTGAATTTCCATGCCTCCACCGTGGTTCGGATTCCACATTAAACTGTAGGTCCTCCATTTCATCTCACAATCACCCTACCATTACACATTAGCGTAAGTGCGTATAATCCGAACGGGTAGTAAGACGCGGTGCTAATAATAATAATAATAATAATAATAATATACGTTATGATGTGAACTGTCAAGGTGAGATTTCCCACCTTTTAAGAGTAAAGTAAATGTACACGAAGGAGTGGTAAATGTTTGACAATAAAATCGTAGAGTTTTTTCGCGTCAAAAATAAAACTCTTTTTTCATCATATGTTATATTTTTGGCCAAATGTCTACGTATGGAAAAAAAAGTTAATAAAAAGCTTTAGAATTTGAAAACCTGCATTTTCTGAGATTAATAGGTGATACTCAACTTATTAACATTTTTTTTTTTTTATTGGTGGACAATTGACCTACGCCAGCGGGTTTGACTGGTACATTTCAATATAGCTCTGGTGGTCGGGGAGATCGCGTTTGAAATCCGTTAAGCTGTACCTGCGATATTTTTTTCTACTCTTTAATCATATTATAAAATATTTAGTGATTTTCTCATATATGTAAATTTGTTTAATGTATTTCAAAATATATATTTGGCTATATCAACCTGCGAACCAATAATCTACTCAATAATTGAAATAATATATATTCTAAATATAGATTTAAAACTAGTATAACACTCTTGCATTTTTAAGGTGGGGATGTAGGTAACGTAACAAAGGCCAGTGTTTAAGCAGTTTTTATAACAAAACATTTGTTGGTTAAGATAAATAAAATATCGCTTCAGTAGAAATATATAGTTTAGTTTTCTTCACATGGTGATATCAACAGTTTGTGAATATAAGTTATGAACATAGCGGCATTAGATGACAAACTTTTTTAATAAAGAGAAAAAAGTTGTAATTAAATTCCAGGACACCATTGACAGATATAAACAATTGTTTATATCATCATGTGAGTAAAATTAAACTCTATTTGATCTATTTTAATTTAAAAAAAGTTTTGATATAAAAACTGTTAAAACTCTAAGCTTTCCTAGCACCCCCTACATCACCATCTTAATTGGGCAATAATACTGTACCACCCACACCTGTGGTCATGAAGTATAGATGTTGAGCTTATATGGTCTAGTTTGTCGTTGACGGGGAGGTCGGTGATCGAATCCCAGCCTTGTGAAATTAAGATGAATTTACTTAAATATCTTTTCTCTCTACATCCACGCAACTGTAGAAGTTCTACCTTACTAATTCCAAACAAACACATATGCGTCAATTTTTTTTCATCGTGTCTCATTACCCATTGACACACTCAAACACACACACACACATGTATAATATATATATGCATGTAATTAAATATATATATATATTAGCGCAATTAATAACTATTACACAAATTTGGTAGGAATAAGAAAGATATAATTTAGAGTAAATGTGTCCACATTTGCGTTGAGTAAGCTTGGGAAACAATTTTTTTTTAAAAACACCCTCAGTACACCCGATTGGGATTTGAAGCCTGATGTCCTCATGATCATCAATCCAGTCTAATGCTAGAGTGATGCCTTAGACCTGTTATTCCCAATCAGGACTTTTACGGAACACTGGGGCTCCGTGAGAATTAACAAACGCTTGCTTTGTATTGGTCTGCCCATAATTTTTGGACGGTGTATAATTATGTTAAGAGAACTCATGAATCTGAAGAAAATGAAAAGAGAAGTGCTGATAATAATGTTAAAAATTGAGATTATTCAGAATATTGCTAAACCAAGTTCAAGTACTGAAAGACTGTAATTAGAAAAGATAAATAATTAGAGAGTAATTAGCAAAGATAAGTAATTAGACAGTAAATCTTCTTGAAATTTTTTTATTCAAAAATGAGTTTATTATTATATACTAACCCTATTGTTTTACACGTATATTTTGTAATTTACCCTCCTCGAACCTAATATATACGTCAGTCAGGTAGGATCTCCCCGAGATTTTACGAGATATTTTAAGGTTTCCTCCCAAAAAAAAAAAGAGGTTGGGAATCCCTACCTTAGACCAGTGGATCACTCACCTTCTTCCACGATGATGTGCCAAGTGGTCCGTGGACGGGACCTTAGGGGAAAGTTAAACATTATGTGAAAAAAACAAAAAAAAAATACTAGGCTTACCACAGTTGTAAATACTTGGGAAATGTGCTTAAATAACAGTCAAATATAAATACTGTAATTTATATCTTAATAAACACACACACAATAATATAATTAACAAGCATACAACCCGAACGGGTACTAAGACGCACTGCTAGGAAAATAATAATAATTTACGGTTTCACAAGAGGATGGGTAGGTGGTATATTAAGGTGTATGTCAGTACATGTATCACACGTTTACCAAGTGGTCCATACATGCATCGAATGTTGATAAAAGTGATCCGCTCTTGATAAAAGTTTGAGGCACTTTGCATTATAACATGCGACCACTGAATCGTAGGTTACTATCCTATCAGGTGGTGAAACGGTCTGAAAAAAAAATATTTAATATTATTTTGTACTTCTCTTTGTTACTTTGAAATACATTTGTCTAAAATCAGAGGAAAGTAGAATAAAGCGTCTCCATTTTTTCTTTTTTTTTTTCCTTACATAAAAAGAAGCTTGTTATTCTTCCAACTTTACCCTACGCGAAGCTGTCACTCCCAGATTTCTGTGGTCTCGCAGCTAGTCTAGAGCCGTTCCAACATGGCGGACAAACCGAGAGAAACTGCTTTTTTTTTTTTCACCCTCCTAGACCCCCACCTCTCTTTCAGTTTCTCGTCACATTGAACTGACACACGTCGCCAACAGAAGCTTTCTGTTTCATTCACCAACCCCCCTTTACACGCATTTTTCGCAAATCCTACCATCATTCTGTAAACACAATTTTCTTTTTCTCGAAGACCGACAATGGCTGCCACGCTGTAGTACTCAATTCTAAATTTACTGAAATAGTGCATCGGGATTCGTATAATTAGATAAATGCCATCGGCTTAGATTAGATACATCGAGATATTCCCCGTCTGATAAAATACATACATTGAAAAAATTAGTGATACACATCTTTACAAATATATTGTTATAGCCGGTATAACATTATTTTCAAGCTGTTCTTCAAAATCTGCAATTTGTGTAGCTTTGAATGGATAATTTTGAATATAAAATAATATATATATTATTTTATATTCAAAATTATATAAATCACTAAAAGTAAAATAAATGGTTGGACACAATTGCACACATTTTCTAATTATGTGTATTATAACTCCGAAGAAAATTTACATAAATATATTTTCAAGAAACTACCCTTAGGTAAGTTTCCCTATTAAAAACAAACACATCACCTGGTTAATCACCATGTATACATGCATCTAAATGGATATGTTACGTGTAATGTGTGAAATCTGGATAATGTCGAGATTAGCCAGGAGATGTAAACATCATCCAAGTGCAGTGGATAAGTCGGAAATATAAAGTAATTTATCTCATTTTACGACCTTATCCGGATAATATATACACTAGCCAGCTATACTTGGATAACGTTGAATACTATTTGATAAACTAAACACATGTGAATACGGATTATATTTTGGAACGTAATTTTGATCTCTGAAATTGAATCATAGCAATGCAATAGCATTCAAAATGCCTCGTTTTGATTCTTTCTTTTCCACTAACCTAAACTAAAAAACAAGGCCTAAAATCACCTGAATAGCTAGCCTACCTAACCTAACCAGTCTAACCTAACTACCTAACCTTGGCCCTAAAATTTTGACACTATTCAAGTGCAGGTAGATAATGTTAATATTAACCGGATAAACTTCGAAAAACATTATTTAATAGCCTCTCATTTAACATTACCCACGTATTTTGGATAATTTCAACACTATCCGATAATATAGACTTTATCAAAGTTGAACTATACCCGTAGCATATACATATGTATAAAGTTTAAAATAAATTTCAAATTAAAAAAAAAAATGTAAATGTTGGTATCCAACAATATGTTGACGAGTGTACACTCAAAATTAAGAATATGCAGCTACAGAAGTGCATATTTGAAACTAGGAATAGTTGCAGCTTAGGACGGCCGCATAGCTTCCGATTACATTCCTAGTCTTGAAACAATGTTTTCTGTACTGACTATGGGAGGTGACCTGGCGGTCTAGGGGTAAGGCGTCAGACTTCTGTGCTGGCGGCCGGGGCTCAATCCTCGGTCCCGGCACAGATTTATCTGATTACCAAACCCTTCCTTCACCTCTGACAAGACATCTTGTGAATGTGGGGAATGCCAGGCCTCCACCGTGGTTCGGATTCCACGTTAAACTGTAGGTCCTCCATTTCATCTCACAATCACCCTACCATTACACATTAGCGTAAGTGCGTATAACCCGAACGGGTAGTAAGACGCGGTGCTAATAATAATAATAATTAATGTACTGACTATGTAAACTCCAGTTAGGGATGAACGGCTGGTTCATGACCCGGAGTTCATGCAGGGAAAACTGATTGACTAGCAGGACAGTTATTTCCGGTACTTCATCAGAGGATGTTGTCATACTAAATACCTCTGCATGATTCAATAATATATTAGAGTTAGGGTAGTTTACCCAAGGACCTATCATGTATAAAAATCATCTTTTGTAAATAATTGCATATTATATATTAATGTAATTAAACTAGTTAGTTATAGAATAGTAAACCTCTCTTTCGTATTATTTAAATGTGTGGGCGTGCTACCATCCTCTATGAATCGGTCACCGGTCATAACATAAAGTAACCTAAAATATTTTGTAATTTTTAAAAAAAAAATAGTATCCCTATTTATCATGAAAACTATTCACATATACCCATTTTGAACTCAATTTTCAAGGCCAATTTTGAAAATGTTCAAATTTTGTATACATTTCTTATAATTAAACTAAAATTTTTTTTTACATTAATAATGATCATTAAGATGTTTCCTGATACCAATTATAAACAAAATCGTTCAAAAAAATTCAAGTCTTACAAAAATCAGTTATCAATAAACTACTATTATGATTTTTTTAAATATACAGTATATATGTAATTATTATAATGTAAAAAACTGAACAAATACCCATTTCAAACTAAATCCCCAGAACCAATTTTTTTAAATATTCAAACAAACAAAAAAGTCATCAATAAACTACCCTTAAATTAATTTTACCCCACCCGTCCCTATAGTTCCTCCCCCACAAAAATAAAGTACTTTATGAAGTCTAATATTACTTATATATACATTTTAAACAAAATCATTAGAGAAATTTTCAAAATATCAACGTTTCCAAAACGGATTGTGAATTGGTATTTGGCCGTTTTTAAATAAATAAATTTGAAAAAATCTTTTTAATTTTGGTTTCAGCTTTCCTGTTCCTTACCATCCAAATTCAAACTGTTGACATATTTTTAAGACATACTTGTACCTTATTAAAGGGTGATTGATTGATGATGATGATGATGAATGTGATGGTGATTTTTACAGTCTGTATAAAGGAGTAGTGAACATATTAGGCCATCCATTTGGGGTCTGTAATCCTAAAAAAAAAAGTTTAGAACCCTTATCTAAGGCGTCAAACTCGAAATAGACTGGAGTGATAGTGACCAAGAGGTCAAGGTTCAAATCTCAGCCGGTTGCATTGGGGGAGAATTTTCATAGGTGATTTGTCACTTTGATTCCATCCGCTGCACATGCTAATGTGGATCTATTTCTTTAAGTTATCCTTCCAACTTCTACTCGTTGGAATCAATCGTTGATAACTTTGGCGTTAAACGTAATAATATAACACAAAAAGCTTGGCAATTCGAACAAATATATTGTAATTTACAATATATTTAGTAAAATCATTGTTGAAAATCCAGATTAACTATTTCTTAATTTTGAACCAATGTAATGTATTTTTACTCTATAAACTAAAATAAAATAAATAAAATATCGTCATTCAAAGAAACTCTTAGAATATAACATATACAAATAAATAAATAGTAGTCTACATTGACAAATCTATTTTTAACTTACAGATATATAAAATCGTATCATTTGGTCAAAAGAGACGCTCGCAGAACAAAGTTAAAAAAATTGGGCATTTAATCTAACTACCCGTTTGGTTTGTACGCAATTGTAAAACTAAACAAATGTGTTAGAATTAAGTAAGAATGAATTTATACAAAGTGAGTCCACATTTGCGAGTAGAGGGATTGAAAGACAATTTATGGAATAATACCAACTGTACACCCGAGCAGAAATCTAAACTCAATCTCCCCATCATCTACAGTCCATTTTTTTGCTAGTGTGATACCTTGGAATATTTGACCATCGAAACGGTTTGTTATTTTATTATCAATTGTTCTTATGATTATCTAACTAATTTCAGTATTATTATTATTACGTAGTTTTAATCTTTTTAATGTTATCACGTGATTCGATCCAATTCGATGGTATAAAAAGAGGCTTTGGTTACATTTAATGTAACGCAGCCTTAAAAAAAATCTATTCAGTGGAGGTTAAAAAAACACTTTGAAAATGTATGACCCTTACAATTTCCGCAAAGTGGAAGGTATGAATAATGCAGTGAAAGTGATGGTGGGAGAACAAAAAATAATACAGAAGATATGGCAGTTGAGTGGCACGCCAGGAAAGATAGATGATGGCATTTAGAAGTCAAACTGACACCCAAGAACGTAAACTACAACATCGGGAGGTAAATAAAATATACGAATGAATAAAGTTACCTACCGTAAACGCTATACCTTTGATAAAGACAAGCATCTGAACATTAACAAACGTTTACTATTTTAAATAACACATATTTATTTTAAAACTACTGGAAAAAAAAAAGTGTTCTTTACTACGCACCACGTCTTACTACCTTTTCAAGATATTCTCATATTTACACTAATAGGGTAAGGATGAGAAAGGTCTCAAATTAAATAAAATATTTCCGCGTTGGCGTGATGAGCGAGTAAGAAACCATTCAAGAAATATTTCAGTACACCTGGCCGATAACTCCCCGTCAGCAGTAAACCTGACCAGTTGAGGTTGACGCCTCAGCCCACGTAACCACTGATGAGAGTAAATAGAATAAAGTATTTAAAACAATAGCATAAGTACCCAGCATTGCTCGTGGTGTCAGTTTTCTTTGCTTAAAAAAATAATCATTTGGGTTCTTCCCACCCAGTTTTTGATATATTTAAAAAATCTAATTAAAAATTCCCTCTTTTGGGTGCATATATTTATTTGGCACAAGGGTACAAAATTTAACATTCTAGCCCTTTGCATGCGGTATATATCGTGCAATGTTGATGGCAGACCAACAAACATTTCATTTTATTAATATATAATAGGCCTATATATACTTATTACGTACGTATTTACTGGAGAAACTCATACAGGAACATTAAAATGTCCTGAGATGGCGTCGTTGATGTGCCGAAACATGTAGAATGTTTTTCAAGGCTGTCTCTGCGCAGCTTACAAAGGAGCAAGGAAATTATCCAGATAAGAAATATAATTCAATTATCAATTTATATAATTCAACATTTGTTCACCAACAAATTTAATATAATCTAAGGTCAAAATATTTTCAAATTGTTTCAATATTTCTTTTTAATTTTTTACAGCCAAGCATTAGACCTCTATTCAATAGTTATTTTTCTAGCTATATAATTTAATTTAATTTATTTTAAAGTGTTTGTGTCTTTTCGTGTGTATTTTTATTTGTTAGTCATATATTTGACCTTGACTCATATTTTTAATGTGTCATTTTAATAATTTTCTGATATTTTATAAATTATGTGTAATTTTTAAATTTTTAATTTATTCTTATTGTTAATTAATCCACATATACTCACTATATTAAAAAATTGCAATTTCACATAAAAAAAATTAAGGACTTTATTTTCAAATCTACCATCAATTTTCATATTGAATTCTACTAATATAAAAAAAACGGATAAAATAATTATGTTAATGACAATATAAAGAAAATCATGACCTTGTGAAATAGGTTGAAAGACCGCTAAATTTCTTTCGACGTTAATGTGATCAATTGGGGCTCACGAGTTTGAATCTCGATTGATTGTACTGGTTTTTTTTACTACCACAAAAGCGATATTTTCTAGCCTTTTTCAAGGCGAATACCTGTGCATTCCTTTCTAATCACTCTCTTATTTCCTACCCCAATTATATTAAGTGGTTAGTTGCCCTTTTATCAAACGTTTACTTACCCGCCTCGGTGGCGTAGATAGCTAACGTGCTTGTTTCGCGCTAAGCTAGATTGACGAGAACGGGTAAATCGAGGCTCGAATCTCGGTTGGGTGAACTGGCGGTGGTTTTTCCTAAATGGTTTTCCACTCTCCTTCCACGCAAATGCGGGTTTACTTCCTCTATATTCAATCTTCCCAATTCCTAACCCGTTAGCGTAATTAGTACTTTAGCGTATAACCCGAACGTTTAATAAGACGTGGTGCTAAGTATTAAACGTTCTCTTAATAACAAGAGAAGAGAGAAAGAGGGGAAGTTAGCAAATTGGAAGGAAAATGGGGAGGGGAGAAGGGAAAGAACAAGAAGGCTAAAATGACTAGCTGGTCAAACAAACCTGTTCTAATTGCGCCATTGTCTTGGTGCGGTACGCATCTTGTATGACAATTAGCCTTGTCCACTACAAGAGGGAATCTTAATACAGCAAAGACCACTAAGGTCCTCAACTTTGGTATTAAAAGGACTCAGGTCGCTTCTTGACCTCCGCGGTATATTTAAGTCCATCCTTAGGGCTGGAAAGTTTAGGAGGATTACTTTAAAGTAGGGTGAAAGGGAAAGTGTTTTTGCAGTTTTTATAGAATTTTTTTTCGTCCAAAACAGATAAAATATTGCTTCAGTAGAAATAAAAAGTTTAATTTTCTTCACATGGTATCATTCATCAAAACAACGTCATTAGCTGAGAACCTTTTTATTATTATTAGCACCGCGTCTTACTACCCGTTCGGGTTATACGCACTTACGCTAATGTGTAATGGTAGGGTGATTGTGAGATGAAATGAAGGACCTACAGTTTAACGTGGAATCCGAACCACGGTGGAGACCTTCCCCACATTCACAAGAATTCTTGTCAGAGGTGAAGGAAGGGTTTGGTAATCAGATAAATTTGTGCCGGGACCGAGGATTGAACCCCGGCCTTAAAAATTATCAAAGGGTTGAGACGAATCCTGAGTATTTCAGTGCTATAGTATTGGCGCATTAGGGTGACCTGGTGGTCTAGGGGTAAGGTGTCAGACTTCTATGCTGGCGGCCGGGTTCGATCCTCGGTCCCGGCACAGATTTATCTGATTTCCAAACCCTTCCTACACCTCTGACAAGACATCTTGTGAATGTGTGGAATGCCAGGTCGCCACCGTGGTTCGGATTCCACGTTAAACTGTAGGTCCTTCATTTCATCTCACAATCACCCTACCATTACACATTAGCGTAAGTGCGTATAACCCGAACGGGTAGTAAGACGCGGTGCTAATAATAATAATAATAATATTGGCGCATTAAGGTGGGGATACAAGAAACGCGAGAAAGAGTAATTGTTTTTGCAGTTTTTATTTAAAAAAAACATTTTTTGGGTCAAAATATATCAAATATTGCTTCTATACAAAAATATAGTTTAATTTACTTCACATGGTGATATCAACAGTTGTTGAATATCTGTCTTTAATATAGTGGCATTAGCTGACAACCTTTTTAAATGAAGAGAAAAAGTTTTCATGAAATTCCAGGACTTCCTTTACCTAAATTCAAAAGCTATTGATATCATCATGTGAATAATATTAAAATCTGTGTTTGTATAGAAACTATATTTAATTTATTTTGACCAAAAAAAAAAGGGTTTGCTATAAGAACTGTAAAAAACACATTTTATTGCGTTCCCTACATCCCAACCTTAATTCAAGGGTCCAGGGTTCAATTATTGGGTCCAGATGACATTTTTCAAAATTTACGAATGTAGAATATAATGAGACTGACATTTAGTCTACGTGTCCAGCTATTCTGTTCCAACTCATAGATCACTCCGTTAGATATAACCACGATCTTAAAATTTATATAAAATAAATGGTACGACACAATCGCACAAACCTTCTCATATTGTGTAGGGTATATTATTTCTTTGGAGAAAATTTTCAAAGATAGGTTTTTAGTAGGCTACCTTTAAATATGATTTACTCATAAAAACAAGCACATCAACTTGTTAATCACAATAATCAGTCTTTATATATATATATATACATTTTAAATCAAATTGTTCAAATATATATAGTAAAATACACATTTTCAAAAATGATTAATTTGGAACCATTTCAAAATTATTTATTTGTAAAAATAAAAAGTATCCTTAAGAATTTATACTAAAAATTCTATTCACAGATTCCTATTTTGAATTCAATCTTCAAGGTCAATTTCTAAAACATTCAAATTTCATATCATATGTGTAGGTAAACTACACTTAAATTAATTTATTTTAAATAAATAAAGATAATCTTCATTATTTTAGATATGTCAAATAATCTCCCAAAAATAATTTTGAACCAAATCTCTAAAGCAATTTTTTAAAGTATTAAAATTTAAAAAAAAAATTCACTAGCCAAATTTTCCTACAGAAGGAAGTGTATAGCTTTATTTGTCCTGTTCATGTTAAACGCTCCCTAGATACACATTGGAATCAAATCGTTTGGGCCAATTTTTTAAATATTTAAAGTTTTTGAAAAATCAATCATCAGTAAACTACCCTTAAACGAATTTTTGCTCTGTAAACCAACTACATAGGGTTATTTATAATATCAAATGAATCCTACATATTCATTTTAAACAAAGTCGTATGAGTCGTTTTCTAAAAATTTATAATTAAAAAAAATTACTTATTAGCAAACTAACCTACCATTAATTGAAGGACTAGAGTTTAAAAAAGATTATATTTAAATACAATCTATAATATATAAATATCAAGTTTGAAGAAGATACATAAAACAGTTTTGAATCCGTGGCCAGGGACAGACAGACAGACCTAAAAACAAACAGAATTGTAAAATCCATTTTTTTGGAGGTTCGTGTTCACATAAAACGTAAAAATTTGTCATAATTTTGAGATCGATTTTTTTCACGACCAAAAAACCTTCTCTTGATATGAGAAATTAAAATAAATCTTCATTGGTCTAAGATTTATTGTACCAGTGTGTATGTAGTCAAATAGTACCGAATTAAAATAATCTCAAATCTCTTTACTGTGCCCATTTTACTTTCGACCAATAAGACAAGTGGAAAAGCTTCACACTGGTTACTAAAGTAATGTGACACTTTAGCGTTTAAAAAACGTTCCAAACTAGCGTCTTTAAATAAAGGGAGAGGGTGTGAGATAAAGCAATCCAATTTCTATAGTGATCCCTTTAGGTAAGGGACAGAAGAGAACTGAAGAGCTTTTCCGTGTTCCCGACCTCCCATTCCCGTAGGAATTGAATGTCTTCGAAGGTGAGGTTGATTCACATTTAGTTGGGAGGGAGAAGATGGTGCATGTTTATTTTTGTAGGTAGAGAAATCATGAAAAAAAGGTATTTGTTGATTTTTTACCATTTACTTTCTCACGACACGTCCGAGAGAGAAGTATTGTGGTCGTCTCAGAAATCAAAACTCGATATTTTGATAAATGTCGAGGTTTTATGACCCTCTTTAACCGAAAAATCCATTTTTGAGATGCCGTCTGTCTGCCCGTCTGCCTTTATCTCTTCCTAGAGCCCAAACTATTTTACCGATCTGGCTAAAACTTGGTATCTACTGTTTTCACTAGGCTTTCTCGAGTTGTTCTTTGAATTAGATAGATACCTCACCCTAAAATTAAGGGTAGTTAACTGAAATTCAAAAAGAGATAAAAACGATTTTATCAAAATCCTCTATAACGATTTCGATTAAATTTTGTACCAGGCATTGTTTAATATTACAAACTAAATGACCACTCTCATTTTCCCATAAAAAATTATCTTAAGGGTACTTTACAAAAGCATAAATTTACGATTTTTGATCATTTATCTAATTATTTGAGCTACGAAATAACTTACCACATGGGAAAGTTTTATTAGGATTAAAAATAAAATAAATTATTTGTATAAGACCAAAAGTTTCTGAGTTATAAGCAATTTTTTTTATGAAGCGCTTCTTGACAATTGAAATTTATTGTTATGTTCTTTGGTGGACACAAAATAGGTTCATCTTTTATTAATATTTACTTACTGGTGAATATTATTTCATTTATGTTCTTAGGTAGAGTGTTCCTCCAATAATGTACATTTACATTATTTCGTTTCATTAATCTTACGAGTTTTTAGTAAATGTCTTTATTTTAAGAGAGAAGAGTAGATAAATGATTAAACTCGTAAAAATGTTCAGTAACACGGTTTAATGGGTTTTGTTCAAACTTTATATTTAAATGGTATCTTAAGTCAAGGTTGTTCTTTTTAGCTTATAACCCTCATTTTAAAGATTAGCTTACCGATGACTTTTTTTTAAAGAACTCGAAAACTGGCTCTGACAATTTTGTTTAAAATTGATACCTAGGGAGTATATTTGTTTATCGGGGGGGAATTGGTTTGAGGGTATACTGTGGACAATATTTTTTAAGTTTGAAATTCTTAGAAAATAAATCCCATGTATTAGTTCAAAATGAATATTCGGAGGTGTATATTACTTTATAAATATAAAAAGGCATGTGTTAAAAATAAATAAAATCAAATGATCATTGTTTATTGATTATTGAGATTTAAAAATTTGTAATTTAAAAAATATGTTATAGCAATTTTGTAAGAAATTTATATTTGTAAAGTGTTCAATTTGATTATAAAAAATTGTTGGTTTTTCTGAATAAAATTTATTAATGGGGGCTTACTGATAACTGTTTTTGAAAATCATGCTACAAACTATAATTGTCTATAAGAGAAAGTATGTACGGTTGTTGTTATCCCTTTATTATTATTTTGCATTAAGTGTTATCACTTTAATAGGTTATCAGCATTCAATTACATTTATGGTATATGGATGAGGAAGGCATAATATGAAGAAAATGCAACCGTTTTGCGTGGAGAGAGAGTAGGAAACTCCTTAGGAAAAAACACACCTTAATACTTCCGATCAATTTCGGAGGTCTACAACCTCACCGTCGCATATAAACAAGATTACAAAACCTGACGCTTAGTCCGCGTGCCCACCAATGTTTGTGATTCGTTGAAAAATGTAAAGTAACGACGAATTAGGTGTTTAGAAATGTAGGGGTCTTGAGACTCATTTAATTAATATTACAATTAATAAAGTTTTTGTTTACAGGCATGCTCACATACTTATGATTACAAAAAACGGTGAAGATATTATTGTGTTTAAAGTATTAGTAAAATAAATATATAAATGAGCTATCATTATTTTATTTTATTTTATTTTAGTAAAAATTGTTGGGGACAAAAGTGTGGTATGAAATCAAATAAGGAATTTAAAACTATCTGACTATATCTTAAGTAGCTACAATAGTAATAATAATAATAATAGCAATAATAATATGGTTTTTTGACAGTCTGGTCTGCGCCAGTCTGACTCGCCAATGATGGGGAAGTTGAAGTTCGAATCCTGGCTGGGTATACTGAAAGTATTTTTCCTTAAAGTTTATCCACCCTTCTTCGATAAAAATTATAGAACATTTCCTTTAAAATTTTAACTCCTCTGTCCTGTCCTCACTTGTATAAATATACTGATAGCTTGGAAGGGTAGTATGATGAGGTTCATGGAAAAATAAGTTAAATTCAAATTGTGTTTTAGTTCTAAAAGTTAGTTTATTAATACCACTTAAAGGGTACTACTAGCTTTAATGTTGTCCGGCTTCTTGGTCTAACAGTAAGTATTTCTGGTTATTAATCTAGAGGTCCCGGGTTCAATTCCCAACAGTACTATAGGATTTTTTTTTTCCAATGTTGAATTGTTACAATGGTTTCAATTGTTTTCTTGGTAGTATTAAATTAAATTAATTAAATTAAATTAAATTTTGACTGAGACTAAGTAATTGCACCTACATGAAGACTAATATTAATTTCCTTAAATACACACATAAAAACATTTAAGTAATTCATTTAAATATAACTTGCAAATACCATTGTTTTAGTTAACTCACTGGGGCATAAGCCTTTTATTGGAAAGTGGATCGATGACCTTATTAATTGAAACAAAACTGACCATATATCGTTCATTTTTTATCTGGGATATTCAATTTGAGTCATCGTATCGCAGCTAACTTTGAAAAATAATGCTCGTTAATCCTAATAGTACTAAAATATCTTTATTGTAACTAAATAGAAAAATGTTGATATAGAAGTGCACAGAAAAAATAAAAGATGAAAGGTTTTTGATTCTCATCCATTTAACATTTATCACGTCTAAACCCAGCCTACCCTACCGCACTACTAACATAATAGCCATTAGTCAATAGAGATAGGCCAAACATTGGGTATTGTTCGTTGACAGGATGATGAAATTTAAAAGTTCCAACGCTAAAATAACGTCCTAAAATGTTTAGATTTTAAAACTGTTAAATATTTCCAATAATACAACGTGGTTTTTATACATTCGGACATATTAAAAGCTTAATCTGATATATGTCTACAGGTTGTCCGAAAATTATATTTATAACTTTTATCTATACTCTATACTTATAAAATAACATGTCCTGATTGATATGACTGACTGACTGACTGACTGACTGATTCATCATCGCCGAGCGCAAACTATCAAGGCTACAAGCATGAAATTCGGACTGTATATTCATTTTGTTATGTAGGCACCAACTAAGAAAGGATTTTAGAAAATTCCACCCCAAAGGGGTCAAAATAGGGGATGATAATATGTATGATAATATGTATGAAAGTCCGTCATTTTGAAAGTTACATAAATAAAATTTTGTATTTCGGTTATTGACGTAAAACAAATAAATACGTGTTTCAGGAATTTTGGAAATTTTATTTAATAAGGGATGAAAAAGGGGGTGAAAGTTTGTATCGGACTGACTGACTGATTCATCATCGCCGAGCGCAAACTATCAAGGCTACAAGCATGAAATTCGGACTGTATATTAATTTTGTTATGTAGGTACCCACTAAGAAAGGAGTTTAGAAAATTCCACCCAAAGGGGTCAAAATAGGGGATGATAATATCTATGAAAGTCCGTCATTTTGAAAGTTACATAAACAAAATTTTGTATTTCGGTTATTGACGTAAAACAAATAAATATGTGTTTCAGGAATTTTGGAAATTTTATTTAATAAGGGATGAAAAGGGGGGTGAAAGTTTGTATCGGACTTGCATTATTTTTGATCTGAGGTCAAGTTATGGTCATCAACGTAATGTAATATTTATAATTAATCTGTAAATACATATGTATATTTTCGTATTTGTATATAATCAACTTCCACGCGAGCAAAGCCGCGGGCAACAGCTATCTAGTAATATTATAAAGAGGAAAGATTTGATTTTTTGTTTTTTTGTTTGTAATGGATAAACAAAAAAATTACTGTACCTATTTTAAAAAGTCTTTCACCAATATAAAGCTACATTATCAGCGAGTAGCATAGGCTATATTTTATTTTGAAAATTTAATTTATTCCTCATAAAAATGTCGATAGTATATTATATAGTCGTTGGAAAAAAAAGTTGTTGAAGGGAAAGTGGGGTTGGTGAAGGGGGCGGGCGGGTTGTAGTGAGGAAAGAGGAATGAGATGAAAATAAGAGGGAGGATAAAAAGAGGGAGGGGGCTATACAGTGATGGTAGGACTGTATTTAAAAAAAAGTAAAAAGTTTTGTTTTTATATTGACTTGATGGATGATTTGAAGCTTTGTTTTACAGGTTTCTTTACAATATTTTTTTACGGGTAAGGCGGCTAGTAATGATATAAATATCTACTAAATAACACACATAAAATTACAAATAAAGAAAATGAGGATGGAAAAACCTAAATACTTTGTGTTTATTAAACTAATCAAGTTAAAAAAATATATATATATAATATTATATATATATATATATATATATATATATATATATATATATATATATATATATATATATAAGCAACATTATTGATTTGCAAAACATCCAGAAGATAATACAAATGCGGCCACAAAAGTTATAAAGATAATTTTTGGACACTCTTCATAATGTTGTCGCTTTTAACCAGATAATTATGTTGACAATGGAATGGAGGTTACTCAATTTAGAAAATTCGTACTAATTTTATCTACAGCGATTATGTCTAATGAAGGAAAACTATGGCTGCTAGCCTCACCTAAGTCGAAGACTCAATACATTTCATTACTTTAATAAAAGTTAGTTTCTCTGTAAAAAAAAACAATAACTTCACATTGGAATATAAAGCCTCAATCAAAAGGAATTTTTCAAACGGTACTCTGTTAGAACTTGTAAATAAAAGGAATTTTAGAAGTCTTCTCCTCTGTTTTTTACGTGCTCCACGTCTTATTACCCGCTCAGCTATTTCAATATTTACACTGATTAAATAGGAATGATAAAGGCTTAATTTAGGGGAAATGTGCCAACATATAAATTTTCCTATTGTTCAAAATGGTTCAAACTTGTCTATATTTCAATTAAATTTAAAATAACGTTTGAACTATAACCGTTTCCTTAGGGAGAAAATATTTTATTTCTGTCTTCTTCAAAATTTTTGACTACTTCTTATGACAATTTTTCTATTTGTTTGTAAAGTCAACCTTATTGGTCCAATATCACATTTTTTAAATATTTTTCCTATTTTCTCTAGTTCTATGCGGCATCTGAACAAACACATTATTTATAAAATGTTTTAAAATTGTTGGCACCTTTGGTCATATTAACATTGGTATAGGGAATTAAATAACTCTTAGTTAAATAATAAAGAACTAACCCGCTTCATTGGCCGAATGGTCTAAGACATAACTATCGTGTTAGACTGACTGGCCTGCTACTGATTGAGATTCAAATCCTGATCGGATATACTAAGAGTGTTTTTTCCCCCCCTAAATGGTTCTCCACGCTCTTTAAATGCAAATTTAGGTGGATTACTTCTAAAGTGCTTACTTCCTCATCCCTAATCATGAGACTAATCATCATATATGCGAATAACCTGAAAGGATAGTATAGTAATACTTAGCACAACTTCTTACTACCCGTTCGGGTTATACGCTTTAAGTACTAATTACTCTAATGGATTAGGAATTGAGAAGGTTGAATTAGAGGAAGTGAACCCGCATTTGGGTGGAGGGAGAGTGGAAAACCATTTAGGAAAAACCACTCCCAGTTCACCCGACCGAGATTTGAACCTCGATCTCCCCGTCCTCAGCAGTCGGGCTCAACACGACAAGCGCGTTAGCCAACTACGCCACCGAGGCGGTTTGAAAGGATAGTAATACGTGGTGATAAAAAAAACAACTAATTATTATGCCTGTACGTAATTTATATAGAATTTCATCCTTTTTTTTTGTAATTTCTATACCCTTCGTCAGATTAATTTTTTTTGTCAAAAGAACAAAAATTTGTAAACTTAATATTGTCTATGGAAATACTTTGTACATACCGGGATTAGTTCAAATAATATATTTTTTTAACCAGCCACCCTTGGTCCGTTTAATACGAACCACAAGAACAATACCATCACCCTAATATTTTTCCTAAAGTAGATATAATGTTATATCAAGTTTTGTTGAAATAAGGTGCAAAATAAAATTGGTTTCTCTTTTTGTCATATTTTAAAATATGGTAGGTTAGGCCAGAGGTCTTCAACCCAAATCCCGTGGGCTACTCGCGGCCCACCGTAACATTTTTTTGCAGCCTGTTGGCTTATGAAAAATATAAAAATTATTTAAAGATAAAAAATGGCAAACAGAGATTTATAATTTACATAATAAAATAAAAACGTATTTTAAGGATTTTTATAAACTATTTTTGCTTTATAAGTGATGAAAATTATTACTTTTTGGTTCAAATTTACCTTGAAATTGCAAATGACTGTTCTAGTAGAAAAGGGAGATAATACTATTTCGGGTACGTTCGGATATAGTCGGGAGTTTTCGTGTTCACTCATCGCCGCTGACACACTCGGGATGACCAAATAAAAATAAAAATATTAAGTGTTTAATCCTAATATTGTCAGCACAGTATTGCGAACCACGAGCCGACCAGACACATAAACTTTTGCCCTTAGTCATAAAAAAAAGTTAATACCCCTGGGCCAGGATATATTAATATTCTAAGAGTATGAATATGAGACATCCTTTAATAAGTAAAACAAAATTCTTTGATACTTTTGTAGAGCCAAATATTAACAAAAAACGTCATCTTTGAGAATTGGAAACTACTAAAAACAAATTGATGGGCCGAAGGATGTTCATAAAACAAACCATAAGGTATTCATATGGACGCCTGTGTTCCTAAAGTCTGTTCATGATAGCTTTTTACCTGGATGATAGTTCATAAATCATATGTTTAGGTTTTGGGCTACCAACACTTGTAAAAGATCAATGTTTTGTTATGGATGCTAGATGTTTTAATTACATGTTATATTTTACATTTAAAATAATGTAAACTTAGGTTTTCTTACACTGTCTAATAACTTTCAATAATTTATTTTTACCCATTCCGAAACAATATTTTAAACATAATTAAAAGTAATTATTCTTTGTTTTGGAACGTTATCTATGATGTGTTATATAGTGCATACATTAATACCTTATATTACAAGCATCGTATTTACTTGGAAAAGAGAAAAAAAAAAATTTAATAGATTATTTTATCGTGTTTAGAAATATTTAACTGAATAAATATTTTATTCACTGCTTGGGTGCATCATTGTAAAGAACTTGTTTTCATAATTTTCAATCAGATGGTTTAAATTTGTCGGTCACCATTTTGAAGCTAGGTTAGTTAGAACTTTTGTGTAAGTGATGTGAAAAATATTATTTTAGATTGGAATAAAACGACAAATAAGCTTTGTTCCCAATCTCAAATAAATATATTAATAATATTGGCCTAAATTATCATGACTATCAAATTCATACATTACCATACGTTTTCATTACAGTTATCCAACTTTACAGATGTCAACTGTTGGCGTAGGGATATATTAGGGATTATTTCTAGCAACTCTTTGACCTGTCATCCAAGCGAAATAAGATCTTGAATGTATTATAGTTTGGTTGAAACTCTTTCACTAGTTCAAATCTACAAGAGATGACCCTAATAACCAACAAACAATCTTCTAATGCAGGTATGTCCAACTCGTTGGCCGCAAGAATAAACCAAAGTACTTCGAATTTCAACAATAAACATATTAGATAATTGTTTTTATTATTTTTCGGGCATTAAGTCCTACTTTTCTTGAATGGAGCTCCACCAATTCCTTAATCATTGATGTGGCCCTCAGCGGACATACCTTGTTCCAATAAGTTATTTAACAAATTGAATCTTAAATAATTAACGCTAATAACAAATTTTCAAAAATCTATTATTGATATTTGTTTATTTTCAGATTTTAACTCTATTATTAGGTATTGATGGAGAATATTTCTATGACAAACATTTATAAATATCAAAATTTAATAAAGGTATAAAAATATAAATTTTAATTTTTCATTAAGTTCGATCCATACATTAAATATATGTTTGTATCCATAGAAAAGTAAAATTGAACCAAAATTTCCAAATAAATTTATATGAATTTTTTTTTTGTAAAGTAGACTTATTGTTAATTTTAATATTAATTCTACTTTTGCACCTACTCTATGGCACCAGGAATTCGAGAGTTCATTGCCGCACTTACAAAAGGACACCACATTTCTTATTTTGATCTAGTTCAAGCCAATTAACCTCATTGCACCTATATGTTTCAGGTACATTCTAATGTTATCCTACCATCTGTCTCTAGTTCTTCCCAATGGTCTAGCCAGTCAATACTCTGAACATGGTTCTAGATTCTCCCATTCGCACTACATGTCCTTCTCACCATAATCTACTATACATTATTATCTTAACAATGTATTGTGATGAGTACATGGTATACAACACATCACTATGTAACCTCATCCACACCCCGTATCTTTATCATTTTTTTGACCAAATATCATCCTAAGCCCCTTGATTTCAAACATTCCAAAATATTTTCATACTGTAAGATAAGATACCATATCCATACTTACAACCGTGAAAACTATGGTTTTGTATATTCTAAGTTAACATTCTTTGACAGTGGGTGAGATTTTAACAATTTACACTTATCGAGTAATAGCATGCATTTTTCGATTGCATTATTTTCTTAATTTCCACTTTATATCGTTAGTAAATATATAAAGAGAGGAAATGAATATTTAAAAAAATTAGACAACCCTTTATGTTTTTAACAGTGCACACTTTAATAAATATAAACTGGCCTGTAAACCACTTGATATTTTTTGGAGATACATGATCAATTAATTAATACTGTGTAAGGCCTACCTTCCTCCCCAAATAAACAGTAAACTTTTATCAAAACCGCTTTTATAGAAATACCCTCAATATTTCTTAGCACGTTTACTATTTACTAAACATCTAGTCATACGTAAGAAAGCAACGAATATACAACTTAAGGGGGAACTCCCACCAAATATCTAAAATACTTGTACTACTAACCTCCTTAAATCTGATGTAGTTATTATTTAATAGATTTGTAAATTTTTCTCCTATTAAAATAAAGGTTGTTTGTTGCAACAAAAGTTATTTGGTTTTTGTAAATCCAACCATTAAAAAATATAACATATTGAACTTCAACGTTTTAAAATAATTTTTATGATTTTTATTCCATGATTACGCCCAAAATACCTTTTCAAAAATTTTATTCCCTGTTTTCAAAAAGATTTTCTCTTTGGCTATTTCCTAATAATTTAGATTTTTTTTAAATTAATTAAAATATACATTTTAATTAATAATTCGAAGAAGGGTCGTATTTTAAAAAACTATATTTATTAATTAAAAATAAACTTAAAAAAATATGTAAACAATTATTATTTCACCCCCTGCATAATTGAATACCTTTTCATCTGAACAGTTTTCTGAACCAGCACATCAAGTGTTGTATTTTTTAAAAGAGAATATCATTGTTTTTAAATTTGAGTCTACCGGCCGGTTACTGTGTGTGTCTCGTGAAGCAATTTCCTCCACCGCTCAACGACCCGCTAGCTCCCCTCACAGTTCCATGAGGGTGTGTTGCAACTGACGTCCAAACTGGTTTTCAAATAGACATTCTTCAGTGAGAATAGTTTTAATGTTTTTGTTTGTTTTTTTACTATAAAAATGCAATACATTTTAAGTAATATTATTTTATTTATTTAGTCAATGTGTGATTTTTTTTTATATAAATTTGTGATAGTTTCAAACAAATTATCAAGTTTCACTAAGTAAACTAGTTTGAGACTTCTCTGCTATGGGTCCGGGGTTCAATCCTTCACCACTGACAAGACGTGTATTAATCACAACTTGTGAATGTGTGGAGTGCCAGGCCTCCACAGTGGTTCGGATCCCACGTTAAACTTTAGGTCCTCCATTTGATCTCACAATCACCCTACCATTGCACCTTAGCGTAAGTAATTATAACAGAACGGGTGCTAATAATAATATTAAAAATAATAATATAATTAAAACAGTGCCCATGGGGAACAAAAAACCACCACCCTATAAAGTAAAAAACTCCAAGCAAATAAATGAAATAGCTATTCCTCGGTAAGTGTTAGAATTTAAATTGTATATACTCGTATATCGAATATGAAACAGGTATTTAGATTAGCTAACAATGTATACATCTTCACTCCTAATAGTTTAATAATAGTAATAATAAACACATATTTTCTCATTTATAACTGTTCATTAAATATATTAATAGTTTATTTAATGCAACGTAGGAACTAAACCTATTAAGTTCGTAAGAAAATGTTTTCATAAATCACAACACTAATAAATATTTTAAAGAGATATTTTATTGAACAATCTTACTAAAAGAATTAGAGTATACCTGGCCTAACGCATTGGGGGATGGTTTTCACCTTTATAGTTATCACATTTTTTTTTTTTTTTTACATCCTTGTCAGAAGAATGTTAGTGCATTTCCAATAAACAATCCTTCTTAATTTTAAATTATTATAAGCAAAATCCTTGTATATAATGTTTATGTAAAAATAAATTGTTTTTATCCAAAGTAGTTTTAATTTGGTCTATTATGAATTATTATTAAAACAATTTAAAAGATTTACCTGCATTTTAATTTATTGGACCTTTTATTTTAACGATTAACTTTCAATTAGAATTATTTATTGTATTAATTAATGATAATATCAAGGTTTTAGGCCTACACCTTAATTAGAAATACAAATCTAATATACGATTATTGATAAATAATAATATACTATATTATACATGTGTACACACTGAAATAATGTTGAATGAAAACTACTACAGCTATGTATAATTTTAAGATAGAACCCAAACCCGGCCTTCCAAACATTAGCCGAGAAAAAAAGAAGAAACCGATCCTCTACTTTCTTTGTCTCGGAATCTATTTTTGGAAAGAATTTATACCTGCCAGTCAGTCAACCCTACAGGCGACGAGATTTCTAGCTGTACACAAGAGAGTTAACAGAGGGGAAGTGGAATTAAAGTTCTCTACAAGCACTAAGCGTAGTGGATTTGAAACAAAATAGAAGGTATGGGGGGTCCCTCTTAAGTATAGGCCTATTTTAAAGACGAATCTTGAGCCTAAACATGGGACAATTCCTGGATAGCTCATTCGTGTGCTAAGTTAAAGGTCTAAGGTTCGATTCCCCTTTTCCAGGTGTCATTTTTAAATTCATTCGAATTCACATAAATATTTAAATACAAAAATTTGAAAAATCATTTAAATCGTAAAAATTCTACAAATATGCGCGGGCATAGTAGGCAGCATTCCGAAAAAAAAAAAAGGAATTCGTGCATGTTGATTCTCACTATTAATATTTTCGGTATATTTGAAAATAACTTTTTATATATTTCGTGTCTTTAATAAATTAAAAATGTAAGGAAAAAACTTTATTTTTCTGTGTAAACTTTTTTTTAAATCACCTTGTAGACGAGTTCCAGTTATGCAAGCACATGCATGCTCTCTGCAATATCCCTCTTTCGGTACCGACGTGTCGTATGGAAATAACGACGACCCACTGAATTTGTATAATTTAGGCGATTAAACCCGTACCTAACGTTTACAATCCCACACACGCTTGTGTGTGAGAGAGGGAGATTGGTTTTAAGCCCCGTTCATGCGCCTAGCCTCTCTCTTGCTTGATTATCAAACTGCTTTATTTTTTATACCAGGTTGGAGGTACAACTTCACGGAACGTGTGCTTGAACATTTTTTTAGATATATTTTTAAAGCTGATTATCAAGTCTCTGACCAGACTCTCATGGGGATTTAAAAAAAATTCTCTCGTGCAGTTATTATTATTATTATATTTTTTTAGTTTGTTCAAGGGCTACTTGGTTTCAACATTCATTAGTAGGTGGTGGCTAGACAATAAAATATACATTTACACGTGTAAATATTTTCAATTGTCTGGGTCATTAAAAAACGTTTTAAAAAAGGGAAAAAAATGAGTAATTAGGTAGAATTTATTACATAATATTTGAGTTCAAACACAATTAACTATATATCAACCCACTTCAGTGGCCGAATGGTCTAAGGCGTCACTTTTGTGTTGGATTGGCCTGGTGATGACGGTTATATCGGAGTTCTAATTGAGGAGAATCTTCTGAGAGTGGCTTTTCCTAAATTTTTCCACTCTCCTTCCACGCAAATGCGGTATGTTACCTCAAAATTATTCCACATTCATCCCACACCGCACTTTAGTAATTATCATATATGCGTACAACCTGAACAGGTAATAAGACATAGGGGTAAAAAAAACTTTATATTATTTACGAGGAAATTATCGTAAAAGTTCAAATTATCAAACGTTTTAACAATTACTAACCTTAAAAATAAAAACAATGATGATATAAAATCCTAAATTATCCTCTTTTTCCACCGTGTCCTACTATCCGTCTAGGCTATCAGTATTTAATCATCCTGATGAAGTAGGGATGAGTAAGATATAATTTAGAAGAAATGTACTCATATTTATTTGGATCTAAAAT
Organism: Timema cristinae; assembly: GCA_039000515.1. NCBI lineage: Eukaryota > Metazoa > Arthropoda > Insecta > Phasmatodea > Timematidae > Timema > Timema cristinae. The sequence goes on along the minus strand of JBCFYV010000003.1, from coordinate 39,249,858 downwards.
GGCAAACTATTTAGGGAAAACACCCTCAGTATATCCGGCTATACTAGGCGAGCTTGACGTTTAATTCGTGCATTCACTGATGCAATTTTAAATTATCATGCCAAAAGGAAAATGAAAAGTCTGCCCAAAGCGCAATCTTTTTTTTCTTTCAACATAAATGTTATTTTTATTATTATCGTTAAGTTAGTAACATAAGGTATATTAATAACACTTATATAGAGATGAGTTTGAAGGTCTGCGGAACTTCATTACCACCGTAGTGTACAGAAAATGGGAAATATCATTCTAAAAATCATTCGACACCTTAGCTGAGCCAGTAGCGTGTCTGCTTTCTGAACTAAGGTTCCCGGGTTAGATTCCCATCATGGCCAAAAATGTATAATTGGTGAAATATGGGTTTACCCTTTCACATTGATAAATTAAAGGCCGGATACTGGATGTTGTGCCTGTCCTAGTCTTAATTTAGGTTATAAGGTATATGAAGCTACAACAGGCCTAGCAGCCAGTAGTGCAAAAATTATGACTTGAATAAAAAACTGACCCAGGCCACAGGCTGGAAACAGTAATGGATGGAAAGTAAAAATTCTGATAACCGCCAAGATTGCACTCAGCCAGGATTTGGACCCTGATATCCCGGTCAAAGACGACCGAGTGTACAGTGAGTCTAATGTCTTAGTCTGACCTATATGAGTTCTGTAACACTGTTTAGGTAATATTGATATAATTATTTTATTCAATTAAAATGTATTTAAGATTTAAATGCAAGCTACATAAATATTACATATTACAATAGTTACGGGTCTTGCAAATATTTTATTTTTATATTTAAATATTTAACACATTACCCTAACAATTTTTTTGGAAGTGCTTACATAATTTACTGTGGCATTTCCTGAAATATGAAGTCCTTAATTTTATTTTCTGGTACTCCTATTTGAGGAATAGCTTTAAGTTCTGTCAGCAGTAGATTGAATAATTTGGTACCGGCGTATCTTAGTTCTTGTTCACCAAAATAATTTGAATAATTGCTGATTGTATATACGACGTCCTTGTTATATGTTAAACCGGTGTTATAGGAATGGTTGTTTATTTGTTTTTATTCACTGGAATGTTAATATCCTGTAATGAGACTGTATTCATATATTTGGTTCGGAAGGCTTACCTACTTATTCTATGGCACAAGGAATTGTTATTTTTGGTATTATTGTATTTACTGTTATTATTTTTGTTGTAGTCCTAAGATGACATATATATAATGTATCAAAACTTTAAGACACTAGGTGAAAAGCTAAATGATTTAAAAAAAACTCATTCAGTATTGAATTGTTACAATCGAGAAAAATTTTCTAAATTATAATATAATCTCAACATTTTTGTATAGTGTATAGAGTAGAATCACGTTAGGACGTTTATAAAAGTTACTAAGGATATTTGTTTTGAAAATATTATTTTTACAAATACGAATAAAATAATAAAAAGAGAATACCTACGACCTGTATTTTATCAATATTGAGAGAGAAAAAAAGTAAAATTGTATATGATCCAAGCTCAATTTCCTACCATGATTCCACTTTATATGATTGCGTGTAGACCTAAATATTATTGGAATTGACACCAAATCCAACGGGTTAGTAGCACAAATACAATTTCGCTGAGAGTACTTCTGCTTTTAAAATATGGCCAACCGATAACAGCTTTTCAAATTGAAGACAAAGACACAGGAAAAAAAAAAAATTCTTGTGTGGAATATTTTCTGAACCAATTGAACTTTACAACACACGAGTGACGAACTAGATTAATTCTAGAACAAACATGACATCCGGTTTTTTAGCAGTAAATTCTTCACTATTTCAACAAAGAAACATTATTCTGCTATGTTGTAAATCAATCCATGAGCCCTTAGCTCAGTAGGAAAACAAACTGCCTGAGACTTGTCTTGGTTGTTGTGAGAAAAAGAGAATTTTGTGTGTGTATGTGTGTGTTGGACTATTCGCATATTTAGAGGAATGAGGAAGGCAGACATTTAAAAAATTGTGCCCGTATTTGCGTAAAGGGAGGGCTACAAAACTATTTAGGAAAGTTTACCCTCTGTACACCCGACCGGAATTTAAACCCAATCTCTCAGGAACCGGCAATCCGGTCTATTGTGAGAGCAACGCGTTGTACCATAGGCTGCATCTATATAGATGAAGAATTTAGCAAAAATTATTATTATTTATATTATGTAGAATGTTTCACAAGCCTCTCTTCCAACCCCTGATCAATTCATCACATTCACAGTTAATTAAGTCCCAACTTCACAAACGATAGGTTTTTTTCGGCTTTGCCACGTATCAAACTTAGGACCCTTAACTCTCTAGATAGAACGGCTAGTGAAATATCTCATGAGTATAATATAAATAAAATAAATATCGTAAATACTTTAGTGTAACCAAGCCAATATTACTAATAATTTATACACACTGATTGTTAATATTATCTTTAAATCTCACATACTCAATGCCAAGAATGAAGTCCACTTTGGAGTAAAGAAACACCTAGTCTTATCCAAATATATTTAAGGTAGCCCTTGGGGAGTGAACAAGGTATCTTTGATTCCAATGCTTGCTGGTCATCCTATTCAACGTGTGGTGTCTGAATCGCTAGCATTTGATAGTTGAATTCAAACGTGACGAAACTACGGTAAGCTGCAGTTTGTTCTACCCACCTTTATAACCAACCCTATCTCTTCTACCCCTTGCTGTTATCTGAAACAGTTCTCTACGACCAAACAACCCTCCTATTTACCCTTACTTTTACTGCTTCCAATACACTTAAGGTGGTATACAGTTTACCTACTTTTCTTCTTTCTAGAAAAGGGGGAAACGAAGGTTTACCTAAACAATATGTTGCTCGTCCTCTTTTTTTTTTTTCCTTAAAACCAGAACAAAATGTTGGTAATGGTTTTGTATTTTCTTAGAGGGATTAAACCCGATTTCTTATAAGCTTAAGTTTTTTTTATAAGTCAATCATCTCGTACATCTGGAGCCGAAAAGAGTTTTATATTTTATGATGTTTAGAAATATAACTATAGCGTTGAACTAATTTAATTTAACACGCCAAGAAGAATACATCCCAACCTGGGCCGAGGCTGCTAGTCTTACTCCTCCGGATGGTTTTTTTTATCCCCTTAGGACTTGAAGCCACTCACATTTAAAGGGTTAGTTATTTACTAAGGTGCAATCGCCTTAAACATCACCGTCATGCCCCTGTATTCGTATAGCCCATCGTGATGGCCAAGTGCTAAGTTTTAGACTCACATTACACTTAAAAGTTGTTAATGGGAAATTCAGGGCCTGGACTCAAATTGATGCACTATTGTGTTGTTGTTTTTGTTAACAGTTATGGAATTCTTAGTAACTTATATTATATATATATATCAATAAATATATATAATCAATAATTATATATAAATAATAATAATAAATATAAAATAAATATATATATATATATACTCAAGTAAATATTTGTGATATTAAATTACTTTGGAATATTATATGTTTATATTTTATTATTTATTATTATTATATTATTATATATTTAGCACGCGTCTACTACCGTTCGGGTTATAACTTAAGTACTATAAAGCTAATGGATTAGAAATTGGTAAGATTGAATTAGAGGAAGTGAACCTCATTGCGTGGAGGAGAGTGGAAAACCATTTAGGAAAGCCACCCAGTTCACCGACGTGACTCGAACTCGATTCCGTCCTCAGCAGTCGAGCTCAACACACTAGCGCGTTAGCCATTACGCACGAGGCGGGTATATTAATAACTTAGCTCAGTTGTAATATCATTAACGGTTAGCTTCAAAGTCACCAGTTCAATTTCTGTGCTCAGGTGTTGTTTTTAAATGTACTAATATTATTTAAACACAACTTAAAATTTTGCTTGGGGTATTCTACTTTTATTTTTAGTTGTATATTGTTGTGTTTGAATGTTATAAGACGGAGAGCTATGGTACGCGGTATAAGGTGTAAAATCATTTTAAAACAGTGTGTCTATAAGGATAAGGTCATGTTTCGAAACTTGGTCGGGTGTACTGAGGTGTTTTTTTGTTAACAAATGGTTCCCCACTGTCCCTCCACGCAAATAGGGGTACATTTCACAAAATTCTTCCTTATCTCTACCCCACTAGTGTAGATGTAGTTTAATGCAAATATCCCGGACGAGTCACAAAATTTAGTGCAACTAAAATAGATTATAAGGTGAAGATTCTATCCCAGATTGGATGGACGAGTTTTACTTTCCCTTATTAGAGAAAGTATTGTAATTGTGCACATTTTCGATCTTGAGATTTATAAAATCTTTACTTTTTTGTGTTCAAACATATAAAAAAACGTAGATTTCATAATTCTGACCGTCCCCATGTATGTATGTCTGTCTGTCTGTCTGTCTGGTTTGGCGGATCAAAAAATAAATTAATGATTTTATTCTAAATTGATATTAAGGTTTTATAGGGCTTTACACTAGGACCGATTTTATTTTTTTATCTTGGCCCTCAAATTAAGGTTATTTTATTGATTGATTTATTTTTTTATTCCGAAATTTTTCGAAAATTATTTAGGATTTTATTTATAAATTGATATCTAGGAATCATTTTGACCTCCCAATTAACCCTGTATTATTGATTTTTGGGTGAAAATTCCCTAAGGGTATTTTACTTATGAGGGTTTTTAGAAAATTCCAAATAATTTGAAAATGCTCTTAATATTTTATTTTTGTTAACATGTATGTCTGGGAAGTGTTTGACATGAAAAATAAAACTGTATGGCTTACTGGTTTTTGGGGTGGACCTCATTGAAGGGTTTACCAAATACTTTTTTTAGTACGAATATTTAAAAAAATCGCTCTAGAAATTTGGTTAAAAATGGGCATCTGTTAAGTCTTTTACATTACAAATATTAGAATATTTTGTTTTACTAAAAAAATTTTATAGTAGTTAACTGCTAATTTATTTTTGTAAAATCTGGTATTAAAAAAAATTAAACGGTTTTGTTAAAAATTGGTATTGGGAATTTTTTCTAGATAAATAATTATGTAGCTTTGTTTTTTCCAAAATACGACCAATATAACAGAAATTCAGAAAATTTTCCAAATTAGCTTGGAAGAATAACTTCAAAACTAGTATCTGGGAATAGCTTATCATTAAAAATAAAAATAGGTAAGTTTTCATTTTTACAAATTAAAATTATGTTTGTAAAGATAACAAATAATTTATTATTTGAAATTTGTTACAAATAACCGAACAATTTGGTCTCAAATTTATATATAAAATTATTTATTGTGCTTAACAAAATCATGTCTTTGTTTTTGTGAGCAAAACTTAATCAAGGGTATCTTACTAAAATCTTAATTTGAAAATTTTCTTCGAAGATATAATAAACAATATGATAAATTTGTGTTATTATGTCATAATATTTATTTTTATCGTGGTTTTTTCTCTTCAGATAAATGAGTTTTAATTTGTCCTTCTTATACTGCAATCTTAAGTTTGACAAATTGAGTTTTAGTGTACTTAAGAGTAAATGAAAGGATAATAAGACAAATATTTCTTAAAATTACAATATTATATAAATTCGGCAGGGTATTAAAATTAAATTAAAACTTTACCTCAACATTTAACAGGGTGTATTTTCTTGATTAAAAATATTATTATGCTTATAATAAAATATATACCATAAAGTTAATAGACGTATTTATTTACTGAAAGGTTGCAAATACTATTACAACACCTAGTATTATTTTAACATTTATATTGATTCTGGTATTTTTGGCTTTAATCCTACTGTTTTAAAAACGATTGAATTGAAATATAGGCTACATTCGTCCCATTTTGTTCATCAGAATATCTGACTGAAGCTTTGTTATATATTCCATTGTATTACATTATCACACCAAATAAAAGTTCTTGCTAGGTGCATTGTTCCCTAAAAAATTGGCTAGCTCTTTGTACAGTACATTGTTTTAAAGTCTTGCAATTCAAGAACCTTCCACAAATTTCCCGTAACGAGAAGTAGTTTGAAACTTTTATTTAAAAAAAATCACATTTTCAATCGGGACGAGAGAAAAACTGATGAGGTTCTATGCTCGACAAGTAATTTGACAAAACTTGGTCTAAACTTTATCATTTCCACCTTCAAAATAATATATTCTAAAAATAATAGATCCAATTAAGTTGACTCAAACTGTTTCAATCAATTAGAAAATAGCATTTAGTTTCTAAAACTTTGAACAGCTGACAGTAATAATTATATAATAATGTGTTTTTATCAGGCTGCAAGTTAATAAGTTTCGCTAAAATTGTAAAGCCAATATATACTGTACTTAATCTACAGTACTAATAAACATATAAACCTAGACATAGGAAATTGTCAAATAAATTTATATAAACAGTAAAAAAAGAGTATATTCAATTTAATTGGAGTTTGTAATTTCGGAGAATTTATGTATTTGCAATAGCGTAGCGTAAAATATTTTTAATTGTGAGTTTTTTCTTTGGTAATATAAGCAATAGGTAGTGTTAAAAACTGGTGTTCATTATATTGTTGAGAACTTTTAAACCATAAAAATAATGTATGTATTTAAAGGTGTCCTCCAAAAATAAATAGCATGATACAATCACACACTATTTTTAATATTGTGTGTATTATAGCTTGGAAGATAATTTTCAAAAAGAGGATTTCAGTAAACTACTCGTAAGAAACCTTTCCTCATAAATTCAAACAAATCATCTTGTTAATCACAATAAATATATTTTATGTATCAGTTTTAAACCATATTGTTAAAATATTTTCAATAAATCTAAAATGTTTAAAAACTAGCTATTTTTTTAACTATCCTAACATTATTTTTAGTTTGTAAAAATAAAACCGGATGCATATTTATAATGACGAAACTATTCTTATATACCCATTTTGAGTTCAATTTCGAAAAAATCAAAAATTCCATATAATTTGTCGTAAATAAACTAACATTAGTTGGAATTTATTTATTTTTTAATAATAAACACACATTATTATTGATCATAAAAAATATTTCCCCGATACCAATTTTGAACAAGATCATTAAAGCTATTTTTCTTAAATACAAATTTTACCAAAACCTAAGTTGAGAAACAGTTTAATGGGTTTTGTCAAAATGTTATAAATTGATTTTTTTTTCTAATATAACAATAGCCCTAAAATTAGGATAGTTTCCTCTGGGTTATTATTTTGAATGACAAATTTTTCAAAATAAATTCAACGATTCGATTTAAAGCTTATATCTAGGGAGTGTTTGTTTTACCTGTCAAATAGCACTGTGTATTTAGGGTAAAAAATTCGTTAAAGATTAGCTTACTGATGTGTGATTTTCTAAAATTTGAAATATTTCCAAGATCATACTAGCAATTTTGCTTAAAGATATAAATCTGGTGAATGTTTGAAATGACAAACAAAACTGTAAATTTGTCTTTTGGGGGTGAATTCGTTTTTAAGGGGGGTTTACTTATGACTTATTTATTTAAATATGAACCTTTTAGTAAATAACTTTGGTAAATTGGTTCAAAATGGGTATCTATTTTTTTAGATTAAAAATAATTATATTTTTCTTTTTAAAAATGCATTTAATAGTAGTTTTCTGATGAGAAATATTTGAAATAATTGAAAATTTGTTTTAAATTTGTATTAAAAGATAATTTTACATTATAGTAAATAATATTTGTTGGTTTTCCTAAAATAAATAAATTTATGGATTTACTTATGCTAATTTTTAAGAAATTTAAATATTTCTAAAATTTCCCTTAAACTTGAATCCAAAATGGGTATCTGGAAATTTGTTTACTATATACTAGGATATACTTTTATTTTTACAAAATTTATCAATTATTTAAGGGTATTCTACAAATAACTCTCTCCCGCCCCCCAAACTTTAATACTTTAGCACTAATGGTTTAATGTTCATAGGAAGATCCCTTATCTGACAGTTATAAAAGTTACTAGTATCTACATTTACTTGGGTGACCTGGTGGTCTAGGGGTAAGGTGTCAGACTTCTGTGCTAGCGGCCGGGGTTCGATCCTCGGTCCCGGCAAAGATTTATCTGATTACCAAACCCTTCCTTCACCTCTGACAATACATCTTGTGAATGTGAGGAATGCCAGGCCTCCACCGTGGTTCGGATTCCACGTTAAACTGTAGGTCGTTAATTTCATCTCACTATCACCCTACCATTACACATTAGCGTAAGTGCGTATAACCCGAACGGGTAGTAAGACGCGGTGCTAATAATAATAATAATAATAATAATAATAATAATAATAATACCTTTACTTATTCATACGTCAAGTCATGTAATTTGAAATTATGTATTTTGATACACAATATCAATACTTATAAACTAATACTAATAAAATAGCTAAATTTTATCAATCTTTGCCGCCAAAATAAATAACCTAAAAAAAAGTCTCTTACTATGAAAATTGGAACAGAACTAATAATATCGATAAAAATTTATATTATTATTATTATTATTATTATTATTATTATTATTATTATTATTATTATTAGCACCGCATCTTACTACCCGTTCGGGTTATACGCACTTACGCTAATGTGTAATGATAGGGCGATTGTGAGATGAAATGGAGGACCTACAGTTTAATGTGGAATCCAAACCACGGTGGAGGCCTGGCATTCCCATCATTCACAAGATGTCTTGTCAGAAAAAATTGATATTAATAGTTGTTATAGCGATGTTGATGACTTGTTTGTTTCATTATTCGTGTGTAATGTTCATCCTATAATAAATGTTCAGTTATGTTCATATAAATTGGCCGGCTTGAAAATAGATTTAGAGTAAAATGTTGGCCACATTTATTACCGACACTGTACTCTCTTTCAATGTAAGAATATAAAGGTACATACTTGATGCTTAATAATATGTATAATTTATATTTCTAATATTTTTATAAATATATTTCTTACTTGATCGACAGAGGCCTACAGTACTGACAAATATCATGTCATATATAAAAAATCTAATGGAAGTGCACGTGGATTAAGACGTCATTATGGTTTGTATGTGTTGGGGAGGTGGAAGTTAAATTACCAACTGGGCTTACAGAAGTGGATTATCCATATGGTTTCCCAATTAACCTTCACGAAAATGAGGGTAACACTTCCTCTAAAAAATATTACCTTCCTCCATTAGAGTAAATATACAGCTATCTTGTAAGGCTAGTAAGATAAGGATACAAGAGGGAAAGAGAAACATACAAACCTGTATATCCCCTGCTCTTATATTATTTATCAAGTTTCCCTCTTCAGGTTTCAAGGGACTACTTCACGAGGGGTATCAACGAAGGACGATGAGAAGTTAGTCAAAGATGACCTACAATATATTAAACTGGAAGTTAACAGCGGAGTAGAGAGAAGCTCCACAATGAATCTAGAGAGTACTAGGCTAACATAGCTCAGTCTTTCCACCTATACTAGGGGAATAGGGGGAAAGGTGGAAAAAATGATTTTGAACATGGTTTGAGAAAGATGAATACGTCTGTCAGAATCATAATTCAGAAACATAAATGGTTTCATACATGGGTTTTTCAAAAATAAAAAATTAAACGTCAGGGTGATTTAAAATTAACCTTTAAAAAAACGTGCCTAGGGATTAAGTGTGATTCTCATCTAGTTTACTGGTGATGTGGAGATCAGGTTTATAATCTCGCCTGGGTGTACTTATGTTTTTTTTTATTCAATGATTAACCAATTATCTTCTACGGAAATGCTGGTGCACTTCTTTTAAATTCCACCTTCCCTATCACTACCTCAATAGTGTAATTAAAATAGTATAACCCTGAAATTTTAAGATGTGAAGAAGAAAAAAGTTTAAGGTCATTTAGAAAGTGTCTCGATGTTTGGTGTTAAATAAATGTTGGAAATTTCGGACAGTTTCAACTTGATAATAATTCATACATGTGTTTGTAGAAGCAAAAATCGATTTATTTTTATGTGTTTTGTCAAATGGTTGGATCAGCTAGCTTTTCAATCTGTCTCACCACTAAAATAGGCTTCACATTTGGAATGGTGTATGTTCCGACGGTAAATATTGTTATATTTTTACACTTAATGCTCGGATTGTGAAAGTCACAATTCAATAATCACAGAGTGCAATGGGGATCTATTTTTAAATATAAAATTTATTAGGAATCCATCATATTATTATTATTATTATTATTATTATTTAGCATCATGTCTTACTACCCGTTTGAGTTATACGCTTAAGTACTAATTACGCTAATGGATTAGGAATTGGGAAGGTTGAATTTAGAGGAAGTGAACCCACATTTTAGTGGAAGGAAAGAGGAAACCCATTTTGGAAGAAACCTCCCAAATTCACTCAACCATGATTTGAACCTAGATCTCCCCGTCCTCGGCAGTCTAGTTCATCACGAATCTAGTGCGTTAGCCAACTACGCCACCGAGGTGGTTCATAATACAATAAATGGTACGGTTCACAGCATAAACTTTATCCCACTTTTTATTTGAAATAGACATTTACTAAAAACTTATGAGATTTGTGAAAAGAAATAATAGGTCTATAAATGGTTGTAGAAACACCATATAAAATATCATAAATGAAATAATATACATTGTTACTTACTTACCCTATGGAATTAGGAACTGTTACAAAAAACTTGAAAAAATAAATGGTACGGAACTCCGTACGGACTTTCTAGCTCTATTGTTTGAAAATGGAGATATTTACTCAAAACTTGTAATATATTTTAAACGAAATAATATACACTAGCAAACCCAAGCATAAATTGCACTATATTTATGTAAAACATTTTTTTTCTAGTACCGGTTTTAAATTGTATAATTTTGTTTTTAAAGAATTAACGTCCTCATTTGTATGTTTGGACCGATAAAAAAGATCAATTTTGGGTCCGTAAAGGTCAACACTTCGTATTAAAATTTCAATTTCTGGTTAAAATTTTCGACATTTTATTAGGTGTTGCAAATCTTCATGCCATCGCTTTGCTATTAAATTCCTCATTTATACATTTTGACCAATAAAAAATGTAAATATTGACTAGTCAGTTTAAATGAAAATAGATCTTTGTTCTACAAACATCTCTTCTAAGAGGTTTAAGGAAAAACAACATAAACTTTTAGAGACTTACTTATATTTAATTACTGTAAGGCATTGGAGAATTATTGCACTTTTGTGTTCGAAAAGTTTAAAAATATATATATTTACGCCTAGCTTGAAAGTTGTTGGTTTTATAAAAATATGCTTCTTATAAAATATTTGTATATAAAGAGACGTACATAATGTAACGATAAGTAATTTAATATCTCAAATAGTTTAGGAGGTATTATAAAAAAAGCTAATTATGCATCAGACCGGATCCTTAAAGTCATTTTGCCGAAATATTGAGAGAACCATTTTGTTTGTAATATTTATAAATGTTTAGAAATGAAATTTAATCAAAATCGTTAGAGCCAATTTTGAGAAAATCGACTTTTTCTCTTTTTGCCCTTCAGTGAACTACCCTCAATTTAAGGGTTAGATATCCAATCCCAAAAAACCCTGTGAAACCCTATGAAAACCATAGATACAAAGTTTTAGCCCAATCGTAAAATAGTATTAAGCTCTAGTCGGAGGTACAGACAGACGGAAAGACAAAAACGACTTTTTTTGATTCGGGGGGTCATGAAACGTCAAGATTCATCAAAATCATGAGTTCAATTTTATTTAACGATCACTATACTTTCTCTAACTGTAATATAGCGAGAACGTAAAAAGAGCATAGGAATCAAATTCATTTTCAAATTGGAATTAAAAATTATGTATATTTGCTTAAAGCTCATAAATATTGGTGTTATAAAAATATATTTCAAATAAAAGATGTTTATCTTTAATAGTATACATATTTACAATGATAAGTTATTTGGTATCTCAAATAGTTGCGGAGAAATGATCAAAATTGGAAAATATACCCTATGCAAAGTACCCTCAGTCATTTCCATGAGAAAATTAGAACTACCATCTTATTTATTGTATAATGATAAACAGCGAGGGTCTAGACATAGAATTTAATCAAAATTGTTAGAGCTAATTTCGAGAAAAATCTGTTATTTTCTCTTTTTGTCCTTCAATAAACTACCCTTAAATTTATGGTTTGATATCTAATGCCAAAAAAATCCTTGAGGTGAGCTTATTAAAACCCTAGATACCAAGATAAAGCCCAATCAGTAAAATAGTTTTGGCTTTAGCTCGAGGTACAAACAGACAAACGGCATTGCGAAAACAATTTTTGTTTTGTTTCAGTGGGTTCAGTGGTCATGAAAAGTTGACATTTATCATTTATCAAATCTTGAGTTCGATTTTTTTTTTTTTTTTTTTTGCGATCACAATACTTTGTACTTATTATAAAAATAAGAAATAGGTGCAGATTCCTCCAAACCCGTTTCAAGCCACCACCCCTTTCCACAATATACCCCCACACAACTCTCAAAAGGATTTCCTTCACAAGTAGTTACTTTACCTTAACTCGCAATCTCTTCCTTACCTTGAGAAGGAAGCCGATTACCCATCTAAGCCCCATTCAACCTTTCTTTCACTTATTACTTATACCCTCGCGGTAGTGTGCAAACCCAATACCAATATAGAACCAAGCCCTTTATAACACGGTAGCTGGCCTTGCAATCTCCTCACATTTACGACATGTAATTTTAATATACTAGTAGTTCATAAACACGAAATATACCAGCGATAGAAAAAATAACCACACACACAAAAATCGAGCTTGAATACTCGTTTGTATTCAACTGTCGTCATAAAGAACTCAAGAGCACTACTGCGTATTAAATTACTTGTTCAATCCATTTTCCATCGTCCATGCATCGTTATATAGCTCTCTCTCCACAAACTCTTCACGGAGCATTACAGACAGCCTCATCTCGTCCCGGAAAGTTAGACTGGAAATGATCGTATATTTTGTTGGATGTATGTAACGATTTATAAAGGTCAGCCTTTAAAAAGAAAAAAAAAGCTCGTTAAATATCGTAGTCGATCATTATTTTTAAAAATAGGCACACATGTTAATAATAATAATACAGTCCACACTAGGAGTGCGTGAGTAGGCCTTTATTAATTCGAGTATGAAATCAAGTTTTTTTCTAGTTCGAGCAGTATAGAGCAATATTTGTACAAAAAATATTTCAAGTTTAATGTATGTAATAATCCCGGTATAAATAATAAATAAGTAAATTTTTAATTTTTAAATAAAATTTATATTACTGTAAACAATTTTTTTAATCAGACAAAAGGAAATATTGAGTAACTCAGTTTACAATGAAATTATATCTTAAAATTAAATATAATCAATTAAGCTTGGACTTTTATAGGAAAAGCTTGAAAATTTTTAGTACCTACATTTTTCGAGTTATATTAAAATCTTTGAGTCGAGTTTTAGCAGCTAATAAAACTCGACTCAAACCGAATTTTCAAGCACTCTCACATGCCTATTCAGTAACAACATATCTACAGTAGCCGCTTGGCTTCTTTGGTGCTGACTGACAGCTCACAGATGAGAGCTGACGGCTTTGGAAAGTTTTCAGACCAAATTATATATCCCTATGCCGAACCATATGATCTGCAAAAACATGTGTTTAGCAGCTGTCACTTGTGACAGTCAAAAGTTAGGCATATACAAAATATTGACCGTCAGAAGTCAGCTTGAGCTGTCAGTCAGCACCAAAGAAGCCATGGGGCTACTATATACACCGACGGCACTTCTCTCATTCGTGAGCATTGGTGTGATGAGTCTCTTCCAAAATTGGTAGATGGTGGTTACTCACGCCAAAACACAATAGCAATTACTTTTCCTTCTTAAAATATATATATTACCCTTACTTTCAAGAGAATATTACAAAATAACTTTCTTCCTGTGAATTGGCAGTCTCACCTCTGCCTGGGGTCATAAACCTTTTCAATACACTCTCTACCCGCTTCGGGGCCCGCATGGCCTAACGCGCTACTCTCGCAGTAAACTGCCGATGACGAGGAGATTGAGGTTCGAATCTAAGTCGGGTGTACTGAGGGTGGTTTGCCCTAAATGGTTTTCCCCTCTCCCTCCACGCTAATGTGGGCAAACTTCCTATAAATATAGCCTTCCTAATCTCTAAAACCATTAGCATAATTAGCAGAGGAGATTTTGTATTATAGAATAGTCGGGCAATATGGAATACCATTGTTTCTCATATATTAAATGTCACAATCTATCGTTAACTATTTCAACTATTACAGGAAACCATTTCGAACGGCTAGTGACGCCCTCACTTCGAAAGATCAACTAATTGTTTTGTGAAAGACGATCGTTTGTTTTGGCTGTCACCAAAACTTTTGCAGGCTAGTGTTTATCATGCTATATTTCTTTACTCTACTGTTCTTATTAATTCTAATCAAATCATTAGGCTTAGGCTCACTCGTGCTTATCTTTTAGCTAAAACATTATTTTACCGTAATTTTATTATAACCTAACAAAAATATGGTTTTTCAAAATGGCGAGTCGAACAAAAGGAATACTACTATTCCATAATGCCTGCACATTTTTCAAGTATTTGGCAAATGATTTATTTTGTCAACGTAAGCTTAAACATTTTTCCTAACACCTAAGAAATCTATTAAGAGAACAATGCAACCTGATTCAATATTTTAATCTATTATATTTATGTTATAATGTTTTCTAAAATGTTATTATATTTTAATAAGTCATTATAATACTAATTTATTAATTAGTTATTTTATTATAATTTATTATTCCAATGATTCGTTATTATTACTATTCTATTGTTTTACAAATAGTATTTGCATGCTTTATTTTACACTTTCTTATGAAACATTTGTTAGTTTTACTAAATATATTTAATTTTTTATATAAAATTTGCAGTATTCCATATTACCCTTATTTGTTCCACATCTTTTCTAATGCTGTACAGGACATTAAAAGTTACTAATTTGTTTTAAACACTAAAAATTGTTAAAAAACGTGTGTTAATTATAAGTTCAATATGGAAATCAATGACAAAATGTGAAAATACGCTTTGATATCATTGAAAAAATAAATGGTATTTCATATTACCCGCATTTCCTCAACATAAGCATATAATCCGAACGGTAGTAAGACGCGGTACTAAAAAAAGTATTCACGCTGTTTTCAAAAATTTCCAAAATATATTTATAATATCAATAAAAGCTAGTGTAAATTCACTAATCAAAATGTTATTCACTATTATTGCTTATTGTGTCCTCACCAGTAGTGGCGAAACCTTATGTGTTTAAGGAGTTGGGTGGGGCGAATCATCCAAAAAAATGGGGGGGGGGGGGATGCTAGCCTTCCATACCTTTCCCCTTATCCATTAAATGTTTGAGAATTGTATGTACCTAAAACTTATTTGGTGTGTTACTTCTCCTCAATTAATCAGAATAATATTATTTTTATAAGATATTTGGAGTAATTTTCACTAGAAACGTTTGTGAATAATTAGATGCTTCTAGGAAATATTTGAGTGGTCCTCACCTTGAATTAATATATATACCTCTATAAGCTATTTAAAGCAATCCTCCCGTAGAAATTTTTGAAATTAGGATACCCTTCAAAGATATTTCGATTTATCCTCGCCTTGATTTTTTAGACAGTTGGGAACATTAGACGCAAATTTAATTGGTTTTCTCCTACCAATTTTCAAAAAATTCGTATATAAATTCCTCTATAATCTATTTAAAGTAGTCCTCACTTGGAAATTTTTGATAATTGGATGCTTTTAGAAGCTATTTGGATTTATCATCGCCAGGACATTTTTTTAAATTATATGCATCTAGAATCTATTTGGAGTGATCCTCTCCTGGCCAAATTTTAAAGTTGGATGCCTCTAAAACTATTTTGTCTGGTCCCTAATTAACATTTTTTGGAAAATTGAATGTCTTTAGCTAGAGGATATTTGAGGTTGATGCAAGTCTTTCGGCGTCAAAGTTAAAATATTATAAGGTGTGAAATACAACTAGAAGAGGGCTAATTTATTCTAGTAGAGGCAATAAACCTCCCCCCCAACCCTACTTGCTAATTTAGAGTGGTTATTCCCCAAAATTTTGTAAATAAGACTCTTGCAAAAGCTATTTAGAGTCATCCTTCTCAATTAAAAAAAAATTATTCCTGGGGAAATGTCTGAACTTTGAATTCCTCTATAATTTACTTAAAATGGTGATAAACAATTTTTAAGGCCATCTTTTAGCTTCATATTTGATATTCTCGTAGGATTTAAAATATATACTGTGTGTGGGGACAAATTAATTCCAATGTGGAGGAAGATTCTTTCTGGGGGATCAATTCCCCCTTTTCTAAACCTGGTTCCAAATGCCACTGTTACTGCCACCTCACATATCTTATTGAAAACATGTGAATATAACAGCTCTATCTAGAGAAAACGGTTGTTTACCTTGAGTTTCATATAAATGCACTCCATATTAGCCTTTACAAAATGTATCAAAGAGAGGTCCCAACAGTTCGTGAGTGGACTATAGGTAATCTCTGAAATGTGTTGGACAGGTTCCTCCATTAAAGATTCCTTGTCAGAGAAGTGTTAGCCGCGAAATCTAGATAGCACCGTAGTTGTCAGCCCTCTTTGAAATACATCCCGGTGACCAGAGAGACGCCTGGTATTGCGAGCCCCTCCCTTATTAAACCCGGCCGTGACCACATCTGAGATGCTCTTGAACTCAATACAGCTCCACTGTGTCTGAGGGAGAGAAGTAGTTTGGCTGGGGTTGGGGGAGGGAGGTTGAGAGGTGGAGGTCAAAGCCTCTGTTGAATTTGAATAAATTTCCAAGCCAGATATCGGCCTCGCTTACTGGATGTGACGTGTGGTCAACGGGGGGAGGGAAAGGGGGTGAGAATCTAAGTTTGGAGGTAGCACGATTTTGTATGAATGAAACTAAGATAGTGGAGGATCGAACAGATATTCACGATCTAAGACTAATAGGATGGGTTGTCAGAGTAGATAGAGCATGATAAAGACCCATTGTTAAGGGCTTCACCAGGGAAGATAGACTTAAAGATAATTTGTCCCAAACCTTTAAATTGTGGATATAGGGAACGTGAGTGGAGCGCAGTATTTCTGCATTTAATAGTAAAACATTTATTTTTTTGACCATAATGAATCAATTATTGCTCCAGTAGAAACATATAGTTTTATTTTATACACATGGAAATATCAACAGTTCCTGAATATCCATCATGAGCATAGCGGAGCTAGATTATAAACATTTTAAATGAAGAGGAAAAGTTGGTCATTAAATTCCAGGACACTCTTGACAGATATTCAATAGCACTTGATATCAGCATGTGAATGAAATCAAATTCTATTTTTCTACTGGAGAAATATTTTATATATTTTAGTGTAAAAAAATTGTTCGCTATAAAAAACTGCAAAACACTGCCATTAAATCGCGTTCCTTACTCCTCCCCCCTCCCCCCTTTTTAAGTATTGCACCTATCATTTTAAGACTTTTTTAAATATAATTAGGTATTTTATCAAAGTTCATCTGAGAAAATGAATTAATAGATTACCGATTTTTTTAATAATACCTAATAGGGATCATCCCCCGTATAGTTTTACCTGCCACGCCACTGCTCTACCAGCTGAGCTATCCTCGTCTGTACTGCACATACAAACACACGAAACTAAATTATTTTGGTAGCATTGTCCAATTACATTCCAAAATTGGTTTGATATGGTTTTTGAGGAGCTGTAAAGATAATTTCTCTAAAGAGTCTCGTCACAATTAGAATTTCTTTAGTTTTTTTTTGTTGTTGTTGTGTATTTTAACGAACTGTCAAAACGTTCGGCTAGGAGGCCAATAACATCACAGGTCTGTTTGACTTGGGGTCTTGTTTTTAGGTCGGATGGATAAGGGGTTTGCTATCGAGTTATCCGTGTCTGAAGTAAGACGTGAAGGGAAAGAAAATATATTTTTATACTCCTATGTTTTTACGTGCAACTTAAAACTCAAGAATGAGTGTTATTTCCCCAGAATCATATCATGCCTTCCACGAACTATTTTCAAAGTATAATGAATATTTTTAAGGAAATAATTCAACACACCCGTTCCAACTATTTTCTTAACTACACAATTTTTGGGGTAAGTATAGTAATTAAGATATAGTTTTTTTTTCTCTTAAATGAATTCTCATTTACGTGGAAGGATAGTGAAAAATCATTTATTAAAATAAACTACCACCACACTCAATGGGAAATCTAACCCCAATATCCCTACCACCAACATTATTGTGAGAATAAAGCGCTACTCACCGATGTGGGTGACACATTTTCACCCTTATTCAAAACATTGATCAAGTAAGAAGACCATGGGATGTGTTCCCAAGTAATCCTTGAGTTGACAATTCTCATACAATCACAACATCCCTGAATGCCATATAATGCATCATTAAATAATGTCGTGACGGAACAATGTAATTGGGAAAGTAAAAATGGCGATACAAATAGAGCAAGTCGATTTAAATTATTTTATTCAAAATAGTATTTAAATTTACAATGTAAGTATATCTACAAGCCCTGGGTTATTTTGCTAAACATAACAGAACTGAGAACTAATAGAGAGCGTCCATAGGTCAGAACGATAGAAGTGATAATATTCATAAACAAAATAATTAATTATTATAGTTGAGCAATTATTGTTTTAGATACAACAAGGCTTTTAAAGGTGAACCAAAAAAATTGTATCAAAGCTGTAAATCTATCCTCAAAAGGGTCTATAGTAGAATCATTCTGTTCAAGCAATGTACTTTAATTAATGTGTAGAAGATCATTCCTATTTTCACCTAAAAGGTCCCATTCACTGCCCATGGCTATTTTCGAATACTTAAAATTAACTTAGAGGCATTCCCTTTCCAAAACTTTTCCAGGGAAGGACCACGTCTAATGGTTTCTCAATGTATCTAATTTTTAATAAAATTCCAGGCGAATATCACTCTAAATGGCTTTATTTTATTAAAAATAATACCCATAGGGGCCACACCAAATAGCTTCTGTATGCATATTTTTTTAAACAATTAGCTTCTAAAAGCATATTTAAAAAAAATTTCTAGCAGAATACCACTTTCAATAAGTTATTAAGGCATCTATTTATTAAAATAATCCAGGTGAGGATCATTCCAAATAGCTTCTAAGGGTATCCTATTTTAAAAATTTGCTGGTGGAAGACTACGTAAGATAGATTTTATTGGCATCTAAATTTTGAAATTCAAAAAATCAGCTGAAGAACACTCTAAATAGTTTGTAGAAGCATCAGAATTTTAAAGAAATTCTGTTGGGGATCACTTCAAAGTGATTATAGGGAATATAATACATAAAAAATAGGTGAGCACTTCTTAAAATAGGTTTTAAAGAAATTCAATTTTCGAAAATTTGCCGATGAAACTACAACAATTAGTCTCTAAGTGTATCAGAATTTAATTTTTTTATAAGTGGTCTCACTATTCTAAATAACATTTAAAAGAGTATAAGGTTCAAAAAATATCCAAACGAGGAACATTATAGGAATTTTGACCGTTACCTAATGGTTCTTTATTGCAAACATTGTCGGAAAGTGACTAATGCCAACATAGTTGCAATTATTATTTGCTTAATAATACTATATTATTGTTTGACGTCTCAGTATGTGTGTGACCACAGATGTAGGTATTTTAATGTTATTTTTATATCCTAGGTGGTTAACTGCTTAATTTGAGGTGTAAGGAAGGATAAGAAGTGTAACTTAAAGTAAAGGCACCTACATTGGTATGTGGAGAAGGAATGGAAATTCCAGAATGATAAATTAAAGGCTCAAAACCAACCCTGGTCCAATACAATTAAAGTGTATTTAGTGATTCAGCTCCCCAATACAAATAAGGTGACCCTCTCCCAAAAAAAGTTTGAAAATTAGGGCACCCGCATCCCTATAAAATATTTAAAATGGTCCTCGGCACAAAGCTTTTTAAATGTTAAGCTATTCTTACGGGGTCCTCCCCATAAATATTTTAAATTTGGAAACCCCTAGAGTCTATTTAGAGTGGTCCTTGCTTGAAAACTTTTTTTAATAATCTGATGTTTCTAGAAGCTATTTGGAATTTTCTTAACCGTTGATGCCTCTATAAGCTATTTAGTGTTGGCTTCGTTTGGTAACTTTATTTTAAATGATCCTTGCTTGGCGATTTTTGAAAATTAAGTCTTAAGGTGCGGTCGCATAGCTACTAATACACAGTAAAAGTGACTGATTTGCGACCGAAATTCTAGATGAACCAATTATGATACATTTTTTATTTTTTTTATTATGACTGTGTGGACACTTTTCTAAATTGATATTGAATTATATAACTAATTTTTTTATGCATAAATTTTTAAAATTAACTCAAAAAACACATTTTTGAAAATAGTTTGATTTAAAAAAAAAACGTACTATCTTAAGTTTTGTGTGTAGTTTAAAAATATAATATTTTTAATCACGTAAACCTATTCATAGGGCCATAAATTTGGCAGAAGTTACATAAATTTAGTTGTATTACAAGATAGGGTGGCAACCCCCACTATACCTACTCAAGCCAAGAGAGAGAGAGAGAGGAAGTGTCTGGAAGAACCCAAGATTCAGCAGTAGGCAGTAATCCTATTGTTCGCTTGACAGAACAACACTAATAGCCTTGAAACATGTCCAGAGGACCAGTTGGAATATTTCAGTTGTATTTTTTTCCTGAGTCTTAAAAAAAAAAAAAATTGCAAGCTAGAAGGTGAACCTACATCAACATTATTTAATAAAATATACTTTTAATGGGGGTTTTTAACATGTAATTTATGAAACAAGGATTATATAAACACACGACTTACAACTAGCTTTTAACTATGACGTACATAACGGTTTACTAAAGTTAAATTAGCGAATTTACCTGGGATCAAAACCGGGACCCTTAGCATAGTAAGTACACGTGCTATTGTCCTAGCTAAAGTATCAGTTAAAATATAATGAGAAACGTACTACGTAAAATATGATAAGCCACTTTAAATAAATATTTAAAAAAATATAGTGATCAAAGCGTAGCTTTGATAAAATAATATTCAATATCAAAATTGGATCCAATTTAAATGTTGTGCAAGTTGCCGCAACTTATGATGACTCTCAACACACAAAGTATTAAATTATTTACCTTTATTTTGTATTAAAGATTGAATACTTTTCTAAAACATGCAATTATTTGTATGCTCCTAAACTATGAATGATCTTTTTGAGGTCAGCGTAGCATTTCGAAGTGTTCGGAAACTATATGCTATCTTCCAAGTAGACCAGAGTTGGAATGGGCCCCCAAAAGGGCTTGGCTTTCCAAAGGGCGTAAAATATTCAGATGATTTCAAAAAAGTTTACCTATTTATTGTAAAATAGCTATACGAATTCTGGTAGAATTAAATAATATTCACTAATAATAATTATTAGTGGTTACTGCAAAGACTTCCAAAATAACATTATTTTTGTTTTTCCGTTATTATTGGATAATGTGACTTTCATAGGTTATTTTTAATCAAATAGTATAAAGAAAAATTAATGGGGTAAGTGAATTTTATCTCACAAAATTGGAAAAAAATCTATCATTTAAGGAACAAATTGTACAAGATATTATATCCTTGGCAAGAATCCTCGGACTATTTGGATATATTCTGTTTCAACAACATTTATCATGATCAAACTGGGTTTGTCTGGGAAAAAAGGGTGGGTACTACATCACACCCCCAATCACCTCAACTAAACCAGACTTATATCAATGCTGAATACAAGTCCCTCCAAAGACACACACACCAACACATTCCAAAATACATTTTCAATTTTACGCCAAGCTCTCAAATATTTTAAATTTATAAATTATTGAATGAATTATTCAACTTTACATATCCAAATTATAATAAGGGAGAGACACTGCTACAAATCCTATTTATAACATAATAATACATGTAATTACATCAAATATTACTAATCACAGTAAGTTCATTAGAGAAATTAAAAATTGAAACGGGTGATCAAAGCTTATTCCAGGGAGAGAGTTTTGTAACGATCTCCGTAAGGTTATGTGGGAACTAACTTGAAGGCCTACGAAAGGCTCTCCTTACCAAACAAACTTAGTAATTAAACAATAGATCTTGTTGTTTAATATCTTAAGTTTTCTTAATTCTTACTTCAACGAAAGATTACGCAGGAGCCAAAAAATTACACACGCGTAAAATCATCACCAAACGCTATCACAAACACTAAACAGCTGATTCCATTGCTACAAGATCAAACCACATGACAACAGCCACACGGATCATGGACGAGGTGTGCCTTCTCTCCGACTGTGGCCGGCGCCGATCGCCCCTTGTTGCCGAACATCCTCCAACCTCTAAATTTGTACTCACTCTAAATTTAATTTCACCTCAACGGCCCCGCCTAAGATTTATTATTCGAATATTATTTTGAATTTAATTTTTTTTTAGATTCATCATTGCAAATTTTATTCGCCAAGAGCGAGGTGGAGCCTGTGCTGAGGGCGCACAGACTAAAGAAACTCAAGGGCAGATGGGCCAGCCCAAGTCTGATGAGTAGACTAGTAAAAATGACATAACCTCCCTAAAGTTTCTAATAAACTCGTCCTTGCAAGGAACTATTTCTACCTGCTACAGAGGTTTGAAATCTTTTCTTTGGTAGGTTAGTCAGTTGTCTCTCCGGTTAGCGTTTAGTGTTCATAAATAGTAGCTAATAGTCTTGTATAAAG
Source organism: Timema cristinae (assembly GCA_039000515.1). NCBI lineage: Eukaryota > Metazoa > Arthropoda > Insecta > Phasmatodea > Timematidae > Timema > Timema cristinae. The sequence goes on along the minus strand of JBCFYV010000003.1, from coordinate 39,226,984 downwards.
TGAGGAAAGTGCATAGTTTCAGCGTTATGTCAGAAACACGTGTGAGGGACTGATGCGCTACTCTACTAAAGGTAACAAGATTGTACGTCCATCAAGAAAACCGAAGAAAAAGCGTAGGCCTCAAGGGCTAGCAAATTACTGGAAAACAAAATGGTATGTATTTTTCATTAAAACATAAACAAAAGATCTAAATCCATTAGTATCAGGGGAAAAAAGAATGGAGCTGTAAAAAGGAGAAGTTAACATTATATAATTTTGTTGCGATGGCTTAGAAATCTAACCAAATTTGTATTTTCCAAACTTTAGTTCACGTGCTGAAAGTACAGAGGACTCACAAAGAGACAATTCATCTCAAAATACCTCAAGGAACCAAGAAGAACCACACTTTCTTTCCATGTAAGTATTTAAAAATCGAGATTTCCACATTGATTATTCAAAATAAAAGTTGAAACATACATAATTAATTATTGTATTTATTTGTTTGTTTAGGGGTGTTCACGGAGGAGCTCAGGAACGCGAATTAAAAGTGCCTAACATAACAGAGCCTCAAAATGAAAATCTTCGTTTTGATCTCTCTATGTAAGTAGCATGCAATAGTTTTAAGATGTTTAATTTTTTAAGAAAAAAGTCCCATGGATGCGACCATTATTTGTGTTTTTGTGTGTCTCTCTCTCTTTGTGCATGTTTGTATCAACCCTTTTTTTTGGGGTTCGAATATAAGCCGTTGGACTGGGGGTGAATTTTTCCTTAGTAGTTTCCCATCTCCTCTCCATGCAAATGCGGGTGTGCTTACATAATCACTTACCTTCCTAATCCTTACCTCACTAGATTAAATTTGTCAATTTTGTGATGAATAACGTTCTAAAATAATAATAATATAAATAATAATAACAATAAGAGGTTTTTAAAATCCAAAAAGCTGACTGGTTCTTGAAAAAGTCTCGAAGCAATGCAAAATAGCTTGATAAAAATTTGAAATTTCATAAAGAAAAAAATAAAAGATAAAAATCATATATAATAAAATTACAATTAAAACGTTTTAAAGATTTAAATGAGAGCATTGTATCCACCTTAAGAAACTAAAACACTATTAGTTTATTTTGTGTTGAAGATATCTATTGTGAAGTCATACTAAATCGTATAAAACTAGCACGTTGTTTTATACTAGCCTACTTTATAATCCCCAAATATAATAAGTTGTAATTTTTTTAAACTATGAATAATCTACGATCGAATTATACATAGTAAGCCTAATACAATAAAAAATGTATAAACATAATTATGGCCATTTTACACCCGATAAGTGTATCAAGAGCAGCTTTAATACAACCAAATCCCATTTTTAATCTTCATGCCAACTTTAGACAATTTAAAAAGATAACTTTAACTAGATTTTAAATATTCGGGTAGGTATCTCCGGTACAAGTATATTCGTTTTTATTTAAATGATTTTAGTTCATTCATTTTTAATTAATAAACTTAAAAATGTTGTTGTCCTCACAATTTTGATAACGCCTGGAATAATCCCCGGAGTGGGCTCCATCAAATTTTACTTGCTTAACTCTGAAATCAGTTCTGTCAGTCCTGGTTATAAATTAACCTTGTTAGTGACAAATCAGACCCGGAACTAAACTGAATTCTGGAATAACATAAGTTAAAACTATGCCCAATATCTTAATAACGCAAGGCAAAACTAAACCTATTTCCGAAATAGTATTAGTCAAAACTAAACCCAGTTCCAATATAGTATTAGTCGAAACTAAGCCCAGTTTTGGAATAATGTTAGCGAAGACTAAACCCGGTTCCGGAATAATGTCCAGTTAGGATTAATCCCAGTTACAGCCAGCCCTCTGAACCAAGACAGATTAAGTCTAAACTAACCTTAACTACCTATCTGTTTCAAATAAATTAATACATAGTACTTTTTTTTGTCGTATTAGACGCAAGGTTACATTTAGAGTGTCATTGTTTGAAAAACATGTGTTTTGTTTCCGACTTATTATTAATACATTTGACCCTTTTTCTCAGGCATACAAAGAGCCCAGATACATTAATAAATACTAATTCCAAATTAACCCCTATTTCAACATATTCATTACAAGGAAGAAGAATAATCAACCTTAAATATTTTGTTGAACAAATAATATCAATGGATGACCATCTTCCTTTTCACTGCTCTTTCAAAGACATGGATCCAAAACGTGAAATAAGAAGAGGACTGAATTCTGGATTCATGTTCAAATGTAGACTCTGTGGATTGGAAAGTATGTTGTGGACAGATATTCCTGATAATTCGGTAGAAACTCTTTTCATGGACGTTAACAGTGCTGCCGTATCAGGAACAATGAGTACTGGTGGAGGGCATGCACAGCTCGATGAAATGATGTCGACAATGAATATTCCATGTATGAGTAGCAACACCTTCAAAAAGTATCATGATCGCCTAGGAGATGAGGGGGAAAAGGCAGCACAGTGTGAAATGGAAGACGCAGTCAAGCTAGAGATAGAAGAAGCAAAGAAACGATGGGACTCCTCTATTAACCGTGGCAGCTGATGGCAGCTGGGGAAAGCGATCTTACAGAAACAACTACAGTTCGCTGTCGGGTGTGGTAAGCAAAGCTTTTCTTCGTATTCAAACGCTTATTTTTAAGCCTTATGGAAGTATATCCCACAAATTTCCACACTGTTAAATATGAATATAAATCACTTTTTGGGCATTTGTATTAATTATTATATGACGAATTTAATTTTTGTGCCATACTAGCCAAGATAGAGCGCTGCCCAAAAAGAAAAAGAAAAACTTTTTTAATCTAACTGGGTTAACACAAATTAAAACTCAAAGGGCTCAATTAATTATGATAATTTTATTCATTCAATCAATTTAATCCAACTGAGTGTCAGAAAATCACAATGAAGTTGTAAAAAATCAAGTATACACAAATTTATTTAACTAAACATTACAAATATATTTAGGTTTTTACCATAAACCAATAGTAAAAAATCCATGTATTTAGATAACATAAACACTCTATTTAACTCGATTTTAGCCAAAGTTTGTAATTACATTTCCCTTTGAAAAAAAAAAAATTACTGAACACGTAAATCTAATCCGGGACATTCTACTATGCATGTTTTGCTATCCAGGAATCGTCCCATTCTCAGAACTATTTCTAGTTTATTCAAGTTCACTATTCATAAGTGTCGTCCTTATTATTGTAAAATACTATTGTTAAGTGATGATACATGTGTGCTTTACAGGCTGCGATCATTGGTTTCTATACAAGAAAAGTTCTATACATCGGCGTAAAAAACAAATTCTGCACAACTTGCACACGTTCTAAAAATAAAGGTGTAGATCCACATCAACACGTGTGCAGTAAGAACTGGGATCTTAGTTCAACCAGCATGGAAGCTGCAATTATTGTAGAAGGATTTGTATATAGCTTAGCTTTACTCTATTCTTACAATAAAATTATTTATAAATATTATTTTGTTGTAATTAATACTAAATATTTATATATGATTGTGTTTTGTTCCTACAATGAAAGCAATTGAAGCTTCCATCTATTGTAATGACTTCCAGGGTTTTGTAAATAGCTTTACTTTACTCTATTCTTACAATAAAACTATTTATAAATATATTTTATTTTAATTAATACTAAATTTTTATATATGATTGTGTTTTGTTCCTACAATGAAAGTAACTGAAGCTTCCATTTATTGTAATGACTTAGAAGGGTTTTGTATATAGCTTAGCTTTAATCTATTCCTACAATATTCTATTACAAATGTATTTTATTGTAATTATCACTAGAGATACCTATATAATTGTGCTATGTTCCTGCAATAAAAGTAATTGAAGATGTCATCTATTAAATTACTTCCAGAGTTTTGTATATAGCTTAGCTTTATTCTATTCCTACAATAAAACCATTAAAATATATGTTATTGTAATGGCTACTAGATATTCTATATAATTGTGCTATGTTACTATGATCGAGTGCAATGAGAGAAAAACGCGTTAGTCAACTGGGCATTTGGTGCGGGTTCCTCCAAAATGTGTTCAACAGTAATGCTTTCAATAAATTTATGGTAAAATGTGTATATTTTTACACAATGGAGAAAGACTTAAACACAAGTCCAAAGATACCATAAAAAAACTCTCTTCATTTAAAAATTGTTGACAAATTCCGGGACACCCTTGACAGTTATTCAAGATCTGTTGATATTAGCATGTGCAGAAAACTAAACTCTACTTTGTTACTGGAGAAATATTTGATTAATTTTGGCCAACAAATTTAATTTCTAAAAAAACTGTAAAATTACTCGCGCTCCCTTCTGTCGCAACTTAATCAATACAAGAAGTATTTAGTGTAAAAAAAACTCCTTCCATTGGCAGTTGAGGGGGTGGGAATCAGCTTACCCCCACAAAAAATTCTCCATCCTCATAAGAGCCCTCCTACAGTAAAATATTAAATCTTGCATATGTGGTTGGTTCTCACCATTTTGAGAGTAGCTCCTAAATATCTCATATATTGTTATCAAATGGGGACTATAATAATAGAGAAGCAACTTTTTTTAGACATTCATATAAAATCTAGATTTGCCAAGGACGGGGAGATCGAAATTCGAATCTCGGTTGGGTGAACTGGGGATTTCCTAAAGGTTTTTTCACTCTCCCTCCACGAAAATTTGAGTTCCCTTACTATAAATTCAACCTGCCCAATTTCTAACCCATTAGCGTAATTAATACTTAAGTGTATAACCCAAATGGGTAGTAAGATACGGTGCTAAAAAAATAAAATAAAGATACCCTCTAGATCAGCGGTTCATAACCTTGTATCGCTCGCGTACCGCTTGGCATTTTCATGAATTGTGTCCTTAATTATAGAAATGTTTGATTACTACATTAGCAATTATAATAATTTATTTGTTGCAACTGAAAAATATGGGCTAATAATGAGATTAAAAAACAATGTTATAATAAGGTGAATAAAGAGTTCATATATTTTTACATTCAAAAAGCAAAAATATACCCAAAGAATTACATTTAATTAATTTATTTATTTATTAATAAATATAAACTATTTTATGTTTGAAATTAAAATCATTTTCTCAAGATCATATATATAGCCCCGCCTCTCGCCAAATCGTTGAGTTAATTTAATAACTTTTGAACTTTTGACTGATATTTTGTCTTACACTGCTAGCAAATGTAGCTCTTTCCACCATTATCAAAATGATTCCGCGTACCCCCAAACGTCCTGGCACGTACCCCACGTTGGGAACCGCTGCTCTAGATAATTGGGCCAAATACGTAACGCGTCCTCTTACTAAGCTAATTGTTAGATTCCCGCTGGGACGTCGTATTGATCATATTTTGATGAATTTACGGTCTCGAGTTCTGTCTTAGGTTTATGCTAGTTTGTAAATCATGTGCCTATATAACCACATTTCAGTGAAGGTATTCAGAAAGTGCACGTTTTATATTCAATTATACTTTTTAAAAAAGTTTGTAGGTCATGTGCTAATATAGCCAATTTTTAGGATGTTCAGAAAGTGCACGAATAACTTTCCAATTGATTTTAAAAATTTAGAAAAGCACTATATAATACAATTAGTCACTTTTTTTTCAAACCACCTAGCAATAATCAATATGCATATGATAATTATATTTTCATCAAACGCAAATTTAAAACTATTTCATTTTTACTAGAAAAATAAAACAGTTTTCTAAGTACTGTATATTAGAAATAGGAACAAAGCTTATTCAGTGTAGCCTGTTTATTCAAACACTTTGCGAACCCAGTGCTTCAGGTAGAGGCGGCCGACAGGTCTCTGCTTTGTTTGTCATTAAGAATACAGAAAACCAATCGACCATAAGAGTGACACACGACAGGGTAGGGAAAGTAACAGAGTGGTGGGGGTATTACCTCTCCTCAAGCAGGTACTCAGTTCGAGAAGGAAGATAAGACCCAAAAGGGAATTTGGTCTTCTATTCTGCCGCACCTTAAGAGGCTATTTGAAGTTTGATGGAAAGCAGTCTTTCAGCTTCTCTTTTAAGAATATCAGGGGCAGTGAAATAAATCTTTCGGGCTACAAATCAATTCGATGGGATAATACCCCCCTATTACCCCAATATCAACGCCACTGTTTGGCTTATACTTACATATTCTAGGAAATATAAATTATTTTGTTTCTTTAAATGAAAGACTCAAACCTATTTTTTGGGATGGTGGGTGGGAGGGGGAAAGGCGTTGCATGGCTTCACAACAAACCAAAGTATCCTTACGTGCCAACAAGAACAGATGGATCATGGAAACCGTAAATGGCGCTACCTACTGGACAGGTCTTGCGAGAAAATCATACGTTTGAAAATATCAGTTTTATTAAGAACCTTAAGAAATCTTTATGTTAATATTTTCAACACCCCTTCTAAGATAATGTATCGATGTTTATTAATCCTTACATTTTCTTATTTTTTGTTGAGAATCCGGCAGTTTTCTATTGAAAAATTTCAATTTTATTGATATTTGCTCAACATTAAAATTATAGAGGGGATGTGTATATAAAAAGTATAGCATAATAAACATGCTTCTACTTTTGAACAAACCGTTTCCGAAAATAAAATTACAAAAAAATAAACATTCTTGAAGATAACATTTTGTTCCCATGGCTCTGCATTTCCACGCCCAAATGAAAAGGGCCAATCGTCTTAATATAACAGTTACAAAATTACAAAATCTTTGTTATACTCAATAGGTTCTAAATACTTTTTTCCGACGTACTATACTTTTGTCAAGCTGGATAAGACACTCCCAAAGTAAAACAACCATGATTCGAACCATTAAAATCTCAACTGCTGTGTTTGGAATAGTAATAATTGTGTTGAAATAACTCTTGTTAGTAAAAACTAACTAATAAAACCCTTATTTTATTTGTTTTCTTATGTTTTTTTTACAATGTTTCATCGTAAATACCCTACATTTAAAAAGGATTAGAATACTTTGTTCTCATTCTTCTTTTAAATAGACTGCATAATGTGTATCTAGATTAAAATAATATACACAGCTTAAAACTACCAAGAAGTATTTACTATCCAAACCTAAAGGTTTAAAAATACTTTTATATTTTATGGTTAAGCATGAAACGAGAAGGAGGCAGGGGGTATAGGAGACTTATAACACTAATGGCGGTTATATTATCTTCCACTCATCACTCTGAACTTTAAATACCTTGTTTAAAGAATAATTACATAGGGGCGTATATATTTTTATATGTAAAATATAATGCGCCCCATCTTTTATATAAAAAAAATACATACACCACTGAGTTTACGAGTGACAGGTGGATAAAAATGATGATCACAAAGGTTAGACACAACAAGTAATCTGTCTTTGGAAAGTAAAGAAATTAGTCGTGCAACGAAGTCATGAAGAAAATATGGTGAGTAATGGAAGTCAGTGAAAACATTAACAATGATGAATAGCTCTATGAGACGAATTACAAGAAGGTACGGGGTGAATAGTCATGTGAATGAACACTATGCCGTCAAGTTATTATTTAAAAATAAAACTACAACAAAGATTAATTTTAAAAATAACATGGAACCACGGGCACGTTTTGTGTGTGTACCGAACTGTGTGTACAGAAATAAACTGTGTAAAATGGTTGATGGTGAGGAATTCGTCTGTGTGATAACAGGGGTGTATATTGCTCTAAGAGGTTGTACAAATAAAATAGATACATAAATTATACAAGAAATAATGTTGGGAAATTCATTGGTGAGCTATCAGGGGTGAAACTAGACTAGAAGATTGACTCAATATAAATAATACTGAGCAAGTTGAACTATAAAATGGGTGAAAGAGCTAATCTTAGAAATTCGTTTCGTCAGTGAGTCATCAGTGGTGTATACTAACTAGGCTTGGAGGTTGTACTGATGATGTTGGAGCATAAACTGTGTGAAAGAGCTACTGTTTAGAAATGGATTGGTGAGGTAACAGGAGTGTATACTAGTCAAGGAGGTTGTGCCAAAATAATACTAAATGAGGTGGACATAAACTATGTAAAATGATCTTTCCGGGAATCGAAACTGGGTCTTTGAGTAGAAAGACGTTATATCGGTTGATCTAAGGTATCTGAGCCCAAACTGTATTTACTAGACACAAGACTACATCTATTCAAAACTTTTAAAAATAAGTTAATTCTTGTTCAATGTCTTAATACCCATCCAGGATATTAACATACAAACACTTTAAGGGTAGGGGGAGAAAGTTCAATTTAGAGGAAATATACCTACATTTGTGTGGAGAGAGAAAATCGGATAGAGAGGCAGATAATTAACACATATTTTTAGTTAAAAATATTTCAATATACGTCTTATTCTTTGTTAGAGGTATTCTAGTCTGTGATAAAATTTGGTGAAACACATTGTATGGAATATGCAACACGGTACACCATGTAAGAACATACCAAAGTTTTGGTTAGACACTCTGAATAATTATTTTTACTATCGAGAAGTGAAACCTTTGTTCACACTTAAGCCTGCACACAATACATTCGTCACATGTCATGACTAAGCGCATGAACATGGAAATATTTCTTTTTAATTTTCTAGCTGTCAGGTAAGTCTAACGCTATCATTAATATAATATGGTCTAGTGCAAAGATAAAAGCATAAATTAATATTAAATTCTGTGCCAATACTTGTGGTTGAACCAATAAACCCTAGAACTGTATTCAAGCGCTCCAGCAATTTGTAAAAGAATTGTTTAGAATAATGCAGTTTCATATTTCATTTGTTATTATAATATAGACTAATTAAAGATAATGCCAGTAACTTTTTATAAGGTAGGATGGAAAAGAATGGAAGTCAAGGTTCATATATTTACAGTTTTTATAAAAAGATTTTTTTTTTTTTGCTAAATATATACAATATTGCCTCAGTAGATTCATTTAATTTAATTGTCTACATACTACAATTATCTCTTAACTTATTGATTATTTATCATGAGCACCACGGAATTTGACCAAACATTTTTTAAACGAAAGGAAAATGGCATGGTTATATCAGGCGATTCCCAAAGCAAATAGCTGTTTCGATTTCTTTTTGTATAAAATTAATCAAAATAAGTTATAGTTAAACACTATTTTATTTATTTTGTCACAAAAATTGTTTTGTTATTAAAAAAAACAAAAATAGAGATGTATCTCACTTTCCCTTCAATTCCACATTAAACACTAAGCAATAACAGCACATAATTTATGAAACAGTTTGTAGATATTTCCTCTTATCATAAATACAATAATTATGAATGTCAGCCACACCGGTGAGGACGTCTGCTAGGTCACTAGACTCACAAGTGACCGAATCACGGGTTGATTGAGAAGATGAGACTTGAAGCTAGGCCTAGTGTACTGAGAGTAATTTTCGGTGATGCCAGTGCACTTCCTTTGAATAACCGTTCTAATCTTTGCACCTTACATTAAGTCGTTATTAGCAATGATGTGTTGGTGACCTGGTGGTCTAGGGGTAAGGTGTCAACCTTCTGTGTTGGAGTTCCGGGGTTCAATCCTCGGTCCCGGTACAGATTTACCTGATTCCCAAACCCTTCCTTCACCTCTGACAAGTCGTGTATGTGTGGAATTCCAGGCCTCCACCGTGGTTCGGATACCACGTTAAACTGTAGGTCCTCCATTTCATCTCACAATCACCCTACCATTACACATTAGCGTAAGTGCGTATAACCCGAACGGGTAGTAAGACGAGGTGCTAATAATAATAATAATAATAATAATAATAATAATAATAATAATAACTACCCATCTCAGAGAACGAAGGATCTAAGGCTTCATTATTTTGTTAGATTGGCCTGCTGAAGTCTGAGAGATCAGGATTCAATTCTTACTTGGGTATATTGAGGGTTGTTTACCCTAAATGATTTATCCCAATCTTCTTTCACGGAAATTAGGGTATTATAACTCTAAAATGATTCCTTACTGATCCTTACCCCATTAGATTGATCAAAATGTGGATAGACCTGTGTGTGGGAAGATGAGGTAATTATAATTACACTAATGAGGTAGAATTTAGAGGAAATATAAGCACATTTGCATGAAAGGTGAGTAGAATTTTTTTTATAAAAATCCACCCTCAGCAGTTCTGGGTGGTTTTTGAACACTAACCTCCCCATCTCCAGCAAAACCAGATCATACGGGGGTGACATCTTAGCCCGGGTGCCTACCGATGTGACTATTTATAATTACAGCTCAGACTAAAACTGAATCAATGAGTCCCCAGACACTTAAATACACCAAACATATTGTAGGATACTTTATGCAGCACAACTACAGTGAACGAATAGCGAAGAATATGAACAAAAAAAAAAAAGCGGCACGCTGCGCCTCACAAACTTTCTCTTTCCTTCGCCTAGAAATGTATATATTTATGTAAAACGGGTAAAATATAGGAATCAAAATAATACACATTGTTGCAGAAACATTATGAAAAAAAATTAACATCTCTTATCACCAAAGAGTTTAACAATCAATTTACCAGAACATAATTCAAAATGTTTATTTGCCAAAATTTCAAAAATTTGTTTTATACAAATACATTTTAAATAGTTTATTTTTATCTTTAATAATACCACAACTTTGAAATAACAAGTTATTTCGTATCTCAAAGAGATGGGGAGATATAATCCAAACTATAAATATCCGCTTGTGTGAAATACTCTCAATGTTGTTTTCTTAGAAAAATGAGAGCCCCCATTTTGTTTATATGTTGAACAATTATCAGATACTAAATTTAATCAAAATCGGAAAAGCAGATTTTGAGAAAATCTGTTATTTTTCTATTTTTAACTTTAAGTAAGCTATACATCGAGTTTAGCAAAATCGGTAAAATAGTTTTAGCCCTAGTCCCACTAACAGACAGAACGACAGAATTGAAAATAATTCTTTGGCGGGAGTCATAAAACGTCGACATCCATTAAAACCTTGTGTTCGATTTTTAAACGATCTTAATACTTTCTTTACTCGAGAAGTGAGAGAAAGTAAAAATGTTGCTAAGCGCCTGTGTTTAATCTATACTTCTATACTAATATTATAGAGAGGAAATATTTGATTTTTTGTTTTTTTGTTTGTAATGGATAAACTCAAAAACTACTGGACCGATTTTAAAAATTCTTTCACCAATATAAAGCTACATTATCAGAGAGTAATATAGGCTATATTTTATTTTGAAAATTTAATTTATTCCTCATAAAAATGTCGATAGTATATTATATAGTCGTTGGAAAAAAAAGTTGTTTAAGGGAAAGTGGGTTGGTGAAATGGGCGGGGGTACAGGAGTGAGGAAAGAGGAGTGAGATGAAAATAAGGAGGAGGATAAAAAGAGGGAGGGGGCTATACAGTGATGGTAGGACTGTATTTAAAAAAAAAAGTTTTGTTTTTATATTGACATGGATGGATGATTGAAGCTTTGTTTTACAGGTTTTTTACAATATATTTTACGGGGAAGGGGGCTAGTATACAAAAAAAGGAAGGTAGACGTTTTAAGAACCACACAATTTGGCCTATCAGGAAAATTTAGGCTTTAAATTTCAATATTAAAACACAACAAAACAGATCTCATTAAATATTAGAGCACATCAAGATCCTTATTCACCAGGAGAGAGAGAAAATATTGTAGAAGAATCGAAACGTTGGCACACTGTGTAAAATAGAAAAGAACTGTTTGCTGGCGGGGGGGAGGGGGGTGGGTGGAAGGGGAGCATACACAGCCAGCCACCCAGCAAGAAGACCACACAAACAAAATAACCTTGGTTTATTTTTAAAATGTCGAAAAAGAAAAAAAAAATGTCAAAAAATAAAGATAAATAAAACCTCATCTCGGAATGTTTACTACTTTTCTTGGGCTGCTCTTGGGACTCAGAGGAATTTACTTAGATACTCATCTGTATCGATGGTCACATGATATTAGGAGGAAATGTGAGAAATGCGAGCTAAGGGTAGTGTTTTCGCAGTTCTTAGGTAAAACTTTTTTTTTTCCAAAATAAATAAAATATGGCTCTAGTAGAAACATATGCCTAAGAGTTTAATTTTCACCACACGGTGATTTTTTTAACCGTGCTTTACTACCCTTTAGGGTTATACGCCTATGCACTAATTGCACTAATCTGTTAGGGATTAATAACGCTTAATTTAAAGGAAGTTAACCCACATTTGCGTGGATGGAGAGTGGAAAACCATTTAGTAACAACTACCCTCAGTGCACGAGACTGGGATTGAACCCTAATCTCCTCGTCTTTGATAGCCTAGTCTATTGTGATAGAGTAGCTCCTTAAACCATGCAGCCACTGTAGTGGGTCACATGGTGATATTAACAATTCTGGAATATCTGTGATGGGTGTCCTGGAATTTCAATAACAACTTTTCTCTTAAATTTAAAAAGTTTCTCATCTAATGCTTGTATGAAACTAAAACACGTGTTGTGAATGTAGAAACTAGAAACATGTGGATAAATATTAACAGTATACCTATAGGAGATATTCAGGGACTGTTGATATAAGCATGTGTAAAAAATTCGATTGGAGCAATATATTTTATTTATTTTTTATGTTTTTTTTTTTTTGCTATAAAAATCTGCAAAAACACTGCCCTTTACTCTCGTTTTCTACATACCTAACTTAAGACATCAATCAGTCTTTTGATAGAATGGAACGCTGATGACTGGGATTAGTTCTAGTTAGACGTACTGACCCTCTACTATTTTGATTATACAAACACGTATACTACAAATCATTATTTTTTATTTCCAAGAAAGTCACTGAGATAATTTTTCAACACAGTGACATCATCTATTTAAGAGTTACAGTGCGGATTTTTTAAAAAATAGTATTTTTTCACCTGATTCAATAACAAGGAGATCGGGGCCTACTGGGGTGGTTTTCCCAAAAGGGGTTTCCTCTCTCTCTCTCCTTCTGAGATAATTCCTCTAAATTCAACCTTCTTCGTCCCTAAAACATTAGCATAATTAGTAAATATACGTTAAGTCCAATTTGGTGGTAAAACGCGCTGGTTTGTGTTACCATGTATTATTCATACTCTTAGTGTTGAGTTTAAATAGAACCCATATCTATGCTAGAGGTAAATCATAAAATGGCTCCTTTAATTGATTTCGAAGAAATATATCAGTACTCCCATGGTTGAAAGAGCTAAAGATATAATTTGAAACACCGACCTCCTACCTCTGCTGGTTCGTGTTTGGGTCCCGCACAGGGATTTCAAAGAATGATTTATCATCGTGGACACAAGTGGTTCGAAACCCACTATAATAACAGGATCTAAAAACTAGCTTCCAAGTGTTAAGAGTTTGAAAAAAAATCAATTGAAATATAAGTTTAACTACCTAGTTCCCAGAATAGCTACCCGTTTTGGGGTTTTATTTAAAATGTACTTACATTTATGTACGATTTTATAAACCAAATATATCATCGTATCTTTACTTTACATCCAATACTGTTTCCAGCTTGTGGTCTGGGTCACTTTTTTATTCAAGCCATATTTCTCCACTACCGGCTTGCTAGGAATGTCGTAGCTTCATATGTCTTATAATATAACTTAATACTATTACAGTCGGTGACCTGGTGGTCTAGGGCTAAGGTGTCAGACTTCTATGCTGGCGGCCGGGGTTCAATCCTCGGTCCCGGCACAGATTTATCTGATTTACAAACCCTTCCTTCACCTCTGACAAGTTATCTTATGAATGTGGGGGGTTCCAGGCCTCCACCGTGGTTCGGATTCCACGTTAAACTGTTGGTCCTTCATTTCATCTCACAATCACCCTACCATTACACATTAGCGTAAGAGCGTATAACCCGAACGGGTAGTAAGACGCGGTGCTAATAATAATAATAATAATACTATTACAGGCACAACATCAAGTCCCCGGCTGTTAATTTATCAATGTGTAAGGGTAAAGCAACATTTCACCAATGATACATTTTTGGCCATGCCAAGAAACGAACCCGGGACACTTAATTCAGTAAGCAGGAAGTCTACCGACTGAGCTAAGGTGTCGGATAGTATTATCGTATCAAAATGTACTTTTATTGTCCACCATGTCTTACTACCCGTCCAGGAAACATGGATTTTAAACCCGTTTATAGGATTATAATATGGAAGGTAGAGTTGAGAGGAAATGTTTCTACATTAGCTTTAAGGGAGAATGTGTAACCATTTAGGGAAATCTAGACCTGGCAGGGATTCCAACCCACATCTCTCCGTCACCTGCAAATCAAACTACTGTAGACGAGAATTACATTTATTCTACGTTCTCACAAACGAGAGTAATTATGTACTCCGTTTACCCTGGAAGTTAAGTCTGCTGCATCATAGTGTAACACGCTTTCAGAGTAAATGTACCCGCTTAATTTTTTTTTTTTAACTTTTGTCTGCGAGTTCTACTACTTGTTCCAGTTATACGCATATAAACCAATTTCAATAATTTGTTAGCAATAAATCCGGTTAAATTTATAGGAAGTTTACCCGCATTTGCGTGCATGGTGAGATAGTGGAAAACAATTTAGGATAATCCACCCTCAGTACATCCGTATGATATTACAACCCTACTCTACTCGTATTTGGCAGCCAGTCTATTGCGAGAGTGACGCCTTAGACCATGTGTTCCTAAAATGTTTACATAAAAGTAGGCCTTGTATATAATTAAAAAATGCTGGAGCCCTCATAAATGTGTTTACACTAATATTACCTAAATTCAATAAAGACACTTAAACTTTTCTTACACATTTACTATGGCACAAGGAACTCGAAAGTTCATTGCTGCACTTTCAAGTATAAAAGTATAATACAAACGGAAATCACATGTTCTGGCTTCACCTTTGGCAAATGTATTTTATTCAAATTTGAAAAAAAAATTGGTGATCCTAATTACTGATGCTGTTTTATATTGTTAAAAACAAATAAGTGATATTCTAAAAATGCCCCACAGAGCTAACTATGATGGAGCACAATTTGAAAAACGCTGATTTTGATCATGCATGAGGCCACCAAAACGGGTGTGTACTTAAGAATTTAATAGCAAAATGAACACTCATACATAAATTACTAATCATGATTAGCATCACCTGGAATTAAACTCAGGTTCCCTATCCTTGTGTTCGATCCTTCTAACCAATGAGGCTACGGCAAGCTTGTGACCTGGTGTCATCAAGATAAAAAAGAAACTATCACCATCGTGACACTAGCCCACGAAGCCTTGATATATAATTAGGTGGGGCATGCTAGTAACTATGGTTTGGCAACAGTGATTTGGTCACAAATGTATGTGACTAAACCCCATCTACAGAATCCGAATTCGTAAGGTGCGTAAATGATCTACTACAGATCGACTACCAGATTGCTTTGTCTACAGAGTCGATATCTCTATAAGTCTGTATTTATTCCTTATCATTACATAGAGGTTGACTCAATTTTTAACTTTCTAAGGACGAATTTATACAGACTACTAAGGACTGCCAATCACAACAAAGTAAATATGTATTCATGCGTCGAAATGAAAGCACTAGTGGCAGCGAGTTTTACGAACGGAAATATTTCAGAACTATACTTCTGAAAATTAAAAAAAAACTGGTAAGTATGGCATTACAAAAAGAGTTTTCTGATAAATAATAAGTTCTCAGAAAGAGTGTCATCGCTTTGATAGGTTAAAATTCGCATTAGCATTCTTTATAACCTCTGCTTCAGATATCACGTCTGCTTGTGCCTCGTCCCAGTCAATTTTCTTTCAGAGAGTTTAATAGGACGTTGTATCTAACTTTCTCATTGGTTGGTGTGGTCGTTTGATTGAGAATACGTATTATGTAGACATGATTGCCATTTATAAAGACGTAATGACTAAACAAATGTGGGCTTATGGAGTATGTAGACGAGGATTTAAGGTCTCCCGTATAAGTAACATTGCTATACGTTCTGGCGTCCTAATCGTGGCGACATGTGGGCTTTTTACCGAGATGTGGCGAGATTATCTAGTAACGGTTAATCTCGCCATGCTCTATTTGAATTAGTAAATTAATTATTTTAAGTCACTATCCATGAGTTTTAAACCTCACAATTCATGTTGAATTGTTTACTCTTGTATGATTGTGTTCTATAGTGCCAAACTCCGAACTTCCGATGGGGAATATTGTGAGTCATGTTTTACATTCTACTGGGTGACCTAGCGATCTAGGGGTAAGGTGTCGGACTTCTGTACTGGGGGTCCGGGATTTAATCCTCAGTACCGGCAAATATTTATCTAATTACCAACCATTCCTTCACCTCTGACAAGACTTGTATTAATCACAGTTTGTGAATGTGTGGAATACCAGGCCTCCACCGTGGGTCGGATTCCACGTTAAACTGTAGTTTCTCCATTTCATCTCGCAATCACCCTACCATTACACATTAGTGTAAGTGCGTACAAACCGAACGGGTAGTAAGACGTGGTGCTAATAATAATAATAATAATAATAATAACTTTTTTAAATAAAAATACACTTCAACCATTTCAAACAATAGAAGTACGAAATACTTTTTGTTTCATTTATATGATGTTTGTGTGAGTAAAAGTTTTATGTGTGCGCGTGTATGTCTAAGATGGGTAAAAAAATAATCAGTAGATGCACGAGTAAACTATCTCATTACTGTAAGGCATTTAATTAGATTTAAAACTCACTGTTCATTCAGTCTGAATAGTTAGTCACATTTATTTTCCCACGTCTCAAAAGCCTCTTTACGTTCGCGAAACGTGGTGGTACTATCACATTTATTTTTAAACTCTTCAATTTCTCTGTTCATCAAATGATTCATTAAAGCTTTCGCCGTTTTAACTGTAGTATAACAAATAATTTTGAACCATATTTTCCGAGGTTGGTGATTCCGAGAGAGTTAATCCTAACGAGATTTATTTAAATTTAAAAAATATATCATTTCATAACGATTTTTTTTCAGTAATAGATTAACAGAAAAAAGTGTCTCATGACCATTCCACCTCGTAATGGAATAATCTCAAAACATCTTGAGGAAGAATCCAAAGGCCGCAAGTTAAGCCTCTCCTCGAGTCCGAACGTATGGAGTCATTAAATATGGCTCGTTTGAGTCATATTCCAACAAAATTCGATCGTTTGTGGATAAAACAGAGCATTTTTTTTTTCAGCAGAGGATCAGAATCAAAGGCTTATCACCATAGACGAGTTTGAAGATTAGACTCACCATCTAACTGATAACGTCGTCTGTTTTCAGATAAAAGGATTCCAAGCTCAGATCAACCATTGCTTATCTACGTTCGAACGAACATGAAGAAATGAATGTGGACGCAACCAAAAATCTCAGACGATCATAAACAAATTACATAGAACACCAGCGAATGCGATCCATTACTTTTTGGTTCATCAAAGAAAAATATGCTATTCTTGTTCTACTGTGTGCACCGAGTGTGGTTGAGATTTTATATTTTCCATCAATTTTTAGTGAGCACTTGCCTAGGCAGGGAGTGAAGAAGTTTAAATAATATGTCTCTCTTTAAAAGTAAATATTATGTTTGATGACTTCATGGTATCGGACTCATGGTACTAAGTAGACTCTAGCTTGCCCCAGAGACGGGAGGGTACTCGTCTAAGTTGCGGGGCTATGGAGCAATAGATTGAGCCAGGTGTGCGACGCGGATGTAACAGTAGGGAACCTCTACAGCCCGTAGGAAACTTGATTGTGAAGGATGAATTCTCTCTACCTTGTGAAACTTCTCTTCCTTACCTCTACCAAATTATAGAGACTCCAAAACTTACCCCCTACCCCCCCCCCCCCTCCAAACCCTTTAACCGCCACGCCCCCGTCCTTCTACCGACCTCCGAAGCATTAAGAAGACAAAAGGGCTAATGCATCTCTAGACTACCACGCATGTATGGACCTAGCGATGGTAGAAGATAATTAATAACACACGAACATGTCGGCATGTCTTCTTGTATTCTTCGTTAATAGAAGGGAAGCGAACTGGCTGGCGAGTTTGGAGAAATTTGTGGGAGGGGGAAGGAGAGATACTTTGCCCAAAGATGCGCCTTCCTATCCCCTCCCCCTTTCCCTCCAACCCGTACCAACCAAAAACTCTCTCTATTGCCGAGGGGAAAACTGCAGGTATCTTAACACAAGAATTGAGGGGTTCAGTCTACATATTCATGTCGATTAATTTGTTTGTATTCTCCCAGAACAAAGTGTGTTGAGATGAGAAGGAAAGAAAGACATCATTTAGCGATTCAGAACGGAAAACTCTGTTAAAATAGAAACATTCCTATTAAATAAAGCCCAAAATGTAAATGAACCCCATAAATCATTCAGCAAAAACCATGTTTAACATTTCGTGCTCCAGGAATGTATCATTTTGTTTTAAATTAACGCTCTCCAAACATACATCATTATTGAGTAAATAATTCAAAATATTGTAGATAACTTCATTACGATAGTTGTGACAAGTTTATAAGAAAGCACAATTCTATTCTGATGGGAAGAGACTTTTTGACGTTAGTATGAGTAACTAAAACAATTTACATTTATTTTTACGTCAATTCACTTTTGAAATATAATATAACACTAATAATATAGTAAAATGGTATCATTGTTGATCACAAAAAAATATTGTATTTTTCCGAAACGCTTTTCCTGTGAAAACTTAAATCTTGAATACAAAGTCAGAAATATGTTTTAAGTAGGAATAGCATAAATAGCATAATAGCATAAATGAGGTAATAAACTAAACAAATGTAAGTAGGCCAAATGGTTACTATATATTTTATTCTACAGCTTACTAAATTGAAACTATCTGTTAAAAGTGACAGGTTTATAACAGATATTGTCTACTGCCTGATTGGTGATAACGTGGGCTAATCGGTCAAACCCATCTGGTCTGGTTTTCTGGTGACTGGAAGTTGAGGGTTCAAATTCCGTGTGCTGTAGGTGTTTCTTTTCTAGATATTTCCTCTTTTCCTCCATGCAAATGAGTGTAATTTCCACTAAATTCAACCTTTGTCAACCTAACCCTCTAGTGCAAATATGTGGATAGTCTGAATGGATACTAAGGCGCGGTGCACAAAGAAAACCCTGCCAAATAAAGGTATTCATATAGCCATTCGATTATATTGGGGTGGCAGGTTAAATTAATGTTAAGTGTTCGAATATTGGTCCTTGATTGTGTGAAACTTTGTTTAACTATATTATAGGAAATATAATTTATAGAAGATTCTTTCGAATAACACTTTTAATAGAATTTCAAATATTGTGTATATATGGAAGTTTTCACTATTAGGAATGCCAAAAATTGGGCCTGCACGTTATGTTGTTAAAATAACACATTTATTTACATGTGATACGGCATGCGGAATAGAAGGTGATTTATTGTTACAAACAACAGAATAATACCTACAACTGGTCAAAACAAAAATTTAATTTTTATTTGTTTAAGATTTTTTCATACCTTTTGGCATCAACTGCTGCGTTTCTGTTTTGTCTTTGCAGGAATTGAATGTAATAATTGAAGCTTTGAAGTTAATATTAAATACAGTAATTTTTTTATTCGAAAAGTTATTCAGAATAAACCGAGTTTCGGATAATCTTGTTTAACGAGTTTTTAGAGTATGGGTTAATTGGACTGTAAACTAATGTTATATATTGACTTCTGTCGACATATTAAACGCAGAAGATTCACAGTCAGCAGCTGCGAGTATATTATTTATCATGTAATTCCAAATGTAATTTAATCGTAGATATGCTATTCGCGATTTTTTTTTAAAAAGGCGTTTGATTAAAACTGGTTTGTAATGATTTACATCCTTCACGGAGTGATCCGAGTGATTTGCTACCCTTAAAGTCAGTGGTTATGTCCAGCAGTGAGGTGATTATGAATTACGGTAAAAAAAAAAGGAGTTAAAAACGGCTTTTTTCATCGCCAAGGCGCGTTATTATGGCGTGGTTTTAACAGGCGTGCCGTGAATACTTGGTTTGTACCAACAAAAAATATCGACTTGTTCCGTAGGTACACTATGTTTTAGTAAAATAAATATCCATTGGATCTTGATCTTTGCACGCATTTGTTATTTTGGATTGGTAGCAACCTTAGAGTATGTTTTGGGTGGGTTAAAATTCCTCTTTTGAAATTTCCGGAAATATTCATTGCCAAGGAAGTTAAAATATAATCTTTTAATGTGGTTTCAAGGTTCGCCAAGAAGATTATATGAGATGCTTTTGTTTCTTATGGTATGAAAAAGGTTGATAGGCCTACATCCTTTGTATATATTAGGTTGTTGAGAATTGATATAGTTGTTTTTCCAGAAGTGGAATATAAATATAGTAAAATGTATGAATAATTTAAAAAATAAAAATGCAATGTGTTAATAATAAGAAACGTATCTACATAATGAATCCATGCTCTAAGAAGAAAAGGAAACAGTCTTATCAAACTATATGGTAATGTTTATAACCTCCTATCTGAGGTGTGTATGGTATTTACACATTTTAGCAGTATTTTTTTTCTATTTGTTGTGCTATACCACATAAATAAAAGTTGATTGCTACCATTTTTAATTAAAAAAAAGCTAGTTAATTCATACACCTCTTATACAGAAACTCAACTTTTTATTTAACAGAATAAAAATACTTTATTTACCCCAAATCAGAATATCTAACCATTTGATACAAGAATTTATTCAGGTCACGTTAAATAAGCCTTGAGATACATTAACAAAATTTGTCCAAGATAAGTATTAAAATACTAATCTTTTGATTTAAAACTCTATTGCCTTACTGACCGAGATATTCCAAATCTTGAAGTCGGTTTAGAAGTGAAAAAACTCTCATATGTAACTACGTGACAAAGGCATCAGTCTAGTCTTGTCTGGCCTGGAGGTTTCGTGAAGGTCGTTGCTCGGATCCCGGGCAGATACACTGAGGTGGTGTTTGTTTCGCCATGCTGTTACACTCTCTCTAGTCTTTAACCTGTATTGTTGTGAATGTGAAGGTAACCTGGATGGGTATAAGACGTGTATCAAGAAGAGTTTAACATGTTCAGGCTTTGAAATTTTGTTTAGAATGTTTAATTTTTTCCAATTTAGTTAAATAATAAATATAACTTTGAAGAATAATCTTATCTTGGCAATAAAATAAGCAATAGCCGTGTGTAGGAAACTTGTATTAAGTGTTTGATACAGCCATGGAAATACGTAACTATAATTTGTTATGGAGCACACTAAATTCCCTCTAGTTTTACACTAAGTATGTTCGCTAAACCAATGTCTTTCAAACTTGTCTGAAGAAACTGTAAGAAGAACATTTTACATTTTGACCAAGTACCCAAAAATGATACAATAAAAAACACCGAAATGCGTATACGCAAAAAAAAAGTAATATCGTGTTTTCAATTTTTTTACTTAAACAACTTTGATAAAAAAAAAATCCAAAGTAAACTGAACCAAAATGAAAATAGGAAAGGTTTTATTTAATACGGAGGGTGTGCTTTCTTGTTGATAAATTTATTCCACCCTTTATGATTTCATACACCCTGTTTCCTCGCACTATTAATGGAACTGTGTGATACAATGAGTATTCTGAAAATTGAAAAATTACACCTGGACACTGGAATCGAAGCCAGGACCTTTGGCTTAGTACGCCCATGCTCCAACCACTGAGCTATCCAGGGATCTTCCTGTGCCTAGGGTCATTCTTCACTCATATTTTAAGGCAGGGTCTATGATGGACGTGCGGAAATCGTCGACTACATATATGTGATTTTATTAAGATCACTACCAGAATATGATATCTAGATGGAGTAATCCTCACTAAAAAGCATAAATAATAGTTTTGGCTATTTGATTTTCTGATACAATAAGTCTTGAATCACCAAATTTTATTTTACGACCTTCCAATGGGTCGTGACCCCCAGTTTTAATAAAAACACTGCTCTAGACATAATTTCAATGTATCTAGAAATATAATTTTAGGTGTAATTCAATATTGTTTTAATCAGAATCAATACTTATTTTGGGCACAGTCGTTAGTGAAAAATTCTATACTTATTCCATTGTGTTTGTAATATTATTACATGTGACAATGGGGATTCTGTATGGATTGTCAAATGGTGGTAACCATTTTATATATTGGATGATTGTTCAAACCCAACGCTTATTTTAATAAAATCACATGACCAGCTAATAAAAAAGGAGATCTGTTGCCGTATTCGAGTGGTCTGAATCATTAGATTCATATTTCCCTTAGTCTACGTTGAAAAAGAGGCCACGGTTCGAATTACGTTCAAGTTCAACTGGGATAGGATTTCCAATGGGATTTTGATATAAATGTTTTCTACCTTTTTTACTCGCTAATGTGGGTGAGCTTTCTTTAAGCTACTCTTCTCACCTCAACCCCATAGATAAATTCAATATGAGTTTTGTGTTTGATATCCTTTTAAATATGACTGATAGATAAATGTATTAACTAGCTGATGAAAAATTATAGATAAGTAATATTTTAAAACAGTTAAGAAATTTACAATTTTGAAGTTCTCATTAAAATGAGTAAAAATTTACTAGCCAACCAAATCACAAAGATATGCAGATATTTTTTTGTCTTTTGTTAATAAAAAACTTAGAATTAATTATTTTATTTTGGGCTTACAGCGCATGTATTACCTTATCACTACAAAAGGTGCTCTACATGTTGTCGTTCCATTTTCACACAGATTTCACAAATTCAAATCACACTGTTGCGTGCTCCTTGAAAAATCCTCAGCTTCATCCGAATAAAATCATTTATTGGAGATGGCTACACAAAACTCTTTAAATCACTCCAAATATTATGGTCAGGGGACAGAGGTAGGACGGGCTGCGACTGACCTCCTCGACCTATCTTGTCGCGTTGTGTGAAATGGTTTGCGGTCTTATATTTACTAATACTTTTTAATTCATTTTTTGAACACTATAAGAGCCTATTTATATATATATTTATATATATATATAACCCGCCTCGGTGGCGTAGTTGGCTAACGCGCTAGTCGTGTTGAGCTCGACCGCAGAGGACGGGAGATCGAGGTTTGAATCTCGGTCGGGTGAACTGGTGGTGGTTTTCCTAAATGGTTTTCCACTCTCCCTCCACGCAAATGCGGTTCACTTTCTCTAATCCAACCATCCCAATTACCAATCCATTACCGTAATTAGTACTTAAAGCGTATAACCCAACGGGTAGTAAGACGTGGTGCTAAATATAATAATAATAGTATATATATACATAAATATATATATATATATGTGTATATATATATATGTGTATATACATATATATATATTTATGTGTATATATATATGTGTGTGTGTATATATATATGTGTATATATATATATATATATATGTGTGTGTGTGTGTGTGTAATATATATATATAAATCTTTATTGTTAAATATCATGAAAGTCACTTGTGACAAGCAATGTCACAGAAATGTACTCAAGACTACCGCAGGCTGGAATGTCACAAAACTTTGCGACAGATCTCGCTACACTCTCTTCCCGCCTCACCATCTCCTCCAAATCCCACTTTCTCCCTCAAAATCTCCCTCTTTCCCCTCGACAACTTAGAAACTCAAAACGAAATTAACTGGGAAAACTTAAATGAAGTTCTTGAAACCGCACAAACATCGAGCGTGCAAACAAACATAGAAAAACGTTATTACTTGTACGATGTACTCAAGGTAGAAGTTGCAAAAGTACAAAATTAATTAACCCCTTTTAAACATCTGACTAGAGAAATGCAGAAACCAAGAAAGGATTGTATAATTAATTACAAACGCGTTATTTATTAAACTTGGAAATAGCATAGAAACAAAGCAAACTCGTATTTGAGATAAGCATGGAATGTTCTAAATAAAAGGTAAAAAACTATATCAGATCACATGGATTTTATAATAGCTCTTAATGGTAATGCCTGTTTTTATTTTATTTTAATTGTACGCACTTAATTATTTTTTATTTTAAACAGTTAACGTATGATGGTGGATAAAGTCATAAGAAAACACAACTTTGAAACTAAGTTAAATAAAAATAGTACGTGACTAAACATCTAAGATATGTATGTATCTGTGTATGTGTGTATGTATGTGTAAACTAAAATAGACCCACATATACAGTTCAATATTCATAATATGAACCTTTACGGATTTTTTGTGTGCCAAAATTGATAACATTTGACTATTTTATTAATGTATTATTTTAGAGATAATCATATATATAAAGTTACAGTTGCAGATCACATGATCTGACGTGTGAATACGTGAAAGTAGATCTAGTAACTTTTCTAGTTAAGCTTATAAACCGAAAGGGTAGTATGATGTGGTGCTAAAAAAAACTTTTCTAGTTGTCTGAATAGGATCTTCTGTGAAAATTGGAGTTTATTTATTTGTTATAAGCAGCAATCCTCCAGATTTATTGGTATACTTGACTTTATCACCTGACCACACGGCTGAGTAATTCTATTTGCCAATCAGTTTTTGTGTTTGTTTATCATAACATCAGCATGTCTCACTAACCGTTCGGGTACGTACGCATATTTACTAATCACGCTAATGTGTTAGAGATAAGGAAGGTTACATTTAAAGGAAATATACCCATATTTGTGTTGAAATAGAGATAGTGGAACTCCAATTAGGAAAAATCACTCTCAATACATCCAACTGGGATTCGAACCCCAATTACCCCCATCAGCAGGCCAGTAAACTGCGAGAGGCATACCTTATAATAAATAATCTATACTAATATTATAAAGAGGAAAGATTTGATTTTTTTTTTTTTGTTTGTAATGGATAAACTCAAAAACTACTGGACCGATTTTAAAAATTCTTTCACCAATATAAAGCTATATTATCAGCGAGTAACATAGGCTATATTTTATTTTGAAATTTTAATTTATTCCTCATAAAAATGTCGATAGTATATTATATAGTCGTTGGAAAAAAAAGTTGTTGAAGGGAAAGTGGGGTTGGTGAAGGGAGCGGGGGGCAGGGGGTGAGGAAAGAGGAATGAGATGAAATAGGAGGGAGGATAAAAAGAGGGCTATACAGTGATGATAGGACTGTATTTAAAAAAAAAAGTAAAATAAGTTTTGTTTTTATATTGACATGATGGATGATTTGAAGCTTTGTTTTACAGGATTCTTTACAATATTTTTTTACAGGGAAGGAGGCTAGTGTAATATAAAAGGTGAGAGGATTAATACTAATTTAAGGTTCATCAGAAATTTTGATGACCGTTAATACTCTATATATTGTAGCATCCTCAAGGGGAGGATGCCCAAATAATACAAAAAAATACAAAAAGGGGGGAACAACAATAGAAGTGAGTGCTATGAAGTTCAAGACTTTGAATGCTATACTCAAAACATTCAAATACTGAAGCTCGCAACTCTCACACCCGTTGCTGAGCTATCGAAATGGATCGTCTACCTCAGGAAAGGTTAGAGACTGCAACCTGCCTACCATTCACAATAAACAATATATATATATATATATATATATATATATATATATATATATTACGTAGTACCTTGGGTATGATGGGAGACATATATATATATATATGTTAGACTTATACTAATTCTTATTTTATATATATATATATATATATATATATATATATATATATATATATATATATATAATAAGAATTAGTATAAGTCTAAGTTAGTCGATATTTATTAGCTATAGCTCAATTAGATGTTTAACAGTTCCATTAAATATATACATTGTTGTTGTTGCGATGTATAAAGAAAATAGATTAAATTCATAAACGACTATGAATTGAAGTCAAAGCTAAAGAGTCTGAGGTTAAATATTCATCAGATTACTTAAATGTTAACTTAAGATGTCGCCCATAATAAATGGCGCATAGTAAATAACAACATGATAATTTGAATTCCATCATTAAATATTAATCCTTTAAAAATGGCACCTAGTCAATGACAACAAGACAATCTAATTTCAAATATAATATATACGTTCATTAGGAATGGCACATAGCATATGACAACAAAATAAGTTAAATTCAAATATTAAGTGTTCGCCCATTAAAATGGGACATAGCAAATGGCAACAAGATAAACTAATTTCAAATATAAAATAGTTCCCGTGAACATTAATTTAAACAATACAGTACATAATCGATACAATCGATTATTTGTGACTCTAATGGCGATAAGTCGCCCTGACCTTGCAATGAAGTGATCTCTAAAAAAAATTAAACTATGTTCCTAACTGTCAGATTAATTTTTAAGTTATTTGAAATTTAAGCCAAAATTGAATTTTGAAAAGATTTACATTAAAAAAAAAAGATTAATTTGCCGAAAATGGATTTAGTTCTTACATTTTACGTAGCTGAAAGCCGGAGCTTATCCTATCCCTGATATGACTCAGGCCCAATTGTAAAGTTCGTAGCCACAGGCACCAGAATATATACCCCAAAGCACAGAAGAGGGGAAGATGGGAAAAAAGGGGGGAATAACATTCGAGAATAAAAAAGGTACACAAGAAAGCGCAAGTTGATTCGCTTCGAGAGAGGCCGTGGGCGTTCGGGAATCTTCTCGGAGGGGATCTCTTTACTGCGCAAGTCCATTTAACCCAAGGCGTTGGCTTGAACTTGCCATTCAGTCTTCACAGTCAGTATTCAATTTTCCCGGTTCAGTGAAGGTGCATTAGGTGGTTTTGTGTCGTTCTTCAACGCATCCCCAGTCAACAAGCAAACGGGGTAAGTCTTGACTATTTATGTTTGTCTCGTGTCTATCATAAAACATCCGATGCTACAATATGACTTTCTATAGGAAGGTAGAGGCTCGCTCCCCAACTAGACATGCAAATCTTTGTGCATTCCATATCAAAATCCCCCTCCTCATTTTACCCATTAGTATAATCATAGAGCCAACACTAGTGGTTTCATCATCTGAGTCATCAAGGCTCGCAAGATACCGAAATTAGTGGTTGGGGAGAGGTCAGAATTTAAATTCCAGTCGGTTATTCTGAGTATAATTTTTTCTAAAAAGCTTTCCTCCTCTCTATCCAATCAAATGTATTTCATTCCGAACAAGAACAGTCCAATTTTCATACCAGAATAAGAGTCTTAGCTGAAAGCTTAAAACAAACTACTAGATCTACTTTCACATATTAATATTTCAAATCATTTGATATTGTGATGTCACGTTTGATATATATTTTCAATAGGCCCTATCTTCAGAATAACACTAATATAATAAATTGTTATCAGTCTTGGCCTCAAAATACTATGTGAGTATTTCTAAAATACCATTGATATGACAAATGGATGCAGTAATATGCGGAGGTGAGAGGATGTTGGTAGGAATCTGAGGTTTTTATTTTTATTTGAGCTATTTAACGTTTACTTTCTGAACCGATTGATTATATCAGCACATAAGAATTTCTATGAGCAAGAACGAAAGGGTGTAACATCTTTTTCCGGTAAAGGTATTTTCACATAACTTCCAGTTTTTATTTATTTACATGTTGCAATCGACATGGGACTGACACGAGAGATTTACTTCCTCTCCGAAGGACGTTGTGCTACGGATTGTTATCGCTCAGAATAAATCCGTCGTCCTCGGGTGGTTTTGAACCCATGAACATTGGGTCCTGAGGCGAGCACTTTACCACAAGACCATTGAGGTTTACGAGCTACGAAGTAGCGTCGAAAGAAGAATGGGGTTAAACACATTGGGTAACCTTTGCACAGCGGAGCAAATCAACCGAGCTCGGTAATACCCTTTCACGAACTGAGGAGTAAAAATTAAATTCATAATGACTTTGTTTCAAAATGGAACATGGAGTTTGGTTAGGCGAGGTTAAGTTAGGTTAGGTTAGGTTAGGCTAGCTAGGCTAGTTCAGGTTAGTGGCTAGGAGTTTAATGGGATTACAGGTTGCTCCGCAATTCATGTGAACCGGCTGGCAGTTATACTTTATTCCGAAATTCGAGTGCGCCCTGGGTAACCACCCGTCCCTAAGTGCACTCGAAGCGTAAATTCAAAACCTGACCTTCCCATCGACGGTACTCCAAGCGCGAGTCGAGTCTAGCGCCTTGGACCAGTTGACCATCGCCACGGGTATTGGGTATCTAATAGCCTTAGTTAAACGCAACAGCAAAACAACAACCCCCTGGCGGTGATGCTCTATTGTAGCTAACCCCTCTACAAACTATACCGTCCGTTGAATGCGTCACAAGGGCTACACAAACAGCAACTACAGAGAGTGTGTTGTGTGTGTGTGTGTGTGTGTGCGTGTGTGCGTGCGTGCGTGCGGTGTGCGTGCGTGTGTGAGAGAGAGAGATGCTGACCATTATATTACCCATAATAATTAGCGCCCTCGTTTCTCTTCACTTGCATAAAGCACAGGTAGCCAGCCAGCTCTGTGTGTTAACCATCGCACACACCAGGATTACAAATATTAACGGGTGTTGACGTGAGGGCACAGCGTCACAAATTGACTAAAACCCTTAGCACTAGTTTATTACAGATACCGCCATATTTCACCAGCAGACGAATATAATTTTTAAACATATACCAGAAGGATATACCCTCATGACATCATTATACCAACCTTCATGTGGGGATAAAAAAACTTGCTTAATTAAACTCCGTAACCAACTCGCCTGATTAAAATTAAAACTATATTTGATGAATATTAGCATCACAAAATGAATGTATATACGTACTATTACGTTTTGTAAATTGGTTATTAGGTTTTTGTTATGAGGCAGCTTTGTACAAAGCCTCAATTTTCAAAGTTTTTATATTTATATTGCTATTTCATACTTTACAAGTGGATTTCTGTTTTACTTTTGTTTAACACCACGTTTATACAACCCGTTCAGGTTATACCCATATTTACTAATTATGCTAGTGGGTTAGGGATGAGGAAGGATGTATTTAGAGGAAAGGTACCCGTATTCTTCGCGCAGAGGAGGGATGAATGTGGGAAACCATGAAGGAAAAAACATACTCAGTAAACCCGACCGGGATCGAACCATGATCTCCATGCCATCGGCAATCTAGTTTAGTGCGAGGGTAGTGCCTTAGACCATGTGGCCACTGAAGTGTGTAAAATTATAATCATTAATCTAAACATAAATGTAGACATTTCAAAATCATTTTGAGGTATCCATTTTGCTCATATTCTTCATGCGGCAGTTTTCTGACACACAAACAATGTAAATAAAACTCACGATGTGGGCAAGTAGTATAAGACGCCGCCAGGGTAATAATATAATATATTGCCTGGAAGGTAAGGATCAAGGATAGAATATTGCTCAGATAAACTGGAGATGAGTTTTCCCCCAACATAATTCATCACTCTGTTTTTCCTATCTCATTTTCGGGAAATTATGGTGCATTCCCACTAAGGCATTCCTCCTTTATCTTTACTGTCTTTACTGTTAATAAGCCTTTCAATCAAATACCTTCTGTCAAAGCTCTTAGAAATGGTCAGTAATTATGTTTTATTTAGTTTTTGACATATACTGAATGACAATTAAAAATATATATATTTATAGTTTCATGATTATTAGATCTAATAAAAATATACATGAACAAAGATGTAGTTGGATTTAATTACGGCTGTGATAGACACATAAAAAATTGTCACCTTCATAAATTTAAATCTTATATATAAGACCACTTTTTCATCATATAAAAAGTGCCATAAATAAACTCATCCCCATTTTAATTTTAATTTTAAGCTCACTTAAACCCACACTTAATTAAATTATAAAAAATTGTAGCGTTTCTTCCAGTGAAGGGAGGTAAAATATATATAAATATCAGTCACTGTAATATATTTAATGGTTCATGTTGGGTTATCAGAGGGTTCTCTGCCCCTTACCCTCTATATCACATCTATGTATGCCAGCTTGACCCCACCCCTCCTCCATTGGTGTCATCCCATACAAACACTAGAATATTTTTATCTGCATGTTTTCGGGCGCACTGAGTGCACAGTATCGTCAATGAACGGACACTCAACTCTCTCTAACTCACTCTTCGCTCACTTGTCTCGTTCATGTATTGACATTTGATGGATCACCCGACAAAGAGTATCGGAGAGATGATTACACCAACATCACGCTCCAGTTGTCAAGCGTAGAGGAGAGGGAGATAAGGTAGGGGGTTGGTAATATATTTGGGGGTCATTGCTGTCCAATGAGCAAAAATCACAGGCTGTTTCGAAAAATGGCAGAAGTATTCATCCCCCTTCATAAATCTAACTTATATTCTCTCTCCTTTACTGTGTTTGGAACTAGTTCCTGGAATTCTCTTGATCTACATAATAAAACTGCGAGAAGAGTCTCGATCATCGGTGTGAGGGGAATGTAGGACCACAGTAAGAATGTGACGCTTCGGTGGCCACATGGTTTAATGCGCTACGCTTGCAGTAGATTAATCTGCCGATGATGGGAAGATCGAGGTTCCAATCTCAGTCGAGTGTACTGAGGTGTTTTTTCTTGTTTAAAAAATTGTTTTCCACGCTCCCTTCACGTAAATCAGTTACATTTCCTATTAATATAACACTCCTAATCCCTAAACCCATTAGCGTGATTATTACAAAAGCGTATAATCTGAACGGGTAGTAAGACTCGGTGCTAAAAAAAAAGGTGTGTTCAAAGTAAAATTATTATTAGTATTACAGTATGTTCAATTTATTAATCTATATAGTTGATAAATTTTATCCGCATTGTTTTCTTCACAATAAATCTTAGCCGCTGAACTTTTATTATATTCATATTAACGTTTTTAGATTATAAAGTTACTGCTGGATGTGGAGGAAGATCCTCCAAAGTAACAAGTTGATAACACCACAGAACTTAACATTTTCTTATACAGTAGCCCCATGGCTTCCTTGGTGCTGACTGACAGCTCACAGCTTACTTCTGACAGTCAAAATGTAGGTATATACCTAAATTTTGAATGTCAGAAGTGACAGCTGCTAAACACATGTTTTTGAAGATCATCTGGTTTGGCGTAGGGATACGTAATTTGGTCTGCTAAATTTTAAATGTCAGTCAACGCCAAAGAAGCCATGGGGCTATTGTATCTAACCTTAATCAATACTTTTAAAATGTGAATATGCTTGTAACAAATGTAAGAGAATTGTTTGACAAGCTACTTTTATTTAATATGAGACACTGCCTTATATTTGCCAAAAAATATAAATATATTATTATTTCAAAACATTGCAATAAAATTTTATTCAAGCTAAATGTAACCACAAAGTATTATAAAATCTTTCCAAAGGAGTATCACCTGTAATTAGAAATATTATTAACATCTTCAATTCTGAATACAAAAGTTATCCTCCAAAATTATCGTTTCTCTTTACCTATCAGTTCACATTGAAAATACTGGTCTTACGAATAATGTGCCCAGCTCTGATTCGGAAGTTTGTGTTTCGACCATGACACACAGTTATTTTTGTTGTTGTAGTTTCCATCTCTTTTTAGTGATTAATAATTTACCCTCATTTTTAATATAAGCAATAAGTCTTATATTAAAAATATAATCAGTTCTATTTGGTTTGTTTCTAACTAATTTCTTCCCTTTCTTAGTTAAAAAATAAGTATACCTACTAACAAAGTTGTTTTTCCCTCACAAACATTATAACAATCATTAAAACATATATATTGGAATCAACAAGTCAGTGGAAGGGAGGGGCAAGTGGGGCATTTGCTTCCCCTTCCCTCACCTAGGACCACAAAAAAAAAAAAAACTAATAAAATCTTATAATATAAGATAAAGAACTAAAATGGAGATAAATAAAGATGTCTTGTATAAAATAGGTGAAGTTTTATTACCAGGCTTATAATTTTGTTATTCAAAATATACCCTAGTGATTATTCTTACACACGTTGCCCTTGAAATTCTCAATTAGAAAATAAATCCCAGAAAAAAATAAGTTTTTATATTTGACACGACACCGTCCTCCCCATTTCCTATCCTAAAGTCTTCATCACTCTTCCTAAAAAAAAAAAAATTCTAAGTGTGCTATAAACCCCACTTTTTAATTTATTCTATCCCAAATCTTGGTGTAGCTTAATATAATAATATATATCAATCATATTAAATAAGTTGAATATTATAAATATAATATATTCACAACGCATGACTATGTTTAATGTATTAAATATAACAAAAATGAATAAAAATTATCAATAGATTAACTGGATAGGGAAAGCTCATTGGGGATTTATGATGAACGGTGTTTCATATAATATCAAAGGGGTGATGTATTTTACCGCATTTATTCCCGTTATTTTAAAATATTCATCTGTGCAAGCAACGGACAAATGCATTTTATAATTCTCTTAGCTTTTAAACCACTTTCAAATCCCAACGTAAAATATTAAATATATATTTTCAGACTACATTGGTAATACCTAATTTTTAGAGTGCTTCGTTTTAGGATATTTATATCAGCTTTAAATATATAAGGACTCGCAAAACATGGTTATTGTTTTGTGTCTGTGTTTGAGAGCTCACTGTCTCTTACTACCCGTTTGCGCTATCTGCAATATTTACTGTATACGAAGGTATAACTATGAGAAAATTTACCCTCATTTGCGCACAGGAAGAGTGGAAAATAATTTCGTAAAAAAAATCCCTTTATACCCTCAACCAAGATACGAACCGAGATCTTAGCGTCACAAACTATACACTCTATTTTAAAATTGACGTCTTATACTATTTTAGGGTGACCTGGCAGTCTACCGGTAAGATGTAAGACTTCTGTGCTGGGGTTATGGGGTTCAATCCTCGGTTTCGGCACATATTTATCTGATTGCCAAACCCTTTCTTCACCTCTGACAAGACTTGAATTAATCACAACTTGTGATTGTGTGGAATGCCAGGTCTTCACCGTGGTTCGGATTCCACGTTAAACTCTAGGTCCTCCATTTCATCTCACAATCACCCTACACATCAGCATAAGTGCGTACAACCCGAACGGGTAGTAAGACGCGATGCTAATACTAATAATAATAATAATAATAATAATAATAATATAATAATAATCATATTCTATTCTACTACTGATACCGGTACTGGTAAATTAATAATTTTACCTGATCCATCACATTTGAATTATTATCGATTTCTTTCTTTTGGAAAACATATATTATCTTTGGATTAACATTTCAAAGTTATTAAGTGTGACCCACTTCAGTGGCTGCATGGTCTAAGAAGTCACTATCACAATAAACTAGATTGCCAATGATGGGGATATTGGGGTTTGATCCCTGTCGGATGTGCTGGGGGTGATTTTCTCTAAATGGTTTTCCACTCTCCCATCACTTAAATGCAGGTACACTTCATCTACATTCAACCTCCCTCATCTTTAACACATTATAGTAATTAGTATATAGGCGTGTAACCCGAATTAATTCCCGCCACTAGGTGAAGGGTAAATATAGGTACCATTGTTCCAGGCCTGGAACTTCTAGTGCCTAGTCCCGGATCCAGATTCCAAAGTTAAAAAAACAAAAACAAGATGAAAAAAATAAAATATGAATGACAAGCAATAAAATTTTCATCCATACTAAAAACAGTGCATACCCAGCCCACCAGATTTTTTTTTTTTACGAAGGAACTTGCTGGAGTGTCTCAATTATATCTTGGCCTTAGTTTCGAGGAGTTTGGAAATTTTGTGGAGTTAATAATTTTGGTACTGAAACTAAATTTGGCACACAAAGAAAGTCGGGCGGTAAATCAAGTTAAATTTAAATACTTAATCATGTGCATACAATTTCAGTGTTCACTTAAGTTGGTTATTCATTTTCATACATTTCTTTTTTTTTATAAAAGTGACAGAAAAGGTAAAAAATAAAAAATAAAGTAGAGAATTGACGGAGAAAAAAGGTTGGAGGGGGAGGGGCATTTCATTCTGGAAATGTGTTTCCCCATGACTAAAATAAACTCCTTTCTCTACTGAAATAACATAAATAACTTCTAAAGGCATCCAAGACTTCAAAAATTTGTTGCAATAAGATCACTTAAAGTATATTCTAGTCATCCAATGATCAAAATTGCTAGAGGAATAAGATTAAAAATAGCTTTGAGAGCACCCCAATTTTCAAAATTCAACCGAAGAGGCTCACTCTAAATAGACTCAAGAAACATTTAATTTTCAAATTTTTTCCAGGTGAGAGCACTCCAAATATTATTAGTCACCTAATTTTCAAGAATTTTCTGGGGAAGACCATTTCAAATAGCTTATTTACTAGGCATTTAATTTTAGGTTTAAATAGCTTCTAGGAGCAATCATATTTTAAAAACTTTATGGAAAATGAAATAGCTTATAGAATATTCTAACCAAAATAAAGGGTACGGAACTCCGTGAGGACTTTCTAGCTCTATTGTTTAGAAATGGAGCTATTTACTCAAAATTTGTAATATAGTGTACACGAGCGACCCCGAGAACAAATTGCTTGTACATACGTAAAACTTTTTTTAAACAGGGTTTTAAATTTTATAATTTTATTTTTAAAGAATTAACATCTACTTTTGTATATTTGAATCAATAAAAAAATATCGAAAATTGGGTCTTCAAGGGTCAAATAATTGTATTATCGCATTGTGATTAAATTTCTCTTTAATAATTTTTGACCAATAAAATAGGTAATTATTGACTATTGAGTTTAAAACGAGAGATATAGATCATTGCTGTACGTGTGGCGGAACCAGGAGGGGGGTGAGGGAAGCGTTATGATCTTTATATTTACCTTTATACAAATATTTAGTCTTAAATATTTTCCCACTCTGCGCCTATCGTAATTGTTTTCTTTATACCATCATACATTGTTTTATCTTTTTAAATAAATAAATATATAATATATATAATATTATATATATATATATATAAGTTAGAATATTTAGAAATGTTTAGAAATGAAATTAATCAAATCGATAGTCAATTTTGATAAAATCGACTTTTTCTTTGTTTGCTCTTTAGTAAACTACCCTTAATTTTAGGCTTAGATATCCAATTTCAAAAACCCTCAGGGCAACCCTATGAAAACCCTAGATACCAAGTTTTATCCCGATCGGTAAAATATTTTAGGCTCTAGTTGGAGGTACAGACAGACGGAAATTCAAAAACCACTTTTTCGGATTCAGGGGTCATGAAACGTCGAGATTCATCAAAAATTCGAGTTTGAATTTTTTGACGATCACAATATTTTCTCTACCTGAAAGCTAGCGAGAAAGTAAAAACCAAAAGTGAAAAATTAATTTTCTCAAAATCGGTTCTATCGATTTTGATTAAAATTCGTAGCTAGGGGTTGATTAAGATTATAAATAAAATTGTTATTTTCATTTTCTCATGAAAGGATACTTTACAGAAGCTAAAATGTCCGTATCTCCACAACTATTTGAGATACTAAATAACTTATCATTGCAAAATTTTAGTACTATTCAAAATATAAAACTTTAAATGAAATATATTTTTTATAAAATCAATAGTTTCGGAGCAGTTGGCAAATATATTGATACAATTTTATGAGCCTTATTTGGAAAGAGATACTACCTAAGTTTAAACGCAATAATATTCCAATGCCATAGAGTAATTAAATATAAGTAAATCTCTCAAAAATTTTGTGTTATTTTTCCTTTAACCTCTTACGATAAATGCTTGTACAACAATGGTCTATCTTCTTCATTTTAGACTCGTCAATAAATAAATTTTTATTGGTCAAAATTTATAAATGAGGATTTTAATAGCAATGCTATGACCTGAAGATGTGCAACACCTAATAAAATTTCTAAAATTTTAGCCGGAAGTCGAAATTTTAATATGAAATATTGACCCTAGTGGATCCAATATCGATCTTTTTTTATTGGTCCAAACATACAAATGAGGACATTAATTCTTTAAAAATAAAATTATAATATTTAAGAGCGTGACTCAGCGAATGTTTTATATAAATATATAGTGCAATTTATGCTTGGGTTTACTAGTGTGTATTATTAATTTTCACACATATTACGAGTTTTTAGTAAATATATCAATTTTTAAACAATAAAGCGAAAAAGCCCGTGGGGATTTCCGTACTTTTTTTTTTTTTTTTTTTTGTGAATGCGAAATGTCTGAAGCAACTGTTTTGTTTGATTGGTGTTTCATTTGTTCTATCAAAATATTCCCAGGAATGTAATTTGAGCAACAAAAAAATAAAAGAGACAGAACTGGAATGCCCTAGTTTACATATTGTTATGGTTATTTTAGCAACAATGTTTTTAAAGGCACATTACCATTAATAACACAAACAAGGGAATATTTTCAGAAAGTTATTATTGTAAAATATTTGACCTAGTTCACCTTGTTAACGGTAAACATATTATTGTTAACATTTATATTTAATTTGTTTTACTAGCCGTTCTGCTATTATTCACACTTACATAGTATGGAAGATTAAGGTAAAGTTCGGAGGAAATATACCAACAATTGTATGGAAGGTGAGTGGGAAACAGTTTAGGGAAATCTCCTCACGCTACATCTTGCTTGTATTTGAAACCCAACCTCCCTGTCACTTGCGTGGCCACCAAAGCAGATTTTCATTAAAAATACAATATTATTAATAATTATCAAAATGGCAACCTATTTTTTACAAACCATACAATAAAAAAGTGAGTGCGGAATCCCCAGCGAAAAATCACATTTGGAGCTTCAACCTCAATGCACTCAGGCGGGATATGAAACCTGACCTCCGAATCAACGACGACCAAGTGTGATGTAATTCTGACATTCCTGTCTTCAGAAACCACATTTTAAGGATCGTTTGTTTTTAATAAAGGTAATCTCTTTTGTCTGGAAAGAGTACTGAAACTCACCTACAAAAAAGCAAGGTGGAGTCGAATTCCAACCTCTTTAGTGAGAGTCTTCAGTTAGGTACAATATCAATTCGTCCAATTCAGTTAATTAAACTCTTATCGACAAGTTAGAGTACGAATATAATTATTAGTACAATTAAAATACCCACGTCGTTAGGTTGACGTTAATTCCGCGTGCCCAAGTTCAAACACCAGCTAAGGAGCTCTATATCTTCTTCTAAAATTATTAATCTAATGAATATTAAAACCGTCTATTTTTGCTTTAAAAAAAATCAATGTATTGGAAACATAACATTGAATGTATGTGTAGGGAGGGGAGGGTATGGGAGGGGTAGTAAATGAAGGGGAAGGAGCAGATAATTTTCTGACAATTGCTTTATTGACTGCTCCTTGATTTACATCCCTCGAATAGATAAATAGGCCCACATGTTTTCGCTATAACAACTTAGATGATAACCGTATTTTAATAAGAAATCTAATTTAGAGCAACAAAGTATTTGACATAATTATTCTATAATTATCAATGTAGCTTTTATTTTTAAATTAAAAATCTTATTTGTTGGGCTGCATGGTTATGAAAAAAAGAGAAGAAAGAAATGTATTCGAAAAGAGAAAGTAATTTGCTTCGTAAAAAGAATTTAATAACCTCTTGTTCTAATTATTACAACCAAAAGAACTGACATCTTGGTGGAAAAAAAAAGAAAAGTGTAAAACTGTGCGAGAGAAGAAGCACAAAATGAGCTTGAATTGTAACGAATATAGAACCCATTACCTAATTTTCAAAAATAACACGTAGCCCTTTTACTCTACAGGATGGTTATAACTGATGAAATTGGCAACTCAAATTTTTTTTATTGCCATTCCTAACTAAAATACAACAAATTGAGCTCACTGTGAAAAACTCATAATTAAGTAATCGGACACATGGAAGGCCTTTTAAAAGGTGTGGGTGACCTGGTGGTCTAGGGGTAAGGTGTCAGACTTCTGTGCTGGGGGCCCGGGGTTCAATCCTCGGTCCCGGCACAGACTTATCTGATTACCAAACCCTTTCTTCACCTCTGACAAGACGTGTATTAATCACAACTTGTGAATGTGTGGAATGCCGGGCCTCCACCGTGGTTCGGATTCCACGTTAAACTGTAGGTCCTCCATTTCATCTCGCAATCACCCTACCATTACACTTTAGCGTAAGTGCGTATAACCCGAACAGGTGGTAAGACGCGGCGCTAATAATAATAATAATAATATAATAATAATAAAAGGTGTGTATGCCTATAGCAAATTTATAATATATATTTTAAAAACTCAATCCCGTTATTATTCGCCCGGGCTATCCGTATATTTACACTTATGGAGAAGGGTAATATTTTATATAAAGTATATCTCAATTTGCATATAGAGAGAACGGGGAAAAACTTATGCTAAATCATCCACTCCAAGACTAGATTCAAACCCAGAGCTACCCGTAACCTAAGAACCACGTAATGAGACTGAAGCCTTTTTCCTATTCTCCACCACTGGCGCGAGGGGCTAATCGTATACATTTAGATTAATTAATATGTTATATTTTTAAAATTAATGGTTGGATTATTGAAACGTTATACAAATGTCTTATGAACGTGTATAGTGAGTGAACTCTGTGGGTTAGGCCACTATGCCTGTATTGGTTCAAGGCTTTGCTATTTTGATCTGTCCTTAGTAAAGGCGTATTGTAAAAATTATGCGGTACGAGTTTATCCGAGCTCAGTATTAAGTGAGATCTCATTCATCGCTAGCCAGATATGTAAACCTGGATCATCAACGATCCGCATAGCTCCAATGGGTCATTTTTTTATTGGCTAAGCTTGTTATTTATGTTAATAAAATGAAGAATTTGTTTGTCTGTCTGTCATAAGAATTGCATAATCTTTACCGCACGTAGAGATATGAAATTATATAATTTGTATCCCCTTTTCACAAACATGTGCACCCATAATCAAGAATTCACTAAAATACATTTTTTTTAATAATTATGTTTAAATTTAGTTTAGAAAAAATTTTAATTAAATAATAAATAATTCAAATAAAATTAACAGGACTAAATAAACAAGACTATTTCCAAACGATTCTGATATAATATCATTAAAACCTGTTTTATGATATATATTTTTAAATCTCTAAGTGATTGCAAAATTATCTTTTTAAATTTTCTATCTACAAATTTAAAAGTGTATTATAAACTGGGTCAGAAGAACTAAAATGAAGAGATTTTCCCCCTCTTTTTGAAGTAAAGAAAAACGTTGCCTAGGGTAGCTACGCAATTCACTGAGCGATTACCCCGGGCAACGCTGGGTTCTTCTGCTAGTTTATAGTAAAATGAACAAAAGTGACTGCGCACCATTGTTTAAAACAATGTTACCGAAACGTGAAATAATACATTTATAGGAACAAAATATTTCAATGTAAATAAAATAACAAGAATCATGTTTCAGGAAATAAAATGACATAATATTGTAGTAATATTAGTGGAATTATCAGCTAGTAGGGTTCCAGAATATTAATGCATCAATGTTGATCAATACCCGCCTCGGTGGCGTAGTTTGCTAACACGCTAGACGTGTTGAGCTCGACTACTGAGGACGGGGAGATCGAGGTTCGAATCTCGGTAGGGTGAACAGGGTGTGGTTTTTCCTAAATGGTTTTCCACTCTCCCTCCACGCAAATGCTGGTTCACTTCCTATAAATCAACCTTCACAATTCCTAATCTTTAGCGTAATTAGTACGTAAAGCGTATAACCCGAACGGGTAGTAAGACGTGGTGCTAATATTAATGTTGATCAAATAAAACCGACACTATAGTGACATTTTTTTCAATGTGGGTCCAAAAAAATTGTAATTTTTAAATCGGCTTTTCTACCGTACTCTTAATATATGTTATGGCAAATAAGGAGTCAATAAAAGTACAACACATAAAGAATAACCCCTCTTCAATTAGCTTCTAGAATCATCCAGAGTTTTAAATGTTTTCAGTTTAGTAACCTCGTACACCTCTTTAAATTGAGCCACTCTCGAAAGGCTTACGGAAGCCATGTTAACATAATTATTTTATTCTGACGTTTGTTATTATTTTATAATTAAATTGTAATCATATTAAATATGAAAATGAAGCTAACTTATTGAAGTGTGTTCTTTTAAGTAAGTCTATGAGAAAAAAAATATTTAAATTTAGATGATTTCTTTAGTCTAAATTTACAACTTTCAATTACTTTCAACGACACATTCCCGAAAACACAACATTTAACATCTTACTTACTAAATTTGTTTAAGATAAGAACACGGGAAAAAATCAATGTAAAGAAAACTTCAACATTATAATATTTACTTCATAGCATTAAATGCACGTTTTTAATATCCGCTATTCGAGCTTCATTCTGTGTACGTTTAAATGTCTAGTTCCAATAACCTTGAATGTTCAAGAGACGTATGATAACCAATCAGGTTCAATATAATCCAAAAATCTAGTTCGTCATTAGGTTTTATTCAGCTTTCGCAAACAACGGATTGAATGTAATGAACTAAAGAACCAATTTAGAAATGTATACAGTGAGTAATTTCAGAAATATTAATGTATCTACTATGCAATATTCTAAAGAAATGATTGGATTGCTGTCTACTCTTTCACAACATGTAATTATTTATTATGAATATCAAGTTGATTAATAATTTAATTTAATAAAGTCGATTTTCTGTTGAAATTAACTTAGTATCAAATTAAATATAGTTTAAAATTTTGCAAATTCATAAGGTCTAGTCCCAATTTTTAAATAGTATCGTAAAGTTTTAAGCACCTTTATTCTTGAGTAACACACCCAAAAAAAAACCCCACCTTTTAACAAACACAACAGTGATGGCAATTAAACACTTGGAAGGTGTAAACCTATTTTTTTTCTCCAAAAGTGAAACTTTTTCGTGATGAGGGCATTAAGCCTTGAACGCTCAGTTGCGGTAAATATATAAATATGTACTTGTTTCAGTATTTTTGAAATTTTGTATTTAACTAAACAAGGTGGCAGTTTATTATTCAACGAATTGTAAACCTTAGTAAATTCATTGACTGAACTGTGGTAGTATACTTAATAAAAACAAAACAAAATTGAGATATTTTATTAGATATCGCAAACCGTTTTAAAATGTCTCTTAACATAATTAATTTAATTAGGATTATAAAGGGATTAGTAATGTATGGACAATGTGTAAGTTATGTTTCTAGAGATGTAATTACACTAATATATACATACAATATTTCACTACATTAGTAAAGTTTAAAATCAATATGTTTTAAACAGAAACAAAAATATTTTTTAAATTATAACTTATAAGTGTTATACTAGCAAATATCTAATAATAACTGTAATTAAATATCACCCGTCCTAACACCATGTGTAAGAAACAACTAAAGTACAACCAACATTCTGGCACATTAATATGTCAGTAAAGTAAAAAAAAATATCTCGAAGTAAGAGTCCAGGACCAACTTTGACACGAAGCTAAAGTATATGTCACATACAGTGGGTGGAAGCTAGGGTGATCTTCTTTCACAAAACACACCTCCTTCCACCTTCTCTCTTCACCCTAACAAAAATACGTAGAAAGAACAGAAGGCGCCAAAACAAACTTCTATGGGTTGAGTGGGGGGGGG
This sequence comes from Timema cristinae, assembly GCA_039000515.1. Classification (NCBI taxonomy): domain Eukaryota; kingdom Metazoa; phylum Arthropoda; class Insecta; order Phasmatodea; family Timematidae; genus Timema; species Timema cristinae. The sequence goes on along the minus strand of JBCFYV010000003.1, from coordinate 39,185,347 downwards.
GCGAATCTACTAAGAGAATGTTGAAGCTTTACCTTGGCCAGAGAAAAGAAAACAAAGAAACATCACGTCAGGATCTACTAAAAAAGAAGTTATTATTTTTTGTTCGGAAGATAAGACGTGTAATTCTTAGCTTTTAAAAAGGGCGAAATGTTTCTTACGTATCCAACAAATTCTGGAAATTGGATACTTCTCCTACTATCACTATATTCTATTTCGAACGAATAAAAATAATAATTGAGAGAGTGAAACTGTTTTAACTTAACATTTGGCATTTCATCGGTCTGTCTTCAGGAATTTTTTCAGATATAGCTGTAAAATTATTAGATCAATTTCCACGAAATTTTGTAGGGACATTCATTGGACCTAGGCCAAGCAATTTATTAAAGGAATATTTGGTCTGATTATCCATTTAAATATTGTGGTCACTCAAAAATCTGTCTGTCCCGCGTCAAATGCCAAATGTGTCGACCATTTCAACGAAATTTGACAGAGACCTTCCTTGATAATAGGCTGCAATATAGATACGTGTTGCTATTAATCTGGTTAATTGTTTCAAAATAAAGGTCACTTGAAATGTTTTTCATTTAACAGCTCTCTCAATTGTTTTAATTAATAATTCTAAGCTATTGATCAAATATTAGGGTGTATTTAAAAAAAAATTTGACATATATTCCTAGACTAGTCTTAATCCACGTGAAAAATGGTTATTCTATATTAATATGATGTACTAGTGAATATAGTTTTTTTAGCACTGCGTCTTACTACCTGTTCAGTTGATACGCCCTTATACTAATTACACTAATTGGTTGGAGATTTTGGGGCTTGATTTATAGGAAACCCACCTACTTTACTTGGAGGGAGAGTGTAAAGCCATTTAGGGAAATCCACCCTTGGTCCACCCGACTGGGATTGAACCCCGAAACTCTTCGTCTTCAGCAGTCTAGTACAACACTAGATTAGCGCTTTAGACCACGCGGCCACCGAAGCGGGCGAATATAGCATTAATTTGGTTTCTGGCTAACTTGATCACAAAGGAAAATAAATGGTACGGAACTCCGCATCGAACTTTCTCGCTCTATTGTTAAAAAATGGAGCTATTTATTCAAAACTTATAATACATGTGAAACAAAATAATACACACTAGAAAACCCAAGCATAAATTGCACTATACATATGTAAAACATCTTTTGATTCCCGGTTTTAAATTTTGTAGTTTTATTTTTAAAGAATGTCCTCATTTGTATGTTTGGACCAATAAAAATGTCCGATTTTGGGTCCACAAGGGTCAACACTTCATACTAAAATTTTAATTCCGGTTAAATTTTTTACGTTTTATTAGGTGTTTCACATCTTCAGGTGATCGCATTGCTATTCAATTCTTCATTTATAAATTTTGACCAAAAAACTGTAAACATTGACTATTGAGTCTAAAATGAAGGAGATAGATCATTGTTGAACAAACATTTCTCCTAAGAGGTTTAAGGAAAAGCAACGAACTTTTTGAGAGACCTACTTATATTTAATGACTTTATGGCATTTCAGAATTATTGCGTTAAAACTTAAGTAGTATCTCTTTACAACTAAAGCTCACAAAATTGTATCAATATATTTTCCAATATCTCAGAAAATAGTGGTTTTATAAAAATATATTTCAAATAAATAAAAGTTTTTTTATTTTTAATAGTAGTACGATTTTGCAATGATAAGTTATTTACTATCTCAAATGTTTATGGAAATACATAAATGTCCGCTTCTGTAGAGTGGCTTAAAATTAATTTTCATAGGAAAATGGAATAGCCATTTTATTTATAATCTTAATCAACGCCTAGATACGAATTTTAATCAAAATCGTTAACGATTTTGAAGAACGATTTTTTCTCTTTTCGCTCTTTATTAAACTACTTTTAATTTTGGTGTTAAACAGACAGTCTTGCTTGAGACGTCGACATCCATCAACATTTCGGGTAAGATTTTTTTTTACGGTCGCAATACTTTACCTTTGTTAAATATTTAAATATTATATATATATATATATATATATATATATATATAATTGCGTATAGCTTGAAAGTTATTGTTTTTTTATAAAAAATATGTTTCAATTAAAAGATATGTATCATAAATAGACCTACATATTGCAATGATAAGGAATTTCATATCTCAAAAGTTACTGAGATATGATAACTAATAAGAATTTACGCATCAGACCGGAACCCTTAAAGTCATTTTACCGAAATAATTAGTAAAGCCATTTTGTTTGGAATATTTATAGATGTTCATAAATAAAATTTAGTCAAAATCGTTAGAACCGATTTGAGAAAATTGACTTTTTCTCTTTTTGCCCTTCAGTTAATTACCCTTAATTTTAGGGTTAGCTATGCAATTCCAAAAATCCCTTGGGAAACCCTATGAAAACCCTTGATACCATGTTTTAGCCTGATCGGTAAAATAGTTTAGGCTCTAGTTGGAGGTACAGATGGACAGACAGACGGAAAGTCAAAAACCACTTTTTCGGATTCGCGGGGTCATGAAACGTCGAGATTCATCAAAATCTCGAGTTCGTTTTTTTTTTATGATACCAATACTTTCTCTACCTGTAAGATAGCGAGAAAGTAAAAATCTACTTCAAATCCAAGGAGAGATTAACCTATAACGAAATATATTTTTACTTTAAATCAAATAATACACCACTAACGATAGTAACACGGAGGAAGGAAGCGAGGTTTACCACTGTTCACAGAACTATTAGACAGTTTTGTATTATTTATCGTGGTATTTTTATTGTTTAAATAAATCTGTGTCCCTAGTGGTGGGCACACGGGCACGTGCGTTAATCACGTTTATACTTTTATTAATTGTTTGAAATCTTAGTTGTGTGGGTGTAATCGTTTCATTGTAATTTGATGTCCAACAGCTAAGATGAATTAAGCTTCCCAGGTTTTATTCCGGTCACGAGTGAAACCTTTATTACAAAATAATGTTAGACTTAACTTTTCACACTGATGAATTAGTGGCAGATATACTGGGCTCTTTTCTATGTTACAGAAACTAGTTAATTTGTAAAGTCATAGGTAGTTCGGTTCAGAACCTTCATTTAAAATATTCCTGGTAAATAAGTACTAAAGGTAACTTTGTTAACGGCTGAAAAGTTTCTAAAACTATCTTGAATTCATAAAACTAACTAATTAATATGTGATCTAACTTCCATTAGTCTAATTAATTATAGTTGGTAAACTATTGAGTAACACAATTTGGTCAGGTGGCTAGTTACGAAACTGTTTATAGCAACTTTCCAAAAGTCAGAAAATAACTAAGCTATCGAGGACCAACTTACACTAACTATTAAGCTTTTCATCTATTTGGTTGAATTAATTATTGTTTAAATGTCGCCAGACATTAAAACTTTTCATTAGATTGCTCATCGTGAAAACAATTTGCTTTTGTTAGACTAGGTTGTGTAGAATAAAATTAACTCACTATTTTGTGACTCTTTACTGGCAGTTTTAAACGTTACTATATCTACCTTCATGTATTTATACACCAACGAGTGCGTTATGCACTCCTTTTTTTTTTTTTTTTTTAAGGTGTAAATTGTGTTAGGTGATTAGATAAATGTAGTGAATTTGGTCCTTGTTTGCTAAATCTGAAATCTTAGTATTTTTTTTTTCTTATTTGACAAAATTGTCAATTAATTTAGGTTTAAATGTGAAGCACATTAAATTTGATGCACATCATTAATTAGCTATTATAGAAATAGGTACTTTTTATCTTAAAAATCTATAGCAATACTAACTCGCTTTTATTACGGCATTGAACAACAGAGATAGAGAACAATCCAAAATCTACAGAGAGAATAATACTATAATGCTTGAGTGTTTTTAGGGTATTGAAATTGAACTTTTTTTTACCAGTCCAATGTTATCAACTTGTATCATACTAATGATCTTTTCTCTAGAAAAGATACATCACCAAGTGCCACAGTCGTTAATCCATCACTGTTAAAGTGGATGTTCAACTTCACCAGTGATAAATATTGTTCAGCCCGTTGCAGGTAATTGAACCTAAAGTTGAAGAGACAGACGTGCTACTGACTTAACTAAAGTGCCAGACTAAATAATATAATATTAATAAAATATAGTAATAGAGTGATCAAAACCATCAGTATAAAATAGTATTTTTTTGTCACTGATAGAGAGGTTGGGGTTCTAATCCCTTTTGGGTAAACTGAAGCGTATTTATCTCTCAAATAGTTTCTATTCTATATATGAAAATGTTTGTATATATCATACCTTATTTTTTATGAATATAAGTACACCCAGATTATAGAATCTACCATCCACTTTTCATAGGGGGTGATATTTAGAAAAGTTACTACTTTTACTTTCAAGTATTAATACGTCAGGTCATGTAATCTTCAGCTGTCACTTTTGATAAGACGTTTTATCATTACCTGTAGAATAATATTAATAACAGAGTAAAATGATCAATTATGTATTTAAAAAATTATGTTTGTATTTTATAAAAGTTCCTTTTCATGAAAATTGCTCTATAGTAAAAAAAACAATGCATGCATAAAAAATATCCTCAGTGATGTTTATAGTTGTGACCAGGATACTTGAAACGACGTGAAAAAACATTTGGCAGTCACCGATGTCATTGACCTCTTCTCTACCTCGTGACCTTTGTGGGAGGATTACCATTACTGTCCCCCGAACACCCATCCCTCTTATTACCCACGACCCGACAGAGCCCCCCAACACCTCTCCCCTTTTAGCACTAGTAGGTAGCCGCCAGCATTCAATCAGCCTGGGTCGACGGTGCTTTAGGGGTGAGAGAGGTAAACGTGTGAAGTGACACGGCACGCGGTCAACACCGTTACGGAATGATTTACAAGTTGGCTGCATTGATTGATTGCAGTGTGTCCTCTACCTGGCAGATGCTAGGCGAGACCGAGAAAACATACACACAAACAATATAAGGTTGCTTTTTTGGTGTTTTTTCGCCACGTCTATAAAGCTACAATTTTTTTAAAGTAAAATCTCAAAAGCTTATAGAATAATTATCGTCCCCAATATAATTTATGTCAGCCATCCATTTCTCTTTTTCCCAACCAAAGAGAATTGAGGATCGCAGAAAATGTATCTGTCCTGTTGGTAGCTATTTATTTCCCTGGCTCAAGAAAACCTAAACGTTGTTAAAATAAATGGCCGTTTAAAAAATACTCGCCCATTAACTCGACCAACTGTTCACACTGGTAGATTAAAATGTGTTTTTTGTAACTCGTCCCTCTGCTCGGTCTTATACTTGACTAATGTGAACTATTAGGTTTTACTCGCACACGAGTTTCTATGCCGATGAGTAGTTAGTAATCTCGCGCTATGTAAGTCTACAGTTATACTGGCGAGTGAATTGTGACATTTCTCGAGTGAGTCCTGTCCAGTTCTTTTTACACTAGCAGCGATAAATTTCCGTGAGATCTGTCGGTTGAGTTTATTGGCAAGTGACTTGCAAGAGTTCTCACAAAGCAGTTTACACTTGAGAGGAGAATATTGCTCGCGCAATCAGACGTCACAAATATGCCGTTGCATTATTAATCGTAAATCAAATATATTCTATTATTAGAACAAAACGGAAGGAAATACAAAGCTGGGTTAAGGAGTGGATCCAGTACCTTATATTTCAACTTATTTTTCTTCAATTCTTGATTAAATTGAATGCGTATATTGGGCAGCTTTCTAGATATTTCCAGTGGGTTGCTGTAAAACTTGTTTGCTATATGGCTTGTAAGTTGTAAGACATCTTGGCTTTTTTTTTTAACCTGTCTCTGTATTGTAAACTTAATTTTCCTCATAAAGCGCAATTAGCAATTTTGTTTCACTATCACCCGCCTCGGTGGCGTAGTTGGTTAACGCGCTTGTCGTGTTGAGCTCGACTGCTTAGGACGGGGAGAACGAGGTTCGAATCTTGGTCGGGTGAACTGGGGGTGGTTTTTCCTGAATGGGTTTCCACTCTCCCTCCACGCAAATGCGGGTTCACTTCCTCTGATAAAACCTTCCCAATTCTTAATCCATTAGAGTAATTAGCACTTAAAGCGTAAAACACGAACGAGTAGTATGACGCGGTGCTAAAATAAATGTTAAATAAATGTTATTTCACTATCACTCCACATTTTGAAGGCGGACATCATTGAGAGAGACAATCAACTCGCGCACGTCTTGCAGAAAATATCGAAATGGTTCGGATATTCCGTGAGAGCTTGTGGAAGTGGTGATAAGTGTGTTAGACAGGGAAGCCTGGGTCTCACGGAACAACTTGCGAGAGTCATCAGAAATATACTCGCAGAGCTGTTTACATTTGTGACAGTACTACTTACTTACTGTCTGACAACATCCGTTAAATCGGTTTTTAGCATTAACGATATATTATTATTATTAGCACCGCGTCTTACTACCCGTTCGGGTTATACGCACATTAAAGATATAAAAGCATTAATCACAATCGCGTATCTCGATAAATCAATTTACTAATACATTTAAGATTCATTTCACATTAATAATTATTAATATGACCCGCCTCGGTGGCGTAGTTGGCTAACGCGCTTGTCGTGTAGAGCTCGAATGCTGAGGACGGGGAGATCGAGGTTCGAATCTTGGTCGGGTGAACTGGGGGTAGATTTTCCTTAATGGTTTTCCACTCTCCCTCCACGCAAACGCTGGTTCACTTCTTCTTATTCAACCTTCCCAATTCCTAATCCATTAGCGTAATTAGTACTTAAAGCGTATAACCCGAACGGGTAGTAAGACGCGGTGCTAAAAATAAAAAAATAATAAAAAAATAATTAATATGCAACAATAACCCAATCATAAACGTTATTTGGACACGTGACTACCAGGTGCCCAAATACATACCATAATAATCTAGCTTTTAATAATAAGCACACGCGTATCAAGAATTATCAGTGTGTACCTTGAGTCGGTCTTGATCTGAACACGGGACGTCTGGTGAAATTATGCCACATGCCTTACACGTCTTAGTACCCGTTCGGGCTAGAGGCATTCATTAATTACGCTAGTGGATAGAGATGAAGGTAGAATTTTAGAGAAAATTTACCCGTCTTTAGGTGGAGAAAGAGCGGAAAACACAAACGCCCTGCGGGGGTTCAAACCCCAACCTATCGTCTATCGAAAAATAAGTGTATTACCTGAGTGGTGTCTTAAACCATCCGACC